>CM060937.1:1026111013-1027493096 GCA_030765085.1 Allium cepa | reverse complement strand
TAAAAAGGCTTAGATGTATATTTATAAGTACTATGGGAAGATAGTATCTAGTCAAGCTTTCTTCTTTTTGTTATGATGATCAGATTTTTATTTCTGGGATGTAAAGATTTGTACATATCTTGAAGTGACAAAATTTAGGCTGAGATGATGGCATTTAATGTCTTGTTTCCAAATGTGTTTACATATTATAATTATGTGTTTTTGCTGTGCATTTAGATATTTTGTATAAAAATATATTCTTTGCAGGCATACACTTAGCTTTGATATGAAGATATTTTGTTTGAAAACATTTGTTTTTGTTGACTTCTAGCTTGAACTTCATGTATTGTTTTGTCAGGTTTATTTCATACTTTGTTTAATTTCATTTTCTACTTTGTTCTTACAAATTTTAAACTTATGTTGTATGCATCTCTTAACTACTTAATCCTTGTTTTATATTTTACATTTTTATTTTTATTTTCTATTTTATATATTAACTATCAATGTTTAAATTACATTCATATGGTTTACTTATATTTTTTATACTTAAATTTTATATTGATAGAATTTGGTTTTATTTCAAACATTATCATCCATATGTTTATATTTATCAAATGTTAATAGCATAAGGCATTTTAATTCAATAAGATAAGAGAGATTTTATTTTAAATGTTCAAAATCCAATTTCCTTTTCAAAAATACAAATCTATACAAACAAATGGCAAATATCCAAAAAGACTTATTTATTTTAAAAGATAAGTTTACTTTTTCTTTAAATTGGATTAAATATTTAATAAAATATTATTGCCAAAATCCCGGGTCATCACAGTTTATTTTTTTGGGATCGTATCGAAATTGCGGATATAATGAATCTGGTTTGGACGATTTTTGAGACTTATGAATTTGAGCCTTATTTTGCATTTCAAATCGATTTGAAATCAAAGGTGAGTGTTTTAACCCACTCGCAACTACTAAATTATCTTATGTTAGTTAAATTGAATTTATGTCTCGATTAGAAATTGATTGGTTGATTTTTGATATATTTAAACTGTCATCCCAGACAAATATGACTTTTATTGAATTTAATTGCTATTTAATTTTAATATTGAATTTTAATATGTTAGTTAACTTGAAATCTACTAGTTGATTTGGATTATGATTGTGATGGATGTTTGATTGCTGATATTGGATGACTGGATGTTACATATTTATATTGTTATAACATTGCAAGTTCCCTATGGTTGAATGATACATACCCAAATGATCTAGTAAATTAGGGTGAAATCGTTATAGGTTGAAATGATAGAATCGAGCAATTTCATGTATTTGAAATTAAATTTTGGTAGTGCGGGTTGAAATAATATATACCCATAAAAATTTATATTGCGGAATGAAATGATAAATATCTGTAACACTTGACCATAGGGTAGAAAATTATGTACGAACACTGAATTGGTTAAATTAAATGATTTTTAAATCTTCAAATTTTGAATTT
Source organism: Allium cepa (assembly GCA_030765085.1). NCBI lineage: Eukaryota > Viridiplantae > Streptophyta > Magnoliopsida > Asparagales > Amaryllidaceae > Allium > Allium cepa. The sequence continues at coordinate 1,027,491,622 of CM060937.1, read as the reverse complement.
AGTTAACTCGTATTTTGAAATAGAAATTGATCTATATAAACTAAATTATTTTCAAAAATCCAAGCGTTAACGTTGAAATTGGAATTAATTTAATGAATAGATCAAATGATTTAAATTGGAATTTCAAAGTTGAATTGTCAAATATAAATGAATTTTGTCGAAATTGAGTTATTGAAAATGGTTGAATATAAATTTGAAATCTATTTTAAACTAATTTAACTATTTAATCTATTTTAATTTATTTCAATCTATTATAATCTATTTTATCCAATTTAATCTATTTTACCTATTTTAAAATAATTAAATTTAGTTAACCTTTTTTAAATTTATTTAATCTATTTTAAATCTATTTTAAATCTATTTAATATAATTTAAAACTGTTTAGTCTATTTTAAATTATTAAATCTGTTTTAAATCTATTTAATGTAATTCAAATCTAATTAATGTATTTTAAATTTATTTAAATCTTTTTTAAATCCAATTTAATCTAGTTTAAATCTATTTAAACTATTTTAATCTATTTTAAACTATTTTAAACCATTTAAACTATTTTAGAGTATTTTAACTATTTTTAAAACTATTAAAACTATTTATGACTATCTAAACTATTTTCTGAAATTTCAAACTGTGTAAAGTTGAAGTATTTATCTTTAAATCTTTTATAATGAACAACCTAAGCTGGGATTTGAAATTGATATCCTTTTTGAGAAATGAATATTTTAGTAAATATAATGACATTGGAATGAGGATTTAATTAACCTATCTTATTGACAATGTTGAAAGAGGTTTGAAAATGAATATAATTTCGAAAGTAATATTGTTTAAAATCGATTATGATATTTTGATAAAATATTAATTATGAATTGACTTTTGAATTGTGAAGGAACCATCCGGTGTGAAATAAGCATTTGGTTGTTAAAGAGACCGAGATCGGATATTGTCATACTCTCTACCAATACCGAAAACTACTTTAACAACCGCGTTAATGGTGGTGATTCCAGAACTGAAGTAGGACGGTTTGGCGAACGATTCTGTATGGGATATTTACGTGACCTTGACTCCCATGAGTCAGCTTAGATATGACTAAAACGGGAGCCACATAGGTCCAAGTAAGGTTATTCCGCCTATCGTACATGCTTCTTCGATACCATATAATGACTTTGTGATGATTTGGTGGCCACCCCTTGATTTTATTAAAGGAGTGTGCTCCAAGGTGGGCGGTAGTAGCTGCTATGCATTACCAAAAGTCCGGATCCGCAATTGGTAGAATCCTACCCTGGCATTGCCTCGAGTGTTGTGTTCACATGCCCTATTGCGCCTTCTATGATTTTGTTTTGTGTCGTCCCTATGGAGTGCTCCTTTATAGCCCACCTACGGGTGGAGTTTATAGTATCTATATATACTATGGCATTATATAAAATGTGTTAAGCGGGATATGCATAACGCCTTAACATTATTTTAATACTTTACTTTGCTATAGATACTATTATAATAGCGTGGTGTACTATGTATGTAGATAGTTTGCTGGATCCTTAGAAGATGGGAATCCCGACCATCTCTTAAATTATTACACTCACATTAGACCCTAGATAGGGGATGTCAAATCCCGTAAACATCTCTGGCGCCGTTACACTCATATTTATTTATTGTTGATTTAACCCACATAACATCTTTTAGTGCTGACTCGATTGTTTTCTCTTTTCAATTTGCTCGGGTCAATTTGAGCTTTTCAGTGTATGAAGATCGCTTTCTGGAGGACGAAGATGAAGATTTAGTACTATTTCTATTTATTACATTCATACCACTTCATCATGTTGTTTCGCTACATTATTTAATTATTGTTGCTATATGTACTTTGATTCTATATTTTAAAAGTATAATCAAATGTTATCTGTAAAACACCTTCATGGACTGTTTATTTGATTATTATACTTTGTCATTCCGCTGTGAGATTCTGTGTTTGTTTTCTTCCTTTCTCTGCCTTTTCTTATTTTCCCCATAACAATCTACCATCTTGAATGGTTTGAGTCTGACGTGTGTAGTTTATCATCCATTTAAACTGTCCAAAAAGTCGGGTCATTACAATAGGGGGCCACTATAATGATCGGTGGCCCTAACTCGATGTTTAAGAACAATCAATTATAGTTATGCCGATTATTATTTTGTCTCCAAATGATGTGCGATCGTTTTGGGGGTCCCGTATGCCCCCTGAACTTGCCCCTAACATATGGCATCATTCTGAGTTGTAGATCGCGGGATATGGATCAACCTTTGTCACATTCGAGATGTTCACTAAGCTATACCGATCGTTATAGAGGATCGATAAAAACGATCGGCTTAAACGGTCGGCCTTCTTAGTATCTTAAGGTTTTGACCTATGATCATTTTTATGGGCTGCACTCTTCAATAAATTGATGCTCTGAAAGTTTCAAGTGCATTGACCTTGTGAATTTTGAGATATTGATCGATCTTTGCTGATTTGAACTGTTTTGTGGATCGTTCCCGATCGATCCATATAAATCTTTACTTTGTCCGTAATTCGAGCGTATGAACTCCGATCGTATTGAAACTTGAATTGTAACTTCATGAAACTATGCCAGTCACTACATACAGATTGCACCACAATTGGGACCCGAGCCGAATTTGCCCAACCATCGTCCATAGTGTCGTATATAATCGGTTCTTAAAGCCGATTACCATCAGTTCCTAGCCAAGTCGATGATATCACGGCCTTGCCAAAATGTGGGACAAAATTTGCCCCCTAAAATACGTCTTATTGTGAACATGACGTGCTTTGAATAGTCGCAAGACAGAATCGTTGGAAAGAAATCCGTTAGGTTTATCAAACAGTCTTTATCCTTCCATCAATTTATCGAGGGTCATAATTTCCTTAATGGTCATGATGATTGGTCGATTTCCAATAATATAAATACGGGAACGTAACTTGTTGGTGATTACCCGGCTTTGTGTCTGGCGATTTCTAAGCTTCAACAACTTGGTTTTGATCTTTCTTTGGTCGATTTTAGGTGAAAATTCAACTTTTGTTGATTTCAAAGAATTGAATTTTACGTGTTTGTACCTAACTCCCGATCACGGTTCCACATTCACGTGTTGTTATTAAGTTTTGAAATTTTACAAACAGTCTCTACCGATCGTTATTTCCATTTTTTATGAAAACGATCATCATCGATCGTTATTGTTTCTCTCTCTACTTTTTTTTATGATCACCAATAGGACATACACAAGAGTTTCGAATCCCTCAAAATTGTGGAACGATCGGTATAAATTCATTACCGCAAATTGGTTGATGTAATTTCAGGTACCACGAATGATCGGTATACGACCTACTATATAAGCATCTATACTTAGCCATTTTTTCTTCAGCCTTCAATTCATTTCGTATCGTTCCAACTCGAGGTAGAAAAAGAAAAAGTGGGTCTCCTTCCTTTTTGCCCTTACCAATCCAAACAACGATCTGAACTCCAAAAATCAATTTCCTTTATTCACGAAACATTGTCATGCTTCTCCAGATCTCACTTCAATTCGAATTCGAATCCATCATCTTTACTCAGATCTCAAATTAGGTAGGTCGATCTATACATATTTTTTAATTTGAGTACGAGACATCAAGTTTGATAATCTTGTGTAGCGCTAGCTTAGTTGGGGAAGTCGTTCGATATGAATTTAGTTGCACTACAAGAAAAGTTTGTTTCCTTAGCACCAGTGCACAGCGTTTTTGAAACGGTTGCCGTGAAAGGGTAAACTTACGCTAAATTTTATTAGCGTGCACGCTGTGTAAAATAAAGGCGGTAATTTTATTTTCCTTCCCTCTTCTTTTATGAGCTAACCTTAACAAAGACTTCCCCCAATTTCAATTCCACATCCAAATCAATTCGCTTCCCCTGAAAAATAATTCGCCGTCCCTGTTGTAATTGTCGGCGTTGCAACCTCATTTCTCTATCCTTGTCCGCATTATAGTGGTCCAACTCTCCCGTTTGCCCTCGTTCTCGTCTTCGTTGAAGTCGAGTTTTCATTAGCCATAGTTTAAGCTATAGTCAGCGGAAGTGAATTTGTGGCAATCAGCGCCATTTGTCCTTGAAGTTTAAGAGTAAGTTATAGCTGACTGGATTTTTTCCTTTATTTCTAATTTTGAGATTAAGTTTCGGATATTTGAGTTAGTATGCCTATCTAAGCATTTTAGGGTTACGTTAGTATGCTTATCTAAGCATATCTGGATTGAGTTAGTGTGTATTGTTTGTGGGTCTGCTGTTAGGGTGGTGATACTCATTTAGGTGGTGATGACTTTGACAAGATAATTTGTTAGCTGTTATGTGTTATAACTGGGTGTATATTACAAAAACTGTATGATAAGATAATTTTTTATATCCTAAATTGGTTGTAGAAGATTAAATTACATAAACATTTGTATTCAGGGTGATGTTACTTGCTGCGTCATCGGGGTTTGTCCAGTTTTCCTGTATTCTTTGTCTTTTGTTAAAACATTAAACGGTATTCGCTGATTTCTTTTTTCCTAAGATATTTACTTTGGTTTATGTAGTTCATAATTTTGTTGGCAGTTCAGTTCCTTTATATTTCTATGAATATAGTTCTCGGTGAGATGAATTCTTACCAATTTTGCAACATCCAACTGAAGTGAAAACTTTTCGACCATCACAAATTTCTAAGAACATTTTACTTCGCTGTGGTGAAAACAAGGCCAAGTTGTCATTTGAATTTAGCGTAATACCAATTATTTTTCAAGCTATTGACCTGGAGAAAACTGATTTGGTTCAAGGAATTAAATAATATTTCCTAACTGCCTGCCATGAACTAGAAGTTAGTAGGATTAAAGAGGGATAACGAAGGCTCAAACATGTTACTAAAAATTCTAAGGTTCGTTTTGGTTTGAAAATGAGCTTTTATTTAGCGTTTTCAACATGTATTTTGAAGTATTTTGAAATGCAAGGTAGAGGAGAGAGAATTGGAAAATAGTAATTTGAAAAATGATTTCAATATATAAATTGAATATGATTTGTTTCTTTTTTTCCGTTACAAGAGAAATTTAAAAGTCTTATCTTTCTTCTCTTTTTCTCTTTTGATATAATAATAATGAATTTGCATCTACTTCTTTTTTTCTCACTTAAATTGAAGCTAAAAAAATACAAAACACAAAACTTATTTTCGAGACAACATACCTAAGTATTAGATATGATTGGATATTTATTTACACTTTCATATTGACACTGTTTTAGTCATGATTTGTGTGTGTTCTTATTTAATCTTATAAATGCTTAATCTTTTTTGCAACTATAAACTATAATATATGATTGTCATTTTGTTTAGTTAAAGCAATTTGAACATTTGTTTTAAATTATACACCAGTTTAAGATAAAATGGAAACTAATTTTAATAAATGCGACTCAAAGTATTTCAATACAAACAAAATTTTGAATAACGTGCAAACCAAATTTTGAATGAAATGTAGATTAATTTAACTACATGGCTTTGCTAAGCTTGATCACTTTGGTAGTATTCAGTAATCCATTGATTGACATAGTTTATTTTTTATTCTAGAAAATGAACAGAGGCACCCGCTGCAGTTAAACAGTCCAAAATGGCCAATAGCAGTAATTAAAAGTATCATTTGGACTCTTATTGAAAGCAACTGGGCTTAGCAAATCGCTTTAACTATGATTCAACCATAATTTGATACAATGCGAAAAAAATTTAGTACACTGCAACTCAATTTTGACTATAGAGTAAGTTAATTTAGTAAGTCAATTTTGTATACAATGCAATGCAAGTCAGTTCTAAATAAAGTATTAGTTAATTTTTTATATGGGAAATTTTAATGTGTCGTTTGACATATGTTAACAACGGTTGAAATAACAAGTGATGAAAGAGAAAATGTGGTAAAATACCTCTTATATCGCCTAAATTCTACTTTTCCTTTTGTTTTCCCCCCTCTCTGGATCGTTGTTAACATGTTTCAATGGGCACATGTTAACAAACCATTTTTATATAAATCAGTTTACCACGACGGAAACCAATTATGAATGTAGTGCAAGTGAATCTGATTAAGTAACGAATTGTGCAAATCTAGTCCAGCGGAAAATATGTAAGGTTGATGTACTAAAGCAGGTATACCCACTCCATGAGAGAATATAAATGTTGTATGTGCTTATGATAAACATTTCTAGGTAGCTGAAAATAGGTTGAGGCCCTCATCTGCAAAATCAAAACATGAACTTATCAAAATCATTTTTCTGTAAAATCCAACATATAAATCTCAAATTCACTAGCTAGTAATTGTTATCTATATGTTCGACATGGAAAATAACATGTCCATTCAGGTCACGGAGAAGATAATGTTACTTATTACTTCTCATAAGGAGTAAAAAAATTTATGGACGATGATCACTATGACCATAATGTCTGTATAACAAAAAGTTAGAATTTATCTTTCAGTTTTATATTAGCAACATTATTTGAAGATTTTTTTCAAGTTCTTATTTTTGTTTGTAGTCGTTTATCTTTGTAGAAAGATTTGGTTATTATACTCTTACATAGATAGGTTCTAGTTGGTATATATTTGATATATAAGGAAAATATTAGAGTTCATTGTATTATTTTAGTTTTAACAAATTATACAGAAATTTAGTTTCCAAAAGAAATAATATGCAACATAACTAAAAATATATCTTAAATACAGATATTTACAACCTAAACGTGGTAAAATAACTAAATGACCAATGCTATGTCCATTGTAGAATGCCTCTACAAATTGTCCATGTAAGTATTTGATTGTCATCATTATAATATAAATCAAAATGAAGAACTATTTCATTTGAAAAGTACCATGTATGCAGGAGAAAAGGCTATAATTCTTCTAGGATATGATCTTGTTCAGCACTCTTACATTATTTCATCAAGAATATTGGACAAAGATATTAGCAAATATGGTTATTGATAAAGAAAGCCTTCTTCTCTCCTTAGTTAAAAATCGTGTAGAATTTAACAATAAATGCGAATCATTATTTCAGCCCGAAATTCAAATCTGAATCCAAACCTACTCGAATTGAGACTAAAAAGTAGGACTGAAATAAGTGATATATGCATTGTTTTTAATATGAATTAATCAAATGTTAGTGCATAGTTACAAAGTTATTCCTAGACAAACATGATAATGTAAATGAAATAAAGACAATGTAGTGAGGAGGAGATAGTCCAACATGAAATGCAATATTGCACTTAACCTTTTTAATTTAGGTGTAATTAATATAAGTCATTTTCTTTTTCTTCCTATAGCCTTCATCGAATCCTATAAATAAAGACTTATGTGTATCAATTCAACAGCGTTTAGAAAACCTAGATCATATCAATTTTTATGTGAAGAGTGTTTATTATAATTTTGTCAGTTGGTAATTATCCAAGTCACCGAATCCCATAAATAATTCGGTCAGTCGGCAAATTTAAGGTAAATGATCTTAATGAATTTAGTTTGCTTAATCCCCTAGATTTTTTCCTACTTGGACTTCTAGAACATAAGTAATATACTTACAATTATCAATTCAATTTTGAATGTATGATTGAAATTCAATATTGAGCATGTGAATTTTTATTTAGTTGAACAAATATGAAATAGCTATTCTATTTGAATTCAGATCCTTTTAAACAATATTTAGTTGAAGAATACATGATATAAGATCTGTTTGAATAATATTTAATTATATATGATATTAGAATGTGAGTTTCTATTTGAACAATATTTAGTTATCTAAGTTATTAGATATAAGATCTGTTCGAACATGGTTACTGAAGCATGGTTATTAAAATTGTTTAACCAATGTAGTGTCCGTATTTTGTGTACATATATTAAAATAAGCTGAAATATATAATAGATTATATAACTAAACTATTAACAGTTCAAATAAATGTGTAGTGTTGATAAATATATACTTACTTGCACATATGCTGTCACTGTAAGTTATAAAAATGCGCAGTTCCAATAAGTGTGTACTTATTTTCTTTTATGTTATCACCCATAAGTTATAAGTCTTTATAAATGTGCATTCTAACCTACCTTAGTTCTGTTCTAATAGTTAGTGAAGCGTGTGTAAATTATTGCGTAGCATTGTTCAGTTCTAATGCCTAGGTTAGTTTAGTTTTATCATTTCTGAAACATTTTCTTGAAGGCATTCTATATTGCGGCAAAATAGCAGAGCTAGATAAACTTGGTATTGATTACTGTTAGATTTAATAAACTCACTAATTCTGGTCAATGAACAGGAAAAACATGCTCTTAAGAATTTGAGAATCAAGACAGCCCTAAGTAACCAAGAGATCAAAATTTTTGATATGTAGGCTGACTATGCACATCTTGTATCAGGTGAATCAAAGTAATGCTCTGTTAATAGTTGGCCAATTGCTGGATGATGAGTGCCTTGAAGATTTTATTAAAGGTCTTATCCTCTCAGTTTGATCTCTTCTCCCTGTAGAGCCTCATGTGGATAAATGTGAAAAAAGGGTCTATAATATGATACTAATTTTTAAACAGTATACTCTTCTTGTTTTGATTTCTGCTGTTTACACCAGTGCCTTATGTCTTTGTAGAAATCGTCTTTGACTGCTCACACAATTCTTGGAACATCTTGTGAGTGAAGGAAGTCAAGATGTACATGTTCACAATGCTTTATGGAAAATCATCTTTGATAGCAACAATAATCCTGAGCATTTTCTCACCATAAACCCTTACTATGATTCACGAGTTGTTGGTAAATATTGTGAGAAACGGGATCATATTCTTGCAGTTGTTTCTTACAGACGATGGCAATGTGATGATGAACTTATACATGTAATAAACAAGAATTCTCTCTTCAAGTTGCAGGCTAGGTAGGCTTTGTTTATCTAAATGTTTAAGCTTCTCTTTTGATCGTACAATCAATTTACCCAAAAGGTAATTGTAATGACCCGCCATTCAATATAGAGAAAGTAATAATGAATGACATTTAGTGATACAATAGAGAAAAATGCTTCTGCAGTTGATAATGCTTCTGCAGTTGATAATGCTTCTGCAGTTTGTTGCTGAGGTGTTGTTGATAATGCTTCTGCAGTTTGTTAATGAGGTGTTGTTGATAATGCTTCTGCAGTTTGTTGCTGAGGATTGGTGATATTATCAGAGGTTGCTGAGTTGGTGTCTCCTTCAGCCGTGTTGAAATCAATAAAAGAGATAACTAGCTTGATGATTCAGAAACTTGCAGTTGCAAGATTGCTTCAGATGCAGTATGCTCAGGTTTGTTGCAGCCAGAATCAAATGATGAATGTGTTCTGATGATTTCTTGGCAGGGCAATTACTTTCTTTCTGCCTTTGATTGCTTTCTTGATATCTGTTTTTCTTTTCTGAATCTTCTTGCTTTGGAATTTGCTTAAAAACTTGTTGCAGTCAGAAACTTGTTGATTTCTTTGGCACGGCACCTGTTTTAATAAGCAAAATCAATTATGTAACCCAAATGATGAGATATACCTGATGGGTTATCAAGATATCAGATGATGATAATTCTCTGATGATATCTTGACTTCTTTCTTTCTTCAAAATCTGATTTCAATGCCGTTAAGCTTGAAACAGCTCTGATACCATGATAGAGAATTTGAAAAACTATGTTTAGCAAGAGAATTGATATACAAAGTAATAATTTGAAACAGCTCTGATAACATTAACAAAGTTATCTAAGTTTTATAAAAATTAAATAAATTTATAAAAATTAACCAACTTTATAAAAAGATAACTAATTGATAGAATATGGCCCTGTAAGTGTTCATATTTGGAATGAATCATTCATATTTGATGCTTTCCTCCTAATATAGTTACAACATGATATCAAATTAGATATATTAACTGAAATCTTCAATTCTACTTTAGATATAATGGATGCCCAAAATCTTTACACACATTCAAGCAGCATATCATTCTTTGCTTTGATTCAATCAATAAAGTCAGTTTGCATTTCTTCTTCATCAAATCAAAAGATTATTCACATCATAGTAAATTCTAACATGGTATAATAGCCAACCTCAATAGCTTAACAGCTTTTCAAACTTGTTTGAATTTGTAACCTAATCAATCAGAGAAGTCTCATAATTTGGATCATAAAATATAACAAGTTAATTAAGTTATACAAAAAAAATTAAATCTTTCTGTTCTATGCTTGTCTGACTGTTCTTGCTCCGCATTTACTTTAATTGATTATTATGGCTATCAATGTATAATTTGGTCAGCAGATCTTTCAGACATCAGTGTACATGGAGGTACAGATCAGAAGCTCTACATAAGTGTGTCAGGTGATAACAATGATACGGCAGTATACTGTCTGCCTTAAGTGATTCAGTATATATGTATTGCAAACATGATATTAACTAGACAATTACAGTTTCACATGACATTTGTTCTTCTTATTTTTTTCACTTTTTTGTACAGGTTTGTCTGATCAAGACAATAACTTGTCAAATGGAAATATTGGTACGTGGACATACTCTCCGTCTCTCCACCTAAAGAAGTGACATTGAATGAATCTAGTGTAGACATTATAAAGACTTCCACATTTTCCATATTCTATTAAACTTATAGGTAAATAACATGTATTTCAATTGAGAATTGTATCTTACAGATTCATCAAATCGACACAGAAACAAGATTAAACTTGTAGCAGGCATTGTGAGTGTCATCTTTGGCATATTACCACTAGCTTGTATTGGTGGTTTATTCTGCAGAGGGAAGAAGATAAAATATGGTAAGGAAACTTGGAGGCAATAGCTTGGCTAAATTAGTTTATGTTTCACTATTGTTCAATCTCCAATTCAACTGATTATTTAGAGCTACTTTGCTAACTGTTTAAATAGATTGTAAACGAATTTTAAATACTTATTGTTGTCTAATTCTGACATGCTTGTACGTAGCAGTTTGAATTTGATACTTGTTCAATATTTTTTTTTGAGCTATTGACGACAAACTATTTATGTTTGGTGTAAGAATATTGTATATTTTGAATATGAAATTTCATACGTTGGTTATCAAATATGTGTCCAAAATGTGGTATTGATATAATATGTTGATTTTGAATTGTGATATTGATATAATATGTTTTGAAATGTGATACTGATATAATATGTTAATTTTGAAATGTGTATACACACACATTATGGTTGATGGTTGGTGAAATGGACTTAAACATTTTGAAAAGTTTTTATAGCGTTTTTAAAACGCTGTTAAAACCTTCCATAGCGTTTATAAAACGCTGTTGAAAGTTTTAACAGCGTTTATTTCTTGTCATTGTATATCCCCGACTTTTAACTGCATGTCGATATACAGCATACAAAAAAACGCTGTTAAAAGTTTTTATAGCGTTTTTAAAACGCTGTTAAAGGCCCTATTTGTTGTAGTGTTGGAGAGGATGGGAGTTAAGAAAGATGAAATTATCGAGCAAGGAAATGATGCGAATCGATGTGTTATGATCGTTCTTGGAGGTCGGTAAAACCTTGGACTTAGATGGATCTAGAGTGGATAATGGTGGCTGTTATCTAGGTTTTTAACCCATCAGGATCCAAGAGAAAACGGAAGGATCTAATGGAGTCAGAATGGCTCAGGACTCAACCAAAATGGGCTAAAGAAACGGCTGAGTTTGACTAAACCAAGAGACCGATGTCCGTCCAATCCAATCAGCAACTAAATACAACAAATTAGTAAATCGTCATCAAAACAAAGCAACATGCAACAAGACTACATGAACGATGTCGATACAAGGCAATGGAGGCATTCTAGACATCAAAGTCAAGAAATAATCTAAGTGCATTGATCGCTAGCGATCCGTGCTCTGTGGATCGCCAGCAATCAATGCTCTGTGGATCGCCAGCAAACCATACTGTAACATCCCCTATATAGAGGCTTAAAACTAAGCGCTACAGATGCTGCAGTCATCTATAGTATTAGCTTCCTGCGACTAACTACGGCTATGTTTATGGTAATATTAGAAGCACTTGAATATCAAACAAAACATAGATTTCTAAAATCATAGATTAATTCATTACATTTTCATATAAAATTTGTTCCACATTCACGTCTCATATCCCAAAACGTTTTCCTAGGCACGGATTAAATATAGTCATCAAAAATTACGTTGAGAGTGGTATATGAAGATACCCCCTTGATAGACCAAAATAAAATGGTCATATAAGGCTTATTATACCATAACAAAGTGGAAAATCATCTAAACATAAATAAAAGCAGCAAATCCTAAATAGCTATCCATTGCCTCCATCATCCTTCGGTAGCTTAATCGCCAGCTTTCTAAAAACCTAAAAAGATCCTTAACCTCTCAACCTACTCAAATTGATTTTGAGCACCCGAGAGTTTAAGGGGAAAACAAAAAATTCGAGTCAGACATATAGCCTGATATGAATAATATTGTACATCCCGGTTTAATTAGGCTAAGTGAGACCACGCCGCTTAGTGGAACGGGTTTCCTTTCACCAACATCTTTTTAAAACATATCTATGCAAATCCTTTCATATAACCATAAACTATGCTCCTGCATCCACAATGGTTAAATCCTACAAAATAAACATTATGTAAACATACATAACCATCGGGTAAGAATGAACTATCTGTTCAAACACAAATAACTTTTAACAATTAGCTGACTCAGGCCCACTAGAAAACAAAATCAAAATTAACCTAAAATCTGTTGGATATTTATATTTAGGATTATCTATCCTTATCTATTTATTTCACATTTCCCATCAGGACGGCCTATCCTAAACTATCTGTTAAATTTATCACTTCCGGACAATCTGTCCCTAGCTAACTTAGTCATCTCCTAAGTCCTCCCAAGCCTAGTGGATTTTCAGGCTTACCAATAACCCATCTATATGCAACATATACTCCTTTCGGCGTGTAATCACAATTTTAGTCTACCTATAACCAAGCCCTACACACTGGAATTTTGGACAACAATTAGCTGGGGCTACAAGCTAATGTATAGGGCATGACCCCATACTAGTCCCATCTGGTTTTTAATATCTGAGTCATTTATACATAAGGATCTCCTCCCATAATTTTCCTTGAAAACAATTTCAAAATGATTTAAAACACTAAATTAAACTTCAAACAAGGAAAAGAAATAAGCCTTTATACTTTACTTAAATCATATTACCATGTGAGATATATATCCTTTACTCAAAACTTTGTTGATGAAAACACTTTACCATTTGAAAGAACCTCTCCATACTTTGAAATTATCTCATTCAATTCAATGTTTAAACCTTTCAATATCATCTCTAAAACCTTTCAAATTCATTCAAAGCAATCCTATCGAAAGCTATAGACTTTAGATATCCTTCTTTAAAATCATATTAAATCCTTGCCTTAGAAAAACCTTTGGAAAACCTTCCTTCGAAAATCTTTCGAAAACATTTAATAAACCTTTCGAAACAGAACCCTTGGGATACATAAAACCTTTTAAAACAGAAACCTTTCGAAGGTATACAGGGTTAAACTTAAAATAATCTGGAAACCTTCTTTTAAAACCTTTTGTCTTTATATAAACAACCTTTTGAAAATATCTAAACAAACTTTCGAAAGCCTTTGGTTATATTTCACAAAAAAGGGTAACCACCTAAGTCAAAAGCTTCCTTCCAAAAGCATTGGAGAAACGGCTTATTTTAAAAACAGGTAAACTTTTCGACCGGGTCGGAAGGTTCAAAGTAAAACCTTTGTAAAAAGTAGTAGAAACCCTTCGGCTATGTCGAAAGGTTTTAAAACAAAGTAATGACGGTAGAAGCTACAACCTATCGACTACATCGGAAGGTTTGAAAGTTTTTTCTTTTAAATAACTTGACCTGGCCAAAAGTGACCTAGTCGAAAGCTCAGATTCGAAAGCAAAGAAGGCGAAAGCTTTTCACATATTAGAAAATTATATTTCAACCTTTTAGGCCATCAACCTTTCAACTTAAAACCTTTTGGCTATATATTCAATTCATTACGAACCAATCACTTGATTCTTTATGCTTTGAACTTTGACTTATCCAAAGCTAACCCTACGACTAAGATGAAAGGTTTAGGGCAGAAGGTATACTGCTGTATGGGCTAAAACATGGAAAAAAAGTTATTTTTGTTTTTAAACTTAAAAGGGAAACTTTTCAACTAACCTGCCTTTGTTTGTCAAATTTTCATTAATCAATAAAATACTTTTAAAATTTTGCTACTGCAATTACCAAATTTTTTAAATCATTTTCATCACGACCGGTCCTTTCGACCCTCGAAAATCGACATAAATACACTCATTTTATAACATGCCGATCGATCGAGTGCTCGAAAAACAAATTGTTGAGGGAAAAGAAAGCAGGTAGAAGAAAGAAGAAACCAAACAACAGAATCTCACAACGGATTGAATAACATATAATACAAATAGTTCTTTACACAAATCAAAACACTAATATTCCTATTTCATATTAAAGTACACAAAAATCGGTAATTACCAGCCTGGACAATTATAACAACCTGCCATCATAATTGCTGGTAATTTCAAGCAACACTGCAGCGGAATAAAATAAGTATGAGTAATATGTCTTCGCCATCTAGCTCGTCTCCTGAGCTCCATAACATCCTAACCTAAACCTGTAATACTCGGACTGACCTGAGCATTATAATAAAATAACATCCAAGTTAATCTGGAAAACCAGCGTGAGAAAACACACTCAATTTGAATTATTAAAGTTATCAAAATCCTTTGAAAATCAAGGTTATCTCGTAAGACGACGTCACACATAAATATGATCGGTTTTTACCTTACGATAACCAAAACATTTCATATCAAAATTATCTGATATTATAATAGCGTTTAAGCACAAATACTTATTCAAATAGCTGTAATGCTTGAATCTCACTTTCCAGCATAGTTGGGTACAATCAAAACGTACGACACTTATTAGAGAATGGATTCCATCTGAATGACTAGTTACTGGAGTACCACTTGTCGCAGTTAATATCTAGAAACAGTGTGCCAAGGACCACGTCTGGATCCCCTGTTACACAAGACCGGCCTATTCCTTACATAATGTGCTATCACCCCTGGTGTTCCCACCCTTTATCGAGCTTTTTCCATAAACCGTAGTAATAATATCCAGGGGTTCTAGAAAGGTGAAAAACATACCCTAATTGGGTGCTAACCACTTAGCATTGCTGCAACCCCCTTGCTTTTCAATCATTCCCGGTTGATGAGGCTAGAGGCTATGGTTACCTAATTAGAAATGTTCACTTAGAATGCTTATTGTCCTCCAATGACAATGTTCCCGGTCCGAACGAAACCGAAGGCACTATTCCTACTACATCCATTTTGGAATCACCCTCAGGATTAGTAGCGATTAGCCTTTGCACTTCGCTGCTCCATTTCGACTCCATGTTGTTGTCATCAATATGAAAACGCATTCGTTGGATCAAAGTGGTTTTCAAATCACAAATCCAATCCCGATCTCTTCGAAACAACATTCGCTATTTTCGGTAAACTCAACCCCAGTTCTCTAGGAAATAAACAGACGAAGATAAGATCAGAGATCATCTCTTAACCGTTAATGGACGGATTTCCTTAAAACATCCAAGAAGAATGAACGAGTCTATACGTACAGTATAGCATCTCGAACGGTGAATGTACCATATAATTCCCGTGCTTCTTCTAGATATTCCCAAAGTTATATTAAGGTAAAGTTTATAGTCGGTTATTTAACTATCAAATAAAAAATCAATTCAACCAAATATTTCATTTTATACTTAAAAACACCAAGTCTTATTCAATTTCAATTTAAAATAAATTAAATCCTTTATCAAAGGTCATGTACTTATCTTACCAAAATCAGTATATTCACAAAGTATCTTTTTTCAAAAATATTTGAAAACCCTTTTAGATAATGTGGAAAGTACCACTGCGGTATCAAACCATGGATCACAGCTCAATGGTTACTCTCTATCCTAAAGAAATCCAAAACTGAACTACAGGCACTCACTGCCCCCGTTTTACGCCATGCGAGTATACCATTACTTCCCACAAACTTTATTTTAAAAATTATCTCAAAATAATGCTTCCAATTCTAAAATAAATTTCAAATTAAATCTAGTCAAATATACTTAAATAAATGTTACTATACTAAGCTATATTAATATTTAAAAATGATCTTTTAAAACAAAAATGCAGACTAGTTCTTAAAAAATAATAAATCTCAACAATCGTTATAAAATAACTAATTAATAGTTAAATATGCTTTAAGAAATTTAAAATATTTAAATAACTAATTTCCATAATATTTTTAACACTTTTTAAAACTTCCATTTGAATAATTAAAAATCCTCCGTTATAACAAGCCCAAATCCTCGATTCTAATTTCACTTTGTAAATTTGGAAACCTTATTTGAGCCCAATATAACCAATGTTATACTTATTCCCAAATTCACTAATATCCTTTCATAATATCTAAAATCACGATTTTAAAACCTTTTATATTTATCAAAGTACCATTTAAACATTTATTATTTAAAAACCCTTTTTGTACAATTTTATTCCAAAATCCTATCCACAATATCCCGGTTTAGTTAAGCACATATTTCAAAACCAATTATTCTATCCAACTGATTAATCCAAAATTCTTTATAAACATTTTGATTCAAAATCCTTTTAATTTTATTTTACAATTTAAAATATATATTACTGGTATTTAAATATACTAAAATCTTAGTCAAAACCTATCATAGCATCCAATCAATTCAAATCACAACAATCTATCACAGATTATCCAAACAAATCATATACAAATAAATATGAAATTTATTTCAACATTTTTGAGGAATCTAGTTGAATCCCTCCAACTGGTTTTCCTACATCCATAAATGTTAGCACAACATAAAAATACCAATTTCGTTTCCAAGCGGAACATCGTGGTATATAGGATCATCCGCTATTATGCGGGGCGCATAAGATCTCATCTACTATATATATGCAGGAATATCAATCACTCCAATATATTTATGCTACTATATATAATATCACATCCAACTGGTAAAAAATGCATCAATTTAACCAATCGATCATTTATTAATTTTAAGTATTTAAATTTTTTCACTAGCAGTCCAAATTGAGTGAGATTAACTCACATTGAGTTTTACGTTGCCAACGTTCCAATTTTAAATTAAATCGAACATGTTCGATTTAACCTAAAATTTTCACTAGCTCCGATCAACTACAGATCTGCACCACAGTGTAGTGTTCGTCGCTGCGATTACGGCGCCGCTTGTTTCGGTATGACAAAGATATGAAGTTTTTAAAGTTTTGAATATAATTTATATAAAATAAATTTCTTTTTTCTACATTAACCTTAAGCAATCTGGCCTGTTAGTTTATCTAGAACGAGATCGGGCCACACATACCTCTTTCTTCGCTCACATAACTCACCCAGGTTATAGAACCCATTCGAATGCGACCACACGACTGCCGCAACCCCTATCATCGCCTTCGATGACGATCCCACGCTGCCAAACTAAAGCTCTTTCACCCATGCTGCCTCGGTTAGAGACCGACTTCACCTAGTGCCGCCATCGCTTCGAAAATTGCGATCAACCAAAGCATAAATGCGGCCCCCTAATGACTCCAATCGGTGATGATAACTAAAATCTACCGTTGGACGCGCTTGCCTCGAAGAGCTCTACAACTTTCGTTTAGAAAGTTTAGGAGAAAATTTCGCAGATGAAGAGATAAATGAGGGAGAAGACCGGGTATTTTTGGCCATTGAGTTTTGATGGAGGCGGCTGTGTTTAGGCTAGGGTTACCATTGTCAACCGTGTATATATAAGCACATATATATTATTTTATTATTATTTCCAAATTTTCGTGCTTTTTCAAATGAAACCCAAACGAAACGTGTTGCCTGGCGTCTATAATCTTTTACCCCTTTTTCGAACATAATGGAAAATGTCTCGGGGCCTAATTCAATCGTATGTGAAAGATTGTTTTTTGAATCGAATTAAATTATTTAATTATCGATATTTATTTCAACGCATTTCTATTCCATACGGCTAAACGGTAACTTTAAAGGCTACAAAATTTGAAATCCGATAATAATACACTATGATAGATCCAATGGAACTAGTTTCATTTAATTTTGAGAATGTGTCCCAGAACTCTATTTTAACGCGTTGATTAAATCGAAGGATTTTCAAAATCAAAAGAATTGCTTAAAAATTCAATTTTCAAAACTTACTAACTCATTTATAAATCAAATAGAATTTGTATCCATAGTAGAAATCATTCAGATTCATTTTAGTCCAAAGTTTAATTATTTACATATTCCCATATATTAATTTTCACTATTAAATTAATATATAAATTTCTAATTTTAAATTATTGACTTTTAAATCCAATTCAAAAGTACAATATTATAATTCTATTCCAAATAGAATTTAAATAAATTTTAGGCATCATTTCCATGTCCAATTATTTCCAGATTCACGTACTATCCCGATTTCAAATATCAATTTATATTTACCAAAATCAAATAAATAGCTATATTTGAAATTTTAAACCATTTCAGAAATTCCTCCATATTCAAAATTAATTAATAATTAAAATTCAACATTTAAAATAATTAAATGTTCAAAACTAATGATCAAAATTCTGGGTTGTTGCATTCCTCCTCTCTTATAAAAATTTCGTCCCTGAAATTTACTAAGGTCGGAAAAATTCTCCCAAACCCATTAACTTATCCAAAACCCACTTAGTTAAAATCCTACATCCACTTCCCCAAACCCATTTGGTTTTATCCAACAATTAGCCTCTATTTCTAACTCAAAAGCCTTGGATTTCAATTTCAATTCAAAACCCAATTTTTCCTAGTTAACAAAAAAATTCAAAAATTTTCCAACATCCTAAAATTTCGAAATTTTTTGACATTGTCTTCTTTGTACGGAGAGCCTTTTACAATATCACAAATACGATAAAAATATATACATAGACCCACACTGTCGGAAAACAAAATATATATATCAATATAAATTCATTTCTTTATTTTATTGCATAGGCGTACCTTTATTTATCGTTTTTAAGCGAGCGACTTATTTTATATGCAATTGCATAACCAAAATCTACCTAAACAGCTCCCTGTACCTATACTTATTCCAAATAAGCACATAAGTTTCCATAACCATGAAATTTTGTAACATTTCATTTATTTACTGGCCAAACACATCAACATCATAACTCAAACATGCTAATCATAATTTACAAGCAAATTTAAGGTTCCTACACAAATTTATTATCCTCCTATGGACCATATATCATTTCATCCAATTTGAAATGATTTAAAACCAAATTTATTACATTCAATTCATATTTACAATGCCTAAACCCATATCTATTCCAACTTGATTTATATATGCCTTACTTGCATAAATTCACCTTTATTCAATTTTCAAATTGATTCACTATCAATTTATTTGCATTCCATTTATTACTGACTTCCATCATATGCAAATCCATTTTATTAACTTTAATTTATTCCTTTCAAATTGACTCTAAACCAATCTATCCAATTTCCACTTGATTCCCATTTATGCTATTCATCAAACCTTGTTTGCCTTATTTTATATTAACGACATTCTAATCTATGTTAATTTTATTTATGGATTCATTTCATAAATAATCACTTAAGTTAAGTTTACATGGAAATCAAATTCTAATTCATTTTAAATCGATTCTCATTCAATTTGTTCGCCTCCATAGCATTGGATACTATAACACTTGGGTACCATTTCATATAATGCTAATTATTTATAAACCATTTCACAAAATTATTTCTAATGTTCATTATAAGCACTCCATATCACTGCTTAAGTTATATTCAGCTTTAAAACTTATTTTCATACCCCATCTACACTCCAAAATCGTATTTAAAAAACATATTCAATTTGTTTACCCTTACATTGAAGTCATTTCTTATTATCGAATACTTAACCATTTTAATTTGGTTATACTATCCCATTTTCTCAATTTAGTAAGTTATACAACTTATTTATTTACAATTTCTTTAATTTTCGCTCAAGTTTACTTACATTATATATTTATAAAATATAGTTACATAAACACTTCACCATTCATATTATATTTTACTTTACTCAATTTCAATTCACTTCCCAATTAAATTTAAAATTTTGAATTTCCATTTTTACTATAATTTCACCATTTTCAGTTAGCCTTTACCATTTCATTTCTCAATTTGTAGGCTCAAGGACTCATTTACTTAAAATCTCATTTTACTTATTTAAGTCCATTTACATCTTATAATCATCACTTTGGATTATATACATCACTTTATAACTTAAGTATATTCATTCCATTCAATAATTACAACCTACAATTACATTACCATTTTACATTTCAGTTTTATATTCCAATTCAATTCAAATCCTATTTCAATTTTATATAACTTATTCTAATTTAAATTCCGACATATCTTGTTCACTTAAATTTGCTCAAGTTAAATTTTAATTCCAGGATTAAAATTTTCATTCCCCTTACATAACTAAATCAACATGAATTTATAAGTTCAATAACTGATCTCTTACCTTTTCAAATCGTTTTCATAGAAATCCCAGATTAAATTACTCGGTTTTATTTCAAATCATTTTGAAATCACAATATACATATATCACTTTTGTACATATCAAATCATGCTTCCGGATTTTTCTAAAGAACTTGGTTTTGCCAACAACAATTTTCCTTCGGAATTTCTAAAACAAAACTCGTTTATCAAACAAGTCCAAAGCAAATATTCATAGTCAACCACCATGGCAGCAATCCGTCACTTAGAAACTCGAAAATAAATACTGATGATGTGGCCATCATCGCCAGAATTATTTTCCGACGACTGGAGTGAGTTCCGTGCTTCCTTACTTTCAAAATTCAATTTAAAGCAATTTCTCTTCAAAAATATTTCCAAAATAATACTCCATTTTTCCTTTCAAACACATTAGGAAAGATTTCCAAAATTCTGAATATTTAAAAATCCCACACACTTAGTTCAGATTCATTTTAACCCATTTTCCTAAAATTTTCGAGATTTAAATTCTGGCTTAAATCAAATTTTAATTACACTCCTTTTGTATAAGCCATTCTTATAAAAATTCTATTTGGCTATATATATAACGATTTCAAATTTTATAATCTATTTTGATTATAATATTAACAATCAACATTCCAAGCTTATATGCTATAATAATTTCAGAAAATTATTTCTTTTATATCAAATATAATTTTGGGTAAAATTATTTCATTTACCTACTTTAAAACAATACTATGTCGGTTTATCTTGTTTAAGAATTTAGAAACCACTATCGATGCGGTTGTACTTCCCGTACCGACCATGATTCATAAATATTCAACCAATAAGTCAACACAATATAAAAACATTTTAAATTCACTAACAATTACGCGTTCATAGCTATTATACATTCAAACTCGTTTCCAGAGTACTACTGACTCTATCTCTAATAAGTAATCCCACCAAAGCCTATATATATCGCCAATTTAAGCTCAGATACCACAATGTCACGACCCATCCTTTTGACCATCACAAATCAACATAAATACGCTCATTGTATAACTTGTCGATCGATCGAGTGCCGGAAAGACGAATTGTTAGGGGAAAAGAAAGTAGGTAGAGGAAAGATGAAACCAAACAACATAATCTCACAACGGACTGAATAACATATAATATAAATATTTCTTTATGCAAACCAAAACTGTAATATACATATTTCACATTAGAGTGCACACAAATCAGTAATTACCAGCCTGGATAGTTTTAGCAACTTGCCTTCACAATTGCTGGTAATTTCAAGCAACACTACAGCGGAATAAAAACAAGTATTAGCAACACGTCTTCGCCATCCACCTCATCTCCTGAGCTCCATAGCATCCTAACCTGAACCTGTAATACTCGGTTTGACCCAAGCATTCTAATAAAATAACACCCCAGTCGGTCTGGAAAACCAGTGTGAGAAAACACGCTCAATTTGAATTATTAAAGTTTTCAAAATCCTTTGAAAATCAAAGGTATCTCATCAGACCATGTCACATAAACACGATGGGTTTTTACCTCATGATAACCAAAACATTTCATGTTAAAATCATATGATATTATAATAGTGTCTAACTATGAATACTTATTCAAATAGATGAAATGCTTGCATCTCATGTTCCAGCATAGATGGGTCCAATCAAAACCGTACGACGCTTATTGGAGAATGAATTCTACCTGAATGACTAGGTGCTGGGGTACCACCTGTCACAGTACATGTCTAGAAACACTATACTGAGGACCACGCCGAGATCCCATGCTACACAAGACCGGCATATCCCTGACATGGATAGATTGAATATGCTATCATCCCGGGTGTTCCCACTCTTTATCGATCTCCTTCCATAAACCGTAGTAATAATATCAAAGGGTATCTAGAAAGGTGATAAAGATACTCTAACTGGGTGCTACCCACTTAGCCTTGCTGCATCCCCCTGCTTTTCCGTCATTCCCGGTTGATGAGGCTAGAGGCGACGGTTACCTTTTCAGAAATGTTCACTTAGAATGCTCATTGTCCTCCAATGACAATGTACTAATAGCATTCTTCCATACAAGTCCGTCCCCGGTCCGAACGGAACTGAAGGCACTATTTCTACTACATTCATTTTGGAACCACCCTCTGGATTAGTAGTGATTAGCCCTTGCATTTCACTGCTCCATTTTCGAATCTATGCTCTTGTCTTCATTACGAAAATGTACTTGTTGGATCGAAGTGGTTTTCGGATCAAAAATCCGATCCCGGTCACTTCGAGACAACGTTCGCTATTTTCGGTAAATTCAACCCCGGTTCTCTAGGAAATAAACAGATGAAGATAAGATTGGAGATCACCACCTAACCACTAGTGGACGAATTTTCTTAAAAACATCCTAGAAGAACGAACTAGTTTATACGTACATTATAGCACCTCCAACAGTAATTGTTCCATATAATTCACGTGCTTCTTCTAGATATTCCTAAAGTTATATTTTGTAATGACCCACTATTTTGGACCATTCAAATCGACAATAATCCACATATATCAGACTTGAATAATTCAAAATAACAGATTGTAATAAAATTTGGAGCAAATAAAACCAATCTCAGAATCATGGACACAGAAACCAGAATAAATCGCAGCGGAAATAAAGATATCATAGTAGTTCATGAAGCTACTATAACAAAGTCTCAAAACAAAATGAATAATATCAGTCTGAAAACGAACACAATAGAGATCCCAAATATATAGAAGACCACTAATACAAGAGCTGAAATAGAACAATTGAAACTGAAATGGATGGATAACTAGATAAGCAGAATCTCCAGTGATTCCTAGCTCCAGAAAGAGATATCCAAAGCTGTGGATACTCAGGCTGACCCGAGCGTAAAGAAAAACACAAAACACTCGAGTCAGGACATACATACTTATACAATGTAAACCAACTCAAGTGAACTGTAGTAATAATGCACAATAACTTAAAGGATGCTTGGGATCGCCCATCCTCCAAGGATCCGTTAAACCATCAATTAAACAGTAATAAACATTATCATAGAAATGCCCATATTAAAGTAAACTACGCAAATAACAGTGCTAATGTGGCTAGGGTAGTGCAGAGCTGCAGCAATCGCTCACCTCTCGTCACACCGTCAAATTGAAGGTGTACATCCAAAAATCACAAGGCATACAGAGAAGTGTACCCGTGGTTAAAATTCCAAAAAGGTTTATAATTTCAAATTAAAATCATTCATTTAAACCATAAAAAGTGGAGTCATTATACCTTCAAATTAAATATTAAATTCCCAAAATTTTAGCCTTTTCAGAGTTCATTTATTCACTTAAACACATTAAAACAGTGAAATTTCAGCTTTCGCAGCACTTAGAAAATGCTACGGTAAATTACATTTTAAAACAATTCAATTCAGCAAAGACGACATTTAAAACTGCTGTAATAGTTCAGTTTTATTTGAAAAATAGTTCAATTTAGCAAAGACAGCATTTATAGAACTGCTGTAATAGTTCAGGATTCAAATTAAAATATTTAAATTAAATTCAGCAAAGACAGCGTTTACAAAACTGCTGCAGTAGTTCAATTATATTCAAAATCTCATTTCAGCGAACTACAGCACTTAACAAGTACTGTAGTTGCCCTTTTATAAATTTCAGATTTTTAGTTTCATTCTGCAACCACAACACTTACAAAGTGCTGTAATACCACTTAGTTAAATTTTAGCCATAGTTCATTTGCATCAACCACAGCACGTACAAAGTGTTGTAATATCCTTTACTTTAGATTTCAAGTGAACTTCAAAAATGAGAGCATTTCTGAATGCGGTTAATTCAATTTCCAGATTTTCAATACAATTTCAGAAAAAATTAAACTTTGATTTTAACCTTTTATAACTTATAAAAATCATATTTTTCCACTCAAAAATATTCATTTAAATACCTTTTTACTTATGATTTTTATAAATTAAATTTTTATCCATAAAATCAAATTTTTAATAATTCACTTATTAAATTCAAGCATACAAATTTCTATTCTTTGCATTTTAAAAATTAACTTAGCACTTAAGTTTTAATTACTATTTCAGATATAGACTTAAATTTCCATTTTATTTACTTAACTTAAACTCTATTTTTCTAAACAAAATCTCAAATTTCAAATTTAAGTTATATTTCAAATTCAACTTAACCATGCATTTATTTAACTTACCGAAAAATCACAAAACCTTTATTAAACATTTTAAATTCAATTTAAATCAAATTATCATTAATTTACATTTTAAAATACATAAAATTTTTAGAAAATACTTTATAAAATAACCACGGGTCTATATAAAATTTTCTAACCTAAGTCAAGTGATATGGATAATATATCATTTTACAAAGAAAAATCCGGGTTTTATCATTTCCAACCTGCAATCCCAAGTTAAATAAAATAAATAAAAATCGCTCAGGCCTATCATTTCAGCCCATAACGATTTTTCCTTATTCTAAAGTCCGCTTGGGCATGTATCATTTCAACCCATAGTGATTCGATTCTACAGGGAACTTGCAGTGTGAGAAACAGATATGAATAAACAATATAACAACATATGGCAGTAACAGATGATATGACATGTTTATAGACAGGGTTAACATCATATGATTCATATCGCAGGCAGATATAACATGATATTGCAATTCTACACATTCACTTGTTGTCAATTCACAATTTATATAAGTATAAATGTCATGAGTGAATACTCACCTCTTTACGCTGGAGTTAGCAATTCAAACACACAGACAAAATCCAGGAAGCACGTTAGCACGACTTTGATTAGAGTGGAGTGGAGAGCCAAGATGTTTATCTTCTATTTGAGAGAAAAACAAAGCAAAATATAAATATAAATACACTACCAAAATTATTGGAACAAATGGAAATAGAGTTTATAAAAAACATAACCAAGCTTTTCAATTGATTTTGCTTGGCAGCTAATCACTTTTTCTCAGCCACAATACTATATTGGTTCAGCCATGATGATGTTTTGGGCTCAGTTATGGGTCATATAGGCATAGCTACAAGGAGATGAAGAGGAGTTTTTGAGTTACAACATGAAGAAGGTCAAGTACAAGGCAAAAGGAGTGGTTTGGTGCAACCTTTAGGCTCGACCGTGCATGAATTGGGCTCGGTCTTGGCATGTACAGATCTGGTGGTGGTTGGAGAGATGGCTAGAGGTGGTGATCTTGCTGGTGGTGGTGGCTAAGGGGGTGGCCGAAGCAATATATGAAGGGTATGGTGAAAAAACAAGCTCGGCTATGCATGTTTCAAGGGTTTTTTTTGCATCTTTTAGTTGTGTTTGCATCATGGAAGGTCACTGCCAGTATTAGTCAGAGAAGGGGATGGCCAGGCCATGTATGGTGATGAGGAGGAGGTGATGTAGTGGTCGGTGGAGGTGGTGAGGGGTTTAGGCCGAGAAAAGCACAAGAAGATCAAGCAAAATAATGTAAAAAATCAATAGAAAAATGAAGAGAAAAGTAGAAAAAAATGGAAGAAGCCATAACCTTTTTTCTCAGATCTGAATGGTCGAAAGAAATGAAATGAGAAAGAATTTTTCTCATGTGAAATTCAATACAAAATACACGACTATTGCTAATGGGTGTACGGTCAAAGAATGAGAAGAGAAAAGGCATTGAAAAGTCACAAGTTAAAAGGTATTTGTCTCTTAGAATTTCCAATTTCATTTATTCAAATAATCCAAAAGAAAAATCAAGTAAATAAAATAAAAATGAAAACAAAATAAAGTAGAAGTGAAATAAATAAATAATTTTTAGGAAAAACAGAAAGAAAAAAAAGAAAATAGTTTGTTAAATTAAAACTAGGATTAAAATTGTAAACAATATACAATTAACATTGGAAAATTATAACTACACTTTTAAAATGTTTTAAAAATAAAATATATACATAACATGTCATGTTACACATATATACACAAATCAGGACATGATATAACAAACAAAAATATTATTTATATAAATTAAAATAAACAATTTTGTTAAATAAATCAATTTACATACAATGATTTAAAAAGCATAACTTTCACAATATTAATCAGATTTCAACGAAACGAAAAGCAATATGCTTGAAATTATATTTATTTTCGTAATAAAAGAAAATTTTAAATTTTAAAATTTTAAATTTTAAATTTTTAAATTTTAAATTTTAAATTTTTAAATTTTAAATTTTAAATTTTTAAATTTAAAAGTCAAAATTTGGCCACATTGATCAAAATCCACATTTCTGGAAAATATTCTATTTATTCATGTTTGGAATTATAAGTCACATAAAAATCAAAATTTATATTTAATATAATAAAGTTTATTCATTTTAATAAATACAATAAAGTGTTTTTTAAATCAGAAATTCAATTAAAAAAATCAAAATATGCAATTAAAATAATCACAAAATACAGGGTTGTTGCACTCTCCTCCACTCAAATCTTTTCGTCCTCGAAAAGAACGTACAAGGAAAAATAAGAAAAAGCAAGATAGAAAAGCAACTAGTACCTGAAACAAACAATTCCGGATTCGAAGCACGAATGCTCTCCTCCGTCTCCCAGGTACAATCCCGATCATTAGTACTCCACTGTACTTTGACCACACTAACAGATTTCCTTCTTAGCTGCTTCGTACCTCTGTCGACAATATGAAGCGGCTTCTTCTCGACGGTCAGATTAGGCTCTATATCCAAACGATCGAGAGCAGAAGGCTGAATCATAAGAGATGGGTTATGAAGATATCTATGAAGATGTGAGACGTGGAATACATCATGCACTCTAGAAAGCTTCTCGGACAAATCCAAACGATAAGCCAAAGAACCAACTCTTTCCACAATGCGAAAAGGACCCTTGAAGAGGAATAAGGTAGAAGAATAGGAATAGCTAGAAGGGAAAATAGGTTGAAAGACAAGGATCAACCATTATTTTAAAACTATAAATTTCAATTTCAATTTTTTTAATATTATAACATTTTAAACAATATATAATATTAGTCATTTGATTCAAATTCGTTAGTTCGAAGTAAACAATATTTAAAACATTTTAAATTATTTAGAAAGGTAAAATAAATGATCAAAATATCCTTTATATAATACTTTATCAAAATACTTTTATAACTCAATGTCTTAACAAGTTTACTCTCGTTCCTCCAGACTCTGGCCATGCGTTGATCAGGCGCAAAGCTAGAATTCTCTAAGTACTTAGTAGACTTGTTTCAACACCCAGTGAAAATACTAGAAAACTTTTTAAAACAGATATGGAAAGTACAATCCAAAGAAATCAACCAAATCATTGCCTAACCATGGATCGTAGACACAATGGTTACGCCTGGATCCCCCAGGTAACATCCGTATCCGTAAACTATCTCAGCCCTGCAAATTATGCCAAGATGACTTATAGACCGCAGATACACAATGGTTACGCCTGGATCACCCAGGAAACATCCGTATCCATAAGCTATCTCAGTCCTGCAGATTTTGCTACTAAAAACAAGATCACAGATACACAATGGTTACGCCTAGATCCCCAGGAAACATCTGTACCCGCAAGCCATCTCAGCCAGGCGAATTACGCTATGCAGTCGCACTCGTAAGACCATGGAGATCGCCATGGAATTCGATGGACACTCGAGTATTGTTAGCACCAGAATTGGTCACTAACACCCTTAAGTAAGATTGTGTAGAGAGATCAATGAAGAAACTAAAGTTAAATAGAGAACAGTATGCTGAATTAAATGCAGAAAACAAGAACACCAAATTTATAGTGGTTCGGCGTAATTACCTACGTCCACTTTGAAGTTAATTTTTATTGCTTTTCTCAACATTTGAATATAGATACAATCCATACACCAACTATTTGAATATTGTTGTTAAGTAAAAAAGATAAGCCTTGAATGAGTCTTGAATGCGGCAGAGTCTCCCCGGTGTTCTCGAAAAAAGCCCCCTTTCAGTGTGCCCCTGCCCCTCTATTTATAGACGAAGGTGGGTTGGACTTCACCGATGGGCCCAATAGCAAGGTACCTTGGCCCATAATGAATGACTTTTGTGTGCCGAGCCACAAATGCTGAACGGCAAATGCCGAGCCATGTCTCCAAGCCGAACGAGGCAATATGTTGAGTGAAATGTGCAGGCTGAACGAGATTCGATGTCGGTCAAGGGGAGATTCCAAGCGACATTCTTATGTCGAGCAAGGCTATGTGCCAAACAAGACTGAATGCCGAACAAGGCTGGAATGTCGGAGGAGACTAGAATGCCGAGCCAGGCTGGAATGCCGAACGAGGTATGAATGCCGAGCGGTGCTAGATGTCGGTCGAGGCTTGAATGCCGAACGACCTAGTTATGCCGAACAAGAATGCTGTGCCGAACAACATCTGATGTCGGCCGAGCCTTGATGCCAAACGGTGCTTGAATGTCGAGCGACTTCTTTATTTCCAACCGGTGCTTATGCCGCGCCTCTAGTTACCTGGTCAAACCTCCAGGTAACACTTGGCCTTAAAGTGCATCATGCGAATGATCATGATGCGCTTTGAATCACGAGTTCTCCGTGTTCACTTCGAGCCCTAGCCTTGTTTCTCAATAGTGTCTTCTCTTGAACACCGAACGAGGCATTGTATGCCGAACGACATGCTAATGCCGAACAACATATAACGCCGAACGGCTTAGCTGATGCCGAGCAACATACAAATGCCGAACGATATTAAAGCCGAACGAGATCAATGCCAAGCGAGGGAGGTGTTTTGACCGGTTTTATCGGTCGTTGTCCCTTCGACTTCCCTTATTTCCCCTATAAAGGTCGGCGCTTCACTTCTTCTCCTCTTTTTTATTTTTACCTCCACCCCGTAGAACTTACAAACTTGCCCCTTAACAGCCTTCAGAGAATTAATTACTCTTCCCTTCTCAAACACCATCCGTTGCCTCACATCCTTCCCCATCAGTCGTTCCCTACTCCAAAATCTCCCCGAGTCTTCATCTTACTTCTTAGGTAAAAACCTCTCCCTGAAACACTACACCTCGATTAGGAAAACTGGCACGAGATTCGAACCTCATGAGTCTCTACAAAATCGAGGTCAATAGTAATTGCGTGGAGTAGGAGGAGTTAAGGGTGAAGCGTGGGTTTTATAAAGGATTTTAAGGCTAGGCGGAGTGGAGGAGAGGAGAGGATGATAGAGATGCTTGAAGGAGGAAGTTGGTGGAAGACGTACCGAGGTGGCTCGGCATGACTTCTTTATGTCGAGCAATGGAGGGAAAGTATTATAGTGACGTTTAAGGTTTAGTTTGCCGAGCGATGCGGCTTGGAATGGCTACGGCTCGGCATGGTTACCACATGCCGAACGAGGTAGGAGGGAAAGTAGAGGAGAAGTAGGAGATGAGCAGAATGCCGAGCAATGTAGCTCGACATGAGTGCGGTTTGGCATTATTCCCCTATGTCGAACGATGAAGAGGACAGTTGGGAGAGTGGCATGCCGAATAGCACGGCTCAGCATGTTTGCGGTTCGGCATGTCTTTCCGCATGCCGAATGGTGATAATGAGTGGTAGGTGAGTGTTGTTGTTGAGGGTAGAATGCCGAGCGAGGTGGCTCAACATGGTTGTGGTTCGGCATGACTAGTTGAATGCCCAACGATGAAGGGGTTAGGTAGAAGGGTTGTGTACAACAGCAACATTAGTCGAACCTAATGCATAACTGACTCAACACATACTTCATGCCTGAACATAGGATAATGGACAAGGACAGACTTAAACAACAAAACATATCGAACAATCCGGACTGTTAAATCCCGTGTTGAACAACTGAAAACGTAGACTTAACTTGCTTAATAGTTAATAACCTTTCAAATGCAGTGACGACATCGAGTTCAAAATATAAACCGTCTTATGACAAGCCTTCGTAAACGGTCCGTGATGACGGTCTCCGAAGATGGCAATTCAAAGCTCAAACTTATTTCCTTAATCCAATGACTTTTTACTGCTCGGCACTTACATATGAACGATCGCACTAGTTCACACACCACACGGGGGGAGGGATATTTATGTTGTTAAGTCTAAGGTTGATTGTTTTTCGAGTATAGTTCATGTAATGACCCGCAAATCCGTACCCCTTGAGTCAACATTATTCTACATCAATCAACTCGAGTTGCATAGAAATACGAACCATTTGGGTTAAAGAAGAAGAGGTAGAAGAAGAAAATAGAAATCAACATCAGAATTTAACCATCGCGGTGAAATAAAATATAATAGATAATAAATGATCTTTACACAAAAACAAATACATATCTATTTAATACATTCATCATCATCAGAGTACAACAACAACAATAACATACAACTGGATACACAGCTACTCAACACAGCGGAATAAATATAAAAAACAAGTACGAGAGTAGTATCGTCATCCAGCTCATCTCC
The DNA here is from genome assembly GCA_030765085.1 of Allium cepa. Classification (NCBI taxonomy): domain Eukaryota; kingdom Viridiplantae; phylum Streptophyta; class Magnoliopsida; order Asparagales; family Amaryllidaceae; genus Allium; species Allium cepa. Next base: position 1,027,460,538 of record CM060937.1, on the reverse strand, counting down.
TGAGCTCCACAGCATCAAATCCTGTATCCTATAATACTCGATCTGACCCGAGCATTATAGTTAAATAATAACCGAGTCAGTATGGAATACCAGCGTGACAAAATCACACTCAATTGATTATTAAAGTTTCAAAAATACTTTGAAAACAAAAGCATCTCATAAGACCACGCCACAAATAAACATGTCAGGTTTTTACCTTATGATAGCTAAAACATTTTTATAGAAATCCTTTGATATTATAATAGGGTCTATATACAAATACTTATAAAATAGCTGAAATTGTTACATGATTAAATTCCAACTACTAGCCACAGAGTGGGTAATACAAACAAAATTCGTACAAGGCTCGTAGGGAAAACGGATTTTCAACTAATGACTAGGCACTGGGGTACCACCTGTCATAGTACGTGGCCTAGATCACAGTATCGAGGAGTACGCCCGCTCCCCTGCAACACAAGACCGGGACTACGCCTTACTGGATAATCCCGAGTGAGATCACCCTGTGGTTGGGATCAGCAACCGTCCACTAAGCCGAAATAAAAGGGACATCTAGACAGGGATGACCTCACCCTGCTTGGGTGCTACCCACCTAGCCTTGTTGCATAACCCCTGATTTTCAGTCATTCCCATTTGATGAGGCTTGAGGCTAAGCATTACCATTTTAGAACATATCCCTTAGAATGCCCATCGTCCACCTGACGATGTCCCGAAAGCATTCATCCATACAAGTCCGTCCCGGGTTCGAACGGAACCGAAGGCACTATTCCTACTATATCCATTTTAGAAATATCCTCAGGATTAGTAGCGACTAGCCCATGCACTTCACTGCTCCATCTTCGAATCCAAACTCGTTACCCACGAAACGTACGAACCGGATCGAAGTGGTTTTCAAGAAATAATTCTCGATCCCGGTCTCTTCGAAACGATCAACGTATTTGGCCAATATTGATAGTCGGTTATTTAACTATCAATTAATATTCAAAATCAACCATCAATCGATAAATAATTCCCAAATTATTTATTAGTTTCAAAAATATCTTCACAAGATATATTTCTATTTTCAACCCTTTGAAAACAATTTCAAACCATTTTTTCTTTTCCAGAATAAACTTCCCCAAATTTTTCTATCTCTACTGAAATCACCAAGCACAAAACTAGATTTTTTAAATAATTTAAAACACTTTACTTTGAAATATACTTTAAAACATTTAAGTTAAATTACTTCAATAATTTGTTAAAAATACATACTATATGAATATTTGAAAATAAAATTACTTAATAAAATATAAAATTAGATTTACACTTTTAAAACAAATACTAAGTCACTTTTTAAATATTTACCGCTATAATAAATTAAAAGAAAATACTTATTTTAGAATTTAAATATCTAGAAATAATAAATTTTCCAAAACTTACTTTTAAAAACAACTTAAAAACCTTTAATTTATAATTAAAAATTTACTTTGAAAACGTACTTGGTTATTCAGGGAGAGTTTCCAACTTCAATCACTTAAATCAAAATTTCAAATTGATTCCCAATTTATGCCATTCGAAATAAATCTCTTTACTTACTCAGTTCATTTCAAAATTTATTAATTATGGACTTTATTATTAATGATATTATTTTTCGTTTGATTTTAAATCTTTTATCTGAAATATACCAATTTCAGGTTATCCCCAGTTTCTTTTTTATTCTTCTTAAATAGTTAAATCTTAATTTTAAATAAATGTTTTGTTCTTTTAAATAATAACTCTGAAATTTAAAATTCATTAATCTTCTGATTATTTAAAATTTCCCTTTCTATACTTAAGATTTATTTATTAGAATTTAAAAGTCACTTTATTTCTTTTCCAATCCATTCATACATTCATTCTATAATTATTTTACATACAAATTCACTTCGTTTTATTTTCTTTCAATAAATACAATTTATATATTTTTGGTAATTCATTATACCCAATTATATCAATCAAGCCATAGCATTCAATATCCCAATATAATTCATCATAGAATATCAAATAATCACAATAGAGGGTAATAAATAACTTAAATAAATGTTGAGGGATCCAGTTGGATCCCTCCAACCTGTTTTTCCTGCATCCACAGAAATTAGCACGACATAAAATGCCAATTCCAAAATATACCATACTATAACACATAAATCAATTCAACCATTCAAACAATTATTTAAATTTAATCATTTAAATTTTAAATCCAGCTGAGTGAGATTAACTCACCTTATTCCGTTTCATTTGCAATCCACTTCAAATATGGCTTTTGGTTTTTCCGATTTGACCTTGAATAAACAATTTATATGATTTTGTAAATATTTGAAATAATTGAACCGTAAATTTTCATTTTAATAAATTTAATTAACTGGTAATTTAAATCTAAGCAAATTTTCTTTTAGTAAATTATCCTTAGTATCTAAAATAATTTAGATTTAATTAAACGAATAAATTTTCACCATATGTAAACGAAATATGAATAGGTATATTTAATTTATTTTACGTTTTCAAACTGTTTACAAAAATAATCAATATCCTTTTAAATAAAAATATATTCTTGTTTATATTTTTAAACGAAAACATAGATATATATATATATATATATCTATTTTATCTGCATATATATAAAAACTGCATATTTTTCTCTGACTACTAAAATTACTGTTTTAAACCATACTGTTTCATTTTAACGTTTTCATGTATATACTTCCCTTACACACATATATATAATATATTTATATTTATACTTCCTTTTGTAAATAAGCAAAACATGATTATTATTATTTTACTTTACTGGGCATATACATATATATAAATTAATTTGAATTAAAAAAATTAAATTATACCTTACTGCTCCCTCACGAGATCGCTACCTCGAACGAAAATTTCCATCACACAATATCCAACACAATTTGAGCTAGCAACCACGGCATCTGGACCAGCACACGATGGCTCATGCGAAATCGAAGGTTGCTTGCGGCGACCCAGGCATAGGGAAGTGATACGGCTACTCGGAAGAGGCTCAAGCGACGCGAAGCAACGGCGGACGACAAAGACCAAGAAGATGGCATAACATGAGTTTCCCAGATCTGGTCGTAGACGCGACCACAATTAAATTGAAGAACTCCAATTTCATTTCACTAAGAAGGAATGAGCACCGAGAGGACGCGCACGAAATCAAGGGTTTTGATCGATAAAAGAAATCACTAGCGGCCATTACTATTATTTTTCATTCATTTTTTTTAACTGTTAGAAACGATTATGATTTTGAGATGTACAAGAGGAAGCTGCGATTTATAAAATAGAGTATAGGCTTACTTCGGAAGATAAGCGACAATGAAAAGATAATGAAAGGACGTTAGCGCACAAAATTGTTTTCTGCGTGCTATTGTTAAAAGAGGGGACACAGATATGAAAGGAAGTTGGCTTGCTCAGGAAAGATTTCGGCTGGTGAGGTTGCTTACGTGATAATATACATATAAAATTTAAATTGAATTTTCGTTGTAAATTTCAACGCGTTTATGTAGAGTACGCTCACACAACAACTCCGATCATTACGAAATTTGAAATCCGGTAATAATTCAATATTACGGATCCAATGGATCTGGTTTCGTCAAACTCCGAGACTGTGCCTCGGAAGGCTATTTTTAAATTCAATTTAAACGATCAAATTCCAAAACTGAACAAATCACTGTTAAATTCAATTTTACAACTTCTATTATCCTCAATACTATCAATATAAATTTTTCAAGCCTTCAAATTATTTTTAATAGGCTTAAAATTCCAGATTCAACATTTTACCCAATTTCAAATTATTTAAATTCAATAAATGAATAATGATATTTGAATTCAAGTTAAAATTAACTTTTAAATATTTAAAATTTATTAAATATTCCAATTTTAAATGCTCAAAAATTCCGGGTCGTCACATTCCTCTCCCTTTAAAAGAATTTCGTCCCCGAAATTACTAGTTAGGAAGAATGGTCCAATACCCGTTTACTTCTCCCTAAAACCAAACAATTCAACATCTTACCAATGATCTTTTTATGAAAGACCCATTATCTTTCTTACTAACTTCCTAAGCCTTTCCTTAGTTCCCAAATAACTTTACTTATTCACTATTCAAATTTAATTTAAATTCAAATTTAAATTATCAAAATTTTCTCAAATTTTTTTCTAACTCTCTAAATTTACGAAAATTTTTGCCAGCGTTTCCTTTGCGCGGCTAGCTCAGTACAACTACAAAAGGCCTTTACGGGCTTCCAAATTCCAAAAGAAAACAAAAGGCCCAGTGGCTATATCCAAAAACCCAATCAAATTTCATACCAAAATTTAAACACATACCTTTTTGTCGAGCATTTTTAAATTTATCTTCTGAAATCAAAATCAATTCTCTTTTCCCTTTATAATACTTGTATATCCTGCTTAGTACTAATATCCAATCACAGCAGTCCAAAAATTATTTTATCAACATCCTTACAAATGTTAATATTTATTCATTCAAATATTATTTTAGATTATATTTGAAATATCAATTCTCAATTAAGAATTCACCATTCCTTTCTTAAGTTTCGTATAAGCATTTTATATGTTTCTTATATTTATTTTCACCTTACCACTTTGTTTATATATATACTACTATTCAAATTAATTCTTTCGTTTCCATATGAATTCAATTTATCTTTAACTCTGAATATTTGAAATTTTATTTTCTATTTATAACTAATTCATGTCATTATTTAAATTAGTTTCATTTAGTAATATATTTCAATTTTCAATTTGAAAACGTTTGTCGTTAACAAAATTTCCCAAAATTTCTAAAAAAATTCTAACTCCCAAAATTTCTAAATTTTTTTGGCAGAGTCTTCTTTGTACGGAGGAGCTTTTGCAATTTGACAAAAGATATAAATATATATACATCGACCCACCCGGTCGAAAAAACCAAAAACATTTCATATTTCATATTTTTATTGCGTAGGCGTACCTTATTAGCATTTAAGCAAGCGGCTTATAATTTTAAGCAACTAGCGCAACCAAATCCAGCCACACGGCTCCCAGGTACCTGTAGTTACTCAATTTAAACATGTAAGTGCCAAATATATGAAGTTTAACAATATTTCACTTATTTGCAATACTTAAACACATGAATTCTAACAGAAATGCACATTAAACACTTTTTATAAGCAATTTAAATATTCCAACATTAATTTTAATTGCTTACAACCAATCACATATCGTTTCACTTAATCCGAATGGTTAACAACTCACAAGCTTACATTAATTTATTTTTAAGCAAAACGAACTCATATTTAATTCAATTGATCTCAAAATCAATTTATTTTACTCCTATCAATTCATAGCATCTTAATTACTTCCATTTACATCAAATGACAATTTATTCTGTGCAATTTGACGAGATCTATGTGAATGAATAAGTACTTATGTTTTATAACCAATTTAAATTGATTTCGACTCAATTTATACTTAATTCTATTCCATTTTTAAATTTATTCACAATTCATTACTCCTCATTTTCATTGCATTTCAAATTTGAATCCATCCACTTGCATTTCATTTTATTAACCCAACTAGTTTCATTATTTAAACTGGTTCCATTCAAAACCATTTGATCTAGCTCGACACATTCTATTAAATTTTATCCCTTTCAAATTTTATTCACGATCCATTCTTTTGCGTTTTATTTAAAACCATTCTATTTTTCTTATTGTCAAGTTATTTCAGTTCCTTATTTATTTATTCCAAACAATTTTATTTAGCTCGAAAACAATCCGGGCTATTCAATTCAATAACTCTTTCAATTTTATTCTCGATCTATTAAACTTGAAAATATTCTATTTTTCTCATTGTCTCTAAGTTATTTCAAATCCTTAACAATTTAAATGGTTACAATTATTTATTCAAGAATTTCATTCCATTAAATATTATCTATAACTCACCGAATTTTATTTCGATTAGATTTTTTTTCTTTCTTAATTCAAATCTAACCCAATATCATTAAACTTAGTTTTAAGTTGAATTCAGTTCAACTCCCTTCCATCTTTTTAGCTTAAGTTGATTTACTTCAATTTTATACTTAAGCTCATTCTCATTTTACAAGTAATTTTTTTCTCTTTTCTATTCAACTTAACTCTATCACAATCAAATCTCATTTCAATCTACAATTTCTTTTGATTAGTTATTATAAAATTTAACTTTCAGATTCAACTCGTTCAATTGATTACAAGGCCATATCCAATTTATTTCCACATATTTGGATTTTATTCGCAATACAAACCATTACTATTTTAATCCAATTTCATTTTCCTTTATTCGACACATTTCCAACTATATTTAATTTGTTAACACTTTAAGTCAAATTTTAATTAATAACTCAAGTTCTGATTCCACCATTCACTTTTAACTTACCATCCAATTTTATCAACTCACAATTCAACTTCATTTTCAATTCATTTTAATTAATTGCAAGGCCGCTTTCAATTATATTTTCTTCACTAATGATTCAAGTCGAATTTGATTTATAGCTTGAGTTTTATTTCCAAACTTCAATACTAACTCACCAATTCAGCTTCTATTTAGCTACATTAGGTTCCATTTGCATATTTCATTAACTAATTTATTATCTAATTAGTTTTTCCCCTGGTCAAAATTCAATACTTTATTTTTAATTCCAAATATCACTTCATTTAATTTTTTTGGTTCAATTTATTATATAATTCAAATTTGGATTCTTATTTTATTTTCCAATTCCAATCCTTATCCAACTTATTTTCCATTTATTCAGTTAAGAATCTAATTCCATTCAATAATTCAATTGAATTCTTATTCCAATTCAATTTTATTTTAACTCGGATTTATTTAACTCCATTCGATTTCAACTTAATTCGAATACAACTGGATATTAATTTCTGCCTATTTTAATTAATTTCAATCTAGTTAAATTTTATTCTCCAGTCCAAGTTAACTTCATTTTTAACTTTTCATTTTAAATTTGAATTTCCAACATTCAAAGCTTATATTTCCCTCTTGATTTAAATCATCTCAATTTATAAGCTTACAACCTATCTTATCAGGATTTTTAAACACCCGGCTTTTGGTTTCAAATCATTTTTGAAATCTCCAACATCTCAAATCACACTTCTCAAAAATTTAAACCAATCATGGTTTTATTTCCAATAAATTTCCTTTGAATTATCAAAAACAAATAGGTTTTCCTGAACAAATCAATTTGGCAGCAATCTGTCACTTAGAAACTCGAAAATGAACATCGATGATGCTGTAGTCATCACCGAAGTTATTTTCCAGCGACTAAAGTGAATTCAATGATATACCACTTTCAAAATCCATTTAGACCAAATTTCCTTTCAGAAATACCCCAAAAACAACAATGCTACTATTTATCTTCAAAATACTCCCAAAATCTCCCGGGTTTTAAAGTTTCAAATTCTGTTTTAATTCAAATTTTAACTATAATGCATTTGTATAGTTTATGATTATACAAATTCCCATTTAATTATACTTCAATTTATAATTTACGTTTATAATTCATATTTATAAATTTCATTCTATAATGAATTTATTTCCTTAACCTTTGGTTATGTTTTAAATTTCTAGTTAAATTTTTACTCAACAAAGTTAATAATTTAATATTATTTTTCCTAACATCCAAGCAACCATATATTAGCTAAAATAGTTCACAAAAACTTTTATTTATATCAAAATATATTTTGGGTAAAATTATTCCATTTACCCACATTTAAAACAATACCGTGTCGATTGTTCTATTCAAGTGTTTAGAAACCCCTTCGATACAGTTGTGCAGACTGTATCGACGAAGGTTCATATGCCACTTAATAAACCAATCAACACAATATTAAAATAATTTATATTCACTAACAAATACGCGCTCATATCTTTTTATACGCTCAAACTCATTTTAGAGTACTATAGACTCTATTTTATGAGTAATTTCCACCAGAGCCAAGGTTATCACCAACCTATGCTCTGATACCAAATGTAATGACCCGCAAATCCGTACCCCTTGAGTCAACATTATTCTACATCAATCAACTCAAGTTGCACAGAAACACGAACCATTTGGGTTAAAGAAGAAGAGGTAGAAGAAGAAAATAGAAATCAACATCAGAATCTAACCATCGCAGCGAAATAAAATATAATAGATAATAAATGATCTTTACACAAAAACAAATACATATCTGTTTAATACATTCATCATCATCAGTGTACAACAACAACAATAACATACAACTGGATACACGGCTACTCAACACAGTGGAATATATATATATATATATATAAAACAAGTACGAGAGTACGTATCGTCATCCAACTCATCTCCTGAGCTCTACAGCATCAAATCATGTATCCTATAATACTCGGTCTGACCCGAGCAATACAGTTAAATAATACCCGAGTCAGTCTGGAATACCAGCGTGAGAAAATCACACTCAACTGATTATTAAAGTTTCAAAAATCCTTTGAAAACAAAAGCATCTCGTAAGACCACGCCACAAATAAACATGTCGGGATTTTACCTTACGATAGCTAAAACATTTTTATAGAAATCCTCTGATATTATAATAGGGTCTATATACAAATACTTATAAAATAGCCGAAATTGTTACATGATTAAATTCCATCTACTAGCCACAGAGTGGGTATACAAACAAAACTCGTACAAGGCTCGTAGGGAAAATGGATTTCCAACTAATGACTAGGCACTGGGGTACCACCTGTCACAGTACGTGGCCTAGATCACAGTACCGTGGAGTACGCCCGCTCCCCTGCAGCGCAAGACCGGGACTACCCCTTACTGGATAATCCCGAGTGAGATCACCCTACGGTTGGGATCAGCAACCGCCCACTAAGCCGAAATAAAAGGGACATCTAGACAGGGATGACCTCACCCTGCTTGGGTGCTACCCACCTAGCCTTGCTACATAACCCCTGATTTTCAGTCGTTCCCATTTGATGAGGCTTGAGGCTAAGCGTTACCTTTTTAGAACATATCCCTTAGAATGCCCATCGTCCACCTGACGATGTCCCGAAAGCATTCACCCATACAAGTCCATCTCGGGTTCGAACGGAACTGAAGGCACTATTCCTACTACATTTACTTTGGAAATATCCTCAGGATTAGTAGCGACTAGCCCTTGCACTTCACTGCTCCATCTTCGAATCCAAACTCGTTACCCACGAAACGTACAAAGTGGATCGAAGTGGTTTTCGAGAAATAATTCTCGATCCCGGTCTCTTCGAAACGATCAACTTATTTGGCCAATATTGATAGTCGGTTATTTAACTATCAATTAATATTCAAAATCAACCATCAATCAATAAATAATTCCTAAATTATTTATTAGCCTCAAAAATATCTTCACAAGACATATTTCTATTTTCAACCCTTTGAAAACAGTTTCAAACCATTCTTTCTTTTCCAGAATAAACTTCCTCAAATATTTTCTATCTCTACTCAAATCACCAAGCACAAAACTAGATTTTTTAAACAATTTAAAACACTTTACTTTGAAATATACTTTAAAACATTTAAGTTAAATTACTTCAATAATTTGTTAAAAATACATACTATATGGATAATTGAAAATAAAGTTACTTAATAAAATATAAAATTAGATTTACACTTTTAAAAACAAATACTAAGTCACTCTTTAAATATTCACTGCTATAATAGATTAAACGAAAATACTTACTTTAGAATTTAAATATTTAGAAATAATAAATTTTCCTACTTTTAAAAACAACTTTAAAACCTTTAATTTATAATTAAAAATTTACTTTGAAAACGTACTTGGTTATTCAGGGAGAATTTCCAACTTCAATCACTTAAATCAAATTTTCAAATCGATTCCCAATTTATTCCATTCGAAATAAATATCTTTACTTACTCAGTTCATTTCAAAATTTATTAGTTATGGACTTTATTATTAATGTTATTATTTTCCGTTTGATTTTAAATCTTTTATCTGAAATATACCAATTTCAGGTTATCCCCAATTCCTTCTTTATTCTTCTTAAATAATTTAAATCTTAATTTTAAATAAATGTTTGGTTCTTTTAAATAATAACTCTGAAATTTAAAATTCATTAATCTTCTGATTATTCAAAATTTCCCTTTCTATACTCAAGATTTATTTATTAGAATTTAAAAGTCATTTATTTCTTTTCCAATCCATTCTTACATTCATTCTATAATTATTTTACTTACAAATTCACTTCTTTTTATTTTCTTTCAAAAAATCCAATTTATATATTTTTGGTAGTTCATTATACCCAATTATATCAATCAAGCCATAGCATTCAATATCCCAATATAATTCATCATAGAATATCAAATAATCACAACAGAGGGTAATAAATAACTTAAATAAATGTTGAGGGATCCAGTTGGATCCCTCCAACCTGTTTTCCCTGCATCCACAGACATTAGCACAATATAAAATGCCAATTCCAAAATATACCATACTATAACACATAAATCAATTCAAACATTCAAACAATTATTTAAATTTAATCATTTAAATTTTAAATGCAGCTGAGTGAGATTAACTCACCTTATTCCGTTTCATTTGCAATCCACTTCAAATATGGCTTTGGTTTTCCCGATTTGACCTTGAATAAACAATTTATATGATTTATAAATATTTGAAATAATTGAACCGTAAATTTTCATTTTAATAAATTTAATTAACTAGTAATTTAAATCTAAGCAAATTTTCTTTTAATAATTATCCTTAGTATCTAAAATAATTTAGATTTAATTAAACAAATAAATTTTCACCATATGTAATCGAAATATGAATAGGTATATTTACTTTATTTTACGTTTTCAAACTGTTTACAAAAATAATCAATATCCTTTTAAATAAAAATATATTCTTATTTATATTTTTAAACGAAAACATATATATATATATCTATTTTATCTGCGTTTATATAAAAACTGCATATTTTTCTCTGACTACTAAAATTACTATTTTAAACCATACTGTTTTATTTTAATGTTTTCATGTATATACTTCCCTTAACTACACACACACACACACATATATATAATATATTTATATTTATACTTCCTTTTGTAAATAAGCACAACACGATTGTTTTTACTTTACTGGGCATATACATATATATAAATTAATTTTATTAAACAAAATTTAAATTATACCTTACTGCTCCCTCACGAGATTGCTACCTCGAACGAAAATTTCCATCACACATTATCCAACACAATTCGAGCTAGCAACCATGGCATTTGGACCAGCACACGATGGCCCACGGGAAATCGAAGGTTGCTTGCGGCGACCCAGGCATAGGGAAGTGATACGGCTACTCGGTAGAGGCTCAAGCAACGTGAAGCAACGGCGGATGACGAAGACCAAGAAGATGGCATAACATGGATTTCCCAGATCTGGTCGTAGACGCGACCACAATTAAATCGAAGAACCCCAATTTCATTTCACTAAGAAGGAACGAGCACCGAGAGGATGCGCACGAAATCAAGGGTTTTGATCGATAAAAGAAATTGCCAGCGGCCATTACTATTATTTTTCATTCATTTTTTTTAACTGTTAGAAACGATTATGATTTTCAGATGTACAAGAGGAAGCTGCGATTTATAAAATAGAGTATAGGCTTACTTCATAAGATAAGCGACAATGAAAAGATAATGAAAGGACGTTAGCGCACAAAATTGTTTTCTGCGTGCTGTTGTTAAAAGAGGGGACACAGATATGAAAGGAAGTCGGCTTGCTCAGGAAAGATTTCGGCTGGTGAGGTTGCTTACGTGATAATATACGTATAAAATTTAAATTGAATTTTCGTTGTAAATTTCAACGCGTTTATGTAGAGTATGCTCACACAACAACTCCGATCAATACGAAATTTAAAATCCGGTAATAGTTCAATATTACAGATCGAATGGATCTGGTTTCGTCAAATTCCAAGACTGTGCCTCGGAAGGCTATTTTTAAATTCAATTTAAACAATAAAATTCCAAAACTGAACAAATCACTGTTAAATTCAATTTTGCAACTTCTATTATCCTCAGTACGACCAATATAAATTTTTTAAGCCATCAAAATATTTTTAATAGGCTTAAAATTCCAGATTCAACATTTTACCTAATTTCAAATTATTTAAATTCAATAAATGAATAATGATATTTGAATTCAAGTTAAAATTAACTTTTAAATATTTAAAATTTATTAAATATTCCAATTTTAAATGCTCAAAAATTCCGGACCGTCACAGTTCAAATAGGTGGTTTGTCAGATTCAATCATCATTAGAGATGTCTAGGAAATCCCGCTTTGCTACGATCTCAGATAGACCTGGGCCATCCTCTAGGCAAGAAGTAGTAGGAACTCAAACCTGTCAATTACTCCCATATAATACTTGCCGAGTCCTGCGACCGCATCTGTCGACTTGGCTCTCGACGCTCTGGAGGCAACGATCTTCTTAGATGATCCAATCGATTCCCAAGCCTCAAAGATTAACAAAAGTACGCTCCGTCGGATATGCTCAGTCCACAGAATCCCCTTCGACAATGTGTTAGTTCCATCGGGGCATGATCGTCCTCACTTTCCCCAGTGGATATACAGCCTATAACAGGTTCATGTGCTGGGTCGGCAGCATTCCACTATTCAACTCCTTTCTTTGCGACTAGTTGCAATATATCAAGATTGCCCCTTTGCAACTGCCTCCGAACAACCACACTTTCATATATGGCACTTGCATCCTCTTTATGAGTGTCCTCTTCAGGCTTCCGACCCCAGGAAATATCCATTATATCTATCGCTTCAAGAGACGGTCAGATAGCCCATCCTTTATATTCCTCGAGCCGCATAGCAAATTCCAAATTCTGACTAGGGCATGAAGTAAGTTTGCCCAGTACAAGCAGGAGTGGTTCTATATGTGTTATCCTCCTGGTTTTGCCAGAAGATGGGTAGAAGGAAGTAAGTTCTTTTTCTGGATCGATACTTAAACTTGGTGAGACTTACACCTTTTATGACACTTTATCCATTTTTTCAGCTATTATCCCTCGTCCCGAAGGCCTTGGGTACTCTGAGGCTGTTGAAGCTATTCGAGCTATCCCCGTGGAAGACCAGGACATCAGATCACTCATTTCAAATGAATCGCTTTCGAAGTTCGGGTTGTTGGCAGAAGGTCGCCGAATAAGCCTCCCCCAAGGTGTTTACGTACCCAGGCCTGCTTTGGGAAAAGGAAAAAAGTGGGCCGAGTCTTCAGCACGTAACGCCCCCGACACACTAGAGGACGGGAAGATTAAATAAGCTGAAACGCCCGAAGTACAAGGCGAAAATGTTAGTCCATCGGGGGACACAATAGTTGAAGTTCATGATATTGAAACGTCGTTTTCCCCTTTGAAGAGGAAGAAGAAGAAACTAACATATAAGCTAAGGAAGAAACAGTGGGCGAAACTTCTAAAGTTACCCTTATTCCAATGGGGAAGGAAACTTCCTCGCAGCATTTAGAAAGCTCTCTGAAAGGCCTGTCAAACCTTACCACACTCGACGATCTACTCAACTATGGTTTCGATGATCCAAAGGCCCTTAAGCTTCATTCGCCCGTGAGAGGCGATATAAGTGTTCGATCCTAAGACCAGGGAGAAAAAACTCCTATTAGTAAAGAAACTAGTCCGTCGGGGGGAAACACTAGGACACACACAAACACATGCACTTCACCTCGCACTTAACTTTCTGTCATCACTCTACTCCTTGCTAATTCTTCGTTACTTAAACTTTGTGTAGGTGACATGGGGCGCACACATGGACTGACCGCCTTCGCGGTTCATCGATTTTTCACCAATCCGGATGGGATTCGGGTTTCGGCAAGCGTTGAGATAGAGACGACTTCAGTGATCGAGACTACCATCGCTGGGAATCATCCAACCGGAGAAAAACTTGTAGTTAGTCCTCCTACCCTCATGATACTCCTTCCCAACCGGAGCATAGCAAAGAGAAACCTACACATAAGGGGTCTCAGCCTAAGGCACATCGGGACTAACACTCCGGTTCATCAAGTACTAGGCAATCTCGAGATCCCCACAGGACGCCTACGGTCTCCAAGCGGACTCCTCTTGCCCCTGTAACCGATCCATCAGTCGCTGAGCTTAAAGCCTCATTTTCAAAGATATGCTTCGATGGCTTAAAATTCCTTCCTGTGGTTCACCAGATTCCAGGGCATGTCAAGCAAAGTGTTATCGCCTTCACCAATGACGTCCATGTTCAGCACGACGCATTCATGTACTTAGCTGAAAAAGTTTTAGAAGTCTCCGTAGAGCGTGAGCATGAGATTGATCGCCTAAAGCTCGAGGCTATCCATGATAAAGACATTTTTAAAGCTCAGCACAAAGAGCTTTCTTTCTATAAGTCTCACCTTGAAACCTCCCAGCAGAGCGCTAAAGACACTGCCAAGGCCGTTACTCTTCTGGGGTCAACCCATAAAAATGAAATCGACGAGGCGGTCCAACGTTGTGGGGCCCAAGCTTTAGCGAAGGACTCGGTACAAAAGAATAGGGAGGCATTTGGCCTCCGAGTCAAAGAACTGGAGAAGCAACACCGCAAAGAAAAAGAAGAAAAGATTGCCGCCCAAGAAGAGTCATAATGATATTGTGACGAAATCATTGCTACACGACTCCTAAAGGTGAAGCTTGATGATGAACTTTCTAAAGTTGGGATGCTAAAAGACGAAGCTTGTGAGGAGGGCAAGAAAATAGCATCTGCGGAGATTGACTCTCGCCTGGAGGCGGCAAAAGAGGCTGGTAGGGAGGAGGTCAAATGCATGTTGGACTCATTGATTGTGGAATTCAATGCCCGCGTCCTCATGCATCGAGACTTAACTTTTCTAGGAGAGGGCCACCTCGAATCCCTAGCTGAGGCATGAGAGACTTTAGTAAAAATCAGGAAGGTTGAACTTGACACCGAGGAGGTCGATGAGGGAGCTTTGATAAGGGAATTTCTTAAGGGGAACGAGCCTTCAGACCTGTCTGTGGCGAAAGCTCTTTACTGCAAAGGCTCCCCCTCGTCAAATGGGAAAGATGTTATTGCCGGTCCATCCGGGATCGAGTCTCCAGCTCATGCTCCTACTCAGTCGGTCGATCGGCCAGTACTTGATCCATTTGAGCAACATATCGGTTATGACTCGGAGGACCCTAGTCTCGGCGTTCATATTCTATCTCCCATTCTGGAGGGTGAGACTCGTTGGATGGCCGAAAGCCAACAAGAAACCAGTATAGAACTCTTCCTTTTCAAGTTTAAAGAGCCTCGTTTTCGGCGTAAGATTATTGTATTCTAATGTTTATTTTCCATGATTTTGTGCAGGCCGTTTTGATCCTGAACCCACTCTGAGGAGCGATGACGCCAAGGAGGTGAAGGGCAAATCAAGTGAGGCTATTCACGCAGGAAAGACTCCCGGTCCAGATGCTAAGGTGATCGAGGCGCTTGATGAGGATAAGTCCGAGACTTCGTCTCCCATCGAGGGAAGTTATGAAATCGAGATCACATGCGCTTCTGAACATACTTCTAAAACGAGCATGAAGGAGGAGCTCGAGGAGAAAAAGAAAAAGACGGTCGAAATTAAAGTCGAGTCTCAAGTCGTGGACCTAAACGATCCTCTGAACAAGTCGTTGAAGGTCATCCTCCCCGGCGGGTCCAGGCCACTAAAGGTCCCTCGCACCTCCTCAGTTGTTACCTCTCCATCAAAGAAAGTTACCAAGGGAAAACACACGGGTAAGGAATCGTCTAAGAAGACAAAGGAGGGGAAGAAATCGAAGAAATCGAAGAAGTAATTTTTATTCTCGTTCAACGAGAGTTAGTTTAGATCATGTAATTATTTTTGTTTATTTTCATAGTCCATGTAATTAGACTTTTGACTCCTAGTTTCGGAGGAGTTGTAGTAGAAACTTATTTTTTGAATAAATAAAGCTTAGTTCTTTTGTCTTTCAAAACACTTTCATCGTTCAGCTTTCTACATGATCGTGGTCGAAACCCAAGCTATTGTGAGTCATAGAAACTTCTCAATTTATCTTCATATAACTCTGAAATTCTTTGGTGTTGTTCACCCTTTATCCCACGCTTCAAACACTTAGAACATTTTTTTGTCCGTACACCGGGGACTTGATGACTTCAAGTCATTCATGTCCCGGTCCACACTCCGGGACTTAGAGATTTTTTAGCCCCTTATACTCTGGTCCGCACTTTGCGGACTCAGAGTACTCTAGTCCGTACTTTGGGAACTTAGAGATTTTGAGGCGTTTATACTCTAGTCCGCACTCTGTGGACTCAAAGTACTCCAGTCCGCACTCAGGGGACTTTGGAGATTTTTAGTCGTTTATACTCTAATCCGCACTCTGGGAACTCAGAGTACTCCAGTCTGCACTCTGGGGACATGGAGAATTTTAGTCGTTTATACTCTGGTCCGCACTCTGAGGACTCAGAGTACTCCTGTTCGCACTATGGGAACTTGGAAATTTTGAGTCGTTTATACTCTAGTCCGCACTCTGGGGATTCAGAGTACTCCAGTCCGCACTCTGGAGACTTGGAGATTTTGAGTCGATTATACTCTAGTCAGCACTCTATGGACTCAGAGTACTCCAATTCATACTCTAGGGACTTGGAGATTTTGAGTCGTTTATACTCCGGTCCGCACTCTGGGGAATCAGAGTACTCCAGTCCGCACTCTGGGGACTTGGAGATTTTGAGTCGTTTATACTTCGGTCAGCACTCTGGGGACTCAGAGTACTCCGGTCCGCACTCTGGGGACTTGGAGATTTTGAGTCGTTTATACTCGAGTCCGCACTCTGGGGACTCAGAGTACTTCAGTCTGCACTCTGGGGACTTGGAGATTTTGAGTCTTTATACTCCGGTCCGCACTTTGGAGACTCAGAGTACTCCAGTCCGCACTCTGGGGACTTGGAGATTTTAAGTCGTTTTGCTCTAGTCCGCACTCTGGGGACTCAGAGTACTCTAGTCCGCACTTTGGGGACTTAGAGATTTTGAGTCGTTTAAACTTCAGTCAGCACACTGGGGACTCAGAGTACTCCAGTCCACACTCAGGGGACTTGGAGATTTTAGTCGGTTATACTCTAATCCGCACTCTGGGGACTCAGAGTACTCCAGTCCGCACTCAGGGGACTTTGACATTTTGAGTGCTCGTGCGCGTTCGTACGTCAGAAAGAATAATGTATCTCTTAGTTATTCATCACAGAGTTATCATACACAGAAACATCGACAATTCATGGAAAAAATGGCTTACAAATCCATAAACATCCTGGTTTCATACAAGTTCTCGAGTCCTGATGTGATGAGATATTCTGCAGGAAGAAGCTTGCAAACTACTTCCAAATGATTTTTCAAAACGATTTTCAAAACTGCATTTCAAAATGTTTTACCTTAAAACTATATTTTCAAAAAGATGTTTTAGCCTTAAAATATTCTTTGATTTTGTGTTTCAAAACATAGTAAAATTAGTTTATTTTACTCCAGAATCATTTCATCTTGTTTTCATTTCACTGCCATTTTCAAAACAAATTTTGCATTATTTTAACATGGGGATGACGACATCATGGGATACCCCATGTCGACATGGTGGCCATTGAATTTAAAAGTTTCAATTTTCAAAAGAAGTGTCTATTTATTTAAATCTCTTCACGAATGGTTATGACAGTTGGTACTCTATAAATAGCCTTCTCAAATGAATTTTTGATATATACAATTCTCATAGTTTTCTTCACTTCTTCTTCTTCTTCACAAATCCATGTTCTATAATTTTCATATTTTTAAGATCGTGCCAATCTACCGAATTCTCAAGTGAATCAAATTAGATCTCATTCTTGTTTGATTCTCAGTCCTCTCTCGAAGATCAAAGTGCTATTCAGAGTTATAGGATCAATTTATAATCAAAAGTTTATTGAGTCTCTCTATAAGTATGGTTATGCCTGGAAATCAATTGGGTTCTTATGGCCCATAAATCAAGAGAGTTTACCCCGGACTCGTGAAACAGGAGGGTACCTCAAGACCTTTAGAAATTAAGGAGCGTAATCTCGACACTAGTTTAACAAAAATTTGTATGAGGTGGTTTGCCTTGGTACATGACTGGATGTAGGGTAACTCCGAACCAGTATAAAATCCAGTGTGTTCTTTCCCTTTACTGCTTTTTTATTTACTTGCTACATATGTGTTTGATTATGTGATTGATCCGTGATTAAGTTCTGCATTTGTTTGTGTCATAATTTCAATTTAGTTCATATAAGTCTTAGAATTCATTAAACACTATTCACTCCCCCTCTAGTGTTAAATTAGCCTTAAGATCCTTAATCCGTTGTCCCTTTCATGTATTACCTCACAAACGAAACTATTCCCGTCACGTGAGTATCATTTACTTACAATGAATAATCGAATAAATATTACAACAGCATCCCATACTGCTGCATGATACTCATTTGTTTGCTAACTGCTTATAAATTCCAACTCAAGCACTAAAATATTCTATATAACGGGTCCAAAGAATAACCAAAGCAGTAGTACGGAAAGTCCTATTCTAGACAATATTATATCTCCGTTTATTCAAACTTCTCCATATAGAATTGTATTCTAAAACCACACAAAAGGATGTCATCACCATATCATTCAAAATTTCTGACAAATCTATATCAATGGTGAATCACTCATATCATCAGAATCAATAAGAGAAGATGAGTAATATGAAATACTATGAAAAGTCTCATTGATCAATTTTTAAATATACATAAATAATTCTTATTTTATTTTGGATACATTTGAATAGAACTATAAATACTTGAAACCTTGATAGTAAAAGTTACTTATTTTCTAAGTATTATTTATACACACAATTTTTTCAATAAATATTTTTAAATCAAAATATACTTTCTTTAATAACCATGTAACATTTTAAATCTAATAAATTATATTTCTAAATCTTTAATAGTATAGAAATTCATAAGTTTGCAAATATAAATTTAGTTAAGTTATCCAGATAATGAATCATCAACTACATTAAGCTTTTAGTTAACATAGAAAACATCAAGAATGAATAACAACTATTTATAGGAATAAATTGAATATTAAATTGCAATCTCTAAATCATTTAATATATATAAATGTTTTTCATATCTCTAGTTAAATTTATTCAGTATAAAATTTTCTTCAAAACACTTAAAATATTAACTAGATTATATTTCTTATTTTTAAGAATATATACTAAATTTTATATAATTTTTAAAAGCAATACTCTAGTTTATTCTTTGATTAATTAATTGGTTAAAATTAACAAATATTACACATACCAATTTTTATATAAACTCCACAAATCCATTTTATATTTATTTTATATTAAACATTGATTGTATATTTTTTATTATATTTTTGCTTATTTTAAAAAATTATTTATACATTTTTTTTATAATAAGCATGCTACGGTCGAGAGCCGTCGACCGTTGGTCAACTGGTCATGGTCGACTGGTTGACCTAGAAGGTCAACCGTACCTGAAGTTAATTTGCTTCTTCTCCGATCATCCTTCGCTATATTTTCTCTCTTCGACTCACATATGATGCTACACTCATATCATGCGTCACAAATCATGTGCATGTCATTCTAATTCATGAATATTCATATAGAAGTACGGATTAAACATAGATTTTGTAAGTAAATACACTCACCTATTCCCTTTTTTCCTTCCCTCTCTCTCTCGAATGCATGCACATAGCACCACCACCGCACAACACAACCTGAAGCCCTTCTTGCTAGAGATATACACGAGTGTCAGGAAGAACATATTCAAATTTGGAGAATTTTAGTAATTTACTGCATTTATTTCTAATTGTCAAACTGATGAGGGTTTTCATTTCTTTACTCCAAGAAGTGATGAAAATAGATAAGAAATGTGTACGTGAATATTTATCGAAAGAAGAAAACTCGTTAATAGTGAAATTTTGAAAATGGAGTTGGGTTATTAAAACTAGGGCTTGGGTTTTAAAACACAATAAATAAATGTATATTTATTTATTTTCTTTTATTTATAAGCTATATATAATTTAATTTAAATAAATATAAATTTCCACTTGAAAAATCACTCCTTTCCCAAACTAATATTTTATTCCAATTACATAACCTTTATAAAATATTATTTCCAGTTTCTTAATTTATTTCCATTTTAAATATCTTATTTTCACAAATTAAACTCTTTTATTAAATAATTTCATAACCAATTATTAAATAATTTTCTAAATTCCAATTTAATTAGTTAAGTTACCTTTATTAACTTCAATTAATTATTGCTTGAAATTTGGGTTAGTACAACCGCTTCATCTTCTTAGGCAAGACATGGGGGATCCTCCACTCTAAGCGACGATGATTCGAATTTTGACATGTTCAAACAAACTATTGAATCACTGCAAGGAACGCAGCAATTTCCGACGGCTGAAAACCGTCGGCGGCCGTCGGAAGCCGTCGGCCACAGTCGGGAAAAACCGTCGAAAAATAAGGCATCGGGGAGCAGTGTTTCCGACGGCTTCCGACATAGGGCGTCGGATCTTTTTCCGACGGTTTCTGACGGCCTTCGACGGCTTTCGACGGATTCCGACAATTGTCGGAAGTGGTCGAAAACCGTCGAAAAAAATGACCTACAGGCTGCCGGACGCCGTCGGAAAATGACTACCTGGAAACTGTCGGAAGCCGTCGAAAATCTGCTGCATTTTTTTATTCCTGCTGCAATATAGCCTTCCATCCACATTTCCCATCCAAACACTATTACACCAATACTGCACAATCCAGTATACAATATTCCAACCAAATATCAAAATTCAAACTACACAAAATTCATCAAACATACAAATACATCAAATTACATCAAAACAAAATACATAATGTACATAACCATTCCAACATTCACAACCCCAACAACAAGTGTTCTACCATGTCATACATACACAATATAACACAAAATCAACAACATCCACATCATCATACAACCACACAACCAAGTGTATCAAACATAATCATACAAAAATCCACAACTACCTCCACCGTCTACCAAATCATACAAAACTAAAAAAACATACCTGAAAAAGCAAGCAAGCAATCAATCAATCTCCTCCAGATGCAGAGCCAACCAAGAAAGGGAAACGGCCACCAAACTGCTGCATGTACTCTAGCAACTGTGTGGTCTGCATGGCCTGTTGGCAGTTCTGCTCCACCAGTTGGGACACTCTAGCCCGCAAATCTTCTATATCTGCTAGATCGCTCTGAGCTCTATTTCGTCGATCCCGTCTCTGACTGCTGGCCTGCAATAAATATTTAATTTAGCTGTGTGATCTCTGTAAGTGTATGTGCATATCTTTGTAAGCTAGTAAGTAATGTAACATTCATATCTTCTACCTTCTTGTGCTTTACTGGTGTGATAAATTCATTTGGTTGATTTGAATTCAAATTCAATATGGAGGATTTTTCAAGGTTCAAATATTTTTAAATAATGGAAAAATGAATAAAATTCAAGTTTATTGTTTTGAAAAGGTAAAAGTAGCATATTTGAAGTATTTTAAGATAAAATTATATATTCCAACATAGAATTACGACTTAAATATCAAATTAGCAGTAAAATAAATTATTTACCACTTGATTGTCGAATCCGTATCGTCTGTCTTGCTCTGCTGGATCCATAACGGACTTAAAAATAGAGTCCTCCTCATCAATCGTCAGTTGATGTCGACCGTATCAGCAAGGAATTTCTGGCCCTGCTCTATAAACTTTGTCTACATTAACAAATTAATAACATCTTATCTTATTTCATTATAGTTTAACAAGAAGAACAATTACTAATACTGCATAAGATGAAATATGCTTACATGGCTCTTGCTGGATTTATTGTCTTGCCATGTATACGAAACGGTCCCGTCTGGATTTACATGCTCGACAGCATGCGTGCGAGTGAACACGTCCATATAACCCACGGGACCATACGCCTCAGCTTCCTGAAGTTGATTTTTACATACAATTATTATACATTTAAAATTATATAACATAAACTATTTACAATTATCATTCAGTAAATTTACCAACTCCTGCCGATACTGCTGAAATGACTTCGACCCTCCGCGATGAGTGATGGGATTTTTATTTCTGTTGGAGAGTTTTTATCCGACTCTGCCTGTACATTCAAAATTTGATACATTATTTTTCGATCACGTCAATTTAATAATTCAAAAGAATTTAGTATACTTGCCTTTGCCTCATCCGTTTCCCAGTATCTCAACCAAGCTTTCCATACGCTCTCCCCCATCCACCGTGGTTTCTTACCAGATTTCTTAATTTCAGATATCGAGTCCCTGTAGTTCTTGCGCATCTTCTTCATCCAGTATCCTCGTGCCAGCAGCATGTCGTCTGTCTGGATGTCTATCTCAGCCTATGTTTCACGATAAAATGTAAAAAAAATTATTACACTGTAATAAAATGAACAGTAGAAAAACGACAAAAACGAATTAAAAATGGAAAAAAGAAAAATATACATACTAGGACATCCTGCCATATACACTCTATGATATGAGCAGGGATGTTATCCTACTTCGGCCAGCAAGCACTCATCCTACTACGATAAGAAGCTCTAGAGATCCATCACAACCTTCGAGGGAAGTAGGTCGAACCCCCTGTTTTTAAGTACGATACAGATAAGTACATATGTATATCATAAAAAAATAAGATGCTGAATAAAATTTAATTCTTACCCCTCTTCTCTAGGGACTAACGAAACTATTGGACGCTGTGACTCTTGCGATGGGCCACTGCCATCGCCTCCTGATGATCGAGAAGAGCTCCTATCTCTATATGACATTATGATATACCAGCGACATATATACACATCATTATATAAGAGAATAATAACATGATAATGAAATATATTTCATATGAAATGACATTAATGGTATAAATTGCTTAATTAGTGAGTGAAATGGAAATAAAAATGAAAGTGTGTTATACCTGATTCACAATGGGTGTACTGCTCCGAAGATAAGCAGATTTCATTGCACTTTTAATAAAAATTGCTAAATAAATGACTAATGGAAATGACATAAACATGTAAACAATGGTAAACAGATTTGATTTCATTGTCACATCAATTTAATAATACATCATGAATTCAACGTAGTTACATCAATTGCAAAAAAATCAGATTCAAATTTATATCAGTCATCATCGTCTTCTGATTCTGATTCGGTCTCATTTTCTATGATATTTTCGTCTGCACTATCATACGCTTCTACCAAAACATTTGATTCATCGATCAAAGGACCAAAATCTGTATGATCGTCTGTAATTATTATTTTGTTATTTTGCTCAAGATCTGCCTGATAAGCTTGTTCGTCCGGAATATTCTTCCCGTTGAATGTGAATCTAGCCTTTGTTTTAAAAACTGCAGACCAATCTGCTTTTTTTAGAGATGGATAAGGAGCGTAATAAACTTGCAATGCTTGTTTGGCTAGTATAAAAGGATCATACTTGTGATAGTGCGATGTATGCTTTATTTCGATAAGATTATAATCCTTGTGCACATTAATTCCAGAACCTGGAACATTGCTAAACCAATTGCATCTAAATAGAAACACCTCCTCCGCAGGTCGTGAGAAATATGTCGGTTGCAAAATTTGTGTTAGAACGCCATAAAAATCATTTAAGTGATTTTCTGGATCGTCACTGCCTTTAACAAATACACCAGCATTATTTGTTAATTTTTCTGCACCGTATTCTTTGGTGTTAAATTTATATCCATTGACGAAATATATTGGATATATCTTGACCACTCTTTTTGGTCCCATCACAAGATGTTTCAACCCTTCGTCAACAACACAATTTCTCGGATCATAAACGTAATTTGAAAACCAACCGGAAAATTCTTTACGGAGATCTCCGTTCGGATGTTCGCATTCACAAACACAGTTTATATAAACAAATTATTACATTAGGTTATACACGCGCATGCATTATAGAAAAGAATAAAACACAAATTATTATTTCAGATTACCTAACAAACGGTGCAATCTTGGCACAATTTAGAAGAATATAAGTGTGTGCTACATGAAGATCTCTACCGTCTAGCCATATTTCTACACATTTTCCAGAGGGCCGACCATGTTGTCTAAAAATATATAACATTGCTTGAGTGGACTCTTGTTCGTCGCCTTCGTCATTATGAGGAACACTTTCAAATGAAATATTCACATGGTCACTGAAATAGTAAGAGAAAAAGAACGAATCTTCTTCTTCGATGTAAGATTTACATATCGAACCTTCAACTCGTGCTTTTTGCTTCACTTTTTTCTTCAGATGATTCAAATATCTATGCAAAATTAATTTATATTAACTTCATCTTTCAAATGCAATTATATTACGTGATAACATATTACATACCTCTCAAATGGATACATCCATCCATATTGGACAGGACCTCGAAGTCGTGCTTCAGATGGGAGATGAACAGGTAAATGTTCCATTACATTAAAAAAACCTGACGGAAATATTTTCTCTAATTTGCAAAGCAATATAGGAATATCCACTTCAAGTTTACCTAAACGTCGCACTTTTAAAGTAGTCGAACAAAACTCTTTGTAAAACATACTAAGCTCCGTTACTACCTTCCAAACTTTTAACGGCAGTGGTTCTTTGAACATAACGGGAAATAAATTTTCCATCATTATGTGACAGTATCTTTTGATGCTTTATGATTTATCGAAATTTGATGATTTCTATAGCCTTATATATGAATAAGACGATATTATTTTGTGGTCCATGATTATTTAGATCATATCATGACTTGTTAGAGATTTATGAGATTTCATGATTTCATGGATGTTTATTATAATTTACTTAACTTAATCACATTTTCACTTATGCATGATATTAGATTATTAGCTTGACCTCTCCCTTGATTATCATTCAACCTTTCATTTATTCTGTTGGGTACAACAGAATGAATGCTTTCCTTTACTTGTTATCCTAGAGTTCCTTATCTACTGATGAGTTTAGTTGCCTGACCCGTGTGTTTCTTTTGCACTCGGGTCAGACCGAGTTGCAGGTTAGCTTGGATTTCCTTTGCCTCCAGTTCAGCTTGATACTTTTTGTAGGACACATATATGTATATTTTGGCTAGCTAGTCTTCGTCTTTTGGGACTACTCCTTTATGATCATTTGTATATTTTTGGGATGTATATTTTGACACTTAGCTACCTAGTAGTTACTCTTGTATGATGTATTCTATGGATATGTATGGTGATGGTTATGTATGTATATGACTGATCTGGGTTTGCTTTTCTGTGACTTTGATTATTCCGCATATTATATTACATTATTTCTGAAATGTTATATAGCCACCGTAGTGTGCAATAGTTATGCACTAGACGTGTCAACCACACATGAGGTAATGAAAAAAAAATTGACACATACTTGACATGTTTAGTTCATAGCTATTGTATGCTATGTTGGTCGCTCCTATCCAGCCTTATTCTCCGCGTTAGTAGACAGAATTACTTGTTAATTCCCTTTACTAACGTGGGTCTCGGGTGGGGCGTCACATTATATGCTACAGGCCTTGTTTAAGATTTTTACTAAAAAGATCATAATTTTTAGACCGCTGATCGGAATTTGACGATCTTGGTCATTCCAGAAAGCTTAGAATCTAAGCTACAGCTTTGTTTTTAATCACATTGCCAAATTTTGGAGTTTTCTATGTTGAAATCATAAATGTTTTTAAGCATTTTTAAGGGTTTTTAAAAAAAGTATTCCTTATTTCCAAGGCTTGTATAAATTAAAAAAAAAAAACATTTTCTACGGAAAAATATTTTATTTATTTTAATCATTTTTATGTTATTCGGGTGTATATTTGACGTTTTGATTGTGTTTGAAGCATTTTATCATATTAGTCCATTTGACTAATATTATGCAGATATGGTCCGATGACTCCTAATTAGGAGTATATTCGATAGAGGACCATATGGATGTAGATTTACACTTGCCGAGGATATGAGGCGAGATTATTTATTATTATGATACTTGTCGATGAAAGGAGACAAGTGTGGTAGTCACATTGAACTCGTCGTGGTACGAAATACGATGAGCTGGAATTTTCTACATTTTGCCGGTGAAATGAGGCGATGTATATTTTTTTTAGGGTTTGATGTTAATTTATAATTACATTATGATGTGGTATCGACCGACGATTAGTAAACCATTAGGTGCTGGCGCATGGTATGGGATGTGTGTTAATACCTTTTGGGTTCCTAGTCGTAAAGTTGAGACACATGGAAGTTTGGACTAGTACTACGGACCTCGAGTGAAGTGGGGTTGCAGATTAGTAGTCAACCCCAAAGCATTATGATATTATTATTACTCGGGTCTTTTGACGTCACCTATTGGGATGTCTATAATTTTGTCTTAAACATCTATTGAATACGTCGATAAATGCAATATAACTTTTTTTTTCAACTCAAGTGGATCGACATACCCAGTAAATGCTTAGTCAAAAACTATAGGTGGTTAACGGATCTATCAGAACAAAATACAATAACTGAATATAAATCACATCACAGAACAATAACCAACATCATCTATATATATATATATACATATACACTGATACATGTTTAGTACAATACAATATGAATACAATAAAGGTGGTACTCGACCACACCATAAATATCGAATCAAATATAACTACATCAGAGTATGCGAAAGAACAAAAACTACTCAAGAGAAAGAAGAGCTGATATCCAACATCAACTTCAAGCTAAGTCCAATAGATGATACCTGAAACAACTCGGTCTGACCCGAGTGAAAACACACGGGTCAGGCTAGCTAGAACTTATCATTAATACAGGTGATGATAAGAGATAAGGGAAAAACATTCCATCGTTACCAATGGAATGATATAAGTCATCAAGTTATCTCTAGAGTGATACATCAATGGTTTGTCATGATTGCATAGAGGAATACAATATGTATATTATATTGACATGGTTCACCTAATTATATATATATATATATATATATATATATAACCGAATGAAATGGGTGAGGATATGGACCATAAAGTAAATCTTCATAAGATAATTAAAACTTCAAGAATCCATCATAAATAAAACTCATATAATAGAAACTTCTTAATTATTATACCTCATCTCATCGGTATAAATATAAATACATCTCAAATCCAACATTAAACTCATTATAAAGGAATCGCCATAATCATTTATACCTCATCTCATTGGTACAAATATAAATATATCTTAAATCTATCATCAACACTCATCATAAAAGCGTTACCATAATTTATACCTCATCTCATTGGTATAAATATATATAATGTCTCAAATCCATCTTGATAGAGCCCAAAGAATCCAAAACATCATATTCGAAATCACAAATAAAACCATGTATGTCAATAAGCCTTTTTCATACATAAGGCTATACTAAAGCATCATCATCAAAATAGTGAAATCGAAACACCTAAAACCTCATGGAAAGCAACACGTGCATTTACATCTTGACTAGTACTACCATTATTTGGTACCATTCATCGTGATGACTTGGGGTCACATAACATCATAACATCGTGATCATCTTGATTGACTATAGTCGAAAAAATCTTGATGACACACAGTCACAAAAACCCGAGTAATAACATCGTGACGATTGGAGTCGAGTAATAACTTCATGAACATCGTGATGACTCCAATCGAATACTCGGTCTGTAGCACTAGTAACATCGTGAATGTGTCTCAACTTCTCGAATAGGAACCCAATAGGCGTCAACGTACGTCCCATACCATACGTTCATACCTATTGGTTTACTAATCGTTAGTCGATGCCACATTAGAAAATCATCATAAAACATCATCAAATAAATACTGCCTCATCTCATCGGCGAGTGTAAGATACCTAACTCGTTTTATCTCTTACTTGGACGAGTTTTAAGTGACATCGAGACTTGTCTCATTTCATTGACAAGTAAAAATTCATCATAAATATTGAAATCATCATCAATCCATCATAACAACTTACCTCATCTCCTAGGCAAGTAAAAGAACTCGTGATGGTTATTTCTAACCATAGTTTCAAATTAAAACTTAACATCAATATTGCCTCATTTCATCGGCAAGTTAATATAATACCATACTCATCTCTTCTCATCGACGAGTAATGGTTCCATCGTGACTTGTCTCATTTCATCGACAAGTAAAAGTCATCATAACCATCTTAACTTCTTAAATCATCATAAACATCTTAACTTCATGAATACTTCATAAATAGACTTACCTCGTCTCATCGGTAAGTAAAACAACATCATGATGGTTATTTCTAATCATAATTCTCCAAACGGAAAATTTTCGTCTTGGTCGCCTCATCTCATCGGCGATAGTAAAATCATCTAGATTTGTTCGTCATCAAACGTACTCAAAAAGAGTAATTCTCCAACCAATAATGTTCGTTAAAATTTGGCAACTTCTAAATCATCTCAAAATAATAATTCAAATTAGTTTCGGTCATAGAAGTCCGATATTAAGCGATAAAGCAAGAACACATGTCTCATACCATATATCCTTACTAAATCGTTTAATTCTCATTCTTATACATCCGAAAGGGAAAAAAAATAATAGTTTATGATCTTTGCGCAATAATTTACTAAGGTAGCCGGGTTTTAAAATAAATTTTTCGAAACCCAAAGAAATCCTTTTATTAAAATTCTACTTTTTTATATAAAATAAATATAGTATATCTACTTTTATTATTTAGAAATACTCTTAAAAATATTTAAAATAAAATATTTAACACCATAATTACCAAGATGGAACATGCATGTACATGTTCATGGATGCAAAATAATTTTCAAGTGGTTTGAAAACAATAAGTGCACCAACAACATGGAACAAAACACAGGACAGCGGATAAAATCCGTTGTTTTGAGCTAGCAAACATTGAAACATTAAAAACACATTCAAAATGAAAGTTGTTGCATATAATTCAAGATTTCCAGAATGACCAAGGTCAATCAATTCGGATCAATGATTCAAAAGTTATGATCGTTTTACTCAAAACATAAAACTCGGCCTGAACATATGTATTTGCAGGACAGCGACAAACAATTGCAATTATAACATAGGTAACCTCAAAATTAGGCAAAATAATTAAAAATAAAGTTGTAGTTTAGCTTCTAAGATTTCCAGAATGACCAAGATCTTCAAATTCCGATCATTGGTTCAAAAGTTATGATCATTTTACACAAAACATCAAATTCAGCCTGATTCTATGTATTTGCTGGACAGCGACAAACGATTGCAATTATATCATATATAACTTCAAAATCTGGAAAAATGAATAGAACAAAAGTTATATCTTAGTTTCTAAGCTTTCTGGAACATCTAAAATTATCGAAATTGGTTAAGAAACAAAGAAGTTATGGCCAATTTTGTTTCAGCCTTAAGCACAGAGCAAATATTGGTTTTGCTCTCGGGATTACAGTAGAAAAATTCAATTTTGACACACCTAACTTCAAAATTACAGAAAATACAAAACATGAAAGTTGTAGCAGAAGAACTAATCTTTCCGAAACAACTAAAATTATCAAAATCGGTTAAGAAACGAAAAAGTTATAGTCAAATTCGTTTCAGCTTCAAAGATAGACAGTATTCAGTTTTTGGATTGAGCACAAAATATGATCAAAACTTGATTTTTATAGCTCCAAGCATTCAATTTTACACTAAATATGAATAAACAAGATTGTATACGGCAAGCGTGAGTGATTTTACTCACCTTAGGGTTTGTTTGCAGCGAATTAAATGATTTTGCTTGCAAAAAAAAAGAGATTTAGCTTTGGATTAGTAATTAGAAACCTATAGAAGCTATAGAAACAACATGCAAGCATGGAAAAATATCAAAACTCAATATAGTGAATCAAATCTGAGAATTGATATGAATTTGAGATTAAATAGATAGGAGATTACCTTATCTTATGTGTGTAACTTGAATTGAACCTTGAATTTGCAAGAGAATGAGGTAATCTCCAACTTTTTAGATCCTTTAATCCATCCAAAGTTTGGATTTCTGTATCCTATAATCTTATTTTGATTGATTTCCTTTTTGCATGTCTCTGCTTAAGCTTCTACAGGTCCTGCAGGAGCTTGATTTCGCCAAAAGCTTTGTATTTGCTGCCTAAAACCACCATCCTTTGCTGCAAATTGTAAGTATATAACTTACAGCAACTAAATTGAAAGCCTGTGCAAAATCTGTAGCTTTTTATTGCAAATTATTACTAGTTTCTTAAGTTTTTCATATATCACGTTTTACTGAAAATGCATCATAGTAAAACGGTCATAACATTCACGTTTCTTGTCCGTTTTACGTCAATTTTTTTTGATGGAAACTACATTCGAGGAGAAACAATTTGTTTTCAGGTTGTATCCTGATATTTTGCAGTTTTAATGACCGAAAATGGGTTTGAAGACAGGAGCCTGATTCTGTCTTTAACAAATCAGGTTGAGTTTGAATTTGTTAGCAAAACAGCCATAACTTTTGAACCACAGATCGGATTTTGATAATCTTGGCCATTCCGGAAAGCTTATTTCTCATACTACAACTTTAGTTTATTGAGTTTTCTGTTAATTTGAGTTTAGCTAAGACAAAATTGAATTTTTTTACTGCTAACCCGAGAGCAAGACCTGAAATTCCCTGTTGTTGAATCTGAAACGGAAACGGCCATATCATTTTCGTTTTTAAGCAGATTCCAATAATCTTAGATGTTCTGGAAAGCTCATTTCATAAGCTACAACTTTTTCTTTATTCATATTGCCAGATTTTGATGTTTACTATTCTGAAATTGTAAATATTTATCTCACACCATAAATATCGAATCAAATGTAACTACATCAAAGTATGCGAAAGAACAAAAACTACTCAAGAGAAAGAAGAGCTGATATCCAACATCAACTTCAAGTTAAGTCTAATAGATGATACCTGAAATAACTCAGTCTGACCCGAGTGATAAATACACGGGTCAGGCAACTGAATCTTATCGTTAGAAAGGAATATGATAAGGTAAAGAGAAGAGCTTCGCAATGGGATAACATAAGTAGGTATGAACATCTAGGGTTGATATCAAGTAACTTCACTATGTCTCTATGGTGGTTTGCATATACATATACTTGGGTTAATCTGAAGGAATTCGTGTATATGGTATAAGGGAAAACATTCAAACATTATCCATGAATAAATAATCTCTCAAGTCGTATATAAATCCCAAGTATAAATCCATAAAATTCGAAATCACCAAAATCCTCAAAGAAATCATATTTGCCTTATTTACATCTATAAGGCTAGGTAAGCACATCAAAAATGGTGAAACCGAAATCATCATAACTCATAAAAGAAATCTCATATTGGCCAATTATTACATGCAAAAGCATGTTGCACGTGCTATTTACCAGTACTGTTCACCATCATGGTACCATATCCATCTCTCGACCGGAATCCTCATCTCGAATTAATCCGGTCTATGACGTCATCTATATTCTCCCCGAACACCCGCCATCAAAAGTGATTGGAGCACCTCACTCCAATCGGTGTCCGCTGAGTCCCCGCCATCAAAAGTGATCGAGTCAAGTATTACTTAACCCGATCGGGACTCTAAGTACTGGTAGTTCTCCCATAATGTGTCAACAACTCTCGGATAGTAACCCGAAAAGTGGTTACGTGCGTCCCATACCGCACGTCCTCACTCAGCGGTTTTCTAGCCGCTAGTCGATGCCACACTAACAAAAGCATCAAAATCTCAAAGAATCGCCTCATGTCATTGGCGTAAGGCATAAAATATCTAACCTGTCTCATCTCATTGACAAGTGGAAAATTCCATAAAATCATAAATCTCAGAAAATCTCATATAAAACAATTGCCTCATATCATCGGCAATAGTGTTTTTCCCAAGATAGTCCCATGTCGTATATGCTCTCGAATACGAAATATTAGACTAAAGTTATTAGTCTAAAAGACTAATATAACACTCTATCCCAGACCACAAAGTGGTAAATCCCAAGGAGGAAATCAAAAAGATTCCTCAATGTCGTTTCGATCGTACAAGTCCATAATTAACAGATTAAGTGAATGCACGAGTCCCATTCCTCGTGGATTTACTAAATTGTTTAATTTATTTTCTTATACGTCCGAAAATATATATATATGTAAATAGTAAAATTATACATATAATATTTTTCACGAGAAAACATGATTTTAAAACAATTTCCAGCAATTTTATAGAAAAGATTTTAGAGAGAAAACGGCTTATTTTCAAAGTTTTTAATAAATTATAAAATCTTAGAAAATAAGAAAAAATACTCAAATCCCCAACCATATATGATTTATTTATAGAATGGTTTAATCATCTAAGCTTAAACTATTCGCAAATCAAGTGAAAAGAAAATCATCATCAGAAAACTCATCAACCAAAGCAAATACAACACACAAGGATACATGCAAGTGCTCAGAATAGCGATCTTGCATCAGCTATTTCGACCCTTTAATCACAAAATTTTAAGAAGTGATACAAATAAAGGTTTTCACATTTTATCAGCAGTTTCCAAAACTTCAAAAATTATTGGATTTGGATAAGAAACGCGAAAGTTATGCGCAAAATACTAGCTCAGGTTTGCACAAAACACTGAGTACACTACAACAACAGGACAGCGGGTTTGCAAGAGATTTTTCAACATTTTAGTCACTTATTTTTCTTTCTTTGACAAAATAAAAACAAAAGGAAGATAAAGTGAAAAAAAAAACTTGGAGAAAGCTAGGGAGAAAGAGTCAAGGCAAATACACAAGTTTAAGCAATCATAGGTCCGGCAAAGGCGAATTCGAGTTTAAAACTTCCATCTTCAAGCCTAAATCATCATCTTTTTGCTACTAATAGGTAAGCTAAGGCTTATAGCAACAGTAAGTGAACAAATTTCAGCAGCAAATAATCTCTTGTTTGAAATATTTGGTTAAATATGTTGAATTTTACCTCTGTTCTATATTAATTGATGCTGAAAATGCCCTATCTTGTTTTGCTCATATCTGGCTCGTTCGGTGTCAGATTGATGCCAATCTTTTTTCAGATTGTAGAAGACTGATTATAGTTTATTCACGTTAACTTTCATTGGGTTTTGAGTCCGTTTGGACCTTCTTAGTTGCTGTCAAAAATGAAAACCCGAGAGGGATTAAGCCCAGAATATTCTAGTGGCTGGTTAGTGTTTTCGCCATAACTTTTGTGTTACTTATCGGAATTTTGATTTCTTGGATGGTCTGAAATCCTTGTGAAATATGACAAAACTTTCATGTTTTCGGTTTTGACTGATTTAGAAGTGTACATAGTGGAAAATTGGCATTTTCATCGCTGTCCTGTGTTGACAGACAGCGCAAATAATTTCTTTCTTAGTAGTATTTCTATCATAACTTTTTCGTTACTGATCGGAATATCATAATTTTTGAAGTTTTGGAAACCGAATAAAGAATGCGACAACTTTTATTTGTATCACTTTCTGTAATTCGTTGACTAAAATATTGAAAAATCTCTTGCAAACTCGCTGTCCTGTTGTTGTAGTGTACTCAATGTTTTGTGCAAACCTGAGCTAGTATTTTGCGCATAACTTTCGCGTTTCTTATCTAAATACAATAATTTTTGAAGTTTTGGAAACTGCTGATAAAATGTGAAAACCTTTCTTTGTATCACTTCTTAAAATTTTGTGATTAAAGGGTCGAAATAGCTGATGCAAGATCGCTGTCCTAAGCACTTGCATGTAGCCTTGTGTGTTGCATTTGCTTTGGTTGATGAGTTTTCTGATGATGATTTTCTTTTCACTTGATTTGCGAATAGTTTGAGCTTAGATGATTAAACCATTCTATAAATAAATCATATATGGTTGGGGATTTGAGGATTTGTTCTTATTTTCTAAGATTTTAAAATTTATTAAAAACTCTGAAAATAAGCCGTTTTCTCTCTAAAATCTTTTCTATAAAATTGCTGGAAATTGTTTTAAAATCATGTTTTCTCGTGAAAAATATTATATGTATAATTTTACTTATTTTTACTATTTTTATATATATATATTTTCGGACGTATAAGAAAATAAATTAAACGATTTAGTAAATCCACGAGGAATGGGACTCGTGCATTCACTTAATCGGTTAATTATGGACTTGTACGATCGAAACGACATTGAGGAATCTTTTTGATTTCCTCCTTGGGATTTACCACTTTGTGGTATGGGATAGAGTGTTATATTAGTCTTTTAGACTAATAACTTTAGTCTAATATTTCGTATTCGAGAGCATATACGACATGGGACTATCTGGGGAAAAACACTATTGCCGATGATATGAGGCAATTGTTTTATATGAGATTTCTGAGATTTATGATTTTATGGAATTCTCCACTTGTCAATGAGATGAGACAAGTTAGATATTTTATGCCTTACGCCAATCACATGAGGCGATTCTTTGAGTTTTTGATGCTTTTGTTAGTGTGGCATCGACTAGCGGCTAGAAAACCGCTGATTGAGGACGTGCGGTATCGGACGCATGTAACCACTTTTCGGGTTACTATCCGAGAGTTGTTGACACATTCTGGGAGAACTACCAGTACTTAGAGTCCCGATCGGGTTAAGTAATACTTGACTCGATCACTTTTGATGGCGGGGACTCAGCGAACACCGATTGAAGTGAGGTGCTCCAATCACTTTTGATGGCGGGTGTTCGGGGAGAATATAGATGACGTCATAGACCGGATTAATTCGAGATGAGGATTACGGTCGAGAGATGGATATGGTACCATGATGGTGAACAGTACTGGTAAATAGCACGTGCAACATGCTTTTGCATGTAATAATTGGCCAATATGAGATTTCTTTTATGAGTTATGATGATTTCAATTTCACCATTTTTGATGTGTTTACCTAGCCTTATAGATGTAAATAAGGCAAATATGATTTCTTTGAGGATTTTGGTGACTTCGAATTTTATGGATTTATACTTGGGATTTATATACGACTTGAGAGATTATTTATTCATGGATAATGTTTGAATGTTTTCCCTTATACCATATACATGAATTCCTTCAGATTAACCCAAGTATATGTATATGCAAACCACCATAGAGACATAGTGAAGTAACTTGATATCAACCCTAGATGTTCATACCTACTTATGTTATCCCGTTGCGAAGCTCTTCTCTTTACCTTATCGTATTCCTTTCCAACGATAAGATTCAGTTGCCTGACCCGTGTGTTTATCACTCGGGTCAGACCGAGTTGTTTCAGATATCATCTATTGGACTTAGCTTGAAGTTGATGTTGGATATCAGCTCTTCTTTCTCTTGAGTAGTTTTTGTTCTTCCGCATACTCTGATGTAGTTACATTTGATTCAATATTTATGGTGTGCCAGTAAATGCTTAGTCCAAAACTATAGGTGGTCGCCCTTAACCGTCCATATTCTCCGCTTTAGTAGACGGAATTACTTGTTAATTCTCTTTACTAAGGTGGGTCTCGGGGTGGGGCGTTTTAGCTTGGTATCAGAGCTATTTGAGAATATTGATTCTGAGATGTTTTGCCATTTTATGGAATATTTTGATTTTTGTAATTCCTATTTATTGGAATTATTTAAGATAGCCAATATTTTGCAAACACTATGTTTGAGATCTCCTATATAGGAGTATTGTCGATGAGATCCATCACGATGTCTTATTTACTTGCCAATTATATAAGGCAAGTCTTGAGTTTATGATTTCATATTTTGAGATTTATAGTTTATGAGAAACCATCATGATGTTTTCACTTGTCGATGAGATGAGACAAGTTACGATGTCATTTAATGCTTGTCGATGAGATGAGACAAGTATGGTGGCTCTTTGTCACTCGTCAATGAGACTAGGCAGGATATAAATTTCTGAGTTTTATGATGTTTTTAGTGTGGCTGTAACGTATACGGATTTTCGTTGCCGAAAAACCGAATAGTTAGGGGTTTTAAAAGAATTTTAAGAAAAGAAAAAGAGAGAAGAGTAGTTAAGAAGATAGAAAATAGAGAATTTGAAAATAGAAAAAAAAAATAGAAATTTTTTTTTTTTTAAAATAGAACTGACAGAAAGGAACAACAGAACAGAAAGAACAACATCAGAATCTCACAATTCGCAGCGGAACAACATATAATAATAAATGAATAATCTTTAAACAAAGAACTATATCAGTTATTACATTACATCATATCATCAGAGTGTACAACATCATACAACATCAACAGTGCAGCGGAAAAAGAAATACTATATAAACTAGTAATACGCCATGCCATCCAGCTTGCCTCCAGCAACTCCTGAATATCCAGAATATCCTGATAAACCTTAACTCTTGACTGCCCGTGTGGAAATTGGTGGGCACCCAGAGTTTAGGAAGGAAAACAATAAACTCCAAGTCAGTCATGTGACTGGTGCGAGAACTCAAAACAGTTTATTTAACTTTAAAATCAAAATAGAGAGATATTTTTATTTCAATTCGCAATGCTTTTAAAAATGAGACTACCATAAGACCTCCCGCCACACACACAATGCAAACGCAGACTTGGGGAAGATTTCTTCTTATGTTAGTCAAAGATGCTTGATACGCATTAAAATCAAATCAATTTTGATATTATTATTAGTGCATAGTGTAGAAACAAATTCTTTCGAAAGTAAAGATATAAATCTTAGCCAGCATAGGTACCATTATATTATGCCTACTAATAGCTACCATATTAAATGGCAGGTTCTACAACTAAAACCGTACAAGTTTCGTATTGTTTCTTTGGATTTCCAACAAATGGTCAGGCCAAGGAACTTCCCATTGCCACTGAGAATGCCTCTGGAAAGACACCCCCGAGAACCAAACCGGAACTCTGCCAACACAAGGCCGGGTTACCCCTTAACTGGGTAACTACTGACACGAGCACGCCATTCCCCGGTCCTTTAGGACCTTTTCAACCGAGCGCTCGATATCCAACATCACACCATAATAAATAGAGTGTTTTCAACATGAGTAAGTATCTGGGCTCCATACCATGATACCACCCCTTTCCAGAAGGAAATGCACATACCCTAAGGGGAGCTACAGCAACCCCTAATAACCTTGCCGCATCTTTCCTGTTTTGACCATTTCCGGGATGTGAGGCTCGACGAATTCACGTCCACAAAAAAAAACATACTTTATACAAAAGCCATGCTTTGGGTCAAACAAATGATCAACACAATGATCACTAAGATAGACGATCAAATAAATGATCCTATCACAATAATCAACACAATGATCATTTCAGCATCACTCAGCATGTCACATTACCAAACTGGGAATATATCGCTAATAACTTCAACTATATAACCTTTGAGCACATACGTCTCAAAGAAGGGTGTTAAGCAAAGAATAAATTCTCCGCCACCAACAGAAATATATTTGAAAGAAATCGGCTTTATATCTCAAATTGTAATGTCAGACATACAATCCATACAAGTCTGTTCCGGGCTCGAACAGAACCGAAGGCACTTACAAAGAAGTCCTTGCAATCCGAATAATCTCTAATCACGTTCGGATTTCCCATCACTTATGGAGATCTCTATACCGGGGATCAGCCAGTGCAGAGACAATCAACAAGAAATCCTTTCGCTTTCGAAAATATCCGGTCTTCAACACCGGTCTTCGAATGCAATTCATAACGACGTATCACATATTCGGAATGGGTTATACGACCCCATGGTCCTTTCCCGGTTAACCCGAATAGTGAGCGCTTATTTTTTTTTTTAAAATAAGTGTGGCATTCAATTTCAAACAAATTCACAACAAATACCTATTTAAAGGTAAATATCGATAGTCGGTTATTGAACTATCAATGGATATGCCAACATCACCAGCATCCAAATAATTTTCCAAATATTTAATTCCAAAATATCTTTAGAAGATATAACTTTCCATATTAAAAAAATAAATCAATATTTACTTTCAAACCTATTTTCCCAATTCCATTTATAAATTCCATATTGAATTTATATTTCCAAAATATTTATGAATATACGATTTCAAATATTCATTTTCAATTTATCTTCAGAAAGATAAATTCTCAACATATTCACTTTATATTGGAAAACATTTCCATACTTATTTATCTTATAAGTAATTCACAAATCTTTATTTATTTTCAACCTTGGAAAATATTCCGTATACTCTAATCGAAATTAAGTATATATTTCATTTTTTAAGGAAATCATTCACTTAACATATTTATGTGGGCCAAAACGAATGTTGCGTAAAACATCGTTACGACAACCCAAAATCACTAGTATAGGGATTTGAAATTAAAATAGATATATAAATCCCAATACTATACAAAACATTTCCTTTCGGAAATCATCTATTATAACAACAGTGTTATAATCTACCATTTCCTTTTATTTCTCGAAAACATCTATTTCAACAATAAATGTTGAAATCTATGATTTCAAATCTCAACATATTATAAAACATCATTAGATCGTTTTAATTCTATTTAAACATTTCATTCAAAACAATTTCTTTAACATATCATTCACTATTCAAAAACGTGAATATACTTCTTTAACAAATTCCATCCTTTTATTCATTTTAATTCAAAGGATTATTCACTATTCAAAATGTGAATATAACTCCATAAATAAATTAGAACAATTTACTTATCAAAATAAGTCGTTTTGAATTTATAAAACAACGTTTATAAATTTTTATTTCTATTTATTTATATCCATTCCTTTTATAAATTCCTTTAATAACTTTATAAATTTTATAAACCTACTGCTTATAAAATTCTATTTATAACTTCACCGTTATAATTCTATAATTCCATTTTCATTTATGAAATTCATTTTCAACTTATTTTAACACTTAGAAAAGTTCGTTTTACAAATTCTAATGTTTTTAATTTATAAACATCGATTTATAAATTTTTTTAATATAAAACAATTTATATTATTCCTTTGAAACATCTTCAAAGTCTTTCATAATTTCATCACTTTGATTTATAAAATAATCAAATTTCATAAATCCTATTTTTTTAACTTTTTATAAAAATCCCAGTTTAAATTATTTTATCAAATCATTAATCTCATATTCTCAAAAAAAATCACTTTTAACTACATTCCTCAAAAATCATAATTTTTATAACATAAAAATTATAACGTTTATTTATTTGTAATAAATCAACTCCAAAAATATTTTATAAATGTATACTTTCAAAATCACTTTAGAATCCTTTATAAATAAAAATCGTTATTTTTAGACTTTCAAAATTGGATCCGATGATGCAACACATCAATAGTCAATCACGATTTTTCAATATCATATATCGATATGATAAACAATCAAACATCACAATATTTAAAATCAATAAATATTTGTGAGGAATCCAGTTGGATCCCTCCAACCTGTTTCCCTGCATCCACAGACATTAGCACAATACCATTCCGTTTCAAGACGGAATATCGCGGTATATGGGATTTTATAAATATATATCCGCTTACTAACGGCGCATAGGGTCTCATCCGCTAAAAGAAAATGCGGAAAATCAATCAACTGCAATATATACATATGCCAATATATATATATTGCTATATATATAATATAATACCAATTCCACTTCGAGGTGGAATATCGCGGTATATGTGTGTAATAAATAACCTCCGCTTACTAACGGCGTATAGGGTCTATTCACATCCAATATATATATATATAACAATCATCATTCAATCATTCAATCAACACAGTCAATCAATTTTAAATTTATCTATTTAAAATTTAAATAAACAATAGAAATTCCTTTTGAGTGAGAAGCTCTCACCTTTGCTTCTATTAGCAATCCACTTCCAATTCAACTTGTTTTCTTCATTTATACCTTGTATAAATATTTTATACAATTTATTAATATTCGAATAAATCGAAAAATAAATTTTCATTTGATTTAACTAGTTTATAATTTAATTTGGGCTTAATCATTCATTCCAAACAAATTCCCCTTTTAAATTTTTAAACAGATTACTCTTAAACATTTTTATTTGAGGAAATTTAAATTTCAACTAAATTTACTTATCAAGATAAATTTATTTAACTACAATTAAATTTTAAAACCAAATTTCCTTTCTTTTAATAAATTATTCTTAGTAACTCAAAAAAAATGAATTTAGATTAACTTAACTTACCCTTAAATTAAATTTATCCAATTAATTATTAAATTTCTCTTTAAATTAAATTTGTTTAACTAAAAATTTAAATTTCCTTTAATAAACTTTCTTAACTAACTATTTATTTAAATAAATTTTCCTTTTGAACATAATCCTAACTAGAAATTTCCTATTTAAATTGAATTTATTTAACTAAAAGTTAAAAAAATTAATTTTCCTTTAAATTTTATTTCTACTAATTCTTTTACCTTAGATTATTATCTTTTTAAATAAATTTGTTTTTAACCAAAAATTTAAATTTAAAAACTAGAATTCCTTTAATAAATTATTTTATCAAATGATTTGAATTCTTAGCAAATTTTCTTTTACAAAAATATTTTCCACTTGAAACTAAATTTATTTTTAATTTATATGCATTTATTAAAATTCGAACCGATTCCTTTAACTAGTTTATTTAACCAAGACTTTATTTTAATAAATTATTTTACTTTTAAAATAATTCTAACTAGAAATTCTCAATTGGACTAAATTTTCTTTTTATAAATTCAAATCAACAAATTTTTCTTTTAAATAAAATTATATTTCTTTGTTTAAATATTATTTATTTTAACTAAAATTTTTCTTCAAATTAATTTCTTTAAATCAAATTATTTTAACTAAAATCTAAATTTAAACTAAACTTAAAATAACTAATAGTTTTATACCTTACAAAAAAAAAATTTCATTACTGTAAAATTCTAATATGTATATACATACACATTTATTTCTAATAACTTTACAAATTTTATTTTTATTATCTATAATACTGTATTTAACTTACTGGCGAAACTTTACAATTTTATTACATATATATAATACCTATATTTATATATATATATATATATATATTAACTAAGATTAAAACAAAAATTAAAATTAATTACCTTACTGCCGATTATCCCCTTACACGCGCACACCTACGACATCACCACCAACGTCTCATCCTTGCTTCATCCCCATCGGCCCTGCTGCGCGCACGCGGTCGCGAGCTCCCCCCACAATTGATCGAACGTGCGACTGCATCCACGCGCGCCGTCTTGCTCAATCGCGTCTCCACCTTCAATCGCGGCATCGCCGCCGCGCCGCCTCCAGGTCGAACGCGACCCTCAATTCGTGCGCCGCCCCCTTCGAGCGTTGCCGCGCCCACATCAGTCGCGCACCACTGCTACTCGACGTCGCCATCGTCTTCGAGCGTCGCGCGTACCCAAACGCGAGTTGCCCACTTCGATTTCGCTCGAAATCGAGCTTCCCCAATTCGTGCGCGCCGTGAACTCACTGACTCGCGCGCTCTCCCCCTTATTTTTTTTTTTTTTTTTTTTTCGTCTGAATGAAGAAAGTGGAGAGGGGTAGGGTTATAAAAATAGAAAAGAAGACGTGAATAAAAGCATGGTCACGGCATGGAACACGGTATGTTGAAGGTATGGAGGAATGCTCAAAGTAAGGTGATGTTATACTTTTTATTTTATTTTATTTTTCTCTTTTATTTTTTTTTTATTTTTAAATTTAATTAGTTCCCTTTTATTTTGTTATAATTATGTTGTTAAAATTTTAACTAAATATATGTTCTTTATTTATTTTATTATATATATATTTTTATTTATTTTTATATTATATTTTCAAATTATTTTTCTAAATCATTTATTCAAATTTAAAATATAAGTTCAATATTAAATTTCAACTTCAAAGTAAAAATTCAAATTTCTATTCAACTTTTAAATAGATTAAATCCTAAATTTTAATCACAAATTCATCCTGATAATTTGAAATTCAATCCAAACCATCATTCAAATATTTAAAATAAATTAAATATTCCCAAATCAAATAGTTCAAAATTCAGGGTCGTTACAATCTTTCCCCCTTAAAAGAATTTCGTCCCGAAATTACAAGTTAAGAAGAATACCCTTATCCCGTCTATTATTTTTCACAACTCAAAATAGTTTTACCAACTTACTAGCCTAAATCTTTTTACTAGAGATTCACTTTTATTTCAACTAGCTTTCCTACTTCAATTATAGGTTTCAACAACATTGTTTTACTAACCATTCAAATTTAAATTCAAATTCAAATTTCAAACTTTCAAATTTTTCTCAAAATTTTTCTAACACCCTAAATTTTCGAAAAATTTCGCCAGCGTTTCCTTTGCGCGGCTAGCTCGGTACGACTACAAAATGGCACCACGGCCCCTCAGAATCAAAAAGAAAAGAGAAAAGCCAAGTGGCTAGAGAAGAAAGTCATCAAATCTCATACTGAAATTGAAATACGTACCTTTTTTGTCGAGCAATTCAATTTTAACTTTGAAATCAAAATTTCCATTTCTTTATACACCTGTATAACCTGTATAACCTGCTAGTAGTAGCATCCAAATCCAACATTCAAACTATTTTGCACATTTCAGTACAAAATTTTCAACATATGCTTCTTATACGTTTTTACTTCGCTATTGAAGTTATATATTCAATTTCATTTGAATTCAATTTTCAATTCTAGATTTCATTCGAATTCAATTTTCAATTTAAATTCTATTTGAATTAAATTCTCAATTCTAAATATTGAATTCTATCAATTAACTTTTATTTAGTAATTCATATTACTATTATAAATTAGTTTCATTCACTAATTCATTTCAATATTTCAATTCATCTCATTTTCACTTAGAAATCCAATTCTACTTTATTTATTCAATTTACTAATGATAATAATTCAATATTATCACTTCTAACAATCATGCAACCATATACTATAATAATTCATTGAAAATTATTTCTTTTCATACAAAATAGTTTTGGGCTAAAATTATTTTATAATATAAATCAATTTTATATTCACTAACAAATACGCGCTCATATCTATTATTACACTCAAACTCATTCTAGAGTACTGCTGACTCTATCTCTAACGAGTAATACCCATCAGAACCATGGTTGTCGCTTAACCATCAGAGCTCTGATACCAAATGTAACGTATACGGATTTTCGTTGCCGAAAAACCGAATAGTTAGGGGTTTTAAAAGAATTTTAAGAAAAGAAAAAGAGAGAAGAGTAGTTAAGAAGATAGAAAATAGAGAATTTGAAAATAGAAAAAAAAAATAGAAATTTTTTTTTTAAAAAGAGAACTGACAGAAAGGAACAACAGAACAGAAAGAACAACATCAGAATCTCACAATTCGCAGCGGAACAACATATAATAATAAATGAATAATCTTTAAACAAAGAACTATATCAGTTATTACATTACATCATATCATCAGAGTGTACAACATCATACAACATCAACAGTGCAGCGGAAAAAGAAATACTATATAAACTAGTAATACGCCATGCCATCCAGCTTGCCTCCAGCAACTCCTGAATATCCAGAATATCCTGATAAACCTTAACTCTTGACTGCCCGTGTGGAAATTGGTGGGCACCCAGAGTTTAGGAAGGAAAACAATAAACTCCAAGTCAGTCATGTGACTGGTGCGAGAACTCAAAACAGTTTATTTAACTTTAAAATCAAAATAGAGAGATATTTTTATTTCAATTCGCAATGCTTTTAAAAATGAGACTACCATAAGACCTCCCGCCACACACACAATGCAAACGCAGACTTGGGGAAGATTTCTTCTTATGTTAGTCAAAGATGCTTGATACGCATTAAAATCAAATCAATTTTGATATTATTATTAGTGCATAGTGTAGAAACAAATTCTTTCGAAAGTAAAGATATAAATCTTAGCCAGCATAGGTACCATTATATTATGCCTACTAATAGCTACCATATTAAATGGCAGGTTCTACAACTAAAACCGTACAAGTTTCGTATTGTTTCTTTGGATTTCCAACAAATGGTCAGGCCAAGGAACTTCCCATTGCCACTGAGAATGCCTCTGGAAAGACACCCCCGAGAACCAAACCGGAACTCTGCCAACACAAGGCCGGGTTA
Organism: Allium cepa; assembly: GCA_030765085.1. Lineage (NCBI taxonomy): Eukaryota > Viridiplantae > Streptophyta > Magnoliopsida > Asparagales > Amaryllidaceae > Allium > Allium cepa. The sequence goes on along the minus strand of CM060937.1, from coordinate 1,027,416,242 downwards.
CCCCTTAACTGGGTAACTACTGACACGAGCACGCCATTCCCCGGTCCTTTAGGACCTTTTCAACCGAGCGCTCGATATCCAACATCACACCATAATAAATAGAGTGTTTTCAACATGAGTAAGTATCTGGGCTCCATACCATGATACCACCCCTTTCCAGAAGGAAATGCACATACCCTAAGGGGAGCTACAGCAACCCCTAATAACCTTGCCGCATCTTTCCTGTTTTGACCATTTCCGGGATGTGAGGCTCGACGAATTCACGTCCACAAAAAAAACATACTTTATACAAAAGCCATGCTTTGGGTCAAACAAATGATCAACACAATGATCACTAAGATAGACGATCAAATAAATGATCCTATCACAATAATCAACACAATGATCATTTCAGCATCACTCAGCATGTCACATTACCAAACTGGGAATATATCGCTAATAACTTCAACTATATAACCTTTGAGCACATACGTCTCAAAGAAGGGTGTTAAGCAAAGAATAAATTCTCCGCCACCAACAGAAATATATTTGAAAGAAATCGGCTTTATATCTCAAATTGTAATGTCAGACATACAATCCATACAAGTCTGTTCCGGGCTCGAACAGAACCGAAGGCACTTACAAAGAAGTCCTTGCAATCCGAATAATCTCTAATCACGTTCGGATTTCCCATCACTTATGGAGATCTCTATACCGGGGATCAGCCAGTGCAGAGACAATCAACAAGAAATCCTTTCGCTTTCGAAAATATCCGGTCTTCAACACCGGTCTTCGAATGCAATTCATAACGACGTATCACATATTCGGAATGGGTTATACGACCCCATGGTCCTTTCCCGGTTAACCCGAATAGTGAGCGCTTATTTTTTTTTTAAAATAAGTGTGGCATTCAATTTCAAACAAATTCACAACAAATACCTATTTAAAGGTAAATATCGATAGTCGGTTATTGAACTATCAATGGATATGCCAACATCACCAGCATCCAAATAATTTTCCAAATATTTAATTCCAAAATATCTTTAGAAGATATAACTTTCCATATTAAAAAAATAAATCAATATTTACTTTCAAACCTATTTTCCCAATTCCATTTATAAATTCCATATTGAATTTATATTTCCAAAATATTTATGAATATACGATTTCAAATATTCATTTTCAATTTATCTTCAGAAAGATAAATTCTCAACATATTCACTTTATATTGGAAAACATTTCCATACTTATTTATCTTATAAGTAATTCACAAATCTTTATTTATTTTCAACCTTGGAAAATATTCCGTATACTCTAATCGAAATTAAGTATATATTTCATTTTTTAAGGAAATCATTCACTTAACATATTTATGTGGGCCAAAACGAATGTTGCGTAAAACATCGTTACGACAACCCAAAATCACTAGTATAGGGATTTGAAATTAAAATAGATATATAAATCCCAATACTATACAAAACATTTCCTTTCGGAAATCATCTATTATAACAACAGTGTTATAATCTACCATTTCCTTTTATTTCTCGAAAACATCTATTTCAACAATAAATGTTGAAATCTATGATTTCAAATCTCAACATATTATAAAACATCATTAGATCGTTTTAATTCTATTTAAACATTTCATTCAAAACAATTTCTTTAACATATCATTCACTATTCAAAAACGTGAATATACTTCTTTAACAAATTCCATCCTTTTATTCATTTTAATTCAAAGGATTATTCACTATTCAAAATGTGAATATAACTCCATAAATAAATTAGAACAATTTACTTATCAAAATAAGTCGTTTTGAATTTATAAAACAACGTTTATAAATTTTTATTTCTATTTATTTATATCCATTCCTTTTATAAATTCCTTTAATAACTTTATAAATTTTATAAACCTACTGCTTATAAAATTCTATTTATAACTTCACCGTTATAATTCTATAATTCCATTTTCATTTATGAAATTCATTTTCAACTTATTTTAACACTTAGAAAAGTTCGTTTTACAAATTCTAATGTTTTTAATTTATAAACATCGATTTATAAATTTTTTTAATATAAAACAATTTATATTATTCCTTTGAAACATCTTCAAAGTCTTTCATAATTTCATCACTTTGATTTATAAAATAATCAAATTTCATAAATCCTATTTTTTTAACTTTTTATAAAAATCCCAGTTTAAATTATTTTATCAAATCATTAATCTCATATTCTCAAAAAAAATCACTTTTAACTACATTCCTCAAAAATCATAATTTTTATAACATAAAAATTATAACGTTTATTTATTTGTAATAAATCAACTCCAAAAATATTTTATAAATGTATACTTTCAAAATCACTTTAGAATCCTTTATAAATAAAAATCGTTATTTTTAGACTTTCAAAATTGGATCCGATGATGCAACACATCAATAGTCAATCACGATTTTTCAATATCATATATCGATATGATAAACAATCAAACATCACAATATTTAAAATCAATAAATATTTGTGAGGAATCCAGTTGGATCCCTCCAACCTGTTTCCCTGCATCCACAGACATTAGCACAATACCATTCCGTTTCAAGACGGAATATCGCGGTATATGGGATTTTATAAATATATATCCGCTTACTAACGGCGCATAGGGTCTCATCCGCTAAAAGAAAATGCGGGAAATCAATCAACTGCAATATATACATATGCCAATATATATATATTGCTATATATATAATATAATACCAATTCCACTTCGAGGTGGAATATCGCGGTATATGTGTGTAATAAATAACCTCCGCTTACTAACGGCGTATAGGGTCTATTCACATCCAATATATATATATATATAACAATCATCATTCAATCATTCAATCAACACAGTCAATCAATTTTAAATTTATCTATTTAAAATTTAAATAAACAATAGAAATTCCTTTTGAGTGAGAAGCTCTCACCTTTGCTTCTATTAGCAATCCACTTCCAATTCAACTTGTTTTCTTCATTTATACCTTGTATAAATATTTTATACAATTTATTAATATTCGAATAAATCGAAAAATAAATTTTCATTTGATTTAACTAGTTTATAATTTAATTTGGGCTTAATCATTCATTCCAAACAAATTCCCCTTTTAAATTTTTAAACAGATTACTCTTAAACATTTTTATTTGAGGAAATTTAAATTTCAACTAAATTTACTTATCAAGATAAATTTATTTAACTACAATTAAATTTTAAAACCAAATTTCCTTTCTTTTAATAAATTATTCTTAGTAACTCAAAAAAAATGAATTTAGATTAACTTAACTTACCCTTAAATTAAATTTATCCAATTAATTATTAAATTTCTCTTTAAATTAAATTTGTTTAACTAAAAATTTAAATTTCCTTTAATAAACTTTCTTAACTAACTATTTATTTAAATAAATTTTCCTTTTGAACATAATCCTAACTAGAAATTTCCTATTTAAATTGAATTTATTTAACTAAAAGTTAAAAAAATTAATTTTCCTTTAAATTTTATTTCTACTAATTCTTTTACCTTAGATTATTATCTTTTTAAATAAATTTGTTTTTAACCAAAAATTTAAATTTAAAAACTAGAATTCCTTTAATAAATTATTTTATCAAACGATTTGAATTCTTAGCAAATTTTCTTTTACAAAAATATTTTCCACTTGAAACTAAATTTATTTTTAATTTATATGCATTTATTAAAATTCGAACCGATTCCTTTAACTAGTTTATTTAACCAAGACTTTATTTTAATAAATTATTTTACTTTTAAAATAATTCTAACTAGAAATTCTCAATTGGACTAAATTTTCTTTTTATAAATTCAAATCAACAAATTTTTCTTTTAAATAAAATTATATTTCTTTGTTCAAATATTATTTATTTTAACTAAAATTTTTCTTTAAATTAATTTCTTTAAATCAAATTATTTTAACTAAAATCTAAATTTAAACTAAACTTAAAATAACTAATAGTTTTATACCTTACAAAAAAAAAATTTCATTACTGTAAAATTCTAATATGTATATACATACACATTTATTTCTAATAACTTTACAAATTTTATTTTTATTATCTATAATACTGTATTTAACTTACTGGCGAAACTTTACAATTTTATTACATATATATAATACCTATATTTATATATATATATATATATATATTAACTAAGATTAAAACAAAAATTAAAATTAATTACCTTACTGCCGATTATCCCCTTACACGCGCACACCTATGACATCACCACCAACGTCTCATCCTTGCTTCATCCCCATCGGCCCTGCTGCGCGCACGCGGTCGCGAGCTCCCCCCACAATTGATCGAACGTGCGACTGCATCCACGCGCGCCGTCTTGCTCAATCGCGTCTCCACCTTCAATCGCGGCATCGCCGCCGCGCCGCCTCCAGGTCGAACGCGACCCTCAATTCGTGCGCCGCCCCCTTCGAGCGTTGCCGCGCCCACATCAGTCGCGCACCACTGCTACTCGACGTCGCCATCGTCTTCGAGCGTCGCGCGTACCCAAACGCGAGTTGCCCACTTCGATTTCGCTCGAAATCGAGCTTCCCCAATTCGTGCGCGCCGTGAACTCACTGACTCGCGCGCTCTCCCCCTTATTTTTTTTTTTTTTTTTTTTCGTCTGAATGAAGAAAGTGGAGAGGGGTAGGGTTATAAAAATAGAAAAGAAGACGTGAATAAAAGCATGGTCACGGCATGGAACACGGTATGTTGAAGGTATGGAGGAATGCTCAAAGTAAGGTGATGTTATACTTTTTATTTTATTTTATTTTTCTCTTTTATTTTTTTTTTCTTTTTAAATTTAATTAGTTCCCTTTTATTTTGTTATAATTATGTTGTTAAAATTTTAACTAAATATATGTTCTTTATTTATTTTATTATATATATATTTTTATTTATTTTTATATTATATTTTCAAATTATTTTTCTAAATCATTTATTCAATCATTCAAATTCAAGCAAACTACAACCATGCAATCATTCAAATTCAAGCAACCAATTCACAACTAATTTGAAAGCAATTCAATCATCAAACCATCCAATTCAATTCAATTATCAACTGAAAATTATTCTTATAGATTAAAGGTAGTAGTGTGAGTGTAACTTTTTATTCCGCTCAATCTACCATTTTTAAAGTCAACACATCTATGAAGATTTGATGATATCCCATCAGGAAATCTTAATCCTTCCAACCATTTTAACACAGTTTTAACTTGATTATTATCTAGTTCGTAACATGCTTTGGGTTTTTTTACTGTCATTTGGTTTCATACGAAGCTCCAGGATGTTTGCATAATTCTTCTATATCATGTCTTGATTTCAAATCATCCTTTGTCTTTCCTTTCATATTCAAAATTGTGTTAAAAACATTATCAAATACATTTTTCTCATTGTGCATCACATCTATATTATGACGAAGCAGAAGATGTTTTTAATATGGCAACCCCCAAAAAATAGTTTGTTTGCACCAGTTATGAACAACTGATTTGCCTTCAATTTTTGTTTGCTCTCCAGTTTCATATATCTTTGGATAGTCCCTAACAAGTTCATATGTCTTCGCTTGATCATATCGTTGGTGGTTGTCTGGTTTCTACTCTATTAGCTAAAAAGTTTTTCTTCTCTCATCTGAAGGGAAGATTTACATGGAAAAAACATCGACGACGGTCAAACCATGAAATTTTCTTACCATGAGGTAAAGAAAACACTCGTGTTTCATTCATGAAATATGGACATGCTAGATGACCGGCAGTACTCCATCCTGAAAGCATTGCATAGGCATGAAAATCACTTATAGTGCACAACAAAGAAGAAAACATACGAAAGTTTTTCTTCTTGAACACATCGTATGTTTCTACTCCTTCGTCCCACAGTATTTTTAACTCCTCAATCAATGGTTGTAAATATACATTGATTCCTTGTGTCGGATCGTCGGGGCCAGGAATGACAACAGTAAGAAACATATATTGCGTTTTCGTACACATCCATGAAGGTAAATCATACAGTGTGACGATAATGGGTCAGGATGAATATTTAGAACCAAATTGAGAAAATGGAGAGAAAAAGTCTATACGTAATCCTAATCTAATATTTCGACTCTCCGCTGCAAAATATGGGTACGTTTTATCGAAATGCTTCCATGCTTCTCCATCGGCCGGATGTGTCAACGTACCCTCTTCCTCTGTTCTCACACTATGTCATCTCATATTAGATGCAGTTATAGAAGATGCATATAATCTTTGAAGTCTTGGACTTATGAGTTAGTAATGCATACGCTTGTACGGAACTTCATTCTCCTTTTTTCTTGGTTTGTATCTCTCCTGGTTATAAATTTTACAATTTCTTAGGTTTGCGTCTTCTTTCCAAAACAACATGCAGCCTTTTAAACATGTATCTATTTTCTGATAAGGTAAACCAAAAGCCGACAAAAGTTTTTTAACTTCATAGTGAGTTTCACACATTAGATTATCGGTCGGCATATGTCTTTTTGCATCTTGTACAACAGCCGTAAAACAAACTATTGAGATCCTCCACTCTAAGCTTCATCTTCTCAGGCAAGACATGGGAGATCCTCCACTCTGAGCGACGATGATTCGAATTTTGACATGTTCAAACAAACTACTGAAATATTGTCTCAAAATTCGATTGTCATTATTAACAATTTTGAGCTGTTAGAGCATGCAATTACGAACGAGGAGAAATTTGTTGAGCTGGTTCATTTCGTGTTGAACAAGGAGAATGAAAATTAAATTTATGCTAAAGTAAATAGTCTAGCAATTTAGTGCAAAAGAAAACTGATTTACTATTATTACCAAACGTATCTTCTTCTTTAAATGAAATATATATATCTTTTTAACAATTGTATATGTACTTTATAATTTAATATCAATTATTAATATTTATTCAAAAATCCTTCAAATAAATAAAAATACAAATTCATGCAAATAAGTCGTACATGCCAGGTTCAAACTGCCATTTCGCTTAAAAAATGAAAATGAAAATTCTTCCATTATTTTCAAGTTTTCTACGTGAAAAACTCTTCGTAATAACATGGTTTAAATTACGTCGTATTTTCAATTTCGGTAGAAAAAGAAATCCTAAAATAAATTTGAACTTTAATCGTCCCTTTCTTTAATCAAAGCTACTTTTTCAAAAAAAAAAAACTTTTACAACTTTATGAGAAAATGCAAATATTTCTTGCAGAATTTTTTACTTATATGCTGAATCTTGAAAATATGTTTTTTTTTTTTTTTTTTTTAACTTTGTTTTGGTGAGTGTCGGTTGTATCTTTTGAAACTTAGAGAGGTTTTTTTGAGGAGGGACGACTGTGAACCACGTTCAAAACTAACATATCGCGTGCGCTTCGCTTTAAAATAAATTGAAAATTTGGTTCCATACTTTATTTTCAGAATTGATATGTGAAAAAACCATTATTAAAAACATGTTTTAAAATAAGCCTCTGTTTTTAAATTCAGTGAAAAAAATTATTTTTTTGTGGAAAATTAAATATGAATGATAATCGCATATTTTTATGATTAAAACAAATCTTTTTGAATTTTTTGAAATACTGCAAATATTTATTGTAGCTGTGGAAACTTCAAATATTTACGGAGTTCTCCGAACATATCAAAACTAAAAAATAGCGCTTTTTGTTATAATATGTTTTTAAAAGAGTACCACTATGTATTTTGAAATTGAAAATGGCATTTTATAGATCTTGAAAAAAAATAAAAAAATAAAAAATAAAAAGCACCCTGGATGTTAATGCCAATGGTACAATTGTACTTAGGCTCATCCCTGTTACAAAATAAAATTCAAATTATCACGGAAAATCCCGCGACTTTATCTCCGTATAAATTCTCTCCATTCCCAGCTCTCACCGTTTCAACAAATTTAAATTAAACTCCTAAGATCTCAAACTTCTTAAAACCTTAAATTTATTGCCAGCAGGAAGATGAATACATTGCGATCTGTTGAAGAAATATTTATGGATTTTGCATTCCGTCGATATGCAATTATTAATGCTCTAACCTGGAGTACATACTTTTCTTTTTACTTGATAAATTCATTCTTTAGTTACGTGAATCGTAATGTATTTTCTCTTGGATACAGCATTCGAATCTTTCCATGCTGCTTGCGATCCTGGTGAGTCTTCCTGTTCTTTCTACTAGTACAATCAATTCTTTTCAAATTTTTTGTTTCTTTGAATCGTACATTGAATCCGTTTGTTAATATTTTTATTTTATAAAACAGAAACATTCAAGAAATTTTATCCATGAAATAAACAGTTAAGTATTGCATTCTTTCTTTCATTTTCCATGCTAACGTTATTTGTATTTAATGGTATACTTTTAATAAACAGTGATAAATTATAGTTCTTGTTATGGCAATATAGTCTGGAGATAACATTATGAATTAGAACGAAGGTATATATACTTTATGATCAGTTACTGGATTTGAAAATATTCAGAAACATTCAAGAAATTTTATCCATGAAACAATCTGTTAACATTGCGTCTTCTTCCATTTTCCATGATACTGATATTGTTTTAAATGATTATCTTTTAATAAACAAGTGACCACTTATAGTTCGTGACCTCTGGCAACATATATAGCATTTCAAATTAGAATGACAGTATATATGGTTTACGATTAGGTATTGTAACTGAAAATATGTAGAAAAGGATTAGCTGTGGCGCCTTTACAGAGGTCGTTGCAAATTTGTGTTGTCAAATTTTATTCATATACCAAGAATCATCTAAGGCACACCATTATTTTACTAAAATCTCTATTACTAATTTACCCTTCTTTTTTTCTGTATTTTTAATTTATTTTTTATAACCCATCAAATTATAGCATTAAAGCAATGATATTTGATCAAATCGATATATTTTTAATGAAGTGTTAATGAGTTTTTTTATCATGAAACCTAAAATATCAGCTAAGATAACTTTCACAATTATTTATTTTCATTTGAAAGTGCTTTTTTCTTCTTCTAAAATTGAGTTGATTTTGAAGCTAAGAATTTTAAAAGAAAAACCTAAAGAAGTTACAATATTAATTCAAAAACTTAAAGTTTATTTTACTGAACTTTAACTTAATTTAATATGCTATGAATATCTAGTTTTTTGTAAATAGGTTTTATTTTAAAAAGAGAAGATAATGAAGATGAAAACAAGGTAATTTTGTAAAAGTGTCGTTGTTGTATGCAAACTAATTTTTGCTGTATATTAATTTATTATATTTTATGGTGTATATTAAAAAATTGTTGGTATGTATGAATGGAATTAGTTTATTGTGTATATCTTGCAATGTCAAACGGAAGTTATTTCCAAACAGTTTCATGTAAGTTGCTTTAAATGGCATGAATCTTTTGGTAAACATTGATAAATTATAGTCCTTGCCAACACTGTATATTACAATGACAGTATACATACATTATGATCAGTTGCTATATATGTAAACATGCAGAAAAGGAAGAACTGTGCCTTTATGGATATCCTAGTGGAAAATGGGAGGTGACTGCACCTCCTAAACAAGTTCCAGACCCTGTTCCGCAGCCTGTTTCTGGTATCAATAAAAATCGGGATACGTCAAGCAGAGAAAAATGGATCTCTTATGTGGCCACTTGTAGTGACGTTTGGCTACTCTCTTTGGCTTTCTATTTTGCTGCTCTAGCTCTTCTTAAGAAACGAGAAAGGTACTGCACTCGTCTGCACAACCATTTTATTACACGAATTTTACCTTTTTTACACTGATTTTTTCAACGTTTTTATAAAAATAAAAAAAATAAAAATAGAAAATCTTTTTGGCAGGGCAAAACTCTTTAAAAAGATCAATGAACTCCGCACCATTAATGAAGTCATACGAGACAGAACGGCCAGAGAGAAGCGAGAAAGAGAATGTGCAAACGAAGGAGAAGGAGAAGATGATGATATTATGGAAGATGAAAGTGACGATGAAGGGGATGAGAGGAAAAGAGGAGAAGTTGTTATCCAAGAAATAGATAAGAAATATTTAGAATATGAAAGCGATGAAGAGGATAAAAGTGATGAAGAGGAGGAATTGTGCGGTAAATGCGGTGATGGCGAACTTTTTGATGATGAATGGGTTCGATGTGATGAATGTTTGGACTGGTTTCATGGAAAATGTGGTAAAATGAGACGTCAAAAGAAGAAATTGAAGTGCATTGGCTGCGTAAGAAAGGGAAAACAAAGTTGACAGCAAGTTTGCTTTAATTTTAAGACATTTTACATGCTTTATTTTTCATAGTATTTAAGACATTAGACAGGCTTAGAAGTCTTTTCTTCTTTAGATTATGTTTTCAGACATCATGCAATCAATTGATGTTTGATACATCTGTACAGTTGACATTTACTGTCAAAATTTTCTGTTTATAAAAATTCTAGCAGTTGGCAATTGCAGAGACTTAGGTAATGTACTCTTGGTAGATCTATGTGTGATATAATTAATCCTGTATCTATAGCTACATACAGAATGATCAATGTTGCAAAATAAATTGTTTGCAATTAATCTTAGACGTATAGTTGTCTAATGGGAGACGCTGATAAGGTGGGAAGTCCGATAAAAGAGCATAGCAGAAGGTGGGGATTTAACCAAAATTCTGGGAAGGCAAGGCGGGTAAGGTTATCAGCAGAACAATACTGGGTGGATCCAGAGGATCTTTGCATAAACGAAGTGGTATAAAAACATATCAACTCTCAGTCATTAATCGGAGGCACGATTAATAACTGCAATACCATAATATTATTAGTGATTTGGATTCTAATAGCGCACAAGCCTTCTCAGTGATTTGTGAAACGAACAGTGTCTTTTTCTTTTTCTTTTTTCATTTTTCATTTTTTCTTTCTTTTTCTCCTCCTAATTTAAAATTAACCAGAAAAGCTCTTCGCCTTATACGACTCTTCTCCACGCATCTCCTTCTCAACTCTCTCGACCCTAACCCTACATCCAACGTCTTCTTTTGCCTGTCGTCCGCATACCCTCTCCCTATGCGTCTGTGGATCATCGAACCCCTTATTCTCTATTGTCTCATCAGTACCACTCCAGTTGCATTAAAATTGCCTTGTATTTATTATTCGGTACTAAAAATTGAAACCTCCTTATTCATTAGGCTGAATCTACGAAGGTATTATTCTCATCGTTCAACTAGATATGATGCTGTCTACATGGATTTTTATTGTAAAAATGCCTCTTCTCAGCTACTATTACTAGCGATAGTACCAACGATATTAAATCGTTACTCCTTACCTGACTGAATGATTCATGTGACTGTCGTAAAAAATGTTACAGTAATCATTTATTCAACTGACTGTTTTCTGACCGAGTATATATCTTACATGAAAACATTTATTCCTTGCAGATTGGAAAAAATCATTGACCTATATATTGGAAGCTCGTGCAATTGAGTGATTTTCCCCAAGGTAAAATCTAATTTTTCCTTTCTATTCTTTTATAAATCGATTTTGTGCTTCTTTGCTGAGAAATGAAAATTAGTTTAGCTTCTTTTACATGATTCATTGCTAAAAATTAATCTGTATCTACAGGAAATGAAATTACTTTTACACATGCTTCTTTTGCAATTAAATCTTCCATTTATTTTTAATATATATTTGTGGGGACGGGATTCTAACTCAAGACCACTCAAATCAAAACCCTGATGCAGCGGAAAAGCGATGTCGTGGTAAGAAGTGTAATAACAACCAATCAATGGCTCAATTCAAATCAATCCAATCCAGAAGCAATCACAATCCTCAAACAAGCAATATAGAAATCAAAGCAAATAACGAAATAATAAATCACAACGATATATAGTGGTTCTACTAACATTGTGTTAGTGTACATCCACTTTAAGAGAGAGCTTTTATTAATATTGATGAGAAGAGCACAAGAGATTGGTTACAATGATCAAAATACTAATAGAAATTGATTTGTAAAGAAGAGAATTGAAGAAAAAAATTAGGTTTTGATAAACCCTAATTAGTGGAGGCTAATCTCTTGTGGTCGCTTTCTGTTATATAGATCTGGAACCTGAAGCTAGCTTATATAGGAGAATAGAAAACGTTGGTAAAGTTTCAAAATTTTCTTTGTAAATATCGCAAATCTTCACGTCAAGCCCATGCTTGAAAACATGCGGAAGTCGCCACAGACATCTATCATAATATGATAGACTCTACCCAATGTCTTGGGATACAGGTTTGCTAAAGCAAAGCCGTCTATCCTTTTTCACAGACGTCTGTCCAATGTTTCGGGAGGTAGGATTGTAGAAGCAACAAACGTCTGTCCTTTTTCACGGACGTCTGTCGCTGTCAATTCAGCACCACTTCCCCTTTTACTCCATAATTTCCACCTCCGAACTCCAATTTGCGAACTGTTTTCTCCGTTACGAAGCTACTTCCGACCTCTACAATTCTCCATATAATGTTACCAAAATTTAACACTCCATATCGATACTGTATCTATCTCCAACTCCAATGGTACCAAACTATCAACAACAACCGATAACACCAATTATCACTTCTTCTAACTTCAACCAAACATGAATGCTTTTCCAATAAGCTTCGATAAAGTCACCGTCAATTGCATTCCACAAACGAGCTTAGGCAATGCCCCCAACCGCTAATGAAATGTTGAAAATATCCAAATCCTAAACCGTCTCACTAAAGAGTAAAGTGCCAAGGAGTGTAAACTAGTACTTAACAAGAAGATAGTGTAGGATCTAGATTAACCCTAGAGGGGGGGGGGGGTGAATAGGGTTATAGCAAATTTTCTTGATTTAAACACAAAAATAAACTGCAGAAATAAATATACTGAAAAGTAAATCACACACAAAATTTACCCAGCTTCGGCAACCCCTGCCTACTGCTGCATTCCCAGATTTCTATTAGAATTAAACAGTATCACGCTTACAAACACTCTAACAGACTTGCAAACCCTGCTACCGCCTATAGAGTTTTGCAAACTCGCAACCCCTGCTTACTGAACTAACTCTAAATAGACAATCAGACACAACCTAAAACCTAGGTGGTGATTTACCAAGATTCTTTGATTCGTAAAATAAAAACAATAATTAAGAACAATAGAAAATAACCCTAAAACTAATTAACAACATAATAAAGCCTTAAATTAAAAAAAACCCCCTTTTTTTAAAATAAGACCGGCCCACTTCCTTATTTCACCCGATCCTTTTGTCTCGTTCGTGAGAATAATGGCGGCTTCGTTCTGATTAGGGCTTCGTTCCCTTTGTTCCAGTTAGGGCTTCGGCTCTTTGTTCCAGTTAGGGCTTCGGCTCTTTGTTCCAATTAGGGCTTCGGTTTCTTCAATCGATCTGAGATATGTTGCCCTAGCTCACTGCTTTTCTGATGGTTGACTATTGCTCGTTTGCAGTTGCTCGATCGAGTTCGTTGTTTGTGAATTCGGTATGTACTGTCTCCTTTTGCTTTACTAAGTTGATACTTGAACTCGATGATTTTATTTGCCAGTGATGATTGGGTTATATATGTGTTCGAACTCCTTGAATTACGTTCGTCTGAATATATTTGAATTTGTCAATAGTCGTTCGATCTTGCATTGATGCTTGGGATTGATCTGACTTTGTCAATTTCGTATTTTTGGTAGCTTGATTTACACGATATTGATTTGATTTCGAGATCAATTTGCCTTGCTTATCACGGTTTTGAATTTGCTGGTTCGACTTGGCATTGACTGTTTCAATTTGTTTCACACTTGATTTCTGATTTGTGAATTATTCAACCTTGTTCATCACGGTGCTGACATTTGCTTTGACCAGTTGATTTACTTTGGCCATACTGTTGAAATAGTGTTCTCTGACCATCTTTTCTATCATTTGGTACTGCCATGCATTTGCATAGTACCATAGTTTTTTTTTTGTTGCACTCGAGTTAGTTCAAACATGAACTTGTTGCTTGGTTCACTGTGTTACTCATTGATTAGTTTGCATTGTCATATTTTATTCCTGTTGCCTTCATTGCCATTGAGTTTTGTAGCTTGGAGTCATGTTTGCTTTGAGTCTGCAACTTGTAGCTGGACTTGATTTGTGCCTTGTCCATACTCATGTGTTCATCCCTGTAGTATATGTTAGTGATACATTTTGGAGTTGGTTCATGTTGCACTGCACTTTGATGTTGTAGTCTCTGACTTTGCTGTATCCATGCTTTTATGCTTGTGATATTCCTCTGCCTTGTTGAGTTCCTGTGTTTGGTCACTGATGCATTCATGTTCAAAAACTGCTACTTGTTTTTGTACCCTTTGTTGTTCATCTGCATTGTTGCCTTGTTGACTGTTGCATACATGAACTGTTTTGTTCTTTGTGCTTCGACTCTGCCATTTTCTTTTATGTTCACTGGCCTGTACATTTGCATTGTATATATTCTTGAATTTGGATTTGAACTGCTTCATTGTTGTTGCTTCACCACTGAACATTTGTCACTTCACTGTTGCACTTTTGTGCTTTGAGTCAGTTTCATTGTTGCTGTACTGATCCTATGTTCATGTTCTTGCAGTCTTCATGATTGTACTGTTGCAGTCGAGTTGTATTCATGTACACTTGTGGCTTGAACTTGATTCACTTCATGTTGTTGTTTGGACATTTGCATTTGTACACTCCATACTTGGTCATGCTGGAGTCTTCAAGCATGTTGTTGTTGCATTTGTTAGTGGCTTTAGTCTTGAACTGTTTGTAGTCAATTGCTTTGTCTATTTGCCTTGAGTTGAACCTATCTTGGGTTTGACCTTGTTTTTGATTTCTGTGCTTTTTTTTGATTTTTTTTTTTGCACACGAGTTGGCGAGGCAGTGCACACGTATACGAATGTACACGTGTGTACTGCAGCCACTTATAGTTACCTGTCCCTGATAAAAATACTGATATGCACAGATATTGCACAGTCAAAAATGATGACGAACAACCCAAATAACTGAGGCAAACAATGTTTTCAAAATCATCGTTTCTTTCAAATTTCAAAAATATTTCTCTTTCAATTTTACTGCGTTTGAAAATATTTTTGCAGATTACTCAGATGCTGGATTCAAACCGGAATGCAGTTGAAGACAAAAATACGAGTGTGAGTGATATGTAGTGAGGTTAACTGTAAATGTGAAATGTGATGTGATTGTAATCAAAATTGTAAAGTTATAGTGAGAGATTGAAATTGTACTATTCAAAATTGTAATAAATATTTGTTTGAATAAAATATTCGTTTGAATTCAAAATCTGGGTAACTTGTTCTGTTTGAATTCAAATTCAAATTCTGTGTAATTTATTTTATTCAAAAAATATTTGTTTAATCTATGAAAAACAAAATAGTACACTACCAAATACATTTAAATGAATATATATGTTTATTATCATCAAACAAAAACATACAAGCGCATATTTAACAATCTCCCCCTTTTGATGATAACAAACATATATTTAAGATTTTGAATGTATTAAATGTATTTGATCGTTCAATTTGCTCCCCCTATTTGAATACTCCCTTTCTACACAATACTCCCCCTACATATATGCATACAAATAGAAATATATAAATGAGCTTATATGCAAAGTGAAAATTATTTGACCTTTGCTTGACCTTTGCTTGATTCTATTTGACAAAATCTTAACTTTTCTCTCCCCCTTTTGTTATCAGCAAAAGAATAATAGTTTATAAAAAATAGGGATGAAGTGATAGACATGAATCAAACAGTTAACTCAATTAAATATAAATAACAAATTTCAATACAACTCAAACAAAAATCATAATTACCCTTGTCAAGCGCATATTCCACTTTCAGAAGCGATGAGGATAAAATCATCAAAAAATCATACAATTCTGTCTATTTGTGGTATATTTATTTCAGGAAATTTGAATATCTACTGACCATGCATAACCGTTAGGACTTTTAAATGAGATTAGTAGTATTCCAATTTAATTTAAAAAATGAAATCAAGTATCTTCTAACCACGCATGACCGTGAGGACTTTTAAATGGGATTAGAATCAACTTGTCTATTTGAATCAATTAATTTTGATATGCGTTCCATACATGCATAACCGTGAGGACTTTTAAATGAGCATGGAAGCACATAATCAAAAAATCCAAGTAATTCACCCATGCATAACCGTGAGGACTTTTAAATGAGAGTGAATACTTTGGATATTTAATTTTTTATTGCTAATTATAATAAGTTGAAGCACAAATAATTTCCTTTACAGATTTAAAGATATTGAAGAACAAATGATTTCCTTTGTAAACTACCACAAATTTACATACTAAATATGATCTTGATGAGTGATGGTCGATAGAAAGATGATAGAAATAGAAATAGTCATGGAATTTTTACCCAACAAAAAGTTTTTATAACTCTTGTTATGAAATTCTAAAGAAATTTTCTAATTATACTTTCTCGAGTTATAATATATGATAAATATCAACACTCATCTCTTTTTCAATCACTATTCATCTTTTTGATAATCAAAGGGAGTCAGATTAGTCAAAATTTGTCATTTAAAAATCAAATCAATTTTTTTTTTTTAAAAAATGATTAGTCAATCTCTATAATTCCCAAATCCAAACGTAATTTGGAAAATCTGTCTTCGGGGAGAGGTTTTGTGAAAATATCAGCAAGTTGAGTTTCAGTTGAAATATATTCAATGCAAATGTCTTCTTTAGCAATGTGATCTCTAAGAAAGTGGTGTCTCACATCAATGTGTTTCGTGCGTAAATGATGAACAGGATTATTTGACAAATCTATAGCACTCCTACTATCACATTTTAATGGAACTTGTTTATAGACTAAGCCAAAATCAGAAAGAGTTTGCATCATCCATAGAATTTGAGCACAACAACTTCCCAAAGCAATATATTCTGCTTCAGTGGTGGATAATGCAACACAATTCTGTTTCCGACTTGACCATGAGACTAATGAATGTCCTAGCATGAAACATGTCCCACTAGTGCTTTTTCTGTCAACTAATGAACCAGCATAATCAGCATCGGAATAACCTACTAAATCAAAATTTTCACAAGAAGGGTACCATAGTCCAAATTTGTATGTGTGTGAAAGATATCTCAAAATTCGTTTAGTAGCTTTTAAATGAGATTCTTTGGGATTAGCTTGAAAACGTGCACACAAGCACACAGAAAACATAATATCAGGTCTAGAAGTAGTAAGATAGAGAAGTGAACCGATTATCCCTCGATATTTCTTTTGATCAATTGCAATTCCTTTCTCATCTTTGTCCAACTTTGTTGATGGGCTCATAGGAGTTCTCAATGGTTTGGAATTTTCGACTCCAAATTTCTTCAATAGCTCCAACACATATTTGGATTGTGAGATGAAAATACCATCACTGCTTTGCTTAATTTGAAATCCAAGAAAGTATTTCAATTCACCAACCAAACTCGTCTCAAATTTAGCCTGCATAACTTGTTCAAAATTCTCACACAAGAGCTCATTAGTAGCACCATAGATAATATCATCCACACAAATCTGAACAATCAAAAAATCACTTTCTTTATGTAATAGAAACAGTGTCGTATCAGCACTTCCCTTTTTAAAACCATTTTCCAAAAGATATGTACAGAGGCAGTCATACCAAGCTCTTGGAGCTTGCTTAAGACCATATAATGCTTTTTCCAGCTTATACACATGATTTGGAAATTCACGATTTTCAAAACCGGGTGGTTGTTCAACAAAAACTTCTTCTTTTAAATCACCATGCAAAAAAGCACTTTTTACATCCATTTGTTTAAGTTTGAAACCCTTGTAACATGCAAAACTTAGCAAGATTCTAATGGCTTCTAACCTAGCAACTGGAGCAAATGTTTCATCAAAGTCTATGCCTTCTATTTGGTTATAACCTTTTGCAACCAACCTAGCCTTGTTTCTAATTACATTTCCTGATTCATCAAATTTATTTTTAAACACCCATTTAGTCCCTACAATTGGATAGTCATTAGGCCTAGGAACTAAATTCCAAACTTTGTTTCTCTCAAATTGAATAAGTTCATTTTGCATTGCTAAAATCCAATTTTCATCATTAAGAGCCATTTCAACAGAATCAGGTTCAATCTCAGAAATAAAACCACTATGACAACAAAACGCACACAAATTTTCATCAAATGAAGAACGAGTATGTATACCTTCCGTAGGATCACCAATAATTAATTCAGGAGGATGATTAGGTTTGAACCTTAATTTATCAGCATCAACAGTCCTTCTTTCAGTTTTCTCACTAAATGTCCCTTCTTCAGTGCCTTCAGGATCTACTCCATCGTCAACCATCTTTTCAGTCGTTTTTTCCAGATCAGATTCATCAAATTTCACATTGATTGACTCAACAATTGTCTTTGTTCGTTTGTTGTATATCCTGTAAGCCTTACTCCTTGTTGAATAGCCCATGAAAATTCCCTCATCAGCCTTTGATTCAAATTTTCCAAGTTGATCACCTGTGTTAAGAATGAAACAAGGACATCCAAATATACGAAAATAAGAAATGTTAAGTTTCCTTTCATGCCACAATTCATAAGACGTTTTGCCAAGTATTGGTCTAGTCATTACTCTATTCATTACATAGCACGAAGTATTCACTGCCTCTGCCCAAAAGATTAGAGGTAGCTTATACTCACTTAACATGGATCTAGCCAATTCCTGTAATGTACGATTTTTCCTTTCAACCACCCCATTTTGTTGAGGTGTTCGTGGAGCAGAAAATTCATGTTTTAAACCATTTTCTTCACAAAAATTTTCAAATTCAAAATTTTCAAATTCGCCTCCATGATCACTTCTCAAGGTTTTAATTGTAACTCCTTTTTCATTTTGAACAAGTTTTGCAAATTTTGAAAAATAGTTGAAAGATTCAGACTTTTTGGCTAAAAAGTAAACCCATGTAAATCTAGAATAATCATCAACCAATACATAAAAATAACGTTTTCCATTCAAGCTTGAAATTTCATTTGGTCCAAATAAGTCCATGTGAATTAGTTCAAGGACCCTTGATGTGCTAACAATGTTTTTAGGACGAAATGATGATCGACTAAGCTTGCCCAAGGAACATGCTTTACACACTTTATTATTTTTAAATTTCTGATGTGGTAACCCTTTGACTAATTCTTTTGATTCAAGTTTTTCTAAGAGACTCATGCTAGCATGTCCAAGTCTCCTATGCCATAAATATGCCTCTTCGTCAGTGGCTACCAAACATCTAGAAAGATTTAGATTATCAAATGAAAGTGAGTAAACATTCCCTTTTCTTTTGCCCATAAAAACAATGTTATTAGAAGATTTATCAATGATTTTGCAAGTATCACTATCAAAAATCACGTTCATACCTTTGTCACATAGTTGGCTAATAGAAATGAGATTGTGATGCAGATTTTCAACGTATAAAACATTAGTCAAGGAAAAAATACCGTTACCAACTTCACCTTTGCCAATAATCTTACACTTGCTATTGTCTCCCATGATCACATTTCCACCTTTAAAATTCTCTAAGCTAAGGAACTTCGATTTGTCACCTGTCATATGTCTAGAACAACCTGAATCTAGAAACCATTCTTGTTGTTCCTTAGCCCGCCAACAGACCTCACTAGATTCCTCTAAACTTGCTTCTGAATCCGATTTTGACATAAGACACAAGTTAGCCTCTTCTGAGCTATTATTCGAAACTTCCTCTCCTTCTTCATCATCCCAAGTTGCTGCAAAGGCCTTCTTTTTCTTTTTCTTTCCTTTGTTGTTTTTGAGAAGTGGACATTTTTGTTTGAAGTGGCCAGGCTTCTTGCAGTTATAGCATGTCAATTCATTATCGGAATCGTCAGAATTCTTTGACCTATTACCACTTATTTTCTTCTTTCGTGACTTGAATCTTGACCATTTTTTAAGATTATTGACAGCTATTGCAAGCTCTTCAATTGGATCTTCTTCTTCGTCGCTTTCTTCTTTGCTCTTTAAGGCAATCGTCTTCTTCTTTGGTTCGGAGTTGTTGCGTTCTTCCTTTGCTTTTAGCTCAAGCTCATATGTCATCAAGTTGCCAATCAACTTCTCCATGCTTAGCTTACTTAGATCTTTCGATTCTTGTATTGCCGTGACTTTTGCCTCAAAGTTCATCGGTAGGACTCGTAGTATCTTCCTTACAAGCTCTACCTCAGTGAATACCTTCCCAAGTGCTCTAGCGTTGTATACCAAGGTTGAAAAGCGTCCAAACATATCCTTTATGCTTTCGCCTTTGTCCATCACAAAGTTCTCGTATTCATTGCTGAATAGGGCTAGACGAGATTCCTTGACTTGAGAAGTTCCTTCGTGTGTCACCTCCAAAGTGTGCCAAATTTCCTGTGATGTTGTACAATGAGAAATTCTATTAAATTCATTTTTATCAAGAGCACATATCAAAGCATTCATGGCTTTAGCATTTGTCGTTTTCAATTTCTTATCGTTAGCATCCCACCTATCCTTAGGTTTAGGAATCTCAGTATCACCAACGATTATAGTGGGGGGTTTATAGCCAGTTTCAATAATATCCCAAACATCATAATCAACAGAACTGAGATAGATACCCATCCTAACTTTCCAATAAGCATAATCGTTCCCGTTAAACATGGGTGGCCTAGCAATAGATTGCCCCTCAGAAAAAGCATTATTTTGTAGACTCATGACTCTAAAGTTAAATAAAAAAATATACCGGGCTCTGATACCACTTGTAGGATCTAGATTAACCCTAGAGGGGGGTGAATAGGGTTATAGCAAATTTTCTTGATTTAAACACAAAAATAAACTGCAGAAATAAATATACTGAAAAGTAAATCACACACAAAATTTACCTAGCTTCGGCAACCCCTGCCTACTGCTGCATTCCCAGATTTCTATTAGAATTAAACAGTATCATGCTTACAAACACTCTAACAGACTTGCAAACCCTGCTACCGCCTATAGAGTTTTGCAAACTCGCAACCCCTGCTTACTGAACTAACTCTAAATAGACAATCAGACACAACCTAAAACCTAGGTGGTGATTTACCAAGATTCTTTGATTCGTAAAATAAAAACAATAATTAAGAACAATAGAAAATAACCCTAAAACTAATTAACAATATAATAAAGCCTTAAATTAAAAAAACCCCCTTTTTTTTAAATAAGACCGGCCCACTTCCTTATTTCACCCGATCCTTTTGTCTCGTTCGTGAGAATAATGGCGGCTTCGTTCTGATTAGGGCTTCGTTCCCTTTGTTCCAGTTAGGGCTTCGGCTCTTTGTTCCAATTAGGGCTTCGGTTTCTTCAATCGATCTGAGATATGTTGCCCTAGCTCACTGCTTCTCTGATGGTTGACTATTGCTCGTTTGCAGTTGCTCGATCGAGTTCGTTGTTTGTGAATTCGGTATGTACTGTCTCGTTTTGCTTTACTAAGTTGATACTTGAACTCGATGATTTTATTTGCCAGTGATGATTGGGTTATATATGCGTTCGAACTCCTTGAATTACGTTCGTCTGAATATATTTGAATTTGTCAATAGTCGTTCGATCTTGCATTGATGCTTGGGATTGATCTGACTTTGTCAATTTCGTATTTTTGGTAGCTTGATTTACACGATATTGATTTGATTTCGAGATCAATTTGCCTTGCTTATCACGGTTTTGAATTTGCTGGTTCGATTTGGCATTGACTGTTTCAATTTGTTTCACACTTGATTTCTGATTTGTGAATTATTCAACCTTGTTCATCACGGTGCTGACATTTGCTTTGACCAGTTGATTTACTTTGGCCATACTGTTGAAATAGTGTTCTCTGACCATCTTTTCTATCATTTGGTACTGCCATGCATTTGCATAGTACCATAGTTTTTTTTGTTGCACTCGAGTTAGTTCAAACATGAACTTGTTGCTTGGTTCACTGTGTTACTCATTGATTAGTTTGCATTGTCATATTTTATTCCTGTTGCCTTCATTGCCATTGAGTTTTGTAGCTTGGAGTCATGTTTGCTTTGAGTCTGCAACTTGTAGCTGGACTTGATTTGTGCCTTGTCCATACTCATGTGTTCATCCCTGTAGTATATGTTAGTGATACATTTTGGAGTTGGTTCATGTTGCACTGCACTTTGATGTTGTAGTCTCTGACTTTGCTGTATCCATGCTTTTATGCTTGTGATATTCCTCTGTCTTGTTGAGTTCCTGTGTTTGGTCACTGATGCATTCATGTTCAAAAATTACTACTTGTTTTTGTACCCTTTGTTGTTCATCTGCATTGTTTCCTTGTTGACTGTTGCATACATGAACTGTTTTGTTCTTTGTGCTTCGACTCTGCCATTTTCTTTTATGTTCACTGGCCTGTACATTTGCATTGTATATATTCTTGAATTTGGATTTGAACTGCTTCATTGTTGTTGCTTCACCACTGAACATTTGTCACTTCACTGTTGCACTTTTGTGCTTTGAGTCAGTTTCATTGTTGCTGTACTGATCCTATGTTCATGTTCTTGCAATCTTCATGACTGTACTGTTGCAGTCGAGTTGTATTCATGTACACTTGTGGCTTGAACTTGATTCACTTCATGTTGTTGTTTGGACATTTGCATTTGTACACTCCATACTTGGTCGTGCTGGAGTCTTCAAGCATGTTGCTGTTGCATTTGTTAGTGGCTTTAGTCTTGAACTGTTTGTAGTCAATTGCTTTGTCTATTTGCCTTGAGTTGAACCTATCTTGGGTTTGACCTTGTTTTTGATTTCTGTGCTTTTGTTTGATTTTTTTTTTTTTGCACACGAGTTGGCGAGGCAGTGCACACGTATACGAATGTACACGTGTGTACTGCAGCCACTTATAGTTACCTGTCCCTGATAAAAATACTGGTATGCACAGATATTGCACAGTCAAAAACGATGACGAACAACCCAAATAACTGAGGCAAACAATGTTTTCAAAATCATCGTTTCTTTCAAATTTCAAAAATATTTCTCTTTCAATTTTACTGCGTTTGAAAATATTTTTGCAGATTACTCAGATGCTGGATTCAAACCGGAATGCAGTTGAAGACAAAAATACGAGTGTGAGTGATATGTAGTGAGGTTAACTGTAAATGTGAAATGTGATGTGATTGTAATCAAAATTGTAAAGTTATAGTGAGAGATTGAAATTGTACTATTCAAAATTGTAATAAATATTTGTTTGAATAAAATATTCGTTTGAATTCAAAATCTGTGTAACTTGTTCTGTTTGAATTCAAATTCAAATTCTGTGTAATTTATTTTATTCAACAAATATTTATTTAATCTATGAAAAACAAAATAGTACACTACCAAATACATTTAAATGAATATATATGTTTATTATCATCAAACAAAAACATACAAGCGCATATTTAACAGATAGAACCTCGATCTCTCACTGATACTCTTCCCCATCCATAACCATGCTTCTCTCTCAACCGTGCCACCCTGTGGCACCTAACACTTCTCCAAGCGAATCATGTTCGAGCAATGCTTGAACTTCCCAACCAACAATGCCTTAGTGAGCATATCCGCCGTGTTATCCTTTGTGTGCACTTTCCGAAGATATACTTGCTTATCCTCATCCATGGCTACTAGAAATGACTCTCTCACCTCAATATACTTAATCCATGAGCTAAACACCAAGTTCTCCGCCAAGTGAATAGCACGTTGGCTATCACATCGAACATCAAAGCTATCATGCCCGAATCCCAAGTCACACATAAATCGCTTCAAATAGAGTGCCTTTTTTGCCGCCTCCACCCTGGTTATCCAGCTATCCACTCCGCCTCCGTAGTGGATAAAGCAATCACGGTCTGCAATCTCATTCTCTAACTTATGGCTGTACCCCCAAGTGTGAAGACATATCTAGAAGTTGATTTTCTCCGATCCATATCATCGATGTAGTCCGAATCACAATAGTCAACCAACTTGCAATCCAATCTATCAGTACCGTCAAAAACAAGACCATGAGATGATGTGCCTCTAAGGTATCTCAATATAAGCTTTACAGCTTCCTAATGCAATTTCCCCGGATTAGCCATATATCGACTAACCATCCCAACGGCATTTGCAATATCGGGCCTTGTACACACCATAGCATACATTAGACTTCCAACCGCACTAGCATATGGCACTATTGCCATATAAGCCTTATCTTTCTTCAAGATAGGTGATCCATTACTCGAAAGTTTCATGTGCAAAGGTAACGGTGTATTTGACGCCTTTGCATTCTCCATGCTAAACCGGCAAAACACTTTCTCAATATACTCCTTTTGAGTCAATTTCAACTCAAAGTGCTTTTGATCTCTTTAAATTTCATGTCCAATATCCTTCTTGCTTCTCCAAGATCCTTCATTTCGTACTCCGATTTCGAACTCAGTTTTTCCTTGTTCATTTCATTCTTATCCTTGGAAGCAATGAGCATACCGTCCACGTACAAGAGTAAATACACCCAACAATCATTTCTCAACTTCTTGAAATAAACAGAAGCATCCTTAATGCTTCTATCAAAACCATTTTCAAGCATAAAATGATCAACTCTCTTTTACCATTGTCTAGGCGATTGCTTTAAACCATATTATGATTTCTTTAACTTGCAAACCAAATTTGACTTACCATCCACAACAAAATCTTCCGGTTGCTCCATGTAGATGTCTTTATCCAAGTCACAATGCAGGAAGGTGGTTTTCACATCAAGTTGCACCAACTCCAAGTCATGAATAGAAACTATAGCAAGTAATATCCGAGTAGAAGTATGGCACACTACCGGTGCGAATATCTCATCATACTCCTTCCCCTTCCTTTGTGCAAACCCCTTAGTGTAACGGGCCGTAAATTTTAATGGTTTTAATAACGTGATTAACTAAATTTTGTGAAATTTTTAAATAATTGAATTTTGAAATAAAAGTTTGATATTTGGAATGCGTCTATTTAAACATAGCAATTGGTAAATTATCATAAGATAATATGGATGTTTATTTTATTATGTAATTTTATTTAAATTTAAATCAGCTAATATTTGATGATAACAAAATGTTTTCCAAACCTGAATTTTTCTATATAATAAATTTTTAAATCATCTTCTGAGTGAGACGTCATATTTCGTTTCATCAAATTTTGACTAGTATTGCTCCATTTATCTTATTTTCGGCAAATTAGCAGAATTTTCGATACCGGATATCGACTTCTGATAAGTTGATCGTATCACCGATATCTGTATACCATTTTGATCGTCTCGTCGTGCTGATCTCTACGGTATATTAAATTATATATCTAGGAGTCCGGCGTGTGGTGCAATCTGCGAAACACCTAGCGTATTGGTTCCGCAATCGAGTCTTTTAGTTTTCCTGTCCATTCGTTTGCCTCAGCTGAAACGAATAGCCATAATTCCAACTGTTGGCTATTACTATTCCACCACTTCAATCTATATCTGGTTGGTTCACTACTCTTCTGTTTCTTTCTCTACCTATTTGTTCCGTTCTCTTTTTAAAAAAAATATTAGAATATAATCGGTCGTTCCCTCATTTTTCATCAATCGCTCCCTCATTTTTTTTCAAACTTGAACCACCCTGGCCGAAGAACTTACCACCTCCATTCTTTGCCGTGACCCTCCCTTCACTTCGCTCCCCTTTACTTTGGCCGAGCCTCCACCAAGCCTCCACCTCACAAAAACCTTAGCTAAACCCTTCATTTTCCCTCTCCGCAAAGCCTTCCACTCCAATTCGTCAACCTCGCCGACCACCAGGAACCGTACTCCACCCTATCTTCGCACGTAGTCCAACCCTTCCTCCGGCCACCGCCCCTCCATGCACCGACAACCCAGCCTAGCCATAGCATGCTCCGCATATCCCCTCTCCTTTCTTTATGAAGTAAGGTATTATATATATGTATGTAAGTGTATATATAGTTTATATATATCTGTTATTGGAAATGTTATATGAGTTTGTATATTATTTATAGTTTTAGTATATGTTAGTCGTATACATATAATGTTACTGCAATTGTTTGCATATTAGTTTATATACAAGTTTGTATATTTAGATCTAAGATATATATTTTAAATATAGGTATACTTGCATTCCACTTTTAAATATGCATAATATGACAAGTTTTATAATATGTTTGTGTATATATATATTTGTTATATATGTGAGATCTATTGAGTTTTAGATTTATAAGTTTATATATACATAAAATCGGCTATTATATATTTATGATGTATATCACATATTATTATATTTGTAAGTCATATAGTATAATATGCCAGTTTTATGTATATTATAGTAGTTGTAATAATAATATAAGTTGATTTATATATTAGTTATATTTGTATACATGAGTTTGGCTTTTGAAGTATATGTAGGTTATGTTTGTATTTGATATATATATATATATATATGTGTGTGTGTGTGTGTGTGTGTGTGTGTGTGTGTGTGTGTATGAGTATGTTGACATTGACTTTATGATATGATTTTGAAATTATTAACATATATATATATATATATATACTTTGCTTTCCAACAAGTTTTGTCTGCATATATCTGGTTTATAACATGAGTTAAGTATATATTGTTTTGCATATATTTTGTTCAAAGTCTGAGTTATATATACTTGTTTAAAATGTTATTTATATATGTTTTGATCTTAAATATATGTGTTTATGTGAATAAGTATATGAGTTGGATTTAAATTTTGATATATGAAGACTTTGTTTATGTGTTTGAAATTAATAGTAGTTTGAAAATATATGTTTAAATTGATTTTTGAATATATATATATATATATAACTTATATTTTGTTTCATCGATCTCTTGTTCATCTTAACTTATCATCTCAAATTAATTTATCGCAGCAAATTACAAGTTGTCGTGCCCATGTCTGTGTGCATGTCCGTGTCACTTTTCTCATTCTCATCATTTTCTAGCCTCGAAAGG
Source organism: Allium cepa (assembly GCA_030765085.1). Lineage (NCBI taxonomy): Eukaryota > Viridiplantae > Streptophyta > Magnoliopsida > Asparagales > Amaryllidaceae > Allium > Allium cepa. Next base: position 1,027,389,295 of record CM060937.1, on the reverse strand, counting down.
TGAGCAATCATTCACGATTAACATTCTTATATTTATTAAACTTGATTTCATTTGAAATGACAATTGAAATATTGCTATTGCCGGTTATTTAATTGCTATGTATGATATATCATTATTTGTAACTGTTCACCTGTGACATCTGACACCATGATCTGTTATTTATATTTTTTTTGTCATTGATGATATATGCCCATTGTCGATATTTCATATTATTATCGTATTTATTCTCCCTCTGCAAGTTCCCTGTTAGTATAGAATTCCATATGGGTTGAATTGATACATACCCGAACGATCTTGTAGAATGGGAGAAAATCATTACGGGTGGAAATGATAAACCCAAGCGATTTTCATTGAACTGAATTTAGGACTGCGGGTTGTAAAGGTATATACCCATAGATATTTAAATTGCAAATTGAAATGATAAATATCCATATCACTTGACTACAGTATAGAAAACATATACGGACACCGTTGGTCTATATATATATTTTATAATGATTTTCAGGGTTTTGAAAAAGAAATATATATGGTTTTATGTAAATGTTGATTTTATTTTATATAAATGTTATTTTATATATGTTTAAAATTTTAGATTTTAAAAATTATATGTTTTGAAATTTATCTATTATAAGTTAGTTTTGAAATTTATTAATTTTAAGATTTTACTTATAATTTTACTATTTTAAAAATATGTATAAATTAAGTTTTAGTATAAAATAAGTTTAACAATAAGATTTAATTTAATAAAGCTATATTTAACTAAAATATAAGGTGTTTAAGAATTTATTTAAAATTTCGTTTTCAAATATAGAGTTTATAATAATTTTAATAAATTAAAGTTGGAAAGAAAAATAGAAATTGGTTTGAAATTGTATTTATTAAGAATTATACTCAAATAAGTTTGATTTGCAATTAAATTTGAGATTTTAAAGATATGATTTTATAACTTGATTTTGATTAAAGGTGATTTTAATGATATTTTCAAATTTACACAAATTGAAATAGGATATTTGGTTTATTTAGATTTGTAATTGAAGTTTTATTTAAATGTTATTGGAATGATTAAGTAAATATTTCAAAACTAAATAATAGTAAGGTGAATTTGATATATATATATATATATATATGAAATTTTCAAATTTAGTTTGTAAATGTTTGAATATTTAAAGCTTTGAAATCTATTAAAGTGGAAATGGTTTAATTTGTCGTTTATATCTATATTTGAAATTGATACAAAATGGTTTATTGAGATTTGAATTGAAATGGAAGAACTAAGATTTGTTGTCTATGGGATTTTTGAGTTCGAGTTAATTTGAATCGATTTGTGAAGTTGGAGGAAACTATTTTATCTAATAAAGTATTTTATTATATATGAAAAATATTTATATATATATATATATGCATATTATTTTAATATAAACTATTTTAATTTATGATTATTTTAACATACTAATTATTTTATTTTATATAAACTATTTTTACTTATAACTATTTTCATATATTAATTATTTATTATATAAACTATTTAATATAAAACTATTTAACATATATACAAATAATTTTAATAATATAAATATTTTAGCTTATAACTATTTTTATTATATATATTATTTTATATCTAAACTGTTTAAGTGGAAAGTGTTATGATTTCAAAGTGTTATGATTTCAAAGTGTTATGATTTCCAAAGTGTTATGGTTTCGAAGGTTTATAATTTCGAAAGAGTTAAAATTTTGAAAAGTGTTATGATTTTGAAATGTATATTATTAAAGTGAGTAATGATATCGAATTGATATGATTTTTGAAATGATACGATATTTTGGTTTTGATGTATAAACTGTTTGAAATGAAAGACTACGGTGTTATAATAACATTTCGTTGTTAAAGAGACCGGGATCGGTTATTATCATACTCTCTGCCAATACCGAAAACCACTTTAACAACTGTGTACGTGGTGGAGATTCCAGAATGAAGTAGGATGGTGGCGATGATTCTATTTGAGATATATACGTTGACCCGACTCCGATGAGTTAGCTTAAGGTGGCTAAAACAGGAGAAATTGACGGGCCAAGTGAGGTAGCTCCTCCGATCGGACACACTTCTTCTATACCATTCTATTACTTTGTGATTGATTGGGTGCATCCCTCGGATTTTGGAAGTGTGGATCGTGGTGGGCAGTAGCTGCGGCTATGTGTTACCACTAGCATGGAAGTGTAATTGGCTTATCTATGCTGGCATTTCCTAGTTGTACTGTGTCACCTACCATATCGAGCCCACTACGAGTTTGTTTTGTACCATACCTATGGAGTGCCCTCTGATAAGCCTCCAGTTTGTGAGGGAAGTTACGGTTTTGTATAGACTATGGGAATATATAAAAATGTGTCAAGGGGGATATGGGTAACTCCTTAACGCTATTTTAATAGTTTACTTTACTATAGACATATTATAATATCGTATTGTACTACATAGTAGATAGTTCCACGGATTCTTAGAGGTTGGGTATCCCAAACATTATTTAAGTTACTTGTATTTTAGTTGATATTTCACTTGGGTTGGATTTATTGATATAAAAATGGTAATCCTGACTCAAGTGTTTTGTGTTTTGCATTATGCTCGGGTCAGACTGAGTGTCACAGCATTTGAGACTCACCTTTGGAGTTTGGAGCTTCGCTAGAAGATCCAACTATCTACTCGGTTCGTAGTTATTCAGTTGACTCCAGTGATATATTAAGATTTTTGTTATTTAACTATTGTATTGAGACTTCTATGGATTCGAGACTTCTATTGCAGCTTGTTTTAACTCTGATATATATATATATATACATACATATATAGTAGCTTCATGAACTACTATTCATTTGTTTCCGCTGCTTATTGTTATATTACTCTATGTCTGTGATTCCGTGATTACTTTATTTACTGTATATGTTGAGTTTTCCCATCTGATATTTTTAGCAATTCAAGTTCGGCATGTGTGGATGTGAATGGCATGAAATACTGGGACGTTATAGTTGGTATCAATGCTCAGGTTTTAGGCAAAACTTAGCATCTATAGTAAATTTAATTATAGAGTCGCCTTTCTTCGAGCTTGAATCTCTTCCTCTTTGATCAATTTCCTTCGCATTTTGGAACTTTTCCCTTCATTCTGAAATCCATTTTTGTCTCTCCTCATTCATGTTCTCTTAATTCTGGAGTATCCTATAACTCTACTTCGAATGATCTCTATAATGAATCAGCGTTTTCGCTAATCTTAGAATGATTTGTAAAGGGGTGAATCTCCTTTACAACAGGCATCGATTCACTGGAGATTTCTATATCCTCGATTTAGATGTTGCAATCTCTTATTATGCTCGAATTCTACCTCTTGTGATCAAATGTCAATTTGTATTAGAATTCTGCATCGATCTTATTCTTTAAGTCTCGGTTGACCCGGTTAAGGTCGCCCACGATTAATACTAGTATATTCATCTTTCTGTTTTGTTTTTTAATCATCTTATCTCTCATTCGAGCCTATCTTCTAGTTAGGACTCTTTTGATTAGGTTCCCTCTAATTTGAATCTCTATCTTTGTTTTCGAAATCCATCTTTGAATTTTTGTGTGAGGGAGTATATTTGTAATTAATATAAAAGTATTTTTAATGTCTTGTTTGAGTTGTTAAGGTTGATTTAGGGTTTCGATCGATTCGTCTCATCAACGTTATCGATAGGAATTCCAAAACACTTGAACAGAGCAAACTGACACAATATTGCTTTCAAATTTGGTAAATGAAACAATTTTGTATTATTATATTATATAAGTATAAATATTTCTGAAATTAAATTGTTAAATGAAATGGTTGTCCGAAATGATAATATTTGATTTTCATTTATTATTTTGTAACCATTGACTATTGCCACATTATAAAATGAAAATATAAACATGGTTTATAAAATTTATTTAGAATTGAAATAATTTTAAATTAAGAATTTAAGAATTGAATTTTCGGTATTTTAGAAAATTTGGTTTTAAATTTTGAGTATATTATTTAAGGTATTATAATAGAAATCGTTTCCACAAAATTTTAAAGTTTTAATAAGTATTATCCTCCATTATCGTTGGGAAATAATTTCGATGATGACTGCAGCACCATCGACATGCAGTTTTGAGTTTTAGAGTGGAGAGGCCATTTAGTAGCTTTGCTAGACTTTTGTATTAGGAAAATGATTTGAATTGAAATTCCTAAGTATGATTTGATGTATAATATATATATATGTATATGTATATGATTATGGTTTTATTTGATATATATAATATATATATATATATATATGTATGTATATATTTATCTCTAAATGGTTTGAAGTGAATCGAAAAATTAATTCTTAAATTTATGTTAAAGGATGATTTCAATTATAAACTAAAGTCAAAATTTTAATAAATGTTTTAAACCTGAAATAGTTGAATTGGAAAATTTTACTTGTATAATACTCAATTACATTCCAATATATATAACTTACCTAAATTATTTAGAAGTTAACTATGTAATTGAGTAGTATATGATATAAAATTATGTTAAAGGAATTTTAAATAAAATTTGAATGGTTGTAGTAAGTGTTTATACACTAAATCTATGATTATAGAAAATGTTAATTGAGATAATTGAATAATAAGATAGTGAATAAATAAATAGTTAAAATTGAATTCTAAGTGAAATTTACTTAAATCAAATGGATCTAATAAATGAGATAAATAAAAATGAATTTTTTTTTGAAAGAAATTTTTGTAACAAATACTAATATAAACTAAAAACAAATCAACTTAATGAAATACCTTGAATTTAAAATCAATTATTGAATATTAATTAATTTAAATTGAAATTTATATGGTTTAAATTAATTATTTTATCTTGTCTTTCAATCTATTTTTCTTTCTAGTTGTTTCTATTCGCCTACCTCCTTCCTTTTCGGGGACGAAAAGTTTTGAGTGGGGAAGAGTGTAACGGCCCGTAAATTTTAATGGTTCTAATAACGTAATTAACTGAATTTTGTGAAATTTTAAATAATTGAATTTTGAAATAAAAGTTTAATATTTGGAATGCGTCTACTTAAACATAGCAATTGATAAATTTTCATCAGATAATATGGAAGTTTATTTTATTGTGTAATTTTATTTAAATTTAAATTAGCTAATATTTGATGATAATAAAATGTTTTCCAAACCTGAATATTTTTGTATAATAAATTTGTAAATCATCTTCTGAGTGAGACGTCATATTTCATTTCGTCAAATTTGGATTGTTATTGCTCCATTTTTCTTATTTTCTGCAAATTAGCAGCATTTTTGGCACAAGATACTTTTGATAGGTTGATCGTATCACTGATATTTATATACCGTTTTGATCGTCTCGTCGTATTGATCTCTACGGTATATTAAATTGTGTATATCGGAGTCCAATGTGTGGTGCAATCTACGAAATGCCTAGCATATTGGTTCCGCAACCGAGTCTTTTAGTTTCCCTGTCCATTCATTTGCCTCAGCTGAAAAGGAATTGCCATAATTCCAACTATTGGCTATTACTAATCCACCACTTCAATCTATATCTGGTTGGTTCACTACTCTTCTGTTTCTTTCTCTATCTATTTGTTCCATTCTCTTTAAAAAAATAAGAATATAATCAGTCGCTCCCTCATATTTCATCAGTCGCTCTCTTATTTTTTTCCAAACTCAAACCACCCTGGCCGAAGAACTCGCCACCTCCATTCTTTGCCACGACCCTCCCTTCACTCCTCTCCCTTTTCCTTTGGCCGAGCCTCCACCAAACCTCTACCTCACAAATACCTTAGCCAAATCCTTCATTTTCCCTCTCGTAAAGCCTTCCACTCCAACTCTTCAGCCTCGCCGACCACCAGGAACCGTGCTCCACCCTATCTTCGCAAGCAGTCTAACCTTTCCTCCGGCCTCCGCCCCTCCAAGCACCGACAACCCAGCCTAGCCGTAGCATGCTCCGGTTATCCCCTCTCCTTTCTTTATGAAGTAAGGTATTATATATATGTATGTAAGTATATATATATATATATAGTTTATATAGATCTGTTATTGGAAATGTTATATGAGTTTGTATATTAGTTATAGTTTTAATATATGTTAGTCGTATAAATATAATGTTACTGCAGTTGTGTATATATTAGTTTATATACAAGTCTGTATATTTAGATCTAAGGTATATATTTTAAATATAAGTATACTTGCATTCCACTTTTAAATATACATAATATGACAAGTTTTATAATATGTTTGTATGTGTATATATATATGTTATATATGTGAGATCTGTTGAGTTTTAGATTTATAAGTTTATATATACATAAAATCAGCTATAGTATATTTATGATGTATATCATGTATTATTATATTTGTAAGTCATATAGTATAATATGCCAGTTTTATGTATGTTATAGTAATAATAGTAATATAAGTTGATTTATATATTAATTATATCTGTATACATGAGTTTGGCTTTCCAAGTATATGTAGGTTATGTTTGTATTTGATATATATATATATATATATATATATATATATATATATATATTATATGTATGTTGACATTGACTTTATGATATGATTTTGAAATTATTAACATATATATACTTTGCTTTCTAATAAGTTTTGACCACATATATCCGGTTTATAACATGAGTTAAATATATATTGTTTTGCATATCTTTTTTTCAAAGTCTGTGTTATATATACTTGTTTAAAATGTAATTTATATATGTTTTGATCTTAAATATATGTGTTTATGTAAATAAGTATATGATTTGGGTTCTAAATTTTTATATATGAAGACTTTGTTTATATGTGTTTGAAATTAATAGTAGTTTGAAAATATATGTTTAAATTTATTTTTGAATATATATATATATATATATAGAAATTATATTTTGTTTCATCAATCTCTTATCCATCTTAACTTACCATCTCAAATCAATTGATCGCAGCAAATTACTAGTTGTTGTGCCTATGTCCTTATTAGTTGTTGTGCCCATGTCTGTCTGTGTGTCCATGTCATTGTTCTCATTCTCATCGTTCTCTAGGCTCGAAATGTGAGCAGTCACTCATGATTAATATTCTTATATTTATTAAATTTTATTTCACTTGAAACTACAATTAAAATATTGTTGTTGCCAGTTATTTAATTGTTATGTATGATATGTCATTATCTATAACTGTTCACCTGTGACATCTGACACCATGGTCTGTTATTTTTTTATCATTGATGATATATGCCTATTTTTGATATGTTATGTTATTATCTTATTTATTCTCACTCTGCAAGTTCTCTGTTAGTATAGAATTCCCAATAGGTTGAAATGATACATACCCGAATGATCTTGTAGAATAGGAGAAAATCGTTATGGGTTGAAATGATAAACCCAAGCGATTTGAATTGAATTTTGGGATTGCGGGTTGTAAAGATATATACTCGTAGATATTTAAATTGCGGATTGAGATGATAAATATCCGTATCACTTGGCCACAGAATAGAAAATTATATACAAACACCATTGGTCTATATATTTATTTATATTTTAAAATGATTTCCAGGGTTTTGAAAAAGAAATAAATATGTTTTATATAAATATTGATTTTATTACATATAAATGTTATTTTACACATATGTTCAAAATTTTAGATTTCAAAAATTATATGTTTTGAAATTTATCTATTATAAGTTAGTTTTGATATTTATTAATTTTACGATTTTACTTGTAATTTTACTATTTTGAAAATATGAATAAATTAAGTTTCAATATAAAATAAGTTTAATAATAAGATTTAATTTAATAAAGTTCGATTTAATTAAACTATAATATGTTTAAGTATTTATTTAAAATTTTATTTTCAAATATAGAGTTTATATTAATTTTAATAAATTAAGGTTGGAAAGAGAAATAAAATTGGTTTGAAATTGTATTTATTTAAGAATTATACTCAAATAAATTTGATTTGAAATTTATTAAATTTGAGATTTTAAAGATATGATTTTATAACTTGATTTTGATCAAAAGTGATTTTAATGAATATTTTCAAATTTACATAAATTGAAATGGGATATTTAGTTTATCTAAATTTGTAATTGAAGTTTTATTTAAATGTTATTGGAATGATTAAGTAAATATTTCAAAACTAAATAATAGTAAGGTGAATTTGATGTACACGCACACACACATATGAAATTGTCAAATTTAGTTTGTAAATATTTGAATATTTAAAGCTTTGAAATCTATTAAAGTGGAAATGGTTTAATTTGTTGTTTATATCTATATTTGAAATCGACATAAAATGGTTTAATGAGGTTTGATGTAAATGGTATTTTTGAGTTCGAATTAATTTGAATCGATTTGTGAAGTTGGAGGAAACTGTTTTATCTGATAAAGTATTTTATTATATATGAAAACTATTTTTATATATATATTATTTTAATATAAACTATTTTAATTTATGATTATTTTAACATACTAATTATTTTATTTTACATAAACTGTTTTAACTTATAACTATTTTCATATATTAATTATTTATTATACAAACTATTTAATATAAAACTATTTAATATATAATAATAATTTTAATAATATAACTATTTTACATTATAACTATTTTTATTATATATGCTATCTTATATCTAAACTGTTTAAGTGGAAAAGTGTTATGATTTCAAAGTGTTATGATTTCCAAAATGTTATGGTTTCAAAGGTTTATAATTTCGAAAGAGTTAAAATTTTGGTAAGTGTTATGATTTTGAAATGTATATTATTAAAGTGAGTAATGATACTGAATTGATATGATTTTTGAAATGATATGATATTATGGTTTTGAAGTATAAACTATTTGAAATGAAAGACCACGATGTTACATTAACGTTTGGTTGTTAAAGAGACCGGGATCGGTTATTGTCATACTCTCCACCATTATCGAAAACCACTTTAACAACTGTGTAGGCGGTGGAGATTCCAGAATAAAGTAGGATGGTGGCGACGATTCTATTGAGATATATACGTAGACCTGACTTCCGTGACTTAGCTTAAGGTGGTTAAAACAGGAGCAATTGACAGGCCAAGTGAGGTAGCTCCTCCGATTGGACACACTTTTTGAACCATTCTATTACTTTATGATTGATTGGGTGCAACCCTCGGATTTTTAGAGTGTGGATCGAGGTGGACGGTAGCTACGGCTATGCGTTACCACCAGTTCGAAAGTGTAATTGGTATATCTTCCATGGCATTGCCTGGTTGTATCGTGTCATATGACGCCCCACCTCAAAACCCACCATAGCCAAGAACACTACGGTGTAGTGCTGTCAACTAGCGCGGAGAATAAGGCTGATGAGGAGCGACCATCCATGTAATTACTTATCACACGGTGGCTAAAAATAATCTTCGGAAACAAACATAGAAATAAGCATAACTCAAATTAGTCACAGACATCCATATCACAAAGGCGGAAGAAGATATGAATATATAACTAACACATGAAAGTGTACATCAGAGTAGTGGTCAAAAAGATCCACAATAATACAAAAGAATAGCAATACGTGCTATACCAAAAGAATACAACTATGAGTCTATATCTCAAGTGTATACAACAAAAACTGCTAATCTAAACAAGTAGCCAAAAGTCTGAGTAGTGAATCACTGGGGGAGAAGTCAAGCAGAAGCACCTGTAACATCTCGGTCTGACCCGAGTATTATTTATAAGAAAATAATAAACGGATCAGTCTAGCTATAAATATCAGACGACATGATATAAAATAAGAGAAATGGCATATGCGAATAATACACATAACATCATACTACTATAAGTATGTAAATGATAATCAACAAGAGATTAATCTATATCACAAGAATCTTCTCAAAGATCCAAAAGGGTATCATGCCCAAAACTTGTACTCATAACAAGTCAATGACATAAATTCCAGAAATCAACACAAGAAATCCAGAAAATCATGAAAAAGAAAGAGGCCTATCACATGATGGTCCGAAGACCATGGGGAGCTACCCCATATGTGTGCGTCGAAATCACACAGATGAGGTCTAGACTAACCAAAAATCAAAAAGGTATGTGTGAGTGAAATCACACAAGTGGTGTCTAGTCTAACCTCGCAAAAAAAAACGTATGTGTGAGTGAAATCACACAAGTGGTGTCTAGACTAACCAAGAAGGTAAAAAGGTATGTGTGAATGAAATCACACAAGTGGTGTCTAGTCTAACCAAGCAAACAAGAGACATCGCACAATTGCTAGTCTAAATCATAAGAATGATCGTCATGATCAACGAGAAGTGTCAATTACACTAAGCTAGTAAATATAAAAGTTTAGCTTCATGTCCCATAACCACTTGCTTAACTTAAATATTTACGAACAAACTGTAAATCTTCACTAGAAAATTGTCACAAGAGGTTCAATCGAACAAGTCCAAGAATTAACCGACGAAGCAAACGCAAGCATTTCATACCACTTGTTTTACTAGGCCGTTTAATTAGATTTCTCATCCGAGTGAGGTAAAGGTTTGTATATACTAATAGACTAGAAAACGGTTTTATAAACGAGTTTGGTATTGAAAATAAAGTTGAAATCATTTTGATGAATTTTTTTTGATATTTACTACTAGTATTGAAACCTTCATATTTCTAAAGTTGTCTCGAAGAATGGTCAACTCAGCATCTCAACAAAGCAAATTCTGTTGAATGTTTTTCAGATAAGATCCCTTACGGAGGGGGGTCCGAGGGGGTGCGGGGCAACGCCCCGTCCAAAACGGTACGACCTAATGAAGACAAGCGGCCTACGACCTAAAACAAAAATGAGGTCTAACGACCAAAGGGGGTGCGCGACCTAAGAAGGTACGCGAGATATGGATGAGCGACCTAACAAGGTTCACGACCTAACAAAAACAAGGTCACGCGACCTAACAGGAAACAAGGTCAAGCGACCTAAGGGGTTACGCGACCTAACGTAACACGGGTCAAACGACCTAAGGCATCACAGGTCGAACGACCTAACTGCTTAAGGGACAGGCGACCTAAAGAGGTTTGCGACCTAATGGGGTTCACGACCTAAAGGTATTCGCGACTTAACGGGTTATAGGTGTAACGACCTAACGACATAAAGGCCTAACAACCTAAAGGTGATGGGGTTACGCAACTTAGGGACAGAAGTAGGACCGAGCGACCTACGACCTAGGAGACTCACGACCTATGACCTAAGGCCCGCGCGACCTAGTGAAATAGCAGAGGCAATATTAGGTCGGAGACGACCTACGACTTAAGGCCAGCGCGACCTAAAATTTTAACACGCGAGCGACCTAACGTTATAAAGGCCAAACGACCTAAGGCTTAACTCGCGAACGACCTTCGGCTTAAGGCTTAACTCGCGAGCGACCTACGATCTAACGTCCAGGCGACTTTTCCACGCGTGCAAGCCACGAACCCGAGCGACCTAAGGGTCCAGAACGACCTAAGGCTGGAAATTCACCAAAAACACTAAAAAGTGGAGTTTTTCGCCAATCCAATCCAAACCAAATGCAAATGTGCATGTTAAAGTGATAGGGAACCATTCCCAACAGTCCAAGATAGTTATAAGCAAGAAAGTGAGATAAAAATGTCACATTTTCACTAAAATGGATGAAGATGAAGCTTAAAGCCAATGGAGAAGCAATCCAAAGCTTAAATCCAATATCTTCTACTTGAATTTGGAGTTGAATGTTGGATTAGCAATTAAAATTTGAGCTTGGAGTTTTAATTTCCCATTCTCTTCACCATTAATGCAAATTTCAAGTTAGTTAGGAATTTATGAAGAGTGAGGAGAAGGGGGTTGGAACTTGGGCTTAATAGGCTAAACTAACCCAAAGTCCAAAGCGGAAAAAGTTAGTGAAATTTCACTAACTCCAAACCGATCGATGTTTATACTTAAAAAAGTAGTAAACGGCATTTCGAACTCAATGGAAGTGGTCTCGAGTCCTAATTTGACCGTTTGCAAAAAGTAGCTTTTCGGACCAAAATCCGATTAACGATATAATATTTAAATAAAATATTTAAATATAAACTCGATAAATATGGGGGTTGTTACATGTCACCTACCATATCGAGCCCACTACGTGTTTGTTTTGTACCATACATATGGAATGCCCCCTGAAAAGCCTCCAATTTATGGGGGAAGTTACGGAACTATATAGACTATGGGAATATATGAAAATGTGTTAAGAGGGATATGGGTAACGCCTTAATGCTATTTTAATAGTTTACTTTACTGTAGACACATTATAATAGTGTATTGTACTACATAGTAGATAGTTCCACGAATCCTTAGAGGATGGGTATCCAAAAATCCTTTAGGTTACTTGTATTTCAGTTGATATTTCACTTGAGTTGGATTTATTGATATAAGAATGTTAATCCTGACTCGAGTGTTTTGTGTTTTGCTTTATGCTCGGGTCAGACTGAGTGTCAAAGCATTTGAGACTCACCTTTGGAGTTTGGAGCTTCACTTGGAGATCCAACTATCTATTCAGCTCGCAGTTATCCAGTTGACTCCAGTGATATATTCGGATTTTTGTTATTTGAATATTGAACTGAGACTTTTATGTATTCGAGACTTCTATTGTAACTTGTTTTAACTCTGATATATATATATATATAGTAGCTTCACGAACTACTATTCATTTGTTTCCGCTGCTTATTGTTATATTAACGTGTATGTATTTATGTGATTATTTTAGTTATTGTATATGCTGAGTTTTGCCAAATATAAATTAACAATCTGATATTTTGAGCAATTCATGTTCGACATTTATGGATGCGAATGACATGAAATACTGGGATGTAACACTTAGCCGCTAGCCTAGCTTTGTATCTCCCATCATCCTTCACCTTGTATATCCATTTGTATCCAATAGCACGGTTTCCTTTATGAAGTGGAACCAAATCCCAAGTTTGATACTTCAACAATGATTGCATCTCTTCCTTCATGGCACAAATCCAGTTTGAGCTATCACTCGACTCCATGACGTCATCAAAGTCCATTGGCTCATCTTGGACTACATGAAGAGCATAGTCCAAATTATCAAAAAAGCTAAGATAGTTCTATTCACCATATCTTTTGGGTGGTCTTATAGTACGACAAGCAACCCGAGTAGCAGTACCATCACCTAAACCTCCTTCGTCTCCACCTTGAACCGAATCTTCTCTGGAATAATGCCTATCACCAACACTACTAGAGGAACCCTGTGGAATATGTGATGTAACATCAACCGCTATCTCCTCGCAAGCATCTTCAACTACTCTACTCTCTCTACTCCTTGGACAAAATGTGGGAATAACTTCCTTCTCCTTTGATTTACCATGAACCAAATCTGGAACATCCGATGAGCTCACATTCTCCATGAACATCGTCGAATCATCAAAAGTAACATGACAAGAATTCATAACCTTCTTCGTTTTTGGATTCCATATCCAATAGCCTTCTACTCCATCCGTATAACCAAGCAAATCCCCTTGAAAGCTCTAGGTTCAAGCTTATCATTTCCCAGATCATGCACAAAAATTGAACTACCAACACACAAAGATAACTCGAGTCAATGCTCTTTCCTTTCCACACTTCCTTTGGAATTTTGTTACTAATAGCTAAGCACAGAATTTGTAACACCCCACATTTTTTGACGGTTAAATTAAAATAAATTTAATTGATAACTATGAAAATAGTGAAAAATTAATTTTTTCTAATGTTGGAATTTGACCGTGAAACTTATACCATTGTGTTCATGGCAATTTTCTAATCAACTTCCATACACAATATTTTTTGAATGGACTTCAAATAGAGAAGTTATAGCCATTTGAAGTTTTAGCATCATAAACAATTACATATGCAAAAATGGAAATTTTATCAATTATAAATAATTGCAATAAATTCATAGGATATATATATAAAAGTAGTAACAAATTTATTTTATTTGTACTGAATGTAAATTATTAATAGAATTGGATGTAAGAGGAAAAAAATAAGGGGAATAATTAACGTTGCCAACATAATCAGCTAAAAAGTGAAATTAATTAATATGTGAATTAAATTGGAGATTAATATATAACGTGTGTGTGTATATATTAGATCCCTCAATTTAAAGAGGTTTTCATGTAAATGTAACAAATAAATGTTTAAATTCATATCTGGATAATAAAATATATATGCAGATTAAATATATATGTTAATTGAGTAGTGGAATTAATTGGCATGCCAATCAATGAAACGTTACAATGTGTAAAATATTAATTAAGGAAAATAACTAATAGAGGTAACATGTTAATCTATTAATGGGGATACTAATTAGGATTGTAACGTAATCAGTAGAAAATGTCAATTAATAAGGAAATGAAATAATAGTTGACCTAGATTTGAATGTGTTCATATAGGCAGTATATTGCTGCACATAAAAATTAATTGAAGGATCAATTAAGAAGAGGATTAATTAGATAATTGGTGGGCTACATATATATAAAAGAGAACATAATGTAATTCGTTCCATCAGCCGTCACTTTCTTCATACCTCTCTTACAGTAAACAATGGCTTATTTCTTTATTCTTTTCTCCTATTTCTCACAAATCTTCACCAAATGAATCCAAGTAAAATACATGTGAACAAAATAGAAAAATTGCAAAAAATTAAAGGATAGAAGTTGTAGAATGGCGTAGTAATTTTAGAAGATGGAGATGTAAAGCTAAGGACGACAAGTGAGTGGATTTAATTATATATCTTTTACGTTTATGATATATTATCTTCAGATTCCCGTTAAATAATTTTAGTCAGCATTTATTTCAGTAATTAATTTTGTTAATTAGTTATGCTGAGACTGTAATTGTATAAGAGAGCTAATATTTAACAAATATTAGGCTTGGCATGTAGATAAAGGCATAAGCCTAAAAGTAAGAAATTTACAGCTATTTACATCTATTTTAAAGGTGAAATTTAACCTGTAAATGTTAGCTTCTTTTTATTCCTTTTTCCACTAATAAATTAGTTAAAGAGAAGAATTTGAAAATACGGACTAATATAGAAGAACACTAGGTTTACAAAAATTAGATGTAAAATAAGGAAAGCTGAAATAAAAAGAGAAAAATAGAAATTTGCTGTAAATTATGCTAAAACGGGGAAAAATAAATAAAAAAGGGAAACATAATAACTTGATTTGGAAGTAAGTGATAGATTAATTGGTTGATTTAGAAAAGAGAATACATTTCTATACTTTAATATTTAAAAGATAACGATAAACGTAATTGCAAGAATAAAAAGAAAGAAAAAGGGAATTAGTGTAAAATAGAGAAATTACTGTATTTTGCGCTATCCAATAAGTAAAGAAATAATAAAAGAAATATCTTGTAGTTACGGGTTATTTTATTATAGCATTATTTAGTATTAAAACATGGAAATGGAATTTTAGCACAGCTTTTTGTAACCAACCAAATAGAATAGAACTACTTCCTAGAATGTAAGAAAATAAAGTGAAGAATTAAAGGAATCAAAGAAGGAATCAAGTTAATTATTAGACAAGAATAGAAGTTATAGACATAAATGTAACTAGATCTGCATTTACTGTGCAGATAATCGATTAAAAGTAAAGCGGTTATTATGATAAGTAAATTTGTGACAGTGGACGTAGTCCCAAATCAAGACTGTCATATAATATAAGAGAATTAAAGAGAATTTAATATCATAATAAAAGAAGAGAGACTATAATAGAAAAGAGACGCTTATAAATACAGTAGTGATAATTGCAAGTAAAATTATAACTTAGGTTATAATTAAGTAGAAAGAACAAAAAAGGCTTATTTTAAGACTTAAATTAAGTTAGTAAGCAAATGGAGCAGAAATAACAAAAGAGGCCTATTTTAATATACTTTGATCTTGGATTAAGTTAATAAGCAAGATAATAGAAGTGGCCTACACCAACAGCATTCCCTTTCAGTCAGGAACTGATGGTCCCACAACAGTTAGGTGAGGCCGGGACAAGATTATGCTAATTAGGGTAAATAAGTTCCAACCGAATAAGAAAAGTAAACTAAATGAAAAATAAAGATTAGATTTAGGGTCTGATAAAAGAGTAGATGCGTTTGGAGTAGCCTAAAGGATGAAGAGCCTAATGAAGCAGTTCATCATAGATTTCAGCACAGAAGAAGCACGTCCAACTTAGTTATTTTGGGCTAGAAGGAAGTACGAGACTTCAACAGGATGTGAGGGTATTCTAGGATGACCCTTTGGGGTAGGCATAATGATGCAATCCTCCAGAGGTAGGTCTGTAGGTATTCCATCAAATGAATATGTCTTGATTGCTTTTTGCATGGCAGGACCATTGTAGGCAGTCAAAAGGGGTTGATGTTTGGAGTAGGATATTCGTATGTCCCAGTACTTGCAAGTAAGTTTCAATGGGCAGGACCTAAAAAGATAGTCGCATGCGGATATCGAGCCAGCATCAAAACCAAGAAGTGAGTTCGGGAATGACTAGAGTTAAACCTACAGTCCAATGATTCTTTCACTATCGAGACATTGAATGAGGGGTGCAGCCAATTGGATGTTTAGATTGTTTGCAGTAGGGCATAACCACTTAGCTCTTTAGAGGCCTTTCGATTAGTTAAGGGGTGGCTGCGTGGGGCCATTCCCATGATAAGAAAAAGACCAAGTAGAATATCTGTATTATAGGCCTAATGAGGCAGTCCTTTATAAAAATAGAAAATCCCCGACTGAGTTCCGTACAAGGTAGACCTTGTTAAGCGGGATTCAGGAAGTAAACAGAACGATTACGTATAGTCCTCAAGGTACTCACTGGGTGGTACATTGTGGATGTCCGAGCATTAGTATAGACTAGTGCGGACGCAGTTTTACATTTTCATAGTAGACGACGGAACATCTGTATTGTAGGCCTTATGAGGCATTCCTTTATAGATATAGTCATGGAACGTCATAGAAGCAAGACTATGGAGTCCTTCGCGAGGAGGATACATAAAGTACTATGGGTAGTACCTAGGACTGATGCGGCATTAGGCTTATAGCTACATATATATCAGTTATTAGGATTTGATCTACTAGAGAGTAGATGGGCACTATTCACGCACAGAGGCGATAGTATTATGAACCCAATGAACCTAATATAATAGTAGTTGAAAACAAAACGGTATATGTAGAATTAAGCTTAGAAGTGTATAATTTTTCCATTCACCAGAACTTAAGTTCTGACCCCCTCCTCATAACATCCTATAGGTTAGGTAGATGACAGAGACTTTCCAGCTTTGAGACACTTGTTTAGAAAGTTTTATTATATTGGTGAGTACTTATTTACTATTATATTTTAGTCAGTTCCACTGTGAGATATTTATCTGAGCTCTGATATATTTGTCTTTGCTTATTTATAGGATACCAGAAATCCAACTCGGGCTTCAGTATGCTTGGATTTTAGCATTTTTGCGAAAAATCGGACCCATTGGAATTCAGGTTGTTACATTTGGTACCAGAACCTAGGTTTAGGATTTCTAGGTAGATAAGGAGTGAATGTATTTGTATTTTTGAATAATTTATAAAAATATTATGTACTAAAATCCAAATAGTCCCCAATTATAGATTTTAACACATGGAAAGTTTTTAGAAGTATATTTACGCATAGTTTGCCAGTTGGGTTTGGACTGATCCAAGGGTGTTGAGTCCTAAGTTATTACCGTTTTATAGTGTACAATAAGCCATGTTTTGAGGGAAATCGATATCGATATGTTATAGGAAGTGGGGAAGTTCCCTAAGGATAGTAGGAAGAGTGTTTTTATTATGGAAGGAATAAGAGGTTTTTGAAAGAAGAACATCCACTTAGGTCTAGCCTAATAAAATGACACTTTTGGAATTGAAAAGTTGAAAAATATAGTTGTTAATATATTTGAGGAAGTAAATATTGTGTTTTTGAAAAGATAAGTGGTATGAAATTTAAATTGGTTTTAATATGATATAAATTTTGGTAAAAGTGAAATTCTTTTTGAGGAATTATAGAACATGTACAGCTCGCTAATGTCTTTATAGATAAACAAAGATTTTAAATAAAAACCTGGAGTGTGTTAAGTATCGAAAACGTAGGTTACAACATTTATTGTTGTAATAGATATTTTCATTAGAAATAAAGAAAGCATAGACTATGACACTATTGTTATAGTAGGCGACTCCCAAAGTAAATGTTTTTACATAGCACATGGGACTTATTAATATTTATTTCAATTGAATCCATATATTAGTATTTTTGGGTTGCAGTAACGATGTTTTACGCAACATTTGTTTTGACCCAAATGCGTTTTGGAGATAATTTCTAAAGTGGTTTGTATGTACACTTATTATTTAAATAAGTATATGAAAATATTTTCTAATTATGAAAATATTAAAGTAGTTTATAAAATGAGTTCTTTTGAAAAATAATGTATGCTAAATTAATAAATGTAGTAGGAAGTACCTTATGTATGTGAATATGGAGTAAACATACTTTAATCTATTGGAATGAAATAAATAATAAAATAATTTTCTACGAGTCACAAATAAAGATGTTTTGTACAAGTTATAAGGAACACGTGAAAGAGATGTACAACGTATGGAAAGCACCATATTTTGTATAGCCTATTTCAATAAAATAGAAAATAAATTTCTTATAAGTTCACATAAACATGAAATCCTCCTTTAAAGGATTCGTAGAAGTTTTTAGCATTAATGGTTTCTCACAAGACATTAAGATATAAAACCTTTAGGTGTAGTAAGTTAGAAGCTCCTTCAAGGTTAAGTAATTGGAAGAGTAGGAAAGTTAAGAGATTTTTGGTAAAATAATTATTCTTATCTACTCCAGTTTTAGTAAATTTGAAAATCTATGAAAAGAAGATATTTTGATAGCATTTGAGGACATTTTTTAAGTCAATAAAAAAAGAATGTTTTAAGAACAAGCAAGACATGTTTTAAAGGAAAATGGTTTGGTGAAAATGTAATTAAGTTTTTGGAAAGATAAAATTTTAAGTAATCAAGTAGCTTTGAATTTCACAGGAAAATTTAATATAACACTTTCAAAGGTGAGAATTTTGGGATTTGATGTTTCAAAAATTTAGAAGCTTTAATTTTTTAAGTAAAATGAAAAATACCTAACCAAAACAAACTTTTAAATATGGAGTAGAAAGAAATAATTTCCTAGGTGTAACGGGAAAAATATAAGGCTATCGCAGTAATTACTCCTAGTAGTAATAATGAAAGTTCCTGTAAGGTGTATAGTACACTAGTGAGAACCTAGAAATGTTGCTTCAAGTGTGTGGACTATAGAATGGTGAAGTGATATTAGTAAGATAGTAAGACACGCGTGTTTGGGAAAAGTAGACCTTAGTTGGGAAAAATGAAAGCTAAAGAGAGAATTTCCCCAAGCTTGGTTGCCTTTTTAAATAGAGACTGCATAGATTGAAATACTTATCTATTGTAGCAAATGAGACTTAATTGTTCCTTTCTGAGCACAGAATAAAAGAGATGAATAGATCTTATACTTCATAAGTAATACAGCGGAAGTTGGTAATAAGTAATAGATGGCAAGAGGAGCATATGAGTTACTTGGATTCCTAGAGTAGGACCTTTCTGTGTCAGAGTGGACATGGTCCTAGACCTCCTAGCCCTAGATGATAGTTTGTTTAGTTGCTATATTAAAAGAAGAATAAAAGCAGAAAAAAGGTAACTAAAAGAAAATAGTAAGATCTAAAGAAAGCAACAGAATCATCAATATAAACAAATGAGAATTGCAAAAGAAAAATACATCTTTCCCATAAATTAAGCTTGGGAAAAAGTTTGAAAAGAATAATCTTTCTTATGTAAGCCATGCTTGGGATTTTATAGGATAGCGACACAAGTTCCAAGTATAGAGGGAGAGGTACTTAAGAGTAAGACGGAGAAATGTGAAGTTTTTCCGTTT
The DNA here is from genome assembly GCA_030765085.1 of Allium cepa. Lineage (NCBI taxonomy): Eukaryota > Viridiplantae > Streptophyta > Magnoliopsida > Asparagales > Amaryllidaceae > Allium > Allium cepa. The sequence continues at coordinate 1,027,369,314 of CM060937.1, read as the reverse complement.
TCTACCTTCTTTATGACATAAGAAATCAAGTTCAAAAAATTAGATTTTTCTGAAATTCGCATATTAAAAAGTTATGTGATAGGATTTGGATGGAAAATTCGTTGAACTACATCCCTATTCAGAAGGAGTATGGAAAAAATTGGATGAAAAATGTTTTGAGTTTTCAAAAGATTGCATTCATTTAGAAATTGCAAGTATATTTAGGATGTGTGCATCATATTTTAAAATAAACTTTTAAAGAAGAAAAGCATTCATATAGGAGGTAACGCTTAGAAATTTATGTACGTGCATATATTTTGTATGGAATAACACTTCTGCACAAGAACACGGATGGTCGCAAAATTGGATGTATACAAAATAGTGTGATTAATGCAAGAAATTACATAATTTTATCCTTGTAGAATTTCGGGGATGAAATTTTGTAAAGGGTGGGAGAATGTAACACCCCACATTTTATTGATAGTTAAATTAAAATAAATTTAATTGATAACTATGAAAATAGTGAGAAATGAATTTTTGCTGATGTTGAAATTTAACCATGAAACTTATACCATTGTGTTCGTGGTAATTTTCTGATCAACTTCCATATACAATGTTTTCTGAATGGACTTCAAACGGAGAAGTTATAGCCGTTTGAAATTTTAGCGTTAGAAACAATTACATATGCAAACATGGAAATTTTATCAATTATAAACATTTGTAATGAATTCATAGGATATTTATAAAAGTAATTACAATTTTATTATGTTTGTAATGAATATAAATTATTAAGAGAATTAGATGTAAGAGGAAAAAATTAGGAGAATAATTAACATTGCAAATAGAATAAGCTAAAAAGTGCAATTAATTAATATATGAATTAATATTGGAGATTAATATATAAAATTTGTGTGTGTATATCAGATCCCTCAATTAAAGAGTTTACATAAATGTATCAAACAAATGTTCAAGTTCATATTTGGATAATATACATATATATGCATATTAAATATATATGTTAATTGAATGGTGAAATTAATTGACATGCCAATTAATGAAACATTACAATGTGTAAAATATTAATCAAGGAAATTAACTAACAGAGGTGACATGTTAATATATTAATGCAGCTATTAATTAGGATTGTAACGTAATCAGTAGAAAATGTCAATTAATAAAGAAATGAAATAACAGTTGACCTAGATTTGAATGTGTACATATAAGCAGTATATTGTTGCACATAAAAATTAATTGAAGGATCAACTAAGTAGAGGATTAAATAGACAGTTGGTGTACTACATCTATATAAGAGAGAACGTAATGTAATTCATTCCATCTGCTGTCACTTTCTTCATCCTTTCTTACAATAAGCAATGGCTTCTTTCTTTATTCTTTTCTCCTATTTCTCACAAATCCTCACCAAATGAATACAAATAAAATATATGTGAATAAAATAGAGAAATTGCAAAAAATTAAAGGAAAGAAGTTGTAAACCGTGTAGTAATTTTAGAAGATAGAGATTTAAAGCTAAGGATGACAGGTGAGTGGATTTAATTATATATCTTTTACGTTTGTGATAGGTTATCGTTGATTCCTGTTAAATAATTTTATTCAGTATTTATTTCAGTAGTTAATTCTGCTAATTAGTTATGCTGATAATGTAAATTGTATAAGAGAGCTTATATTTAATGAATATTAGGCTTGACAGTTAGAGAAAGACATAAGCCTAAAAGCAAGAAATTTACAATTATTTACATCTATTTTAAAGTTGAAATTTAGCTTGTAAATGTTAGCTTCTTTTTATTCCTTTTTATGTGAATAAATTAGTTAAATAGAAGAATTTGCAAATAAGGACTAAAATAGAAGAACACTAGATTTACAGAAATTAGATGTAAAATAAGAAAAGCTGAAATAAAAAGAGAAAAATAGAAATTTGCAGTAAATTATGCTAAAATGGGGAAAAATAAATAGAAAGGGAAAACCTAATAACTTGATTTGGTAGTAAGTGATCGATTAATTGGTTGATTTAGAAAAGAGAATACATTTCTGTAGTTTAATATTTAAAAGATAATGATAAACGTAATTGCAAGAATAAAAAGAAAGAAGAAAGAAATTAGTGTAAAATAGAGAAATTACTTAATTTTACACTATCCAATAAGTAAAAAAATAATAAAAGAAATATCTTGCTGTTAGGATTATTGTTTATAGCATTATTTAGTATTAAAACATGGAAATGGATTTTTAGCACAGCTTTTTGTAACCAACCAAATAGAATAGAATGGAAATGGATTTTTAGCACAGCTTTTTGTAACCAACCAAATAGAATAGAACTACTTCCTAAAATATAAGAAAATGAAGTGAAGACTTAACAGAATTAAAGAAGGAATCAAGTTAATTATTAGACAAAAATAGAAGCTATAGACAAAAATGTAGCTAGATCTGCATTTACTGCACAAATAATAGAATAAAAGTAAAGAAGTTATTATGATAAGTGAATTTGTGACAGCAGAACATAGTCCCAAGTCAAGATTGTCATATAATATAAGAGAATTAAAGAGAACTCAATATCATAATAAAAGAAGACAGATTAGAATAGAAAAGAGACGCTTGTAATTATATTTATAATATATAGATTATAAAAGAATACAGTAGTGACAATTGCAAGTAAAATTATAACGTAGGTTATAATTAAGTAGAAAGAACAAAAAAGACTTATTTTAAGACTTAAATTAAGTTAATAATAAAATGGAGCAGAAATAACAGAAGAGGCTTATTTTAATAAACTTAGATCTTAGATTAAGTTAATAAGAAAGATAATAGAAATGGTCCATACTAATAACATTCCCTTTCAGTTAGGAACTGATGGTCTCATAATAGTTAGGTGAGGTTGGGACAAGATTATGCTAATTATGGTTAATAAGTAGCCAAAAGAATAAGAAAAGTAAACTAAATGCAAAATAAAAGATTAGACTTAGAGTCGAATAAAAGAGATAGATGCGTTTGGAGTAGCCCAAAGGATGAAGAGCTTAATGAAGCAGTTCATCGCAGATTTCAGCACAGAAGAAGCATGTCCATCTTGGTTATTTTGGGCTAGAAGGAAGTACAAGACTTCAACGAGAGATGTGAGGGTACCCTAGGTTAGCCCTTTGGGGTAGGCATAGCGAAGCAGTCCTCGAGAGGCAGGTCTGTAGGTGTTCCATCAAAAGAGTATGCATTGACTATTTTTTGCATGGCAGGACCATTGTAGGCAGTCAAAAGGGGTTGATGTTTGGAGTATGATATTTGTATGTCCCAGTACTTGCAAGTAAGTTTTAGTGGGCAGGACCCAAAAGGATAGTCGCATGCGGAAATCGGGCTAGCATCAAAACCAAGAAGCGAGTTCGGGAATGATTAGAGTTAAGCCTACTGTCCAATGATTCTTTCACTATGAGACATTGGATGAGGGGCGTAGCTAATTGGAAGTTTAAATTTTTTGCAGTAGGCACTTAGCTCTTTAGAGGTCTTTCAATTAGTCGCAGGGTGCCTTCATGGGGCCATAGCTACGATAAGAAAAGAGATAGGCCAAGTAGAATATCTGTATTGTATCGAGGCAGTCCTTTACGGAAATAGAAAATCCCTGACCGAGTTCCGTACATGGTAGACTTTGTTAAGCGAGATTTAGGGAGTAGATAGAACGATTACGTATAGTCCTCAAGATACGCACTGGGTGGCAAATTGTGGATATCCGAGCATTAGTATAGACTAGTGCGGACGTAGTTTTACGTTTTTCTAGGAACATCTGTATTGTAGGCCTTACGAGGCAGTCTTTTATAGATATAGTCAAAGAACGCCATAGAAGCAAGATGATGCAGTCCTTTGCGAGGAGGATACAGAATGTAATATGGGTAGTACCTAGGATCGATGTGATCGTTAGGTTTATAGCCACACACACACACACACACACACACACACACACATATATATATCAGTTATTAGGTTTTGATCTACTAGGGAGTAGATGGGCACGATTCACGCATAGAGGCGAGAGTATTATGAACGTAATATAACAGTAAATAAAACGGTATATGTAGAATTAAGCTTAGAAGTGTATAATTTGTCCATTCATGTAACAACCCATAATTTTAATAAATATTTTTAATTCAATTTATTTGAAAACTTTGATTTTTGGAAATTTTGGAATTTTCCACTATAATTTTGGATTTTGTTTATAATTTGTTTTCCAAATATAATAAAATAAAGATTTTCTGAAAATTTCATATTTTGGTCAACTATGGTCAAAGTTTGACTCTTAGTTGAAATTTTTTAATTTGAATTTTAAATTTTCAATCTTTTCTTTGAAGCTGAATATGATTCTGATATTGGTTTTGCTTTTCGTTTCGTCAAATTCTATTTTATACTTTTTAAATCTGATAAATTTCAACGTTTTACACGCGATTATTTTCAACATTTTTCTGTTTATTTTCTATTCTATATTTTCTACTTCATTTCTATTTTATATTTTATTTTCTATTTTCAATTTTGTTTGGACTTTTTATTTGGATTTTTGGGCTTGGAAATTCTAAAGGACATAGGTTTCTTTTTATTTAATATGAAGAGAAGCTTTCTATTGCCTAGCCGTTCAAGCTTTTACATTTCTTAGCCGTTCAAAACTTCTCATTCACTTCTTATTTCATGTACAAAACATTCTCATCTCATCTCTTTCCAGAATGAAGTTTGGTTTTTAAAGAGACTGGGATCGAAAGTTGTCATACTCTCTGCCAACTCCGAAAACCACTTTAACAACCGTGTACGCGGTGGAGATTCCAGAATGAAGTAGGATGGTGGCGACGTTCTATTATTGTATATACGTGGACCCGACTCCCGTGAGTTGGCATAAGGTGGCTAAAACATGAACAATCGATGAGCTAATGAGGTAGCTCCTCTTATCGGACACACTTCTTCGTATGCCATTCTATTACTTTATGATTGATTGGTGCGCACCTTTGATTTTGGAAGTGTGGCTCGAGGTGGGCGGCAGTGGCTGCTAAGCGTTACCACCGGTCCGGAAATGCAATTGGTATATCTACCCTAGCATTGCCTAGTTGTGTCGTGTCACACATCCTAGCGCGCTTTGTACAAGTTTTGATTTGTGTCGTACCTATGGAGTATTTGTGGTAGCCTCCCGATCTGTAGGTACGACGGTAGTGTATAGACTATTGGCACTATATACGTGTTAAGGTGGAAAATGTAAAGCCTTAACGCTATTTTTAAGTAAGTTTATTTTACTTAGACATTATTATAATAGCATATATTACTACATAGTAAATAGTTTAACAGATCCTTAAAGGATGGGTGGTCTCAAGAATCGTTTGAGTTACTTTTGCATTTTATTACAGTTCACTTGAGTTGGTTTACAATGTACAAGTATGTATGTCCTGACTCGAGTGTTTTGTGTTTTTGCTTTATGCTCGGGTCAGCCTGAGTATCAGCTTTGGATTTCATCTTCTGAAGCTAGAGCATTTGCTGGAGATTATCTATCTATCTAGTTGTTATCTATTTCTATTCAGTGTTTTCTATTCAGCTTATGTACTAGTGGACATTTATGTATTTGGATTTCTATTGTATTTACTTTTCAGACTCTGGTATTTGTACTTGTTTTGAGACTGTGTTTGTAGTAGCTTCATGAACTACTATGGTTATTTTATTTCCCTACGAGTTATTCTGATTTATCTGTATCTGTGATTCTGTTATTTGTTCTATTTGCTCCAAATTATATTACAATCTACTGTTTTGAATTATTCAAGTCTGACATGTGTGGTTTTATTGTCAATTTGAATGGTCCAAAAATAGTGGTTCGTTACAATTCACCAGAACTTTAGTCTCACCCCTCCTCAAAACATCCTACAAGTTAAGTAGATGGCAGAGACTTTCCAGCTTTGAAACACGTGCTTAGAAAGTGTTATTATATTGATGAGTATTTATTTACTATTATATTTTATTCAATTCTGCTGCGAGATATTTATCTGAGCTCTGATATATTTTTCTTTGCTTATTTGCAGGATACCAGAAACCCAAAGCTCGGGCTTTAATGGGCTTGGATTTTAGCATTTTTGCAAATAATCCAAACCCACTGTAATAATATGCAATGCGGTTGACAAATCTTTATCCCAAAACCCCTTAGCCAAACCTAATGTTAATCTCAAGCATCGAGCTTTCTCAAGTAGAGTACGATTCATCCGCTCTGCAACACAATTCGACCGTGGATCTCCAAGTGTAGTAAAATGCCTCCGAATACCATAATGCTTGCAAAACTCCAAAAAATCTTCGAAAACATACTATTCACCATTATCGGACCTTAGAACCTTTAAAGACTTGCCAGTCTCATTCTCAACAAGAGCTTTCCATGGTTTGAACTTTGCAAATGCCTCTGACTTGGCCTTCATTACATACACCCAAACATTTCGAGAAAAGTCATATATGGAAGAAATATATTAGCGAGCTCCACCCAAAGAAGCTACCGATACCGGCCTCCAAACATCCATGTGATCGTACTCAAGAACCCATCTCGAATCATGTTTTCCCTCACTGAATGAAACTTTAGTTTGCTTCCCTATGACACATTCTTCGCAAAACTCTAACTTGTTGAAACTCTCTCCATCAATCATCTTCCTCTTCCAAAGAACATCCAAACTCCTCTCTGAGACATGACCTAACCTCAAATGCCACAACCTAGTCTCATCCAAGCCACGAGAACTATCAACTCCTATACAAGTTTCACCTTCTACCGTCACATTCATTGAAGCAAATAAATACCATGAGTCCTAACACCCTTCATCACCACAAGCGCACCCTTTGAAACCTGCAAGCTATCACTCACAATTGTGATCTTACAACCTGAAGAATACAGTTGCCCCAAAGAGATAAGAGACTTTTGAAGTTTAGGAACATATCGTACATTAGAGAGAGTATGAACCACTCCGTCAAACATCCGAATTTACACGGAACCAATGCCGTTCGACTTACATATAGCACCATTTCCCATAACAATTGAATTTCCTTCTTTTTCAATATAAGATGGTAACAATTCCTATTTGGCGTCATATGATAAGACGCCCCCAAATCGAACACCCATTCGCTACCCGAAACATCTAATGCCGACAACACATCTACGTCTCCCTCACCAACTCCACTCTCCACCACTACTGATGAAGATGCTACTTCCATCTTTGCCTTCTTCTTGTCCGGACACAATTCTTTCAGTGTCTTGGCTTCCTACAAATATAGCACTTGCCTTTTCTTTCCTTTAACTTTCCTCTCCAACAGAGTTTCCTTGATTTAGAACGCCCTCGGTCCTCCTTCTTCATACCTCTCCTTCTCCACAAACAAACCATGACTACTACTTACACCACTACTTCCATCACCTAGCTCCTTCATTTGGTCCCGCAACTTCTCACTAAGAAAACCTATTTTGACATCATCTAGAGTCAATGTATCTTGGTTAAAGTTCAAACTATTTGAGAAACCTAAATAGCGGTCTAGCAATGAACACAATAATATCACCGCCTTTTGCTCTTCTCCAATCTTCAAATCTACTGACTTCATCTTCATTAGAAAATCATCAAAAGTATTCAAGTGTGCCTTTAGCGAAGTGCCTTCGTTCATCTTATAGGTAAAGAATGTTTGCAATAAGACCAAAGGATTAGTCAGTGTCTTCTTCATATATAGCTCCTCCAACTTGTCCCAAATACCCTTAGCGATGGTCTCACCACTAATTTCAGAGATAATATTCTCTTCCATAGCAAGTTCAAGTGTAGTGAATGCCCACTCTTCCATTTTCTCTCTCTGGACATCTGAGATGTCCGCTGGCAAACACTACCTGATGCACCAGATTTCTCATTACTACATCTTTCATCTTTCATCTTCCATTGCCATTTTTCAAAATCATTGTCGCCAATCCACTTGTCAATTACCAATTGTGATCCTGAAGCCGCCTACGATCCACGTACATAAGACGCTACACCACTTGGATTACCTATTGAAGAACTACTTAAGGTATTACTTGATTCCGGCATTTCTACAACCACCTACCAACACCAATGCTCTGATACCAAATGTTGGGATGGGATTCTAACTCAAGACCACTCAAACCAAAACCCTGATGCAGCGGAAAAGCGAGATCGTGGAAAGAAGTGTAAAAACAACCAATCAATAGCTCAATTCCAAGCAATCCAATCTAAGAGCAATCACAATCCCCGAACAAGCAATAAGAAATTAAAGCAATAATGAAATAATAAATCACACAGCGATTTATAGTGGTTCCACTAACGTTGTGTTAGTGTACATCCACTTTAAGAGAGAGCTTTTATTAATATTGATGAGTAGAGTACAAGGGAATGATTATAATGATCAAAATTTTAATAGAAATTGGTTTGTGGGGAAGGGAATTGAAGAAAAATTAGGTTTGGATAAACCCTAATTAGTGGAAGCTAATCTCTTGCAGTCGCTTTCTATTGTGTGTAAATCTAGAACCTAAAGCTAGCTTATATAGGAGAATAGAAAACCTAGGCAAAGTTCCACAATTGCCTCTATAAATATTACAACTCTTCACGTCAAGCCCATGCTTGAAAACAGGCGGAAGTCGCCGTAGACATCTCTTATAATATGATAGAACTCTGTCCAATGTCTTGGAATATAGGTTTATTGAATTGACAGACGTCTGTCTAATGTCTCGGGATACAGGATTGTTGAAGCGATAGACATCTGTCATTTTTCATAGATGTCTGTCGCTATCAATTCAACACCATTTCACCTTTCCCTCCATAACTTCCACCTTCGAATACCGATTTGCGAAACGTTTTCTCTATTATGAAGCTACTTCCGACCTCTACAATTCTCTATATAGTGTCGCCAAAATTTATTATTTTTCTTTCCACTAAATCTTATTTATTTTGAACAAAATAAATGCTTATCTTATATATATTACGCTGTAGATTTTGTACATGATTGTAATATATATATATATATATATATATATATATATATATATATATATTTGAACTTAGTTTTTCCTTTTTATTTTCCTTGCTATAATAGGCATCGATTCATTTTTTAAATTTGGGCACATGATTGTAAAATATATAGATTTAAACTTAGTTTTTCCTTTTTACTTTCCTTTCTACAATGGATATCGATCCATTTTTTAAATTTGGGATGATTGACTTTCAATGATTTTTTTTGTCAAATAAATTTATGCTAAGAATGCCTAAATAAGAGATTTATTAATCAATATGGTTTTATAAAGCTTAACAACATTAAACAAGATGTTTTCAAGTAAAACGGTCGACTTTCATATGTGTTCAACATATTATGCTTGCATAGGGAAGTACAACGTGAATTCATCATTTTCAACTATAGTTCCTCGTGTCATTGGCATTCAAATTATAAAGGTGTAGAGTAAAATTTTATGCAAGCGAAGACTGTAATATCCAATTATACTATTAGTTATCCTACATTTGAGCTTTAGTTGACAAACAAGCAACCAGGTCATGCGCAAATCATTTATTAGAACTTTTACCCATGCTTATTTTGCATTTGAATCTTCCATTTATTTTTAACATGTATTTTCTTTCAACTAAGTCTAATTTATTTTGAACAAAATAAATTCTTATCTTATATATATTCCCCTATCGCTTTTGTACATGATTGTAATGCATAGATTTGAACTTAGTTTTCCTTTTTACTTTCCTTGCTACAATGGGTATCAATCCATTTTTTAAATGTGGGATGATTGACTTTCAATGATCTTTTTGTCAAATAAATTTGTGACTAAGACCGCCTGTGAAAGAGATTTATTAATCAATATGGTTTCATAAATCTCAACAACATTAAACTAGGTGTTTTCAAGTAAAATGATATACTTTCATGTTGTGTTCAACATATTATGCTTAGGTAGGAAAGTACAACGTGAGTTCATCACTTTCAACTATAGTTCTTCATGTTAACGGTATTTAAATTATGAAGGTTTAGAGTAAATTTTTGTGCAAATGAAAACTGTAATGTCCGACTATACTATTATTTATCCTACATTTGAGCCATAGTTGACAAACAAGCAACCATGTTACACATAAACGATCTGCTAGATAGTTTGAATTTGTTGTTCTTACCAAATAGATATACAAGTACTTAATGATAGGAGCTATATTTTTGCCACCATCACAACAAATCTAGCATTACACAAAAACACATTTTGATTTCTTTAACTATTTTGTATGGATAAAAGCATAAACTACACAATGGATCACTAAGATTAAAAAGTAGAAATAATGATTACAAGTGCTAATACCAAAGAATTTCATAAAAATAAACAATGACATTAAACCTAAAAGATTATGATTTTTTATTGAAAAAACCTAAATTATCACTTGAGCCTCAAAACACAAGGTAAATAGTTCGAAATGTGTTTATTTTAGCTGACAATAGATACAAAAATATAGATGTTATTAAATCATTTGTTGTTGGACATTATAATGTCTTCTACTGCTTATAGGGTAATTTAAGATGCCAATGTTGGTTATACATTAGGGATAACTAGTCATAGCTTCTAATAGCTTCTAGATGAATCACAATATAAATAGCTTATACACATGCATACTCCCCTCTTTTCAACTCACCAAAGCTATTGTCTACATAACACACATTGAGTACACTTCTATAGCTAGCTACTATTGTGTCTATACCGTAAATATTCAACAAACATAACGACCATCATCACATTGTATGTCTGCTCCAACTCATGTATATACATCAGGATAATAGGGTACCGGTCTCAAGCTCAATATGTCAAAATTCATCATAAGTATTTACTAACCTATAAATTATTTGCTTAACTGACTCAAACCCTTATTTGTCACTCAAGATATACACACTAGGCTCATATGATGAAAAAAAGTTTTACTCCAGTTTTTGAGTAATATCTTCATTTCAGGCCAATAATCATATAGAAGATTTTTACTAATGTAAAAATATAAAAAAAACTTTAAATCCAATACCCCAATTAAACCGCCTATGAACATGAGTGAAATTTCCAATTCAAAATTCAATTTATCGCATTTATGATTCAATCTTTCCTAGAAATTATGAGCTAATAATTAACATGGACTACCTCGTGGTGCGGTTCTCATGTTAATTGTATCCACGGACTACGAGGCTAATGCTGCTAAAATAGAACATGAAAGAACAAATGAAAATATAATAAAGATTTTGTAAACAAAAAGAGTCAATAGCTAGAAGGAAAACATAAAATGATTGAATAGTCTAACAAAGTAGATGTTATCCAGAACTCAACTTTAATTATTCTCTATGCCTTTTACCAACTATTTGTTTACACAATGGTCGTGGTACTATGCCTTGATGGATTTCCTCACTAACTCATTTGTGGCTAGCATATTTTTATGCAATGATAAAAATTGAGGTTGAGTTACAAGGATTTTTTTTGGATTCATGTTGTCAAAAAATAATAATTTGTCTATTTTATTTCTGTGGGTAATAAATACTGCATATCTTACTTCACCACAATTGCATGCTACGTCACATGAATGAATACCAAATATATAGTTATTTTTTATATAATTTTTTGGTTGTAAGATGTTTTAAACTTCCAATGGTTAAAAGTAGTACATATAGTGCTATTAAATATGTGTATGTAAATTTTGAAAAGATGATTATTTCATTTATAGCTCTTAACGATCCAATTCTAAAGGTGAATAACAGATACGATAAATGGACAAGCTACGCTTAAGTGGTACATGAAAGTGATGAATTCAGTGCCTAATGAATGTGAAAATTATGGATTAAACAAATATTGAATCTACTTAATAATTGATACATTTATTAACTGGCATAATACCATTAATTATTTTAGGTATTAAGAAAATAATTTGAAGGATGTATAATTTAAATCACTAACCATTTAAACTTTATTTATTCTCCACAAAATGTTGTATACTTGATTTGGATGATTAAGTTCAAAAATTAAGCTATATTCTCAAATTTGGGAGGGTAGTTCTTTGTTTTTTGATGGAAATTTTTTATTTTCTCCTCCATATTATGATTAATTGTTTTATCTAGAATATGTTACTATTTTCCAATAATTGATTTTTCAAAATTACACTTATTAATTTTCTTGGTTGCATATTTTGAATCCTGTTAATTTCTATAGGTTAGATGAATGTGCTTATGTTAGAAACAATTGTTATGTTAAAAGTGATCAATTTTGATTTGTCTCAAAATGGCATATCACCGGTTAGTACTTAGCATCTTTGATATTTTATGAACTAATATTAGATATTTTTATATATGTAGGAACAATAGTTATTTAATTTGATATGAGCTTTTAGGTTCCAAAATTAAAGTAATGTTGAATATAGGTTCAATACTTTCAATTTTTTGAATTATATTGCCATGATCATCACCAGTTGCATATGTTGGATAATAAGCATGTTGATTCTTTTCGTTTAACTATGACTCATTTCCAGACTTCATTCTTGAAAGTCCAAAGCATTTCGGTCTAACCAATCTCATATGATTCTTCTAAAGAAGCACTAATGGATTGACTGAAAATTTCGATTCATTATTTTGGATTTATGGAGACATCTCTTCCTCTCTCTTAATCGAAACCTAAAATTATGTAAGTTAAAGTCTCATCATGCAGTTATTCAATTGTTCTGTTATTCTAGAACAACTTACCTTCGTATTTTTTAGTTTAAAATTTGATGTTTTTACAATACATCCTTGGCTGATGTACATGAAATTAAAGAAGAACTTACTGGTGAAGCTTTGGTAATGAATACAGAAAATCGAACTTTGTTCTTTCTTATGTTCTTATATATATTAGTTTATCCTTTTTTTTGGAAAAGGTACTTTATTAAAAACTGTAGAAAGCATATATTTCCTTGATATGCCTCATTAAAACCTTACAACCCCCCTAACCTATTTGGGTGCCTTCTAAGGAAAAAGAGTACGTATCAATTCCATATATTAACATTACAACACATCGAGGACTGAGCTAAGCTGTCAAACTGATGGAGGAGCAAAACATAAGAGGTATATTCTCAAAACCATCCGTACGATCAGCTTGCTTCAGCGACCAAGTACAAAGTCGACCACTATAGGTACACTGGAATAAAGAAAAGACAAAACAAAATGACACGCTACTAAACCTACTACGTCTTAACTGCAAAACCCAAATACCCAAATCGAAATTTATTTCTTTTAGAAAATCGGAGAAGTTGGAAATCTTCAACTGTCAGAGGAATCAAGCACTATAATCTGTTGGTGGACAACAGTCAGCCGAATTTCACGGGGGTCGGAAGCAAGCTTGCAGATCTGTTGCCATATAGAGATTTGATAAGATAAGTCTTTCTTCATTCTTTAATGTGTGAATCTGAACTCTGTGCTGAGTAAGTTGTTTGCTTTCTATGAGGATATGTTTAATTTTCAGTTCAACTGGCTCTTCAGTTCCGTTAAATACCCGTTTATTACGCTCGCACCATATATTCCAGATGATAGTTGTAAATATGATGCTAACAATACATGAATTTTCTGTTTGGTAATTTTTCTGTGCTTTTTGAATATCAATCAGAATGGGGTTGAGATCATAATTGGTTCCTAGCTTGATACTAAGCTTAGGGAAGATATCATCTAGAATGTTTCTCGAGTATTTACATTGAAAGAAGAGGTGATCTCTATCCTCATTGTGATTAGCACATAAAACACACTTTTGGTCTATTGTTGGGGACCATTTACTAATCCTGGCTTTAGTATGCAATTTATCTCTGATGGCCAGAAGAGAACAAGTTGACATTTTCGGTGCACAACCTTTGTCCCAAATGAGTTTAGCCCATTCATACTCTTCGTATTTGTTTCTAAAAACATTCCAGGCAGATTTTAAAGAGAATTGACCTTGTTTGTTAGGAATCCACCACCAAAAGTCATGTTTCATCTGATTGTGAATGTGAATTTTCCTGACATCATTGTGAGACAGGATGGGAATGAAATTGATGTTCTGTTTCCAATTATTATTAGAGATAAGGTTAGAGACCTTTTTGTGACATCCTTTCAAAGTGGACATGCTGCTCCATCCATAACTATCAATTAAGGAAGATCCTTGTATCCATGGATCAAACCAAATGTCAGTAGTATCTCCATCCACTATTTTTCTGTCTATATGACCTTTGCACCATTGTCTAGCACGTAAAATTGTTTTCCAAGTGTGTGAAGCATTGTTATCCATTATGACAATCCAAAAATTAATATTCTTGAAATATCTGTTATGCATCCATTTTGCCCACAAAGAATTACCATTAATATAGTTCCAAAACAGTTTAGTAGCTGAGGCTATAGCTAGGTCATCAATATTTCTGATTCCCTATCCCCCTTCTCTTTTGGTTTTGCATACTTCATTCCAACTCATTTTGTGTGATTTTGATTTCCAAAGAAAGTTTGCACATAATGAGTTAATTCTATGAATAATTATTGCAGGAAGTTGAGCTACCTGAAGCCAAAACTACAACATGGGATGGATAATAGTCTTGATAAGCTCAACTCTCCCACTGATATTGAGAAATATGGTTTGCCAATTATTGAATTTTTATTGATTTTGTCAATAAGCCATCCAATGTCTCTAGTTTTCAATGCATTATTGGAAAGGGGAATTCCCAAATAAATGATTGGCACGGTATCAATTTTGAATTAATAATATCTGCAATTTCCTGCTTGAACTTGGCACCTTTACTGAAAAATAGTCTAGATTTTTCAGTGTTTAGTTCGAGTCCAGAGAAATTTTTCATGTTTTGTAAAATTTGGTGGATTGTTTCTGCATTTTTGGTGGTTGCTTTTGTCATTATGAGGATATCATCTGCATAGAGGAGGTGAGTAATTATCGACTCGACTTGATAAATAGGACTGATATTTCCTTTGATGTATTCAATGTCCAAATTTAAAGTAAGATATTCCATGACAATTGCGAATAAATAAGGAGATAGAGGATCTCCTTGTCTTATTCCTCTCGAGCTATTAATGAAACCATATGGGGCACCATCTATTAAAATAGAGAATGAAGGAGTAGAAATACACTCATATATGAGATTAGCGAAAGAGATAGGAAACCCCATAGATATCAGCATATGATGGATAAATTCTCTATTGATCTTGTCATAGGCCTTGTGTAAATCAATTTTCAAACAAATGTTGTTCGAAATTTTCCTATTAAAACTTCTGGCCATTTCATAGGCTAGGAGAGAGTTTTCAGAAATTAGCCTATTAGGAATGAAAGCATTTTGATTAACTGATATTAATTCATTAATAAATTCTTTCATTCTGTTGTATAGAAGATTAGCAAGAATTTTATATGTGACATTACAAAGCGAGATGGGCCGAAAATCAGACATTTTAGAGGCATCTGGTATTTTTGGAATAAGACAAATAAAAGTGTGATTGATTTCTTTAATGATTTTTCCTGATTGAAGTATGCCATTCATTGCTTTCCAAATGTCCATTTTAATACCGTCCCAATGAAGTTTGTAGAATTTTGAGTTGAAACCATCTGGGCCAGGAGAGCTATTATCATTTATCTGAAAAATAGCCTCTTTGATTTCCTCCAACAAAAAAGGTTTACATAAATTGTTCTTTGCATTTTATGAAAGAATTTTCTTGCAAATAATGCTTGGAAATTGGTTTGGTGAATGGGGCAAGAAAAAAAGATCTGAAAAATATAGAGAGGCTTCTTGAGCAATTTTTTCTGATGCTGAAATCCACATACCTTGTTGATTAACCGTAAGATTGTTTTTTCGACATGGCTTGAAGTCAGCAATTTTACTGAAAAAAAATTCCGTATGCCTATCCCCCTTAATAAGCTAATTGATTTTCATTTTTTGTTCATTATCAGTGGCCATTTTTCTCATCATATTGTGTAGACTATCACAATTATTAGAGTATATTTACATCAGATTGGCATCAACAGGATTAGAAAGTATCTGATTATAGATATTGTTATTTTGTTCTTTCAAACAATTTATCTTTTGCTGCAGATTAGTTTTATTATATGACCATTTCTTCAGATTGCTTTTCACCTTTTTCATTTTGCAAAGCAAATTAAATAGAGGGCAACCAGTGAATTGGGCTTCCAAAGCTTCAACGATGACTGGGGTATAATCAGAGTAAGAATGCGAAGAGTTTTTATATTTAAAAGGTCTGATTTTCTTTATATTACTCTGGACGTGTAGAATGATTGAAACAGGGGTATGGTCACTTAAAGAATGATTACCGAAGTTAATTCCAAAGTTATTAAATTTGTCTAGCCAATTGGAATTTACAAAAGCCTATCAATCTTACTATGTATAGAGAATAGGTTACCTCCTCTCCAAGTGTAGAAATTGCCCGAGAAATCTGGTTCCACTAGTTTGGAAAGAGTGATACATTCACGGAATTTGGGATCTCCATTTGAATTAAGTCTACCATTGTTCATTCTTTCATTATTATGTAGGATAGTATTAAAGTCTCCTGCCCCTAGCCACGGGAAGTTAATTATTTTGGATAATGTGATGATGTCTTCCCATAACATATTGCGACCATCTTCTTCATTATATGCATAAATAACTGTGCACACAACACTTATATTATTTGCATTATGTAGTATACAGGAAATGGATTGATTAGTAGTGTGAATAACAATAGAGGTCCATAAAGACGAATCCCACATGATGATAATTCGACTTTTTCGATCTTCATTAACATTGTGAGACATTTTCCATTTTTTATCTATTTTCTTCATAAAGTTATCAATTGAATTAAGAGAGAGCTTGTTTTCCAGAATACAAATAAAGGAATATTTATTCGTTTTAATAATATTAATAATTTCTACCTGTTTGTAGAGGGCATTCATCCCCCTAATATTCCAAATGAGGAATTCCATTAACAACTATTATTAGGAGAGCTACTTTCTTCCATGGGGGTGGCTTTCCCCGTGTTGAATATGCGCTTATATGATTTTTGTTTGATGATAATAAACATATATACATTCGTTTAAATGTATTTGTTAATATACTATTCTATTTTTCATAGTTTAAATAAATATTTGTTGAATAAAATAAATTACACAGAATTTGAATTCAAACAGATATTTTATTCAAATAAATATTTATTACATTTTTGAATAGTACAATTTCAAGCTCTCACTATAACTATACAACTTTGATTACAATTACATCACATTTCATATTTACAGTTCACCTCACTACATATCACTCACACTCGTATTTATCTTCAACTGCATTCCAGTTTGAATCCAGCATCTGAGCAATCTGCAAAAATATAAACTAACGCAGTAAAATTGAAAAAGAAATATTTTTGCAATTCAAAAATAAAAGATAATTTTTGAAAATATGATTTGCCTCAGTTATTTGGGTTGTTCGTCATCATTTAAATTTGAATTCATCATACACGAACAACTTGTGACATACACAGTGTATCACTGTATATGCCACAAGGCCATGCACACCGATATACACTTGATTGATTTACAGGGACAGGTGAGCACAGGTCAAACCCAAATGAAAAGCCGGGTTCAACTCACGTGCAATATGTTCAAAATCACGAATCGAGCACAAGGTCAAACCCGAGTTTTTGAAAAACTGGATTCAACACAGGGCAGGTCACAAGTCAAAAACAGTGCAACAAAACTCAATGTCGAGCATGCACGAAACAGTGGAATGAACCAGTGATACAAGGCAACAAGTACAACACCGCACAAATTCAACACAGCACCAAAATCAAGACCACAAAGGCTTGAATGATCAAGTACTCAAAGATACAACAAACCACAGATGCAACTTAAGTTAAAAACTGTGCATGTGAAGTATACTAAGAGAGAAGCCAAAGCAAATGAATCAACTGCAATGCGACACAGTGAGATACAGTAAAGATGAATACAACAGAGATCAAGTTCAGTGCCACAGCAAGATCAAGTGACAACATAAAATGAATCAACTGCAATGCAACACAGTGAGATACAGTGAAGATGAATACAACAGAGATCAAGTTCAGTGCCACAGCAAGATCAAGTGACAACATAGGGCAGTACAACTAAATGAAACAGGTCAAGCATATATAGATATGCAGTGACAAAGTGGATCAAAACGAATAAAAAAATGAAGTAGTGCAAGCATATGAAATGGCAACTCAGTGATATATGCAACATGAACAGATGAACATCAGTGTAGACAAGTAGGAATTCAAACATGAAATGGAGAACATCATTGCAAGTGCAACAAGCCTTGATAAAGCTACCTAACATGATTGTCAATAGTATACAAAAATGCAACAGGAACCAATCTCAAGTACTACAAAGACCATGTCAAACACAGTGACACCATTAAGCAATGCAAACAAATCGACAGGTCGAACATACCAAAGTCAAAAGCATCAATACTCATAGCCGTATGTGACTAAAAGTTTGAGCTAAGAAAACAAAACCCAGTCCACAATTGAATCAAGTCAGTATGTCGAACAAGTCGAGATGAACAATGCAACCAACAATGCAAACAAGTACCAGATGGCACCAGCTCAGTAATCAAGTCAACAATGCAAACATGAACTGAATGCATCTACAGGAAAGCAATAAACAAGTCTAGGTTCGAATTCAATGCAGACGCAAACAATTTCAAGTTGAACAAAAATTCAAAGCCGTGAGTATCAAGCCAAGTCAACAGAGAAATTCACGATGCCATCAAAATTCAAAGCCGAGAATTACAAATCAAGTTGACCGAGTATTTCAAGTATATACGATTGTGAACCAGTCAGACGAAATCAAATCAATACCGTGTGAATCAAGCTACCAAAAATACGAAAGTGACAAAGTCAGAATAAATCCCAAGCATCAATACAAGATCGAACGGCCATTGACGAATTCAAATATATTTAGACGAACGTAATTCAAGGAATTCGAACGCATATATAACCCAATCATCACTGGCAATTTCAAGCATCGAGTTCAAGCATCAACCAGTAAAGCAAAAAGGATAAATTACGTACTGAAATCGCAACAGTGAACTCGATCAAACAGAAGCGGCCAAGAGCGAACGAACGAGAACGAAGCACACGAAAAGGCGCAGCTTCAAAACCCTAGTTTGGATTGAAGAGAACGAAGCCCTAAATTTGCAAAAGGAACGGCCGACATTATTCACGAAAAGGAACGGAGCAACTAAAAGTCGAACGGGCTAGAGAAAAAGAAATTGGACCGGCCTTGTTTATAAAAGGGCTTTTTATTTTATTTCTAGGGTTTAAGTTTAATTAGGGTTATTTGTTTATTTGTTTTTTAATTGTTGTTTTTATTTTTCGAATCGAAGAATTTGTAAATCACTACCTAGGGATTAGGTCGTGTCAGATTGTCTAGTTAGAATTAGTTCAGTGAGCAGGGTGTGCGAGTTTGCAAAGCTCTATAGGCGGGAGCAGAGTTTGCGAGTAAGAAAAGTTCTATTGTAGGCCAGAGCAGAGTTTGCGAGTAAACGAAACACTATAGGCGGGAGCAAGGTGTGCGAGTCTAGTAGAGTGTTTGTGAGCGGGAGCAAATGTTTGCGAGTCTAGTATAGTGTTTTTGAGCGGGAGCAAATGTCTGCGAGTCTAGCAGAGTGTTTGTAAGCGTGATACTGTTTAATTCTAATAGAAATCTGGGAATGCAGCAGTAGGCAGGGGTTGCCGAAGCTGGGTAAATTTTGTGTGTGATTTACTTTTTCAGCATATTTATTTCTGCGTTTTGTTTCTGTGTTTATATCGAGAAAATTTGCTATAACCTTATTCACCCCCCCCCCCTCTAGGGTTAATCTAGATCCTACAAGTGGTATCAAAGCCCGGTATTTTGTTTTTAACTCTAGAGTCATGAATTCACCGAATAATGCTTTTTCTGAGGGGCAATCTATTGTTAGGCCGCCCATGTTTAACCGGAACGATTATGCTTATTGGAAAGTTAGGATGGGTATCTATCTTAGTTCTGTTGATTATGATGTTTGGGATATTATTGAAACTGGCCATAAACCTCCCACTATAATCGTTGGTGATACAGAGATTCCTAAACCTAAGGATAGGTGGGATGCTAACGATAAGAGATTGAAAACGACAAATGCTAAAGCCATGAATGCTTTGATATGTGCTCTTGATAAAAATGAATTTAATAGAATTTCTCATTGTACAACAGCACAGGAAATTTGGCACACTTTGGAGGTGACACACGAAGGAACTTCTCAAGTCAAGGAGTCTCGTCTAGCCCTATTCAGCAATGAATACGAAAACTTTGTGATGGACAAAGGCGAGAGCATAAAAGACATGTTTGGACGCTTTTCAACCTTGGTATACAACGCTAGAGCGCTTGGGAAAGTCTTCACTGAGGTAGAGCTTGTGCGGAAGATACTACGAGTCTTACCGATGGACTTTGAGGCAAAAGTCACGGCAATCCAAGAATCGAAAGATTTGAGTAAACTAAGCATGGAGGAGTTGATTGGTAACTTGATGACATATGAGCTTGAGCTAAAAGCAAAGGAAGAACGCAACAACTCCGAACCAAAGAAGAAGACGATTGCCTTAAAGAGCAAAGAAGAAAGCGATGAAGAAGATTCAATTGAAGAGCTTGCAATGGCTGTCAATAATCTTAGAAGATGGTCTAGATTCAAGCCACGCAAGAAGAAAACAAGTTGTAATAGGCCAAAAGATTCTGAAAATTCTGATAATGAACTGACATGTTATAACTGCAACAAGCCTGACCACATCAAACCAAAATGCCCACTTCTCAAAAACAATCAAGGAAAGAAAAAGAAGAAGAAGGCCTTTGCAGCGACTTGGGATGATGAAGATGGAGAGGAAGTTTCGGATAGCAGCTCAGGGGAGGCTAACTTGTGTCTTATGGCAAAATTAGATTCAGAAGCAAGCTCCGAGGAATCTAGTGAAGCAGGTGAGTATTCCTACAGAGATCTTGTTTTTATGTTCTTAGATCTTACTAAAACAATTGATAGTCTTGAATCAAAAATTGAGAAACTGAAATCTGAAAGGAGGAAACTCGCCCATGAAAATTCTAGGTTAGAAACCGAACTTGAAAATATTCAAAACCTAGAATGTAACCAATGTAAAATTTTAGATTCAGAATTGACAAGACTTAAGAATAACTTTAAGAATCTTGAAAAAGAAAACTTGAATCTTAAGGAAACCATCGACACTAGGAAAAAGGATTTTATAAATCGATGCACCTCACTTGTCACTGAAAACACAACATTAAAACCAAAGTCCAAAATCTTGAGAAATTCCTGAATAACTTTTCAAAAGGAGAAAAATCTTTCAAAATGCTTTTGGGAAATCAAATTTTTGCTAACAATAGAAAAGGACTAGGTTTTGGGAAATCACAAGATGATGATAATGCAAAAGGTAAAAGTGTCTTTGCTCGATCTGAAATAATTGGACATCATGTTGAAAACTATAGTCATAGGAACACAAAATTTAATCAAGTCAATTTAATATGCACGATTTGTAGAAAATTTGGACATAATCTAAATAATTGTTGGTATAGACCCAAACACGTGAAAACTATACCAATTTGGGTTCCAAAAGACACAAATATAAAATCTTTGAAAGTCAAATAAATTTGGGTGCCAAAAGGAACATATATAAATAGTTTTGGGTCTCCACAAACATATTTTTCATAATCCACCACTAACAATCATGGACCTAGAAATAGGTCACATAAATCTTTTATCGTGTAGGTGTGGTGGCAGGCTAAGGAAAAATAACAATGTTCTCTGGATTTTGGCTGTTTCAGAAACACAACGGGCGACAAAGCAAAGTTCCTTAGCCTATTATAAAGGTGACAGAATCACAATGGACCACAACGAAAAATTATCGTAAAGGTAAAACAGGTAAAATTGTTTTGAACGATATATTAAATGTGATAATCTGCACCATATTCTGAATGAAATCAGCCAAAGATTGTGATGTTGAAAAGAGATGAATTTTTAATTCTGACTTATTCTTAATTGATATTTGTCTTGTTCTTATCTATGACTTTGATTTGTGCTTAAATGATGACCAATCAGATTTTCAACTTTGAACTAATCCATATAAATTTGTTCGGTCAAATGATGGTATTTTATTGATCTTTGATTACTCATGCTACACGTAGATATATTAGTTTTTGACATTTTGGTCACTGCTTGTAAATTTGCACGATTTCAAATTTCATGTGAAAGTTGTTAAAAAGGATTTTAAGAAATAATTGAAATTGTTGAAACTTTATGAAATTGTTGAAACTTCAAGAAATTGTTTTGAAATAATAATGAAGTTTTAATGACTGTTGATAGTTGTTCATTCTATGGTTTCTAAATTTAACACTATGATATTTGTTTAAGTGTTAACATGGCTTCATTTCAAATTCAAAAGAATTTCATTTAAAAATTGTTGAAATTTCACAATCTGGTCTTTGACATCCAACGAGTGAATATTGAGTGAAATTGAAATTCAGATGCAGATTACACTGGTAATATAGTTGATAGAAAAATTACTAGTGGAAAGTGATTAATTTTTGAAACGTTCATTTGCTGCATCGTTTTTCAAAGAAAATATCTGCATATTTTTCACTTGAAATAATTTTATTTTAGCAGAAATTTTTCTTGAAAACCCCTTCTAGAAAATCAGTTTTGACCTTGTATCATATTCGTTATTTAAGAAAATTTGATTTTATAACTATTTTTGAAATTGATTTTAAATAACTATATTAACTAATCTGACCCCCTAATAATTATCGAAAACATGAATAGTGATTGAAAAAAGTGATGAGTGTTGATATTTATCATATATAATGACTCGAGATGGTATAATTAGTAAATTTCTTTAGAAATTTAAACAAGAGTTATAAAACTTTTGTTGGTAAAAA
Organism: Allium cepa; assembly: GCA_030765085.1. NCBI lineage: Eukaryota > Viridiplantae > Streptophyta > Magnoliopsida > Asparagales > Amaryllidaceae > Allium > Allium cepa. The sequence continues at coordinate 1,027,346,393 of CM060937.1, read as the reverse complement.
TTCCATGACCATCTCTATATCTTTCATTTTTCTATCAACCATCACTCATCAAAATCATATATAGTATGAAAATTTGTGGTAGTTTACAAAGGAAAGTATTCGTTCTTCAATTTATTATTTTGAACGGGAAATCATTTGTGCTTCAATTTATTATATTTTTAGCAATAAAAAAAAATATCCAAAGTATTCACTCTCATTTAAAAGTCCTCACGGTTATGCATGGGTGAATTACTTGGATTTTTGATTATGTGCTTCCATGCTCATTTAAAAGTCCTCACGGTTATGCATGTATGGAACGCATATCAAAATTAATTGATTTAATAGACAAGTTGATTCTAATCCCATTTAAAAGTCCTCACAGTCATGCGTGGTTAGAAGATACTTGATTTCATTTTTTTAAATAAAAATTGTGAATACTACTAATCTCATTTAAAAGTCCTAACGGTTATGCATGGTTAGTAGATATTCAAATTTCCTGAAATAAATATACCACAAATAGACAGAACTGTATGATTTTCGATGATTTTATCCCCATCATTTCTGAAAGTGGAATATGCGCCTGACAAGGGTAATTATGATTTTTGTTTGAGTTTTATTGAAATTTGATATTTATATTCAATTGAGTTAAATGTTTGATTCATGTCTGTCACTTCATCCCTATTTTTATAACACTGTTATTCTTTTGCTGATAACAAAAGGGGGAGAGAAAAGTTAAGATTTTGTCAAATAGAATCAAGCAAAGGTCAAATAATTTTCCATTTGCATATAGGCTCATTTATATATTTCTATTTGTATGCATATATGTAGGGGGAGTATTGAGTAGAGAGGGAGCATTCAAATAGGGGGAGCAAATTGAACGATCAAATACATTTAATACATTAAAAATCTTAAATATATGTTTGTTATCATCAAAAGGGGGAGATTGTTGAATATGCGCTTATATGATTTTTGTTTGATGATAATAAACATATATACATTCGTTTAAATGTATTTGTTAATATACTATTCTATTTTTCACAGTTTAAATAAATATTTTTTGAATAAAATAAATTACACAGAATTTGAATTCAAACAGATATTTTATTCAAATAAATATTTATTACATTTTTGAATAGTACAATTCCAAGCTCTTACTATAACTATACAACTTTGATTACAATTACATCACATTTCATATTTACGGTTCACCTCACTACATATCATTCACACTCGTTGTAACGACCTCGGATTTTTATGAATTTAAATTGATAATTTAAATGAATTTTTGAATTTAAAAAATTGTAAAATTGATTATAAATGGCAGCGAGTTTCCCCGATTCAAATAGAAATTATATTAAGTCGTATGAATTTGAAAATTTGTAAATATGTGAATATATATGTATATATTGGATTTGAGATGAAATCTTAAATAAATGGTTTTTAAAATAAATAGAAATAAAAATACAAGACGATAAGTATTTAAGTTGAAAATTAATATGTAAGTCATAAGAAAAGAAAAGAAACGACATTTAAATATGAAACAAAGTTGTAAATAAATATGCAAAATAAACAAAACAAAAGTATAAATAAAAGAAGTTAGGCATAAGCTTATAAAAACAAAGCAAAGTAATAAAATAAAGTATAAATATAAAACAAGACGAATATAATAAGTGCAGCCACCATTTTAAAGCAAAAGAAATAAATGTAATCAAGTATTCATACAAGACAGCAACCTTATATGTTCATATACAAGCAAAACATTAGTATAAAAATAAAATAATATATGTATGTACTTTGGGAAACTACGATTGTAAATATAAAACAAATCTTATAAAAATGTACATAAGTTTGAAATAATTTTAAGTAAATTAAGTATTTAATAATATAAGTTTAAAAATAAAGGAAAGGTAAGATTTTAAAACTTTGTTTAAGTATAAAAGTGTGTTTATACTTGAGTTAAAATTTTATAAACAAATAACTGTAACTAAGGCATAATAAATAAAGTATTCAAACATAACTAAAAGTATGCAGGCAAGTGGGAAATTAAACAAAGATATCACCAAACAAATCTCTCAGCCGAAATGCAAGGCATGGAAAAAAGACAAGTTCATTCTTTCAAAAGCAAAAAGGTGTCAGGCCTTATTATATACAAGTATGGTATAAAGTGTGGATTGTACAAGGCAGTTAATGCCACTATCTTTAGCTACTGAAATAAGATTTTCAGCCTCCACTTGTTTATAGGAATCTCAGCATAGTTAAACAATGCAAAGGAAAAAAAATATCATATCAGCCACAACATTATCTTTAGCCACGAAATATAGGTTATATCAGCCATGACTTGTTGTACAAAATGAAAACATCCTGTATACTTCTTCTTATATATCCATCCTCATCACATTCGATCAGTTCAAGGCTAAGAAAAAAAATTGAAGTGAGTATCATTTACAATTTAAACAAAAGAAATTCAACTTTAAACAACAATAAACAAGACAAACCAGAGATCAAAAGCAAGTGTTCAAGCTTTCAAACTGGAAAATCAAAATGGAACTAGAATTTTTAGATGAAAACTCAAATACAGGCTCTGTTCATTTCTCTGGAAACAAGGTGAGTAACTTATTCTTTTTAGATACTTTTTAAATATAAAACTGTTGCTTATATATATATGTATAGGTATATCTGTAAGTATCAACTAGCAAATATTAACTTGAGTGTATATATATATATATATATATATATATATATTTGAAAGTGTTGTCTATATGTGTATGTATCTGTTCTTCTTGCTTTACAGAGTACAGACCAACAAGAAATTCAATTTCTTGTTTTTCCAATCAGTATCAGGCCTTGGCTTTAAGACAAAATATTTATGTTTAAGCATAAGTTAGAATCTAAAAATAGTTTCATGAAATAAGAATGTATATATAATGGAAAATCAAAATGTTACAGTAGGAACTTTAAATTCTGGAATTTTCGAACCTCACTAATTATTGATTCAAGTATATGCCCCGAATCATCTTTGAAAAATATGATTTTTAAAACGAAAATGAAGATTTTTAGATTTGTATTTAAGGTACAGTTTGTATATGAACGAAAATTACATTTTTGCAAATTTCAGGTGATCAATCCAATTTAAAATGCTTGAATTTGAATTGAAGCGAGTATGAACATCATCGATCCTATGAAAATTATCAGAAAATTTTTTAATTGTATAAATTGTTGGGTCGAAACCCTTTTAGGGTTTTACTTCAAGTTTCGGCACTTGTCTGTTTTATGTCGAGATCGTCATCAATACGCGATCGAGTCGCACGCGCTTCTGGGAGGTGGAAGAGGGGAGATGGATGAGTAGATGACCGGAGTTGTACGAACTCCGGTGATCGAGGTGTCGAGAACGACGATGATTTTCAGGTTTAGGTGGTGATGCTCTCGCGTGTTCCAGGTTTCAATCTCGGGCTCGAATTCACTCGATTGTGATTTGGACAAGTTTGTGTATATTGGGTTGCTCGAATTGATATGGGGGGTCGACGATGACGCTTAGGTGGCTGCGGCGTTGACCAGAGTTGGTCGCGAAGTCGTGTACATGTACATGCTGGTGTACGTATCTCGGTGGGAAGTGGGGAAGAAGCAGGGTGATGAACTGCGTGTGTTGACTCGAAGTTTACTCGAGGTTATTGGGGGTAGGGCTCGGAGCAAAGGGAAGGGAAACTCGAAGTTAATGGTGGGCGTGGGGTTACTTTTGCATTTCTACAGGTTTTGATGAAAACCTGTCAATGTTTGGTGTGTTGGTAGAGTTTAAATTTTAAACTTAAACAAAGTAAAATTTAAAAGCAAGTTTAAAAAAAATTTGTGAGTATTACTTAAATCATTAATATATACGAGTTTTACTTTTAAGTAAATAAAGATTCAATAAATAAATTGTAATTCATAAATTTTTTTGAAGTCAATTTGAATGGAATAACTAATGCTGAATATTAATTAAATTAGTAATTAGAAGTTTAAAAGTAAAATAAACTTTTTAGATTTTGAATCGTTTAACAACCTTAAATGTTTAAATAGTTTGAATTTGAAAATTAAGTTTTAAATCGTAAATAAGTTTTAAGTGTTAAGGTACGCTTTTAAATATGTAAATTTAAAGGGGTTTTGAAAAAAATTAGTTTTAAATCTTTAGTTAGGATAAATTGGAATTTATTTTAAGTATCAAATTTTAAAATGAAATTTAGAAAGTAATTGGGAAAATAAATGTCTTTAAAACGTATTGTGGGTGATGATTAAATGATAAATAAGAATAAGTTTAAACTTGAGTTAATGAAGATTTAATGATTTCTAATCCATTAATTATTGAGTTAATTAGGATGAATAATTTACAATTTGTATTAAATTTATCAATTGTAAATTGTTAAATGTAATTACTTAATAAAAAGTAATTAAGGATAAATCACTTATTGTAATTAATTTTGGATATTTTGATTTAATTAAAGTTAATTAATTTAGTTTAATTAATTTAAGAAAATCATTAGATAAATTGGGAACAAGTGATTTGTAATTAATAAATCAGAATTGGATAATAAATTCATAAGTAATTAATTAAATTGGAAATAACTTGTATAAATTAGGATTAAACGATTTATTAATCCTGTTTATGAATGATTATCAAATGTTTGACCTTACTTATGAATGATTGTATTGTATGAGATGCCTTGAATTGACTGTCCTATCTGATCTGTGATATTTTGTTCTGTAGATTGTGGTATGTAAAATTTATTCATTTATGGATGATACATCTGTATATTATCTGTTAATCTGTGATGATTGAATGTTGTTGCACTATTGTGTGTTAAACCCCTGGACCACACCATACACACACAATTATGGATTTCACGAGAAAATCGGTTAAGTCACAGATGTTTGAAATAGTTTTGAATTTGAATTTTTAAATTCAAATGTTTTGGAAATGGAATTGGAATATAAGTGAAAAGATTTTGAAATGGAATTTCAAAGATGGAAATTTTATTTTGAATAACTGGATTAAGTGTTGGAATTTAAATACTTTAATTTAAATTCGAATTCAATATTCAAATTGAATTCTGTAATTTGAAACTAGGGATTAACGATATTATACTAGTCATTATGAGTTAAACCATTTTTAAAGTATTATTTTTGGGAATTTGAATTTAACCCAAGGATTTCAACTCGTATAAATGAATCAGATTTCCAAAATGAAAACTGTTGTTTTCAAATAATAAACACTTTTAGATAAGAACTGAGATTCCAGTTAATTAGGGGAATTTCAAGATTGAATAGAGAAATGATTTTCCTAAGTTATGAATGAATTCTTTTTGAAAGCTATGAATTAAATCTGTTTATTTTTAACAGATTTAAATTGATGATTTGTTTAAATCAAATTGAAATGAAATTGTTTTGAAGGCTATAAGTTAAATCTTTGACTTAAAGATTTAACGAGTTAATCAAATTGAAATGAAATTGTTTTGAAGGCTATAAGTTAAATCTTTGACTTAAAGATTTAACGAGTTAATCAAATTGAAATGAAATTGTTTTGAAGGCTATAAGTTAAATCTTTGGTTTAAAGATTTAACAAATTAATCTAATTGAGATGGAATTGTTTTGAAATCCAAGAATAAATATTTGTGAAAGTAGGTGAACTTTATGAAATAAATCTTTTGTTTAAAAGATTTGAAATGGTAATTGGATTAAACCATTTGAAAGAAAGTTTGAATTATTAAGTTGTGACTTAATTGAAATCCCATATCCATATGTTTTAAATATTTTCGCTCACTATTCGGTTTAGCCGGGAAAGGACCTTTGTGTCGTATAACCCATTCCGAATATGTGATTTGACGTTATGGATAGCATTTGAAGAACGGTGGTGAAGACTGGGTATTTGCGTGAGCGATAGGATGACCCATCGATTGTTTCTACACCGAGTCGCGCCGGTATAGAGACTCCCTAAGTGATGGGAAATCCGATCAGGATTGTGAATATCCGGATTGCAAGGACTTCTTTGTAAGTGCCTTCGGTTCTGTTCGAACCCAGAACAGACTTGTATGGATTGTTATGTCTGACATTACAATTTGAGATATAAAGCTGATTTCTTTCAAATATATTTCTGTTGGTGGCGGAGAATTTATTCTTTTAGCTTAACACCCTTCTCTGAGACGTACAAGCTCAGAGGTTATGTAGTTGAAGGTTATCAGCGATATATTTCCAATTTGGTAATGTGACATGCTGAGTGTTGCTGTGAAATGATCATTGTGTTGATTATTTGTGATAGGATCATTTATTTGATCGTCTATCTTGGTGATCATTTCTATGATCATTTGTTGACCCAAAGCATGGCTTTTGTATAAAGTATGTTTTTGTGGACGTGACTTCGTCGAGCCTCACACCCCGGAAAGGTCAAAACAGGAAAGATGCGGCAAGGTTATGAGGGGTAGCTCCCTTTAGGGTATGTGCATTTCCTTTTGGAAAAGGGTGGTATCATGGTATGGAGCCCAGATACTTACTCATGTTGAAACACTTTATTTATGATTGTGTGAATTGATTACGAGCGCTCGGTTAAATGTCCCAAAGGACCGGGGGATGACATACTCGTGTCAGTTGTTACCCAGTTAGGGGTAACCCGGCCTTGTGTTGGCAGAGATCCGGTTAGGTTCTCGGGGACGTCCTTCCAGAGGCGTTCTCATGTGGCAATGGGAAGTTCCTTGGCCTGACCATTCGTTGGAAATCCAAAGAAACAATACGATCTTGTACGGTTTTAGTTGTAGAACCTGCTTCCTCAAGAGGTAGCTATAGTAGGCATAATATGATGGTACCTATGCTGGCTAAGATTTATATTCTATTTTCGAAATGATTTTCCCTACACTATGCACTAATAATAATATCAAATGTTTCTTTTTAATGCGTATCAAGCATCTTTGACTATCATAAGGAGAAATCTCCTCCGATTCTGCGTTTGCATTGTGTGTGTGTGCGGGAGGCTTTATGGTAGTCTCATTTTTAAAAAGCATTGCGAATTGACTTTGAAAATCTTTTGTTGAATGTATTAAAAGATAAACTGTTTTTGTTGCTCGCACCAGTCCCACGACTGATCCCGAGTTTATTGTTTCTTTCCTAAACTCTGGGTGCTCATTATTTTCTACACGAGCAGTCTAGAGTTGGGTTTTTCAGATAGTCAGGTTTAGCAGATTATCTAGAGTTAGTTCAGTCTTTGGATCACACCAGTCTTGCTGAGCTTGGTGCATCGTTATTGGGAGTTCGAGCTATTACTGGATTGATTCTTGGAAATGGAGTTGTAGTTTTTGGAGTTCTCTTTTGAAGACTATCTTAGAGTTATATTGTTCCGCTGCTAGATGTCATCTATTTTCTTTTCCGCTGCTATTTATTGTATCATATCTCTGATGTATATTGATATCTACTGGATCATCTGTTGTATCAGATATTGTATCAAAGCTGTATATCAATGTATTATTCTTTTATTCCGCTGTGTTATTTACTTAATGTTGTTATAAGCTCCGGCGAATCGGATTTGAACGGTCGAATATATGGCATTCGAATACGATATGAAGTATGGATGTCGATTTTCGAGCGGGCAAAATCCGCTGTCGTTACATTTGGTATCAGAGCTAAGGTTGAACTTTAGGTCAGGAGTGTAACACATTAAGTAGCTCATTAGAGATAGGGTGAAGTATCCCTAGAATGAGTAATCCCTAAGATATCTGTTTTAACGCCTCAGTAAATTCTCTTACTATCCACTGATAGTGAGTAAGAGTGCAAGAAGAAAACGAGATAGGGAACAGGGAGATACGACTATAATTGGTCAATACTCTGTAACAACAGTGGAAATAACTTTTCCTATCAATCTCCTTTGATTCGATTTTGATTCTTTTGAATTGCTTCGTGATAGCTCCAGAAAAAGAAGTTTCGGTGCGGTGATGCTCTACGAATCGTTGTATGAAATTTTTACTTCGTATCTTTATCGGTTTCTTATCAACTTTTCGATTTAAACCTTAATGAATATAAATTGGAAATTTTAAATGAATTAGAAATTTTAAATTGAGTTAAAATTGATTAATAGAAGATGAGGGATAAATTTGAATAGTATCGATAAAACGATTTCGTTTAAAACTAAATTTGAAATTCTATTATAATTTCTTGTATCTATTGTTGATATTCTGATTTGGTAAGCCAAATGCAGAACTGATATCCAGTTTGATCTGAAAAGATATTTCTCTATCTTTCATCTATCTTTGTTGTTTTCGTGCCTGCGAATTTCGAGGACGAAATTCTATTTAAGGGGGGAAGTCTGGAACGACCTCAGATTTTTATGAATTTAAATTGATAATTTAAATGAATTTATGAATTTAAAAAATTGTAAAATTGATTATAAATGGCAGCGAGTTTCCCCGATTCAAATAGAAATTATATTAAGTCGTATGAATTTGAAAATTTGTATATATGTGAATATATATGTATATATTGGATTTGAGATAAAATCTTAAATAAATGGTTTTTAAAATAAATAGAAATAAAAATACAAGACGATAAGTATTTAAGTTGAAAATTAATATGTAAGTCATAAGAAAAGAAAAGAAACGACATTTAAATATGAAACAAAGTTGTAAATAAATATGCAAAATAAACAAAACAAAAGTATAAATAAAAGAAGTTAGGCATAAGCTTATGAAAACAAAGCAAAGTAATAAAATAAAGTACAAATATAAAAAAGACGAATATAATAAGTGCAGCCACCATTTTAAAGCAAAAGAAATAAATGTAATCAAGTATTCATACAAGACAGCAACCTTATATGTTCATATACAAGCAAAACATTAGTATAAAAATAAAATAATATATGTATGTACTTTGGGAAACTACGATTGTAAATATAAAACAAATCTTATAAAAATGTACATAAGTTTGAAATAGTTTTAAGTAAATTAAGTATTTAATAATATAAGTTTAAAAATAAAGGAAAGGTAAGATTTTAAAACTTTGTTTAAGTATAAAAGTGTGTTTGTACTTGAGTTAAAATTTTATAAACAAATAACTGTAACTAAGGCATAACAAATAAGGTATTCAAACATAACTAAAAGTATGCAGGCAAGTGGGAAATTAAACAAAGATATCACCAAACAAATCTCTCAGCCGAAATGCAAGGCATGGAACAAAGACAAGTTCATTCTTTCAAAAGCAAAAAGGTGTCAGGCCTTATTATATACAAGTATGGTATAAAGTGTGGATTGTACAAGGCAGTTAATGCCACTATCTTTAGCCACTGAAATAAGATTTTCAGCCTCCACTTGTTTATAGGAATCTCAGCATAGTTAAACAATGCAAAGGAAAAAATATCCTATCAGCCACAACATTATCTTTAGCCATGAAATATAGGTTATATCAGCCATGACTTGTTGTACAAAATGAAAACATCCTGTATACTTCTTCTTATATATCCATCCTCATCACATTCGATCAGTTCAAGGCTAAGAAAAAAAATTGAAGTGAGTATCATTTACAATTTAAACAAAAGAAATTCAACTTTAAACAACAATAAACAAGACAAACCAGAGATCAAAAGCAAGTGTTCAAGCTTTCAAACTGGAAAATCAAAATGGAACTAGAATTTTTAGATGAAAACTCAAATACAGGCTCTGTTCATTTCTCTGGAAACAAGGTGAGTAACTTATTCTTTTTAGATACTTTTTAAATGTAAAACTGTTTCTTATATATATATATATATATAGGTATATCTGTAAGTATCAACTAGCAAATATTAACTTGAGTATATATATATATATTTGAAAGTGTTGTGTCTATATGTGTATGTATCTGTTCTTCTTGCTTTACAGAGTACAGACCAACAAGAAATTCAATTTCTTGTTTTTCCAATCAGTATCAGGCCTTGGCTTTAAGACAAAATATTTATGTTTAAGCATAAGTTAGAATCTAAAAATAGTTTCATGAAATAAGAATGTATATATAATGGAAAATCAAAATGTTACAGTAGGAACTTTAAATTCTGGAATTTTCGAACCTCACTAATTATTGATTCAAGTATATGCCTCGAATCATCTTTGAAAAATATGATTTTTAAAATGAAAATGAAGATTTTTAGATTTGTATTTAAGGTACAGTTTGTATATGAACGAAAATTACATTTTTGCAAATTTCAGGTGATTAATCCAATTTAAAATGCTGGAATTTGAATTGAAGCGAGTATGAACATCATCGATCCTATGAAAATTATCAGAAAATTTTTTAATTGTATAAATTGTTGGGTCGAAACCCTTTTAGGGTTTTACTTCAAGTTTCGGCACTTGTCTGTTTTATGTCGAGATCGTCATCAATACGCGATCGAGTCGCACGCGCTTCTGGGAGGTGGAAGAGGGGAGATGGACGAGTAGATGACCGGAGTTGTATGAACTCCGGTGATCGAGGTGTCGAGAACGACGACGATTTTCAGGTTTAGGTGGTGATGCTCTCGCGTGTTCCAGGTTTCAATCTCGGGCTCGAATTCACTCGATTGTGATTTGGACAAGTTTGTGTATATTGGGTTGCTCGAATTGATATGGGGGTCGACGATGACGCTTAGGTGGCTGCGGCGTTGACCAGAGTTGGTCGCGAAGTCGTGTACATGTACATGCCGGTGTACGTATCTGGGTGGGAAGTGGGGAAGAAGCAGGGTGATGAACTGCGTGTGTTGACTCGAAGTTTACTCGAGGTTATTGGGGGTAGGGCTCGGAGCAAAAGGAAGGGAAACTCGAAGTTAATGGTGGGCGTGGGGTTACTTTTGCATTTCTACAGGTTTTGATGAAAACCTGTCAATGTTTGGTGTGTTGGTAGAGTTTAAATTTTAAACTTAAACAAAGTAAAATTTAAAAGCAAGTTTAAAAAAAATAAAAAATTGTGAGTATTACTTAAATCATTAATATATACGAGTTTTACTTTTAAGTAAATAAAGATTCAATAAATAAATTGTAATTCATAAAAATTTTTGAAGTAAATTTGAATGGAATAACTAATGCTGAATATTAATTAAATTAGTAATTAGAAGTTTAAAAGTAAAATAAAGTTTTTAGATTTTGAATCGTTTAACAACCTTAAATGTTTAAATAGTTTGAATTTGAAAATTAAGTTTTAAATCGTAAATAAGTTTTAAGTGTTAAGGTGTGCTTTTAAATATGTAAATTTAAAGGGGTTTTGAAAAAAATTAGTTTTAAATCTTTAGTTAGGATAAATTGGAATTTATTTTAAGTATCAAATTTTAAAATGAAATTTAGAAAGTAACTGGGAAAATAAATGTCTTTAAAACGTATTGTGGGTGATGATTAAATGATAAATAAGAATAAGTTTAAACTTGAGTTAATGAAGATTTAATGATTTCTAATCCATTAATTATTGAGTTAATTAGGATGAATAATTTACAATTTGTATTAAATTTATCAATTGTAAATTGTTAAATGTAATTACTTAATAAAAAGTAATTAAGGATAAATCACTTATTGTAATTAATTTTGGATATTTTGATATAATTAAAGTTAATTAATTTAGTTTAATTAATTTAAGAAAATCATTAGATAAATTGGTAACAAGTGATTTGTAATTAATAAATCAGAATTGGATAATAAATTCATAAGTAATTAATTAAATTGGAAATAACTTGTATAAATTAGGATTAAACGATTTATTAATCCTGTTTATGAATGATTATCAAATGTTTGACCTTACTTATGAATGATTGTATTGTATGAGATGCCTTGAATTGACTGTCCTATCTGATCTGTGATATTTTGTTCTGTAGATTGTGGTATGTAAAATTTATTCATTTATGGATGATACATCTGTATATTATCTGTTAATCTGTGATGATTGAATGTTGTTGCACTATTGTGTGTTAAACCCCTGGACCACACCATACACACACAATTATGGATTTCACGAGGAAATCGGTTAAGTCACAGATGTTTGAAATAGTTTTGAATTTGAATTTTTAAATTCAAATGTTTTGGAAATGGAATTGGAATAGAAGTGAAAAGCTTTTGAAATGGAATTTCAAAGATGGAAATTTATTTTGAATAACTGGATTAAGTGTTGGAATTTAAATACTTTAATTTAAATTCGAATTCAATATTCAAATTGAATTCTGTAATTTGAAACTAGGGATTAACGATATTATACTAGTCATTATGAGTTAAACCATTTTTAAAGTATTATTTTTGGGAATTTGAATTTAACCCAAGGATTTCAACTCGTATAAATGAATCAGATTTCCAAAATGAAAACTGTTGTTTTCAAATAATAAACACTTTTAGATAAGAACTGAGATTCCAGTTAATTAGGGGAATTTCAAGATTGAATAGAGAAATGATTTTCCTAAGTTATGAATGATGTCTTTTTGAAAGCTATGAATTAAATCTGTTTATTTTTAACAGATTTAAATTGATGATTTGTTTAAATCAAATTGAAATGAAATTGTTTTGAAGGCTATAAGTTAAATCTTTGACTTAAAGATTTAACGAGTTAATCAAATTGAAATGAAATTGTTTTGAAGGCTATAAGTTAAATATTTGACTTAAAGATTTAACGAGTTAATCAAATTGAAATGAAATTGTTTTGAAGGCTATAAGTTAAATCTTTGACTTAAAGATTTAACGAGTTAATCAAATTGAAATGAAATTGTTTTGAAGGTTATAAGTTAAATCTTTGATTTAAAGATTTAACAAATTAATCTAATTGAGATGGAATTGTTTTGAAATCCAGGAATAAATATTTGTGAAAGTAGGTGAACTTTATGAAATAAATCTTTTGTTTAAAAGATTTGAAATGGTAATTGGATTAAACCATTTGAAAGAAAGTTTGAATTATTAAGTTGTGACTTAATTGAAATCCCATATCCATATGTTTTAAATATTTTCGCTCACTATTCGGTTTAGCCGGGAAAGGACCTTTGTGTCGTATAACCCATTCCGAATATGTGATTTGACGTTACGGATAGCATTTGAAGAACGGTGGTGAAGACCGGGTATTTGCGAGAGCGATAGGATGACCCATCGATTGTTTCTGCACCTAGTCGCGCCGGTATATAGACTCCCTAAGTGATGGGAAATCCGATCAGGATTGTGAATATCCGAATTGCAAGGACTTCTTTTTAAGTGCCTTCGGTTCTGTTCGAACCCAGAACAGACTTGTATGGATTGTTATGTCTGACATTACAATTTGAGATATAAAGCTGATTTCTTTCAAATATATTTCTGTTGGTGGCGGAGAATTATTCTTTTAGCTTAACACCCTTCTCTGAGATGTACGAGCTCAGAGGTTATGTAGTTGAAGGTTATCAGCGATATATTCCCAATTTGGTAATGTGACATGCTGAGTGTTGCTGTGAAATGATCATTGTGTTGATTATTTGTGAAAGGATCATTTATTTGATCGTCTATCTTGGTGATCATTTCTATGATCATTTGTTGACCCAAAGCATGGCTTTTGTATAAAGTATGTTTTTGTGGACATGACTTCGTCGAGCCTCACACCCCGGAATGGTCAAAACAGGAAAGATGCGGCAAGGTTATGAGGGGTATCTCCCTTTAGGGTATGTGCATTTCCTTCTGGAAAAGGGTGGTATCATGGTATGGATCCCAGATACTTACTCATGTTGAAACACTTTATTTATGATTGTGTGAATTGATTACGGGCGCTCGGTTAAAGGTCCCAAAGGACCGGGGGATGGCATACTCGTGTTAGTTGTTACCCAGTTAGGGGTAACCCGGCCTTGTGTTGGCAGAGATCCGGTTAGGTTCTCGGGGACGTCCTTCCAGAGGCGTTCTCATGTGGCAATGGGAAGTTCCTTGGTCTGACCATTCGTTGGAAATCCAAAGAAAAAATACGATCTTGTACGGTTTTAGTTGTAGAACATGCTTCCTCAGGAGGTAGCTATAGTAGGCATAATATAATGGTACCTATGCTGGCTAAGATTTATATTCTATTTTCGAAATGATTTTCCCTACACTATGCACTAATAATAATATCAAATGTTTCTTTTTAATGCGTATCAAGCATCTTTGACTATCATAAGGAGAAATCTCCTCCGATTCTGCGTTTGCATTGTGTGTGTGTGTGTGCGGGAGGCCTTATGGTAGTCTCATTTTTAAAAAGCATTGCCAATTGACTTTGAAAATCTTTTGTTGAATGTTTTAGAAGATAAACTGTTTTTGTTGCTCACACCAGTCCCACGACTGATCCAGAGTTTATTGTTTCTTTCCTAAACTCTGGGTGCTCATTATTTTCTACACGAGCAGTCTAGAGTTGGGTTTTTCAGATAGTCAGCTTTAGCAGATTATCTAGAGTTAGTTCAGTCTTTGGATCACACCAGTCTTGCTGAGCTTGGTGCATCGTTATTGGGAGTTCGAGCTATTGCTGGATTGATTCTTGGAAATGGAGTTGTAGTTTTTGGAGTTCTCTTTTGAAGACTATCTTAGAGTTATATTGTTCCGCTGCTAGATGTCATCTATTTTCTTTTCCGCTGCTATTTATTGTATCATATCTCTAATGTATATTGATATCTACTGGATCATCTGTTGTATCAGATATTGTATCAAAGCTGTATATCAATGTATTATTCTTTTATTCTGCTGTGTTATTTACTTAATGTTGTTATAAGCTCCGGCGAATCGGATTTGAACGGTCGAATATATGGCATTCAAATACGATATGAAGTATGGATGTCGATTTTCGAGCGGGCAAAATCCGCTGTCGTCACACTCGTATTTATCTTCAACTGCATTCCAGTTTGAATCCAGCATCTGAGCAATCTGCAAAAATATAAACTAACACAGTAAAATTGAAAAAGAAATATTTTTGCAATTCAAAAATAAAAGATAATTTGAAAATATGATTTGCCTCAGTTATTTGGGTTGTTCGTCATCATTTAAATTTGAATTCATCATACACGAACAACTTGTGACATACACAGTGTATCACTGTATATGCCACAAGGCCGTGCACACCGATATACACTTGATTGATTTACAGGGACAGGTGAGCACAGGTCAAACCCAAATGAAAAGCCGGGTTCAACTCACGTGCAATATGTTCAAAATCACGAATCGAGCACAAGGTCAAACCCGAGTTTTTGAAAAACTGGATTCAACACAAGGCAGGTCACAAGTCAAAAACAGTGCAACAAAACTCAATGTCGAGCATGCATGAAACAGTGGAATGAACCAGTGATACAAGGCAACAAGTACAACACTGCACAAATTCAACACAGCACCAAAATCAAGACCACAAAGGCTTGAATGATCAAGTACTCAAAGATACAACAAACCACAGATGCAACTTAAGTTAAAAACTGTGAATGTGAAGTATACTAAGAGAGAAGCCAAAGCAAATGAATCAACTGCAATGCAACAGAGTGAGATACAGTAAAGATGAATACAACAGAGATCAAGTTCAGTGCCACAGCAAGATCAAGTGACAACATAAAATGAATCAACTGCAATGCAACACAGTGAGATACAGTAAAGATGAATACAACAGAGATCAAGTTCAGTGCCACAGCAAGATCAAGTGACAACATAGGGCAGTACAACTAAATGAAACAGGTCAAGCATATATAGATATGCAGTGACAAAGTGGATCAAAACGAATACAAAATGAAGTAGTGCAAGCATATGAAATGGAAACTCAGTGATATATGCAACATGAACAGATGAACATCAGTGTAGACAAGTAGGAATTCAAACATGAAATGGAGAACATCATTGCAAGTGCAACAAGCCTTGATGAAGCTACCTAACATGATTGTCAATAGTATACAAAAATGCAACAGGAACCAATCTCAAGTACTACAAAGACCATGTCAAACACAGTGACACCATTAAGCAATGCAAACAAATCGACAGGTCGAACATACCAAAGCCAAAAGCATCAATACTCATAGCCGTATGTGACTAAAAGTCTGAGCTAAGAAAACAAAACCCAGTCCACAATTGAATCAAGTCAGTATGTCGAACAAGTCGAAATGAACAATGCAACCAACAATGCAAACAAGTACCAGATGGCACCAGCTAAGTAATCAAGTCAACAATGCAAACATGAAGTGAATGCATCTACAGGAAAGCAATAAACAAGTCTAGGTTCGAATTCAATGCAGACGCAAACAATTTCAAGTTGAACAAAAATTCAAAGCCGTGAGTATCAAGCCAAGTCAACAGAGAAATTCACGATGCCATCAAAATTCAAAGCCGAGAATTACAAATCAAGTTGACCGAGTATTTCAAGTATATACGATTGTGAACCAGTCAGACGAAATCAAATCAATACCGTGTGAATCAAGCTACCAAAAATACGAAAGTGACAAAGTCAGAATAAATCCCAAGCATCAATACAAGATCGAACGGCCATTGACGAATTCAAATATATTTAGACGAACGTAATTCAAGGAATTCGAACGCATATATAACCCAATCATCACTGGCAATTTCAAGCATCGAGTTCAAGCATCAACCAGTAAAGCAAAAAGGATAAATTACGTACTGAAATCGCAACAGTGAACTCGATCAAACAGAAGCGGCCAAGGGCGAACGAACGAGAACGAAGCACACGAAAAGGCGCAGCTTCAAAACCCTAGTTTGGATTGAAGAGAACGAAGCCCTAAATTTGCAAAAGGAACGGCCGACATTATTCACGAAAAGGAACGGAGCAACTAAAAGTCGAACGGGCTAGAGAAAAAGAAATTGGACCGGCCATGTTTATAAAAGGGCTTTTTATTTTATTTCTAGAGTTTAAGTTTAATTAGGGTTATTTGTTTATTTGTTTTTTAATTGTTGTTTTTATTTTTCGAATCGAAGAATTTGTAAATCACCACCTAGGGATTAGGTCGTGTCATATTGTCTAGTTAGAATTAGTTCAGTGAGCAGGGTGTGCGAGTTTGCAAAGCTCTATAGGCGGGAGAAGAGTTTGCGAGTAAGCAAAGTTCTATTGTAGGCGGGATCAGAGTTTGCGAGTAAACGAAACTCTATAGGCGGGAGCAGGGTGTGCGAGTCTAGTAGAGTGTTTGTGAGCGGAAGCAAATGTTTGCGAGTCTAGTAGAGTGTTTGTGAGCGGTAGCAAATGTCTGCGAGTCTAGTAGAGTGTTTGTAAGCGTGATATTGTTTAATTCTAATAGAAATCTGGGAATGCAGCAGTAGGCAGGGGTTGCCGAAGCTGGGTAAATTTTGTGTGTGATTTACTTTTTCAGCATATTTATTTCTGCGTTTTGTTTCTGTGTTTATATCGAGAAAATTTGCTATAACCCTATTCACCCCCCCTCCCTCTAGGGTTAATCTAGATCCTACACCCCGTGGTCTTTGCTTTTTTGGGTTTCTTGTTTTTATTTTTTATTTGGTTAACAAGATTTGACCATGTAGGGTTATCTACAACATCAGAGTTCAAGGAAGCTTTGAATTCAAACGGCACTTCCTCTGATCTTGTTTTGCGAGATGGCTTAGTTCTTATGGTGGACAATGATTCTAAAATCTCTGTGTCAGTTTGTAAACCTGCAGCAGCATTTTCTGAGGTGGTAGAAGTATTATCAATGCGAAGAGAAGCAGGGGAACTTGGCTCTGTCGACAAATTATGGGATATTGTATGGTTAGAGTCAGGCAAAATGGCCAAACTATTATCCATATTGTAATCTTCTGTAGTGATGGGATTCACGCAATCCTTTATTGACTGGACTGTCTAGTTGTTAGTCAATTTATTTTGATTTATTGCTGAGTTCTTACCATTTGTGTCTGATTCGTCATGTTTATTTTGTATTGATCCGGTAAGAGGCTGCTGTATAATCTGATTAGTTGTTTCCAGATTCATGAAAAGATTATTTGTCTTTGCATTAATAGCACAATTTTCCAGAGAATTTACACTAGAATCAATGATCATTTCTGTATCAGTGTTAACCGTGTTACTATTCGCTTTGGGTAGCCACACTTTGTTGAATTGACATTGATTTTCAGAGTGTCCAAAGCTCGAACGATTAGAGCATACGCTAGGTTTCCATTCGTAAATAACTTCTTGCCATGTTAGCTCGTCTTTATCATTTAAGATAGGAAGTTTACTGGGAAATTTAAAGTTATTATCAATTTCAATAAGGACTCTTGCAAACGCAATCTTGATTATTCCTTCAGTAAACTTATCAAGTCTGATAGGAGTTCCGAGCACTGAGGCTATGCGACTAATCCCCTCTTCTGTCCAGAAATCAAGTGGCAGGTTGGGGAGGCGAATCCAGATCGGAATGGAATTAAGTAGATCTTTATTGAGTTGCATTCCGGGGTGCCATCTTTTCATCATCATCAGCTTCTTGTTATAATAGTATGGTCCACCCTCTAGAACATTCAGACAGTCTTTTTCTTTACTGAATTTAATCACGTAAAATCCATTTTCCATCGAAAAAATAGAGAAATCCTCCTCTGGCTTCCAAACTCTAGTAATATACTCTTTGAAATATGGATAATGCGGCTTTGGTCCAACCACGTAAACCACAATAGCGTTACTCTATTGTTTTCTAGCATCCAGGATAACTTCAGAGGGCATTTTTGCACACTTTAGCGAATTGACTTCTCGGGGATGGTAAAATTTCAGTGGAACAGACACCTGTATATTATTGCCTTTGACGAACCTCATTCCACGCTTTACTAATTGGGGAGGCAAAGTTCCATTTAGGGGGGTTATGTTTGTTATTCACTGGGTACTTTTGTGACTGCGATAAAGGAGGGATTGGATTCTGTTTGTGGATCGAAGGGGACCCTTGATTGCTAGGAGGAAGGGGGCGATCTGAGGTAGCCGTTTCCTTGTGACGAAAGTTGATGGGGCTCGGCTTGGATTTCCTCCTCCATTTCCGCGATAGCACAGGAGTGAATCCATCATCATCGATGGGGGTCCTTCGTTCCAGATTGTGTGGTTCAAAGCCAGGAGGTTGAGCTGAATGGTAGGGTGGCGAATCAGGGGGTAGGGATGCCTGCTTACTGATCGAGGTGGATGCGGCCATGTCAAATAGTGGGGGCGAGAGGTGAGACAGATGGAGAAGATGGGGAGCGATAGGAGAAACGAGAAGAAAATTCGATCGCCAGCTTTAGTTTATCCTTTATTTGAACAGGTAGTATACTTAAATATAATTTGTATTATCTTTATGCAATCACACCCAGTTAAAATAACATAAATAATGTTTCATTTATGTTTATAGCCAAAATTAGCATTGGAAATAATTAAAGAATCACATACGATGTTTATGTCTCTCATGTTAACTTTGAACATTACTTTCATAATGATCACTCAAATAATTAATCACTCTAATGATTAACCAGGCTTGGCTTATTGACAAATTTCAAAACAAAATTGTTAGGTATTTTACCTCTATTGGTAATGTAAAGTAATTAGGAACACATTATTTAATGTAGTTATGTATTTTTGTTTTGAACTGGAGTTCATGGTTCACAACTTCATTTTTTAAATTGATGCAGACAACGAACATTTATGTTTTACTATTAAATAATGATACATCATAGCTTCTAATAGCATCTAGATGAATCACAATATAATAGCTTATACACATGCATACTCCCCTCTTTTCAACTCACCAAAGCTATTGTCTACATAACACACATTGAGTACACTTCTATAGCTAGCTACTATTGTGTCTATACCGTAAATATAACAAACATAACGACCATCATCACATTGTATGTTTGCTCCAACTCATGTATATACATCAGGATAATAGGGTACCAGTCTCAAGCTCAATATGTCAAAATTCATCAAAAGTATTTACTAACCTATAAATTATTTGCTTAACTGACTCAAACCCTTATTTGTCACTCAAGATATACACACTAGGCTCATATGATGAAAAAAGGTTTTACTCCTATTTTTGAGTAATATCTTCATTTCAGGCCAATAATCATATAGAAGATTTTTACTAATGTAAAACTATGAAAAGAAACTTTAAATCCAATATCCTAATTAAACCTCCTATGAACATGAGTGAAATTTCCAATTCAAAATTCAATTTATCGCATTTATGATTCAATCTTTCCTAGAAATTATGAGCTAATAATTAACGTGGACTACCTCATGGTGCGGTTCTCATGTTAATTGTATCCATGGACTACGAGGCTAATGCTGCTAAAATAGAACATGAAAGAACAAATGAAAATCTAATAAAGATTTTGTAAACAAAAACAGTCAATAGCTAGAAGGAAAACATAAAATGATTGAATAGTCTAACAAAGTAGATGTTTTCCAGAACTCAACTTTAATTATTCTCTGTGCCTTTTACCAACTATTTGTTTACACAATTGTCGTGGTACTATGCCTTGATTGATTTCCTCACTAACTCATTTGTGGCTAGTATATTTTTATGCAATGATAAAAATTGAGGTTGAGTTACAAGTATTTTTTTTGGATTCATGTTGTCAAAAAATAATAAATTGTCTACTTTATTCTGCGGGTAATAAATACTGCATATCTTACTTCACCACAATTGCATGCTACGTCACATGAATGAATACGAAATATATAGTTATTTTTTATATAATTTTTTGGTGGTAAGGTGTTTCGAACTTCCAATGGTTAAAAGTAGTACGTATAGTGCTATTAGATATGTGTATGTAAATTTTGAAAAGATGATTATTTCATTTATAGCTCTTAACGATCTAATTCTAAAGGTGAACAATAGATACGATAAATGGACAAGCTAAGCTTAAGTGATACATGAAAGTGATGAATTCAGTGCCTAATGAATGTGAAAACTATGGATTGAACAAATATTGAATCTACTTAATAATTGATACATTTATTAACTGGCATAATACCATTAATTATTTTAGGTATTAAGAAAATAATTTGAAGGATGTATAATTTAAATCACTAACCATTTAAACTTTATTTATTCTCCACAAAATGTTGTATACTTGATTTGGATGATTAAGTTCAAAAATTAAGCTATATTCTCGTATTTGGGATGGTAGTTCTTTGTTTTTTGATGGAAATTTTTTATTTTCTCCTCCATATTATGACTAATCGTTTTATCTAGAATATGTTACTATTTTCCAACAATTGATTTTTCAAAATTACACTTATTAATTTTCTTGGTTGCATATTTTGAATCCTGTTAATTTCTATAGGTTAGATGAATGTGCTTATGTTAGAAAAAATTGTTATGTTAAAGTGATCAATTTTGATTTGTCTCAAAATGGCATATCACCGGTTAGTACTTAGCATCTTTGATATTTTATGAACTAATATTAGATATTTTTATATATGGAGGAACAATAGTTATTTAATTTGATATGAGCTTTTAGGTTCCAAAATTAAAGTAATGTTGAATATAGGTTCAATACTTTCAATTTTTTGAATTATATTGCCATGATCATCACCAGTTGCATATGTTGGATAATAGGCATGTTGATTCTTTTCGTTTAACTATGACTCATTTCCAGACTTCATTCTTGAAAGTCCAAAGCATTTCGGTCTAACCAATCTCATATGATTCTTCTAAAGAAGCACTAATGGATTGACTGAAAATTTCGATTCATTATTTTGGATTTATGGAGACATCTCTTCCTCTCTCTTAATCGAAACCTAAAATTATGTAAGTTAAAGTCTCATCATGCAGTTATTCAATTGTTCTGTTATTCTAGAACAACTTACCTTCGTATTTTTTAGTTTAAAATTTGATGTTTTTACAATACATCCTTGGCTGATGTACATGAAATTAAAGAAGAACTTACTGGTGAAGCTTTGGTAATGAATACAGACAACCAAACTTTGTTCTTTCTTATGTTCTTATATATATTAGTTTATCCTTTATTTGAACATGTAGTATACTTAAATATAATTTGTATTATCTTTATGCAATCACACCCAGTTAAAATAATAAAAATAATGTTTCATTTCTGTTTATAGCCAAAATTAGCATTGGAAATAATTATAGAGTCACATACGATATTTATGTCTCTTATGTTAACTTTGAAAATTACTTTCATAATGATCACTCAAATAATTAATCGCTCTAATGATTAACCAGGCTTGGCTTATTGACAAATTTCAAAACAAAATTGTTAGGTATTTTACCTCTATTGGTAATGTAAAGTAATTGGGAACACATTATTTAATGTAGTTATGTATTATTGTTTTGAACTGGAGTTCATGGTTCTCAACTTCATTTTTTAAATTGATGCAGACAACGAACATTTATGTTTTACTATTAAATAATGATACATCATATAAACTTGCTATAATAGTTGTTGGTTTTTGAAGTTGTATAAAAGTTGGTTACTGTTATGTGTGCTTTATTGTTACAATTAAATAATTTACATGTACCATTATATTTTTTTAGCTAAAATGTATTTTTAAATTAAATTATTTATTTAGAATAGTGTACAAGTCCATATAGCATATGTATTGGAACACATACACATATAGCTACCAGACGGCCACTAACAATTTTTTTGGTTGATTTTGGACCTGGATGTTCCTTATTCATAAAGAAGCTTTGTACACTTTAATGGTAAAAATTCTAGGAACTTGACGATGACTATTTTATTTCAAAATTCATATCTTCCATACTTTGTTATTTTATTGACTACACCAAATTTTGTTTTGTATTTCACTATTGTAGTTTATGCTGCACATGTAAGTTAACGTTTCTTTTTATACATCACTAAAAAAATAATGGATTTTGTATTACTTCTATTTCCATAGTTCATTCTTTCATAAATTAATATATTACCAAATTTAGATCATTATTTATAATAATTAGTTTTAGGTTTCAAAATTTCATAACGATGGTAAATTTGAGTGGTATACTTTGATACAGAATAGCCGTATTAGAGGCATAAGGATGAAATATATAACTTTTAGGTCTTCTTCAGGTGTTATGTACTATAATACAGTAATAGTAAATCAAGGGACTTTCCTTCAAAGGCATATGTAATTTTATGAGGATTTTTATTGTTTAAATCTATGTATTTCTGTTGTGGCCATAGATTTGTAATAAATTAGTAATGGGTTTGCAAATATAAGGAAATAATTTGAACATTCTAATGTAACCAATTTTATTATTAAATTGCAAGCAGGTAGCTTTGTTTTAAGTGCTTAATCAATTGATAGTTTATGTGATTTTATTTATTTTGTACATAGCTATGAAAGGTAATAGTGTCATTTACTCGTTATTAATACATGCCTCATTTTCATCTTCTTTTTTTGCAAGTGTTTAATTTATTTTTCAATATGTAGGTAATTAAGGTTGGATTAACAGAGGAAGTGACCATTTAGGTGATCTTATGGCAACAGTTTAGTTTGTATGTAGATATGATAAGCATGACACCTTCATTATTCATTTTTATTGTAGTCCCATTTAGTAAGTAATGTTTATTGATTTTATTAAGTCGGTTAAATTTAACACCCCAGATTTTTGGTAGCATTATTTAGGAAATTTAATTATTTGAATTAAATAAAATTATATGTTGATTAGGGGATTGAGATTTGATTTTAATTAATGTGCAGCCATGCCATTTAACCATAAATTAAAATAAGAGTTAACTTGAAATAGAGGAGGGGTAAAGTAGGAAAGAGGCCATTCCTGTATCCTCCAAACCTTGGCCGTGTAAGATTCTACACGTTCATTTCATGTCAAAATTTTATAAAACAAGGCCGACCACCATTAACAAGAAAAAGAAGAAGAGAAGCTAGGAAGAAACTAATTCAAATCAACTCTATTGGCATCTCAATCCCCGTATTCCCTAAAGCTAAGGTGAATAATGTTTACATCTCATTTTTTATTGTGTTTTTAGTTTTCATATGAATTACGAATATTTTGCAATGATTTTCCACGTTTTTGAACGATGGAATGAATATATATACATACTTGTTGATGAATTATGGTTATTGTAATGACCCGTAATTTTCCAATAATTAAATAATTGAATTTAATAAGATTTTGTAGTGTAATATTGGAAGAAATTAAATTTTGTGATATATTAATGAGAATAATAACTAGAATGAAATTTAATAATGTTAAGTTAAAGAAATTGATAATTATTTTAATGAAATTTAAATTTATTGAAATGATTGTAAACATAAAATTTGGTTATAAATTACAAATAAGAAAATAAACCATTTTTGTATTAATTGATGAAATAATATGTAATAAATTGTAATTGGATAAAGTCATTATTGTGTACGTGGTTATAACATTTGTTTGTAGATAATAAACTTATAAATTTGATAAAATTAAGTAAAAAGTATTAATTGTTAATTGTTACCCATTTATTTAATCTGTTGAATTAAATTGGAAATAAATTGCAATTAAATGTAGTTAAATATTACGTTAATATGAGTTAAGACGGTAACTGTAAAATGTGAATGTAATAAAATGTATAGTAATGTCAATTATGTTTATAAGGCAATAATTGACTTATTAATAAGAGGGAAATCAAAACTAAAATTTTTATGGGAGTTTACATTATAATTATGAATTTATTGCATTTAAAACTGAACACTATAAGTAGTGAAATATTTAACATTGAATTGATATGGAAACTTGTTTTGAAAAGATTGTTAATTTCAGCGTAACTAGAAATGATAAAATTTGTTAGTTATAAAATTTGAATTTGAATGATAAATTTAATTTAATAATAATTTATTTAATTAACGTGAAAATAGCCATTTTGGTCACTGTTTCAGATTTAGATGAAACTAGTTTCATCGGATCCGTAACGGTGAATTATTGCAGGATTTCAAGTTTCGTAGCGATCGGACTTGTAGTTTGATCGTTTGGACTCGAAACGCATAGAAATCAATTTAATTGAAATTGATTTGAAATAAGCCGATTTTAAAAGCTAACTTCTTCATACGATGAAATTAGGACTTGAAACCTATTTTATTGAGTTTAAAAATATAGAGAACATTTATTTTGTTATATGTGACAATCCATTTTCGTTTCGGAGGCGGAATGGGCTTTTCGGGTCGTTATTGGCGTTCCGAACCAATTCGATATAATCATTTCTTTCTTATCAGGCCATATAATAGGTTTTCCTAAACCCTAGTAGCCTTTTTATTTCTTATCTCAGCACATACAATTCCATTTGTCTACTTCCCTCTTCTCAATGGCAGAAACCAATTCAAATTACAAACCTTAAATTCAATTTCCAAATCAATTTCAAAATCAAACTCCTTCAAACCCTTTCCTATTTTATACCGATTCGAAGCTCTCGACGAAGGTAATTCACTGTGTTGTCCATTTTCGATTTGAGTCACCGTTTGATCAAAAATTGAGGTTGAACCTCGACCGTCCATTTCTAGGGTTTACGATCCGACGGCAGATCGCCGATTTCACGACGATCGAGAGGCATAGTTTTGTAGAGGGCGTCGACCAGGTCTCTGTGATGTTGTTCATTAGTCATATGGTGATCGTAAATTGCTAGAAAATGGCAAAGTACACGGCGACGGCAGAGGCGTGGATGGGGTATCGGAGTGGGCTGCGTTCGGCCAAGGTGGGCGGCTCTGGACGAGGGTTGAGGCGGTGGTTTCTGATCTAGGTCGTGCGACGTGTGGCAGTGGTGAATGGTGGATAAGTGATGGCGGCTGTAGTTAGGGCTGGTATCCATCGCGTTGATTAGGCTTTGCTGTTGTTCACATGTTCGAGGAGGTAAACATGTTTGTATATTATATTATTTTATTGATCTTAATTTAAATCGTATAACTTCGTGTATCGATAACTTTTGCATACGAGGTCGGATTTGCGCGCGGTTTGTTCCACTACAATCGTATCAAAATTCCAAACATTTTGGATCTGGTTTGGATGAATTTCGAGACTATTAAATTTTGGGCCTTATTTTGGATTTCAAATCGATTTGAAATCAAAGGTGAATGTCTTAACCCACTCACAACTACTAAATTGTCGTATGTTAGTTAAATTAAATTCATATTGTGGTTAGAAGTTGATTGATTTTTGTTTGGTATATTTAATTTGTCATTCTAGTTAAATTTGAATTTTATTGAATATAATTGTCATTAAATTTAATATTGAATTTTAATTTGCCAGTTAAATGCCTGTTTATTGGTTTATATGAATGATGATTATGATAGATGCTTAGTTGTTGATATTTGAATGATTGAATGTATGTTTATTCATATGTTGTCATCACACTGCAAGTTCCCTTAGTTTATTGTTAGTAAATCACTATGGGTTGAAATGATACATACCCGAACGATCTATGGATTAGGGAAAAATCGTTATTGGTTGAAATGATAGACTTGAGCGATTTTATGAATTTTGAATATTAATCGGGATTGCGGGTTGAAGTGATATATACCCGTAAATTTAAATTATTGCAGGTTGAGATGATATATATCCATATCACTTGACCATAGGGTAGAAAATTATATACGGACACCAGATTGTTAAATTAAATGATTTTAAATCCTTAAATTTTGGATTCCAGTTAAATGTTATTTTGACGTAAATTTGATTTATATAAATTGAATTATTTTAAAAATCCAAGCTTTAAACGTTGAATTGAATCGGTTTAAATGAACTGTTTAAGAATTCAAATTGGAATTTTAAAGTTAGCTTTGGAATATACATGAAATTTATCAAAAATTGAGTTATTATAAATGTTGAATATTTAAACCTTAAAATCTGTTAAATTTGAAATAGTTTAAATTTATAGTTCAAACATAGATTTGAAATCGATATACATTTAAATGGTTTTAAATGAGAATCTGAATTGAAAGATTTAAAATTGAGTTTGTTTATTTGAAAGTTGGATATGGTCTAGATGTGTTGAAATGGAGGAATAGTTTAATTTGATATTACTTTCAAATTAATTATTTTAATATAAACTGTTTAAAAATATATTATTTTAAATTCAGATTTATTTAGATTTTCAAACCATTTTATATTAAACCATATTAACCTATTTTACCTATTTTATACCATTTAAACTATTTTACTCTATTTAATCTATTTTAAACTATTTTAATCTATTTTAAACTATTTTAGTCTATTTTAAACTATTTTAATCTATTTTAAACAATTTTAATATCTATTTAAATTATTTTAAACTAATTTAAACTATTTTAATCTATTTAAAACTATTTAAAACTATTTTAAGGTATTTCAAACTATTTTAAAACTATTTTATCTATTTTAAAACTATTTAAAACTATTTATGACTATCTAATCTATTTTCTAAATCTTAAATTGTGCAAGGCTGAATTGTTTATATTTAAATTCTGGATTTAAAAGCCAGTATGGTTAAATGATTTTATAACATAAGTTGGGATTTGAAATGATATTTGCTAGTGAAATGACATATTTGAGTAAATTTGATGATTTTTGAAATAAGGATTTAACCTATTTTATCGATAAGAATTCAAAGGTGAATATGATTTCGAAAGTGATTTTGTGAATGTGATATTTGATATCAATTATGAATTGATATTTGAAATGTAAAAGAACCATTCGGTATGAAATAAGCGTTTGGTTATTAGAGAGACCAGAATCGGATATTGTCATACTCTCTGCCAATATCGAAACCACTTTAGCAACTGTGTATGTGGTGGAGATTCCAGAATGAAGTAGGATGGTTTGGTGAACGATTCTATATAAGGTATTTACGTAGCCTTGACTCCCATGAGTTCAGCTTGATATGACTAAAATAGGAGCTATACTTGGGCCAAGTAAGGTCGCACCTCCGATCAGACATGCTTCTTTGATACCACATTATGGCTTTGTGATTGATTTATGGCCACCCCTCGATTTGATTATGGGAGTATGTTCCGAGGTGGGCGGTAGTAGCTGTTATGCGTTACCACCAGCCCTGTTCTACAAACGGTAGATGTAGCAACCCATAAATTTTAAACGGTTTTTAATAACGTATTTAATTGAATTTTGGAGAAATTTTAAATAATAATATTTTGAAATAAAAATTTAATGTTTGGATTACGTATAATTAAATATAAGTAGTCAATAAATAAGAAAACATATAAATTTAGATTACGTTACCGGTTAATTAATTTGGGCGTACGTTTGTTTTAATTATTGCATCTATTGTACGCACTCTTTTATTTCATATCTTAGCTTTTAAAAATCAAATCAGCACGTGCATTTAAAAAAAAAAGAATTAAAACCCTGCCTCCAATTCACGTGTAAAACTTTCTACTTTCATTTGCGTCTCCATATTTAATAGGAATAAAAATCTTTGATTTCCTAACCGTTTCAAAATCTTGTCCCATCTTCATTTTTGCAACGCAGTTCAGATCTGGAAAAAAAAGTGTAATGGGTAACGATCCGAAATTTTAGACCAATTTAAAATTCTAATTTTATTAAAATATTGAATAAAATTTGGTGGAAACAAAAATGATGGGAATAATAATAGTTTATATGAGATTTACAATTCGAATTAAAACAACAAATGTTAAGGATTTAATAATAATTGTTAATTGTAAATATTGATCTATTGAATAAAATTAAAGAGGAAACAATAGTTTAATTGTATTGTTGTAATTCAAATAAGTTAACCTCTAACAAATGAACTAAAATTGGTAACTAATGGATATGTTGAGTTATGTGAAATTATTAAATAATGTTTGATTTATGGTTAATAAAAAGAAAAAAAAGAAAAATAATATTATGTTTTGTTTATACATCAAATGGTGGTTTTGAAATTTAGTTTTGAAAGCAAATATGGATTTTTGATTCAAAGAAAAATTTGGTCTTAATATACATATATACACGGAAAGTTTAGTTTGGGTATAGGGTCCATTAATTATTGTGTGAGTTCTAGTAGGTATGTATATATAGGTTATGTTAGTATTTTCAAATATGTTACTCATTTCCTTGAAGTTTTGAAACACACTATCCAATCAACCCATCAATTGCTCTAATAATTTATTTTGGGAAATTCAAGGCACAGCTGTTTTATTTGCCATCATTTCTTTTATTTTTTTCAAAATGGTTCATTTTGCCTTTATAACGTATCCTTCCATTCCATACTTATCTTTTTCCTTTACGTTTCAAATATGGAACGTGTTGTCCAATCAGCAATTAATTGCTTTAATTTCTCAACTAAATCTAGGGTGACGTTGCCATCCTATAATTATTTTGAATATCAAAACATATAAATTGTATATGTTTACATTCATTTTCGGTCCGTTCTTCTGTTTTAAAGTAATATATTTATTTCTTAAAACGGTTACATTGTGAAACACGTCTCTTCCAAATCTTCACCGTGCAGCCCAAGCAATATAATAAATTGCTTTAATAACGTTGCTGAATCAACAGTCATTTCAATTTATTATTTGTTGTATGTTTCCTTTTTGCTTAAAATTTGGCTACGTAAACATTAATTCAAAAATAGGAAGAAATCATTCGTTTTCTGTAGGCACTTCATTTGCTTTAATTATTTCACGTGATTCAAGCAGGTGACCGTGTCCATTCACTCAACCTTTATCTATATTTTGTTTTAAATTTCTTTCCTCTGTTCACTAGGGTAATTATGGTATGATTCTCAGCCTAGTGGTCTGCCTTTCCTTCTTTCCTTCGGCAATCAAAAAAAACCTTTAATTATTATCTCATTTCTTGCTTGCACGGTTACATACAATCAACTAGTTAATTGCATGTTGTAGTCTGTTCACGCCTATTTGGTTCATAAAAATTATTAAGCATTTTACCCAGAGCAGCCAACTCACGTACATCGTTCTATATCTATTTATTTGCGTACAAGTTCAAACTTTTCCATTTTCTTTGATTGATAGATTTGTTGCCTTTATCTATTCTTTATCTCCCTGTCTTTATTGCTTAAAGGAAAGCAATCCATCAAAACGTGAATATTTGATTATAGCCAGCCGTTACCTATACCCAAATTTCCATTTTTATGACCGTCATTCGAATATCAAACTTATATACTTTTTGCGTTCATTTCGCTCATTCCATTTTACGTTTCTTATTCCAGCTTTTAAATATTGAGCTCCTCCCTTATATTTCTCTATGGCCTTTACTTCTTTCTCTGTTTCTTTTTTTTTCTCCCCCTCTATTAGCTTCTCAAAACCATCACTCCGCAGCTCCTCCCTGATCTTCCACCCCTCGTGCTCCTCCGTAGCCACTTAGACCGTGTACTCCTTCTTTTGCGTAAGTGTATATATATATGTTTGTGTATATATATATATATTTATAAACCTATGGTATATTATAATATATACTATGTACGTTAGTTTATATGCTTATATATATATACGTTGCTGTATGTTAATGAAAGAAAATATATATATATTACACACTATATTCTCTGTTTTGTTATAAAATATATAAGTGTTATAGGGTATAAAGTACACATATATAAAGTTATATGTTGTATAAGAATATAAGTGGATTTGTAGAGATAAAGCATGGGTTTATTGATCTTATAATTACGTAAATACAGATTTTATATAAACAGTTATATGATCTATTTTTATATATTATAGAAATTGGAAAATCTGGTTCGACGATGAATATATGTTATACTGTTTATATATTTACAGTAATATATATTGATTTTGTTTAAGTATGATATAGACAGTGTTTATAAGTTTTTTAAAAAAAATAAGTTACATTAGTTTGGATTTTTCCTGTTGGGTTAGATAGGGTCACTGAGTATACATATGTATATATTTATACCTTATGTACGTTTGTGTATATATATATATATATATATATATATATATATTAATTATATTTTAAGTTATACTAAGTTATAATATATAATGGTTTGTAGTATTCCTAATATTTTAAAACGGAAAATATATATTGTTGGAAACTTGTAATACAATCGCGTTTGTATATTTTCTATTTAAGTTTATATAACTTTATATATATGTGTGTGTGTATATAATATAACTTTTTTTTCGCAAATGTCTATATGAGTATACATTAATTGGTTTTAAAAGATATAAATATATGGAGACTTTGTTCGAAATGTTGAATTAAATTTTAATTTGAGATATATGATTAAATTGATTTTAATAATAAATAATAAAATTATATACATCATTTTCTGTCATATCAAGATGGTTCTAATTCATTTTCACCAAATTCTTATCTCTCAACTTTGTTGAATTCGTGCCAATCTAGTGTTGCTTTGAAATCCGTAGCTTGTTGTGTTGTCTATCTTCTCTAGACTCTAGCCTCGAAAGGTGAGCAATCACTCACGATTAACATTCTTTTATTTATTAAATTTGGTTTCAATTGAAACGACAATTGAAATATACTGCTGAAATTAGTAAATTTGTTATATATGCTATTATCTGTAAACTGTTCACCTATGGGATACGACACCATATCCTATTGTTTATACTTTATTTAATTACTATTGATATATGCCTGTTGTTATATTATTATCATATCCTGTTATATTATTATCATTTGTTATCACTCTGTAAGCTCCCTGTAGTTTAGAATTCACTATGGGTTGAAATGATACATACCCGAACGGACTTTAGAATAGGAGAATTTTGTTATGGGTTGAAATGATAGACCCAAGCGATTTTCATTAAATTGAATTTGGGATTACGGGTTGAAATGATATCCACCCATATATATTTAGTGTACGGATTGAAATGATAAATATCCATATCACTTGACCATATGATAAGAAATATATACAGACACCGTTGGTCCATACATAAATATTTTGAAAATAATTTCTATGGTTTTGGAAAGAAATATATGGTTTAATAAATATAGGTTCTTAAGACATTAGATAAATGATAAATTTTATATTTAAATTTAGTAGTAATATTTGATTTAAATTAGATGGATTTAATACGTAGAATATGGTTAAGTATATATATAAATCTATATTTCAATAGATTTTCTTGTGATAAATTGAATAAGTAAGGTTGGGAAGGTAAATTTGGGTTTACTGGAAATGGTATTTAAATAAGGATTTTAATTAATCGATTTGAAATTATTGAATGGGAAATTTAAAGGTATGATTTTTTAACTGGATTTTGATTTAAGTGATTTAATGAATATTTCACATTTAAATAAAAAAAATATTTAGTAAAATGTAAGTTAAGGTTACTTAAATGATATTGAATCTAATGAGGGAATATCTCAAGACTAAATAATAATGGGGTTAAATCGAGATCTATATGAAACTGTCAATTGAACTTTGAATTGTAGAATATTAAAGCTTTGAACTATACTGGAATCTAATTGGTTTATTTGTGATTCAGATCTGTATTTGAAATCAATATAATTAGAATTTATTATTTAGAAAATTTAATTGAATAAAAATTTAGTTTGAAACATTGAATATTTAAAGTTTTGAAATAATATTGAAATGTAAAAGGGTATTTTGTGATTTCAAATCCGGATTTGAGATCGATAAAATGTGAAATGGTTATTTAGGAATTGAGTTGAATTTTAAATTATTAAATTAAGATTGGACTAAAATTTGAATTTGGAATTTGAATAGATTTGAATCGCAACTTTGAAAGTGATAAAATTTGAATATATATATATATATATATATATATATATATTAGATGAAATGATATTTTGGTTTTGAAGTATAAATTAAATTGAAATGACCACGGTGTTATAGTGTATATTTCTACATTGTAGATAGTTCCACGCATTCTTAGAGAATGGTTATCCCATACGTCCTCTAAATTACTTGTATTTAGTTGATATTTCACTTGAGTTGGATTTATTGATATAAGAATGTTAATCCTGGCTCGAGTGTTTTGTGTTTTGCTTTACACTCGGGTCAGACTGAGTGATACAGCATCTGAGACTCACCTTCGAGGTTGGAGCTTTGCTTGAAGATCCAGCTATCTATCCTTTCAGTCATCCAATCGATTGGTTCAGAGAAGTCATCTGCCCGTACTGGAGACTTCACTGCATCTGGGATATTCTGATGTATTTTATTTCTAACTTTGTTTATATAGTAGCTTCATGAACTACTATTCATTTATTCCGCTGTGTATTATTGTACTCTCTGTATCTGTGATTCTGTGATTAATTTATTTACTGTATATGTTTTTGCCAAATTTAAAATTAACAATTCGGTATTTTGAATTATTCAAGTCGGACATGTATGGTTTTATTGTCGATTTGAATGGTCCAAAATAGCGGGTCGTTACAGTAGAATCCTACCCTGACATTGCCTCACGTGCCATGTCACATGCCTTATCGTGCCTCCTACGAGTTTGGTTTGTACCATTCCTATGGAGTGCCCTCTGATAGCCCTTCAGTTTACGAAGGAATTACGATATTGTATAAACTATGGGAATATATATAAAAATGTGTTAAGGGGGATAAGGGTAACGCCTTAATGCTATTTTAATACTTTACTTTAGACACTATTATAATAGCGTATTGTACTATGTATGTAGACAGTTGAATGGTCCTTAGGAGATGGAATCCCAAACATCTCTTGAGTTATTGCACGCACTTATATAGTGGATAGGAGATGTAAAATCCCGTAAAGATCTCTGAAGCCGTTACACTCATATTTATTTACTATTGACTTAACTTACATAAGATCTTTTACTTCTGACTCGAGTGTTTTGTCTTTTCATTACGCTCGGGTCAGCCTGAGCTTTTTAGTGTATTGAAGACTTTATTTCTAGAGGACGAAGACATAGATTTGTATACTATATTATTTGATATATGTTCTGCTGCATTATTTATTTATTTCTACCGTATGTAACTGTGATCTGTATTGTAAAAGTGTAATCAAATGTTATTTGTAAAACAGCTTCATGACCTATTTATTTGATTATTATATTTTGTCATTCCGCTGTGAGATTCTATGTTTTGTTTTTCTTTCTTTTCTCTTCTTTTTCTTATTTACCCCGTCACAATCCTCCCATTTGAATGGTTTGAGTTGACATGTGTAGTTTATTGTCAATTTAAACTATCCAAAAAGGTGGGTCGTTACAGTTATTCATATTGAATTTAAGATATGTTTTAAGGTGAAAACCCTATAAAATGGCATCCAAATGTCTCACGATTTTTTATGAAGATCATAAATATTATGTCGGAGATGGGTTTTAATTTTAAGATTTTTCTGAATTTTTGTGGAATTAATATGAATTTTCTAGTAAAGAAAATGGGTAAATAATGAATTATTTAGGTCTGAAATTTTTATATGTTGTAAAATATATATTATGTGATTTTCTAGAATTTTTCTAGATTTTTCCTAAGTGTTTTACTGCTTATATAAAATTATTTAAGATATGGGACATAAATGTTTTATATAATTAAAAGAGAAGAATGGACTTTTTGTAAAAGATTTAGATTATAAAATCTGGAAAAGTCAATAGCACTATTGACAAAGTGCGGTACTTTTTATTAGTAAAGAAAGAGGCAACCAATCACAATTAGACACATAAGGCAGGTGGGGTGAAAAGAACTATTTCTACAAGTTTTTCAATGTTTCGTCTCTTTTGACACAAGGTTCCACCTCCATAACTGTCACCTCCAACACAGTCGAACCCAATGCATATGGTATCAAGCAATTGGTACGTAATAAATTGGATGAGGGCGGAAGGTAGGGAGTCGAAACCATGGGTTTCAAAGGGGTTGAGGCAGTCCTTTGTTTCTAGATTAAGGAAATACGCCTGCATGCTTTCGAACTATATGGCTTTTGACTAAGCAGCTTGCAACAAAGTCAAATGATTTAAAAGAAATGGTTTCAATTGGGTTGCACCTCTATTTTTAAATAAATGCTTTCGACTTAGTCGAGACCTTTTTGTTGTGGCCTTCTACCTTTCGAACCAGACGGTTTTGAAGGGATTGTTTTGTTTTCCTAAAACCTGGCGACCTTTCCAATGCTTTTGAAGGGATGGTTTCGACACCATCACTTCATTGCTTAGGAAATGGTTTTGAAGCAGTTGCTTTCGACTTAAATGTTTTTAATACCCTTTTTCTATAAGTAAAGTAAAAACCCAAATGATTTCGAAAGAGATAGTTTTAAAAGGTTTCGAAACTAATTCTTTCGACTTTTATAGGTTTCTGATCCTCTTTCTCTACTTGAAGGCAGAATCCAAAAGGTTTCAACCGAGACATTTTTAATGGTTTCGAATGGTTGCCGCATGTTTTAAATTGAATTCAAAGTGCTTTCGAAAGGACTAAGTTTGACTGTTTCGAAAGGTTTGATGAATGATTACGAAAGGGGTGGTTTCCCAGGGTTTCAAAAGGATTGGAAGGGAAAGTTTTTCCCTATGTTTTCGAAAGGCAATACTTAAAAGGTTTAAAGAGGGATGTTTGTTATTTTGAAGCTTTCGGAGAAAAGAAAGGAAAGGTCTTTCCAAGACTTGTGAAAGGCAATATTTAATGTTTTCAAAAGGGTTTTCCAATGGTTCGAAGGGGTTACCTTCAAGGGTTTCAAAAGGGTTGTTTAAATGGTTTTAAACATGGGTTTAGAATGTAATAAGTAAGCAATGTGGCCTAAGTAATTTCTAGTTAAAAAGGGTTTTAACTTGTTTTGGAAGGATAGTTATTCCTTATTAAATCCCATCAATATTATTTTGAGTAAAGTATATATAACATGGCAAAATGGTTAGAGTAAAGCTAAAGATATATTTTCCTTGTATATATACATATATATGATTTGAAGGACTAAATTATTTTGAAAAGGTTTTCAAGAAAAATTTAAAGGTTAGTTAACCCTAAGAAAATAATTCGGACAGTTAGTCTATTTCGTAGGTAGTCTGCCTAGATTTCGGACAGTTAGTCCAGTTTGCGGGTAATCAGCCCAATTGTATGGATAAATAGTCCATAAGTAGCATAATGGACCTTACTATTATATGTAGGCAGATAGTTCACATATTACTTCATTTATGGATAGATAGTCCATTTATTAGCATAAAGGATATTGCTATGTTGATATAATCAGTTTGATTAACCAGTTTGGTTGCAGGAAAGGATTGCAATATATATATATATATATGTGTGTGTGTGTGTGTGTGTGTGTGTGTGTGTGTGTTTTTGTGTATACGAGTAGGTTGGCACGTGCGATGCACGTGCGCAGGAGGGACTGGTATTTCGAAACCCTGGTTGTGAAAGCAAACTGTAAGTAATAAGTATAGTTGTCGTAATTGTTTTCTCTCCTCCTTGTTCCAGGCTGGAGACGGGCATCAACAATAAGTTGATGGCAGAGTAAAAACGTTTTATAAGATATTTTTGTGTTAATTAAAGCTGAGTTGTAGTAATAAGGTTGGAATTTTTTTTACGTACATATATACAAAAAGTTAACCAAGTGCTGTAATTTATAAAAGCTATATTTGAGCATATATTGCTTTGTCCATTATTTATTCATTATCACCTAATATGTCATTAAGTTCAACGAAGACGTCATTAATCAGAGCATAAATTGAAGAAGTATTGGTCCAAGCTTAAGTTGCTTAATGACTGAAAAGAATGCGAGTAATATATTAATATATAAATGGCAGATGACAACATGTATTTTGGACATTCATAGTCTTTAATGTATACACATTAAGTGATATCAATCTAAGAAATAATATATCTCTTATGAAACACCCTTGTGATTCAAGTGTCGAACAAATCCAAAATCACAATTTTTGTACTTTAGGTATATGCTAGTTCCAAAATCTAATTTGGGTGTATTTTAGTTCCACTTAGGTTTGCACATATATAGTTATATAGGTTTTAATTTATTTATAACTTAATTAACTTATATAATATATATTTATCTTTTTAATTAAATCATATTTAATTAAGTTTAACTCATATTAGTTAATTAAATCGTATTTATTAATTAACTTATATAAAATCTTAATTCATATTATTTACCTATAAAATTTATAGTTTGTTTATATATACATATCAATATATGTATACACATTAATCAATTAAATTTTAATTAATTTTATTTAATTAATTCATATGTTTAATTAAACAATTTAATTAAATATTTAAATTTGTCTAAAAATTTAATATAATTAATCTTAAAGAAATTTAAGATAAACATATAACTATAACAATTATAGTCACATACACATAAGGTCACTTAAGCAACCTTGAGATGCTTTTTTATTTGGCATTTATAATACCGGCTAAAGATGTGTAATAACAAAAAATTTATCTTCACATGGAGTGCAATCACGACCACACATCCTTGTTTGGTAAACTTGTGTATTGTATACAGTGAAAGGATGTGGGTTAGTAAAACTAAATATTTTTGTTTTTAATTGACCTAGCTTCTCT
Organism: Allium cepa; assembly: GCA_030765085.1. Classification (NCBI taxonomy): domain Eukaryota; kingdom Viridiplantae; phylum Streptophyta; class Magnoliopsida; order Asparagales; family Amaryllidaceae; genus Allium; species Allium cepa. Next base: position 1,027,309,144 of record CM060937.1, on the reverse strand, counting down.
ATTGAGCATGCTCTTATGGAGTTTCATGAGGTTTGCATCATTGCTTCCTTTTTTTCCTTCAATAGTACTCCAACTTTCCAATCTAACTTTTAAGCATGGTAAGCAATGACATGGTTCATGAATAGTACAGTTAATTGTGAATTCATTTGTTGATGATCTAAATTAATGTGTGATACAAACTACTTGGAAAACTAACTAATAGAATAAAATTAGCACTTGCGAAATTTATAATAATATGATTAGAGTTGTTGTCTTTGGATTAGACCACCACAAATAGTACATTCCCTACTCCATACAGTAGTAAAGGTTCAACATCTACAGAAGTATATCAACTACTCCACAAAATCTTGAAAAATAACAGAATTGTATAGCATTATTTTCCAATGGAACAATCATCAATCATAATTTCACACGTTTACTATAAACAAACACTTTAAATCCTACTAAAAACAAAACTTAAATCCGATAGAAATAATAAAAACTGCACAGTGGCGGGAAAAAATAATTAAATATCATAACTGGAAAAATATAAAAAGTCTCAAATATAATAAAACCAATGGGAATTGGTGCAACAAAATAATGATCCGTACTCTGTTACTTCATATAAAAAATAAGGGGCTTTACATCAAAGGTCCCTATTTTTAATGTTGTTGTAAGAAAAGTCCCTATGATAATAAGTATGTAAATTAAGTCTCTGTTTTTTGTAAATTAGAATGCACAAACTATCTTGCGCTTTTCTTATAAAAGTGCAAGTTAACTTGTGCTTTTCAAAAATTTATTTTTTTTTGAAAATTTCAAAAATTTAAAAAAAATTCAAAATAAAAAAGCGCAAACTAGCTTGCGCTTTTTTGATAAAAGTTGCAAGTTAGCTTGCATTTTCTGTCAGAAAAGTGCAAAGCACCTTGCTTTTTTTATTTTTCAAAAAATAGGGACTAAATTTACATACTTATATATACAGGGACTTTTCTTATAACAACATCAAAAATAGGGATCTGTAATTCGTTTCTTGAAAAAATAATCAGTGCACTTTCTCACATGCTCACTTTAATATATTATTTCCTAGCTTTCCAATTAAAGCTTTGATATCCACAAATGTCTTGCACAGCCGGTAAGTACCAGTTACATCACTTAACTGTATATTAATTACTTTGAAAACCGTTTCCAAGCTGGCGAACTTAAGAATTCCACTATATTCCAGCATTGCTTCATTCATGCATGTGTGGTTGAAACCGTTGATGATGAGATTCCTGTCATGTAAGCAATAAAAAGTTAAACCATTTTTTGTCATACTGGATGAAATATATAGTCTCTTTAGGGGTGAGTGGTTGTTATTGCATTCTTTATCGTACACAGTGAAAACTCAACAATTGAAATGTAAAGCAATTATGTTAGCAAATTCAAAAAACACTTGTTAGCATCATTTCCACTAGCCATCCAAATGCATAATCAAAAACCAACCTTTAGCTACTTACAATACCTAGAAGTCGATGGCTACCAAAAAGACCCTAGTAAAGTCAATAATACATCGTAAATTGACTGGTTCGAAGGCCGCTTGTGATGGAGGCAAGGTTTTTCAAACCGTAGTAGATATGACATTGCCATTGTATTCAAACGTATAAAAAATAAAGTAGCGTATAAAGTTGGTAAAATCCAAAAAAAAAATGTGAAGAAATAAAAATGAATAAATTAAAGCATTTAAGAAATTTTTGAATAATAAAATAACTTTTAATTGTGGATATGAATTTGGTCGTCTACCATATATAATGGTTTATCATATTCTTTGATTAAAAATGATAATCATCATTAATTACCTTCCAAGATTACATGCATAAATTTATTCAATGAGACTTTTGCAAAAAAATATCTAAAAATTTTCAAATTATGTAAAATTCCTGGCTCAAAAGAACCTTTTAAATTACAACTATTTTTGAAACACACGTAAATCGTGTAAAATTTGCAAAAATAACCATGCAATATTACTAATTCTTCATATCTGTTTTCTCTTCACGTATATTTCAACTACAGGTAAAAAAAGGATTACATCCATACAAAAAAGCAGTGTATGGTTTTTGAAATATTTGTAGAAGAAAATGCTAATGTTCAAATAAAAAATAAAAAATTATAACTTTTTGCTTGTTATTTGCTCGAATAGTCACAATTTCTAGATTTCAGTTATAAAAATGGTAAAATGATATATTTGAATGGAAATAATTCTAAGGGGGTAATTTACTAAGTTTGATTATGAGAAGAGTTTCTCCTGTTAAGTTTCAATATAATGGGTAGATCCTAATATCCGCTTTGTTATATCCATAACTTAGATATATATTGTTAATTTTCAATATAACCTCTCATAATATATAATCAAATTACAGTAACTATGCCAAAGTTAGATAACCTATGGAATGAGAAGTCCAAGGAAAAAACCATATCTATTTGTGAAATGGGAAAACTATACTTACCATGTTTCGAGTTTATTTAATCTTTTATTACATATATTCTATAAACCCCTCAAGCTATTGCGTATCACCCACCTTAATCAAACATCTACCATAATGCAGGAACTACCATATTCTTTACAAAAAAACTGTTTATTGTCATTGATTACCTTCCAAAATCACATACATAATTTTTTTTACCCATGTAAAACTCAGAACATAACCACTATAAAACTCCAAATTATAAACATGAATAGTATATAACATTAAAAGGAAATAAATAATGTACCTATTTTATTCAAAAACTGTGTTTTTCTTTGTCCTTTTGGTCAACAATTTGTTTGATCTCATTTCAAGCATGACATGCATATCATCTGCAATAACAAAGAAGAGTGGCAATTAGGTATGCTTCATAATAAAAGTTTCATGCTCATGACTAATTAGTTAAGCTAACTAAAAAAACCACATCCATCAAATCAGTATATATCAACGTAAGATTAAACTTCCACAATGATCTATTATAATTTTTGTATTTATTACACATTATAAAGCAAAATCAATTTTTTGATCGAATGATAACCTAACATCCCTGGGATATAAAAAATTATCTATACTTTAAAACCTCATAAAAATTAAATTTTCCTTTTTATAGAACGTCAACAAAACCCTCAAAATTCAATGTTAATGTTTAGAGCATGTAGCAATGAAAAGCTCGCTATTTTCTAAATTCGTTTAGAACATGAAAACGATTTTACATCCCATCCTTCTTCTGCGATTACCAAGCCCGCTCCATGTTTACTATTCGCAATATTAATTAAACATTATTTCAACTCATAAAATAAAATTCACGACTTAGATGAAGACAAAAAAAACTTCAATTTTCTGGATTAGTAAGGGTAGAAGAGCTTTTATTGAGACATAGAGTCAAGGATTATAGTTGATTATTAAATAACCTCATACTATAATCTTTATTAACAAAATAATATTGTTAGGTTGCAATATTGAACAAAAATTTCAAAAGTATCAAACTTTAGAATATGGTAAAGAAAGTAAATAAAAGTGAAATTAACAAAATCCCTGGAGTAGTGACGAAAGGCTGCCAAAACATAAAGATGTGAGAAACTATTTTAAATCTAAAATTAAGGAAATATTAATAAAATAGTAGGATACATGGGTTCTTTGCAGGAAAAGACAACAAATTAAGTAGTAAGAAAATAACATAAGAGGATAGGTCCTCAAAATCAAGTTATAGATGATCATGTATTCACCTCTTGAAGACATGCACTGCCCTTAATTTCAAGAACTGCCTAAAAGGTTAGTAGTGTAACAAAGAATTAGTAGCTAATAAATTGGAAAGATAAGCATAGATATATTTCCAAATGAACCATACCAAATGAGTGAATCGATGAAAAGTTTGGTTAGTAATAATTTGATGGAAGAGTCAAATCCAAAACAAAGATATATTTTCATAAAAAAATATTTTTAAAACTTCAGTGTATAAAATCTGTAACAGCCCAAATTTTTAACAAATATTTTTCACTTGTATTTTAAAAACTTTGGGGTTTATATAAAAATCTAAATTTTAAAATGATTAAAAATAAAACAATTGACCAAATTTTTAATTAAATAATAAGATAACTGAAATTTTGACATGGTTAAGAATTAACTTTAATTTGGGGTTTTTGTCGAAGATGGTAAATAACTTAATTTCTAGCAAAATCAAGTTTTAATTAAGAAAACATTAATAGCTTAGGTGGTTAAGACATCTGGGCTATTCACGACGGGTCACGAGTTTGAGTCTCAGCATGGTCAGAATTTCGATTTTTTTTTTAGTGTATAAATGAACTAGGTAATTACGCGTTAAAAAGGGCGTGTAAATTTATGGAATAAATACCGTATATATATATAAGATTATATATAAGAAAACGTATAGAATTTTAATCCGTTATTTCGGTATATTTTGGGCATAAAATATTATGGCTATAGTACACATTCTTAAAAATATGACCTTAGTGTAAATGAGTAAATTTATCAGTGGCATGTGTTTTAGAGGGAAGGAATATTCTAGCATTCAAATCAAATATGTTGCCTCTAAATTCAACGCATTACTTTAAAAATTTGATTTCCATAGATTTTTTTCCATTCAACAAAATTTATTTCTTGCATTTTTCAAAACACAATTTTCTCCTAAATCTCAGTCATGCGCAGTATCCATTCTCCTATCTGCTTGCCTATTTCATATGCCTATGTTCCATTTTGGACCGAGTATACTTCACTTCCTTGCATACAAAGCAACTCCTCTTTATAAATACTAGCCTCGTTCACATAAACTTTATACCTCCTCTGATTCTTCTCAAGAACTTTTGCAAGCTACAGGTAATGGGTATTCTCTTTTGTTTCCTTTCATTTTTTTTTCTTCTTTGCTTCAGATTCATTTATTTTACTCGACTGCTCTATCTCCTCCACGACTGCACCACCTGTCCTTGCCACATTTTTTTTCCTTTTTCCCGCTGACTTGGTTTCGTCCCTGTAGTGGGTGAAATCATCTAAGCCTGCAATACTTTAATACATATGGTTGTGTGAGTTTTTCATTTTGCATGGGATGTTGAACGTGTTGTAGAACATGTTTATAATAGGGCAAAGGAATAAAAAAAAATATTATATAAAACAGAGGAAGGAGAGGAAAGGAAGAGGGAGAGGAGAGATATTGAGTGTACCTGTACATGCATCACGGCCATAAAAATGTTTAAAACATGCATCTATGTTTTGAAATTTTCGGCCGTGCATATATATTGTAGAAGCATGCATTCAGTTTTTTTCAAAAAGTGTTTATAATTTTGCAAATCTAGTTCACGTGTTGAAAAAGAAAATTGATATTTGGTAGAGAAAGATAATAGGAGTGCAGAGTACACGTATATGGTTTATGAAGTAGCGTGTTTAGGTGCATGTGTGCATGTTTTGATTTGGAGTTTGGCAGAGACGTGTTTATCTAGGCAGAGACGCAAGTTTTGCATAAAATTCATATTTTCAAACTAGATAAGTAGGACATGCTGTTGGAAATTTTTTTATATATATAATAATAATAAATAGCATTGCCAAGCCTATGAAGTTGGGGTCAGGATGTAGGGTGAGGCAGTCAAGCAAAAGCTGAACCAAAATTTCTTTTACTCTATTCGTTCCAATTGTTTCGAAAATTTTGCTTTGACAGTAATTCTAAAAGTCGCGTATTTGGTATTTGGATCTTATTATAGATTTGAATCAAGGCGTGGCATCCGCGGAAATCTAATCGTGCCATTTGTACGTTCCTTTATCAAGTGGTACAATCGTTTGAATCTAAATTTCTACAGCTTTAAGGTGAGTATTTCTCACCAGACAAACATGCCTATATATCTGTGAATTATCGCAAGTGTATTTGTAGATTTTTATTTAAATTTTATCTGTCTGTAATATAACGTAGGATGTTAAACCCATTTAAAATTGACACCTCATCAGTTGTTATCTATTGTGATATTATTGCAGTTATATTATTTAATGCTTATTTACTGATTAAATCATCACTGCAAGTTCCCTGTAATTTGAGATCGTTATAGGCTGAAATGATAGGCCTGTACGATAATTATTTATTCATTTATTTATTTAATTGTTTAATTATTTATTTGTTAACTTGGGATTGCGGGTTTGAAATGATAGGACCCGGGATTTTGTAAATTGCGGATTGAAATGATATAAATCCGTATCACTTGACCTAGGCTAGAAAACTATATACAGCCCGTGGTTTATACATTATTTTTCTGAAATGTTTAAAAGTATTTTAAATAATATTCTGGTTCAAATGTAAAGGATTTTTATAAAATTTATAATGATTTTTGAATAAGTCAAAATGTTAAATAAATAAATGTTTAAGTAAAATTTTGGAATATAACTTATTTTGGGAAATTCTGAATTTTGTTAAAAGTAAGATTTCAGTTAAGTAAAATTTGATAATAAGTTTAAAACTTAATTGTTAAATCAATAATCTATTACAACATTTAAATGCTGTCTTTTATAAACGGACTGTTTTAACCTATAGACTTAAGGTAGCATTTCATAAGTGCTACAGAAACTGAAATTTGATATTTTAAATAAATTTATGGAAATAATCTTTGGGAAAAAGGGATTAAATTTTGGAATTTAATATGTAATTAATAAAATAAGGAATTGACTTTGAATGGGTTTTTAAATGGAAGAATTTAATTTTAGAAAGGTGAGAAAAGGGAATTAATTCCTAAATAAATAGAATAGATTTAAATGGTATATTATAAAATGACAAATGTTTAAAAACAATATTTTGATATTGAAGTATTTGAAATATATTTTGATTTGTAAAGTATAAATACCATTTTTAAGCTGTAACCACGGGTTATAATATCGTTTGGTTGTTAAAGAGACCGGGATCGGATATCTGGCATACTCTCTGTCGATACCGAAAACCACTTTACCAACCGTGTACGCGGTGGAGATTCCAGAATGAAGTAGGATGGTGGTGACGGTTCCTTTGAGGTAAATACGTGGACTCGACTCCCGTGAGTTGGCATAAGGTGGCTAAAACAGGAGCGATTGACGGATTAATGAGGTAGCACCTCTGATCGGACGCACTTCTTCGTATGCCATTCTATTACTTTTGTGATTGTTTTGGTGCGCACCTTTGATTTGGGAGTGTTGTTCGAGGTGGGCGGTAGCTGCGCGCTACGCGTTTCCATCGGTCCGGAAGCGTAATTGGTATATCTACCCTGGCATTGCCTAGTTGTGCCGTGTCACCTACCATAGCGAGCCTTATACGATTTTGGTTTGTACCATACCTATGGAGTGCCCTCCGACGACGCCTAGTACGGGGGAGATTACGGTACTGTATAGACTATGGGAATATATTATGTGTTAAGGGCTATATGGGTAACCCCTTAACGCTATTTAAAAGTAAGTTTATTTTACAAATAGACACTATTATAATAGCGAAGTATTACTACATAGTAAATAGTTTAACGGATCCTTAGAGGATGGGCGGTCCCAAGCATCCTTTAAGTTACTTGCCTTATATTACAGTACACTTGAATTAGCTTACACTATATAAGTATGTATGTCCTGACTCGAGTGTTTATGTTTTATTTTACGCTTGGGTCAGCCTGAGTTGCAGTTCAGTCATCATCCCGGAGCTAGGACTTCTGTAGATCCTTTCAAGTTGCTGGCTTCTTTCTGTCCGTTATCTTATTTATGAAATCAAGACTTTGGGATTTTTTGGAATTTCTATTTGATGATTTAAACTATATTTGGGATGAAAGACTTTGTAATTTTTATTTGATTGAGACTATTTATAGTGGCTTCATGAACCACTAAGTATTTTTAAATTCCGCTGCGAGTATTCTGATTCTGTGTCTGTGATTCTGTGATTAATTATTTACTGTATATTTTGAGATTTGCCAAATTTTAATTACAACACGGTATTTTGAACAATTCAAGTCCGACATGAGCGGATGCGAATGGTTGAAAATATCGGATCGTTACATTTGGTATCAGAGCTTTGGCTCTAGGCAAAACTTAGAATGTATGGTAAATTTGATTTACAGAATCACTTTCAGTCGAGCTTGAATCTCTTCCTTTTGATTCGATTTCCTTTGAATTTTGGAACGTTCCCTACGGTTCCAAAGTTCATTCGTGTCCCTCACTATTCATTTTCTTTCGATTCTGGAGTATCCCATAACTCCACTTCGGATGATCTTTATAGTGAATTGGCGGTCTCGCCAATATTCTAATAAAGGGGTGAAACTCCTTTACAATTAGCATTGATTCACCATAGATTTATATTTAACCTCGGTTTAGATGCTAGTATCTTTGGTTATTCCGAACTCTATCTCTTCGGATCGAATGGTAAATCTACATTCGATCTGACTCTTTAAGTCACGGTTGACCAGGTTAAGGTTGCCCGCGATTTATATAAACTTATCTAGTTCCTTGTTCTGTTATTTAATCATCGGATCTTCTGATTCCAATTTATCTTTAAATCAAAATTCTCTTTGATTTGAATCCATCAAATTTAAATCTCTATCCTTGTTTTGAAAAATTTATTCCTATATTTGGGAAAAATCTAATATTATATATAAGTATAATTTTCAGAATTTTATAATTAATTTAACTAGTTGTCAAGAGATAATAGTTTTGATTTTATTTATGGTTTTATAGACCATGTGTTTTGTCTAATATAAATAATTGAATGGTTATAAATTAATTTGGAAACAGAAATGAATTTAAAACCAGAACTTGAGAATTCAATTTTCGATGGTTTCAAACCTTGTGTTAAAATTTTAAAGGGAGATATTATTTAAAATATTTTCGAATAAAAATTTGTTTCCAAAGAATTTTAAAGGTTTAAAAATCAGTGCTCTTCTCCTTGTCGCTAGGAAATAATTTCGGTGATGATAACAACATCATCGACATTCATTTTCGAGTTTCGAAGTGAAAAGACCATTCTGTAGTCTGGCTACAGTATTACCTTGAGAATTTAATTGATTTGAATCTCTAAAATATGACTTAATTTATAATATATAGATATATGATTTAAATTTGATTTGACATATTATGTACATATATTTATTTGGGTTGAAGGGAATTAGAAATTTAATTATTAAATTTTATCTTGAGGAATAATTTCAAATTAAAAAAAAATCAAATTTTTGAATAAATAATTCCAACCTGAGATAATTGAATTTGAAAGTTTTATTTGAATAATACTCAATTTCATTTCAATATAACCTACCTTGATTTTCAGAAGTTAACAATGTAATTGGATATTATACAATATAAAAAGATTTATAAATAAAATTTGAGTGGTTATAATAAATGTTATACACTTAAATTCTAGTTATAAAAAGATTAACAGAGGTAAATAAAATAAAAGGGTAATGGAATAATTTTCAATATAAAATGATGTTAAGGAACTAAGAATAAATTTAAACAGTTGTAATAAGTGTAAACATATTTGACATAGATGAGAAAAATATATTGATAGAAATAAATTTAATTATAGTTTGGAATAAAGAAGAAACTAAATGGAGAATTTAGTTTATTTTGGGAAATGGTAAATTTACTTTAACAATTAAGTTAAATTACCATTTCAAATTTGGATTAAAATTACACATTTTAAATTAGAATGTTATAATACCTTGTGTAAAATTTGGATTAAAAAAAAATGAATGATTTTTTTAGTGTAGGGATATTATACAAGTAAATATGTAAATAAATAAATGTTAAAATTTTAAGTATAAATAGATGAAATCAATGATTAATTTAAAATCGAATTTTTATTGTTTAGATTAATGATTCTAATTTAAGTTTCAATTTAGTTTTCTTTCAGGTTGTTTCTATTCTCCTACCTTCTTCCTTTTCGAGGACGAAAAGTTTTGAGTGGGGGAGAGTGTAACAGCCCAAATTTTTAACAAGTATTTTTCACTTGTATTTTAAAAACTTTGGGGTTTATTATATAAAAATCTAAATTTTAAAATGATTAAAAATAAAAAAAATTGACCAAATTTTTAATTAAATAATAAGATCACTGAAATTTTGACATGGTTAAGAATTAACTTTAATTTGGGGTTTTTGTCGAAGATGGTAAATAACTTAATTTCTAGCAAAATCAAGTTTTAATTAAGAAAACATTAATAGCTTAGGTGGTTAAGACATCTGGGCTATTCACGACAGGTCACGAGTTCGAGTCTCAGCACGGTCAGAATTTCGATTTTTTTTTAGTGTATAAATGAACTGGGTAATTACGCGTTAAAAAGGACGCGTAAATTTAGGGAATAAATACCGTATATATATATAAGATTATATATAAGAAAACGTATAGAATTTTAATCCGTTATTTCGGTATATTTTGGGCATAAAATATTATGGCTATGGTACACATTCTTAAAAATATGACCTTAGTGTAAATGAGTAAATTTATCAGTGGCATGTGTTTTAGAGGGAAGGAATATTCTAGCATTCAAATCAAATATGTTGCCTCTAAATTCAACGCATTACTTTAAAATTTTGATTTCTATAGATTTTTTTCCATTCAACAAAATTTATTTCTTGCATTTTTCAAAACACAATTTTCTCCTAAATCTCAGTCATGCGCAGTATCCATTCTCCTATCTGCTTGCCTATTTCATATGCGTTTTTCTCTTTACTCATATCTCTTACGTTATTTTTCTCTTTCCAGTAAAATTTACTTTCCAATTTATATATATTTTAATTTGATCAAATCATTTCCAAAATGCTAAATAATAAATGAAAGTTTCATTTTGTTTAAGGATAACTCTAAATGGGAATTTTAAAATAAAAAAAAAATTGGATTATATATTTGCTTTAAAAATTTGTAATATTTGGTCCATTTGGATAATAAATCGCCTTTTTATGGTAATAAGAATCAGAGAGAGATGTAACCAAAGTTTTATCTTTTTAATTTAGTAATAAATGTTAAGAATTTATAGCACATTAATAAACTGATAATTTCGAATTTAAAAAGGGCACGCATTGTAATGGTATAAGTAACGTATAAACGTATAAATTAAAAATGTTATTTTTGCATAAATTTTGGGCGTATGGTAATGCGTCAGTTTGGCATATTTTAAAAATCATATTTATATCTATATGGATTAAAATATCAGCCAGTAGTTTTATAGTAAACGTTATCTTTTCCATAGCTTTCAATTGGGTTTTAATTTTTGTATATGACTTTCTCATTCCAAAATCTTTGCCAATTCTTGCCGTTTCATTTAATAAAGATCAAAATTTCATATAGCTGATCACGCAACTATTAAATGGTATAAAATGTTGAAATCAAATTTTCATAAATTGGCAGCATAAATAACGCATATAAAATAACGTTCAAACTAAAGAAACTGGAAAGTAATCAACGGATGCATTTAATCAAGATTTTCGTATAACTGGATATAGTGAATCACGCTCCTCTATTTCATAAAGCACGAATCCATGTCTCTTGCTTCTTGTTTCCCACTGCAATTTGTTTTGCAAATTTTCGTACAACTGATCAAGCAAATTATGTAAACATTTATTTCATTTGCCTTTTCAGTACATAGCCAATTTATATTCGCTGACCGTTTTTCCTAAAATCACGCAAACTTATCCATAAATTCAAAAAAAAAGAGAAACAACGTTCAAGCATAACAAACTGGAAAGTAAATCGCGCATATTTTTTTCTAGAGATCTCTTGCCAATTTTCACATATTTGTTTCCCTGCATGTCGTGCCTATGTTCCATTTTGGACCGAGTATACTTCATTTCCTTGCATACAAAGCAACTCCTCTTTATAAATACTAGCCTCGTTCACATAAACTTTATACCTCCTCTGATTCTTCTCAAGAACTTTTGCAAGCTACAGGTAATGGGTATTCTCTTTTGTTTCCTTTCATTTTTTTTTTCTTTGCTTCAGATTCATTTATTTTACTCGACTGCTCTATCTCCTCCACGACCGCACCACCTGTCCTTGCCACATTTTTTTTCATTTTTCCCGCTGACTTGGTTTCGTCCCTCTAGTGGGTGAAATCATCTAAGCCTGCAATACTTTGATACATATGGTTGCGTGAGTTTTTCATTTTGCATGGGATGTTGAACGTGTTGCAGAACATGTTTATAATAGGGCAAAGGAATAAAAAAAAAATATTATATAAAACAGAGGAAGGAGAGGAAAGGAAGAGGGAGAGGAGAGATATTGAGTGTACCTGTACATGCATCACGGCCATAAAAATGTTTAAAACATGCATCTATGTTTTGAAATTTTCGGCCGTGCATATATATTGTAGAAGCATGCATTCAGTTTTTTTCAAAAAGTGTTTATAATTTTGCAAATCTAGTTCACGTGTTGAAAAAGAAAATTGATATTTGGTAGAGAAAGAGAATAGGAGTGCAGAGTACACGTATATGGTTTATGAAGTAGCGTGTTTAGGTGCATGTGTGCATGTTTTGATTTGGAGTTTGGCAGAGACGTGTTTATCTAGGCAGAGACGCAAGTTTTGCATAAAATTCATATTTTCAAACTAGATAAGTAGGACATGCTGTTGGAAATTTTTTTTATATATAATAATAATAAATAGCATTGCCAAGCCTATGAAGTTGGGGTCAGGATGTGGGGTGAGGCAGTCGAGCAAAAGCTGAACCAAAATTTCTTTTACTCTATTCGTTCCAATTATTTCGAAAATTTTGCTTTGACCGTAATTTTAAAAGTCGCGTATTTGGTATTTGGATCTTATTATAGATTTGAATCAAGGCGTGGCATCCGCGGAAATCTAATCGTGCCATTTGTACGTTCCTTTATCAAGTGGTACAATCGTTTGAATCTAAATTTCTACAGCTTTAAGGTGAGTATTTCTCACCAGACAAACATGCCTATATATCTATGAATTATCGCAAGTGTATTTGTAGATTTTTTATTTAAATTTTATCTGTCTGTAATGTAACGTAGGATGTTAAACCCATTTAAAATTGACACCTCATCAGTTGTTATCTATTGTGATATTATTGCAGTTATATTATTTAATGCTTATTTACTGATTAAATCATCACTGCAAGTTCCCTGTAATTTGAGATCGTTATAGGCTGAAATGATAGGCCTGTACGATTATTATTTATTTATTTATTTATTTAATTGTTTAATTATTTATTTGTTAACTTGGGATTGCGGGTTTGAAACGATAGAACCCGGGATTTTGTAAATTGCGGATTGAAATGATATAAATCCGTATCACTTGACCTAGGCTAGAAAACTATATACAGACCCGTGGTTTATATATTATTTTTCTGAAATGTTTAAAAGTATTTTAAATAATATTATGGTTCAAATGTAAAGGATTTTTATAAAATTTATAATGATTTTTGAATAAGTCAAAATGTTAAATAAATAAATGTTTAAGTAAAATTTTGGAATATAACTTATTTTGGGAAATTCTGAATTTTGTTAAAAGTAAGATTTCAGTTAAGTAAAATTTGATAATAAGTTTAAAACTTAATTGTTAAATCAATAATCTATTACAACATTTAAATGCTGTCTTTTATAAACGGACTGTTTTAACCTATAGACTTAAGGTAGCATTTCATAAGTGCTACAGAAACTGAAATTTGATATTTTAAATAAATTTATGGAAATAATCTTTGGGAAAAAGGGATTAAATTTTGGAATTTAATATGTAATTAATAAAATAAGGAATTGACTTTGAATGGGTTTTTAAATGGAAGAATTTAATTTTAGAAAGGTGAGAAAAGGGAATTAATTCCTAAATAAATAGAATAGATTTAAATGGTATATTATAAAATGACAAATGTTTAAAAACAATATTTTGATATTGAAGTATTTGAAATATATTTTGATTTGTAAAGTATAAATACCATTTTTAAGCTGTAACCACGGGTTATAATATCGTTTGGTTGTTAAAGAGACCGGGATCGGATATCTAGCATACTCTCTGTCGATACCGAAAACCACTTTACCAACCGTGTACGCGGTGGAGATTCCAGAATGAAGTAGGATGGTGGTGACGGTTCCTTTGAGGTAAATACGTGGACCCGACTCCCGTGAGTTGGCATAAGGTGGCTAAAACAGGAGCGATTGACGGATTAATGAGGTAGCACCTCTGATCGGACGCACTTCTTCGTATACCATTCTACTACTTTTGTGATTGTTTTGGTGCGCACCTTTGATTTGGGAGTGTTGTTCGAGGTGGGCGGTAGCTGCGCGCTACGCGTTTCCATCGGTCCGGAAGCGTAATTGGTATATCTACCCTGGCATTGCCTAGTTGTGCCGTGTCACCTACCATAGCGAGCCTTATACGATTTTGGTTTGTACCATACCTATGGAGTGCCCTATGACGACGCCCAGTACGGGGGAGATTACGGTACTGTATAGACTATGGGAATATATTATGTGTTAAGGGCTATATGGGTAACCCCTTAACGCTATTTAAAAGTAAGTTTATTTTACAAATAGACACTATTATAATAGCGAAGTATTACTACATAGTAAATAGTTTAACGGATCCTTAGAGGATGGGCGGTCCCAAGCATCCTTTAAGTTACTTGCCTTATATTACAGTACACTTGAATTAGCTTACACTATATAAGTATGTATGTCCTGACTCGAGTGTTTATGTTTTATTTTACGCTCGGGTCAGCCTGAGTTGCAGTTCAGTCATCATCCCGGAGCTAGGACTTCTGTAGATCCTTTCAAGTTGCTGGCTTCTTTCTGTCCGTTATCTTATTTATGAAATCAAGACTTTGGAATTTTTTGGATTTTCTATTTGATGATTTAAACTATATTTGGGATGAAAGACTTTGTAATTTTTATTTGATTGAGACTATTTATAGTGGCTTCATGAACCACTAAGTATTTTTAAATTCCGCTAAGAGTATTCTGATTCTGTGTCTGTGATTCTGTGATTAATTATTTACTGTATATTTTGAGATTTGCCAAATTTTAATTACAACACGGTATTTTGAACAATTCAAGTCCGACATGAGCGGATGCGAATGGTTGAAAATATCGGGTCGTTACAAAATCAACTTAGGCACATAAAAGTCCAAAAATAGACTAACTGACAAACTTTTTAACAAATATAGAATTAGAAAAACTCATATATTGACTGTCCAAAATAAGCATTGAAGACTATTTTTGCAATACTAACATGAGAAATAGAGAGAAAACATTAATTGGAACCTATTTTATTACTAGTATCATTGGTATTTGTAAAAACTTATCGTAAATATAAAACTAAAATAAGACAGTATTTCATGAAGCATAAAATTTTAAAATTCAAAATATAAAACTTTAAACTAGTATGTAATAGATAAGTATGCAAAATACTTAGCCTTTTAAATTTCCTTAAAAAAGCATTTTTCAATGCATAAAATGTTGTTTGGAAAATAGATGTTTTTTAAAAAGATGAAAAAGATGAAAAAGTAAATATTGTAGTACTAAGAAAATATATAGCAGAAAAAATGAGTTAAATCGGTAATAAGTACATTTCTATTAAAATCGCAAGAGCAAAAAAATTTATATCATAAAATTTGTAAAAAATGATAGAGAGGGAAAAAAAGCACTCATAATTATAGTTAATTTTGTTGAAGATATTTCAGTATTTTATCAATAATTTTCGTTTGAAAATTGAAAAAAAACAGAAGAAAAATATAATTCAGGTTGATCTAGGGCCTTGAGTTTGTTTCAGCAAAGATTGGAGCATCATTTAAATAATGGTGTAGTTTTAAAGGTAATACTTATATTATAACTCTACAGTGTTTGGCTTCACCTTTCGAATTAGAATGTTGTAGTTAGACCAACTACATATATTTAGGTAATTGAGTTTTCTTACATCCCACGCACCTAAAAGATGTTATTTTCGTTGTTTCATGTAATCTTTAACCAAAAGGTGCGGTATTATTTTCTTGTCCCAAGAGGAAAAAATATTTAGTAAGTACAACATATGTCTTCAATTAAATATATAAAAGATGAATAAGAAAGTGAAGAGAATCATTTCAATTTAGAAAAATGCACTACCACCATATGCATAATAGGCATAATATCATAAAGAAGGAAGCTGTGGTAGCTATACTCAAAAACCAACAAAAAAAACAATACCTTCCTGTAAATCAAATAATTTTTATAGACTCTTAATAATCATCAAGCCTTGAAAGGTTCAATAAATCATCCGTCTTCATGTGCTCTCTTTGGCTCTTTAGACATGCGCTGCATAAAAAGATCACTGATTAACATCCTGCATTTATTTATGGATGACTGAAATTATAATTAGGTTATAAATTAAATGTAAAAAATATTGGGAATAAAAAAACTGAATAAATTAGTGTAATAATTAGTCATTCAATACTCTAGAATGTACTATGATTATGTTGTGATTATACAGGCTGCAAACATTTAAAGCTTCATGTACATATTTCATCAAGAAAACTATTGCTTTTTCATTTGATAATTGAAAGCGACTTCAATTTCTTAAAAGTTAACATAAAAGCTGATGTAATTTATTGTGCAGTAGTACGTAACAATTGGTAATTGTAGGTAATCAACTAATTTTAAATTAGGTAGGAAAAAGTCAATCCAAATAGCAAATTTTACATAAACAGATAGAGTGATGCTAAAGGCATTGGAGATGCATAAGTGTATCAAGTGAACAAATGTGATATAACTTCTTAAATTGCAATCTTAAATGTTAAGAAAGCCAAACAAATATAAGAGAAATCAAACAAAACATAATTTATTTTCCTAAATCAATATGTGAAAAATTGAACTAATCTGTAAAGGAAAAAACAAATCAATTTCAAAGGCCATCACAGAGACTTAAAATAGCAATGACATAGAGTGATTATAGTTAAATAAGACCAAATACATTCTAGGTAATAGCGCAACTGGAATCGACTAAAACTAAGAAAAAACGTAACAAACAGAAAACATGACATAGATGAAATTGAAAGTAGGTGTTGCAGAAGGTGAAGATTAAAAGAAATTCTAAAATGAATTGCAAAAGTGGGAACTGATGGGATTCAAAATTACCTGATCAGCAAATAAGACGTTGTCGTCCTCTCTAATTTCCTTACCAAGAGAAGTATACAAAATATGATGCAACAAATCCTTCATCGCATCCCAATCTTTCACAAAACCCCTCGCTATAGGAAATAGCAAACCTTCGAAAATGAACAGTAAATAATTCCCAGATTAGGAAATTTTCTTCGTAGAAATAGGAATAAGAAACAAAGTTATAGTTAGTTCTGTAAAATTAAAGTTTGAAAATAATGTTAATAAGAATATATTGAACCTTACAAAATGACTTTATCAAAGTTAATGTTAAATTTACACAAACTGATTTACATCAAAGTTAAAATTCCATATTGATGTAGAAGTAATTTAGGTTTAATATCGGTAATCAAGGAAATGCAGTTAACAGAAAAACCCTACACATAATCTCCATAATATATTCTTTATGATATGAATTAGTTGACTTCTATATAGATATTAATTCGTTATGGGCTATGTAATTAGAGTCAGGTGCTCCGGCATCATCAACAAATAAGAATGACTTGACCTCTTGCATATTCAGTAGCACATCATTAAACAAAACATGTAAAAAAATGTTTTTTATTCTGTATGATAACTTCGTTTTCTAAATTTATTATTTTTCATATTATACATGCATCATGCACACTTTTTTATGGACAAAACTATAAACGATAAACCAACCGAAGCCTTACTTTCTTGGTTTTAACTTCAAGCTCCTTGCATTTTCATATTTTTAAACACCCTTATTGATCTTCGACATCAAAGTATATAATCAACATTGAAGTAACTAATTGTTTAATAATAATAAAAGTGAATTTATTTGAAATTAGATACATATACCTCCCTGAAGCTAATGTGAACTTGAGCATAAACTTTACAAGTATATCAACTCACGGAAGCACAAAAATAAACTTATGTGTTACTATAGTGTATTAGGTTGAATATTATCAACCTTATCGTGTTTTTTGTTTCAAAATAGAGCCTCTACATTCAATTTCAGCAACATGTAATATTTCAAAGTTCAAACTAATGTAGTAATCAAAATAAATACCAAAACCAAAGTTGAATGAAATCAGATTACTCCAGTACTAAGTTGATAATAAATACTTTGGACACAGTTGATAATAAATACCGCGTTTGGACATGCTAATACAAACAAAACACGATAAGTTAATATTGCAATCAGATTATCAACTTTGGACATAAAGTGCAGAATGAGTATTAAATTATATTGTTGCTTTATCTTTATCAGTTGCTTCAATGGTGTTCCAGTACAAAAATATAATTGTTTGTATTAGTAAGCTTACTTCAATACATGATCGATGCATATAAAAGGTGATTTGACACTAATGCAAAAGCTAGCTTTAAGTTTTACATTATAATGTATATGGACAAAATTTACCATAATAGTGGTTGGAAATAAATAGAAACAGAGGAACTTTTGAAAAATCTGTACATGAATGGGCAACATCTGATATTGTGGTCTTAGTGTGGATAGTCGAATATTCAATGCTATTTTTTTCAGTCATTAATGTTAGTATGTTATGAATATTCAATCACAAATCAATGAGCTCGTATATTAAAACGGGGTAATACTAATAGTCAATTCGTAAAACAATAGGGTATTTAGTCACCATGAATTTGTTAAAATAGGAATTACAACATCATTTTAGAATGTATATTATATTATTTAAAACATTTTTCTAACCTCATTGTTATGAAATTGAAGAAAAACAATTTTAAGAAACAATATGATGAGTAGATTGAGTTTCCTTTCCTTCTTTTTCCAAGGTTGAGAACGACATCTATTGCAAATTTTAAGTAGACGACGGAGTTTAAAACGCTGTGTTTTGATAGTTGGACGCGAACTGGTAGTAATTTAAAATGTTGTCATTCAATTAAAGTGAGGTATTTGTGGAAGAAATGGTGTAAAAAATAGTTATGATAAGCATTCAACTTTTAAAACCTGCTTTACTTCTACCATTTATTAATGTCAAGGGTTATTTTATTTAATTAAGAAAAAAAATCTTTTTTTCCTTTTTATCATTAATTGTTGTCAACAGTTATTTGTATTTAATCATAAAATGCAGTCGCATAGTTATTTCCCTGATGAAATAGGAAAGCATGCAAATTTAAATGTATGCACATTCTTAGAAAAAGCACATCCATGCCTTATATGAGTGACCGTGCCATACGTATGAGGGTAATGAGAAATCAAAAGCAATGTAGTAAAACAGTCCATACTTACGGAGAGTTAAAATATGGAAATGATTAATGACAAAATATGATTATAAAATTACCAAACAATTCCTTGTAGCTTCCTATGATTTCAGCACTATCTCATAAATTTTTGTAAGGAATTAGGATGAAAGAAATCACACTGTCAAAGGAAACAGTTTATTGAGATGTTAAAGACTATTTTCTTGATTTATTTTATCATCCGCATAAATTAGTACGCATGATACAAACTATAATTGCAAGCATTATCATCATTCCTCGTAGTACTATATCTATATATACATAATGGTGGACCTATCAACAAATAGACTTGATTATACTTGCACCATAATGAGATAAATCTCTAAATCTGGATTTACTACAGATATTCCAATAATATATCTATATTAAGAAGATATGACGGAATATAATTAAAGTTGCATAATTATCGGCCTCCTAAAATGGATCAACGCCTATATATTTTGCAAGATATTGCTATAAACAAAGTAGTAATAAGAATTATATGCTTATGCATAAATTGTGTTTTGGCAATAATTATTTTTTACATTATTACTACAATACTAACAAACAACACCGTGTAAACAAAAAATGAAAAAAATGATAGTTTACATGCCTTCTCATTTAATTTCTTCGTTCCTTTGGATGTTGCACCATAATTTATCATTCTACCGAAATATTTGATCAAAAAGTATTTGGTATCCCTGCATAGTTCAAAAAGGACATAAGCAGAAAAAATAGAATTTGGGAAGAATATATTATATATTTGATATTGATATAAGCATGAGTAGTAGAACAATATAAAATAGCAGAGAAATGACAATTTTTTCTGGCATAATTTATCATCCTACCAAAATAAGTTAGATGCAGTAAACTTAAAAGAAGAAATTTAATAAGATACTCACTCTTTCCAATAAAATATCATCGAGAATAAGCATGTGCAAATCATTTCACGAACCTAAAAAGGAATCAAGCATGAGCTAAGCATGGACTAAAATAAGATACAAATTCATATTAAACATAACAAAAATTATTAGATTTACCTCTTGTGATGAGCTATTCCTGTCCATTTTATTCTCAACTTAGATTTAGGAATATGAAGGGAATCAGTCTCCATAGCTGTAACGACCCGTATAAATTCAATGTTTAAATGAATTAAATTAATAAGATTTTTATTTAAATTTAGAAAGGAATAAAAATCTTATTTATTTATATGAAAGAGAATGTTGAAATTTGATGTATCAAGGGTAATTAAAAATTTACAAATTTAATTATATATTGCAATTAATTGTAATAGTGGAAATTTGTCGCATTCGAATATAAATATTAAAATGAAGGCTAAAATAAATTTTGTAAATGGTGACTTAAAACCTATAAAATCCAAATGAATTAGGTAGGAAAAGATTCTTACCTGGATATAAAATTAAATATGAGAAATTTATGAAAGTATTAATTTGATTTAATGCAATAAAAGATTGTGAACGGTAATTGGAATAAATTAAGAAATCATATTAGTGCAAGTAAATAATTTATGACTTGAATGAGATTCCAATTCAAATAAATCATTTAAATGTTATGATTTGATTTTTAATGGAACATGAGAAAAACAAATGTAAGGATTTGATTAATATATATGTTATGTGTTCAGGGTATTGAATAAAAATTGGGAATCCAATTGTAATTAATGATAATAACGTTGATATTAGTTAATAAATTAAATTTCAATGCAATACCCATAAATGAATGGAATGAAATGAATGTATGTAAATGTATACTAGGTTATTTATCAAATAGAAAGAAAAGTAAATATCGAATTGATTGATGAATAAATATGCATTGAATAGTAATTGAATGTAAGTTAATGGTAATTGTATAAAATCAATATAAGATAATGAATTGCAATAACTATGAGTTGATATTAAATGTTGAAATATTATATAGAAAAGGATTTAGATGGAATGGATTAATTTATGAAATAAAGTATAGCAACCATATAAAATGTTAAGTAAGTTAATATTGTCATTAATAAAAACGTTACTTTAAGGATAATTAATGTAGTAACGTAAGGTGTAAATGTAAATTACAATGGAAGCGTAACCTTATTTCTAGGTAGACATTGTAGGTAGATTTATGAAATGGAGTTTATGAAATAAATGAAATTGAATATTTCGTTAGTACGAATTTAAAGGAAAATGGGTTAATTTGATTAAATCAATAAAAGATAATAAATACAATGATGGTGGGTTATTAATAAAGGTGAATAGGGTAATGATTGTTATAGTAAGAATGGAATTCCAAATTGTTGGAACGGAGTAAATACACTTAGTAATAAATTTAGTATAGGAAAACGAAATGGAAATATTGAATTAATTAATCCGTATATTTATAGTAAATGGTGATTATTGGATTGTAAATAATAAACTTATTAAAGGTGATCAAGGGTTGTGACCACCAGTTATTATGAGTGATACATACATATTTAATTCATTCGATTGATTTGGGAATCATTGCAATAAAAATAAATTAAATGTTACGTTAAATAAATTTAGGTAATAATGGGGAATAACGTATATAAATTCTTCATTAAATGATGATTTGTGAATATAAAGATGGAAATAAAGTTTATTAATATATCGGAATTTAATTTTGATAAAAGGTTAATTGCAATCAAAGGATAAATGCTTAAACAGGAATTAAGCTTTATTTATTCATTTGGATGTAGAATATGATAATTTGAATCTACTGAATTTATTTGAAATTGAATAGAACATTTTATGTTGATTGAAAATTTAAGTTGGAATTTGGAGATGTTTTAGTAATAGAGTATAAATCCAAAGGAATTCCCATCTATTGGGTACCAATAGATAGGATAATTGAATGAAAGCTCAACTAAGGGATTATTGCAAAGTTAATTTATAATTTGTAGATATAATGAAATTGAAATTCTACGCTGAAGTTAATAATTTAATCAGCATTTAAGAAACATCTTAAATTGTCTAAATATGGATAATCAACGAAGGATTATTAAGTGATAAAATATTTCCAATACTAAAACCGAAATATAAAAATTTGGATTTATTTATTAATTCTTAATTTAATTAATTAGTATAAAAATAGCCATTTTTGTCACGGACTCGGATTTCGACGAAACTAATTTCATCGAATCCGTAACAGTGAATTATTGTAGGGTTTCAAGTTTCGTAGCGATCGGACTTGTCGTTTGATCGTAAAACGCGAAACGCCTTGAGATCGATTTAATTGAAATCAATTTGGAAATTTTGTTTTCAGCATAACTTCTTCATACGATGGAATTTGGACGTGAAACTTTTTCCATCGCGTTCAGAATATTTTAAAACACCTATTTGAATATATGGGTTTACCCAATTTCGTTCCGGAGTCAGAACGGGCTTTTTGGCCCACGTTAGCGTTAGCACGTTTGTTTATCTGGTCCATCTACTCTATTTCAACCCTACCTATAAATACCCTGTTATAAACCCTAATTTCTCCTCATTCTCATTTGTCTGTACATACCTTCTTTCTCAGCTCCTCATCCCAACGGCAGACAAAACCTAATTCCCAAATTCCAAAAAAAAAAAAAAAATTTGCGGATCTGCAGCAGCTTCTGGTCGCGCTTCGGGTTTCAGAGGAGAAAACCCTAGAGCAACTTCGGGTCAGGAAGAAAATTACTCGGGTCGCTCCGGGTCATTTTGGCGAAAACTCCGAGCAAGCATCGGGGAATTGAGGCGGCGCACCGAAGTCGAACCCGAAGTCGATCCAGGACCAGAATTTTCCATTTTTCAAATTTTCATAACTTTTGCATACGAGCTCGGATTCACGCGCGGTTTGCTTTGCTGGGATCATATCGGAATTTCTGACGTTTTGGCACTGGTTTGGACGAATTTGGAGACTGTCCAATTTTTGGGTTTAAATTGGATTTGAATTCAATTTAAATTCAAAAAGGTGAGTGTTTTAACCCACTCACAACTTCTAGAATTCCTTATGTTTGTTAATTTGACTTAAGATATGAGTAAAAATTTATTTATGATTGTTTAGCATGTTTTATTCATCATCTCAGTTAATTCGCATTTATTTAATTTAGCTGTTAATTTATTTTATTTATTTCATATAAATTTGACAGTTAGAATTTATTTATTTGCATATTAACTGCCAGTCATAGTTATATTAAAAAAAATTATTTCATATTAACTGCCAGTTAAATTTACATTTATTTTTGCATATAAACTGCTAGTTTAACAGTTGTTAAATTTATTATTGAATATAAACTGTAGTTAATACATGTTATTTATTACCCGTATAATTTATATGCTCTATATCGATGATTGTTTAAATTGGATGATGATTGCAAATAATGGTTGATGATTGATATTTGGATGAATGGATGCTATATTTATATTGTATAAACTGCAAGTCATCATGCATTTTCATTTCATTCGGGATTGCGGTTTCAAATGATATACAACCGCATTTTTATTTTAAATTGCGGATTGAAATGATAAACATCCGTATCACTTGACCATAGGGTAGAAAATTTTATACAGGCACCGCGGTAAATATATAAAATTATTTTTGAAATGTTTTACTATGGTTTTGTAAAGCTATATATATATATATATATTTGGGTTATGGGATATTGATTCGGTTATTTATATATATATATATATATATAGTAAATTTTCGGGTTTTAAGCTTTGTATAAATTTGATTTGAAGTATAAAATAAAGTTTGATTTTCGAGATCAAATACAATTAAGAATTTATTTAAAATTAAATTTCTAGAGTTTTAATGACTTAAAAGAGAATAAGGTTGGAAGATGAATATTAAGTTAAAAGTGAAACAAAATGAAAAGTTAGAATTTTTAAAGGATATGATTTTTGTAACTTGATTTTTGTGTAAAGTGATTTGAATGAATATCAGATTGATTTAAATTAATATATCAAGTTTAATAAATTGAAAGATTATCCAATTATGTGAGGTTATAAGTTTTACTTAAATTATATTGAATTCATTAAGTAAACATTTCAAGTCTAAATAATAAGTAATTGAATTTGATATATATGCGATGGTCAAATGAGTTTGTTTTTTTGAAATGGTAAAATTTTTAAAGCTTTGAAACATAAGAATTAAAATGGTATTTGAAAGTTTAAATTGATATTTGGAATTGATTTGTGAAATGTAAAGAAGCTATTTTGTTTTATAAAAGAATTTAATATTTAACCATTTGAGAGATGGAAATTTGTTTCAAAGTTATGATTTTCAAGGTAGTATAATTTGGAAATATTATATTCAAGAGTTTTGATTTCTAAATATTTTATTGAAACCACTATGATTTTTGGAAAGAATATATTGGAAAATAAAGATGATATCATATTGTTTTGGATTTTAAAAGGAAATGATATCATATTTATATGGTTTTGAAATGGATATTATATTCTGGTTTTAGAAGTATAAATTATTTTAAATGACCGCGGTGTTATAATAACGTTTGGTTGTTGAAGAGACCGGGATCGGAAGTTGTCATACTCTCTGCCAACTCCGAAAACCACTTTAACAACCGTGTACGCAGTGGAGATTCCAGAATGAAGTAGGTTGGTGTAGGCGTTTCCTGCAAGGTAAATACGTGGACCCGGCTCCCGTGAGTTGGCATAAGGTGGCTAAAACAGGAGCGATTCTCGGGCCAATGAGGTCATTCCTCAGATCGGACACTCCTCTTTGATATTATACTTTGACTTTGGATTGATTCAGTGGCCACTTTCACTTTGATTTTTGGGGGAGTTTGTTTCGAGGTGGGCGGTAGCTGCGGCTACGCGTTACCATCAGCCCGGATAGCAATTGGTATATCTACCCTGGCATTGCCTAGTTGTGCCGTGTCACCTACCCTACCGCGCCTTGTACGAGTTTGGATTTCTCCCGTAGCCCGTGTGGTATCCTCTGGTGGCTTCCCGATCAGGAGGGACTATGATATTGGATGGACTACTGGGACTATTACGTGTTAAGGGCTATATGGGTAACCCCTTAATGCTAAGAAAAAAGTAAGTTTATTTTACAATTAGACACTATTATAATAGCGCAATATACTATATAGTAAATAGTTTAACGGATCCTTAGGAGATGTAAATCCCGAGCATCTCTTGAGTTACTGCACTCATATTTATTTCTGTTAATTTAACTCATATAAGATCTTTTAGTTCTGACTCGAGTGTTTTTGTTTTTCAAATTCGCTCGGGTCAGTCCGAGCATTTTCAGGATTTAAAGATTTTATTCTGGAGGACGAAGACGAAGATTTGTAGTATTACTATCTACTATATTATCCCACTACACTATTTAATTCCGCTGCATTGATATTATTGGTATGTGAACTCTGATATTTAATTGTATAAAGAAGAATCAAATGTTTTGTAAACAGTTTTATGAACTATATATTTTATTATTATATTTTATCCTTCCGCTGTGAGATTCTGTTTTCTTTTTATTTCTTTCTTGTTTTTTTCCTTATTTACCCCATAACAATCCGCCCTTCCGTATGGTTTGAATTGGCACGTTGTCGATTTATAGCATGCGAAAAGGCGGGACGTTACAA
Organism: Allium cepa; assembly: GCA_030765085.1. Lineage (NCBI taxonomy): Eukaryota > Viridiplantae > Streptophyta > Magnoliopsida > Asparagales > Amaryllidaceae > Allium > Allium cepa. The sequence continues at coordinate 1,027,283,289 of CM060937.1, read as the reverse complement.
TAGCCAGATCAATTTTGCATATCCTATGAAATTCGTACTCTATTGGACATTTAAAACAGACTGATTGAGAGAAATACCATCATATTAGGAAGAAGAGATCGGAGAAGAGAATTCATGTTAGTTTATGTGTAATGGAATAAAACGTGGAATATGAAATTACCTGAGTTTCTGAAGAAGTCTGGACCGAACTTTCAACTGGTACGGGTTTTGAGGTCATTGTGAATTTGTTGGCTTTAGCTTATTCAAGCCGTCGGCATGCGCAAATCTCGCATCAAAACCTGCAAAGGCTGGAGGAGGCGAGGATACAGTCGAAGAAGAAATCGACAGTGGGAAACCGACAGCCTTCATCCTCCTCTGTTGTTGACGTCGGGGGATGCGGTATTTTCTTTCTTTTTCGATTTAGGCCTATTATGTAGGAAAATGGGGCTAGGGTTGAAAGGGGGAAGAAAAGGACGGAGAGGGATAGAGTGATAATGGGTGAGAAGGATGAGAACGTGCGGTAACTACCTCCACTATTTCATCAAAGGACAAAAACTTCCTTCCTTATGATCTGCGGTAGTAAATGAAAAGGGGTATATTCGAAAATGCCAAAAAGGCTTCACTTTGACCGTTTGACCCAAGATTTTGCTTTATAGTATACGAGTAGTTTGGCACGTGCGATGCACGTGTGCAAGAGGGACTGGTAATAAAAAAAAGTCTTTGTAAGATTTTTTTGGACCTTATAAAATGGTATGTAATGTTGCATTTTTTATGCATATGTACATATTAACCGTTTATCAAAACAGGAATGAATTGTTATTTTATAAAATAATTAAACATGCAAAGAATGTAAGCAATTATTACATCAATATTTAAAGAAATGTAAAAAATATTAAAATTAGCGCTTCCAGTGGTTTGAAACTTAGAAAACTTGCATTGTTATATTAATTAGATGACCAATTGTTATTGTTATTTTTGTATAATGCTATTAAGCAAAGAACTAATTGTGTCAAGGACCTGTAGCTCAAATGGTTAAAAGTATGATACTTTAGACATAGATTCTAAAGGCCATAGATTTGTATCCATGAGACATAAAAAAGAGTGTTGTACTTGAATAAAATACCGCTCATGTTATAAAAAAAAGTGATACTACTAACTCTTGGATAACATTAACACATTGCAAGATGAGAATAATCTAACTCCCGTTGCACATCAAACTATAGGTGGTTTGAGTTCATGGACAAATCTAAATTTATATGCAAATGTTTAAGTTTGAGGGAAGTTGAATATATAGTTTTAATTTGAAAAATTATTTTTACTCATTTTGAACCTAATTTAAAATAGTTAATTAAATTTTTTTTCTACTTTAAGAATATGGGTTCCTAAGCATTTCCGTCTACTTTCTGTATTTTTCATGCATACACAAAGCTACTTGAAAAGACACTGCACGCATCAATTTGTTTTTAGTTAATTAATTTCTAAAAAGGTTTGTAACTTGATATGCACATCAATTTATATTTAGGCCCTCAAATCTATGCGTGTATTTCTTATGTAAATAGAACTAACCATTTTTTTATCGAGTTGGGGCCAGTATCTCATTTCATCTTAAAAGCTTAAATCTAAAAAACAAAAATCATGTGTCCTACTAAGCAAAAAGGCAACCAATTTCCATGTGTTAAAGATCGGTAACATAAAACATGCATCGAAAATAATTAAAAGATGACTTAGAATGAGAACTGGAGATGGGAAAGCATCAGGTTATTCCAGAACAAAGTGTCTAACCTATTTCCAACAGAAGTACTAATATGACTACATTAATACTATGAAATGAACTGATATATACCATAACCAAATTAATTATGAGAGTACACAAAACCCATGTCATACTTTTCTGTACGTAGCAAAAGATACAGTTCAACCTATCATGCTTATAGTATACTTAGGTCCAGATAAACATGAATGAAGATGACCACATAATCCACATAATCCATCACGTCCACATAATCCAGTTATTTTCATCACGTTGGGTCCTTTTCTGTTCTTTTTTTTTTAAGATCACCAAGCCCTCTCGGACTTCACCATCCACTGTTCACATCAAGAAACAATGACAGATCAAAAGCCCATAGTTTAGGCTCCAGCGTTGTTCTCTGCCATTTAGCATGCTTCTGGCCTATATCACTTACAGTTTATTGCAGCCATCTATCTCCTCTACATGAATCATTGGTTTCATGATGGATTAGACCTTTAGCTTCATGCACCACCAAACCACAGTCAAAAGGCTTCAGCTTCTTATTTATCCTACAACATCTTGCCCAGCAACTGTAACTTCCATGTACAGAACAAAAGAATGCAAATTCAGCTTCAGATCCAGCTCCAGCGTTAACCCTAGTAACTTACATATAGCACTTTATAACACCCTGTGCTTCCATGCAACGCCTTATACCACCCATCCAATACATATCTCTTCATCTTTGCCTTGCCTCAGACATGTTCATACAATAGCTTATTCTTATCCATGAAGTAGGCTCCAGCTCCTGCTATGCTATGTTATGGATCATATTAACCATTGCCTACAAATATAAAAATATAAGAAACACTTTTCAATTCAAATATATATCCATAAATTGATCTTTTACTTTCAATAAACATAGTTATTTATGGGGAAAATCTAATTTTACTGAACTTTCATGATTTTCAATAATATTTTATTTCTATATTAATTAAAATCAATAAAAAGGAAAACACTTTCCTTTTGCCCAGACTCTCATGACTTCAACTTTTTTATATAAATATTAGAAGAGCACCTAAAAGCAAAAAAAAATCAACTAATAAACCATATATTGAACATTTTGGTCCAGCTTTTCCAAAACTATATACATCAATTGTACCTGCTTCATAAAGATCTAAATTCTTATTCACCTTCTAGTGCACTAAAGAGAATCGAGGACAAACATACAAAGAAAGAAGATTTAACCAAGCACATGCTTACTCATCAATTGTGGCACACGTGGCACCCATCCTCAATTTTTTATGACCACGACAATCGACATCTACCACTACATACTGAAGACAAATACAAAAATGTTTTGAGCATACAACTTGATAAAATTACTCATATAAACAAATCCTATTGAATGAATTTACAAATAAGGTCAGTAAATTTAGGCCACAGTATTTCATTCTGGTAGTTAATTAAGTCATTGTTACTTGTGCTTAATGCTTCGTCTCCCGTTAGTAACGTCCATCCTAACTTAGTCGTTTGCTGAATTACTTATGCTAGATTTGATTTAAAAAAGGGATGAGTTTGTGGGTTTTGTGAATAACAAATGAAAGAGGATAGGTGGGAAAATGGTGGAATATAGAGGCAGCGAGAAATTATTTAGTTATTGTATGCGTTCAATGGTTGTATATTTACTCATGATAATATAAGGTTAAATGTAATAATTAGGGACCATAAATTAATAAACATACAATGATGTTTATCAGGAATTCAGACTTCAAGCAAGAACCCAAAAAAAAATAACATAAATAAAATGAAACCACCACAAATCTCAAGTCGGAATAAAAGTCACCCTAAGTTGCATAAATTGGTAGGTTTAGAATATGAAATTCTAAAAGAACTGTGTCTCTAAGATTATCTTTATTTCAGATATTTTATGCACACTCATCTATTAACAGAAGTTATCATTTCGAATGAAGCTATATACACATAGAACTGAGTACTTACATTGTAAATATTTTGGAAACATTATATCGAGTTTAAAAATCATTTTACGACAGATTAGTAAGTAAGAAACATACCAACTCAAGGTTTAATATAAACTTTATTTATCTGTGTTTTTGTGTATTGATGTCAAACATAGCTGTAAAATATGAGTGTAGACCCCATGCAATCAAGCAATTTTAGTTAGATTTGTCACCTCATCTAAAGAGAACAATTCAATGCACATAGCCTAAGTTTAGCAACTTATAATATGTATATGGTCCAACAATTGAAAAAATGAAATCCGTATTTTATAAACAAAAATGACTATGTTTAAAAATGGTTATTAATGTTTAGTCTGGAGATATACTAATAGCTAAATGAAAGATTGGTGATAACATGGTGAGTGGAATATATAAATAAGCGAGATTGCATGTATATCTGGTTATTATGAACGAAAGAAAAGGTAACAAAATCAATACTTTTATTGATAGCAAGTTGAAAAAGGAAATTCTCTAGGCATTACATCTTTGTTAGAAACTTAAGTTGTTTATACTTACTTTATAGGAACATTTTCCTTCTAATGCGGCTTCCTCTTTTTATTTAACTTTTTCGTCTTCCTCTCTCCACCTGAAGCAAAACAAATCATATGTTTATATTACGATCTCAAATTAATTTATTGTAAACCATGCAAGTAATAAAGATTGAGAAAAAGTTGCACAGCTCAACAAAATTTGCCTCTTAGTAGCGTCCTTCTTGTCGATTTCACCTTAGTATTGGTTTTTTTTGCTTTCATAATGATTCCGCCTAAAAGTGGAAGCAAAAATTGCGAATTAGGCCTAAAATTAACTGCAGGATTATGGATAATATGTAACAAAATCCGAATCAAGCATACAGAGTAGATCTTTCTTCAAAACAAAAGTAAATTCGTTACCAAATATACTTTTGCAATTTTGATTTGCTAACATGCAGAAATTCGAGCACACATATTTTAGTCATGATCAAAGGAAAAAAGGAAAAAAATTATACAAAGTTGGAGTCAAAAAAATTGATTAAAGAACGATACCTTCTTCGATCTCGTTCGTCGTTATGACCGACCACTATAGAACCGACGTCCGAAAGTGGAATAGTGAGTCATAATCTTCGATTTGAGCACAGTAAACTACCTTGCGTCTTCATGTTCAACTGTTGGTAGACAATAATCCGAAGAAGAAATCAAGAAAAATGGAGATTGTTTGAAGTGGGAGGAAGTTAGCGGTTTTAGATTTCAATTGTGGCTTTTGATAGCGGAGGAGAAACTGGCGGATTTTAGAATTGGATTATGGTTTTGATAATGGATGAGAACATGGGTAACCATTCTTCCACTATCACATTGGTAAATGACAGAAACAACCCAACACAATAGTTTATGATGTTATGGCAAAAAGGGTATATTTGAAAGCACAAATATATATATATATATATATATATATATATTGAAAAGGATATTGGTGAGGGGAAACCCGTCTGCTAAGCGGCGTGGTCTCACTTAATATCAGTAAACCGAGATGTAACAGAATTATTCACATCAGGCTTTATGTCTGACTCGAAGTTTTTGTTTCCCCTTAAACTCTCGGGTACTCAAAATTGATTTAAGTAAGCTAAGGGTTGAGGTTTTCATGTTTGTGCTTGTTGGCCAATAAGGCATCCAAAGATGAGCAGGTGGCTGACGAATAGCTAATTAGGATTTGCAGTTTCATTTATTTTGATTCTGCTGTGTATATAAGTCAAATATGACTATATTTCTTTGATCAACCAAGGGGGCATCATGATATGTCGGTCTTGGTGTATTTTTGTAATTATATATTTAATTATTGCTTGGGAAACGTTAAGGGATTATGTAACATGGATATGAATTAATGTTTTGAAATGAATCAGTAATGTATTGTTTTTGAAATCTGTGACTTTTTTCATATTCATGCGCTTCTGATATTATGGATACCATTACCGTATCTTATCACCAGATGTTAATACTATGGATGACTACAACATCTATAATGCTTAGCTTTTGGCCTCCAGATGCGGGATGTTACAACTTGGTATCAGAGCATGGTTTATGAAAAACTTTAAATTAAAAATGATTTTTAAAACATAATCCTAAGTAATTAGAGTAAGATTGGGGTATGGGATAATGCTATGGTAACGTACTTGTATTTTTTATAATAAGTATACGCTTTATCTCTAGACTCCTATCTTTGTTACGATATTTTTTGTATCTCATAAGGTTTGAATACATATATGGCAAGAAGAAGAGGAAGAGTTAACCAAGGAGGGAAAGTCACCGAAGGAAATGCCAGACCTAATGTGATAAGAGGTCAAGGTCAAGCGTAAGCAGAGAATGTGGGTGCCGAAGTCCCGTGGGTTGGAATGGAAATTATGTATCAGTTTTTCAAGAATATGGTGCAGGTGTGAGTTGCATTCGGGGCATTAGGAGGAAATGCTGCTGGGGCAAGAATTTCGAAAGCTTCGGTGGTTAATCACTATGCTAAGTTAAGTGTAGATTACACTAAGCTTAGAGGAAAGCCGTTTGTTGGAACGGAAGATGTCATTGAGGTAGAGAATTTGTTGTTGCGCTGCAAAAGGGTTTTTGCAGATTTGGAGCTCACTGGTGAGGAGAAGAGGAGGTTGGCATCTAGACAGCTTCAGGGGGCAGCTCTATTCTGTTGGAATAGTGTGACTACGGCTGTGGATGAGGAAACTATGACCTAGGAAGATTACAAGGGAAGGTTCCAGGAGTGGTTTATGTCAACAATGGCACAGTCAGCTCTGATCAGTAAGTTTGCTGAGTTAGAGTAGGGGAGATGTCAATGCTGGAGTATGCAAGGAAGTTCGAAGAGTTGGCCTGATATGGGAATGCTTCAGTGGACACGGTCATAAAGAGGAGTGAAAAGTTCATCTGGGGGTTGAAGCCTGAGTTGGCCAGGGCTACATTACCTCATATTAGAGATCCTTCTGACTTTGTTATGGAGATGGCCTTGAGGCATGAGGAGTTGCTTGATTCTCTAGAGAAGAATAAGGCTAAAGAAGTCCAAGTTGGGTAGAATCAGAAGAGGAAGTTCTTTCCGAAGAAAGGTGCTCAGAAGGGTTGAGCTGCTAAGAAAGAAAAGTCTGAGATTGTCTGTTTCAATTGTGATAAGAAGGGGCAATTTGCTAATGAGTGTCATGCCGGGAAGGCTAAGGAAGTGGTTGGGAGGAAGAATGTCAGGTGCAATGACTATGACCAGATTGGCCATTACAAGAGCCAGTGCAAGGAGCCCGCTAAAGATGGAAATGGCAGTGTGTATGCATTAGAGCCTGCTACTTCTGAGCCGACAACTCTAGAAATAGGAAAGTAAGTCTTGGAATGTACGCTTCAGATTCATGGTATGACTGTTAGGGTTCTATTTGATACTAGTGCATCGCATTCTTGTATATCTAGATGTTTGATATATAAGCTTAACCTAGAAACCACTTATTTAGTTACTTCCTTACGGATTGTGAATCCAATAGGAGGGTATGCAACTCTAGGATGAGATGTGATCAGTTAGAGTTTGACTTGTTAGATCATACTTTTGTTTGCAGTTTTCTTGTGTTTGATTTTGTGGGGTTCTGGATTATTCTCAATATGGATTGTTTAAGTGAGTACGATGCTAGGATGTTTTGCCAAGATAGGAAAATATCGCTTAGACACTAGATTGTTATGATCGGATAGTTTATACCGTAGAAGGTTCTTGCGGTGAGATGTATGTTTTGTTGGGTGTTATGGAGTTGGATGATGAGTTGAGTCGAGTTTTCGTGGTTAGAGAATTCGCAGATGTTTTTGAGCCTGTAGTTGGATTGCCGTCGAAACGGGCCAGTGAGTTTTGGAAAGATTTGGCTCCGGGAGCAGAACTAGTAAGTAGACTACTAAGCAGGATGACCCCTATAGAGATGAGTGATTTGAAGGTGCAGCTGGTGGATCTAGAAGGGAAGAATTTTATCAAGCCAAGTAGTTTGCCATGAGGAGCAACTACAGTGTTTGCTAAGAAGCTGGATGGATTTCTAAGGCTATGTATCGATTATCTAAGTTGAATGAGAGAATGATAAAGAATCAATATCCGTTGCCATAGATTGATTATTTGTTCGACCAGTTGAGTGGAGCTAAGGTATTTTCGCGGTTGGATATAGCGATAGGTTTCCGTTAGCTTAGGGTAGCGGAGGATAGTATACCTTTGACGGCGTTTAGGACTAGATAGTGGTCGTATGAATGGTTAGTTATGTCGTTTAGATTGACTAACGCACCGGCTTTCTCTATGGATTTGATAAACCGGGTTTTTCGAGAGTACTTGGATAGTTTCGTATTGATTTTCATAGATGATATTTTGATTTACTCTAAGGATTCAAGAGAGCATGAAGTTTATCTTAGAGTGGTGCTTGAGACATTGAGGCAGCATTAGCTGAAGGCAAAGTTTTCGAAGTGTCAATTCTGGAAGAAAGAAGTGAAGTTTCTTGGTCATGTAGTCTCAGAGGAAGGGTTATCAGTGGATCCAAAAAATATTGAGGCAACAAATAGTTGGAAGAGACCTGAGACAGTAACAGAGATAAAGAGTTTCCTTGGGTTGGCTGGTTATTTTCGGAGATTTATTAAGGATTTTTCACCGATAGCGGCACCAATGACCAAATTGATGAGAAAAGATGTTAAGTTTGTGTGGACCGATAATTGTGAGGAAGCATTCTAGAATTTGAAACACTTATTGACCCATGCACACGTGTTGATTGTTCCGAAAGTGAAACTGGATTTGGTTGTTTATACCGATGCATGTGGAACACGATTAGGAGTTGTGCTGACGCAGAAGGGTAAAGTGATTGTCTATGCTTCTAGACAACTTAGACCACATGAGGTCAGATACTCGATACATGATTTAGAATTGGCTTCCGTTATTTTTTCTTTAAAGGTGTGGAGACATTACCTTTTGGGAGAAATGTTTGAGCTATATACAGACCATAAGTCGCTGAAGTATTTGTTCTCTCAAAAGGAGTTGAGCATGAGACACGGAGGTGGTTAGAGTTTATCGCTGCTTATGATTTTGGAATTGAGTACACACCAGGAAAAGGCAACAAGGTTATGGATGCTCATCATAGGAAACATCAAAATGCAATGTTAGAGTTTTTTTGAGTGGAAAGACTTGGAAGCATTAGTAGATTGCAGAGTGCAGTGGAGATCCCAGGCTGGGTCCAGTGGAGATACAGTTATATTATCTTATTTGGAAGTTCGAGCAGTGTTGATCAAAAAGATTGCTTCTAGAAAAATAGAGGATCCAATTTTAGCCTAACAGATTAGGAAACTAAGAGATGGAACTAAGAGCAATGGCTTGAAAGGTTTCAGTCTTGACCATAATGGGAGGTTGAGAAAGAAAGGAAGATTTGTGTTCCGAGAGTAGGAAACATAAGGAAAGAGGTCTTAGACGGATGCCATCTTTCGAAGTTCTCTATTCACCTAGGAGGTACTAAGACGTATAAAGATATGAAGAGTTTCTTCTTGGAAGGTATAAAGTGGGATACTGGGTTATGTATGAAGTAGTGTATGGTTTGCCAGTAGGCAAACGCCGAACACCAGAAACCAAGTGGGTTGCTTCAGCCATTAGATATTCCAGTACGGAAGTGGAATTCTATCTCCATGGATTTTATTGACGGGTTGCCAAGGTCAAACAAAGAAAATGATAGCATATGGGTTATAGTGGATAGATTGGCCAAAACTTTCCATTTCATTCCTGTTAGGTCAACGAGAACGACACCTGTTTTGGCGAGGTTATTCCTGAAGAATGTGGTTAGAATACATGGAGTTCCTAGTAGCATAGTAAGTGATAGAGATCCTTTGTTCACTAGCGAGTTCTTGAAGAGTCTATAGTAAGTTTTGGAATCAAGCTTAAGATGAGTATTGCTTACCATCCGTAGACTGATGGGCAAACGGAAAGAGTTAACAAGATCTTGGAAGATTTGTTAAGAGCTTGTGTTCTGGATTTCAGGGGATCTTGGGAAGACCATCTAATTTAGTTGAGTTTTCATATAACAATAGTTATCGGACTATTATTGGGATAGTACCATTTGAACTTTTGTATGAAAGGCCGTGCAAATCTCCCATTTGTTGGCTAGAGACTAGGGATATGTTGGTTCTTGGTCCAAATTTATTCCGAGAAGCTGCAGATAAGAATGATATCATTCGGGCTAGAATTAAGGAGGCTCGGTCTAGGCAGAAAAGTTAAGCATATAAGAGACAGAAAGATCTATAGTTCTCAGTTGGAGACCAGGTTTTCGTTAAAGTGTCACCAATGAAGGGTATGATTAGGTTTGGAAAATCGAGCAAGTTAGCAATAAGATTCATTGGACCTTTTCATGTTGTTGAGATGGTAGAGAAGTTCGGATATAGAGTGGAGCTACCGAGAAGTTTGGTAGGAGTCCATGGCATTTTTCATATTTCTCATCTCAGAAGGTGTGTTAGGGATCCAGAGACTGCTATTGCACCGACTGTGCTAGATAATCTAGTGGTAGAGCCAGATTTGACCATAGTAAGGAAGCCAACTCACATAATTGTAAGATATGAGAAGAGGCTTAGAACCAAGACGATTAGATTAATCAATGTCCAGTGGAGCGATGATGACAGGGACTGTACTAGGAAGATTGAGAGTAGGATTAATCAAAGTGCTTTCGAAGGACTAAGTTTGACTATTTCGAAAGGTTTAATGAATGGTTTCGAAAGGGGTAGTTTCCCAGGCTTTCAAAAGGATTTAAAAGGAAGGTTTTTCCCAATGTTTTCGAAAGGCATAGTTAAAAGGTTCAGAGGGGGATGTTTGTTATTTTGAAGATTTCGATAAAAGAGAGGAAAGGTTTTTCCAATATTTTCGAAAGGCAATATTTAATATTTTCGAAAGGGTTTTCCAATGGTTTTGAAGGGGTTACCTTCTGGGTTTCGAAATGGTTATTTAAGCATTTTTAATCATGGGTTTCGAATGTAATAAATAGGCAATGTAGCCTAAGTAATTTCAAGTTAAAAAGGGTTTTGACTTGTTTTGGAAGGATAGTTAATCCTTATTAAATCCCATCAACATTATTTTGAGTAAACTACATATAACATGGCAAAATGGCATAGAGTAAAGCTAAAGATATATTTTCCTTGTATATATATACGGTTTGAAGGACTAAATCATTTTGAAAAGGTTTTTAAGGAAAATTTAAAGGGAAGTTAACCCTAAGAAAATAATTCAGACAATTAGCCCATTTTGCAGGCAGTCAGCCTAGATTTCGGATAGTTAGTCCAATTTGTGGGCAGTCATTCCAGTTGTATGGACAGAAAGTCCATATGTAGCATAACGGACCTTGCTATTATATGTGGGCAGATAGTTCACATATTACTTATTTTTACGGACAGATAGTCCATTTATTAGCATAAAGGGTATTGCTAGTTTGATATAATCAGTTTGATTAACCAATTTGGTTGCAGAAAAGGATGCAATATATATATATATATATATGTATATATATATGTTTTGAAAAGGATATTAGTGAGGGGAAACCTGTTCCGCTAGGAGGCATAATCTTACTTAATATCAAAAAATCGAGATGTAAGAGAATTATTCACGCCAGGCTTTATGTCTGATCCGGAGTTTCTGTTTCCCCTTAAACTCTTGGGTACTCAAAATTGATTTGAGTAGGTTGAGGGTTAAGGTTTTCTGGTTTGTGTCTTTTGGCGAATAAGGCATCAGAAGACGAGCTGGCGACTGACGGATAACTAATTAGGATTTGTAGTTTCATTTTTTTGATTCCGTTGTGTATATAAGTCAGATTTGATAATATTGTTTTGACCAACCAAGGTGGCATCATCATATGTCGCTCTTGGCGTATATTTATAATGATACATTTAATCATTGCTTGGGAAACGTTAAGGGATTATGTAACATGTATATGAATCAATGTTTTGAAATGTAATCAGTAAAGTTTTGTTTTTGAAATCTGTGACTTTGTTCATATTCATGTGCTTCTGATATTATGGATACCATTATCATTACCGTATCTTATCTCCAAAAGTTAATACTATGGATGACTGCAGTATCTGTAGCACTTAGCTTTTGGCCTCCAGATACGGGATGTTACATTGAACATGTAACCACTATATATTTTGCAACTTCTAACTTCTATAGTCATTATGCACCAACATGATGCTAAAGAGAAGAATGAAAGTTCTATGGAATTGGAACCAAATACTCTTTGTGAAGCTATTTAATTTTTTAAGCAATATTCTTGTTATAAAGGTATGTAAATTATGGTTCAATCCACATAATAAAATTATAGAATTAACAAATTCAACTGAAAAGAGAGAGAGTAACTTAAAGATAGTTCTGGCTGAAGGTCAAATAGACATCATTTGTCCTATATAAATTATAAATATAAACCAGCAATCTGATAGAACATAATTATGGTGTATCTGTAAATGAAACTGGTTGTCAAAAGATTTCATACAATGTGGATAAATCCAAGACAAAGTAAAATTTTGACATCTAATAAAAATTCAACTGTTTCTACTTATTCATTATTTGATGCCATTGCAAACTTAATAGTTTTAGCCAACATTTTAAAATATGAGTATCAAGATGGATTTATGAAAGATCTAAAGCATACTACCTTACACTAATCATGCAATCCTACACAAGCTTACGGTGAAATTACTATGATAGAATTTACAGGGGTTTCATTACGTACTAATCATATTCAAAGAATGGGTGAAATAAATAGCCAAAACAGAATACATGCTAGTGAATTTTGTGTCGGGTATGTAATGTTCATGCTTCTCCCTTCAAGGTCTTGATCTTCCTTGGTTGTTTATTTTCTATCTTTTACTTCTTTGTCCATGTAAAGTATGCTATTTTAAGCACATTTCAAAGAACACCTATAATTCCTATTGTTTTTTATACTATGCATTCATTTCGTGTGAGTCACAGTTTTTATTATTAACTTCAGTTTGTTGTTATCTACAAAAGACTAGAAATCTAATAATAGTTAAAGCATTATTAAAGCTAACAATTTAAAGACCAATTAAATGATGCCAACTAACAAATACGAGGTAGGCCAATTCATCGAAACTCACGATACCTAAATACAAGCACAAACGGTGAACAGATGCCTAAGCATTTCTTAGGATTAAAATGGAGGTGAATACTATGTGATACTATTATTTTCAAAGTAAGTCTTTTTATACTAATTATATGTCGAGTTTTATTCATCAAGATTAGTTTGATTTTAAAAAATGTCGTCCTATCTTTATCTTTCACTACATATCAAAGCTTTAATAATCTATATTTCTATGGAAAATTCTATTCATACACCATAAACTATTTTACATATAATGTTAAAATCTTAGTAATATTTAAGACAAAATCACTCTTATTAACAAAAAAAATTAAGAAAGAAGAACGAAAAATTATAGTACATAAAATGTTTTCCCGCGGTCAACATAATTTCTTTCATAGATTTATTAAATTTTCTATACATCATCAATTCACTTTAATTTAGATTTCTTTCATGTATTAAATTCTACTCATACCGTTTCAAGTTATACTTATGCAAAGTCTATTTTAACATTTTTAACTTCAGATTAAATATAAGAAATAAATTTTATAATTCAGTATTAAAATGATTATGATTGATATATAATTAACTTTCTTCTTTATCTTTTAACTTGAACTAAATAAAGTTTAAATTTTATGTCAAACTTCAAACAATTTAACCTTTGAATATTAAAAATATTAATTTTATTTAATATATATTAGTAGCTAAATAAATTTAATTCCCTTCAAAGTTTTTAAAATTAAAATTTTGGAATTTGTAAAAGTTAATTTAGTGAATTTAGTTATCAAGGTTCTTTTGTTTGATTAATGTACGAGAAAGAGAGCAGTGAGTGACTTATTTTATTTTAAACTGAGGGTATTTTTTATAATATGTATAGTTTATATTATGTAAAAGGTGATTCATATAATTTGGACAAGGTTTCGATGTATCTACATTAATTTATGGTGTACGAGTAGAATCTAGCTATTTTTTTAAGTTGATGTTGAACTAAAGATTTTGCTTTGTTGACATATGAATTTTCAATATCATAGGAGTGATGAATTGAACGCATATTGTAGGTGATGATTAATTAAAAATGTATTTTGGTTACCAAATAGCATGTTCAATGGAACTAATATTTTGTTACTTTGTTTTTCCAAGTAAAATTCTTATTGTGACCAGTTTATTTAGCCTACAATGTGTGCTTCTTTGGCTAATGCATATAAGATATTTAATGTACAATTTTAGTTTGATTAATTATGTGAGAAATTAGATTAACTAGAGGAGAAAGTAATTGCGATCACGAATGTCCATTTGCAATAACACACTATCATAACATGTACATGGCTAATAGCGATGAAATGAATCATCAAATAAGGAATATAACATTTCAAAAGTGTTCATCAAATAAGAAATGACACCTTTAACTCAACATGAGAATGCATACATCAATTATCATTAAGCTTTTGTTGGTTTCTCTTGATTCTCACTAACTGAAATGAGGTCTGGACAATTATCACTTGCTTTTTGCTACTATAGTTCAACGAACGATGAGTTTCTGCATCGAGAAATTAGTTTCCATCGATAATGAATTTTTTTGACAATAAGAAAGTTATATATTAGAAGATGCTTTGTTTAAAAATTGTTATGTAAATCCTTGCATGGCACAGGTTCGTAATTACAATATATAAAGCATATAAATCATAAGTGGGAATGATTAATAATTATCTTTTTTCAATTTTAGTACAATTCAAGCATCTATGCTGATTATCGTACTTTATTAACTGGATTACATTATATGTCAAGTTAACATATTAGATATAAAATGTTGGCTATATCTAATCTATAAATATGGCCGATGTAGTTGATACGTGCTTCATATTAATGGACTTATGGCTACTAAGGTGCATCCATAAATTTATGTTCGGTCTTGGAAATTTATTTGCAGTTTGATAGTTATAGCTTCAGTCGTTCAAATTTATGGTACCATTTATTTTGTATTTTGACTACATGTTGGAGATATAATTAACAAATACTAAATAGCTCACAAGGGCATTTCATAATAACATAAGTATACATATGTGTGTGAACTGAATTTTGAAATTAATACAATATAATTTAATTAAAATAATTTAATTAAATAAATTAGTCAAAGGTTAATTAATTAAAACACACATATATAAGATATATGTATTATAATATAAAAGTATAACATACACTATAAAGGTTATAGTAGATATGTCCAATATAAAAGTTATATTTACTAATACAAAACTAATTAATTGGCTACTTAATTAAAATTAATTAAATAAGATTTAGTTAATACAATGTTATACATAAGATTATTATATAAGTAATATAAAATATAAAAGTTATGTAAGAACAAAACTTATATGGTATGAATGTATAACCTAAAAGTGAAACATTAAAGAAACCCAAATAGACTTGAGGAAAAATATGTTCGTAAATATGTGTATACTATGATTTCTGATGTGTCTGTCACTTGAATCACGTGAGTATTTCATAAGAAATATATTATTCCATAAGTCGGTATCATTCAATATAATATATTGAAGATTATGAATCTTTAATATAATGTTGTCCTCTACCAGTATATATATTAATAAATTATTTGCATACTCTTAGTTATTGAGCAAACTTAAGCTAGGAATGGTATATGTAGTATTATTAATATCTTTAATAACAGTTGCAATAACTTTGCTGCCACACTTTTTTGGTATCAACGTAAACTACTAAAAATGCCCCTCCAGATACTATCCAATCTTAATCACTTAAAAATAGGATCTAATATTAAACTTCTTTCACAAATTCAAACGCCCTTAGAAGTAGGATGTAACAATTAAGCATGTTTACATGTTCAAAACGCTTCTAAAAATAGGATCTAAAATTAATCTTTCTTTACAAATTCAAAATACTCTTTTACAAACATATAAATCTTAATATCACTTGAAAAAAAATTATTTTTTGACTGATTTAAACATATACAATTTATAAGGAAAACAATCCAAGCGCGAAGCATATGCCGTAACAATCGTATTGAATAGATGAGATAAGATAACTATATGTATTTGTTGAGCAAATTCAAGGTACATATATTATACTTAGGCTGTCACGATATTGTAGGTATGAGTGAATAATCTCTTTCGATTTATATTGCAAACTTAAGGCCGAAATGAGGTTAGGACAAGGAAACATGTGTTAGATGTTGTATGTGATATAACCGATAAGGAGTTATCCATCGTTTATGGGGTTATGATTTATTGACCAAAATCAAGGTCAGAATACCAAGACAAACGAGTCCTAACACCCATTAGTGAAGTCGAAAGAATTCTAAGTTTCATCTTAGGATTTGGAGAAACATAAAAGACTAGTGGGAACCTTATTAGAAAAATGAAATGGTAACATTTAATATTTCTAATAATGTAAGAACTTATGCTAAATAATGTTATAATTATCTACAATGATAAATTTGTACATTTAATAAGATTGGTAAAATGTTTTTCAATTAAGATATAAAAATAAATTGAAGGTTAACAAATAGAAATATAACGTATACCTACCAATAAAGATTGTTGCATATTAACATTTCAATACCCATGCAAGTGCCTAATATTACAACTAGTAAATACAATCGTATTTTGGTCACTCGCGCATTTACTTTGTCTAGACTATGTATAACATTTCATGAGTTTCAAACTCTAAAAGCAATATAAGACTATGTATAGTTGATCCATATACAATCACATATAAATGTTATATGGTGAACGGTTAGAGTTTGTAATGTAAAATATTTTGATGAAGTTATATCATTCGAAAAATAAAATAAACCTTAGTGCAAGATCAAGTATTAGGTTTCTTTGATTACAAAAAGATCAAATTGTGTTGACTATAACACTGGACCAAATCTACAATATAGATCTAAGAACTCGATCACTAAAATGTCAGCTTGATCAATTTACGCACAACGTGACATATTTGATGTTCTTAAAATTTAAGGATAATTGAATGCGCTTACGTAAAGGGTTTGCTAGGATATTGTAGTAAGGATTTTCTTTTTAATGGTTTGACCATTTAGAAATAAAAATGAATGTACAAGTGTAGATGTGATTTAAGGTATAGTTGGAAAGAAGAGAGTGAACAATCACTACTGCTCATAAAGAAACATCGAAATGAGAATTGTTGTAATAATGATTTACACTTAACATTAGAATAGGAAATATGATTTCTATTACGAAATATATTTTCCTATAAAAAAAATTCTATGATATTTATTTCTCTTGAGTTCAAGATATTTGATCGAAGAACTCTCGACGGTAAACTAGTTGCAGTATGTGAAATAAATAAATCTATTTTAAGTAATGGACCTCCGAGTACAGTACGCTATTATAGTAATGGTGGAAATAGTAGGAACGTACTATATAACACTTATTAATTGCATTATATTAAGAAAATTGTTTTCGTAAAACGTGTCGAACATTATTTATGAAATAATGATTATTTTTCGATATCGATTGAGAATTAGACATAGCTATATTTCAATATGAATATTACGAATATTTGTTATGAAATAAAACTATATTGTGGTATTTATTTTTATAGCAAAAGTGATGCATTGGAAAATATAGAAGTATCTAATATTATTTATGGTTATTTTGGAATTATCGGCTAACCCATAGTTTTGAGAAAATAATGTTATTATACGATTTTGAATCATGTGGTACCGATTAATTATATCTCAAACAATTAAGGGCTATGCACTCATTCAATGGGAGCATCATAAGATTTGATGAACTCTTCGGATTGATACATATTGATTAATGCAATTATAAGTTCATTAATACAAAAATGGTTCCACGTACTTCGTCATTTTCACCGATGAGTTATCACATACAGGGACATGTGTATTTGATACACATGTAATATGTCAATGGTAAACTCACAAATTATAAAATAGAAGTTAATAAAATTACATGCAATGGAAATGATTCGACTTGATCGAATGAGTCAGTATATTGGAAAAGGTTCCAAACATACCTAAAATTAAATAACGATTCAATCTCAAAAGTCACTCCTCCATGTGATACGTAATGATGCATCGATAGTGATTAATCGAACTTTGTTGGACAATATACGATTAGTTATGAGTGAAGTTGAGTTTCTTTCTATAAGGTCATGTACTTAAGAATAGTACACAAGGTTAATTCTATTTCATCTACATAATAGTTTACAAACACAAGATAAGGTTTATAAGAAACTCCAACATATCCTAAGTCAAGGAGTTGGCAGGTTGTGTGAGTCGAAAGGTTGCACGTAATAATTGTTCATGAGGGATCTTGTATGGATCTCCCCAAAAAGATTTTGGGAAAGACTATCGTTGGATGAAATATTTATGTTATGAACATAATTTTTTGTAAACTAAAACCAAATCAGTTTTATAAATAAAGAAACTCATAAAATGTTTATGAATACTTGTTCTATTGCATTGAGAAACAATTGTTGTTTCAAGAAATATCAACTTCATTGTGAAAGAATTTCTTTGAGGAATTATTGGTAGTAAAATGGAATTGGATACGATCCATAAATAGAACTGATTAGATGAGATGAAATGAAATTAACTAACTTAATCAAACACATCGCATTAGAGTGTCTAATAAGTATCCTCGCACATTGAAGAGAAACTATGAGTTTCTTATCATTGTCGAAAATATATAATCCTCGGCTGTTTAATTAAACCATTAAGAATGTTGACTTTATCTTATGGTGTGATGTGCAAATACGAAAGAATTCCATGTATGCTATCAAAATGTGGTTTTAGTAGTCATAACTGAAGGGATATGATCCATCGGCCGCGGTTGTGTCTTTATGAGGAAGACTAATGCAGTTGGAATTTAATGAGCAATATTGACAAGAGTATCCTCGTAAATTTCAATTGTTGGAATTAGCGTAATATATTTTTTATTCAATATACTCGAGTTATTTTAGGTTTACTTACAAAATTATTGCTTGATAAGACCAAGTATTTTTGTATGTATGTGCTGGAATAGAAAATTCTAAATAATATTTAGAATAGTCTATTTACACATAACAACCAAAGCGTCTCGAAGTTAGTAGGAGCGATATAGAGGTTGTGAGTTTTCGAATATGGTCCAAAAAGATACAAAAGTATCATTTTATAAGCATCAAAATTTAATAAGTATTTTGATAGAAATATCAAATAGTTTGATTTTCAATCAAAGTGCAGAGGAAGCGTTTGTTCATTAAGAAGGAATGTTAAAAATTACATTGATATTTCTAAACTATAAGTAAACGACACTTGTTTATTTTAATGATGACTTCTGTTAAATCAACCTTAGTCGTTTTAATACTCAACGTTGGATTGTAAACGATGTCTTTTATAGCGAGTATAGAAGTTATTGGGAATGTCCCTAATCGATATGTAAAGACACCTTATTAAATTGTTTAATACGGAACATGTGAGATGTGTTCCTCGTGCGTTGGTAATAGGAATTATCATACATTTTATGTTGTCTACAATATCGTGATTTGTTTATGTATTTGATACATGAAGAAAATATCAAATCCAAATAAATATCACTAAATGGTTGTTTGAAGTATTCTCGTGTATTTATGAAATACTAGAGAATTGTTTACAGAAATAAAAAACTCCTTATGAAGGAGTGTACAGACTCAAATATCATAAGTGATATTGAATAAAATATCAATTATAAATTCAATTTAATAATTTTTAAGTTGGAAATGTCCCAAATCAAAGACCATGGCTGATTCAACGAAAAAGGCTAAGTACGTCGTCTTGAATAGAGCCGCAATAAAATCATGTGTGTATAAATGTATGCATAAATTTATAACTGAGCCGATTCCAAATGTTGAAAATCCCATAACATTGTTACATGATAACGATGTCGCGATATAGCTCATAGATAGAACTTAGAGCTCATTGGAAGTCGAGAAACATACTTTGAATTATTCCATATAATAAAACAGTTGATCACCATCGGAGAGAGTTAACTGACAGAGTAGAAAATTGAAATATAATAGCACACTCGTTCATTAAGGGACTGACCCCAATTGGTTTTGATAAAACCGATTGGAGAAGTGGAATAAGATTCCATAATTAACACCAAGTGCAAATGGGAGATAATTGAGTTTGGGGTATGCCCTAGGGGTGATTATGTAATTTGTTGCATATATCTTAGTCGTTGACTAATCTTGTTCGAAATAAAGGTGCTTCCTTTCTATTATATACTTGATATAATGTAGTTATATTAAATAATTAATTAAAAGTATATTTAATATAAAATCCATAATGGAACGTTTTTGTGTTAGAGTTACAAAGTGTTGTAACCGTGAGTAATTTATCACAACAAAAATAAATATACCATTTTATTTGTTCCCAGTCAAGATACATCAAGACTGAATATCGATGTATCGTTGAGACTAGAGTACCTAACGCTCTCCAAATGTTGGGCAGTGTGTTACTCATGACTTCTGGGGAAACCTAGGGGTTATGTACTAATAGTTATTGGATAACTATGAAATGACTCATTCGACAGTTTTTATTCGTTAATACAACTAAGGTCAAACAGAAAATATTAAGGTGAATTATTTATATAGTTCTTTTCGACTTGAGAATACTGTGAATCTTCAATATGAAAGCTCCGCTTTGATTATAGTCAAATCATAGCGCAACCTCCATTAAATTGCTAAGTGAAGTGTGAACGTTAATGTTTGAATAGTTCAACATTAATCGCTTACCGAATTTACAACCAAGAGTCAGACAACCGAATCGATGAATTCTCTTAGTCCAAATGATTTAGTTTGTTTATAATTGACATAAATCAATTAAATAGTTATAAAATTTGGACATGATTTGAGAAATAAATTTGTTGCATGTATTTATAAAAAGTTATAAACATGTTGATCGTTATGAGATATCGACAACAAATTTAGTTGAATATAACTATGTACATTTAAATTGGGTTAAAGTGGGCTCACAACTAATGAATTTTAGAGGTGAAAATCGTTGGTTTCGATAAAGGAAGGGGACAACTACTATGCTTGAGATTAGGGTTTTGAGATGTGTGGTTGAGATCATTTTTTGCTCTCTTATCCTACCCATATAAAAACTAATCTTAAACCCTAGTCAAAAGTTAGTTCATTTTTTGAGCCGCAAATTTCTTCTTTTTCTTCCTCATTTTAATGGTAGCAACTCTCTTCTAAAATCAGCCTAAAATTATGAAATCCAATTTGAATTAAAAAACATTAATTTGTAGTAAAAGGTCTCCAATCCCGGATTAGCAACCCGATGGATTGGGAATTGTTCTTAGAAGAGAATTCATTGTTCAATGTGGACTCAAAGGCTTCATAAGGAGGTGAAATTTTATTTATTATTGTTGTTTTGATTTCTAGTTTATCATATGAACGTTGATTTACATCCAAATCACTTGTTTTTATTCAGATATGTTTATTGTTTAGATTAGGTGAGATTTTTATGGGTACAGGTATTTGTTACATTTGGATTGGTTATATGCATGTTGTAGTATTTTGATTATTGATTTATTGTTGAATCCTTTTTCTAAATAAAAAAATAATTTTGATTTATATTAGTATATATAAATAGATCAAGATTAAATGTATATAGATTTGTAAATTGTCGATATGTATAATTGTATATATGTTTATATTTTGTATATTTTGTAGGATCGATTTCACCCTAGAGGGAGGGTGAATAGGGTGACAGTATTAATTATAAAAATTAACTGCGGAAGCTTTTAGAATAATTTTAACGCAAATCACAAAATAATAGCAGCACAGAAAAAATAGCAAAATGCAGAAATAGAACGACACAGAATTTACGCAGCTTCGGCAAAACTCTGCCTACGTGCTGCCCCCAAGTTTCTACTAGAAATTAAGTAGTCACACGCTTACACACGTAAAATCGCGACACCCGCTACTGACTAACCTAACTCTACGCTCAAAAACCTGCCACAACTCAGCCACTGATTTGCGAATTCTCAAACTACGTCACGTAGTTTGTCCCCTAGTCACACGACTAGAAATTTAAACGATTTAAAAAGAAATTACAAATTAAAAACAATTTAAAAACACAATTAAAATTTAAAAAACCCTATTTTTGACCTATTAAGCCTTAATGTAAACAAGGCCGGCCCTATCCCCTTTTTCTTTTATTATATCGGCGGTTCTTGTATTCTTTGCTTAGTATAATGGCGACTTGTTCTCGTTTTCCTTTGCTTGCAAATTAGGGCTTCTGGAGAAATCGACGAAGTCGACTGATTTGTTGGTTGATTACAATCGATATTCCTCTGATTTGCTTCGACAATCGACCGTATCTTCGATTTGAACACGACTTCTTATATTCGATCGAGTTCGACTGCAAATTGGTATATGATTTTTGCTTTATTGCTTTAAGTTAATATTATTGAACTCGATCATTATGCCGATAATGATTTTGGGGTTTTTATATGAGTTTGAGTCCCTGGATTTTCGTTCGTCTGATTTCTTCAACATTTTAGCTTTCGGCCATTCGATTAATTTTTGATGTTGATGATTTTACTGACTTAATCAAATTCGTATAATTGATGCTTGCTTCTCACGGTATTGATGTTTAACTCAGTCAATTATCTTGCTCACCATGATTTCGAATTTGACTTGTTCATTACGAATATATTTTAGTTGCTTGAATTCCACGACATTGATTTCGACACCTTGGTCATCATGTTGTTGACTTTGATTTGAAACACGGCTTTAACTAATCATTATGGCTTTGATTTTGTGGCCCCTATGTACTTCGGCTCTGGCCATTACGGTACTGAGTTTCATGTCCTCTGATGGCTTCGGCCTTGACTTATACTTCATTTAGCTGGACTTGTTGCCTAACTTGATTTTGTGATGTCTGTTTTTGTTTATGCTCGACTCTGGCCATTTGTGTTTACTGTCTTCGGTAGCACTTTAGACCTTGATTGGCTGCAGTTTTATGACATTGCTGGTTTGATCCATGACTTAGTTCACTGTATATTCATTCTCTTTAGTCTGCATTAGCTTGTACTTCGAGTTTTTTACTTTTTCACTGTTGCACTTGTAGTGTATACTTGATGCCTTGATTTTCATTTGGCTTCACTTGAAATTGCTCTGTTAGGTTGCGTATGTGTGAGTTGTTCGGTGCACATTGTGATCTTGAGATGTTTGCATGTCAATTGGGTCTTTGATGCAATGCCTTATACATCTATTGCATCCACATTATCACTGTTTGATATAGTTTGCATTTCAGTTGTACTTGCTGTCTTCATTTGGTTGTTGCAGTCACCTCCATACTTGGTCGTACTGTCCACCTGAGTTTGCTTTGGTTTCATGTTATAGTTGTAGTCTGGTTGTTGCTTGATGAAGAGGCTGAACCTGTTAGTCGAGCTTGCATACTTTAATCTTCTACATGCCTGTTGTGTTGCAGTCTTTGACTTGTTTCATGCATCACTGTATATCCATATTGTTGGCATTGTTTATGTTGGTTTTGGATTTTGACCATTTTATTGAACTTGCATTGTTTATTCGAACTACTGCAGTTTGTAATCTAACCCGAACTTCTTCATGTACCTGACGTCTACATGCACTTGGTTCCAATATGCAAACTGTACTAGTTTGCATTAATTTGTGTATATGAAAAGTTTGAAGTTGCTGACTTCATGTTGCCTTGACTTTGGTTGTTGCATTGAGTTGAGTCATGATTGCAGTGACTTGACCTTTGCATTTTGTTTATTTTTCGAAATTTCACCTGAGTTGAATCCAGCTTAAGCTCGGATTTGACCTTGTGCTGAGAGTTGTGACATTTATTTTATTGCACTTGAGTTGAATCCGATAATTTGGTTTTGACCTGTGCTTACCTGTCCCTGTAAATTTATCAAGTGTATATATATCGGTGTGCACAGCCTTGTGGCATATACAGTGATACACTGTGTATGTCACAAGTTGTTCGTGTATGATGAATTGAAAATAAATGATGACGAACAACCCAAATAACTGAGGCAAATATTATTTTCAAAATCCACATTTTGTTTTATACTGCAAAAATATTTCCTTTTCAATTTTACTGCGTCAATGTTTATTTTTACAAATTGCTCAGATGTTGGATTCAATTTGAAGTAAAGTTGAAGATAAAATACGAGTGTGAGTGATATGTAGTGAGGTCAACTGTAAATGTAAAATTGTGATGTAATTGAATTTGTATCAAAGTTGTATAGTGTATAGTGAGAGCTTGAATTTGTACTATTCAAAATTGTAATAAATATTTGTTTGAATAAAATTTCTATTTGAATTCAAATTCTGTGTTATTTAATTTTATTCAGCAAATATTTATTTAATCCGTGAAAAATAAAATAGTACATTAACAAATACAATTACACGAATATATATATGTTTATTATCATCAAACAAAAATCATATAATCGCATATTCAACAATCTCCTCCTTTTGATGATAACAAACATATATTTAAGATTTTGAATATGTTAAATGTATTTGATCATTGATATGCTCTAATTGCTCCCCCTATTTAAATGCCTCCTCTCTACACAAAGCTCCCCCTACATATATGCATACAATTAAAAATATGCAAATGAGCCTAGATGCAAATAGAAAATATTTGACCTTTTCTTGATTTTATTTGACCAAAATTTTAACTTTTCTCTCCCCCTTTTGTTATCAGCAAAAGAGTAATAGTGTTAGAGAAAATAGAGATAAAGTGATCAATATTAATTCAACATTAAAACTCAATTGAATATAAATATTAAATTTCAATAAAAAATCAAACAAAAATCATAAATATTTTGTTAGGCGCATATTCCACTTTTAGAATGATGGAAATGATGTCATCATATAAAACCATACAGTTGTGTCTATTTGTGGTATATTTATATCAGGAATTTGAATATCTACTAACCATGCATAACCGTTAGGACTTTTAAATGAGATTAGTAGTATTCCAATTTTATTTTTAAAAAAAATTCAAGTCTCTTCTAACCACGCATAACCGTGAGGACTTTTAAATGGGATTAGAATCAACTTATTTATTTTAGAAATCAACTTTTGATATGCGTTCCATACATGCATAACCGTGAGGACTTTTAAATGAGCATGGAAGCACATAA
Source organism: Allium cepa (assembly GCA_030765085.1). Classification (NCBI taxonomy): domain Eukaryota; kingdom Viridiplantae; phylum Streptophyta; class Magnoliopsida; order Asparagales; family Amaryllidaceae; genus Allium; species Allium cepa. The sequence goes on along the minus strand of CM060937.1, from coordinate 1,027,258,314 downwards.
CATATTCCAAGTGATTCACCCATCCATAACCGTGAGGACTTTTAAATGAGAGCGAATACTTTGGTATTTATTTATTTTTATTTTTTTACTTTATAATTTTTTCTATTATTTTAAAAAATGTAAAATGAAAAAAGAATGATTCCTGTTTAAAGTACCGCATATCGTCAAACTATATAAAATTTTGATGAGTGATGGTCGTTAGAAGTAATATAGAAATAGAGATGGTCATGGAATTTTTACCAACAAAAGTTTTATAAATCTTGTTTAAATTTCTAAAGAAATTTACTAATTATATCGTCTCGAGTCATAATATATGATAAATATCAACACTCATCACTTTTTCAATCACTATTTATCTTTTCGATAATTATTAGGGAGTCAGATTAGTCAAAATAGCATTTAAAATCAAATTCAAAAATAATTATAAAATCAATTTTTCAAAAATGACTAATCTGAAAATATGGTCAAAAATGATTTTCTCGAAGGGGATTTATAAGAAAATTTTCTGCTATTTGATAATTATTTGAAATGGAAAATATGCAGATATTTTCTTTGAAAAACGATGCACTTACTAAATGTCTCAACAAAAATCACGTTCCTCTAGTAATTTTTCTATCAACTAGATTACCAGTGTAAACTGCATCTGAATTTCTCTTTCACTCAAAACTATCATTAATTGAATTTGATAGACCATGAAGTGTGCAACAGAAATTTCAATCTCAATTTTAACAGCATTTTAAATGACATTCTTTTGAATTTGAATTGAAGTCGTGTAGATAATCAGAAAACCGTGAATATAGAGTTAGCCGTATTATAACCAAATGTATTATCATCCAACAAACACTATTTTTAATCCAAACTAATATATTCAAAGAATCTAGAGATTTTTAAAGTGTTTTTGGCATAAGAATATAATTGGCCAACTATTTTGAATAAGTCAGAATCAAAATCATCATTATTTCATCATCTTCATTATTGGCTGATTTAATTCAGAATACGGTGCAGATTATCACATTTAATATATCGTTCAAAACATACCATTACATGTTTTACCTTTACGATATTTTTCGTTGTTGTCTATTGTGATTCTGTCACCTTTGAACTAGGCAAAGGAACTTTGCTTTGTCGCTCGTTATGCCCTTGGACAGCCAGAATCCAAGTGGCACTATTGTTGTTCCTTAGCCTGCCACCACACCTACACGGGAAAAGATTTTTGTGACCTACTTGTTTTTATAGGTCCATGATTGTTAGTGGAAGGATATTTTGAAAAATAATTTTGTAGAGACCCAAAACTATTTATAATCGTTCCCTTCGGCACCTAAATTTGTTTTACTTTGAGAGATTTCATATTTGTGCCTTTTGGAACCTAAATTGAAATAGTTTTTACGTGTTTGGGTCTATACCAACAATTATTGTGATTGTGTCCAAATTTTCTACAAATTGTGCATATTAAAATTTCTCCATTAATCTCATTTCTAACATTTTTAGATTGATTATATCCAAGTCCTTGTCTAACTGTATTAACAGTTTGTTTCCCTAAGAGCATATTCAACGGATTTTCACTTTTGGAAAATTTATCTAAAGTCGTTGACAATTGTTGGACTAATGTTTTGAGAGATTCAATTTCGTTCAACAATTGTGTGCACTTTTTAATAGAATTTTCTCTCCTAGTATTTTCATTTTCTTTCAAAATCAGAATTTCATTTTCAAGTGATTTTATATTAATTTCTGATTTTTTAATTTCTTCTTCGAATGTTGGACACTTATCATACCGAAGGATCCTACTTTGATAGGTTTTAACCAATTGGTCAAGTTGTTCATTTAATTCTATCGAATTATCTTTTTGTGATTCAAGTTTGGCATACTTCTCCCTAAGTCGTTCAAAACATCCACTTACTTCGTGGAAATAAATAAGTAATTCAGAGTGAGTGAGTTTTGATACCTCGCTTGGATCGTCTTCATCGCTATTAGTTATATTTCCATGAAAGCACATATCTGCTTTCTCACTCTCTCTGCTAGAACTTTGATTATCTTCATCACTTGTATTTCACGTGGCTGCAAAACTTTTCCTTTTTGATTTCTTTTGAAAGTCGCGTTGATTTTGAGGACAATTGGGCTTGATGTGTCCGGGTTGATGGCACTTATGACAAATGATTTTTTATTCTTCTGGATTGTCCAATATTTTATTTATTCTGCTTTTCAATTTTCGATTTAGAGCTGGATTTCCGTATTTGTAATTCCACCTTTTGACTTTCTTTATTATCAGCTCCAATTTTGTTGTTGCATCATCATCATCACCACCATCACTTTCTATTGATCCTTTAAGAGCTATTGATTTCTTTCGAGTGTCACTTCCTTCACGCTCTTCCTTGAATTTCATTTCTAGCTCATAAGTGGTGAGATTTCCGATGAGTTCTTCGACTTTCATTTGTTTTAAATCTTTCGATTATTGAATGGCAGTCACTTTTGCTTCAAATTTTCGCAGAAGGACTCTGAGGATTTTTCGGATTATCTCCAACTCTGTGTACGATTTTCCAAGAGCTTTTGATTTGTATACGATATTGGAAAGTCGTCCATGCATCTCTTTGACATTTTCTTCCTTTTCCATTATGAAGTTCTTGTATTCGCTGCTTAGCATGGCAAGGCGAGATTCTTTGACTTAAGATGTTCCTTCGTGAGTCACTTCTAGCGTGTGCCATATTTCCTGCGTAGTTAGACAATGTGAGACACGATTAAATTCAAATTGATCCAATGAACAGATAATAGAATTCATAGCTTTGGCATTAGTATTTTGTAATTTATTTTCTAGTTCTGTCCATTGATCCTTTGATTTCTCTATTTCTTGATTATCTACAGTTATAGTTGGTGCCTTATAACCTGTCTCAACAATATTCCAAGCGTCAATGGTTTCCAGAAAAATTTCCATCCTATTTTTCCAATAAGCATATTCACCATTGAACATTGATGGTCTAACTATGGACTGACCCTCAGCAAAAGCAGTATTAAAAGAAGCCATTTTAAAATTTCAACTTTTTAAAAAAAAAAATTGGTTTTTGTAAAAACAAATTTTTAAAACAAAAACCGCTTTTGTTCCTAGCTCTGATACCACTTGTAGGATCGATTTCACCCTAGAGTGGGGGTGAATAGGGTGACAGTATTAGTTATAAAAATTAATTGCGGAAGATTTTAGAATAATTTTAACACAGATCACAGAATAATAGCAGCACAAAAAAATAACATAATAATAAAATGCAGAAATAGAACGACACAGAATTTATCCAGCTTCGGCAAAACCCTGCCTACGTGCTGCCCCCAAGGTTTCTACTAGAAATTAAGTAGTCACACGCTTACACACGTAAACTCGCGACACCCGCTACTGACTAACCTAACTCTACGCTCAAAACCCTGCCACAACTCAACCATAGAGTTGCGAATTCTCAAACTACGCTACGTAGTTTGTCCCTTAGTCACACGATTAGAAATTTAAACGGTTTAAAAAGAAATTAAAAATTAAAAACAATTTAAAAACACAATTAAAATAAAAGACCCTATTTTTAAACTATTAAACCTTAATGTAAACAAGGCCGGCCCTATCCCCTTTTTCTTTTATTATATCGGCCGTTCCTTTATTCTTTGCTTAGTATAATGGCGACTTGTTCTCGTTTTCCTTTGCTTGCAAATTAGGGCTTCTGGAGAAATCGATGAAGTCGACTAATTTGTTGGTTGATTATAATCGCTGTTCCTCTGATTTTCTTCGGCAATCGACCGTATCTTCGATTTGAACACGACTTCTTATATTTGATCGAGTTCGACTGCAAATTGGTATGTGATTTTTGCTTTATTGCTTTAAGTTAATATTCTTGAATTCGATCATTATGCCGATGATGATTTTGGGGTTTTTATATGAGTTTGAGTCCCTGGATTTTCGTTCGTCTGATTTCTTCAACATTTTAGCTTTCGGCCATTCGATTAATTTTTGATGTTGATGATTTTACTGACTTAATCATATTTGTATAATTGATGCTTGCTTCTCACGGTATTGATGTTTAACTCGGTCAATTATCTTACCCACCATGATTTCGAATTTGACTTGTTCAATACGAATATATTTTCGTTGCTTGAATTCCAAGGCATTGATTTCGACTCCTTGGTCATCACGTTGTTGACTTTGATTTGAAACACGGCTTTAACTAATCATTATGGTTTTGATTTTGTGGACCCTATGTACTTCGGCTCTGGCCATTACGGTACTGAGTTTCATGTCCTCTGATGGCTTTAGCCTTGACTTATACTTCATTTAGCTGGACTTGTTGCCTAACTTGATTTTGTGATGTCTGTTTTTGTTTATGTTCGACTCTAGCCATTTGTGTTTACTGTCTCCGGTAGCACTTTCGACCTTGATTGGCTGCAGTTTTATGACATTGCTGGTTTGATCCATGACTTAGTTCACTGTATATTCATTCTCTTTAGTCTGCATTAGCTTGTACTTCGAGTTTGTTACTTTTTCAATGTTGCACTTGCAGTGTATACTTGATGCCTTGATTTTCATTTGGCTTCACTTGAAATTTCTCTGTCAGGTTGCATATGTGTGAGTTGTTCGGTGCACATTGTGATCTTGAGATGTTTGCATGTCAATTGGGTCTTTGATGCATTGCCCTATACATCTGTTGCATCCACATTGTCACTGTTTGATATAGTTTGCATTTCAGTTGTACTTGCTGTCTTCATTTGGTTGTTGCAGTCACTTCCATACTTGGTCATACTGTCCACCTGGGTTTGCTTTGGTTTCATGTTATAGTTGTAGTCTGGTTGTTGCTTGATGAAGAGGCTGAACCTGTTAGTCGAGCTTGCATACTTTGATCTTCTACATGCCTATTGTGTTGCAGTCTTTGACTTGTTTCATGCATCACTGTATATCCATATTGTTGGCATTGTTTATGTTGGTTTTGGATTTTGACCATTTTATTGAACTTGCATTATTTATTCGAGCTGCTGCAGTTTATAATCTAACCCGAACTTCTTCATGTACCTGACGTCTACATGCACTTGGTTTCAATATGCAAACCGTACTAGTTTGCATTAATTTGTGTATATGAGCAGTTTGAAGTTGCTGACTTCATGTTGCCTTGACTTTGGTTGTTGCATTGAGTTGAGTCATGATTGCAGTGACTTGACCTTTGCATTTTGTTTATTTTTCGAAATTTCACCTGAGTTGAATCCAGCTTAAGCTCGGATTTGACCTTGTGCTGAGAGTTGTGACATTTATTTTATTGCACTTGAGTTGAATCCGATAATTTGGGTTTGACTTGTGCTTACCTGTCCCTTTAAATTTATCAAGTGTATATATATCGGTGTGCACGACCTTGTGGCATATTCAGTGATACACTGTGTATGTCACAAGTTGTTCGTGTATGATGAATTGAAATTAAATGATGACGAACAACCCAAATAACTGAGGCAAATATTATTTTCAAAATCCACATTTTGTTTTATACTGCAAAAATATTTCCTTTTCAATTTTACTGCGTCAATATTTATTTCTGCAGATTGCTCAGATGCTGGATACAATTTGAAGTGAAGTTGAAGATAAAATACGAGTGTGAGTGATATGTATTGAGGTCAACTGTAAATGTAAAATTGTGATGTAATCGAATTTGTATCAAAGTTGTATAGTGTATAGTGAGAGCTTGAATTTGTACTATTCAAAATTGTAATAAATATTTGTTTAAATAAAATTTCTATTTGAATTCAAATTCTGCGTTATTTAATTTTATTCAGCAAATATTTATTTAATCTATGAAAAATAAAATAGTACATTAACAAATGCATTTACACGAATATATATATGTTTATTATCATCAAACAAAAATCATATAATCGCATATTCAACATATTTAATCTTAAAAAATTTCTTATGATGTTTTATACATATGTGAATTATAAAATATAAAATTATTTTATTAAATATACATATACATATTTTATTATTATTTAATGATTTTGTGAATCGTTTATTATGTACAAAATAATCAATGGTTCAAAATTTATGTTTTATATTTCTTATATTTTCTACACCATGCAATATGCTTACTGTAAAATTTTAAGATTTTTTAAACTTAATTTATTATTTTTTAAAGTTAATTTACTTTCGGCATGCAATCAATCATTTAATTAAAAATATAAATTCATTTGATAAAATTTTGAAATTTCTAATAAGCATTAAATAATTTACAAGGCGCCTTCAAGAAAATTTAGATTTTTAAAACTTAATTTATATTTTTTTATAATTAATTTGTTTTTGAATTGCAGTTAATTATTTAATCAAAATTATAATTTTAGTTGAGAAAATTCTGGAAAAATGTTCTAAGCCCAAATTATGTCCTGTCTACCTTTATTAAAAATTAGAACTTTTCCAACTTGATTTGTCATTTTTAAGAATTAATCTGATTAAGGGATATTATCAACTATTTAATTATAAATATTATTATAATTTAAAATTTTCAAAAATTAATCTTAAGCCTAAAATATGTTTGCTGATTTTCTAAAATTATAAAACTTGTATTTTTATCAGTGATTATTTTTTATTTTTTTATTATGGCCGAAACTGTTTTATTCAATAATATATATAATATTCATATACGTATATTAATATTTTGTTTTAACATAATATACAAGCACATATTTGAACAAATTACGGTACATACAAAATGATCTACTGTGTCCGTTGTAATGTAAATCTCAATATCTATATACGGACACATTTTATCCTTCATGGATTTTGATGATATACATACATATATATATATATATATATATATATATATATTTGTGTGTGTGTGTGTATGTATATATATGGTTTATATATATATAAATATATATATATATATATACTTACATAAATAAATAAAACAATATTAAATAAATCTTAAACTATAATTTGTACAGTTAGAATACATATGGACATAATAATAAATCTTGCCTTGAATAAATTATTAATTAATGACATTTAATTTATCAATCAATTCAAATTAAAGAGAAAAAATGAAAGCTTACTCTCCCCATTTAATTTAATTAATTCTTGTTTAGGAAAGAAATGAAAGGTTTCATTCTCTATACATCAACTAAATGTTAGGTGTATTTGATACACTGCACATTTGAAATTAAAAATTTCCTTTTAATTAGTTCAAATAAAATAAATGTTTTTATTTAGAAAAAAATGGGAAATGTTCTAAATAAATTAGGCTTCATAGGCCCAACTAAGATACAACAGGTTAAAGAAATTTGAAATTCATATATTTCTTTCGCTGCGGGCTGGCATAGTTCCTTCAATGGTAACGATTACCTTTCATATAGCACATTTTCACTTTGAATGCCAGTTTGCAATTTCTAATCACATAATTGATTTCTGCAAATGTATAACTCTTGAGCTCATACGTCTTAGGAATGGGTGTTAAGCAAAGAGAAGTTGCCTTCTCTACCGCCAAACATATGATACGTTCATCGAGATCAATCAACATGATCTAGAAATGCAACGTCAGACATTCGTCTATATAAGTTAGTAACATCCCATATTTGGAGGCCAAAAGCTAAGTGCTACAGATGCTGCAGCCATCCATAGTATTAACTTCTGGTGACAAAATACGGTTATGATAATGGTATCCATAATATCAGAAGCACATGAATATGAACAAAATCATAGATTTCAAAAACAACACTTCATTGATTAAATTTAAAAACGATAATTCATGTCCATGTGACATAATCCTTAACGTTTCCCAGGAAATGATTAAATATATCATTATATAAATACACCAAGAGTAACATATTACGATGCCCCCTTGGTTGACCAAAGTAATATAGTAATCTCTGATTTATATACACAGCGGAATAAAAAACATGAAATTGAAATTCCTAATTAGCTATTCGTCAGCCACCTGCTCATCTTTGGATGCCTTATTTTCCAAAAGACTAAAACCTAAAAAATTCAACCCTCAGTCTACTCAAATCAATTTTGACTATCCGAGAGTTTAAGGGAAAATAAAAACTTCGAGCCAGACATAAAGCCTAGTGTGGATTATTCTGTTACATCTCGGTTTACAGATATTAAGTGAGACCACACCGCTTAGTGGAATGGATTTTCCCTCAATTATATCCTTTTTAAAATATATATATTTTGCAATCCTTTCCTACAATCATACTGGTTCATCAAGCCGATTATATCAAAATAGCAATATCCCCTATGCTAATAAATGGACTATATATCCTTAAAACATGTAATATGTGAACTATCGCCCATACATAATGGCAAGGTCTGTTATGCTACAAATGGACTATCTCTCCATATAACTGGGCTGACTGCCCGCAAACTGGATTAACTGTCCGAAATCTAGGCTGACCGACTGCAAAATGGACTAACTGTCCGAATTATTTTCTTAGGGTTAACTACCCTTGTTAGCACCAAAATTGGTCACTAACACCCTTGAGCAGCGTTATGTAGAGAAATTAATGAAGAGAGTAAATTAGAACTGAAAAATAGTGTAATTCAATGCAAAAAGAACAACAAAAACGAGAACACCAGATTTATAGTGGTTCGGCGTAATTGCCTACATCCAATTTGAGTTTGATCTTTATTGCTTTCTCAATTGCTTGAATACAGATACAATCCGTAAATCAATCACTTGAATACAAGTTTGAATTAAAAAGAGGAGAGTATAAAAAATGGCAGAGTCTCTCCAGTGTTCCCGGAAAAAGGTCCCTTTCACTGTGCCTCTGCCCTTCTATTTATAGACGAAGATGGGTTGGACTTCCCTCATGGGCTCAAGGCTGAGGTGACTTGGCCCATATAGGGCGATCTCAAGCTGGTTGGTCTATTCCTGTCGTACCGTACCTAAATGCCAAAACGTGTCGACTGCAGCAAACCCGTATATCTTTAGGCTCTCCTTGGTCAGAATCTTATCTAGTGCTAACGGTAATATCTTCAACTGTCGTTTTGTAGCCGGGCCAAGGTGTCGGTTAACACTTTCCCCCCAAAGTGTGTCGTGTGAAGCAACACGACACGCTTTGAATCAGCGAGTACCCCTTGTTTCCAAAAAGAAATCCATCGTGTTTTCTGATTTTATCCTCCCAAGCTGTCATATCCTTCTTTGGTCGTCCTGACACTTAGTTGATTCCCAATATTATAAATCCAAGGTTGTAGTTCATCGATGGCCATCCGTGTTTGATTCTACAGAGCTAGCAAGCTTCGTCTATCTGATCTAGTCTTTTCTTAATAACCCTAAGCGAGAATTCAATTTATGTTGATTTCAAGAAATCGAACTTTTTCGAATGTACTCATGCATATTCGGGTACATGTTCTTGCCATTGGCTCTCGGATGCGTTTTATATTCTCATAAGTCGTCACCAATTCCATCTAGTTTAATTGCAATTCAATTGCGGTTCTTTGTTTGTATTTTCTTAGAGCAGTAAGCAAGAGTGAATGGAGTATGGCCAGTCACGGACCCATGGGTAGTTCTATAAGCCCATAATGCTATTGGAAGTTCATCTACCCACTTGCCTCTAGCCTTTTCCAAAACCTTTTTTTATATGGATTTGATTATTTTGTTCACGGCTTCCACTTGTCCATTGGCTTTCGGATGAGCAACTGCTGCAAACTTTTTCTTAATGCCATATTTTTGGCCAAATTCATTGAAATCCTTGCTATCGAATTGAGTTCCGTTGTCTGTAATGATAGTTCATGAAAGACCAAAACGGCATATAATATTTCGTACAACGAAATTAATGACTTTTTTGGTGGTGATAGTGGCCAAAGGCTCTGCTTCTGCCCACTTAGTAAGGTAATCGACCACAACTATCACGTATTTCGCACCACCTTTGGATATGGGTAAGAAACCGACTATGTCGATCCCCCACATTGCAAACGGCCGAGGACTAACCATTTATGTGAGTTCCGTCGGCGGAGCTCTCGGGACTTTTTCATATTTCTGGCATTTGTCACATCTCCTCACATAGTCTGTGGCATCCCGATTTATAGTCAGCCAATAGTATCCATAGCAAAGGATTTTTTTGCTAACATCTGCCCCCCAGTATATTCACCGCACTCTCCTTCATGGACCTCCTTCAGGACTCGTTTTATCTCATCATGGGTTATGCACCGGAGTAAGGGAGTTGAGAATCCCCTTCGATACATTATTTCGCTCTCCATTACATATCGCGAAGCCTTCACTACCACAAAACAGGCCATTTGCATCGCCTCATTTGAATCTGTTGAAGTAAAAACTGATGCAAATAGAACTATTTGCATCAGTTCTGTCTTAATAACTGATGCAATTGGTACGTAAAAAGCAATAGGTAATAAAAAAAATCAAATTTGCATCAGTTGTCACCAACAACCGATGCAAATACGTCGATGCAAATAGTTGTAGTTGCATCGGTTTTAAAGTCAACCGATGCAACTAAATTAATTTGCATCTCTTTCGTTATGCACTTTTAATTCCCGCCATACCAATTTTTTCTGCCGCCTCTTATTTTCGCATTCGTTTCCAGTATTTTGCCTACCTCCAAAAAAACCCTAGACCTTAACCAAATCATTCCTCTCCCATTTTCTCCTTCACCTTCTTCTCCTCTCTCTCATCTTGATTATTACATTTCAATGAGAATTGTAAAAACACGGTAACTACCTTTTCTATGACGACCCGGAATTTTCGAGCATTTAAAATCGGAATATTTAATTGATTTTAAATATTCAATAGAGCAATCTTAACTTAAATTACAAATATCGCTATTTATTTGATAATTAAATAATAGAACTTAATAATTAGAAATTGGGTAAATTGTCGAATCTTCAGTTTTAAGCCTATTAAAAATAATTTGAAGGCTTGTAAAATTTATATTGATAACATTGAAGATAATAGAAGTGATAAAATTGAATTTAACAGTGATTTGTTCTATTTTGAAATTTTATCGTTTAAATTGAATTTAAAAATAGCCTTCCGAGGCACAGTCTCGGAATTCGACGAAACCGGTTCCATTGGATCCGTAATATTGTATTATTATCGGATCTCAAATTTCGTATTGATCGAAGTTAGTGTGTGTGTGTGTGTACGATATATAAACGCGCTGAAACTTTAATTGATAATAATCAATTCGAATTTGAATTAAAAATAAGTGAACACTGTAGCAAGGCGTCTTCAACACGCTTCCTTTGCCTTCTCGAACACACCATCCCTTATCATGTTTCTTTTGCCGACCTATTCTCCTCTGTCTTTTGAAGCAAGCTGTTCCTTTACGTTTAAAATCATTACGTCTCTTTTCCATTTCGTGATCGAAATCGAACCCGTTTCCTCTTCTTGTTTTCTCCTCCTACAAATTCAATCGATCGGCTTCATTTCCCTTATCATAATTCTTGTTTAAAATTGAGAATCCGAAATGGTGTGCAAGAAAAGAGGGATTGGTCAAGCTTGTGGATGCGATTGAACCGCGACGTGATGTTCAGGGCAGGTCAGTGGATTGAGTCGCTCGCGCTGGCGAGGCTGTGGTCGCGTGAGGGAAGGAGAGCAGTGAAGGACTGGTGATCGATTTGGAATCGAGTATCTCGATTCAAGCTTAAATCGCGTTCGATCGCGAGGAAGAATCGAGATACGTACGAGTGAGGCCGATTGCGTAGCAGGTCGACTCCACATGAAGCCGCTTCTGGGTAGCGATTCGACGATGCAAGGATGTGGTCGAGTTTCTCAATACTAGTCGCGTTGGGAGGCTCGAGTTTTTCATTTGGAACTGGAGGCCCGCGATCAATTTAGGGATTTGGTGGGCGCTCGCGTTGTTATCGAAGCAAGGGGACTATTCAGGGCTTAGAACTCCAGTGAGGTATCATCATTTTAGTTTAGCTGAATGTTTTATTCAGGTTAGGAATAGGGGATTAGGAAATTAACAGTCAAGTTTAATATAAAAAAAAAGAGTAAAATATATATGTATACAAATACGGTAAAGTTAATTTTTGATATTTGCGGAAAAGAAACAACTTTTTCCTGTTTATACACACATATTCATATTCAGGACTTGGAAAACGTAGGGTTTTATATAAATTGGTCTATACAGATTATCTTAGTTAGGCAGTTTCAAAGAAAATTAAATACAATAAATATTCATATATCTAAATATTTTACGTTACAAATTGCATTTATAAATAATGCTTTACGAAGATTAATTTGTTGGATGAACTTATTTAATTACTTCAGTCACTAAAAACATTCCATAAAAGGAGATTTGTTTAAAAATAAATTATTAGTTTAAACCCAATTGTTAGTTTAAAATAAATTTAATGGTTGATTAAAATTATAAAATGGATAATAAATTGTTTGATTAGTTCAAATATTAATAAATTATAAAATGTTATACAAGGTCTAAAAATCGAGAAACAAGCTGGAATGGAGATGCATGGAAATAGATTGCAAATTTAAGGATCAAAGGTGAGTTAATCTCACTCAGTTAAATTTAAATTTAAATGATTAAATTTAAATAATTGTTTGAATGGTTACATTGATTGTTGTGCTATAGTCTGGTATATTTTGGGATTGGTGTATTATGTTGTGCTAACATCTGTGGATGCGGGGAAAACAGGTTGGAGGGATCCAACTGGACCCCTCAACATTTATTTAAAATTATTTAATATCCTCTGTTGTGATTATTTGATATTCTATGATGAACTTTATTGAAACATTGAATGCTATGGTTCGATTGGATATAATTGGATATGATGAATTACCAAAAATATATAAATTGGATTTGGAAAGATAATAAAAGAAGTGAAATTGTAAGTAAAATAATTATAGAAAATTTGAATAAAATTTAAGAATCAATTGGAAAAGAAGTAAAGTGCCCTTTAAAATTCTAATAAATAAATCTTAAGTTTAGTAAGGGAAATTTGAATAATCAGAAGATTAATGAATTTTAAATTTTAGTGTTATTACTTTAAAGGGATAAAACATTTATTTAGAATTTGGAAGAAGCTGAAATTGGTATATTTCAGTTAAATGGTATAAAATCAAATGAAAAATAATAATATTTAATATAAAGTCCATAATTAATGAATTTTGAGATAAACTGATAAGTAGAGAAATTTATTTCAAATGAAATAAATTGGGAATCAATTTGGAAAATTGATTTAAGTGATTGAAGTTGAAATTCTCCCTGGATAACCAAGTATGTTTTCAAAGTAAATTTTTAAATATAAGTTAAAAGATTAAAAGTTGTTTTAAAAAGCAAGTTTTGGAAAATTTATTATTTCTAATATTTAAATTCTATAGTAAGTATTTTTTTCTTAATCTATTATAGTAGTAATTATTTAAGGAATGACTAAATATTATGTTGTTTAAAAGTATCAATCTAGTTTTATACTTATTAAGTAACCTTATTTTCAAATATTCATATAGTATGGCATTTTTAATAAATTATTGATGTAGTTTTGACTTAAATGTTTTAAAGTATGTTTCAAAGTAAAGTGTTTTAAATTATTTTAGAAATCTAGTTTTGTGCTTGGTGATTTCAGAGGGGATAGAAAATATTTGGGAAAGTTTATTCTGAAAAGAAAGATGGTTTTGAAACTGTTTTCAAAGGATTGAAAATAGAAATATATCTTGTGAAGATATTTTTGAGGTAAATAAATAATTTGGGAAATTATTTATTGTTTGATGGATGTTTGTGAATGTTAATTGATAGTTAAATAACCGACTATAAATATTGGCCAACTGCGTTGATCGTTTCGAAGAGACCGGGATCGAGATTTATTTCTCGAAAACCACTTCGATCCGGTTTGTACGTTTCGTTAGAAAAACGTGTTCGGAGTCGAAGATGGAGCAGTGAAGTGCAAGGGCTAGTCGCTATAATCCTGAGGATATTTCCAAAATGGATGTAGTAGGAGTAGTGCCTTCGGTTCCGTTCGAACCTGGGACGGACTTGTATGGATGAATGCTTGCGAAACATCGTCAGATGGGAGATGGGCATTCTAAGTGAAACGTTCTAAAAAGGTAACGCTTAGCCTCAAGCCTCATCAAATGGGAATGACTGAAAATCAGGGGATATGCAGCAAGGCTTCGTGGGTAGCCTCCACTGGAGAGTAAGGTCATCCCTGTCTAGATGTCCCTTTTTATTTCGGCTTAGTGGTGCGATTGCTGATCCCAACCGCGGGGTGATCTTATTCGGAACTGTCCAGTAAGGGATGGGTCCGGCCTTGTGTTGCAGAGGATCGGGAGTGATCCTCGGTACGGTGATCTGGGCCTCGTACTGTGACAGGTGGTACCCCAGTGCCTAGTCATTGTTGGAAATCCATTCTCCCTACGAGCCTTATACGAGTTTTGTTTGTATTACCCAATCTGTGGCTAGTAGCTGGAATTTAATGAATGTAACAATTTCGGCTATTTTATAAGTATTTGTATATAGACCCTATTATAATATCAGAGGATTTCTATAAAAATTGTTTTAGCTATCGTAAGGTAAAAACCCGACATGTTTATTGGTGGCGTGGTATTACGAGATGCTTTTGTTTTCAAAATGATTTTAAAAACTTTAATAATCAATTGGGTGTGATTTTCTCACGCTGGTATTCCAGACTGACTCGGGTGTTATTTAACTGTAATGCTCGGGTCAGACCGAGTATTATATGTTCCGGACAGGATGCTATGGAGCAGGAGAGGAGCTGGAATTCGAGACGTATTATCAGTACCTATATATGTATATTCCGCTGTTGTGATTGTATGGTATGTCTGATTGGTTATTGATGATGTATGAGATACTCTGATGATGTGATGTATAAAACTGATATAGTTTTTATTTTGTGTAAAGATCTATTATTTACTATTATATTTTATTCCGCTGCGGCTGTGAGTTTCTGATATTGTTTAGTTTCTTCTTCTTCTATCTCTTCTTCCTTAACCCTAATGGTTCGTAATTCTGTGCCACTTGAGTTAATAGAGATAGAATAGTGTTGATTCAAGGGGTATGGATTTGCGGGTCGTTACATTTTCTTTCAGATTTTTTAAATCGAAAACAATGAAAATCAAGTGGCAAATTTGGATTGTAAAAAAGTTATTCTTTTTCCAATCCTAATTCCACCCACGCCAATTTCAAATAGGAGTTCGCGATTGAGGTAGGCGGTGGGAATTGTTCGATGCTAGCGGCTGTTCGGGTGCTCGTGGAAGTTTGATTCAAGGTCAATGGATGGTGGCAGAAGGTGATTCGGCGACTTGCGGTGGAATTTGAGGTTGCAGTTGATGTGCATGGTTGGTCGGGATTGGAATTGAGGCGAGGCAATTTTTGAGATTTGGGAATAGTCGAGTGCTGAGGTGAGGTTATGGTGACACGGGGCTTGAAGCAGAGAGAAGTGAATTGCGATGATTTGTGAATGGTAGCTGAGTTACTGGAGGTCGAGGTGGAAGGGTAATGCAATGGTTTGTTGATGGGTTGCCAGCAGTGGGATGAGAGCGGATGTTTGGTTGTACTATGGCTAGAAGTAGTGGGTCTCGATTCGAGGAGGAGGTGATGATTTTGAGGTATGACAGTGGTGGAATGTGGCTGTGTGAAGATGCAGTGATTTGGTATGAAGCTTTGAATGATGGTGCAGTGGAGTTTAGGTGATGCAAACAGAGGTGGGTTTGAATAACTGTGCAAGTTGATGTGAATGTTAACAAAAATGTTGTGCAGTTGAATGAAAGTGAAGTTTGGATGGTTGACTATGGAAAGTCATGTGCTCGTGCTGGCACTCGATTATAGAATTGCAATTGGGCCACTTCCATTTTTACACGGTATGGGATTTCGTACAACAAATGCTCATATTTGGGCACTTTTTTTACTAGCAAATTTGTTAATTTATCTCAATTTCACACAATTTTAACTTAATTTGTTATGTATCCTTTTATTGAAGTTTTATTGTATGCTTAACTAGGTTAAGAAATTATGTATTTTCTGAATTAAGCAATCTTTTCTTTTCTTTATAATATTTTACAAACAAAAATTCAAATAAATTAAAATTGACATTATACAAAGTTACTGTAAACAGTTGAGAGAAAATGTATACATTGTATAAACTAAAAGATTACATTGTGAGTTCTGCAGACATTATTCAAAATGTATCGAAATGTGGTTTTTTTCCTCCTTTTCAGTTTTCTTCTTTCGTAAAGTTGATTTTCTTCTTTGGTGTCTTTCTCTTTGATCTGCTTGCACGTAGTCTACAATGCTATGGTTGCCAAGAGGTAACTAATGTGATACTGCATCCATGTAAAATTGATAATGAGATACTGAACTTCATGTAACAACGATAAATTTGTGATTTGTCGGTTAAATTATTGAAAATTAGCAGACTATTTATTCGAGAAATTTGTGTGTTTCACCACAAATATTACATATTTTCTTTGTTGTTGATTGTTAATCGTTAAATTTAATAAGCATGACTGGTCTCCAATGAATTGGCTTGCTTGAGGAGACAGAAATGTTTATGTTTCATAATTAAACGATCACGAGCAGCAAGCATATTTACTATCGTTTAACGAAAACAAGCAAATCCAAATTAATATTATAGTACACATGTTTTCCAAATTAATATTAGAAATGTTTATCGCTTAAAATTAATTTCTGAACCATTTGCTAAAACTAATATTTTTTGCGTCATGTGCAGTTGGATTTGATGCAGAGGAATTGATTTCACAGGAGTCTGGCAACTTGATTCCTTCTTCTTTTTTGCAAAGGTAATTATTACTCAGTTTAATAAAAGCTGGCTAAAATTTTTTTTGCCTTTGATGTCATACTTGGGTTAGGATTACAGTTTCCTCTATGTCATCAGACCACTATTCAAATTTTCAACTTTTCCTCTATGTCGCTTCAAATCTACCACTGTTATTTACCCTATTTTCCTACAATTACTTCCATATAGATAATTTTCCAAAATACTTTTGCATAATTCTTTTGATTCGTCTAATTTAATGCATCATTTGGTCTTAAATTTTCTGAACTTTAGGTCAATTGCTATTATGTTACAATTTGCTGCTTAGTCTCTGATCCATATACTATTATTGACCGTATATAGAGGATGGTTTTATTTTTGGGTTTTAATATTATTTAATTTAACTGTCGAGCCATCAAATTGAGTTTTGTTTGTACATTATTGTATATCATATTTGTTTACCATGGTAGGTTCTATTACTAAAATTCTGGTGTTGAGGTTTTTCTCCTAGATTATCTATTCTATGAATGAATGCTCTAACATATAATCAGTTTAGTAATATCTTCATATGAACTTGAGACCGGAGTGTAGATGGGTTTAATCATCCTTGTAGGTGCTTTACTATTGCACCGGAATAAAACTATAACCCCTTTATCCTTGTATGATTTTTGTATTGATACTGGTTAGTGGTATATTACAAACTTTATTGAATCTGGTGCATCTCTCACAAGATTTTCCACATTGTTCAATAACAGGTTCTATGAGTTTTTGAAGTTAGAAAATGAGGTTGGCAACATTACTTGGCAAGAGGCTGTTAGAAAATGGGATAGCATGTGACATTCATACCTACTCCCTTTCTCCGCACCTGTTATCTCCAGGCCAGTTACCACACTTCCCCACTCCATCACCCTTTCATCAAACTGCTATCCAATACACGATCGGACGAAACTTAGCCTAACCTCCAACACGGCCAACGTCCACACTGTTGACTGCGAACAACTATTCGCTGGAGGTACATGAATTATGGCGACCGGGTCTTCATCCATCCATCGTTGGTTCATGACATGGTAACTGACAACTTTTGCCCTACTCTGCTTTTATTTTACTTTACCTTCTGAGATCTGGGGGTGTACACATTTGACTGATTCGGTTGTTTTATGATTATGAAATCTAACATCTACTTTTAAATATGTATGAACTAAGTATCGATTAAATGTTGACATATTGGACTCCACCATGACAACTACTATCATAGAATTTGACAAGGAAGCCGGTGGGCTGATCGACCAGAAGGTTGAAGATATGCATACCATCCTCAAATCGGTAAAATTATCATATCATCTGTTTTCTTACTCTGGCCAGGTTGGTTAATCTTGAATATATTTACCTGTTTGTTCCAACGACGTTGATTAAGTTCCTACCACATACTTCTTTACCGACCTTATGTTGTGTGTAAATTATTGCGCTTAGGCATTTGATATATTTCCCCCATATTTGCTTACTGTGTTTCAGGCGTTTCAACATACCATCTTTTTTTAATACATTTTTCTGTTACTGACTTACCCTATTTAAACTGTTGATTACCTCATTTTTGGTTAGACTTAATTTATATCCCTGATTTGTTTGCTGAACAATTCGCATAATTGATTACAAACAAAACATCATAGTGTAATGCATGATAACTGTTGATTCGTAAACTATGTTTCTTTGGGACTATTGTTGAATCACTTTGTGCTTGAAATCCAATTGCCTATGTACGTTGTGTATCTGTAGTCTGTACACACAATCTTTAACCCAACTATATTATATATTATTAACAATAAAGCTCTACATGTAGACGCACAAAACATTATATGTTGGTGGACTGGGTGCTGGGTTATAAATATGTGAATTGGATTCATATGAAAGTGAAGTTTGGATTTGCAATTGACAGTTTGGATATGTGGTGGCAGGTTTTGTTGATGGTCAGGGACGTAACAGTGTGGTTTGTGGGGTTACTGGTTTGGAGATGATGGTAGAAGGGGAAGGGGTTTTACTGCAAGATGAAATGTGGTTTGGGCAGAGGAAGTGTAGGCAATGTGCAGAGGGGATAGCTCGCCGTTGGAGGTGGTTTTCTACAGAGAGCAGGGGTGCAAATGCAGCAGTTTTCGGATTGAGTGGCTAGTTGATGATGTACAGGTGGTGGTAGGAAGTTGTATGTGTTGTGGATAACTGAAGTTGTCGAGCAGCAGAGGTTTTGATAGTTTCTGATGGTACTGGTTGCGGTCAAAGATATGGCTGTTGTGGTAGTACCAGAGAAGTGATGTAGGAGGTTGTTGTGTGGTGCTGCAGGGATATAGCCGTAGTGGACGGCAGCGGCAAGTTTGCACAGTTGTATGATAGAGAAGTCAATTAGATATGGTGGAAGGAGTGTAAGTATTGAGGCAATGGAGAGTATAAGTCTGCAGGCAGATGGAAGTAATAATCCAAAAAAATCGTGGTTGGGTTAGTGGTATGTGGTGTTTTGGTATTATGTATAGATTATTAACACTTTAATTGATATATGTTTATTTTGGTATTATGTTATTCAGTTTGTATTTGCCATCAAATTTAATTTTGAATGATTGTAATATTGCATGCAATAATTGTTTGTTATAATCAATAATATATATATATCACACATATAGTCTATTTGAGTACTGTAATAATGGTTTCAGAGAATGGCTTTTTTGCATCGGTTTTCAACAACAACCTATGCAACAAGTTCCTTTGTTGCATCGGTTTTCATTACAACCGATGCAACATGGGGGCTGTGTTCAAGCAACCAACCATGATATTTTGCATCAGTTGTTAGTTACAACCAATGCAAAAATGACCCTTTTGCATCGGTTTCAGAACTGATGCAAAAGTGTTAAGCCTGTTGCATCGGTTGCATATGCATCGGTTGTTGAACTGATACAAAAGGGGGGTAAACAACCGATGCAAATGACCTGTTTTGTAGTAGTGCTTACGAATGAATTGTCGTCTTTCGCTCCTTCTTTCGTGTAAGATCCCATGTAGTAAGTATTGCTTAAATGGGGTCATCCATGATTCTTTGTCGATTTCGGTTTCTAACATGAAATCTACCTCCATCATATTTATACTCGGAGTATGTAAGGTTTCAATGGGAACTAATCCCATTTGCTTGGCATCGCCAATGCTCGCAAATTTGGCCAATGAATCAGCTTCTATGTTTTGTTCACGTGGGACGTTCGAGATGTTATAATATTCTAGATTTGCTAGCAGCTCCTGAACCCGTTCAAGATACGGGGCAAGTCTATGTCCCGTTGCTTGATAGTCTCCCCGCACTTGGTACACCACCAGTTGCGAGTCACAAAAGATTTCAACCGATTTTACTCCCAGTTCTTTAATAAGTCTCAAGCCAGCAATCAATGCTTCATACTCGGCTTCGTTATTTGTTGCTGGGAATTCAAGCTTCAAAGCATAACAAACTGATCGGTTTTCAGGAGTCATAAGAACTACACCAGCCTCCAAACAATGGTCGTTAGATGCCCATCGGTGTACATCTTCTATCGAATGGGAGGTATGACATTGTGGCCGTTTGAGTCGTCTAACACAGTGAATTCAGCACGTGTTACTTCAAATTGTTGTAAGATTGAAGTTAATTTTTTTTTTGAAATGGTACTTTATATACAACAAATCATTGTGACAACATATCACATGTCAATAAACGTTCGAATCACGCTAGGCAAGTTTCGAACTTGTGACCTCTCGCACCAAAGCCAAATCACATAACCATTGGGACAATGGTGCTTGTCCTTGTATGGCCCTTCGTGGCAGGTAGGTAATGTCTAACTGACTCAACTCAATATTCCATTTTAACATCCTTCCGAAAGTTTTCGGTCGTTGGAGTACCTGTCGCAAGGGTTGATCAGTGTAAACACTGATTGAGTGTGCCTGAAAATATTGGCGAAGCTTGCGTGACGCAATCACCAAGCAATAGGATAATTTCTCGATCTTGGGCTAATTTCTTTCTGCTCCCATCAGACGTTTACTGACATAGTAAACTGGCATTTTAGCTTGGTCATCTTTGCAAACCAAAGCCGCACTGATAGCATGCTGGGATACTGCCAAGTACACATACAACATTTCGTAGGCTATTGTTTTCGATAGCACCGGAGAACTTTCCAAATGCCTTACCAGAGCTCGGAATGCTTCCTCACAATCGGATGTCCACTCGAAATTCCTCTTTACTTTCTTTATCACATCGAAGAAAGGAATACACTTGTCTGTAGCTCTGGATATGAATCGACTCAGTGTAGCCACCTTTCCCTTTAAGCTTTGTACTAGCTTTATAGTTCTGGGAACTTGTATGTCTCGGATAGCTTGAATCTTCTTCGGGTTAGCTTCGATTCCCCGCGCATTCACAATGAAACCCAAAAACTTTTCCGACGCTACGCCAAGTGAATACTTCAAAGGATTTATTTTAATTTTATAATGCCTGAATATATCAAACATCTCCGCTAGGTCTCGGATGTGGTCGTTCGACTGCCGTGACTTCACGACTATGTCATCCACATAGACTTCCATCATTCCACCAATCTGGTCTTTAAACATTCGATTCACCAGACGTTGATAAGTTGCTCCTGCGCTTTTCAATCCAAAAGCATTACTACATAGTAATATAGCCACACATCTGTGCCAAAACTGGTGTGTTCTTGGTCTGGAATGTGCATCGGGATCTGATTGTATCCTGAATACGCATCCATAAAAGACAATAATTCGTGTCCGGCCGTAGAGTGGGCGAGCTGGTTGATTCTAGGTAAATGGAAACTATCCTTTGGGCATGCTTTATTTAGATCAGAGTAATCAACACAAGTTCTCCACTTTTCGTTTTCTTTCCTCGCAAGCACAGGGTTAGAAACCCATTCAGGGTAGAGGGCGTCGTGGACAAACCCATTGGCTTTGAGTTTGTCCACCTCCTCTATAAGAGCAGCGGACCTCTTTTTTTTGTTTTACGGGGATGTATTTTGGGTCTATGTTCAACATATGACTCGCAATAGCGGGAGAAATCCAGCACATATCAAAATGTGTCCAAGCGAAAACGTCTAGGTTCGCTCGGAGGAAATCAGTAAGATCCTCGACCAATGATGGGTCATTCCGGCTGACTGGTATGTCAATCGTCAGCTCAACCGGTGCTGCATTCGTTTCCCTAGGTCCCCCATCATCAATTCTCGGATATATGTCTCTATAGATCCGAGAATACTGCCCGAGCCAGGGCTGGGCACTACTTGTCAATTGTCAGTGTTTTGGATGTAGACGGAGCTGTCCACCTTGTTTGCATCTCGACTCCTAAACACTATATCATCTGTCATCATGCATTGTTGTTTTGCAGGGGTTCCATCTTCCATATTCGAGCAACATTCATGATCCGCATGCCTCGGGTTGGAGTGACAGTTAGTTGCCCACTAGCTTAGGTATCGATTTAATGATTCTATCCTCAGGCATTCTTTCAGTCGTAGCCTTGGGTAGTTGTAAACATTATATACATGTTTCAATATTGAGCTATCGCAGCCGGTCTTTGGATGACCACGCATCTGCTCCCAGTCTTGGGTTGATAAATGTTCTGCATGGATGGTTGAGTCTCGTCCTAGCTATGTTTATGTTCCCGCTTAAACTTCAAAAACATATAGTTGATCGATGAATAGGCGATTCACATCCATGTTGCTTCTAGCTCATGTCCCCGGGACTGGGGCATATATACCAATAAGTAGGAAGGTCAGCCATGCCCACTTTAACATTACTCTCTTTCCTGTTGGATCGGGGATCAGGTCAATCGATGGGAGACGGGGTCTCGCCTATCTTGGATTTTATCGTGGTTTTTCATTCCAAGAGGAATACTTTGATGCCTCATCAGTTTTAGGGCATAATTCGAACACCAGACGGTCATCCACGTCCACTTTGGTTCATGTTCTGCAATCAAATCTCGAGGTAAAGTTGGCTACAAATACAGTCGGGTCTTGCCCATCCAGTTTCATACTCCTCCTAATGGATCGAAGGAGGGTGCTGGATAATTTTGCAAAAAATCTTCATGGTTTACTCTCCTTTCCACACTTTGTAGGTTATAGTTTTTCAAGGAACATCCCAGTCACATTCGTATGTGCTTAGTGCGGATCGGTATTGACCCTCGATATGAGGTATGATATAGTCGGTTGCTCGTAGCTTTGGATGCCGTTTCGATTAGTTTTGTATTGAGGCCTCCATGTAGTCGTTGCCTTAAGTTATAAGAAACGCCAAGCTAGAGCTATAGTAAGCTGTTGTATTCAGCTTTTAGTGATTTGTACCCCTGCTTCCAGCATTGATTTAGCTAGGCCACTAGTTGGATTGTCGAGCTCCATTATTAGCGTGCTAATAATCCTCCTGTCGATTTTCGGCCAAAGTTTACGGAATGGAGAATGGACGGAATCCACTCATCTATTTGTCAATGTTTATACACCACTCTGCATTCTGGTGACTTAGTGTTATTCTCCCCTCGTTCGACTCGCTCCCAATTTGTGTTCATCTTTCGGTCCATGCTCTGGGGACTTAGAGATTTGTCGAACGGTTTATACTTTAGTCCGCAGTTTGAGATGCAGAGATTTTCGTCAATTTGTTTATGCTCTGGTCCGCATTCCGGGGACCAAGAGTACTTTAGTCCTCACTCAGGGGACGTAGAAGTTTTTATGCCGTTTATACTCTAGTCCATGCTCAGGGGACTGAGAGTACTCTAGTCTGCTTCAGGGAACTTGGAGATTTAAGTCGCTTATACTCTAGTCCGCACTTTGGGGACTGAGAGTACTCCAGTCCGCACTTAGGGGACTTGTAGATTTAAGTCGTTTATACTCTGGTCCGCGCTCTGGGGATTCAGAGTACTCCAGTCCGCACTCTGGGGACTTGGATATTTTGAGTTGTTTATACTCTGGTCCGCACTCTGGGGACTGAGAGTACTCCAGTCCGCACTCCGGAGACTTGGAGATTTTGAGTTGTTTATACTCCGGTCCACACTCTGGAGACTCAGAGTACTCCGGTCCGCACTCCGAGGACTTGGAGATTTTGGGTCGTTTAAACTCTGAGTCCGCAAGATAGCGTCCATGGACATCGATTCCCGTCTTGAGGGGCTAGAGAAGAAGGTAGGGAGGAGGTCAAAAGCATGTTTGACCCGCTAATCACTGAATTCAATGCCCGTGTTCTCATGTATCGAGATTTGACTTTTTTGGGCGAGGGCTATCTTGAATGTTTAGCCGAGGCATGGGAGGCCTTGATAGAAATCAGGAAGGCCGAGCATGGTTTCAAGGAGGTTAATGAAGAGGTTTTGATAAAAGAATTTCTTAAAGGAAACGAGCCTTCGGACCTGTCAGCGACAAAAGCTCTTTACTGCAAAGGCTTCCCCTTAGCGAAAGGGAAAGAAGTTACTGCCGGTCCATCCGGAGTCGTGCCTCCAGCTCATGTGCTTACTCAGTTGGCCGATCGGCCGATACTCGATCCATTTGAGCAGCATATTGGTTACAACCCGGAGGACCCTGGCCTTGGCGTCCACATTCTGTCCCCCATTCCAGAGGGTGAGGCCCCTCTGACGGTTGAGAGTTTGCCAGAACCTGGTAGATAACCCTTCACTTTAAGATTCCAGAAGTCGTCATTCTTTATGAAGGACTATTGTATTCTAAGGCTTGTTTTTCATGATTTTGTAAAGGCCGTTCTGATCCCGATCCCACTCCGAGGAGCGATGTCGCCAAGGAGGTGCGGAAGGAAACAAGTGAGGCCCCTCATGCAGGAGAGGCTCGGCCTGGAGGTGTGGTTCGGCCTGGAGGTGTGGATCGGCCTGGAGGTATTGTTCGGCCTGGAGGTGTGGATCGGCCTGGAGGTAAGGTTCGGCCTGGAGGTGTGGATCGGCCTGGAGGTATGGATCGGTCTGGAGGTACGGTTCGGCCTAGAGGTGTCGACTGCATCAAACCCGTATATCTTCAGGCTCTCCTTGGTCAGAATCTTGTCTAGTGCTAATGATAATATCTACAACTGCCGTTTTGTAGCCGGGCCAAGGTGCCGGTTAACAACCCTTTAAATTTTCCTTGAAAACCTTTTCAAAATTATTTAGTCCTTCAAATCATATATATATACTAGGAAAATATTTCTTTAGCTTTACTCTACGCAATTTTGCCAAGTTATATATACCTTACTCAAAATAATGTTGATGTGATTTAATAAGGATTCACTATCCCTCCAAAACAAGTCAAAACCCTTTTTAACTTGAACATACTTAGGCTACATTGCCTCTTTATTACATTCGAAACCTTTGTTTAAAACTGTTTAAACAACCCTTTCGAAACCCTTGAAGGTAACCCCTTCTAAACCATTGGAAAACCCATTTCGAAAAGATTACATACTACCTTTCGAAAACGTTGAAAAATCTGTTCCTTTATTTTCTCCGAAAGCTTCTGAATAATAGATACCCCTTTTTAAAACCTTTTAAGTATCGCCTTTCAAAAACATAGGAAAATCCTTTCCTTTCAATCCTTTCGAAACCCTGGGGAACCACCCCTTTCAAAACCATTCATTAAACCTTTCAAAACAGTCAAACTTAATCCCTTCAAAAGCACTTTAGGTTCAATTTAAAACATGTGGAAACCTTTCGAAACTGTTCAAAAACGTCTCGGTTGAAACCATTTGGATTCTACCTTCAAGTAGAGCAAAAGGATCAGAAACCCATTAGTTGAAAGCATCAATTTTGAAACCTTTTAAAACTATCTCTTTTGAAACCATTTGGATTTTACTTTACTTATAGAAATAGGGTCCTTAAAACATTTAAGTCGAAAGCAACTGCTTTGAAACCATTTCCTAAGTAATGAAGTGATGGTGTCGAAACCATCCCCTCGAAAGCATGGAGAGGTGGCCATGTTTTAGAAACACAAAACAACCCGTTCGAAACCATCTGGGTCAAAAGGTAGAAAGGCGGCAGCAAAAAGGTCTCGACTTAGTCGAAAGCAATTATTTAAAACAGAGGCTCAACCCAATCGAAACTATTTCCTTTAAATCGTTTGACTTGGTCGAAAGTTACTTAGTCAAAAGCCAGCAGGTGTATTTCTTTTATTAAAAAACAAAGGACAGCCTCAATCCCTTCGAAACCCATGGTTTCGAATCCTTGCCTTCCGCCCTCATCCAATTCACTACATATAAGTTGTCTGATACCATGTGCATTGGTTTCGACTGTGTCGGAGGCTATAGTTATGGAGGTGGAACCTGGTGTCGAAAGAGACGAAACAGTGAAAAACTTGTAGCATATAGTTCTTTTCACCGAACCTGCCTTACGTGTCTAATTGTGATTGGTTGCCTCTTTCTTTACCAATAAAAAGTACTACACTTTGTCAAAGGTGCTGATGATTTTTCCAGATTTTATAATTTAAGTCTTTTATAAAAAACACCTTTTCCTCTTTTAGTTATATAAAACATTTAAGTCTCATACCTTAAATAATTTTATATAACCATTAAAACAGTTAGGAAAAATCTAGAGAAATTCCAAAAAATCACATTATATATGTTTTACAACTTATAAAAATTTCGAACCTAAATAATTAATTATTTACCCATAATAAATTTATAACCCAAAATACCATTTTGTTTACTAGAAAATTCATAATAATCCACAAAAATTCAGAAAAATCTGAAAATTGAAACCTAACTCCAAAATAATATTTATGATCTTCATAAAAATTCAAAGTCATTTGGATGTCATTTTATAGGATTTTCACCTTAAAACATATCATAAATTCAATATGAATAACCATAATTCATCAATAAGTATATATATTCATTTCATCACTCAAAAACATGGAAAATCATTGCAAAACATTCAGAATTCATATTAAAACTGGAAACACAATCAAAAAATGAGATGCAAAGATTATTCACCTTAGCTTTAGAGATTATGGAGATTGAGATGTGAATAGATTTAATTTGAATTAGCTTCTTCCTAGCTTATCTTCTTCTCTTCCTTGTTAATGGTGGCCGGCCTCTTTTAAATTTTTTGAAAATGAAATGAATGTGTAAAGTCTCACACAGCACAAGGTTTGGAGGATATAGGAATGACCTCTTTCCTATTTTATCCCTCCTTTATTTCAAGTTAACTCTTATTTTAATTCATGGTTAAATGGCACGGCTGCACCTTAATTAAAATCGAATCTAAATCCCCTAACCAACACATTATTTTGTTTAATTCAACTAATTAAATATCCTAAATAATGTTACCAAAATCTGGGGTGTAACAAAGTTGTCCAGGCACAGGACAAACCGAAGGTACTCTCCTACCAAATCCTGTTGGGCATTACCCTTGGGATTAGTAGGGAGTTAGTCCTTGCATATGAAGATTTCAAAACAAAGGGACTGCTGCTATTTATTTCTTTCGAAGGCCATTCCAAAAGTATCAACAAGCAATCCATCCATTATAAAGATTCTTGCCTTCAAAATCAAGGCCTTCAATATATCTTCTTCACTTTCGAAATGTAAAGCAGTTTGAAGTGGTTTTTAGATAGGAATTACTCAAATCCAATCTCGGTTTCTTCAAATCAATTATAGATATAAAGATTTTTTATAAGTAGATGATTATCATTTGATTTATTCATTTCCTTTATCGAAAAATAACTTCAAGATTATTTTTAAAACATTCTTGTTGGTATATACGGAACCATTAGACTCCCTTTATTAAATTCTTTGGTTTAATTAAACCTTTTTTCTTAAATTTGGAATAAGTGCAAAACATTTAATTTAGGAAAATATTTCCAAATCATTTATTTAAATCTTAACAAAGATTTCTTATTTCAAAACATATCTTTCAAAAAAGTTGCAACCATGTTATCTACGACGGTAAATCCAATTTGATTTTAAATTTGCAAAAATTAATCTTTTATACTTAACTCGTTTCTGACATTTCGACCTTATCTTTCTCTTATTATAATATATTCCTTTTTAATTAAACTTTATATCCAAAATTGACCCATTAATTAATCATTCAAAATTATCCTTTTAACTTTAGAAAATTTTATAGATCGAGTAACTCCAAAATAATACCAAGGAACCGAGCACTACCAAAGGTAACACATATTCCCTTAACAAGAAGGTTAATACTTAAGAGAAGCGTTTGTCATCTGTACACAATTCCTACCTATTTTTAGTTACTTTTGAGCCACTCGAACTAGTTAATCTTTAGATTCTATTCAAAAATACCAGAATTTAGATTTTCAAAAATTCCTTTATAAAAATATTTTATAAATCCAATTTATTTAATTACTTATATAAAACACATTCCTAAATTTATTTATCTTAAATAAATTCTTTAAACCAATATTATTTATTGAACATCACATAGTCAAATTGTAAAATAAAATTCATGAGTTGTTCATAATTAATTAGATTGAAGTGAATTAGTATTATCATTAAATATATTACATTCCAATCGTGAATTAAATCCTAAAGCTTTTAGCCTACAATTGATTTCTACCCAACCCATGCTAAAGGAAATTACTTGCTTATAAACTGGCCGAGCAAAAATCAAACAACCAAACAATCAACAAAAACTAAGCATACCAAAAATAATTATATCGCCCATAACCCTAGTCGGAGGTACGGTACTTATCTTATTCATTTAATTTATAAAATTAAGGTAGTTTCATTTTAAAATTCCTTGGTTGATTTACTAATCTAAACAAATTATTCAAGGCGTCTAACCTATACTTTGATACCACTTATAATGACCCGGGTTTTCAGACTTGTAAAAATCGTCGAAAACCCGTCCGATTCAAACTACAAATAAAAAGTACCAATTTAATACCTAATATCGTTTGATAAATATTTAAAACTGCTAAATGTATAGGATACAAATTCAGTTTATACAACTTATCACAGGAATTTATTAATTCTACAATGTGTGTTTAATACATACCAAATACCAATATCTACAAAATTATCGCTGCACACTTCGATGAGAGAGGTAGCAATGTCCTTACCTGCGAACTCAATAAACATGTTAATGCGAAATAAAATAATAAGAAGGAAAGGTATGTGAACATCAAACAAATAACAACTGATAATCGATAAACAGGAAATGGTTATATTTTTTGGGGCTGCATTACTACCACTTATGACTGCCTATGTTCCTCTATCTAATCGAGTACCCAATTAGATACAAGGTCAACCAACATAGTTCTCCTACCACAAATAGGACTCATGGAGCCTACGATGCAACAAACAAATATGCAATTCTATAATTACATACATAAGCTTAATCTTTATGTTTAGATTTCTCAAATTTAATTAACTTGGTTATATTCAAAAACCCTTTGAAAAGAAAAGTATCTCACAAGACCACGCCGCACATAAACACGGACAAGTTCTTACCTTATGATAACTTAAAATTATTTTTATCAAATTCTTCGATATTATAATAGTTTAGATACAAATACATATTAATCATAGCCAAAATTGTTACCATATTAAATTCTGGACCTAATCATTTAAGGTTGTACAAACAAAACCGAAGGCACTTATTGGAGATTGGGTTTCCAACTGAATAGCGAGGTAAGGAACTACCTCCCATATAGTGCATCTCTAGAGGAATGTACTTGAGTCCCCTATGTTAGTCCTTATGTGAATTAAAATCGGCCTATCCAAAAATATAATATATGAATAACATCGAGTATTACATCACTCGGCCATTACCAACCTATCTGAGATATCTCATATCATATACCGCATAATTTAAACCCGATGTTATAGCAGGTAGAAATTTTTAGATCTAGAAGGTGATTTCATAACCTAATGGTAGCAAGCCACTTAGCCTTAGCGCATCCCCTGTTTTATTGTTTTTAGTTGAGGCTTTGAGGTAAAAATTACCTTTCATATAGCACATATTTCACTTTGAATGTCAATTTGCCATTTCCTAATCACATAGCTGATTTCTATAAATGTATAACTCCTGAGCTCGTACATTTTCGAAAAGGATGTCAAGCTAAGAAAAGTTGCCTTCTCCACCCCCAAACAGATAATACGTTCATAGAGATCAATCAATATAATCTAAAAATGCAATGTCAAACATTTTTCCACACAAGTTATTCAAAGACAGGGAAAACCGAAGGTACTCTTCTATGACATCCTGTTAGGCATTACCCCTAGGATTCATAGCGAGTTAGTCCTTGCATACGATGATTTTAAAATGAAGGGACCGCTGTTATTTATTTAATTCGAGGGCCATTCCAAAATTATCAACAAGTAGTCCTTCCAATATGAAGATCCTTGCCTTCAAAATCAAGGTCTTCAATGTATCTTCTTCACTTTTGAAACGTAAATTGGTTTGAAGTGGTTTTCATATAGGAATTACCCAAATCTGATCCAAGTTCCTTTGAATCAATTATCGACAAAAAGATGTTTTATAAGTAGACGATTATCATTTAATTTATTCATTTCTTTTTATCAAAAAATATCTTCGAAGGATATATATATCTTTAAAACATTCTTGTTGGACACGGAATCATTAAACCTCTTTTTATTAAATTCTTTGGCTTGATTAAACTTTCTTTTAAAACTTGGAATAAATCCAAAATATTTTATTTAGTAAAATATTTCCAAATCATTTATTTAAATCTTAACAAAGATTTCTTATCTTCAAAATGTAACTTTTTAATAAGTTGCAACCATGTTATCTAAGACGGTAAATCCAATTTATTTTTTAATTTGGAAAATTTCATCTTTTATACTTAACATGTTTCCTACATTTTGACCTTATCTATCCCTTTCTTGGGGGAGGCCAGGTGAGCCAAGACATTAGTTGCTCCTGAATATCTCCTTAGTTTAAGCACCTCATCCAAATCTCGCGAGCAGAAAAATCAGGTGTATTCGTCGGCTTATTAGAGCCAAGATTAAAATATTTTCTTGTAACAACTTTTCTTTAACTCATTTATTTAAACTCTTTGAAATAAATTATAAAACTCCTAAATTATTATTAAAACACTTTAATTATTCGTTTAAAAATATTTATAAAAGATTTTGAAAAGTATTGTTAAATCAAAAACCATATTTTAATTGTTATTAAAACAGCTGCAAAAATTACTACGCATAGTGTTTTTAAAGTTATATTAATCAAACGACTTTTCTATCATTTAGAAATTCATTTATACAACACAAATCTATTTTAAAATATTTTAATACATTTATAAGATTTATTTTGTATTTTTAAAACATTTACAAATATTAAATTAAAAGAAATTCCTTTTTGAATTCCGAACTGCAAAACCGCTATAATTTTGAAAACTTGTTTTAGACTTATTTGAAAATCGATAAGATGAAAACTTGATTTTCTTCCTTGGTTTGAAAACCGTGGATATAATAGTTTGAAAAATCTTTATTACAAAGAATTTCAAGCTATATTCCACTTTATATACTCATTTAAATTTTTGCGGCGCTAAATCGTGAACTACCGTTACGCAACGCACCTAGTTTTGACTCATTTTTCATTTCTTATTCATACTTCACCAAATTTGTTTAGTGTTTATAAAACATTTTTGAATCATTTTAAACCATTTTCAAGAGGTCTAACATTTCATATATACCATTTCATTAATAAAAGGAAAGTGATCTCTTTGTGATTTTCGACTTGTATTTAACATATTTTGTTAATGAAATCAAACAATCATATTAAACTACCAAACGTGATTAACAATTATCACAAACAAGCATAATAAACAATATTATATCATCTAATACATATAATAGTATAAATGGAGTTATCTCATCCATTTCCAAGTCCAATTCCTTCTACCAACATTCAAACGAATCGATAGTTCACTAAATCATCACTAAAACAACTCCACCACCCTCCTTGCTCTCGGCCATCCTTCCTCCACTACCATAGCTTACGACACAAGGGTCAAGGGTCAAAGAGCTCGGCCATTGGAAACTAATTTTGAAAACTAATTTCCTATTATTATTAATTGATTAAACAGATCACATATGAATTATAAACCATATAAATCACTATCGAACAATTATTTTCAAAAAGCATTTTTATATTGATAAACTGATATTGATTTTCTTTATATTCTCAAATTAATGATATATCTTTATAAAACCATTATAAATGATTTATTATCGCGTTAAAACTAATTAAAATGAATTATTATCATTTTAAAACTATTATTTGAACAATTATTATTATTTATTATCACTCAAAAGCCTCCCTATTTTTTTAATGTTATGCCATATCATGTTACACTAACTATGTTTAAATGTCATTGATTGATAACTGATTCAACATGGTTAATTAAAATCAATTATTAAAGAAAACTCATACATGGTAATGGTTAAGATAGACCTAATAAGAAAAGAAGGCCAACGGTTCATCACATTGACCGTATTTTGAATTTATTAAGCTATTAAACTAGAAGAAGAATGATAAATACTCAGACGAAGACTTAAGAGAAAAGATAAATTATACATGTCCTTAAAATAATTGTCACATCAAAACATTTGTTTTTTATAGTAAGTGCATTGCAAATTAACATTTTATGTTATGTTCAGTAAAGGTCTAGGCATCCATAATGAAAAGAAGTTTACCTACTCTTATGACTTTAATTTTTTCTACAGATTTATTCTAGAAATTATTCATTTGATAGTTTGAATTATAAAGTAGCACCTTTTTGCAAAGGAAGTTTGCACACAACACTGTCAGTATCATTTTCTAAATGTCTTAATTAGCCTAATTGGCGATATTAGACCTCATAGTTTCCTATCATGTGAGCATCAGGAAATTGATTAGATCCATATATTAGCACAATCAACACATATTCATGTGTTATTTGAGTAAGTGATTAGTTCATTAGGGTTACTAATCAATTTTATCATGGCATAATTAGTTCATCAAATCCTAACAACCAATTTATGCTATCAAAAGTTTAGGCTAAATTTGTTACTATTAATAACACAATGTGGAACAATGAATGCTACAGAAATGATGAGAAAACCAAAACTATTTGTTAACCCACCTTTTGTCAAGGCAGCATACATGCGGATTTAACCAATAGGCCTCACAATTATCAAGGCCGATGAGTCTATAGCGATGATTGTAGGGCCTAAAAATCAAGTACAAATAGTAAAATGAAGTTGGAATTGAATTGAATTGGTAGATAAACAATGAAAAATGCTTAAACTATGAAATATAGTTTAGCGAATGGGAGGGATCGGTATTGCTTGGCTTCTATACAGGGTTTGGCATAGTTTAATGAATAGGGATCGACATAGTTGGTAGTATGGATCGGCAAGGTTAGGGGTAGGAGAAGGAAAAGGTTGGTATATAAGAACATTACAAAAGCAGGGATCAGCCACATAGGGATCGGTGGTGATGGGTAAGAAAGGAAGACATCGGCCTTAGTGAGCCTGGGTGAGGGATCGGTAGGGTATGTTTTGTTGAAGGTGTAACGCCCTATATGTTTAGTAACATTATTTAGGATATTTAATTATTTAAATAAAATAAAATAATGTAATTCGATTAGGGGATTGAGATTTGTGATTAATAAAGGGTAGTCGTGCCATGTTAATGTGTAAATCAAAACGAGATAACATGACAAAGGACATAAGTAAAAGCAAAATAGGAAAAAGGGGCTTCCTAACACCCAAAGCCCTTGGCCATGTATCATTAATTTCATTTTATTTAAAAAAATCAAAACTAAGTAGAGGCCCGCAACCATTTTCAAGAGCAAGATAAAGAATGATAAAGAGGAAGCTTAATCAATATCAAATTCATTTCAAATCTCAAACTCTTTAATCTCAAGCTAAGGTGGATAATGACTATATCTCATTTCCTTATGGTTTTCAATTTTTAGATTAATTCGGACTTATTTTGCATGATTATGCCATGTTTCGAATGATTAAATGTTTATATATGCTTGTTGATGATTTAGGATTGTTCATATAGATTTTATGATATGTTTTAATGTAAAAAACCTATTAAATGACATCCAAATGCCTCATGATTTTGGATTTAGATCAAAAAAGATATTTTAGAGATGGGTTTCAATTTTCATAATTTTCTAAATTAATGTGGATTTTATATTAATTTTCTAGTGAAGGAAGTGATTATTTGGGTTTTAAAATTATTTATGGCTAAATAATTAATTATTCGAGTCTGAAACTTATATATGTTAGAAAACATATTAAATTCGATTTTTTGAAACTTTTGTAGAATTTTCCTTAGTCTTTTCGTAGATATATAAAATTATTTAAGGTATGGGACTTAGATGTTTTATATATATTTATAAAAGGAGAAGGGCTATTTAGTAAATAAAATAGATTGTTTATTTCTGAAATAATTGGCAGCACTTTTAGAGAAAAAAATAGCAACCAATAAGATTTTGACAAACAAGACGGGTTAGTTGAAAAGTGTTTCTCTTTTAAGTTAAAAACAAAATTTACATGTTTTTAGCATTCCACCATTTTTGGTACCAAGGGTTCCGATCTAGACGTTTCGCCACTATTTCTTTCGAAACCAATGCACACGGTATCAAAACATTTGGTACATAGCGAATTGGATAGAGGCAGAAGGTATAGGATCGAAACGTAGGATTTCGAAGGGGTCAAAGCATGCCTTTGTTTTAAAATGAAGTAGCGCCTACTTTGCTTTTGAAGAGTTAGCTTTCGACTGGGTTGGCTTCCGACCTGGTCAAATGATTTTAACGAAATGGTTTCAGATGGGTTGTGCTCTTTTTTTTTAAGAAATGCTTTCGAAGGGGTCGAAACCCATAGCTACCGCATTTCCTACCTTTCGAAGTCAATGGTTTTAGAAGGTATACTTTATTTTTAAACTTGGCCACTTCTCCAATGCTTTTGAAAGAGTGGTTTCGACACCATCACTTCTTTGCTTAGGAATGCTTTCGAAAGATAGGCTTTCAACTTATATGGTGTTAATGACCCTTTCGCTCCATTGAAGTATAACCCAAATGATTTCGAAGGAGATGGTTTAAATAGTTTCAAAGGAGTTTTTCCCACATGTTATAAAATGAACCCAAGTGCTTTCGAAAGGCTATTGTTTATGAAGGTTTTGATGCTTTCGAAAGGTTTTAAAGAAATTTTTCTAAGGGGTGGTTCCCCAATGGTTTTGAAAAGTTAGAAATGGTATTTTTCTAACTGTTTTGAAGGGACTAAAAGGAAGGTTTTTCCAATGGTTTTGAAAGGCAGTTTTAAAGTGTTTTGAGATAAGATGTCTAAGGTTCTATAGCTTTTGAAGGAAATCTTTTTCAAGGGTTTTGAAAGGTTTTGAGAAAGGTTTCAAAAGGTAGGTTTTAACCTTTTGGCCTAGGTGAAATAAAGGGCTTTACTTAGTTTCAAAAGAGATGCTTTCAACGTTTAGAAAGAGGCACTTTCAATGGATTCAAAAGGGATACTTTCAAAGGTTCGAATGTTTTCATCAACAAAGGTTTGAGTAAAGTGTATATATATATAACATGGCAAAGTAACTTTGAGTAAAACATAGAGTATATGGATTTTCCTTGGGTGAGTTAGATTTAAAGGTTTTAAATCAGTTTGAAAAGGTTTCAAGGAAAATTTATAGGAAGATTTCCCTAAGTAAAATGACTCAGATATTAGAATACCAGATAGGACTAGTATAATATCACGCCCTATACATTAGCTATTTGCCCCAGCTAATTTAGTCCAAAATTCTAGTGTGTAGGGCTTTATCATAGGTAAGACTATAATTGTGATTACACACAGAAGGGAATATATATTTGTATACAGATAGGTTATTGGTGAGCCCGCAAAACCATTAGAATTAGATGACCCTAGGAGATGTTAAGTTAGGGACAGACCATCCAAAAGAGGAGCATTTAACATGTAGTTAAGGACAACCATCCAGAAGAGGTGTGTCTAACAAATGTTAGATTATTATGTTATATTGTCTGGTAGGCCCGAGTCAGCTAAAGGTTAGTAGTTATCCATACAAAACTATAGTGTTCGGACAAATAGTCCATTTGTTGCCTGATATGTATGTTTACATAATAATGCTTTATAGTTTTAACTAGTTTTGGTTGCAGGATAATGGTTTGCAAAAGATATGTTTTAAAAGGATATTAGTGAGGGAAAACCCGTTCCGCTAAGCGGCATGGTCTCACTTAATATCAAATAACCAAGATGTATAGTGTTATTCACAGCAGGCTTTATGTCTGACTTGAAGTTTATGTTTTTCCCCTTAAACTCTCGGGTGCTCAAAACTGAATTGAGAAGGCTGAGGGTTGAGGATCTATAGGTTCTAGTAGGTTGATGAATAAATTTTTCGAAGACGAGCAGGTGGCTGATGGATAACTATTTAGGAGATGCTGTTTTTTTTGTTTCACACCGATGTGCTGTATTTAAGACAGTTATGTCTATATAGTACTCTGGTCAACCAAGGGGGCATCATCATACGTTGCTCTTAGTGTATTTATGTAATGATTATATTTTATCTGAACCAGGGGAAACGATTATGGGATTATGTAATTTGGATGTGAAGCATATGTTTTGAAATGTAATCAGTAAAAATGTTATTTTTGAAACATGTGGTTTTGTTTCATATTCAAATGCTTCTGATATTATGGATACTACTAACATAGCCGTATTTAGTCGTCAAAAGTTAATACTATGGATGACTGTAGCATCCATAGCGCTTAGCTTTAGGCCTCTAGATAGGGGATGTTACGGAAGGGATCGGTCGTGGTGGTAGAATAGGGTTCGGCATACTTCAGCTTATGAAGGAGGGATCGGCATGGTTAACAAAGAGGGTTCGGCATGCTTTATTGAAGAGGATGGATCGGCATGCTTCTTTGGATAGGGTTCAGCGTTCATCAAGGTTCAATTACATTCTTGCATACAACAATCATTATTTCAAGATACATAAGTTCAAAGCACATAAAATGTAGAGAGCAAGACATATGCACCCTTAGGAATATACCCTAGGGATCGCATATCGAATAGACAAAAATGGAGGGATTGGTATACATCCCATGAGGGGGATCGGCAAATAGCACATAAGCAATGCTGAATCAAAGATCATGCAATAACTTGAGCTCCTTTTATCCAAATGATATGAGAATTGAAGGGCTAACATATTTAAGCATGCAGAAGCCACTGTAGGGATCGCATCCCAAAAATCAACAAATGAAGGGATAGGTATCGATCCCTCTTCATTGGAATTGGGCCCTATTGACCCCTCCAGTGGGCCTATATGAATTAGGAGGTCCTATAGATGACATTTTAGAGAGATTAGTGGTCGTCTTCCTCTATTAATACAGTGGGCATGGCGTCAGAAAATGGGGATCTTCTTTATGCTTCTCTTTTTCTTCAACCTAGACTACACTCTGCCAATTTTATTCTTGAATTTTGGTTTGTAACTGTAAAAAAACTTTAATACAATAAAAAGGATTATTTAGGAGTGGACGTAGGCCGTAATTAGCCGAACCACTATAAATCATGTCTATTTTTACTTACGTTTTGATTGTTTTAGTTTTGTTCTTCATTTATTTCTCTTCATATTTCTGTGATTGGATTGGATATTATAGTTTTGGCATAATTGGGTGTTGATGGCCAATTTTGATGCAAACATTTTGGTGCTTTCACTGAGATGGACTTACACCTTTAGATTTGGAAGCTTGGATCTAGAATGTAATGACTAGGCAATCAACAAGGAGAGTGCTACCAGGAAGGAGCCACAATAGGGGAGTCAGGAGGCTTCCTTAGGAGGTGGAGCTAATCAAGCATCTATCTACATCACCAGGGATGAAATGGAAATGATGATGAATGTTATGCAAGAGAGGATGCTGAAAAGACATGAGGAAATGATGTTAAATTTACTTCAATAGATTAGACAAGTTGGAGAATAGAATCGATGAGTTGAAGCAGTAGGAATCATTGGAAATCAGAGTCGGGAACATGAAAATGTAGCCAATAGACAAAGGAACAGAACAGAGCAGCCGGGGGCAGTCCCTTGCCATCCTAGAAGGATCGACATCGATCCCTCCAAAGGGGTTGGTGTTGTTCCCCAAAGGCTAAGGGGCATGGCCTAGCGTCTTGTTGATCGTGATGCTGGAGGACTTGGGATCTATCCCATGGACCTTGGTGTGAATCGAAATTTGGATGCTCGTCCGAAGGAATACATTCCACAACTCCCTCATAGACCTTGAGGGCAGCTTGGACATGATGATAGGAGATAACCATTAGAAGACCATGATAGGTTTGCAGAGATGATAAGGCGAGCTATGCGTGAAGGATTAGTGAACAGGGATCTAGAGGAAGTAAATTGAAGTCCATTCACTCTAAATATCAAAAATGCAAAGAATCCACCAGAAATTCAAAGTACCAAAACTAGAAGCTTATGATGGAAAGTCGGATCCAACTATGCATATGATGAGGTATATATGGCACATGGAAGTACTGGGGGCATCAGAAGGAGTCCTGGCACGATGTTTCCCCATGTACTCAACGGATGTAGCTGCGCTTTAGTTTAGACAGTTGGAAAGCAATTCTATTAGCACATGGACGGAATTGGTCAAAAAATTCATGAAGCAGTTTTGGGTTCACATTACGTGTGATGCCCCAACTCTATACTCACACTAGCCAATGACACCACGGAGTAATGCCGTCAACTAGCACGAAGAATAAGGTTGTTGAGGAGCGACCATTTGTGTAATTGCTTTGTGCGAGTATCGACATGCCATGTAGTATTACACGCATTTCGTTTCAAGAGTAAATTCGACACACCAATACAAACTCAAAGCTACTACATAGTGGCTATGCAATCTTCGGAAACAAATATAAAATAATCATAACAGAAAGTTAGTCACAGATACTCATATCACAAAGGTGGAAACATATATAAATAAAACACATAAAAGTGTACATCAAAGTGGTGGTCATGCAAGATCTACTACATCAAAAAAGAATAGATACAAGTGCTAGACAAAAGAATATGTATACATCAAGGAGTCTCTATCTCCAATGTATAAAAACAAAAACTACTAAGCTAAAGTAGTTAGCCAAAAGTCAAAAGCTAGTCTCCGCTAAGAAGTCAAGTAGAAGCACCTGTAGCACCTCGGTCCGACTCGAGTATTATTTAAGAAGAAGAATAATAAACGGATCAGTCTAGCTATAAATATCATATAAAATGAGATAGGATAAGAGATATAATAGAAATAAATGACAACAATGAAAATCATAGAATATCTCAAATCTTCTCAAAACACCAAAAAGAATATCATATTCTTAATTCATTCACCAAACCTCAAATATTGACAAAACATATTAATGCAAATCGTAATAAATGGTGAAACACAAACTCCATAAATCAATATTTAGAAATCCAGAAAAACACAAAAGGGGGAGGCCTATCACAAACTGGAGCATGAAAACTCACCAACACATGTATCACGAATGAGACGCTATCTCATAAACCGAATATCGACACACCTAAAAAGATACGCCCCATGCACCGTCAAACATCAGCGCACCTAAAAAGATACGCCCCATGCATAATCGAACATCGACGAACCTAAAAAGATACGTCCCATGCAAAGTCGAACATCGACGCACCTAAAAAGATATGCCCCATGTAAAGTCGAACATCAACGCACCTTAAAAGATACGCCACATGCCCCGACTTCACGAGCCGATTGCTCCACGAACGGTCCAAAGACCATGGGTCGCTAGCCCATAAAAATAAGACGAATCTCTATAAAAGGGGTATAGTCCCTCACGGGGACAAAGAGACATCGCGTATTACAAGTGTAAACCATAAAATGATCAGCATTGATCGATAGAAAGAGTGAATTACACTAAGCCAGTAAATAAATGAGTTTATCTTCATATCTCATAACCACTGGCTTAACTTAAATATTTACGAACAAATTGTAGATTTCCACTCAAAAATTGTCACAAGAGTTCAATCAAACAAGTCCAAAAATTAATCGACGAAGTAAACGCAAGCCTTTCATGCCACTTGTCTTGCTAAGTCGTTTAACTAGATTTCTCATACGAATGAGGTAAAGGTTTGTATATACTAATAGATCGAAAAACAGATTTAAAAATGAGTTTTGTATTAAAAGTAACACTGAAATCATTTTTGTGAAAGAGTTTGAGAATTTACTATAAAAACCTTTATATTT
Organism: Allium cepa; assembly: GCA_030765085.1. Lineage (NCBI taxonomy): Eukaryota > Viridiplantae > Streptophyta > Magnoliopsida > Asparagales > Amaryllidaceae > Allium > Allium cepa. Next base: position 1,027,218,426 of record CM060937.1, on the reverse strand, counting down.
TAAAGTGACAAAACCACAGAAATGATTGTAAAAACAAACAATTGCTAAAAATTCACATATGACAATGTGAATTAAATCCATAAAAATCGATATCAAATCCATCAAATGAATATTCCCAAAAATCCATAAAAGAAGTCATCAAAGTCGATAATAAATGACAACAACTATCCGGATCAACAAAAGTCGGTAAAAATGGGAAATCCACTCAAAAACAGCCAAAATAGGCAAAGCTGACAGTTCATGATGTCTGGTAGGTATTTTTAGATGTCTACCCCTAGATTTTGGAAAAATATACGCTTTTTCTCCTTTCTCTTTTTAATTCTAGAACCATTTCAGATGTCTAGACTTTTCAACCAGACGTTTGGATATGGTTCCAAACGTCTGGATTTTTGTTCCGGACGTTAGGATTTTAGCTCTGTTCTTTTTAATCTACTTCCAGAATCCTTTCAGACATCTGGATTTTTCAACCAGACGTCTGGATTTGGTTTCAGATGTCTGAATTTTTGTTCCAGACGTCTGAATTTTTCTGTTAGGCAAAAAAATCAGCCTAGCCCCAAAAGGGCAAATCCAAACCGAAATGCGATCGAACGAGCGACGGATGCTAGGGATTTATGCCAATCGAAAACCCAACACTATAGGCTTTTTGATACACCACTAAAAACATGGCCAAACATCCAAGATATGATCTTTAAAGATTTTGACTTCCAAACACCAAAAGTAGAAAATTCACCAAATCAATTCAAATCAAAAGCAATTGAACATGAAATAGATGTTAGGAATTCATACCTAACAACAATGATAACTATAGACATAGATGTGAGTTCAAGAACTCACCTTTAAAATCAAAAACAAGAAATGAGAAGATAATAAACAAAGGACAGATCAACCACTCTTCAACTTCAACTCTAGAAGCTCCAATCTAAGCTCATAAGGAAATATTTCCTAAGTTAGGGTTTAGGAATTTTTGAAAATTGGAGAGAGATTGAGGTGGAGAAGAAGAAGAAGATGCTTACCTAAGCTTCTCTTCGATTTTAGAGCTTGAATCTTGAATTTCCTAGCAATCTAAGATTTAGGAATTTTAATTTCCCTTTTTTTCCCCCATTTTTCTTTTACTTGAGTGTTAGGAAATGTTATGAATGAATGAAGAGGAGTGGAGTGGGAGTTATTAGGTAAAGGAGTTGGGTTCTCTTGTTGGGTTAGTGGGTTGAAACCCAAACGCAAAGCCCCAAATGAAAATATCAAAATTCTAATCAACTCTAAACATATCGATTTTTATACTCAAAAAGGTCGCAAACGCCATTTTGGACCCAATGGAAGTGGTCTCGAGTCCTAATTAGATTGTTTACAAAAAGTAGCATTTCAGACTTTAATCCGACTAACGATGCTATATTTTAATAAATTATTTAAATATAGAATCATAAAATATGCGAGTTGTTACAGACTCTCCTCCTTAAAAAAATTGCGTCCTCGCAATACTTAAGAAAAAACAAAGAGTAACAACCATAAAAGCATATTAACACAAAAGAAAATTTGAAGTAAGAAGTTCACCCATAATCAATGAATACAAGGTTGGACTCATCGAGATATTCTTAGAATACTCGATTCATATGATGGATAAAATAAGCTGAACAAACCGAATGACATCACGAGCCATTCACAAGAATCATAATAAGTGCAGAATGCGGTAATTGGTGTTACCCTCTGTAACTTGTAGCTGATGAAAACCGGTGGCAAGGTCAAGCAAAAGACCTTAGCACCATTCAATAGATCGCTTAGGTGGTAATCCTAAGACAAGCTCAAAAATACCAGAAAATTTACAAACAACTTGAATGAGAGAAATAACATTTCCCTCATCATGTGGGTTTAAAGAACAAAATGATGCCACCGAATTGGAATCAAAATCATTAGGAAAAATTAAAAACCTGATTAACAGATTGGGAATGTAGAAGATGAATAGTCCTCTCGGTCATAATGATTAAGCCAATCCTTTTCCAAAAATCAATTTCGAAGCCTAAGTAACGCATAACATGCAAATCGGCTCGGAACGCATAATCACATAAAATAATCTCGATATCTTTACAAAGTAAACTGAGTGTTACGGATCCACCAACCGGATTCGCAATTCTCAAAGAAGTCATCAAGCCCTTAACATTTAAAGAAAAAGTATCAACAAGTTCTTTTGATATAAAAGAGTGGGATGCACCCGTGTCAAAAAGAACTCGAATAAGCTGATCACGAAACATAATAATGCCATCAAGGATAGAATGAGAAATACCTTGACCACAAGAAGTGTTACTAAGGGATTACACAACATTCAGCTTTCCCACCTTCCTACTTTGAAGTATGGGACATGCAGATATATGGTGACCCTAATTTTTGCAATAGCGATAATAAAGAGGTTTCGGACACTCATTTGCATAGTGGTCCATAGAATCACAATTGTAGCATTGTCCATGACTATAGGTAGGAGTCTTTGCTACCGTAGTTTCTTGATTCATTTTCTTGTTAGGATTGGGGCCTATGAACATAATATGCCTCTTCATATTATTGTTGAAGTTATGTTTGGCACCCACAACTTCAACATCACTTTCTTTATCGGCGTCTTCAAGTCGAAGAGCGATATCAACAAGCAGATCAAAAGAAACTTCTAGTTTTAGAAGTAATGGCTTCTTGAGGTTCTTATTCAACCCATAGACAAACCTTTGATTTTTCTTCAATGGGGTATTAATGTATTCGACCCCATATTTAGAGAGAGATTCAAAAGATGAAACGTAATCCGTCACAGAAGATTCAACTTGAACAAGGTCAATAAAGCATCGGGCTAAAGTTATTTTTTCAGCTTCCGGCACAAACTTCAACTCGAACCTTTCTTAGAATTGCTCCCAAGTAAGATCCACTTCGAAAATTTTCGAAATCAAAAGCTTGTACCAATCTAATTCTCTTTTCATGGAGCATGTTAGAAGCCACTTGTACTCAATGTAGATTAACAAGATTCATGTGAGAAAAGATGCGATCGTATGTTCTAAGCCAAGCTTGGATTTCTATAACGCTTTCGGATCCCTTGAATGGCCTTCCACCCAAATCGGCATAATCTCTGCACAAGCTTGCAAACTCAAATCTAGGATGAGTAGGCTCTGGAATGGGTCCGGCAGCTTGAGCATTCTTTACAACATCTAAAAGCTACTGGGAAAAGATAAATACTCCATCTTGAGGAGTAGCACTGGATTGACCGACGCTGGGACGGCCAGGTCTCACCATTTCTCTTCTTTAAGAAAGAAAGAAAGAAAGAAGACAAAAAATGTTATTCTCAAAATGAATATCAAACAATCTTTATTTATAAAACAACGCATCTTAAAAAACATAGGATGGAACGGGTCCCTAAGACTCGAATTAAATCCTAAGGCACGATTCCTAAGAAAGACTTAGGACGATGATCCTTGCTATAATATTCTATTGTTCTAAAGTTTGACTCTGATACCAAGCTTTGATGGCCCACCTCTATACTCACACTAGCCAAGGACGCTACGGAGTAATGCCGTCAACTAGCACGAAGAATAAGGCTGTTGAGGAGCGACAATCTATTTAATTGCTTTGTGCGAGTATCGATAAACCAGTTAGTATTACATGCATTTCATTTCAAGAGTAAATCTGACATACCAATACAAACTCAAAGCTACTACACATTGGCTATGCGATCTTCGAAAACAAATATAAAATAATCATAACACAAAATCAGTCACAGATATTCATATCACAAAGGTGGAAACAGATATGAATAAAACACATAGAAGTGTACATCATAGTAGTGATCATGCAAGATCCACTACATCACAAAGGAATAGGTACAAGTGCTAGACAAAAGAATATGTATACATCAAGGATTCTCTATCTCGAATGTATAAAAATAAAAACTACTAAGCTAAAGTAGTTAGCCAAAAGTCAGAAGCTAGTCTCTGCTAAGAAGTCAAGTAGAAGCGCCTGTAGCATCTCGGTCTGACCCGAGTATTATTTAAGAAGAAAAATAATAAATGGATCAGTCTAGCTGTAAATATCATATAAAATGAGATAGGATAAGAGATATAATAGAAATATATGATAAGAATGAAAATCGTAGAATATCTCAAATCTTCTCAAAACACCAAAAAGAATATCATATTCTTAATTTATTCACCAAACCACAAATATTGAAAAAAGATATTAATGCCAATTGCAATAAATAGTGAAACACAAACTCCAGAAACCAATAGTTAGAAATCCAAGAAAACACAAAAGGGGGAGGCTTATCACAAACGGGAGCATGAAAACTCACCAACATGTGTATCACGAATGAGACGATAGCCCATAAATCGAACATCGACGCACCCAAAAAGATACGCCCCATGCATAGTCACCTAAAAAGATACATCCCATGCATAATCGAACATCGATGCACCTAAAAAGATACGCCCCATGCAAAGTCGAACATCGACGCACCTAAAAAGACACGCCCCATTCAAAGTCAAACATCGACGTATCTGAAAAGATATGTCTTATGCCCCGACTTCTCGAGCCGATTGCTCCACGAACGGTCCAAAGACCATGGGTCGCTAGCCCATAAAAATGAGATGAATCTTCATAAAATGAGGGTATAGTCCCCCATAGGGACAAAGAGACATCGCGTATTGCTAGTCTAAAGCATAAAATGATCACATTGATCGATAAAAAGTGTGAATTACACTAAGCTAGTAAATAAATGAGTTTAGCTTCATGTCCCATTACCACCGGCTTAACTTAAATATTTACGAATAAATTGTATATTTCCACTCGAAAATTGTCACAATAGTTCAATCGAACAAGTCCAAAAATTAATCGATGAAGTAAACGCAAGCGTTTCATATGACTTGTTTTGCTAAGTCATTTAATTAGATTTCTCATACGAATGAGGTAAAAGTTTGTATATACTAATAGATCAAAAACAGATTTAAAATTGAGTTTTGAATTAAAAGTAACATTGAAATAATTTTTGTGAAAGAGTTTGAGTATTTACTACTAGTATAAAAACCTTTGTATTTTAAAGTGACAAACCACAGAAATGATTGTAAAGACAATCAATCACTAAAAATTCACATACGACAACATGAATTAAATCCATAAAAATCAATATCAAACCATCAAATGGCTATTCCCTAAAATCCATAAAAGAAGTCACCAAAGTAGATAATAAATGACAACAACTATCCGAATCAACAAAAGTTGATAAAAATGGAAATCCACTCAAAAACAGCAAATTAGGCAAAACTGACAGTTCCAGACGTCTGGTAGGTATTTCCAGGTGTCTGGCCCTAGGTTCTGGAAAAATATATGTTTTTTCTCCTTTCTCTTTTTAATGCCAGAACCATTTTAGACATCTGGATTTTTCAACCAGACGTTTGGATTTTGTTCCAAACGTCTGTGTTTTCTTCTTCAAACTTCTGGATTTTAGCTCTGTCCTTTTTTTATTTCCAGAACCCTTTCAGACGTCTGGATTTTTCAACCAGACGTCTAGATTTTTGTTCCAGACGTCTGAATTTTTCTTTTAGGCAAAAAAATCAGCCTATCCCAAAAAGGGAAAATCCAAATCGAAATGCGATCGAACGAGAGATGGATGCTAGGGTTTATGCCAATCAACAACCCAGCACTTTAGGCTCTTCGATATACCACCAAAAACATAGCCAAACATCCAAGATAGGATCTTTAAAGATTTTGACTTCAAAACACCAAAATTGAAAAAATCCATCAAATCAGTTTAAATCAAAAGGAATTGAACATGAAATAGATGTTAGGAATTCATACGTAACAACAGTGAAAGCTATAGACATAGATGTAAGTTCAAGAACTCACCTTTAAACTCAAAAACAAGGAATGAGAAGCTCAAAAACAAAGGAAAGATCAACCACTCCTCAACTTCAACTCTAGAAGCTCCAATCCAAGCTCATAAGCAAATATTTTCTAAGTTAGGGTTTAGGAATTTCTGAAAATTGGAGAGAAATTGAGGTGGAGAAGAAGAAGAGAATGCTTACCTAAGCTTCTCTTTGATTTTGGAGCTTGAATCTTGAATTTCCTAGCAATCTTGGGTTTAGGAATTTTAATTTCCCTTTCTTTCCCCCAATTTCCTTTTGCTTGAGTGTTAGGAAATGTTATGAATGAATGAAGAGGAGTGGAGTGGGAGTTATTAGGTAGAGGAGTTGGGTTCACTTGTTGGGTTAGTGGGCTGAAACCCAAACCCATAGCCCTAAACGAAAATATCAAAATTCTAATCAACTCCAAACATATCGATGTTTATACTCAGAAAGGTCACAAATGCCATTTTGGACTCAATGGAAGTGGTCTCGAGTCCTAATTCGAATGTTTACAAAAAGTATCATTTCAGACTTTAATCCGACTAACGATGCTATATTTAAATAAATAATTTATATTTACAATCATAAAATATGGGGGTTGTTGCATTACGAGACCTAAGAATGTGATGACATTGACATTAGTAAAGCAATGGGTAGGAGAATCACTCAAGGATTTCTTAACCAGGTTCAATGCGGCAGTTGTTTCGGTGGATCGGTCAGATCCATCGATGGTTTTAATGTCGACGGTGTCAGGAGTTACGGATAATTCAGATTTTAAGATATCACTGATATGGGATCCATCGATGGATCTCGGGGAATTCTACCATGAAGTAGAGAGGTATCTATGATAAGAAGGTGCGAGAGTTGATAAAAAGGCAATGGAAATTAATTCAATACGGGTGAAGAACCTCCCGGTGAAAGCTCGGGAAAGGACAAGGGCAAACGAAACATGGATAATAGCTTCGATGGATCGAAGTGGCAAATGGGGGAACCCAAATTCTATTCTTACTCGAAATTGAATGAAACCCTTAGAATGGATATATTTGGATACTTGAGGGCGCCTTCCATATCGGAGGCTGGCAAAAATGGAACCCTCCGGACGTGAATGAACATAAGGAAAGCGTTGCCCATTTCATGAGCTGGATGGGCACAATACAAATGACCGTGGCATTTGAAAAATATCATTGAGGAACATGTGAGGAATGGTCAGTTACAACAATACGTAAGGACTCGGGTTGCGAAGGTGGAACAAGAGCAGCCACCATCCACCTAGAATGAAAATGGCACTGGATCGAAACATCATCATCAACTTATCATCAAATGATCGAGATGGCATGGAATAAGTAGCAAACTCCAAAGTAAGATGGATAATTCACTTACACATGTATAGGATCAATGACGGTCCCTAGACATGCTATGAGATGATGATAAACCATAATGCCAGGGTTTGTGATTTTTTTTAATTTCCTTCCTTCTTGTTTGCTTCGAACTCTAGTTTTTTTGGTTTTATTTGAACTCTTTTTTATTGGTTGTATGGACTCTTATTTTATGGACTTAGGAATGCTTAAATTTGGTAATGGATAACACTGGTCGTCAGGAACAAATTATGCCTGGCAAGGGGTAGGCCACTCCGCCCGAACGCGATGGGTCGACCTACTCAGGTTCTCGAGTATGCATTATGCTCGGCAAGGATCCAAGAGATCAAGGTCGTTAGGTATAGATTATGCATGGCCAGGGGTAGGTCGCTTCGTCCGGACATGATGGATCGACCTACTCAGGTCATCGAGTATGGATTGTGCTCGACAAGGATCCGGAGAGATCAAGGTCGTCAGGTATGGACTATGCCTGGAAAGGAATAAGTCGCTTTGCTCGAACACGATGGATCAGCCTGCTCAAGTTGTCGAGTATGGATTGTGCTCGAAAAGGATCCAGTGAGACTAAGGATTTAGATTAGGATAACAACCCAGAGAGGTTATGGATTTGTATATCAGCTTCAAACAGCTATTTGTTTGGATATGGGCTTGGAGCAGTTTGGGAACTGGTTAATGACTCGATGAGGTCGAGGGTTTGGATAAAACGATCCAGAGAGATCGCGGATTCAGAATGGGGTATTTACTCGAAATGGTCATGGATTTCACTAATGATCTGGAGAGATCATCGATTTGGATTGGAAACAGATTGGATAACATAGCTATCAATGGATTATGGACTTCGGGTTTTGGATCTATGGCAACTCAAAACACGCCTCCCTATCGCAATGCATGTTTTAGGGGGCAAAGTGTTAACCCACCTTTTGCCAAGGTAGTATACAGGCAAACTTAACCAAATAGACTTCACAATTATCAAGACCGTTGAGTCCAGAGCGATGATTGTAGGGCCCAGAAATCAAGTACAGATGGTAACATGAAGTCAGAATTGAATGGAATTGGTAGATAAACAATGAAAAATGCTTAAAGTATGGAATATAGTTTAGTGAATGCGTGGGATCGGTATGGGTTCGCTTCTATAGAGGTTCGACATGGTTTAATAAATAGGAATCAACATAGTTGGCTAGTATGGATCGACAAGGTTAGTGGTAGGAGAAGGAAGAGGTCGATATACAAGAATGTTGCAGAGGCCGAGATCGGCTACGTAGGGATCGATGGTGGTGGGTTAGAAAGGAAGAGATCAGTCTTAGTGAGCTTGGGTGAGGGATCGGTATGGTACGTTTTGTTGAAGGGATCAATCGTGGTGGTAGAATAGGGTTCGACATACTTCAACTTATTAAGGAGGGATTGGCATGGTTAACTAATAGGGTTCGGCATGCTTTATGGAAGAGGATGGATCGGCATACTTCTTTGGATAAGGGTCAGCATTCATCAAGATCCAGGTATATTCTCGCATACAACAATCATTATCTCGAGATCCATAAGTTTAAAGCACAAAAAATTTGGAGAGCAATGCATATAGACCCTTGGAAACATACCCTAGGTATCACACATCGAATAGACAAAGATGGAGGGATCGGTATACATCCCATATGGGGGATTGGCAGAAGATAGCACATAAGCAATGCTGAATCAAAGATTGTGCAATAACTTGAGCTCCTTTGGTCCAAATGATATGAGAATTGAAGGGCTAAAATATTTAAGCATGCAGAAAACATCGTAGGGATCGCTGCCTAAAAATCAATAAATGAAGGGATCGGTACCGATCCCTCTTTGTTGGGATTTAGCCCGACGACCCCTCTGGTGGGCCCATATGAATTAGGAGGTCCTATAGCCAAAGTTTTAGAGAGATAGGTGGTCGTCTTCCCCTATAAATACAGTGGGCATAGCATCAGAAAAAGAAGATCTTCTTTCTGCTCCTGTTTGTCTTCAATCTAGGCTACACTCTGCCAATTTTATTCTTGAATTTTGGATTGTAACTGTAAACAAACTTCAATATAATGAAAAGGATTATTTAGGAGTGGACATAGGCCGGGGTTAGTTGATCCACTATAAATCTTATCTCTTTTTACTTACTTTCTGATTGTTTTAAATTTGTTCTTCATTTATTTCTCTTCATACTTCAGTGATTGGATTGGATATTGGATTTTTTGCATAATTTGATGTTGGTGGCCAATTTTGACGCCGATACTATTAAAATCTATAACAATAATAATATGAGTATTAGAGAATGAAATATCTAAGCATCGGTTGCTTGTCTTTATCTATAGACTCTATACCATGTTATTTCCCTCCTTATGCAAGCAATATACAATGATCCAATCATGGTGCAGTTTTAGAGAAGCAGAAGCATGCCAGCAAGCTTAAGATCAAAGTGACATTACAAATAGAGTAATGTTAAATTCACTTCATTTCTCCAATACAAACTTAATTATTTGGTTGACTATCAATTTATCATTTAATTATACACACAAAATTGGATAACTACAGCAATGGGTCTAATGGTTTCCCACATACAATGCCCAACATGATATCATATATGCACAGTCAGTTCGGCTAAACAGTAACAGAAAATAAACCTTTTGCTGAAAAGAAGTATATGTGATAACTATCTCATTGATAATTATAATGAAGGACAGGCAGACAATATACCACCAACTATCAAATATACTTCATAGAATGTATTAATCACTGCCAGCCAAAGATTTTATATGATTAATTGTAACTGATCTTGCTCCTAGCGCTAAGGTTCCAAAGAAACAAGAGTTTAAAGGAGAAATATGGAATTTATACTAAATAAACTGTTGTTCAAATAAGATAGAAAATGGGAGCAGTAATTTCTTTAAATTTAACCACATTTTCAACAAAATGAAAAAAAAAACTAGGCTGGTTTTGGTTTAGTTCCACGGATACCCTACGAAAATTGGAATGCCTCCTAACACCATAAACAATTAAAAATAAAATAGTTAAAACTTCTCTCTCTTTTTAAAAAAAAAACTAAACTAAAAATAGGCTAAACAAAACAAATTTAGTAAACTCTCTTTTTTTTTTAAAGGCTGGACTTTTTAAAAAAAAAATTAAAACAAAGCCACATAAAACAATATAAACAAATAATAAGAAAAATGTATTCAGCCTATAAACAAGCCCGGCCCAAAATAATTAATCTTTTAAAATGAACGAAAATCACAGCTGTCCATAAACTTCAATACTTCTCTTTCAAAATGAACGATACCTCAATTCAATTCAATTCTAAATTTTAAAACTCCACAACCAAAATTGATGAATTTGTCGCGGTTTCGGGTTCGAGCAGGGATACTCGGTGGGTGGCTTGCAGTGATTTGGGTCGCATTGTTTTATTGGGTTCGCGATTGTTGATGGAAGGTGGGTGGTCGATTGGACGTAGAAGATGGAATTTGGGTTGTAGTGTTTAGGCGAGGCGATTTTGACTAGAGGCGATCTCAGTAGAGGAAGTGGGTGAAGTGAGGATGCAGTGGTTTATCGGCGGTTCGCGAGTTGAAACTGGTGATGTTCGAATTGAGGCGTTTGGCAAGATGAAGTGATAGAGTGTTGAGATTTCGATGCGGCAACAGTTGAAAGCGGTTGCAGTGGAGTTCCCGATTGTTTATGGGTGGCGATCTATGGCTCAGGGCGTGTGAAGTTGCTGTCGAGGTGGTAGGTTGCTGTGTCAAGTCAAGGCAGGACGATTCGATTTTGTTTGTGGATGGCGGAGTCGAGATGCGGTAAGTGTCTCTGGCCTTTGTTCAAGTTGCGAGTTCGAATTGGAGGTGAGCGACCTGGTATCAAAAATAGGTTGCGGCGAGTTGACAGACGAGGTAAGCGGTTTACTGTGCTCAGAGTTCGATTTCGATTTTGGGTTGACTGTAGTTTGAAGGTGATGTTTTGTTGATCGACTAAGTTGCTGGTTGCAGTGAGTAGTTCAGGGAGGTCATTCGATTTGTATGGGCAGCAGAATGATTTATGTTGATTCGTTTAGGTATAGGCGGTTTCAGGTGAGGGTCGCGGCTTGGGGATTGTCGATTAGGGTTCTGCAGTGATTGGTTTAGAAGGATAGAAGGTCGGAAGGATAGGGGATGAAAATGGAAACTGTATGAGGCCGAAGTGAGTGTGAAGCGGAGTATGTAGGTCAGGGTAGTGTTGAGAAATAGTAAGAAGGGAAGATAGATTTGTTGTCACAGTGACGAGCTGTTCAGTTGGAGGAACTGTCAATAGAAATCTGTGGATTGTCGACAGAAGGCTGTTGGAGGAAGTGTTTTGGTTCAAAAAGCAGCAGCTATGCAAGTAGAAGGAGAGATGCAAGTAGAAGGGGAGTGTTGTAGAAGGCTGTTATATGGTGGACAGTGGCAGTTGCTAGTATGGAGAGTTGATGGTGTTTGTGAGATATGATGTGATGTATGGAGTATTTGGCAAGGCAGTGTTGGTCTGTGTTGATATGTAGACCTGTCAAAATATGACCCAACCCATTAACACAACCCATTTACCCTACTTTTAAGTGGGTTGGGTCAACCCATTTATGAATTTTATTAAATAGGTTATGGGTTGGGTTGACCCATTTTGAAAAGGGTTATAAGTGGGTAACTCACATACCCATTTATTAAAAACATTAAATTTTAATATAAATTTGAAAAATAAGAATTTTAAATATAAAATGTAGTTTTCATGAAAATTGACAGTTGTACTTAAAAAATAACAGGCCACTGCATCTTCATATTTGAACTTCACCTACTGTAGAAGCCGCTATTTTTTCTGTTCAGACTGCAATTAAAATTTTTAATTCCAAATTATAAATTCGAAATTTCCAAAAATTTCAAAATTTAAATTTCAAATTTCAAATTCGATATTTCCAAAAATTTGAAAATTTAAATTTCAAATTTCAAAATTCGAAATTTCCAAAATTAAAATTTTCAAAATCCGAAATGTCCAAAAATTTCAAAATTAAAAATTTTAAAATTTTGAATTTCAAAATTCGAAATTTCCAAAAATTTCAAATTTTCAAAATTCGAAATTTCCAAAATTAAATTTCAAATTTCGAACTTCGAATTTCAAAATTTAAATTTTTAAATTCAAAATTGAAAACTTAAAATTTCGAATTTTAAAATTCAAATTTTCAAAATTCGAAATTTCAAAATTCAAAATTTCAAATTTTAACATATTTCGAATTTTCAAAATTCGAATTTTGAAATTTGAAATTTTAATTTGAAAATTTTAATTTGAAAATTGGAATTTGAATTTTTAAAGTTCAAAATTTTGAAATTTCAAATTTGAAATTTTGAAAATTTGATATTTGAAATTTGAATTTTAAAATTTTGTACCGTGAAAATTTTAAATTTTGAATTTTCGAAATTTGAAATTTTTAAATTTGAATTTTGAAATGTGAAATTTTGAAATTTGAAAATACATTTTTTTAGGATTTTTTCATATAAAAAATCGACTTATGTGAGTCGAAAAGCAAAAAAAATTGCTTTTGCAATAAGTTGAAAAGTGACTTTTAAAAGTCGGTAGATTTTGTTTATCCATATTGACTTTTTAATTTTTTCATTTTATAAGCAAAAAACAACTTATTTATTGTAATCCAAACGACCCCTAAATCTTTAAATGGGTTAAATGGGTAACCCGCTTATTAATCGGGTTGGGTCATATATGGCTAGGGTCGTAAGTGGATAAAAAAGAATGGGTCATAAATGGGTTGGGTCAAACTCGACCCAACCCATTTTGACCGAACTCAAACCATTTGACACGCCTATTGATATGTATATGTGCAGCTGTGTTTTATGATATGGAATTGAAGTTATGATGACTGCTTTGAAGTGGTTCAGTTGTGATGTTGAACTGTGGTAATGTGGTCAGAAGGAAAGTAGATGGATGAAGTGGTAGTTGTAGAAGGGGATTGAAAGTGGGTTTGTTGAATATGTTTTGATATGGTTGTAGAGGAGGAATTGTTGAATAACAGAGATGAAGTAGACGAGCAGGTGTAGCAAAGTGCACACAGTTTTTGGATGTATTATTATTTTTTAAATGTAAACAAAGGAAAAAGAGAAAGAAAATGTAAATGCAATAAACAATTTTTTTATTTTTTGAATTGTGTATGCCCTTTTTTTTTTAGTATGGAAATTCAAATGCAAATGAAACTAGAAAACAAGCCCGCACACAAAATGATAACAAAAATCACACACAATCGCACAAATATTGTTTTTTTTAAAAAAAAATGCAAACACATAAAAATCAAACAAACTAATAATTCGAAGAATAGAAAATAAAATCAAAACTATTACCCGGCAACGGCGCCAAAAACTTGTAAATCGGCTAATTTTCTATCGGTTTAGGAAATAGTCGAATTTTTTTGAATTAAATTTATACCGCAAGCGTACGGCGTACAATCGCACACAATCGCACAAATATTGTTTTTTTTAAAAAAAAAAATGCAAACACATAAAAATCAAACAAACTAATAATTCGAAGAATAGAAAATAAAATCAAAACTATTACCCGGCAACGGCGCCAAAAACTTGTAAATCGGCTAATTTTCTATCGGTTTAGAAAATAGTCGAATTTTTTTGAATTAAATTTATACCGCAAGCGTACGGCGTACAATCGCACAAATATTGTTTTTTTTTAAAAAAAATGCAAACACATAAAAATCAAACAAACTAATAATTCGAAAAATAGAAAATAAAATCAAAACTATTACTCGGCAACGGCGCCAAAAACTTGTAAATCGGCTAATTTTCTATCGGTTTAGAAAATTGTCGAATTTTTTTGAATTAAATTTATACCGCAAGCGTACGGCGTATACTATTGAATAACGTGGCGAGTACGAGTCGATCCGTAGGGAATTGATAATTTTAAATTTATATTCAATCAAATTAACCAAAAATTTAAAGAGTGATTAGCTAAAAAGTGAGAAAAACGACAAAAAGAAAGTGTTAAAAATATGAGAGTATAAAAACAATTTAAAGATAAATTTACTCTCAACAAAAATGAAATTATGATCTCTCTTTTTGCTCATTAGTGAATTTAAATGATGTGTTTATGTGCTATTAATTAGCTCAACATAAGCCATCAAACTATAACACACTCCTTAAACTACTTACTAACTCTCATGAAAACAACAACAAAGTTGAAAATGAAATCTATTTTAAGCATGGCTTATTAACTATTGTTTAAAAATATACGTCATCAAATTTTAATTTCACATTCACTTCATTCCCATCTTCATATGTAGATGAAGAGGTAATTATTGTTTGTGATTGTTTAAGCATAGCATATTTGTTATGAACAACATAGACTATCAAATTCAACATGAAACAATAAATCACATCAACATTCCTTGAAGCACAAAAGATATCAAAATTATCAAAATGTTGAAACTACATGATTAGAGGCTTCATTACTCCTAAATTGAAGGGGTTAAGCTCTCATTTGTGTTATCATATGAACAAATGTAGCACGCAACATTGAACAAAAAGAAAGGAAAATGAAAGCTAATGAAAAAGACAACAAATCTAATTGCATAAAGAAAAATCTACACTACTTGCATAAAAGGAAATGAACGTGTAATTAAAAAGAAACAATAATTAACATTGCAAAAAAAAAGAAAAGAAATACATGGAGTAAAAATGCCTAAGTAGACATGAAAAGAGAAAGAGAGCTTTCTTTTTCATTTTGAGCCTAAATTAAGCTAAAGAGAGACTAGGGAAGAAGAGAGTTACATGAAACATAAGAGGTATGTATACATGTGTTAAACCCTAATTCATATTTTTGAGGAATGCCCAAAATGCCCTTGAGGTAGTGTGGAAGCCAAGTAATCATTAGCTTAATCTAATCATCATTTAAGTATAAATGAAGTCATTAATTTCATAAACATGTGCATTAGCCTCAAATTTGTACATTAAGGTAGGTGGATAAGTGGGGTCCTCCATGATTTTCACTATGAATTATTTCCATCTTCCATTTGTATTCATTTTGTGCATGCATATCTTCTTCATGAAACAACTTGTAAAATTCATCAAATTTCCTATAAAACAAAATAGAAAATTCCAAGTAAATTTCTACAATTTAATAAATGCACAGAAATGACCATGTTACCCCTGTATGAAGATGAATATGTGACAATTTGAAAATAATTTGAATTTTGGTTTAAACAAGTTAAAATACCCAATATGATGATTTATTCAATTTAAATAAACTAAATATGATGGTAAAAATATGTACATTTACGTGCACATCATTGTGGAACCACAAACTTTCCCTTTTGCTTCATCGAAATGTAAAGTAATGACATGTGGAAGGGGAAGTAGAAAAAATACTTCATTTTTTTTGAAAACCTAAAAAACTAAGATTTGCTATAAACTCTAAGGACGTATAAATTGAACCTACAACATATTCCTTCCTCATTCGAGTTAGCAGAAAGTGTCGTTTCTCAAGAGTTAGCAGAAAGTGTCGTTTCTCAAAACCCACACAATTAACTAAGTTCTAGTACGGAAAAAGCAAAGATAGGTAAACTTCTTATGCTAAATCCAAAATAAGTTGGATAAAGCAACAATTTTTCTACCAATGTTCGTACTATAATCTGTTAGTTGCTTAAGCTTACCTTTTGCAGTGGGAGTAATTTAATGTTGATATGAGGTAATATTTACATCAAATGCCAATAGAGATAAAACCGTTTGTGACCAACATTATTGATGTTCAATAGGACGACAATAATGAATTTTGCTGTGTCGGGGGTTTGCTTGGAACTAATGGGAGAATCTAGTTGGCCTAAAAATCTAGTTGGCCTAAAATTCGAAGGGAGTTACAAGCAAAGTTGTATAAATATCTTGAACTTTAAGACTAAGTATTTATAGAACATGGTAGGGATAAGACGGTTCTTAAAAGACTATGGTACAAAGAATATGGTTTTGCATCGCTTGAGAAGTGGATGACTATGCTAAATATTGGTTATGTTATTGCAATTATATATATAATATAACATAACACACTGGTGTTTAACATAAGTGGAAGGCTTGTATTGATGATACCACCTTTGAAAGGGAAAGTAACAACCCATACAGTGATTGGAAAATAGGAACAACGTTTGTTAACTAAGATCATTTTATACAAGTTTGTAACATAGTAGATATGTTAATAACTATTCACATTTTCTACACAGACAAACAAACTGATCTTTTGTTTTTTAAGTTAAACCATTGCAAACAAACAGAAGCACCCATGACTTGCTTTTCTTAGCAAATGAAGTGTTGCCGAATAGGAACAAAAGATACGCTCGAGCAGCACATCTAGTTGCTCTGGCCATTCATCGCTAACACCTTAAGACTTCTCAAATAACATAGATGTACTTAATTTATAACATAAACATACAATCAGTGCACCCAAATGTATGCACCTCATTGATTTGCATTCTTGCTTTTTCTTTACCACTGCCTAGATATTTACAACTAGCACAAACTTCTTGCTCCACATCAAATGACTAACTTTATAAAGGTTTTCCTACCACTAGAATAGGTAACAAAGAGGCTACATCATCAAGCATAATATTGATCCCACCAAGTGATATAAAGAAAGTGTTTGTCTCGGTATATCAACGCTACACAAAAGCTGATGTTAGATTTTTATTAACACTCCTATTGCACGTGTGAATAATAGAGAATAAAGAAAAACTCCTAAAAGATTTCTGAAAATTGTTGCATTTTTTGATATTTTATACTCCCCGACTTGTAGGCATGATTGATACATGTGGAAGGTGTGCATTCCTATACATATAAATTTATGCTATTAAATGATTATAAAAAAAAAATTGCATAAACATAAAATAAAGCAAAATACATTTCCCTTCCATATTTCTTAAATAATATGAGTCTCGTTCTCTTTGATTACCACATCCGTGTATCATGGTTTTAAATTTCCTTCATCTCATTCAAAATATCAAATCGATATATTTTTTTGAGAAAAATGTGTGATCCTCTAATAAATGAGGAGAGCACACATGAAGCTATATATATAACAAATAAAAAGGTGCTGCCAACATGTCTGACAGGTGACAAGTCTGAATACTAGTAAAAAATAGAGAGATAGATACCCCTCAAATGAGCTCCGGCAAGGCCACCGCCCATTACACCCTAATACCGAGCTCCGGCAAGGCCACCGTCCAATAATAGGGTGTTAGAGGTATCTAAAACCTAATATACTAATAACAGCACCAACAAAAAGAAACTCAATGAAACTGCCTCAGAAGAGAAAAAGCTAATCTCTAATATGAGATGATCCAAAATGGAGAAATACCAAGATGTGGACCAAAATGAAGAACTCCACTTTGAAGACACAGCGAAACCAAAAAGAAATGTCAGACGCAGACGCGATCAGAACCCCTGGGTAATGCAATCATGCCAACCTGTATAAAGATGCAAGCTATCCTGCATACCAGACAAGAGAAACAAGCAAACAACCTAAGCCAAACCTGAAACGAAACTACACTACAACAAAAATACCATATTACAACGCCTATTTTACAACGGACACTAGTTGCCCGTTGTAATAGAAGGCTATTACAACGGTCCATTTAGGACCGTTGTAATAGATGCTCTATACAATGCCCTTTTCACAACGGGCAATGACTGGTCGTTGTAATAGAATGCTATTACAACGGTCCATTCATGCCTGTTGTAATAGGTGTCAATTTTACAATGGGCTAAAAATACCCGTTGTAATAGATATCAGTTTTCAGCTTTATTACAATGGTTTCAGCCCGTTGTAATATAGGTTTTGTTACAATGGTTTTCGGCCCGTTGTAATCCAGTCCTATTACAATGGTTTTCGCTCCATTCTTTTAATTTTGGCTCCAGCCTAAATTTTTTGGCTCCAACCTGAAATTTTGTCATCTTCAGCCCGTTCCTCCTCTTTCCAGGTTAATTCCAAAATCCTAAAAATCTCAAAGTACAAAAAGAAAACCGAAGAAGGAAAAATCTCCAAAAATCTAGATCCGATAATTACAATTTACAATGGCCGTTCGTGCCACCCTCAATCGCTTCCCAATTGATTCAAAAACCATAGAATCATCTTCAATTCCATGGGGAATCACAATCTCACCCTTCTCCGCCGATGAACGCGGATCGTTGCCGGCGTACGCCGTCGATGGTCATCTTCTCCCTCGATGCGAGAATTGCTGGGGTTACTTCAATTCTATATGCGAGCTTGAGCAGTGGGCGTGGACTTGTGCTTTATGTGGAAGTCTTAATGGATTCACTAGTAGAGCCGTGAACAAGTATAACAGCGATTCTCAGTTTGTAGCCGAGCTGAATTCTTCGTTTGTTGATCTTGAGATTCCTGGTAATCTATATGTATCAATTTTTCATGGTAATCTATATGTATCAATTTCTCAGTTTGTAGCCGAGCTGAATTCTTCGTTTGTGGACTTGTGCTTTATGTGGAAGTCTTAATGGATTCACTAGTAGAGCCATGAACAAGTATAACGGCGATTCTCAGTTTGTAGCCGAGCTGAATTCTTCGTTTGTTGATCTTGAGATTCCTGGTAATCTATATGTTTTCAAGGTAAAAGAGTCTCAATATAACTAAAAAGTCATGGTGTTTGCTAATCTATATGTACCAATTTTTTAATTAATTTGACCTTCATCGATACTTTATTAAGTTAACTCTCAAACTTCTTATGTTGCAGGTGCGTTGAGTGTTTCTTGTTTAATGTCTTTACTTCTGCCCCAAAGCAAATTCCTCCTCAACAAACAACAATCAGTAGTTGTCCCTCTTCATTACAGGAAACAATCCTTCGACGAAAGCTTGGGGCTTCTTTGGACTTTAGTCTATTCTCCGCCTTTTGCTACAGACGCTTTGATCTCAGATCCGAACGTGCCGGCCTATCATCAGTCTGTAATGTTGCCGAGCGACCCTGTAACAATTTTGGAGCCCGATTCTCTTATCGTCGCAAATTTAGTTGTTTCCCTGGTAACTAGCAGTTCGAGTGACAAACCAAGACATCCTTTGTGCCTGTCAGCAAGCACATAACCAACCTTGAAAAGCTTTGAAATCTAAACACACAACGTGTTTGATGCTTTATGCGACCAAAATCTTGAGTCTGCTGACATTGGAGCAGATGTTGTCAAGGCAAATTTAAATGAAAATGTTTCAACTCTGTTTGGGTCAGCAGTGGTTAATATGGGCTTGGAGTTTACCGAGGTTAACAATGCAGGTTGTCGAGGCATGGCCTCTGAAGTGGTAGCGGGTATCGGGATGTTAGGTGATGATGGAGGTCTGGCTACCGAATCAGAATGTCCTGCAGTGTGCATTGATGGCTTAGTTATGCTTCGTGAAGCTAACAGTGAGAGTAAAATCTCAGAAAAGAATTGAGACACAGGGATGAATAATTTGGGCAGTGCGAATTCTTATGAAGGAGTAAACGATATTCATGATGCAAAGATGGAAAATTATTGTGATGGAGATAACAACGTGGACAAGATTTTTGATAATGGCAGAGCTACGTGTGATATTCCTTGTGATAGGCTTCAGCTTAATACAAGTGATGGAGTGCACACTTCAAATATTGCTCATAATTATGATACATCATTATGCATTAATTTTTGTGATGAAATATGGGCTAACTAGGTTAGCACGGATGCAAATGCAAGACTGTGATGCACTGTGGTGTGCACAAGGGTATGAGTTGCTGTAAGAAATGGAAATGACTGGAATGTTATTTGTTGAAGTGGAATGTTTGTGATGTAGTGGCGTTGTGAATATGTTATAGTGTGGTGGCTGTTGAAGGTGATTGTAATGGTAGATTGTAGGTGAATTAGAGGGGTGAATTTATGACAGTAGTAAGGTGTTGTGGCCATTGACAATTGTGATTAGAGATTGTCCCAGTGGTATGGTGAAGGGGTTGGAACTGATGTTACTGTCTGGTGGTTTGAATAACAGTGGTGATGTGGGGGAGCGGTGATATATGAAGCGACAGAGGAAGTTTTGTAAGAGTAGTGATATGAATGGTGACAGATGATGTAGTTTATGGTCAGAAGTTGGGGTTTTGGTTTGATGGTTAAAGAAGTTTGTATTGCTTTTAGGTTGGCGAGTTTACGAGGTTGATGATGTTGAAGTGGTGAAAGGGCGGTGCTTGAAAGAGAGGAAGATTATATGGGTAAAAGCAAGAAGAAAAACAAAAGGGAAAGAGAAAGAGAGCGTGAAAAGTGAAAGCGGCAATCAAAGAAAAATGAGTTCGTTGACAAAAGCTTTATGCTTATGTGTTAATGTTTTATGTATTTGGTTGTTATGAAACTAGTTGTCATGTGTATATTAGAACTATGTCGTTGTAAACTTATCTAACTTTTTGGAATGTGTTGGAATTTTATGACTCTAGCTTTTAGTTTTTTCGTATGTGATTTTGGTTTTTTTATGATAATATTTATTACTCGTTAAATTATTCATTATTGGTATGGATGTACTGCATGGATGCTGCTGTAATTTTTTTTTAAATTTGCATTTATTTTGCAACGGTCAGAAACCTTGTAATATCATGTATTACAACGGGCATTGCCCATTGTAAAAAAGTGTATTACAATGGGCATTGCCCGTTGTAAAAAGTGTATTACAACGGGCATTGTCCGTTGTAAAATATGGTCGACCTATTACAACGAGGCCTAGTACAACGGGCTCATGCCGGTTGTGAAATCCGCATTACAACGGGCATTGCCCGTTGTAAAATGCCTATTTTGTTGTAGTGCTAGGAAACCAAGTTAGAAAGAAAAGCATATATGTATATAAAAAGAATTTATATACATATATGTGAAAATAAAAGCAAAAGAGAAAAATAAAACAAGGATAAGCTAGAACCAAAAACTAAAAATTCTAAGAAAGAAAAGGAAAAAAGAACCAAAAAGAAAAAGAAAAGGAACATAAATAAGAAAACAAGAACAAAAAAGAAGGAAATAAAGACAGAGAAAACAACAATAAAAGAAACTACTTTAAGGACCTATAATAGGAAGAAAATTATAAAGCAACATGTGAACATTACTTAAATTAGAAAAAGAATTATTAAAAATATTATTAGAATCAAAATTATTAATGTTAATTTTGAAAATGTTAATATTAAATCTAACCTTGTTAAGATATGCCTTAAAGCAATCATTATTGGCTAATTTATATTTAGGATTAGATACCCAATTTAAGCAGAAAGATGAGATTGAAATTATCAGATTATTAAAGTGTAAATATTTATTATTAAAAATTATTTGATTTCTCTCAAACCAAATGAACCAACAAGTTATAGTGAATATAGTATCAAGCAAGTATCTATATCCTTATTGAACTTAAATCTAAAAGAATTCCAATAGAAAAAACAATTTGCAACTCTAGAACTAAAATTAAACTCAAAAATATTAAGGGTATTTATAAGAATAAAATGAGTATCCAAGCAATCATAATAAATATGGTTAATATCTTCAGAGTATGAGTTACAAAAATAACATTTGTTATCAATGTTAATATTTTTCTTTTTTAAACATTCAATAGTGTTTAATTTACCATGAATGACGAGCCACATGTGAATTTTAGATTTTGGAGGAGCGTTTGACTTCCAAATAAAATTAAAACAATTGTCAGAAACACCTGAAAAATTAATGAATTTGTAAAAGGAATTCGAAGAATATTTCTCACTCTTATCCTACTCCCAACTCATATAATCATTATCATTATCAATATTATAGAGATTTAGCTTAGCACAAAGCAAATAAAGTTGTCTAAGGATGGAGCCTACTAAAATACCATTAAAATTAAAAATCCAAGGAGGGTCGCTTTCAGAATTAAAAACATCAGAAATGAATGCAAATTTAAAATTACAAATATCATATAAATCTTTGAACTCATTCTTAAGAGGAGAAGCGGAAATCCATCTATCATGCCAAAAAGATGTATTATTACCAGAATGAACAATAATATTTACACCTAAGTTAAAAATATCACTACAATTTAAGATGGATTTCCAAAAATAAGAAAATTGATGAGAAATCGAAGGACTAATTTGATAGAGATTATTACTACCATTCTAGTAATATTTAGAAATAATCTCCTTCCAAACGGAATTATCACTAGTATCTCTGAATTTCCATAACCATTTACCAAGAAGAGACAAATTCATATTACGAAGATTAATGACTCCTAAACCACCCTCTTTTTTAGACTTATAGACAGTAACCCAATTAACTAAACATTTTAAGCAGCTTCTTGGATTCTCACCACTCCAAAGAAAATCTCTTCTAATTTTATATATTTTATCTATCACCCAATCAGGAAAAAGGTGCATAGACATCCAATAGATAGGGAGAGCTGATAAAATAGAATTAATTAAAACCAGTCTACCAGCTCTAGATAAGAATCTCCCATTCCAATTAGTAATCCTATTTTTAATTTTATCAATGATTATTAACCAATCATCATGTTTTAGTTTTTAAGGTCTTATAACAAAACCAAGATATCGAAAGGAAAACTCATAGTTTCACAATTTAAAAGTATTAGCAACTAAATTTTCGACTTTATCAAAATCATTTAAAACTAAAACAGAACTTTTATCAAAATTTATTTTTAAACCAGATAAAAGTTCAAAACAATAAAGCATAAACTTGAGAGAAATTATGTGTCTAGGAAGATGAGAGGAAAAGAGTAAAGTATCATCTGCAAATTGAAGGACAGATAAACCATGATTCAAAACATCATTACCTATATCACCTAAAGAACCATTATAGACAGCATTTTTAATAATCTTAGAAAAAACATCCGCGGCCAAATTGAACAAAAGGGGCGACAAAGGATCCCCTTGCCTTAATCCTCTTTTAGATTGGATTTTATTACCTAAAATGCCATTAACAATAATACAAGAACTACCAGTTTTAAGCAAAATCATTATCTAGTTAATCCATCTATTACTAAATCGATATTTTTTTTGAAATCTAAGATTTGACAGCTTAGTCAGTTATCAGAGTTTTAAATCTTTTTCATTTAAACCAAGATATTGGCTCAAGAATTTCTTCAAAATCTAAGATTTGAAACAATGCCATGTATTTTGGAGCACCATTTTCATTTTCTACTTCTTCAGCATCGTCATCTGTCTCCACGTCATCTTCACTTTCCTCTTACTGTATCTCATCGTCATCTTCCTCCTCATTGCTATCGTCATCATCTTCGGCCTCATCATCATTGTCATGTTTCTTTTATACATCATGATCTCCTTCCTCTCCTTGAAGCTCTCTATTTCCTACATCATATTCTTTTCTATTATCGTCTGCGCTTTCATTTAACAACCTTCCTTATATATTTCTTCCTTCTGCTCTTCGTCATCTTTCTGAAGTCGTCATATGAGTACAATTCATCTAAGAAAAATAAATATAAGCATTTCAATCGCATATATTTACTTTAAAGAAGCCATTTTCATCAAAAATTGGCCCAAAAACCCAACAAAAATATTGTAGAGAAATAAATAAAGAATGGTAAATGTAAACAGAGAGAATATGACAATAAAGCAATCCGAATTAACAAACAATAATGACACAACAATTTATAGTGGTTCGGGTTATTTGCATATGTCCATTTTGAATAGATAGCTTTATTAATCACTTTATAAACTGAATACAATAGGGATTGGATAAAAATACTTTGTTACAATATAATACAAAGTAACAAGCAGCATCCAAGTACTAAAAATGAACGGTCAAGCTTGTATTTATAGTGAAATATAATGAAATATCTACCTGAAAATTCGACAGCAAGATCTTCATAGCCATAAGGGCCTATAGGAGGGAACGCATGGCCCATATCCTAAGAAATAGGGATCGGGGCCGATCACTATTCTGGAGGAGTTTCGGGGTACGATCCCTGTAGATTCTTCTCCATGTTGTATTATGCTTAGCCTCCAAGTTTCATGCTAATTGGATTAGTTGAACTCGAGCAATCTTTGTTGCAACATGTGATGTTAGTTGATTTAGGACGATCTCTATAGAGGGAAGAGGGTTGATCCCTCTTGCTTGTTCCTTTTGGGGTGTGATCCCTAAGATGGACTCTCTAGGGTCACCACATCTTACTCCCAAAGTTTCATATGCATTAGACTGCTTGATCTCAAGATATCGATTATTTTCCATTGATTTGCACTTGTTTGGTTGAAGTAGACCGATCCCTTCAGTCGAGAGGGATTATAGCCGATCTCTTTTCTAGATTAAACTATTTTCCTTACTTTGAACATTCTTAATTGCATATCTCTCAATTCCATTCGATCATGGCTTCATATTATCACCTATACTTGATCTTTGGACCTCACAATCATCACTCTAGGCTTACTGTGCTTGATGACAGTCGAGTCTTACTTGTTTAATCAGTTCAGATATTGTCGAATCAAAATGTCGGATGACACTTTCCCCCTCAAAGTACGTCTTATGTTGAACATGATGTTCTTTGAATCAAAGCAAGTTAGAGTTGCAGGAAAGAAATCCATTCAGTTTTCTAGATAGTCGTCCTCCGTTGAATTATTTTTCCAAAGTGTCGTATCTCTCTTTGATTGTCACAACGCTTGGTTGATTTCCAATAGTCTAAATTCTGGATTATATTCCGTCAGTTGCTATCTGTGGCTGTTCTATGGGGTTAGTAAGCTTTTGCTATCTGATTCGGTCTCAACCTTGAAAACTTCAGGCTTGAATTCAATTTCTGTCAATTTCAAAATTTGATTTTTTTTTTGAATATACACATACACGTTCTCATTGTTGGCTCCCGGATGCATTTACATGCCCACCGGTCGTTATTAATCTTTTGTTGAATTAGATGCAATTTCATTGCATTTTATATTTATTTACTTTAGATATTTTTGATGTACATGTTTGCTTGCACATAGGGTTCATACTCGATCCCTTTCCTCCTCTTTTACGTTTATATGGACCGGAATTCTTCTAGTTTGATCCCTTTCTCTTTTTTTTAGTACATAAGGATCAGAATAGATCCCTAAGTTAAGGACTAGTCTTTTTGGCTTCATGGAGAAGCTAAAGCAGGTCGATCCCTCTAACCTCGTTTATAAACTAATACTCCACTCTCCATCTTTTACTTTACTTCATTTCTTTCCTCGCCTTTGCTTTCTCCAAGCTTAACTCCGAACCCTTCCCTTCCAGTTTGCCTTCAATCCATCTCCTCGAATCAACAACTGGTTCCATCTTTAGATCTACCATTCTCTCCTTCTTAAGGCCACTATTCCACCTTCTATTTAAATCGAAATCCAACGTCTCCCTTCAAGTAACTCGTATTCTATACACTTAGTTAGGTTTTCTTGCATTTAATATTTAATTTGTGATGAGATGATGGGTTCGGTTGAGTTTCTTGCTTCGATCTTGGGTTGAATTGGGAGGGTGCGTGATGAGAATGATGGCGATGTTAAGCTCGGTGAGATTGTCGGAGAGGAGAAGGTAAAGAGTAAGGAGATTCATGGAAACAAAGCGTGGAA
The DNA here is from genome assembly GCA_030765085.1 of Allium cepa. NCBI lineage: Eukaryota > Viridiplantae > Streptophyta > Magnoliopsida > Asparagales > Amaryllidaceae > Allium > Allium cepa. The sequence continues at coordinate 1,027,192,654 of CM060937.1, read as the reverse complement.
GTTTTTTAAGTGGAGGGATCGGTATTACTTGAGTTAAGAAGGATTGGTCATGGTTAGGTGTGGAGGGGGATCGATTATTTAAGTTTGAGGGGAAAGGAGGGATGATGTGAATATGAGAAAGAAGGGGTCAATTGCATTGGTGGATGGGGGATTGGTTTTTTGTGGAGTATGGAGGGGTCGGTGTTGATGTACCCGGCTAAGGGATTGGTCGTATTGGTTTTCGGCACAAGGATCGGTGGTGTTAGAGAATGGATGGATCGGTCATAGGCTTTTCCAAACGGATTAGTTGTATTAAGATAAAGGGATCAGCTATGGGGATTTAGCCAATTCTAAGCCTTTGAATTAAGCAGAAAACCAATCCATGTTAACTTGCATGAACAAACAGAACCTATCCCATCTTAACGGACTTGATCATATGATTATAACGGACAACGAGACTTGCTTATCCAATTTTGAATTTGAAATTGAACAACTAAACTGCCGGGACTTGAACATGGATTAAAACTTAACATATGGACTTCAATACTAAACTTTACACTTCGATATGTCGACGGTCGATCTCAAATCTTACACAACCGATCAATCTAAATGCTAATTGAGGCGGTCAATGATGACGGTCACTCTGGTCGAAATCCAATGTCTCGTCACTTACTTTTGCTTTTAATCTAAAAATGTTTATCTCTGCACTGTACCACACTACATACACTACACTTAGCATGGAGGGACAGATAAAATTTTCTAATCTCGATTATCTATCGAGTTTAGTTGATATGAGCCACAGACGTTTAGGGAGTTTACCCATAATGCCTTCTGGACAACCTTCACAGCACAACAATCTAGGTGCCGAGTCAAGTTCTACGACTATATCCGGTAAACTTCCTCATGGACATCAAACTAACCAACCAGAGGTTTCTGATCCATCGCTTGACCTTTTCTATGATGTTCCCGTCCTTTCGTAGAAGAGATAAATCTTGCCCCTGACACTATAGAGGGTGCCGTATTTTTGGATAACCTGATGGATTCCCAAGCCCCCAGAATTGGTGAGGCTGCTCTCCGTAGGATGTTCTCTAAACATGGGATCCCGTTCGGAGATGTTCTAGTCTCTTCAGTGAATGACAGGGCTCATTTGTCCCCGAAGGGGTATACGACATGTAATAAATTTATGTGTTGGGCCTGATGTATGCTGCCTTTCAATTCTTTTATCTAAGAGATGTTGAAATATCTAGGAATAGCTCCTTCTAAGCTGCATCCAAACAGCTATGCTTTTCTTTATGGCCTTTCTTACTATTTATGGATGTTCTTATCTGTCGCCCATCTCTTGAAGACATCAGATTTATCTACAATTCCAAACGATGGACAGGAAGCCTTTCTTATACTTTCCTCGAACCTTCGCCCAACTGTCAAGTTCTGACTGGTGCTTGTAGTATGCTTAGTGTCTTTAAACACAAATGGTTCTACGTTTGTTGTCTATCTGGCTTCGCGAGGCGATGGTTCGAAGGACATAAGTGTTGCCTTCACTTTATTCTCAAATTCTTTAGCCCAAGCCATATCCTGGACCAACAAATACTTTGAAAATTTATGAATGTTCATCCACGATGTGAAGGAGATAATTATTCAGGGGTTGTTTCTGTAATCCACGTTGCCCCAGTTGAGGACAGGGACATAAGATCCCTTGTAACCGATGAGTGGTTATCTCTTTTTAGGCTGTTACAAGAAGGTTGCAGCATTGGTCTTCTAAGAAACATTGCACCACCAAGGAATAGTGTGGAAAAAGAAGGACTGATAGCCTTATCGTGCCCCTAGTTGAGAAGGCTCGAGATGATGCCGAAGAAGGTGAAATCAGAGGGGATGAAGCTAACAAGCCTGGTGATGCCGATGCAGGTCCGTGCAATGCGCTTGTGATTTAACCATCAAAAGGCACGTTATCTTATGTGCCAATAAGAAAAGTAAAAAAAATCAAGCATACAAATTCCATAGAAGGAAAACTGCTAGAAAGCCCAAGTTCATCATCACCTCCATTGAAGAAGAGTCTTCCTATCAGCCTCTAGAAAGTTCAATGGAAAGATTCTTAAGTATCTCGACCCCTGACGATATCATGACCTATGGCTTTTCCAACATTAGTGTTTGGGGGCTTAATTCTCCCACCAGGACAGGCGATGACATTCCTCCCACTAGCAAAGGGAAAAACACTCCAATGAGCAAGGTTACAGTAACCGGTCTGTTGGGGGGACAGTAGGACACTCATAATCATGTGCACTTCACTACATGATTTTTGTCTATCTTTCATTTGATGGTTACTTATATGCTCTTGTTTGATTTGCAGGTGTTATGTCTTATTTTCGTACCTTTGATCGCTTGAGGGCCTTTATGGATCCGGTCGTGGTCCATACCCGGGCAACCATCGAGAAAGGGATGAATGCCGAGAAAGAAGCTATCATTCAAGGGAGTCTTCATCCACTAAACACAACTCCAAATCTCAATCATCTCATCAGGAAGTTCAGCCCATTCCTCCTGTACACAGCGACGATCGGACCTCTTTCCATGTTCCTAAAACTGTTATGCTACTTGAGATTGTTCATGTTCATTTGGTTCTCAACAACCTTGCGATCATAGGTCGAGAAAATGTACAATTGTTAATTCTGATCCGGCATTGACTACTACAGGTCCTAAGGCCTTTAAAGCGGAAAAATTGGTCAAACTTAAGGTCAATTTTTCAAAAATCTGCTTTGATGGGCAAAAATTTCTTCCTTCCATCCATACAATTCCAGGGTGTGCTAAATTGAGTTCCCTTGCATGTGTTAATGATTTTTTTTGTGCAGCATGAAGCATTCCAGCATATAGCCAAGAAATTCTCTAAGGTGTCTACTGAGAGGCAACATGAAATCGATCGCTTTGAGTTGGAGTCAATCCATGATGAAGACATAATTAAACACAAGATGATAAGATCACGGAGTTGACAATGAAGCTAGTTACAGTTGAGAAGAGTGGTAAAGAAACATCTGAAGCTGTTAGTCGTCTTCAAATGGCTCATAAAAGGGAGTTGGATGCTGTCCTTAACCGCAGCGGTGTGCTTGCTCTAGAGGAGGACACATTGCAAAAGGAGAAAGAAACTCTAGCCCACCGTGTTGAGGAACTCAAAGAACTACTTAAGAAAGAGAAGGAAGAAAAACTTGAGGCTCAGGAAGAGTCTTAAAGGTACTGTAAAGAGGTCGTCGAGGCTCGAAAGCTAAAAATTAATCTTAACGAGCTACTCGCTCAAATTGAAGTCCTCAAGGAAGAGGCAAGGGAAGCCGGTCGTAATGAAATTAGAGAACAAATTGAGGCCCAGTTGGAGGATGCTAAAGAGGCTAGCTGGAATGAGATTAAGGACTTGTTCGATCTTATAATTGTTAAGTACAACGCTAAAGTCCTAATCCATCATGACTTGAGTTTTCTTGGAGAGGGCTACCTCGAACGCTTGCCGAGACTTGGGAATATATCATTGAAATGAAGAAGAAATCCCTTGGAAAAGTTGATTTTGATAAAAGAAACTGATATGGGAGATTTTTTTATGGGAATGAACCTTTAGATCTTGCTGCTGTAAGGCTCTAATACTTTAATATTTTAGCACCCTCCGGCAAAGGGAAAAACATTATTGAAGCTTCAAAGTTTAATCTCAAAGGTCCCCTTTCACTTCAAACAGCCGAAGCATCAGTTTCACTTGGCCCGGGATAAGATCTGAGCTATGATCCAAACAGACCCGGTTATCAATCAAAGGGGTCGACTCCTATTCAAGAAGGGAGCACTCGGGTGACAAATGAAAGTCATCCGAACATAGGTATCCCGCTTTAATCTATATTATTTGAGAGGTTTCATTCCTCATGCCCAATAGTTATGGGAATTATTTCTTGTTCCCATGAATCTGGAGGTCTTTCGGCTTTCAGTCAAACTCTAGGAAGCAGTGCCACTGTGGACCAACGACATTTGTTGAAATCTCAACGGCGGCTGACATTCCAGGGCTTGATGCTCAAGTTATTGTACCACTTGATGATGAAAAGGCCGACAATCAGTCGATCGGATGATGTTGTGATCATGGTTACCTCTGAACATGCTAATAAGCTCAACTTGAAGGAGCGCATCGAGAGAGAGGAGTCATTAAAGAAAAATGCTAAAGCTAAACCTGTCAATGTGGATGTCAATGATTTAAATCTCGTTCCATTGCAGGTCATTCACCCGGCAGGTCGATTCTCGGAGAACTCCCTCCAACCTCTAAAATCTCTCCTGCCAAGGGATGTAAAGGATTGAAGAGAAGGACAGGTGAAGGCTCAGTTGGATCCACTACCAAGAAATCCAAAAGAGAGAAGGGGCAAAAAAGTAGCCGTCACTTCGGCTTAGTTTGTATAACTTTTTTTCTTTTTTATTGGCCGTGATTGTGCGGCTATGGCCCTTGCTATTGGATAAATTTGCAATACGATTTCCAAGTTTAACATGCAAATAAAAGTTCTCTATTTTCTGTTGAACTCTTATGCGAATTTTTTTTGAGTAGTCGAGCTATTACTTTTCCATTCAATGTACTCATAATTCGTTGCTCATTGATTTGGGTAATCGTCCATTAATTTTTACTGAAGGCTTCCACATAATCGTGGCCTTAAGTTGTACCAAACGATGGGCTTGAGCCCTGGTGTTATGCCATCGGATTCAGTGGTATAATCATTTATACTCCTGCCCTCAGTCTCGAGTTAGTGGAGTTAGATAGTGGATGGTTCAACTCCATCCTTAGCAATTTTGTACTCCTCCTGTCGGTTTCGAGTCGGTGTTTATGGAATAGTGAGTGATCGAACCGCGCTCAACTATTTGTTTATACTCATATCTGCAATCTAGGGATAAGAATTAGTTGGCGGGTGATCAGATTGCACCTAATTTTTGTTTATACTCCAGTCCGCACTCTTAGGATTTAGAGTTATTTCGAAAATTAGTCGGACCATACTTTCTTTAATTGATTGAATTACCCCCAAGTCTAGGATTTGATTTAGCAAGCGATTGGTTATATCACAATCACTTTTGATTCATGTCTGTCCCATCGCTCGATGGGATTAATATAGTTATAGGATGGTCATGTCACATCCATTTCTCATTAAGCATTTCTCGTTAAGTACTCCATCCGACGGGTTATAAGAGAGAATCATTGAATGAATGATCAGGTCGCATTTATTTTTTTTAGTTCAATCGTGACCTTATGCAATCGGCTAGCTCCAAACTCTAAGAACCTGCTTGGACATGTCAATATCAGTTAGTCGAGTATCGTAACTAATATGTAATGCTATAATAATCATAAATATAAGGGAAATTTGAAATTTTATTTGTCAAATGGAGAGAAATGACATAATTTGTCTTTTTACATATTTGGAAAATCAAATGCTAAGGAAAATTCAAAAATTGAATACAGCTGGATGAAAAAGAATAAACTAAGTGAAATAACATCGTAAATGCTCGCTATTCCATTCCCTTAGGAGTGTGATGTCATCAACAATCTCTAGCTTGAAATTTCCCTCTCCAAGCCTCTGTTTTTGGACCAATGTCCTTCCCAAGTAGGATTCATGTGTGCCAGGATGGTAAAAACCCATTTGAAGACGAGATCGCCGAGTTCAAAAATTCTAGGTTGGACTTTAGTGTTGTAGTATTGGGCGACTCGGTATTGATGTGTAACTGCCATCAAATCAGCTTCTTCACGATTTTCATCTACAAAGTATAGAGATTCTAAGAGGAGATCTTTATTCATTCTGAGGTCGTAGTAGGTCACTCAACGAGAAAGGACTTCGAGTTCAACAGGAATGACGGCTTCGAATCCGTAAGTAAAGGGGAATGGAATATGGCATGTCGTGGACTTGTGGGCTGTAAGGAGTTCATCCTCCCACTTGTCTCTAGCCTTTTCCAAATGCTTCTTTAGAATGGACTTTATGGTTTTTTAGCATTTTCAACTTGTCCATTCACTTGAGGTGAGCAATTATCGTAAATCTCTTTTCAATATGATGTCGACGGCAGAAGTCTTTGAATTCAGCGCTGTCAAATTGGATTCCATTGCCAGTTACAATGGTTCGTGGAAGGCCAAAATAATAGATGGTGTTCAAGACAACGAAGTTGATTACTTTTTTTGTCATGGTCATGGCTAAAGGTTCCCTTTTGGCCCATTTAGTGAAGTAGTCAACTGCTACGATGACATACTTCGCACCACCTTTTGAGATTAGTATGGAAGCGATGATATCTATGCCTAATATGGCAAACGACCATGGACTAACCATTTGTGTGATTCCGTTGGCGGAGCTCTCGGAACTTTTGCATACATCTGGAACTTGTGTATCGCTTAGCATAATCAGTAGAATCTCGGTTGAAAGTTAGCCAATAATACCCATAACGGAGTATTTTCTTTGCTAGGGTTTTTCCCACAGTGTGATCGCCACATTCTCCTTCATGAACTTCTTTTAGGACTCATTTTATTTCGTCATGAGCGATGTACCGGAGCAGGGGAATGGAAAAACCCTTTCTGCACATGACTCCTTCCTAAATGATATACCATGAAGCTTTGCAGAGGACCTGCCTTTTATTCCACCTTTCGGGAAGGACCCCCTGTAGGAAATAGTCTATAATCGGAGTCATCCATGACTCCTTCTCAGGCTATGTCCCTAGTACCCAGTCGATTTCCATCTGGTTTATGCTCAGAGCATCTGGTACTTCGACTGGAACCAAGCCCATTTGTTGCGCATCCTCGATGCTAGCAAACTTTGCCAATCAGTCAGCCTCTTTGTTTTGATCTTGGGGAATATGTGTGATGTCATAATACTTAAAGCCGAATAATAGCTCTTGGATTTGGATAAGGTACATGGCGATTTTTTGTACTTTAGCCTATAATTTCCCCTGACTTGTTATACTACCAACTGGGAATCGCAAAAGATTTCAAGAGATTTTATTCCCAGTTCTCTAGCAAGTTTGAGTCCAACAATCAGAGCTTCATACTCAGCTTCGTTGTTTGTTGTAGGGAAGTCAAGCTTCAAAGCATAGCAAATTGATCGATCTTTCAGGTTACTAGCACAATTATGGCTCCAGAACAACGATCATTGGATGCTCCATCCATATACATTTTCCATCGAATGGTAGGGGCTCCACCGCTCTTTGGGAGATCATCATGTGAAGTGAATTCTGCTATAAAGCCCGCCAGTGCCTATTCTTGGATGGCTCTCCGAAGGAGATAATTGATTTAGAATTGACTCGGTTCGATATTCCATTTGAATAACCTTCTTGACGTTGCAGGTCGCTGTAGGACCTGTCGTAATAGCTGATCGGTGTAAATATTGATGGGATGAGCCTGAAAATAGGGGCGGAGCTTTCATGATGCAATTAACAAGTAGTATGCAAATTTTTCTATCTTTGGGTAGTTTCTTTCAACTCATGTTTATCCCTTGCTAACATAATACATCGGTCTTTGGATTTGATTCTCCTCGCGAAGCAGTGCGGTACTTATAACATGTACAGACACGACCAAGTTATATACAAGTCTTCGTGATCCACCGGCTTTGACAAGATGGGAGGCCTGTCTAAGTGGTTTACCATAGCTTGGAATGCATCTTCACAATCCTGTATCCATTCAAAGTTCCTTTTCCCTCTTCTACTCAATTGAAGAACGGGTTATCGATGGCTCTGGAAATAAATCGACTTAGGGCGGCAACCTTACCATTTAAGCTCCGTACTTGTTTGATGGTCTTTGGCGCTTGGATGTTGCGAATTTATCAAATTTTCTTGGGATTAGCTTCGATTCCACGAGCATTGATGATGAAACCCAAGAACTTTCCTGATGCAAGGCTAAAAGACCATTTTAGAGGATTAATCTTCATTTTGTAATATCGGAGGATATCAAACATTTCTGCTAAACCTCTAATGTGGTCGCTTGATCGTCATGACTTTTCAAGCATATCATCCATGCATACCTCTATTGTTATTTCAATCTGATCTTTAAACATTCGGTTGACGAGGTGTTGATAGGTTGCTCCAGCATTCTTCAATCCAAATGGCATTCCTATATAGAAATACAATCCAACATCGGTAATAAAGCCTTGTGCTCCTGGTCAGGAATGTGCATGGGGATTTGATTATATCCAGAGTATGCATCCATGAAAGGTAGCAACTTGTGTCCTGTGGTTGGGTCCACCAGTTGGTCAATTCTAAGAAGGGGAAAACTGTCTTTCAAGCGTGCAATGTTTAAATCCGAATATTCAACACAAGTCCGCCACTTTCCATTCGCCTTTTACATAAGTACAGGATTGGATACCCATTTAGGACAGAGGTCGTCGCGAATAAACCCAATATATTTGAGCTTATCCATCTCATCTTTAAGGGCGGTAGATTTCTCCAGATTCATGCCACGCCTTTTCTGTTTCATCGGGACATGCCTCGGGTCGATATTTAATGCGTAGCTCGCCATGGAAGGTGAGATCTCACACATGTCAGAATGAGTCCAAGCAAACACATCAAGATTCCCTCGGAGAAAACAAGCAAGTTCTTTCATCATAGTGGGGCTAAGCAGTGATCCGATCTTTAGGATCCACGATGGGTCATCATGGTTGACTATGATGTAGATTGTCAGCTCAACTAGTGCTGCCATGGTCTCTTTAGGCTCCTCCTCATCATCTGTTGGGTCTACGTCTTTATAGAATCGACTATGGCGCTTCGAGACAAGGCCCAAGCGCTGGTTGTCAATCTTCAGTGACTTGGACGCAGAGAGACTTGTCCACCCTCTTACCTTTCTCCATTCGTTGAGCATCTCTCAATTCAGCCACGTAGCAGGCGCGTCTGGTCGCCTGATCACCATGCACGACTCCAACACCGTTATTAGTTGGGAACTTCAAAGTCAAACACTATAGGGTAAGAGATGCTAGGAATTCAGCTAGGGCTGGTCAGTCCATAAAAGCATTTAAGGAGAGTCAACATCCAAGACAACAATTGGCAAAATCCACACTCCTCTACGGTCACCTTCTTCCAACTCTACGGGCAATTTGGCATAAACGACAGCTCCGGTCTAACACCTTTTAAGCCATGAATGTAGGCTTTAGACGTTTTCAAATCCTTAGCTTCCATTCTCACCTGATCATAAGCCTTTTTGAAAATTATATTCACGGAACTTCCACAGTCAACCAAGATCCTTCTCACTAAGGCAGGGCCGATCATGGTCGAAATGACCATTGGGTAGATCGTCAGTGCCTCCACCGTATCTACATCTCTGTTTCTGAATACACTGTTTTGCCAGAGCCCCGTCTTCTGTACTTGGACAACACTCAAAATTCATATGCTTGATTGTGCTAGCATAGCGCTCCATCTCATGCCAGCTCCTATCAACTAGATGCGGTCCTCCGACTATTGTATTGATCACTAATTTTTCATCAGTCCATCCAGGCTCCTCAAGCCCTATGCGGCGCTTATCCTCGATTGGGGTCGGATGTCCCCTACCCACCATCCTGCAGGGCTTTAATAAACTGTTGTAGTTTTTTTTCCGGATCAGTTTCTAGATAACATCCTGGAGATGTCTACACTCATTCGTGTTATGACCATAACATTCATGGAACCGACAATATTTTTCAATCTTCTTCTGTTTCTGCTTCTCCGTTGATTCTTTTGGAGGCGACTTCCTGTATTGCATGGTATTGCATGTAGACAAATAAACATTCTCTAAAGATGTATTAAGTGGTGTGTAGGTATCATACATTGGAATCTTTGACTTTCCGCTTCTAGAATTCCTCTTTTGCTCATGGTTCCGATCAACGCCTTTCTTTTACTGATTCGGTTTATTTGGACATTTACTTGAACTTTTTCGAAACTCTACCTAGACTATTTCACTGTAATGTTACTCTTCACTCCCTATCCTTATTTCACTGTAATGTTACTCTTCACTCCCTATCCACTCGGTCCCACAACATTCTTCTTCCTAGAGCATCTAGCTTCCTCTTTCCTCAAATATTGAGCTACTTTTTCATAAAAACGCTCCAACGTTGCAGGTGGTTTGCCGGCTAACCAATTGCCAAAAGTCAGATTCTAGATCAATCCCTCTTGTTGCACCATCAATATTGGATGGTCATTCGGATTACTAACTTCTATGGCAGTTGTATAAAATCTATCCAAATAACCTTTCAATGATTCTCTCGGAGCTTGGATCATGCTTGATAAGGACATTATATCTTTGGGGGCAAATTCGATGCAAACGGAACTGCTCCATAAATTTTGTTGTAAAATCTAGATATTAACCGCGAGGCTAATCTCGTAAACCACATTGTTGCTATGCTAAAGAGAGTAATAGGAAAACATCTGCATTTTGTGGCATCATCAACTCATGCGGAATCCATCAACCGTTCATATCTCATGATGTGTTGCTTAGGGTCGGTTTTTCTTTAATAGGCAGGCATCGATGACATGTTGAACCTCCTTGGATACTCCACATGTAGGATATTATCGGTGAACAAGGTATGGCTTCTCATGATCCTCCAACCATCATTGGTCAACCTTGGCTCTCCCGTACTAGCAGTTTAACTATAGCTGACAAGTCTGGTGTTTGGATAGTTGGAGCCAAGCGGCAGTCATACTCCAACTCACAAGATTGGTTCGGTCAATGTCTACGGGTCGTTCCATGCCTTCTTGACTCCATATCCTCTCAATGTATATCATGTGCGTTCACTTCATTGTCATTTCGAGGAGGTAACTGGTCTACATCCAAGTGAACTCCCTCATATGAATCAATCATAGCGGCTATAGCCTTTGCTCCAACATGAAAATGCAAGCTTCCTCTTTTAGAGGAGGGATTGGCCCCGATCCCTCTGGAGGAATCGGGCCCGATCGGTCCTGGCAACCCAGATTAGTTTGCCTTTTGATGTCTAGGTGCTCGTACATGATATCTATCAGTTTTGTGACATCTACGTCTGTGATAATCTTTTAATAAACTTGAACTCTCTAGTGTAGAATAAGAGGTTGGCTCCGTCCTAGTTTTTCCACGCTGTTGCTCTCTGAGTTGATTCATTAGATTGATATTGGTTTGAATATACTGGTTCAACCATTGAGGGCTGTCGATGAGCCTTCTCATTAGATTCTAAAAATCAGCCTTTGTGATGGAATCAGCTGGATTCTGAACATTAACAGGATTGGTAGCGTTAACATCTACTGGTAGATTGGTCTGGCGTCTTTGCTGGATGCTAGCATTCTTGTTTCCTTCTGCATTTTGAGAGGTAGATTTGCTATTCCTTACCATTGTTCATAGTTTCCTTAGGCTTTGCGAATCTAAATAGAATAGATAAACTACTTAAAGATAATTCTAGATCTCTTCCAGGGATTTATGCAATCCAATAGCAGCAAAGGGACCCAAACAGAGCTGAGAACCTATTCTCAGTGAAAGCACCAAAATGTTTGCACCAAAAATTAGCACGAACACCCAATAAAGATTTTGTAGAAAGATAAATGAAGAATGGTAAATGTAAACAGAGAATATGACAATAAAGCAATCAGAATTAAGCAAATAACAAAGACACAACAATTTATAGTGATTCGAGGTTGTTTGCCTACGTCTACTTTGAATGGATAACTTTATTAATCACTTTGTAAATTGAGTACTATAGGGATTGGATGAAGATCCTTTGTTACAATAGAGTACAAAGAAACAAGCAGTGTCCAGGTCTCGAAAATGAACAATCATGTAACGACCTGTAATTTTCGATAAATAAAAATTAGTTAAGTTAATAAAAATTTGTAATTTAATGTTGAAATTAAAATTTAAGATTTATAATGGGGATAATAAATAGAATGGTAATAATGTAAACTTAAGTTAATTACTATCAGTTTGAATGAAATTCCAATCAACTAAAATGATTTGAAGGTTATACTTGGTTATAAAGAATATAGGAAAACAAACGTAAATATTGGATTTATTTAATGAAATAATATAAAATTAATGGTAATTGAATAATATCAGTATTATGTAAATAATTATAACATTTGTTTGTAAGCAATAAACTTATAAATGTAATTAAAGGCTAATGGTGACAATTATGATATGCTACCTATTTATTTAGCCCGCTAAATTAAAAATTGAAAATCAATTGAAATAAATCTAATTAAATTTTATGTTACTATAAATTAAGGTAATAATTGAAAATAATGTTAATTTTATTCATAATATGACAATTAGTTGAATAAAAAGAATGGAAATCAAGATTTATCAATTTATTGGAATTTAAGCTATAATAAGTGGATTTATTGTAATTAAATGAAATTAAATATTATGTTAATTGAAATTAATATGAAATTGGAAAATATTAATGTATTAAGATAAAAACCAATGTTAATTATACCAATAAGATGGTACTACAATTTTCTTCTCTGCGATCGTATCGAAATTTCGGACATTTTGACGCTGATTTGGACGAATTCCGAGACTATTTGAATTTGGGCCATAAATTGGATTTTATTCGATTTAAAATTGAAGGTGAGTATTTTAACCCACTCACGACTTCTAAAATTTCTAATGTTGGTTAAATTAAATTTGTGATATGATTTGGCATTTATTTATTATTGTTTGGTATATTTGAATCGTCATTCCAGTTAATTTGAATATATTTTGAATTAAAATTGTCATTTAATTTATTTTTGAATTTAAATTTCTGGTTAAATGCCTGTTATTGATATTTTGTTAGTTGTTGATATTTATTGGTGGAATTGGATGACGATTGTGCTGGATGCTTGATGGTTGATATTGGACGATTGGATGTTATGTTAAATTACATATTATTATCACTCTGCAAGTCCCCTTAGTTATTGTTTAGGAGAAATCACTATGGATTGAAATGATATATACCCGAATGATCTACAGATTAGGAAAAAAAATCTTTATAGGTTGAAATGATAGACTCGAGCGATTTTACGGATTTTAATATTAAATTCGGGATTGTGGTTTGAAATGATATATAACCGTAAAATTTTAGATTGCAGATTGAATTGATAAATATCCGTATCACTTGACCCTAGGGCAGAGAATTATATATGAACACCGGGTTGATTAAATTAAATGATTTAAAAATCCTAAAATTTTGAATTATGTTAAATGATATTTTGAAAATAAAACTTTTGTTACATAAATTGAATTATTATCTATATTCAAGTTTTATGTTGAAATTGATTGGTTTAAAGGAATTGTTTAAAGAAATTTAATTGAAGTTTAAAATCGAATTTTGAAGTAAATTTATATAAATCGAGTTGTTAAATTCTTTGAATTATAACTTTGAAATATATTGAAATCAGAGTAATTCAAATTCATATTTTGAACGTGGATTGGAAGCGATATTAAATTAAATAATTTATTGAAAATTTGAATTCGAAAATTTGAAATTGGGTTTTGGATATTGAAATGGTCCAAATGTGTTGGAATGAAATAAATTGTTTAAATTGATATAAATTTCAAATCCATGTTTTTGATATAAACTGTTTTAAAACATATTATTTTAAGATTCTAAACTTTAAGATTTTCAAATTATTAAACTATTTTAACCCATATTAACTATATTAAATCATTCGAACCAATTCTAAACCTTTTAATTTATTTTGAAACTAATTAACTCATTTTAACCTATTTTAAATCTAATTAATCTATTTTAAGCTATTTAATCCATTTTAATTATATTTAATATATTTTAAATCAATTTAACTATCTTTAATTAATTTAACAGTATCTTTAACCTAAAATTTAAACTATTTTAGAGTCTTCAACTATTTATAACTATTTTAACTATTTATAACTATTTAAACTATTTTCCAAATTTTCAGACTAAGTAAACTACATGGGTTTATATTAAAATCCTCGATTTTAAAGTGAATATGGTTAAATGACATTATAACCTAAGTTGGGGTTTAAGTGACATATTTGATTTAATATGATGATTTTGAAAATGGATTTTTTTCCTGTTTTGGAATATGATTTCAAAAGTGAATATAAATTCAAAAATGACATGGTTTGAATTGAATATGATATTTTGATATCAAGTATGAAATGATTTTTGAAATGTAAAAGAACCATCCGGTGTGTAACAAGAAATTGATTGTTAAAGAGACTGGGATCGGATATTGTCATACGCTCTGCCAATACTGAAAATCACTTTAACAACTGTGTACGTGGTGGAAATTCCAGAAATGAAGTAGGATGGTTTGTCGAATGATTTCTGTATAAGGTATGACGTGATCCTGACTCCCGTGAGTTAGCTTAGATGTGACTAAAACACAAGCTATACTGGCCTAGTGAGGTCATTTCTTCGATCATACACATTTCTTCGATAATACATTTTGACTTTGTGATTGATTTGGTGGCCACCCTTGATTTTTGATTTAGGCGTGTGTTCCGAGGTAGATGGTAAGCTGTTATGCGTTACCACCAGTCCAGGAGTGCAATTGGTATATCTACCTTGGCATTGCCTCAAGTGCCATGTTCACATGCCCTATCACGCCTTCTACGAGTTTGTTTTGAGTCATACCTATGGAGTGCTCCCTGGTAGCCTACCTCAGGGTGGAGTTTACAGTATTTGTATGGACAACGACATTATATAAAATGTGTTAAGGGGATATGGGTAGCGCCTTAACGCTATTTTAATACTTTACTTTACTATAGACGTATTATAATAGCGTATTGTACTACATATTAGATGGTTTAACGGAAACTTAGGAGATGTAAATCTCGAACATCTTTTAAGTTATTGCATCCACATTAGACACTGGATAAGAGATGTCAAACCGCGTAAACATCTCTGACGCCGTTACACTCATATTTACCGTTGATTTAACTTACACAAGATCTTTTAGTTCTGACTCGGGTGTTTTATCTTTTTAATTCCCTCGGGTCAGCCTGAGCATTTCAGGGTTGAAGACCTTATTTCTGGAGGACGAAGACGAAGATTTATACTAGTATTACTTATTATATTCCATCGCATCATGTTGTTCCATGACATCAATTTATTTCTTTATTACTGTTTTTGTAACTCTGATGTTGTATTGTAAAGAATAGTCAAATGTATTTATAAAACAGCTTCATGAACTGTTATTTGATTATTATATTTTGTCATTCCACTACGAGATTCTGTATTTGTTTTTATTTCTTCTTTTTTCTTATTTACCCCATAACAATCTACCCTTTTGAATTTTTTGAGTTCGATGTAGGTGTCTACTTAAAACGTCCAAAAAGGCAGGTCATTACAAATCAAGCATGTATTTATAATGGAAGATAATGAAATATCTCCCTGAAAATTCGGCAGCAAGATCTCTAGAGCCATAAGGACCCACATGAGGGATCGCATGGCCCAAATTCCAAGAAATATGGATAAGGGTCGATCCCTATTTTTGAGGAGTTTGGGGGTACGATCCTTATATATGCTTCTCCATGTTGCATTATGCTTAGCCTCCAAGTTTCACTCCAACTAGATTAGTAGAACTCGAGTTATTGATCAATCTTTGTTACAATATGTGATGTTGGCTAATTTAGGCCAATCTCTATAGAGGGAAGATGGCCGATCCCTCTAGCTTGCTCCTCTTGGGGTGTGATCCCTATGATGGACTCCTTAAGATCCCCACATTTTGTTCCCAAAGTTTCATATGCATTGGACTTCTGGATCTCGAGATATTGAATATTTTCCATTAAGTTGCACTTGTTTGGCTGAAGTAGACCGAAATCTTTGCTTAAGAAGGATTATAGTCGATTTCTTTTCTAGATTAAACAATATTTCATACTTTGAACATTCTACATTACATATCTCTTAATTTCGTTTGATTGCGGCTTCATATTATCATCAGAAGTTGATCTTTGAACCCCCCAATCATCGCTTTGGGCTTATTGGCCTTGATGAAAGTCGAGTCTAACTTGCTCAATTAGTTCGGATATAACTGGGTCAAAATGTCGGATAACAGAAACTTAACGTTTTTAAAATAAAATAATTTAACGTCCATGCAATTACACCATGTGAATATATTTTTACCATGTAGTTCTTTTGCATGGTAAAATATATGCACATAGTTGTATTGCACGGTTTACCATTTTTTCTTGCAGTTGTATGAAAAATTACTGACCACTTAGTTCAGCTGCGGTGGTCTAGTTTTGAGAGGAAAAAGAATGTTATTTAATAAACATAATACCTACACGATGGGCTATGGTTGAGCAGTATGAGGCAACACGTTGATGAACCGACTGGGGTTTGAAAATACATGCGGGGAACTGACGACCGTTGTAGTTTAGTTTTGGATTGATGCTAAATGCACCGCAAAACTGTTTAAATTAACCAGTTTTTTCATGCAACATACTGTAGAATGAAATTTGACAAAAAAAGAATTTTTTACTTCATTCTACAGTATGATGTCGAGCTACTTCACAACCATGGAATGGTACTTTAAAGAAGTTTTCCGAGTAAATTAGAAAAGCACTACAGTGCGTGTAGCAACCACTCTAGTTTTGAATGCACTTAGGTTTGAGTAACTTTTTTTTAAGAGGGTGCGGAATGTGTGAAGGGGTTAAATCCATTTTTAGGGGGCTAGTGTAAGTTTAGGGGCGGCGTTACTTATTTTCTTCCTTCTCTCCAATGACGTAGTCTCAACTAAAATTTTCAATCAAAAATTCTATTTCAACACAGATAATTACTTAGTAGCCCCCCAACATAAATAAAATTTTTAAGACTAAAATACCCTTAAAAAGCTGCGTACTTTCTTTCTTCTCAATTTCATTATCTTTTTGTATGTCGGTTTTTTACTATCTAAACCACTGTTTCTTCAAAACCCTAGTTTCTAAATCAATGAGGAAAAAAATTCAATTTTTCTCTACTACCTGATGGATTTTGAAAAGGAGAATGAATTGTTAACGCAATAACAACAGGTAATTAAAAGAAAATTAAAAAGTTTTGAATTTTTGCAAATACGTGGTAAACTACGTTAGCGTTTTTTATTTGAGAACGTTTAATTTTTCGTTGAATGAATTCGAGAAAGTTTAAATTTTTGCACGATAGTAGAAGGCACGAGCACGTTTTGCGTGATGGGAAGGGTAGATCTGGAAATGGTATGGGGTACTAAGTTAATTTTAGATTTACAGAACTTTTTCAATTTTTAGGGCAACTAAGCAAATACTCGGGTTGAAATAGATTTTTTCCATTGCCAATTTAGTTGAGTAAACCTCATAAAGTCCCTATTTTTTATGCTGTTATAAGAAAAATCCCTGTTATATTGAGTATGTAAATTAGATCCTTGTTTTTTCTAAATCAGAAAGCACAAACTAGCTTACACTTTTCCTATAGAAAGTGCAACTTAACTTGTGCTTTTGAAAAATTTCGAAAAAAAATTAAATAAAAAAGCACAAACTAGCTTGGGCTTTTCTTATAGAAAGTGCAACTTAACTTGCGCTTTACAAAAATTTAAAATTTTTGAAAATTTCAACATCTAAAAAAAATTAAATATAAAAGCACAAACTGGCTTGTGCTTTTCTTATAGAAAGTGCAAGTTAACTTGCCTTTTTCAAAAATTTCAACATTTCATAAAATTTCATATTTAGAAACTTGTGCTTTTTAAAATTCTCAAAATATTTAGGAAAAAAATTCAAAGTCAAAAAATTATGAGTTAGCTTGCATTTTCTGTCAGAAAAGTGCAAGGCAACTTGCGTTTTCTATTTTTTAAAAACAGTGGCCAAATCTATTACTTTGATCTTAAAGCAGGAACCTCTTCCCGTTGACATGGGCCTCTCTGCCTTTCTCATTTCAAATTACGGCTTTGTTATCTGCTTCCTTCTTTTTAAAAAAACTTACGTCCACTCACCTTTTTCTTTTTTAACCTAATAACAGCCACCTTCGTCCACGTTTCTCCAAAGAAATCCTCCATATGACCCTAAATCGCGTCTCCCTCAAATTAATTATCCGTTTACTACCAACTTGACTACCCTCAGCTTATTACGAGAGCCTATGAATTGATGCCCTATTTTGTCTGTACCATGCATCATTTAATAGACGGACATATAATAAATGTTGATTTTCCACACCGGTTTGTGGATTTGCCTTAGAAGGTAATAATTTTTTAAACCATTTTCTTTTACCCAACTTCATCCATCGATTTCTAGATTTTTTGTAATCGGTATCTACAACTGAGAGTATGATAGTTATATTAATTTTAGTGGGCATTGTCAAAATTTTTTAACTCAGTCATTGAGTAATGACGACAATTAATGTGGATGATATTGGAATATGGAATGTTGGCACTGGGGAAAAACTATATAAAGAGGAGTCTTGATGGTTCCTTATTGATAAGTAGTTGCTTCAGACTTATTTAAATTATGACAAATTAATTTAAATATTACATTCTATAGGTGCTGCTAATTCAAGGCATACTGTGCAAATATACTATTATTCGCGGCATGATGGTATTAGACAACACTAGGAAGTATATTAACAAAATATGCAAATTTATTCCCTTAATATTTACTGAAGATTGTTTTGGTATGGAGACCATTTATATTGATAGACTGATGCACATGTTGTGGTTTTAATGATCTTGCAACTGCTCAACCAAAAATGCAACTCTGTGTGATAACTAGTGGTGATGACAAGTTGATTAAGATTGGTTTTAGCTGTAACACTCTAGGGTATTGGGTTTAATGATTATTCATCTTTCCACTGATTATGCCAACTCTTAGGTGTAGTATATATTAGTTGTGCCAAATTGTATACTTTTGAAAAGCAGGGGTCGGTACCTATCCCTCGACTAGGAGCATGGCTCCTCAACTGCAATCGGGGGTCGTATTCAACTTGGAACCAGGAACTTAGACATTGGAAAACGCAGGATGTTTGTCGACAACCTCTCCAGAATGATAATGAGGCGAATCCTCAGGATATACATCTAGAGGACAGTAGGCCAAGGAGGCATGAGATGCCCCAGAGACACCGTCTTGAACATTCATATTGGATGGAGCCTGACCTAGCGCCACCAATCCAGACTCAGGACTTATCCACAATGGTCAGGAAACTGATGAGGGAGAACTAGGGCTTGAAAAATAATGATTGAGGAGTCTCTAGAAATCATACTCCATTTACCGATAACATTTTATAAACGGAGTATCCAAGGAGGTTTAACATGCCTATGATGTCTACTTATGAAGGGAAGACTGATCCCCGACAGCACGTCATGAGGCACAAATGGTTGATGGACTCGGCAAGAACGAATAATGCAACCAAATGTAGATGCTTCCCTATAAATCTATCCGTGATTGCAACAATGTGGTTCATGAGGTTACCCCCATGATCGATCTCAAGATTTGACGAGCTGGTTTTGAGATTCGTGGAGCAGTTCTAGATTCACGCCACACACCCTAAAGATGTCATGTTGCTATTTAGTGTAATCTAGGCTTCGGGGGAATCATTGAAGGATTATTTGAAGAGATTTCATGTTGCCGCCGCTGAAGTTAGTAACCCAAATGACCATGCCATACTTATGGCTATGACAAGGGGGGTTGACCCAGAATCGAAGTTCGGTGATTGGCTAGCTGCAAAACTGGCGGCCATGCTGGAGCGTTTCTACACAAAGGCAAACCAGTTCATGAGAAAGGAAGAGACCAGATTGTCTAGAAGAATCCATGCTGCAGGGCTAAGCAGAGAAGCAATACGAGCAACATCGAGGTGAAACAATCTGGAGAAAGCTCTGGAAAGGTTCAGGTTAATGTTCAAAACAAGCCGGGTCAACAAAAAAGGAGTGGAGAAGGAAATCCCAATTGGAAAAGGGAGCTCGGAAAGTGGAAGTCAAGTATTCCTATGTACAACGATTACACACCTTTGAATGCATCTCTAGAGAACATCTATCCGTCGACCTATAACACTTTACAGTATAAGAAGTCGCATTCAAAAGAATTGACCGCAGAACAAGAGCAAACCAGGAAGTACTGTCGGTTTCATGAATGCTACGGGCACAATACCGACGAATGTAGGCATCTTCACGATGCCATTGAGAAACTGATTCACCAGAAAAAGTTGCAGTAGTTTGTCAAGAATCCACAGGATGGCGTACAGGGAACATATGATCCCAATCGAGGACAAGCTCCTCACTTGCCTGAGGACCCCGCTTAGACCGGTGGGAGGTTGGTAATAAACACGATAGTTGGTGGACCGCATCATGCAGATAGAAGTTGGTAGGAAATGGAACGTGATGAAAGTTCAATGGAACATGTGGACTTTGAATGTTGTTCGAATACATAGGATGGAACTCCGGCTAAGAAACAGTGTACAATGACGAATGATACAGTGTTCATAAGTAGAGATATCGATAGAGTAGAGGCCCTTACTACTTATCTGATGGTTATCTCTGCTATGATTGGCCCCGCTCTGACGAGAAGAATTTTGATTTATTGTGGAAGTTCTATGAACATCATCTTTAAGAAGGTTTATGATCAAATGAGGATGGAGGTTAAGGATTTGAAATCATCTAAAGCTCATATACACAATTTCAACGGTGTGGCTACTGAGGCGGTAGGTTATGTTGAGTTATCGGTTGAGCTGGGAGAAGGTTAACGTAGGAGGGTGCGGATCCTACCTTTCACTGACTTCGATGTTGATTCACCTTACAATGTTATTCTAAGCCATCCGGCCCTGGTTGATTTTCGAGCAGCCCTTGCCCCATGGTGTTTGATGTTGAAATTTCTGAGAGATAATGGAGTGGGTGTTGTGCTTGGTGATAAGACAACTGGTCGTGCCTGGTATGGGGCTGAGTTAAGAGAGGCTCAACAGAAAGAGAAGGAAAAGGGTGTGGACAAGTCTGCCTGCGTTCAAGTTACTGAAGATTGAAAAATAGCGCCTAAGCCATGGCTTGGGCACCATAGTCGATTTTATAGAGACATAGATCCGAGGGATGATGAGGAGGAACCCAAGGAGGCCAAGGCAGCGCCAGCTGAACCGATGATTGATATCTTAGTCAGCCACGATGACCCATCGTGGGTGTTGAAGATTGGATCACAACTTAACCCTACGATGATGAGAGAACTTACCGATTTCCTCTGAGCAAATCTGGATGTATTCGCTTGGACTCATTCTGACATGTGTGGAATCTAGTCTGCCATCATGAGCTATGCATTAAATATTGATCCGATGTATGTCCCTGTGAAGAAGAAGAGACAAGGCATGGATCCGGAGAGATCAATGACTCTTAAAGGGGGTGGATAAACTTAAAGCCAATGGGTTTGTTCACGATGCCCTCTATCCCGAATGGATACCTAACCCCGTACTGGTGAAGAAGGAAAATGAGAAATGGAGAATGTGTATTGACTATTCGGACCTGAGCAAGGCATGCTCTAAGGATAGTTTTCCCCTGCCTAGAATTGATCATCTAGTTGATTCAACTACAGGGCATAAAGTTTTATCATTTATGGATGCGTACTCGGGGTACAACCAAATCCACATACACATCCCAGATCAGAAGCACACCAGTTTTGTCACAGTCGTTGGATTATACTGCTATGTAGTAATGTTGTTCGGATTAAAGAATGCAGGAGCTACCTATCAGCGTTTGGTTAACCGAATGTTCAAAGATCAGATTGGGAGCACGACGAAAGTCTATGTGGATGATGTGCTCGTGAAGTTACGACAACCAAACGACCATATTTAAGACTTATCAAAGATGTTTAATATCCCTTGATTTTATAACATGAAATCAACCCTTTGAAGTGCTCGTTTGGTATTGCATCAGGGAAGTTTCTAGGCTTTATTTTCAATGCGAGATGAATCGAAGTGAATCCAAAGAAGATTCCAGCCATTTGGGATATACAAGCACCCATAACTATTAAGAAAGTGCAAAGCCTGAATGAGAAGGTCACTACCATGAGTCGTTTCATCTCCAGTTCGATTGATAAATGCATTCCTTTCTTCAATTTGATAAGGAAGGGGAAGAAGAATTTCCAATGGACGAAAGAATGTTAAGGCATATTCCAAGCTTTGGTGATCATTTGGAGAGACCTCATGTTTTGTCAAAGCCAGTAGATCGTGAGGAGCTGTACATTTACTTAGCAGTATCGCCGCATGCCATAAGTGCCGCATTGATTCATGAGGATAATAGGATCCATAGATCGATGTACTATGTCAGTAAACGATTAACAGGGGCAGAGAGAAACTACTCGAATATAGAGAAATTAGCATACTGCTTGGTGACCGCGTCATGCAAACTTTACCTGTACTTCCGGCACATCCAATCAACGTCTACACCGATCAGCCTTTACGACAGGCCCTACAAACGACCCGAAACGTCTGGGAGACTACTTAAGCAGAACATCAAGATCAGTCAGTTCGACATCACATATCTGCCCCGAAGACCTATCTAGGGAAAAGCACTACCAACTTCATAGCGGAGTTTACCATGCAGGATGAGCCTCTAGAGAGCAGTGTAATCCCTACTGTACGATGGAAGCTATATACCGATGGAGCATCCAATGATCATTGTTCCAGCGTAGGCGTCGTTCTTGTAACTCCTAAGAACAGGTTAATTTGCTATGCTCTAAAGGTTGACTTCCCCACCACGAGCAACGAAGCCGAGTATGAGGCATTAATTACTGGACTTAAGCATGCTAGAGAGCTCTGGTGAAATATATCGAAATCTTTTGTGACTCTCAGCTGGTGGTGTACCAAGTTAGAGGGGACTACCAGGAAAAGGGGCAACGACTTGCCCTATATCTTACCCGAGTTCAGGAGTTATTGGCATACTTCGAATACTATGACATTTCTCATATCCCGCATGAGCAGAACGGAGAAGCTGACTCATTGGCAAAGTTCGCAAGCATTGGTGATGCATAACTGATGGGCTAGGTTCTGATCGAGCCACTACATACCCCAAGTATAAATGTGATGAGGTTTATCAAGTACTGGAAACAGAACCCAAAAGAGAATCATGGATGTCTCCATTTAAAGAATACCTATTGCATGGAATCTTTCCTGAGAAAAAGAACGAAAAGCGACAAGTCGTTCATAAAGCCTCACGGTATATTATGCAAGAAGGAACCATGTATCGAAAGGGATTCTCTTTTCCCTTACTTAGGTATATCGCCCATCACGAGATAAAGCGTGTCTTGAAAGAAGTCCATGAGGGAGAGTGTGGCGATCACACTAGGGGGGAAATGTTAGCTAAAAAGATACTCCATTATGGGTAGTACTGGTCGACCGTGAACTGGGATGTCGTAGATCATGTGAGACAATGTGACAAATGCCAGATATATGCAAAAGTCCCAAGAGCACCGTCGAAAGAGATCATACAAATGGTTAGTCCATGGCCATTTTTCTATATGGGGAATCGATATTATCAGCTCTTTGCCAATTTCCAAAGATGGTGCGAGATATGCGATTGTCGCAATTGACTACTTCAACAAATGGGCGGAAGTAGCGTAATTGGCTACGATCACAACCAAGAAGATCATTAACTTTGTTGTTCACCACGAACTATTGTAACTGTTAACAAAACTCATAGTGCTTAGTTTAAGGAGTTTTGTCGGAGGTATCGTATTGAGAAAAGGTTTGCGACGATCGCTCACCCTCAAGCGAACAAAAAAGTTGAAGGTGTAAACAAGATTATAAAGTCTATCTTAAAAAAGCATTTGGAAAAGGCTAAAGGCAAATGGGTGGATGAACTTCCTACGGCACTCTCGGCCAACAGGACCACTCATAAGTCTACAACTGGACACTCCATTCGCTCTTGCTTATAGAGCTGAAGCAGTCATTCCTGTAAAACTCAAAATCCCTTCTTATCGGGTAAAGTACCGCGATCCCAGAATAAACCAGAATCTCTTATTTGAATCATTATACTTTATTGATGATAAGAACGAGGAGGCCGATTTGAGAGCGCCTGCACATCGACACCGAGTCACCCGATATTATAACAGTAAAGTCTGACGAAGAACTTTTGAAATGGGCGACCTTGTCCTGAAATGAATTTTTCCAGTCCCATCAAATATGAACTAGACATAGGAAGGGCCATATGTTATTGAACAGAGGCTTGGAGAAGTAACTTTCAAGCTAGCAACTGCCGATGGTGTAACGCTTCCAAGAGCATGGAATAGCGAGCATTTACGATGTTATTTCACCTAGACTATTTCTTTCATATTTCATTAGTATTGTTTTCAATATTTGCTTCGGTATTTGA
Organism: Allium cepa; assembly: GCA_030765085.1. NCBI lineage: Eukaryota > Viridiplantae > Streptophyta > Magnoliopsida > Asparagales > Amaryllidaceae > Allium > Allium cepa. The sequence goes on along the minus strand of CM060937.1, from coordinate 1,027,168,480 downwards.
CTTTTTTGATATGTAACAAGACAAGTTGCTCTATCCTTATTTTTGTGGTGAATAAAAGCTTGAAGCTTTGCATATATTATTATTATTGCATGTTATGTTAAGTGTGTGTGCGTTGGAACTGATTGATATTGATATATGCGATTTATGAACAGATGTGTAAAGTTAAAAATCGACCAGTTATACGGTCCCCGATGAAAATGAACAAGAGAGGTTCTTTGGTAAGTTCGCACGGTTGGCGATTTCCATGGGAGAACCAAAATGCAATTTTCACATTGAGGAATAAAGATCGTCGATGCTACGAGTGGACAAAAATCTCTAAGCCCCTAAAGTATAAATGACTTGAGAAAATCTCTAAGCCCCCAAAGCGGACTAGAAAGAAAACCATTCAACGAAAAATCTCATTACTGAATGCGGACTAAAAAATTCCAAATCCTCAAACCATAGGCTAATGCAAAAACCCAATGGATAGACATGTGAGCTTTCAATCATTCGCTATCTCATGGATTCCAGTCTATGAGCGGCGGAAGATGCTCAAACTGGTAGCGACGGAATGCAATCGTTGGTTTTGGTTCCCGCTTGGCATTGCTTGTGACTTAAGATAAAGCCTACAGAGAAGCACCGAGATCAAGATAATGAATTATCAACGAAACTTGTGAAGATTATAACAAGTACTTGAAATGGAAGAAATTACCCTACTATTGAAGTAATCATTCACTCAATGATTAAACAAGGAACAAAAACTTTTATTTATAATCTCAAAAATTCCTTACAAACCATTCGAGAGTTCGGGATCCATGCCCATACATGTGCTACTAAAAAGAAAAAAGAAGGGAAAACAACACCTATCTAATTATTTGGAGTAAGTAGAATAACACAAGACCCCGACTATTTCTTTGACTTCTTCTCCTTCTTCGGCTTTTGAAGAGTCAAATCGGTCGAATGTCTTTTTCGAGACCCTTTGCTGCCTTGAGTGGAAGCACTTGAGGAAGCTATGCAGTTAATGCTCCGATATTACCCCACTATAACTCTGCTATATCTCATAGCGGATTTCTACCGCTACAATTTTTCTATATAGCCCCAAATATAGCATTTCCGTTTTAAGCCCCACTATTTCCGATATATCCCGCTATTCCTGTTATATTCCGCTATTTCCGCGATATCTTCTTTACAAGAAATGAATTGAAAAATGACATTTATATATTATAAAAACTATGAAACTAGTTTATTTAATTTAATTTTTAATATATTTTCAGAAATGAAAATAATTTGTATTCTACTAAATTCAATTATGTTATATAACAGTTTTATGTTTATTTGCAGTATATTTGCACATGTTTTTATTTAAAATTATCAATGTATTAATTATAATTCAATTGAAGGTTAATTTTTCATTTAATTGCCATTTATATATTTGTAAAAACATTAAGTATGAGTTTTATATGCTATTTTAAAGTCACCAGCTATATCCCGCTATATTCTTGTTGTATCCCCGCTATGACCTTTTGCACCTCTACCGCATTGAATCTATCGAGCGCTTTAACTGCATAGTAAGGAAGGAGGAGGAATAGCAATAGGAGTTTTCCCACCGGGAGGGATGAATTGTAAAGGCCTATGGAGAGGATCTTTAACCACCACCACATCGGGTTCACCCTTGCTTCGAGTTTTGATTTATCCTCTTCTTTAATCTGTTCCTTCAAGCTAAAGTTAGCGGTATGCTCGGAAGCACCCATAAATACAACGTCATCATGCTCCTTAGTGAATGATGAGTCTTCAGGCTTGTCCTCATTAAGCATCCTAATCAGCTAAGCATCAGGCCTCAGGGTATCTGCGGCAGCCGGAGCCTCGGCTACTTTTCCGTCCTGCTCCATGGCGACATCGCTCCTAGGAATTAATTCAGGACCGAGATGACTTATAAAGTTTCATAAAGATACAAGCATTATTCTATAGCTATTATGTGCCGAAAACAACAACTTTTTCAATTCGAAGGAGTTATATGTAGTACCAGCATTCGGTTAGCTTTTAGTGGTCGCTGGGATGCTCCCTTCAACGATGGGAAACATCATGTATAGGCTAAGCTCGGGCCTGTCTGGATCATAAGAAGGTGTTTCTCCGATGACATCCCAGCCTGTTAAAGAAGAGGAGGACCCGGGGTTTAGTTCCAGAAGATTCTATGATATCTTTATTTTCCTTAAGCGGTGTAGGAGCTTTGCCGAATTGAAGTTTTGCAGTAGCCAAGTAAGATGGCTCATTTCCTCGAAGCACTTCCTACACAAGTGCCCCTTCATCAAGCTCTGCCATCACCAACTCCTCTTTCTTGATCTTTTTAATGATTTCCTAAGCTTCGACGAGCGTTTCGAGATATCTCTCGCCTAGGAAAGTTAAGTCACGGTGAAGAAGAACTTTTGCATTGTATTCGACGATGAGTGGATCGAATAAGCATTTAATCTCTTCCTTGTCGGACTCAGTCCCTGCCTTAACTTGGGAGTTGGCTTTTACGAGCACCTCTTTCCTGCCTCTTCACGGGAAACATCTTTCAAGGCTTCAATTTTTGGAGTGTTGTTCATCAAGTTTCGATTTTAAATTTTAGATTTCAACAATCTCCTCGCAATATTTTTGCGACTCTTCTTGTGCCTTGAATTTCTCCTCCCTTTCGTTGAACAGTATTTTTTCTATCTCCTCAACATGGTGAGCTAGGACATCTTTCTCCTTCTATAAGGAGTCTTTCTCTAAAGCTAGGATGCCACTGCATTGGATTGCAGCATCTAGTACCCTTTTATGTGAAGTCTCTAGGCGACTTACTGCCTTAGTTGTTTCCTCCGCATTTTTCTTCACTTTGGCAAGTTGAGCCTTAACATCGAGGAATTCAGCATCTTGATATTTGATAATGTCCTTGTCATGAATAGCCTCTAGCTAAGGCAATCAATCTCATGTTGACGCTCTATAGAAACTTCTTAGACTTTTTCGGCTAAGTGGATGAACACTTCATGTTGAACGTACACATCATTCATACATGCTAATGAACTCTATTTAGCAGTTCAAGGGACGATGTGTATGGAGGGGAGGAATTTGATCCCGTCGAAGCAGATTTTGGGAAGGTAGCTTTAAGTTCAGCTAGTTTTTCCGCAGTGGTTGAGTCATGGGTAGGAATTGGAGGAATTTTTTCAGACGTAACCAGCGGTTGTTTATAGTGCTCACGAGATTATCTGGTACTTGATGATCTAAAGTGTTGGTCACAGGGAGCAGCAGATTGAGAACCCCAATGTGCGGACTTATCTCCAGTGTGAGTAGGAGGTTTAGATGGCTCGCTTTGGCACAGAGCGTATGCTTGAGACTTCCTTCTGGACGAAGAAGAAGATTTTCAAGAATGATAGTCTCTATCCCATCCTTCGTCCTTGTCTCGGCGCCTTCCAGATTCGGAATCTCGACCTGAACGGTAGTAGGTGAAGGAGCTATGGAGGCAATCGATTGCATGCGAATGAAACACTGCACCTATGAAAGAACCAAATGGGGATATGTTAGGAGTTTTTGTGTGAAGATTTAATCACAAGTGGATAGTGATGTGCAAGTGCTTGTGTGTGTGTCCTAGTGATTCACCCCGATGGACCAGTAACGTTTGCTTTACTCATTGGAGTTCTTTCCCCTTTATTGGAAGGCTACACACCTTCGCCGCTTCTCTCGGGTGAGTTTAGCCCTTTGACATCAAGGTTAGTGAAATTGTAGTTTAATACATCATCCGGGATTGAAATATCAAAAATTCGCTTTAATACGCTCTCCATCTATTGAGAAAACCATCCTTTATCGACCATAGTTATGAAAAATTTAGGAGTTGCCCCAGCCTTCATCTTTCGAATCTTGTATGCCAAACTTTTTCCCCTTTTTGGGGAAGGTTGCAATTAGCTAGTGCGTGGTGCTTCAACTGTCGATGTTTTCAGGGCCTGCGTCTTCATTTCTTGGTCCTACATCTTTTCTTTCCTTTATTTCTCCCTCTATGGTGCCTTCTTGGATTCCCTCAACATGGGGCACTATGGGAATATTTGTTTCTTCCCTTCTCTCGGCGATAACCTTCAGAATCGCTTTGCTTTTAGGGTGGCTAATCTTACGGCCATCCTCTAACAGCCCAAATAAAGAGAGCAACTCATCGATGACAAGGAGTTTGATGTCCCGATCTTCCACTGTAGTAGCGTGGATGGCCACGACAGCCCTGGAATATCTGACGCCTTCAGGACGAGGGCAAACTTCTAAAAGAATTGAAGGAATTAGTACAGTTGAGAAAGAAACTGTAATTTGAATCTTTGTTTTAAAGGCAAAGGCCGAAGTAGTACTTATGTCACTCTAGCCATCTTCTTGCGAAACCGGGAGGACATCGTAAGTAGAACTGTTCGTGTTTGAATAAGGAGAGCTTATTACATGTGCCTGTTAAGACCTGGCATTTAGTTACAGGTTCGAGGAAGACGTACGAAGGACTATCGGTCCGTCTTTTGAAATTGTAAATGTATCAGAAGTCCTCGAGAGTTGGCGGGCAAAATAGGACATTCATGAGGAGGAGAAAGGTTCCATGAATGAAGGCATAGCTGTTAGGGTGTAGCTCAGCAGGAGCGATTGCCATAAATCTCAAAACTTCCCGAATGAAAGATTTAGATGGTGGCACGCATCCAGCTCAGCACATGAATTTGTTGCATGCAGTATATCCGACTGGGGGCAAATGTGGTCTATCTTGCCTCAACGGGACGAGAACGTCTTCAAAAGGAATCCCGTGGATAGAACATAGTTGGTGGAGAGTGGCCTTACCGATTTTGGATGCCTTTGAGTCAACCGGATTGTCTAGAATAATGGTACCCTCCTCGACATCAGGAGCTGGATCAATAACTTCTGTAGGATGAACTGGGAATCAAAAAGAAGATTTGCTTGTGAATAAGATTTCTTTGCCTTTTCTCTTTGCTGACTTGGTGCAGGCTTGTCAAACAAGGTAGTAGAGCTTGATTTCATAACCGATTCAGAAGAAATTATGGTTGGACGCTTCTCTAACTCGAAATATGTGTCAGCTACTCAGCAGATAATCAATATTAGAAATAATAACCTGTCCCCCAGTGATGAGTGTGAACTAGTGCAGTGCAATATAAAATGAATGTAAGCAGTTTGAAATCAAGAAAGCAAAAGTAAAATGTCGAAGCTTAAAGGTTTCATCCAGAGAGACTGTCGTCGCTGACCGTCTCAAATAACGTAAAAGGTGATCGGCGATAAGTTTTTTAGGATCGATTATTGACATATTAAGTTTAAGTTATGAAGTTTATTATCCAAGTATATTAACCAGTTCCTAATTTAATCCATATTGAGAAGTCTAGAAATTTGTCCGTTTAAGGTTAAGTTCGACAGTCCGAGTGTGCATCCGTAGTCATCTTGTATTTACGCAAGGTGGTATGTAGTTAAGTATTCAAAGGACTTACGTTAGATTAGTCTTTAGTCCCAACATCGATCCCTATGTTGTGTGCTGACCGTAATAGTTTTACATCGCCACATCTAAGCTAAAATACTAATCCCTTGCTTAGCCTACACACATCGACCCCTTCCTTAGCCAACACACATCGATCCCTTATCGGTACAACAACACACCAATCCCTTTTCAACGAATGTGTCTTGCTGATCCTTTCCTTTACATCTTCCTCACCGACCCCTCATCCAACCACTTCACACCAAACTTTCGTCATTTTACTCAAATCTATACCGAACCCTCTCCAATCAAATTCAGAGTTCAACCATCTTGTATGCCATCTTGTCCGAACCCTTTTTCTCTATCTTCTTCCTCTCTTATGCACCTTAATGAAACTCATCCAACTACACATCTAAATGACACTCGAACTCCCCGTAGATCGAAGACTATGACCCAATAACACAAGTAAAGGAAGAATTCGTACCTATATTTTTGTGTCAAGTTAAGTTAGAGGGCGAACGTTTGGGCTTTGGGATTGAAGGTTAACAAGGAGCAACTGTGAAGGAATAACTCGAATTCGTGTTTAAATTTAAGATTGGAAGTCGAAGGAGCTATGTTTTTAAGAAAGAAGGGTTTTGTGGTGATGGGGTTTGGTAGAAAGGAAGTCTGAAAGTGCAAAGGGAAAGGTAAAACTTGGAGAAGTAAAAGTAAAAAAGAAGGAAGGGTGCGAATTTTTATATATGCAACAAAGAGGGGAATACGAACCGTTCTTGACCAGTAGACTTGATCACGATGTTAGAAGGGATCAGCCTTAAGGTATGTCGATCCCTATCCATATCGATCCACCAAGGGGTCGGCATACCAAATGCCAACCCCTCCTAAAAAATAAAAATAAAATAAAGTGATAATGATATATAATAAGTAATGAAAGAAGAGGGGAGATGTGCATGAGATAAGAAGAAGAACATAAGGCAATAGCAAATGTTTGGAAAACCCAAATGGCGATCAATATCTTGAAGTTTAAGGTATAACGGAAATATGTGTATGAATGTGCAAGGAAGGAAAAAGTCAATTCAACGTTTGAAAGGTTAAATCAGGAAGAAGCCTAGAAACTCCATATGACCAAATCTATGAATTCAATGTAACAAGACATCAGACCTGTTTCATCGAAAGTAAATAGAAGAACGATGACCAACCAGTGACTTGGATGTAGGATCGTTTTCACCCTAGACGGGGGGTGAATAGGGTGATACTATTATTTATAAAAATTTATTGAGAGGTATATAAAATAATTTCAGCACAGGTACTAGCCGTGTAACAGCAGCATAGATAATAGCAGAATAATAAAAAATGAAGAAATAGAACACACAGATTTACCCAGCTTCGGCAAAACCCTGCCTATGTGCTACCCCCGAGGTTTCTACTAGAAATTAAGTAGTCAGACGCTTACACACATAAACTTGCGACACCTACTATCGACTAACCTTAACTCTACGCTCAAAACCCTGCCACAACTCAGCCATTGAGTTATGAATTCTCGAACTACACCATCATAGATCGTCCCCTAGTCACACGACTAGAGATCACAAAGGTTTAAAAAGGAAAATACAAATTTAAAAACAAATTAAACACAAAACCTTAATTTTAAACAATAAAGCCCAAATACTATTTATAACCTGCCCAAAATAAATCCCTTTTCTTTTTTATTATTTGGCCGGTGTCTTTGTACTTCGTTCCTCTGCAAGATTAGCTGCTTCGTTCCTTGAGTTAATTAGGGCTTTCTGAAATTGACGTGCCGCTTCAATTAATCGATCGAGTGGGTTGTTCTCGTGATTTCTTCGACGATCGATTGTATCTTCTGTTTGCCCACGACTGCTTCAATTTGAGTCGAGTTTATCTGTTGCGAAAATTGGTACGTTCGTTCCTTCTTCGGTTTATACTATGCTCAACTTTGATTCGATTTGAATGATTGTTCTTTGTTGCTTGAACTCGAATGAATTTCTGCCAATGATGTTAAGGGGTTTTAAATAGGGTTTGAACCCCTTGATTTACGTTCGTATAAATTTGTTTGAATTCGTCACTTGCTATGTTTTGGCCGTTGATCTTCATATGGATGCTTGTGATTATTTCTTACTTATTCAATTTCGTATATTTGATTGCTTGGCTACTTGATAATAACGGCTTTGAATTTTTCCTTGCTCGATTTCTTGACCACCACATCTCTGACTTGTTCATCGCATTCTTTGATCATGGCTTTGAGTTTCTGGCATTTGAACTTGACATTGACTTTGTTAGATTTGCTATCTTTTTGAATTTTTCCACTATCTTGCTTAATTTAAATTCCTGCATTGACTTGATTTGAAACTGTGTTGACCCGTACATGTCACTTTATATTTATTACACTGCTGTTATCTTCAATTTGGCCTCATAGAGGTAATGTTTTGAACATGGCCACTGTTAGTGATACTATTGCATATATGTACACATGCTGGTTTTACGTGAAGCATCATGAAGTCAGTTGAGTTGTTGTCTTGGTGCCATTTTAGTCTGGTTCAATTTTTTGTTGTCCTTTCTAGTCAAGTATCATGTAGCATTTTTTGCTGTCTTCTGGCATTTGGGCTTGATGTTGTACTTCACTATGTTGATGATTTTGGAATTTTTCTTGCATCCTCCAGTGTGTACTTGGTTTCTGTTGTCGTTTGTTGTGAGCAGACTTAAGTATTATTGTACTTCATGTTAGCATTAACTTATCTCGACTGCTCATTGCTGTATCACTATATAATTTGAAGTCTCCATTGATGCCTTGCACTTGTTTATTTGCATATTGTATCATTCCTTGGTTATTTTTCTTTGTGGCATTGTATTTAGTCTAGAAATTTGATTCATGGTGGTTCAATGCACTTGAATTTGAACACTGCCTTTGGTTATTGCATTCATGCTTTATGTTGAAGCTCCACTTGCTTTTGTACAACTACCCTAGGGAACTTGTAGATGATATTGATTATGGTTCATGTCTGAGTCTTCATTGATTTGGGTTGTAGTGATATTGAACTTGATCATATGCATGTTCACTACTGTTGCATGGACTTGTGCATATTGTACTTGAGTCTGAACTTGGTTTGTAGCCTCAATTGATTGTATTGGTGTGTTGAGTTGTACGCATACCTTGTATCAATTTATGTTCACTTTGAGTTGCACTGCAGTCTTCTTTGTTGTATATGGTCTCGGCCATTTGATTCATGTGCATAACATGCTGGTGAATATTGCAGTTTCATTATGGCTTCACTTTGAACCTGTTTCATTTGAACTTTGTCGAGGCTTGATTTGTGTTAGTTTTGGATTTTTGACCATTTTATTGAACTTGCACCGGTGTTGATTCCAGCTTAAAGCTTGGGTTTGACCTTGTGCCAATATCATGACTTTCACTTGAGTTGAACCTGGCTTTTGATTTGGATTTGACCTTGTGCTTACCTGTCCATGCAATCTTCTCAAGTGTCTATTGGTGTGCACGGCCTTGTGGCATGTACAATGATACACCGTGCATGTCACAAGCTGTTAGTGTATGTGAATTCAAAATTAAATAATGACGAACAATAAAAATAACTAAGGCAAATAATATTTTCAAAATCACATTTTATTTCACATTGCAAAATATTTTCTTTTCAATTTCATTATGTTAGTATTTATTTTGCAGATTTCTCGGATGTTGGATTCAATTGGAATAGAGTTGATGATAAATACGAGTTTGTATGAGTGAAATGTAGCAAGGAGAACATTGTAAATGAAAATTATGATATAGTCAAAATTGTATTGTAATTGAAATTGTGTATATATGGTGAGAGCTCAAATTTGTACTATTCAAAATTGTAATAAATATTTATTTGAATAAAATATATGTTTTAATTTAAATTCTGTGTTATTTATTTTATTCAGCAAATATTTATTAATTATGTGAAAAATAAAATAGTACATTAACAAATACATTTAAATGAATATATATATGTTTATTATCATCAAACTAATATCATATACTAGCATATTCAACATTGGATAGACCTATTTTCGGGAACCTGGGTTTCTCTAAATCAAAGCACGTCACGTTATTCACAAGACGTATTTTGGTGGGCAAGTTTTACACGGTACATTGGTCCGGCTATGTAAGGTTGATCATGAAGTCCAAACTCGACTGTTAATGGGAAGGATGATCACGAGACAAAATCTACATGACCAGAGTATAATGTTTGAACAGTCATATCCAGCCTAGGGTAAATAAGGTCGACAAATAGATAATACCGGATGTTGAAGCCTTAGAATTTGGTTTGGTTTAAATAGGGACTGGAGTGGATGCTAGACAAATTGAGTGAAACCCAAAGGGGTCGGCATGGAATGATTCAGATTGGCATGAGGTATTCACGAGTATGGGGTCGGCTGGAATGATTCAGGTCGACATGGAATGGTTCGGGTCGGCATGAGGTATTCACGAGTATGGGTAGGCAATTGGCATGGAATGGTGGGATCAACATAACATGTGAAAATGGAAGGATCGGCATAGGATATGGAAACAATGGGGTTGGTATACCAAGTTGGATCGGCATGACGATATGGATCGGCATAGTGAGTTAGGCTCGTGCAATATAGATGGAGCATGGAAGGGTCGGCATAGGGTCCTTATAGGCTATGGATCGGCCTAACATTTTCCGATGAGAAGGGTCGGTATTTCCCTGATTAATTTATAAATCAAGCCAAAGCACTATCAGAACCATAGCTTCACATGTCCAAACGCTATCATACTTGAAGTACCATCATGTTTTACCATAAAGGGCCATCATAGGGGTCACTAGCCTCGAATTCAACCTATGAGGGGTGGGTCGGTGTCGACCCTTATCCATGGAAGAGTTGGGTTCAGCCCTCCCTATAACGGGCCCAAACAGTCAAGAGGTCCTGGTATCGAGATGTCAGTCAGGTTGGAGGCTGCCTTCGTCTATAAATATAGGGGCAGGGGGCCATTTTGAGGGACTTTACTTTTTTGGCTGACAAGTGAAACTCTGCCATTTTTGTAATTAGTTTCCTTTTGTTTTAACCTGTCCTCAAGCTATTTCTGGTTGACTGTAACTATAATCAATTGAGTTGTGAAGCAATAAAGAAAGTATTTAGGGTTGACATAGGGAATCAGCGTTGAACCATTATAAATCCTATTGTTTTTGCTTTATGTAATAATTTCCTTAATATCTACCGTTGTTCCTCGTTTTTGTTTAATTTCTTCATTTATTTCACTACTTAAATCTATTATCGGGTGTTTGTGACCAATTTGGTCGCAAACAACAACCATTTAATATTTCTGTATATAAAATATGATATAACTCCCCCTAAGTTAGATAGCACCCTCTGAATATATGCGTATGTATATTTTATATTTTCTTCCACTTTTTCGTCAACAAAAATGGATGAAAAGAATAAAAAACCCATAAATCAAATACTTAATAACTATAGATCAAAATCAATAACTAAGTATTGAAATGATTAAGCATACTAAATATGATATAATTAAGCATGATATATGGCGATTTTGATATGTAATAAATAAAATAACACAACCTATTTTTTTATTGTTAATTAACATCAGTCTTATACATATCATACAATCAATCAAACATCCAAAACACACAAATCCAAATGTCAATCCTAAATATAAACAATCCAAACCAAGACAAATAGATGTGGTTCAAATGTACACACCAAACCAAGTCAAATCAAATCCTAAGAGAGTGCGTGTGCATTTACATATCAAATCCAAACCTAATAACTGGACGTTCTGTGGAACTTCAACCCAACCATCGGATTCAAAAAATGGATCTGCTCTGATGGCATTCCAATCTTCATTATCTTTGCTAATAGAGCATCTTGGATTTTTTTTTTTGATCGTCTTTGATTAAGGAAGAAATCATCCCTCGAATGACATCAAAATGCTTCTCTTGTTCTTTGATCGTCTACATTTGGCTAACTCTAAATGCTTTCGATTTCTAAACATAAAAGTAAGAATATTCTTGAAGGATTGTAGCGTTTCTTCAAGATTTTCATATAATTTTCGAGCTAAAGAAGACATTTTAAAGAGAAGTTTGAGAATGAAAAGAATGAAAGAATAAAATGAATAAAAAAAAAATTTCAGAAGAAACAGGATTAAATAGAAGTGAATAGTCATTTGGAATTATTTGAATAGGAGGTAATTATGTTAGTTTTGAATTTTAAATTTTTTGCCAACTGGTTGTTATATGTTGGCATATAAGGTCCATGTCTGTCGGCATACATATCATAAATTGCAAAAATTTTATTTTTTCTATAGTTTTTGTTTTTAACTTATACTATAATATTTTTATACTTTCCAAAGATTAATAGAAACATATGTAAGAGCAATAAGTAATTTCATTATTAGAAATAAAAAAGTACATAAATTTCGAAAGAAATACATGAAAATGACATGAATTTAAACTAAAAACACACATTACTAATAAATACGAAGCTAGATATCATAAGGAAACAATTGAATAGGCTTAAAAAGATGTAGATGATGATGAATTTCCACCAAGCTTGTGAATGATCTTTCCAAAGTATTTGTCCACTTTGTTAGGAAGAGAAGTGAATTTTTTACTAAATGAACGTTTAAGCTTCTTTTGGTTTTTAAGTAGCTTTTCTTGGTTCCTTAAGATCTCTTTTTTGGAGGTGTGGGATGGTTTTTCAAAACATTTCAAAGAAGTGTCTAATTCTTTCTCCTCCTCTTCTTCTTCTACATCCATCTCATCGCCTTCTTCTTTTTCTTTTTGTTGAATTTCTTGTTCTTCTTCATATGCCAACCTTTGTTACTTTTCGTGAAGTGTCTCATATGGTTCGAAATAAAGTGGAATGTGCATAAGGGAAATGTTGGCCTTATCAAAAAAATTTCGAGGACGAGTTTGTTCTCCTTTTAAGTCAACATCAAAATATATGAAATTTCTAGTACACATCATGATAGAGTATGTTCTCGTGTCTACAAATGTACTTTTGAACAAAGTCATCTAAAATGACTTATGCCCATTTGATGTAGTAGCTTCCATAGGTCTTGATTTTAGTTGAAGATTCTTGTATTTAAAATACCCATTTTGAGTAGCTTCCATTTTGAGTAGGGTTATAATACCCATCCTCAGAGTGATACTTTGTTGTAAAATGAGACTCATAGGTCTTGATTTTAGTTGAAGATTCTTGTATTTAAAATCAAATTCTTCATCACTTTCTAAAATGTCGTGAAAAAATTTATGATTTTGTTCATCAATTTGAAAAGCAGAAAGTCAATTCCACTAGATTTGCAACCAAGTATGACCCAAAAGTTCATAATCTAAAACAATTTGTGTGTCGTTTACACAATTGCAAACCTGTTCCTCTTCTCCTTGAAATTTTTTCCATTTAAATTTGCATATAATATTTTGACCAATTCCGGATAACGAAAAAATCAATTTGAAAAAACTCAATTAAAATGAAAATTTTATTTTGGAAACGAAGATCTTGTAAACCATAAGAGGAAAAAATTTCGAATTTAGCAAATCTTTCGGGAAAAAAATCTTTCGAAAAAAACTTTTCCGAAAGTAGCATACTTCATATATGTTTCTTTTTCATTGAAGAGAAAGCCTTCGGTTCTCTTAGAGAGCTTTATGGTCTTAGGAATTTGACTTGAGGATGCCATTTTTGAATTTTTGAGGAAATAAGACAATCAATAGATGTTTTGAATTTTGAAATAAAGTGAATGGTTGATTAGATAGAGATGATGAATTAATAAAGAGAGAACTGTCATTTCAGTTTTGAAAAATGCTCTTTTAGTTTTTGGAATAAATGCAAAAGAGCGGGAAATTCAACTTTTGAAGTTGAAAAGATACTTCAAAGTTTTGGCATGTATGTCGACATATAGTCTGGTGGTATGTCGACATATAGCCTGAAAAATTCAAAACTAAAACTAAGACAATATATTCCTATATATTTATACTTATATACTTTTATTCATCCAAAGCTATTATTAACTTTTAGCTTATTCCTAAAAACCAAAATCTACCGAAAAAAGAAAAAATAATTGAATAAAAGGAACAGTTTTGCCACTTTTTGTTGATCAGTTCTAACTAGTCTGTTATTACCGTAAAACACATATTCACATTCTCAGAATTTGGTTCATTGTCGCTTGAAGAAGTATTTGAATCATCTAACGTTGCTATGTAAGCTCTTTTGCATTTACTACACGAATCAATAACTGGTTAGATCTTTGATTTATTCCCATGTGGGCAGTCTTATTGAAAATGGTCGGCTTCATCACAGTTGAAGCATCTAGTCGCAGTTTCAGTTACAATAGTCTTGTTTTTATATTTTTGAAAGTTGTTCATCTTTCATACCTTAGGAACTTTCTGAAGTTTCTGGTCATGAAAGCAATTTCCTCGTCATTGTCTGAATCATGAAATCAGTTATTGCATCGAAAGCATAGGATTGCAGAATTATGGATCTGATACCAAATGTGGGTTGCGGATCATCATTAGTTATTGCTCTAATACCAAATGTTGGTTGCAGAATTATGGATTTTAAGGCTAATTAAACACTAGGAGGGGTGAATAGTGTTTTCTAACTTTTATAAATCTTTTTAAATTTCTTCCAAGTTTGATATTAAATCACAAATTATCAACATAGAATTATACTATTAAACAGTCACAGAGGTAATCACAGATAAAATAAAAGCAGTAAAGAAAAGTAGAGAGTTATAGAGATGACACTAGGGATTTTATACTTGTTTGGATTTCTCCTACCAGTTCCGTATAATTATTTGTACAGATTTCTTTTCAAATGCCAATCTTTAAATAGACAGAAGGCAAACCCAATTACAATCTCAATTCCGAGGCTATGAAACACATCCTTCTGATTTTCCGGGTTCAAGGTACACCCACTTGATTTGAACGGGCTACAAGCACACTCACTATTATTTCGGGCTGCAAGCACATCCAAGCAAATACAAATAGAGATTGATGGTTTTTCCAAAGACAATTTTTGATCTTTGGATAAATGGATCCTATAGCTCCTTGGACAACACTTTGGTCTTTGATTTGAGAGAGAGAGGGTTTTAAAATAGTAAGAAAGTAATATTGAATCGATACAAAGAAGATTGAACTGATTCTATTTGATTTTGAAGAGAAAAAGTATAATTTCAATGGAGTTTTCAAGTGAGTAAGAGGATGGAAGAAAATAAATTAATAACTAATAAAAAACTTTTTGAACTCCCATTTATATGGTAAATGAAGAGATTTATCCGTTCGTGAAGATTTACAACACTTCATTTCAAAATTCGAAAAACAACTTTTTGACTTGTATGTCGACATACCATCGATCTAGGTGTATGTCGACATATGCTTATAAATTTTGAAAACTTAATTTTCTTTAAAATTATTTTGAAAAGCTTATACTTTGAAAAATAATTTGATACTTTGTAAAATAATTTAAACATGGTTTACAAATATTTTGATCTTTGAAAAACTTTTATAAAATATTTTAAAATATATTTTGAAAATACATTTTGTTTTAAAAATAGAAAAAATAGAAAAATAAGAGATAAAATCAAAGATTGATACCAGAGACTTTAACAATATTCTATGACTCTATATACTATATTATAGTCTTAAGATCTTTATATCTTAGTCTATGTACTCATGAGTCTTCATGTCCATTTCTTGAGTCTTTATATTGTACATTCTTCGATTCAACACATGTGTAATATCATGCACTATATACTATATAACTTTGAAAAAACATTAGTATCTATATTTTATACGAATGTAAATTGTTGTTATCAAGGTTGTTATCATCAAATCAATAAATGAGTTATTAACAGTTTGTGTATGAGAAAATCCACCATTTCCCTCTTTTGAATAAACCTTAATTTGCAGAATTATATTGAATTAGAGATTTTAAGTGAAGTCAAGGCTAAAGGCAATTTTCTTGTAATATATCCAATTGAAAGGAATAAGTATAATTGTTAGATCCATGGATATAGACAATTCGTCGAACTATGTTAAATCTCTGTATGCTCCCTATTTTTTCCTTTGGTGTTCTTTATTTATTTTATTTCCTACAACTGGTGTTTTGCTGAATTACATGTTGGTTTCTAATCAACAAGCTACATCCTTGCGGTAATTTCCACGATAGTTGTGAGAGGGCTTTCTATAGCAGATTGATATTAGAGCAAGATTGTCTTGCTCTAGATTAGTTGTTAATGATTAATTCTTCAAGGAAAGATATGAATAATTATGGTGTTACCAAGTTCGATTGGATGTGATATTTTGCGACTTGGAAGTTGAAGATGGAATAAGTGCTGAAGAAGGAGAAGACCTTTAAGAAAATATGAATTTTAGATAAATGGAAAGACCTAGAAACTAATGTTTTGTAAAAAGTGGAAGAGAGTCCTTTCATTCATTCACCTTAGACTATTAGAAGAAATTCTTTGGGTGTTTTCTCAACAAAGAAGGCCAAAGAACTTTATATGGGATGCACTACAAATAGCTTGTCAAGACAAGTCCTTGAACAGCCGCATTATGTTTCAACAACCATACTCCTTCATGACGAAGCCTAAATTTACACTTTTAGATCATATGAATATCTTTACTCGATTGATTATGGATTTGAAGGCAATGTATGTGATAAAGTTAAGTGTGCTCTAGGGTCAAATATGTAATTTGGTTTTATAATCTAACTCATAACGAATCTCGTTTGAAATATAGTAGTATGCCTTTTGTTTTATTTTCTAGAATTTGTTTTATTTTCTAGGTTATATATTGTTATATTGGGATATAAGTAATATTTTGTGCACATTAAATATTTACAAGTAGAAAATCATTATGAAAGGATTACAAGTGTATTCATAACTATGAGTATTGAATCATATCAACAAATATATGTTTTTAAATATTTCTACTCAAGGTGTGTATAGAACGAGATATCGACATATCCATTGAGACTAGTGTTCATAATGTTCTTCATGTGATTAACGAACTTTTTACGAAGAAGTATTCAAATTCAAACTTAATAAATGATATCAAAAATACTATTAAGTCGATTAAGGCTATCAATGGATAATCAAAAAATCAAAAATCCATCTGTATCCTTATCCGAAAATCGAATAAATATCCAGTATCTAGAAAAACAAATACGGATGTGGATACAAACATCCACATTCAGAATTATCCATTCGGTTTTGGTCAAGATTATAGTTTATTTATTTATATTTTAGCACAATAAAAGATATGATTTATTGTTTTATTAAGTTGGTAGCTTATATTATATGTATTTAATTGATATTAATTATTAAAGACTTTATTATCATTGTATTTGTTCATTTTTCACACGATAAAATCAATGAGATTGAAAAAAATATTAGATCAAAATTTTCAATTTTTGTTTCGCGATTTGTTAATAGTCAACGGATTGAATAATTACCCGATATTCATTCGTATCTATGGATGCAAATATCTAATATCTAAAATTTATTGCGGATGTGGATATGAAGTTATGCGCAGTCGAATGTATCCGTTGACAGTTCTAAAGTCAATTCTAAATTCATGTTTATCTTTAACAAAAAGTTTATTTTTGGAAGTGTTCCAAACGAGATTATTGTGGCAAATTCAACTACAAGTGTTATGTACATCGCCTTAAGTAATGTTTCATTAGGATGAGTGCACAAATTTATAAAAAGATACGGATGACATCCACCAATAAGGATCGAATAATATATTGTGATAACGATGATGCAATACAGGTTATAATAAGACTTGCAACTCAATAAGAGATCAAGTCATATTCTCCATGATTACCCCATGATAAAACAGTTTATCAACAATGAAGAAGTGTGATTGAAGACAAATGCAAAATAATAATAATATATATCCACTCACTAAAGCTCTTTCTTGGTTTAATTGAGAAAAGCTGAATGACAGTATGGTTGTGAGACACCATAACTAGCTCCAAGTGCAAGTGGAAATTGGTAGAATTAAAGGTGTGTCTTATAGGTAATTACATAATTTGATTAAATGACTTAACTTTTATAGGTAATCTTATTCAAAATAAAGTAATTTTTTATTATATATATTGTTATATTGGGGTATAAGTAATGTATTAAACACTATAAATATATATAAGTAGAAAATCCTTAAAAAAATTAATTTTGTTGATTGTAGTTGTGAATGTATTCATTATCATGAGTATAAAATAGTGTTAAGAAATACTTGTTCTTAAATGTTTATAGTCAATGTATGTCAGAAACAGATGTCGACACATTAATTAATATTAGGGTACACAATGGTATTCATACAATAGATAGTGAATTGCTCATGTTTGTTGGGAGCGTCAAAATGTTACGTACGTGTAATTGTTTAGAACAACTATGGAACGACTGACCAAGAGTTGTCAAAAGATTAACTATAAGGTCAAATAGAATAACTTATGCGACAATGTGCGTAGTTTTTTAACTTAAGTATAATGTGATTTTAAGTATCTAAACTATACTTTTAACCACTTGAAGGAAACATTATTCAAGAATATAGGATCTGTCTCCTTCAAACAGAAGGTTTATACTATCATAATTGGTAGTCAACTTCAAATCAAAATTTTTTACTAGAGCAAATCAACTAATCGATAAATGTTATCGAGTTGAATCATGAATTTTAATATTGTACTTCACAATTAACTATGGATATCACTAGAGGTTTGATCATTGCGCAAGCTCTAGATATCTAAGTGATATAGTGTTGAAGCAAATAAAATGTGCATAATATATCATTGCTTAGAGTATAGCCTGAATGGTTAAAAAATACGATTTTACTTAAATGACCAGTAAGCAACCGAACTAGTGTCCACCGCTGTTTAGCAAAATCCATATTGGTAATGATATGTAAATTGTTTAAATAATGTCAAAGGTTGTGTTCGTATTAGGAAGTCACGCAAACATCACTATTAGCTTTCATCCGATGTCAACAAAATAAATAGTTTATTAATGTTATAAATTAAAATGGAGAAAATTAATATAAATATCATATAAATTTATTATGATTTTTAATTTGAAACTTAAAATTAATTAAAATAATATGTAAACGTTATATATTGATATACTTAAATAAATGGATTACAACAAACATTTAATGATGGTTATTACTTCAGCTTAAAATTTATATAAATGATGCATTGGGTTGACTATAAAAGAAATAAAGAAGGGTTGGGGAGGGGGTGTTTATTCCATTGGAAAATGATATTTGATAAATAGTTTATGAAGGAGAAAAAAGAAGAGAAAAGGCGAAAATATATTACATATTTTCTAGCCATTTGGAAGCTATAAATACCACCATATTCCTTCATTCCTTTGACATATAAAGAAAGCATTAGCTCGAGCCCTTATGAGAGATTGTTGAAGTTCGAAATTGGCTTGCAAACCAAATTTGAAGAAGAAAGGAATTTCAAATCAAACACGCATAGCGCAAGATATAATCAACCAATATGTCATTTAGGTAATTTTCCACTTAAATAATTTAAGATTATATCTCTAAAACTATGTATATTATTTTCGATATGAAAAAAAAATCAACTTTTATACGTGTTTATAAAATGTTTTAATACACAAGGCTATCAAAACATGGTTCAAATTATAAATTGTAAAGTTCAAATTTTGAATCGATACGTGATTTAAATCATAAATTATAGAATCAAAAGATTCATATTTTAAGATTTGTATATACTTTAAAATTGATTATGATGTTTAAACTTTCACATCTAAACCATGGTATAAGGTTCCGACCAAAACCAAGAGATTCTGACCATCTCGAATAGGTTCCAGCTGGAGGCGGGATGCGATTAGCCCAAAATCTCCTCCCGTTAAAAAAAAACTGGAACAACTACAGTAAGAGGAAGATGGGATAAAGCGATAGGAAAAAACCAAAGAAAGTGGAATCCATCGAGGAAATAATAACTTGGCATATGCACTGACAAATTCGCGAGCAGAGGAAAGCCGAGCATCATTGAGCTTAAATTCGAGCAGAAGAACGTCGAACAAATTTGTTGCAGAGAAGATTCAATTATATTCGAACATCGTAGGTAATTTTTTCCCTTTTTACTTTTTCTTTGTTCTGTTGTATGAATGAGCAAAGGTAGATTAGGGTTAACTAATTAAGTGTGGGTGTTGGCTGAATAATTATTAAATGGACCACAGATTGATTAAAATCGAAGTTGTTACATAGGCTACTTCTTTCCAAATGTGTCTCCAATTGTTGAACTTGTGTTATTGGACTTGGAGTTAACATCGAACATTGAACTTGTATTTGACTTGAACTAAACATTGAAATAATTTATGAATGTAATTGTTTAGCTTGAAGAAATAGATTTTGCATGTAATTGTGTTATATGTTGCATCATTATCTTTTTGTATACTATATTTTTATATGGATTTACAACATTTATCATTACTTTTCATTAAAAATACAGAAATCCGATAACAGAACCGAACCGAAAAGAAAACCGAAACTTCCAAAGTTTTCAAAATTGACTAAAACTAATAAAATTTCAAATGATCGAAATCGCAACCGAAGCTGATTTCTCGAATCTTGATCTAAACTTAAAAAAAAAAAATCTTGTTTCATTTATTTTGTTTAGAAAACAATTAAACGGGAATTGTGGATTCAAATAAGCATATTGAATATTTAAGTATGCATGCAATGAGTTTTCTCAACTACGGTTTTAAATGTGTTTGAATCAGAATGTAAATCAAATCGGAACGAGTGATATCCAATCCAAAACGGGATTTAAATCGTAATACTTTAAGATTTTTGATAACCAAATTAATACATACATACATACCTATATGTGTGTGTGTATTTATTTTAATTTTAGAAACTTATAACATATATTTTTACTTCGGTGTATATCGATACATTTATATCTGTGTGCGCGCGCGCACATACATACATCTTGCGTGTGCACCCATATGCATATACATACACACACGGAAAAATTTATTGGAATACAAAATGACGAAATAATTGGTGACACGGTGAATCTCAATCATTGGATTGCCTCTGATATCAAACCCATGTGTGAACTAGGACCGTCAATGGATACTTGAAAAATCAGAAATCTTTCCGCATCCGTTTCCGGAAAGCGAATAAATATCAAATATCCGAAAAAACGGATGTGCATGCGGATATAAGACATCCACATCCAAAATTATCCGTCCGATTATTTTTTCAAGACTATAGTTCAAATTATGTGTATTTTAGTATAGTGAAATATATTTATTTATTGTTTTATTAAGTTAGAAGTTTATATTGTATACACTAGATGCATATTAAATGTTCAAAAATATTTATTATCATTATATTTGTTTATTTTTAACACTTTAAAAATCAATGAGATTTAAAAAAGTTTATGTTAAACTAAAATTTTCCATTTATGTTTTTGATTTATCGATCATTAGATGATAAAATAATTATTCAATATCATTTTGTATCCGCGAATGGAGATATTCGATATTCGAAAATGATTTTGAATGTGGATACGGATATGACACTATCCGCATCCGAAAGTATCATTAACAGGCATAGTGGGAACATAATGAGATTGAATGGTACAGATCTATTGTGTCGCATGTTGTGTTTTATTTTGTATCAAAATAGTCGGTCCCTATATATATGTACATGTGTGCCTATGTAGACACATATATTTTCGGCTTTAAAAATATATTCAAAGGCGGGCAAAGAGGGTAAAGTAAAAGGTAAATCCAATTTCCTTCGAGAGAACAACAAACACAACAATTCTCAAAAATAATAGTTTGCGACGAAGTACTAAATAGACATACAATATCTTAGAATACAAGTTATACACAATGAATGCCCAAGGCCTTATTAACAACAGAAGGAATTGCAACACTGCATGCTAATAAAAGGTTCCTAAAACTGGAATCATGTCATTCTGTATAGTTAGCGGCATGGAACATCAGCTAACATCCGAGGAGCTCCATTAAATCATCCGCACAGACCCAG
The DNA here is from genome assembly GCA_030765085.1 of Allium cepa. Taxonomy (NCBI): domain Eukaryota; kingdom Viridiplantae; phylum Streptophyta; class Magnoliopsida; order Asparagales; family Amaryllidaceae; genus Allium; species Allium cepa. Next base: position 1,027,146,982 of record CM060937.1, on the reverse strand, counting down.
TGGGGCTAGGTCAAATATAACATTCTTGTCTGCTATCTGCATTCATATTGATTATCTTTTGTTAGTTTAGTTGTTGTTTTTTGCTTTTTTATTACATACATACATAAATATCCATGCATACGTAATATCTGGTATCGGATGGGTAGATTTCTATGATTAAATACTGGAATCTCCCTCGATTTTTGCCACATTTTCTGTTGTATGTGTATATCTGTTAGAGAAATTAGTCTTTGTACTTTCTATTATAGGCTATGTACGTTTTACTGTTGGTGTATATGCACAATTTCATTTCTTGCAACTATATATACCTTGTAATTCTCAGATCTGAAGTGGGTTTTTGAATCATTTCTTTTCTTCTTCATATCTCTGTTTCTGACTTTATCATGGTATCAGAGCTCTAATGCCCAACGGCAATCAAAGATCCAGATCTAAGATCTGATTATCACATTCAACATCATCGATCTCACTTCAGTATTCAGATCCATTTATCACCAATCGGATCCAATCACCCACTCTAAATCATGGCAGGAGACGATGATACTAATTCAAGATCAAATTCAACCAATGTTGGAGATACTGCACTCAATCAAACATCAAAAACTCTCGAAGAATCACTGAAATCAATCTTCAATCCTCAAACTCAACTGATAATATAACCCTAGATGAGGACAATTTCCTGTTATGGAAATTTCAAATCGAAATGGCAATTAAGGGATACGGTCTTCAGAAATTCATAGATCCAGTAACTACTCCTCCATCTCAGTTTGTTTCCAGTCAAGATGGTCAATCAACTCCAAGTACTGAATTCCTGATATATACCAGACAAGATAGCTTGCTCTGTTCTTGGATATTGTCCTTAATCAGTCCTAGCCTCCTCTCATCTGTTGTTGGATGCAAAACATCACTCGAAGTTTGGAGTGCTATTCATCAAAATTTTAACTCACAGGCAGCGGCAAGAATCATGAACTATAAGAGACAGCTGCAAAATGCTAGGAAGGAAAATGTAAGTGTTAGAGAGTATCTCAGCAAGATAAAGAATCTTTGCGTTCTTCTGGAATCATCAGGATATAAGGTTAGTGAAACAGAACATGTTCTTCACATTCTTAATGGATTAGGAGACGAATTTGAAGCCATAGTTGCGGTTATAACTTCAAAAGAATCCACACCATCTGTTCAGTATGTTAGTTCCTGTCTTCTTGCTCATGAAGAAAGGTTAGAGCAGAAAAATAATTCAACAGCTGAATTCTCCATTAACTATGATGCTAATGCTAAGAACAAGAACACTCAACATAACTCAAAATCTGATTTGTCAACTAACAACTATAATGAAAGCCAACCAGCCAGAGGATACACTATATATGAAAGAGGAAGATCTCAAGGTCGAGGAAGAGGAAGATACTTCAATAACCGACCAAAATGTCAGATATGTGGGAAGATGGGCCACACAGCCGTAAGATGTTACTTTAGATTTGAATCCAACTACAATGGCAATCAGCAGATTTCACCAAATCAAGGCACATCAAGGACTTCTCGTTACAGTGTTAGTCTTAGTCAAATCCGGAATGAAACAAGACTTAACTCAAGGGATTCAACTTATCAGAATGAGAATCAGAACACTCTAGCTTGTGACATGGATATACAGGATGAAGCTTGGTTTCCCAACTCAGGAGCCACTCATCACGTGACAAACAATCTTCAGAACCTTAATCTTGGAGGAGCAGCCTACAAAGGTAAGAATTTTATACATATGGGCAATGGTACACCTCTTGATATCACACACATTGGCAATGCTCAGTTTAACTCAGATCATAGAAACAAAACATTACTGTTAAGAAATCTACTTAGGGTTCCTCAAATTAAAAAGAATTTGATTAGTGTCTCACAGTTTGCAAGTGATAATCAAGTATTCTTTGAGTTTCATCCAAACATATGTCTGGTCAAGGATAAATCGACAGGAAACACATTATTGCAGGGGGAACTGCATGATGGGCTTTACAAATTCAACCTCAAACCATCTGATGAAGGAAGACACAATAATATGGTATGCTATAGTACTGTTAATAACAATGTAGATGATGAATATGATATATGGCATAAAAAGCTTGGACATCCAAATGCAAGTGTAATGAAAGTTGTATTGAATAAAGAAAATATTTTGCATTTAAATCATATCAAACCACATTTATGCAGTCAGTGTCAAGTTGGCAAGTGCCACAAGCTACCTTTTAATCAGTCAGAAACAATCTATAATAGTTCACTTGAACTTATTGAATGTGATCTATGGGGTCCTGCACCTTTGAATTCTGATTACAGATTCAAGTACTACATTGCATTTGAGGATGCATATTCGAGACATACATGGATTTACTTCTTGAAACTGAAATCAGAGACAACTGAGGTAGTCAAGCAATTCATTACTCAAGTGGAAAGACAATTTGATAAGAAATTGAAAGTGTTTCAAACAGATGGTGGAGCTGAGTTCAAGCCATTAAAGGAATTCTTCAATCAAAAAGGAATAGTTCATAGATACACATGCCCTCATACCTCTCAACAAAATGGTATTGTAGAGAGAAAGCATAGGCACATTGTAGACATGGGGTTAACTCTTCTGGCACAAGGGTCTTTGCCTCTTAAGTTTTGGCCTGAATCATTTTCAACTGCAGTATATTTAATTAACAATCTACCAACTAAAGTTTTAAAGTATATCGGCCCACATGAAGCTCTATATGGTATCAAACCTGATTACAAAAGACTAAAAGTGTTTGGGTGCTTGTGCTTCCCAATGTTAAGACCCTACAACACTCATAAACTTGACTTCAGATCCTCTCCATGCACGTTTTTGGGTTATGGATCAAGACAAAAAGGCTATAAGTGTTTGACAACAGATGGGAGAATTATCATGTCCAGGCATGTTATGTTTAATGAAAGAATATTCCCATTTGCTAACAATCAGATGAAGTGTACCAAGAAAGTTATCAATGCACAGAGATCCATGCTATCAGTTCCTTTACCTATAATTAGTGAAGATGTACATACTATACCAGAGGTGATGTTAGAGAAAGATTCAACACCCAGTATGCCGGAAACAAGTACAAATGATGATGAAGGTAACTGGATCCAGAATCAAATGGAAGAAGAAGACAGTAACATAAATGACAGGCATCAAACATCACAGCCAGGAAACACGTCAGACAATTCAGTCAGTATTCAACCAAGAGAAACTATTACAACCAGACCAATGGAACAACCCAAAGGACATCACATGATCACCAGAGGCAAAAGTGGAATCTTCAAACCAAAAGCATACACAATACAGTGTTCATCACTGGAACCAACAAGCTATGAGCAAGCTATAAAGAATGCTAACTGGAGAAAGGCCATGGAAGAGGAGTACAAGGCTTTACTGATTAATGATACGTGGAAATTGGTGACATTACCAAGAAATAAAACTGTGATAGGATGTAGATGGACCTCTAGACTGAAGTATAATGCAGATGGTACTATAGCCAAGCATAAAGCTAGACTTGTGGCAAAAGGATTTACACAGCAACCAGGCTTCGATTTCAAAGAGACATTCTCACCTGTAATAAAACCCACTACAATAAGGGTTATACTCACCATTGCCTTACATAATAAATGGCCAGTTAAGCAACTAGATGTACATAATGCATTCTTAAATGGAGAGCTAGAAGAGGAGGTGTATATGGAACAACCCAAGGGATTTGAAGACAATAGCAAGCAACAGATGGTTTGTAGATTGAATAAAGCAATATACGGTTTGAAACAAGCCCCTAGAGTTTGGTTCGAAAAGTTCAAGAACACACTAATGAAACTGGGCTTCAACCCAACCAGGTCTGATAATTCATTGTTCATTAGAAAAGACAGTACTAGTATTATATATGTTCTAGTCTACGTGGATGATTTTGTCATAATAGGAAGCAACATAGAGCAGATAGATTACTTAATAAAATACTTGAATGATCAATTCAAGCTCAAGGAACTGGGTGACTTAAACTTTTTTCTGGGTATACAAGTAAAAAGAACTAAGGATGGTGGGCTTCATCTAAGTCAAACTAACTATATTCAAACTGTATTGAAAAGGGCTGGAATGGACAAGGCTAAAGCATCCATCACACCCATGACTACAAACCTACAGCTATATAAGAATTCAGGTGATCAAATAGACAATCCACATCTCTATAGAAGTATAGTTGGAGCTTTGCAGTATATCACCATTACGAGACCTGAAATATCATTCAGTGTGAATAAGGTTTGTCAATCTATGGCTAATCCATTGAGTGAACATTGGAAAGCAGTTAAGAGAGTGCTTAGATACTTGGCTGGAACAATAGACTATGGACTGAAACTAAACTTCAGTGATACATTAAAAATTAGTGCATTTGCTGATGCAGATTGGGCTGCCGATAGAGATGATAGAAGGTCAGTTAGTGGTTATTGTGTGTACTTTGGTAAGAATCTGGTATCTTGGTGTTCAAAGAAGCAAGCTACAGTATCTAGATCATCTACTGAAGCTGAATATCGTAGCGTTGCTGCTGTTGTATCAGAAATCATGTGGCTTAAGTCATTGTTATCTGAAGTGAATGGCAATGCAGCAGGGCCATCAACTGTCTGGTGCGATAACTCAAGTGCTGTACTGATAGCAGCTAATCCAATTCTCCACTCAAGAACCAAGCATATAGAATTAGATCTTTATTTTGTGAGAGAACAAGTCACTAGGGGTAACGTTTGTATTAATCATCACTACTAGAAAACACACTATTCACGGCATTCAATCTCAGCGTTTATACCAAAAGAGCTGTTTTTAACCGGAACTCTAATATCAAAGTAAATTGGAAACGCTGTCATTTATTTCCCTCCTTTTTATTCCGAATTTTTTTGCCTGACCGCTAACTTTTTAATTTCCCATGATATTCTCCATCTCTTCCTTCTTTACTTTTCTTTTCCAGTTTCTAAAAAAACCAACAAACCCTTGTTAATCTCCCCTTCTCCTTCCATAAAGCGAACAAGCAAAGAATGAAGCTGGCAACAAAATTTTTAATTCTCTCCTCCATCTGCGAATGTGGGAAATCTCTTTCTATCTTTAGATTTTTTTTTCTCCATTTTTACTAAAGTGGATGTTTATGTTTTTTCCAATAATGACTAGGAATGCTGAATTGAAAGGATTTTTATCGTTGACCAAAGTTCTAGTAGCAGGAAATATAGTCTTATCCCGCAAACTGTATCTCCAATGACATCCTTCGGCTTAATGAAAACTTTGCATCGCTTCTAGCACAATAGAGTGGGTCAGAGAACTTGAAAATAGCGTTTTAAAATATGAACTCCTAAGCTAGATTAAACTATCCGTGTTTCTTCAAGATGGATTGATTCTGATATGATTAAGCTAGTTAAAAATAATACTTCAAGCTTCAATCATGTGATGCTTGAATATTTGTTTTCATGCCTCGTGCCAAATTTTTGGGTAAATTGAACTTAAGTGAACATTTTTTGTTTTATCCTTTTACTATTAGGAAATAAATATTTCTAGCTTTTGCTTCTTGGATATTCAAGTTTGCAGTAATTGATCTGTTAAAGCTAGAATATTTAATTTTAACAATGTTTATTTTTTGGTTTAGTCGTGTTTTATTTATGATTTGATTAGTGATTTTAGTAAAGAGAAGGCGTAGGCAAAAGATGCAGTGTTTTACTTATCATAATTATGAGTGTTGTATATATTGATCTTTTCATCGAGAGTCAATTTGGAGTTGCATGCTTTTAGCAACTCGAATTGCTGCGCTTACAGCAACTCGATTCGGGTTTTTGCACCTATAATCTCAGTGGCAGCATCCTTCGTCATTGGAATTGTCTTTTACATTATTATAATGACTCTTTGTGACAAAGTTACCTTCATTTTCACCACAAGTGCAGTTGTAATTGATGCTGCCAAAAAGCTCTCTGGTTATTTGGTTTTGATAGTTCTACTCAAAGTGTTTGATTCAATGTTTAATTTTGCATATAATTTTTAATAAGAGAGTTATTGCACAATAAAATGAAAAGTAAAATAGGTATGATTTGAAGTCAAAGACTAAACTGATTTCTTTTGAAGGAAGTACGAATGAAAATGCAAACATATAGATAGAAAATGGATTACACATAGAAAAAAGATTTCAACTTTTTTTCGAACATCTAACTAAATTTCCAACTACAAGTAAAGGACAAATTTTGTTTGAACTGTTATTTGAATGCATGATCTCATTGTATTTGAATGACATCTTGAATGTATATGGTCAGAAAGAAAATGATGAATGTATTAGAACTATTAAGGGAAATTGTTTATTTATTTAACTGAAATACTCTTATAAGTTTGGGTCAATTTGGTTTAGCCTCATTGCCCTTTATGCTAACAATTGAACTACATTACGACCTTTTGCTAGTGGTGATAAAGTAATGCAACCATTTCGTTAGCCTCTAGCGTTATGTAATTTTGTTGATTGCATTTGTGTTACTTATTTTTATGGTTCGAATGTATTTTCCTTATTACTTATCCATTATTCTAGGAAAGGATCAAGATTATTGGCAAGATGAAAGAATATGAAGTAAATGTCATGTTGCAGTCTGATGTCCAGTATATTTCATCCCTATTAGTATAGAAAAAAGAATCATAAAAATGATGATCCACAAAAGTTATTAATACAAGCATTAAAGCAAGAGCATGTATTATAGCAATTAGGGAGTAACTACTAAAAACTTTAGAGACAGGCTGGGTGTTTGGTTGAAGAGAGAAGGACAGTAGCTTGCAATATGGCTGATGGGAATCTGAAGTAAACTGAATCAAACTGCAGCCTGTATAGTAGCTAGAAGGTGGGATGCAATCAAACACTGTGGAATGGTCTGTGTTAAAGGGATGCTCCACTGGTATGAACTACTTGCAAGTTTATAGCTAATACAAGGTGTTTTACAGGGGGCGTCTAATTCTTAATTCGGCAAGTATTGCGGGCCTGCACTGATTCATTGTTGCAGCTTCTAAGATTAAATAGTAGACTGGGATGTTGCAAGTGATCAACCAGAGAGCTATAAAAGGACAAACATGACGAGACACTAGCTTTCAGTCAGTTGTTGATTGCATCATAAAGACGGATTAGGTGTGTTATAACTAGCACTAATGGATTAACTGCTCTTTCTAATATAGATTTAATAATAAAGAAGCACCATGGTTAGATTGATTTCACTTGAAATAGTTCATTTATCATCGTATTCTTCTCCTGGTGAAAGCTGATAATTGACCCAACCTACTTTCTTAACAGGTTAAAGTGGTCAACATTTTCAGACCCAAAAACAAAGATAAAATGAAAGGGTATAGAAAATGTGGAAAACTAAGGCGAAGAAGTCTCCTATGGGTCACTTATGATTCAAAGACTTACCAGGGGTAAGGATGATCATATTGATCATGTACTTCCGGTAATTTTACTTTATAGCTTAATTTTGTCGTGATATATCCACATCTCTAGAATATAATAAAAAAATCTTTGTTAAACTTTCTAGTCCCAACTCATTGAAATCCAACTAAATATAAGGATCTACATATAACCGAAGAAAGAACACATTAGTAATTTAACTCCATTCCAAAACCAACATCATAAGCCTAAAATTGGCATTTGCAAGTAACAACTATGCAGTGAAAAAACGAAGAAAACGGAGTTTGTAACTTTTTAAATGTACCCATTTTAACAATTACATATTTTCCATATGCTTAGTCAAAGGGGAGGCATTACTTTCTTCCTTCGTGCAAACTTCAAGTTACATGTATGTAGTACTATTGAAGTTACAATTCTTTCATATACTTCTTTGCTCTAATAAGAATAATATATTGGTCATGCTTTAGATCACTTATATTTTACATAAAAATCATCAATATATTGTTCATTTTTCTATTCTATGTTATTTGTTTTATGATACTCTTTTCCTATGCCGAATTAAAAATTGTCATAATTATATTTTAGCAATATTGAAACTGCTAAAATTCAGTTATTAATAGGTATTGGATATAATTGATGTAATAACATGGATCATTAGATGAAAACCATTTCAACCAGGGAAGGTGATCAGAAATAATCGAAGATTTTCACAATAGCATTCAAATTTAAGCAAACGTGTCATTACTATTCTGATGTAATATTTTGTTTCAAATAAAATGATATATCAGTTGGTGCTCTTTAATTCTGTATGATAGAAGTGGATAAAAAAGGATATAGACATTTGTCCAGCATAAAAATTAGTTTGTTTATCTTATTTTGGATTGTCCTAGCTTCACCAGATGTTATAGTAGTGACATGTTTATAAGTTCTAACTTTGAACCAAATCACTTGAATGTTTATTTTTCTTCGATAATTATCAGTTGCATATTTTTACAAACAGGTCAAACTTCTAGTGATTTAAAACAATCTGTTTCATCGTGATTCTGATAATCCTTTGCTAGTAGTTAGTCACTATAGGCACGTCTTTAACATTAGAGACTTTTATATTACGTTCTTTAGGAAAATTCTACCCATTGGAGGACCTTTTATGCCTCTTGAATATGATACAACTCCCCTGATTGAATGAAATTTTCTCCTTCAACTATGTTGGTAAGCAGTAAATTAGGCAAGTACCCTACTGGAACTTCACGAAACTCTCCAACATGCGCCCACCAATCTCCACTACCCTGATCCTATGTATACTCATACATTACTCTTCTCAGTAAAAAATTTCTAACATACAGTAAGTTCTTATTAGAGTACAGAACTATATGCTCTCTTTTCACTATTGTGCACAGGTAGTATGCAAAATGTGTATACATCAGTATCCATCTATTTATTTAACTTCTGTTGTTTTCTTCATACCATCCCATTTGCTTCTCAACTACAACTACATTATTGAACCAAGAAGCCTGAAGCAAAATAACTACACAATCATAGTTGTACAAGCAAAATAACTTCTGTGGTTTAGTGCATTCTGATTATTTTTTTAAAAATTGACAACATGAGTATGACAGTATGGGTTCTTCAATTTGAAAATAAAAGTTGGACAAGCATGAGAACTTTTATGGTGGTTATCATCCTTAGCTTACCTTGTGATGAAAACAAATTTTTGGTTTTGTACTTGGACAAGCAAGAGACCAACTTAAAACATCAATGAGAGTTAATGAAAGATAATAGCTAGCTTCCCTATGAAAAGCTACTTAATAGCCTAGTTTATTATTAATGATGTACTTGATTAAAAGCATATCAAATTGCTTTTGCATTGGTGTATTTGAAATCACTCTAGTTCATTTTTTAGTTCTTTTGACAGCGACTTGACTTTTGGATTTATTGATGATTTAAATCTCAGAGTATTTACTCATAATCAAAGTATTTACTCATAATCAAAGTATTTTCAAGTAGCTCTTCTCATGAAATATTTTTTCCCCTCTTGCACTAAACATTTAGGATTCTACTGGGCTTGGTGTCTCAGGAGGCAGTGCATTAAGACATGTTTTCTATTTAAGGGAAGTAGCACAGGCTATTCATCTAACTATAGATACAAGATTTACAAATGGAAAAGGCTTCAATGAAAGCTTATATCTCTTCAACATTATCACGTGGTGCCAACAAATTGCAGCAAACTTTCATGAAATTCCTATTAATCATGGGATGACTGAAGCTGAGAAGTCTGATGTAAGAACGAATCATATCATTGTTTTATTACTACTTATCTGTCTACAGATTAACACTTTATACATGAACTAGCATATAGTTGATACATTGTATTGTTCACGTAACATATAATCTAACTACCTTAATAGCCAGTAGTTATCATAATAATTAGCACATATATAACACAAAACATCCAGATATAACTCAAATAACAAAAAGAGCGTAACAAACCCAGCGTTTCCCAAAGTTAACAAAAACTTTGCAAAATAAATAACCGAAAACATTACTACAGGTAATTAGGCATATTTCTCATATTCACTTGATTTTCACATTCACATTCTGTTCTTTACTAAATAGTTGTGTTTTTTTTAGTGAACATAATTGATGGTCAAATTATCATATTTCTCATTTTGTCTTTGCTAAAATCTTAACATATTCTGCTGATAATTGTATTGCACTGTCAATCTCCATCTTTGAAAGAAGAGTGATGTTATATAATTTTTGATGTCACTATTAAAATTGTTTAATATAAATGGGTATGTATGCACCTCTTTCTTTTATATAGAATACTTAAAATTTTTGTTGTTTGTAATCATCCCCTTTTCTATCACCAATCTTCCGAAAATATTCTATCCCAGTACTTTTGTGCTTCTGTTTGTTATGCATTTGAAGGATATTTTTTGCATAATTTTTGTTTCCTTTCTATCACTATGTTTTCGGAATATTGTTTTGCATATCGATGTTGAAAATTCAAGAATTATTGTGACCGAGGAAAAAAGCAGAGAGTTTTTGCATTCTAGAAATGGTAAAGGCAAATTTAAGGTGAGCATATTATACATTTTTTGGCTGATAGTGAATTGTATTATTATTGCATGTTAGAAATCTGAGTTCAGAATTTCAAAAGAAATTTTTTAAGCAGAAATGTTTGGTTGTTTCATCTTTGAAAATGATTGTAATTTATGCAAGCTCATCTTTCCTATTATTGTACATAAAATATATTTAGTTATATAAAATATCCTGTACGTAAAATGCATTCAGTTATATAAAATATGCTAGACTTTTTATGCATCGTTTATTTTCTATTATTATAGGTCTAATACACATTTTCTTAATAAATATTTTTTCAATATTTCAGGGGATAGTTATATACACTCTCCTTTCTCCGTCTTACAATATTCATACTCTAATGGCTGGTTCTTCATCAATGACCGGGCATAATGAGGTATAGAAGAAATTAAGGATAAATCTAACTATTTTTCATTTCATTTATTTTTTATAAGCACTTATAAATAATGAAAATGCATAGACATTGTTTGAGTAGTTTCTGTTTTTGTATGCTTTCAAGCCACTTTGATTTTCAAGAGCATTTAGTGCTTTATATGTATTACAAAATATTATTGGTAATAAGCAAAATACATTTGTGCAATCAATTTGTGCAATCAATCTTATAAAATTAGCATCATGTTCTTATGTATTTTCTAAATTATACACAATCTAGTTTAAACGACGTTATAGTGAAATGCAAAGTCATTGACTGAACGCATCCTTCATGCCCAATTTTGGGTTATTATATGGATTTAGCTCACATAATGCTATTTTTGATTTTCAAAAGCATTTTTTTATGTATTCCAAAATATAATTGGCAATAAACAAAGTACATTTTTACAACCAATCTTATAAAATTGGCATCACGTTCTTGTATGATTGCTTAATTGCAAACACCTAAGGTAAAATTAATACACAATGAAATGCAAAGTCATAGGTTATCCCAATAGCTTTTCAAGTGGAACCAAAACTTTTTTAACTGGAATTGTCATTTTGAAACTTCGGTAGAACTGGACCAGCATTTTTTGAACAAGAATTGTCATTTGATGTTCATATCGTTTAAATGCTTTGTTTAGTGTCGACCGTAATATTATTTTCTTCGCTATATAGTTGCACCATCCAAGTTGTTTCAAAAGAAAAATACCCCACTACAGCAAATCAATTTGCATCCATCTTTGTTCTTTCTAAAGGATATGTAACATTATATATTCTATCATTATAAGATGCTTGAGTTCTATATTCTATTGCATAACTAAATGCAATTTTTTTGATAGCTTGTTTAAGTATTAGGGATTTAGGACGTTGGAGAAAGATTGGACACATTACCAGAAGGTTCAATAACTAAATGCTCAAGTATTTCACTGATATCATTATCTTCAAATATGCCATACATATTACTATTTTCCAAAAGGTTCAATAATTAGTGCATCCTACTTTTTACTATTTTTGGACCATGGCTTGATAGCATATTCTTAACACAATATTCACCTTTATTAAAAAACCATCATAACAAACAATTTTGTGTACTATTTGAAATGATAACCATCCATATTCAAAGTAGAAAACATACACAATTTTATTGTTTGCCTCAGTATTAACCGAGGAACTGCCTCAGTTAAAACTGAGGCAACAACCTCAGTTAATACCGAGGCAAATGCCTAAGTTAATACCGAGGAAAATGCCTCAGTTGACTGAGGAAAATCCTATATAGACCCTTATTTTCCATGTTGTACTTTTTTAGAGATGATATCATTGATAACGAGTACATCTTTGAAGGTGTTAAACTGGCAGCATCAAAGGAAAGAGAATACGGTAGGAAATTATAGAATCTACTTCTTTCATATTTCCTAAACTCAATCATGCTATCATTTCCACTGTTTGTAAATTAGGAGGCATGGCCAAATCCATGAATAATTTCTCTTATGTGATTAAATATGTGGGTTGCTTCTACTATATGACTAAATAAAGGTTGCTAGCAATGCTCCATATTTAATTAACGCATTTGATAAGAGGATTCTTATAAATTTGTTCCCAATGTGCATCCCTTTAGTTATATGTTAGCATAATATGTCATCTTGTTTGTGTGTGCACGTACACACATAAACTATATGAAATAAAAAAGGAAACCACTTGGATCCTTCTTAAATATCAAAAGATCCTTTTGCTAAGACAAATGTTAGCAACTATGGCGCTGGAACAAAAGAGTACGTGTATGTGTGCATACAACAACGCAACGGTAAAAAGAGCCCGACAACTATGCAAGGATTAAACAAAGAGTCCAGCTACAACAAAATCAATAAATACCTCAAAAGGTAATTTTTTCTATAATGGGTTGTAGTCGAAGATCCAGAACTTGGTCAGGTTACTTTTATATCACATGCCTAGTCAGAATTACAACTCTTTTTTGTTATTGATAATATGCATGTAATGTGCTTTTTTAGGTTATTTGGCTTCGAGATGATAAAAGGAAGAACGTGACTACATTCCTTGTTTAGGTATAATCTGAATATTTTATATCTTTATTGAAATATTGCTCATGGGTCAATATGCAATATTTGAATTTACCATATGCAATATTGAGAACCAGTATATACGCATTCCTGCTCGAAACTAATTTTTATAAAATTGAACTAAGTTAACAAAGTTTATAAAATTAACTAAGTTAACCAATTTTCATAAAATTAAATTGTTAATCAACGGAGATTTTTTTTACTTAAGGGAGATTTTTAATCAAGGGAGGATTTTTTCTATAATAATAAGTAAATGATTAGGCATAGGAAATATCAGATAAATTTAATTATGAGATGATAAGTCACATGGAGCTTTGATTATTAAATTTGGAAAAAAGAATTTTACAAATAAAGTTGTCCTTTACAATCTAGTCTTGATAAGGAAATGTACGGTTAAAGCAATTGAAATTTCATACATAAGAACATAGGGTTGGTTAGTTAGCTTGATTAGTTTGCACTTTTATTTTTAGTGGATGTTAAGGCTCATAATGATGGTATTGTCATTTATTGTACTGTTTATGTGAATATACCCATAGCAATTATGTATAATGACTTGGAAAATGGCTTACATTGGTTACAAATTGAAGTTCTCAAACTTAGTTGATGGCTAAGTTATTTTTTGATAATCAACATTGAACTAAGTTTTGGTTTTATTTCTACTAACATGATCATTTATATCATGTAGCACTATTAATTTGATCTAACACTGGTTTTACAAACTTGATCTAGCATCGATTTTACACATGTACTGATAATATAAAACTTTCATTAGGGAACAAATTAAAGAGACATAATGGCCAAGATATCCTTCTATAATGAGCACTTCATATATATTGATTAATCATTAGTTTCATGCATGAAATGCAGGGCATGTTAATTATTTATTACTTGTGTCTTTTTTTTACTGTTGTGTAATTTATGTTGCTTTCAGTCGGTGCAGAATTTTTATAGGCATGACACATAAATAGTTCAAATGTTTATAATTTTGTATTTCATGCAATATTGCTTTTAGGGCAGCAGATTACGGTAAGTTGTTGGTGTCATAATAATTGAATAGAATACATTCTCCTATTTTTAATATAAGCAAGTTCAGCACATCAATAAATATCAATTCATGGGCAGACCCGAAGTTCCTGATTCCATAAATATGATATCATGCACACACTCTTTTGGGGTTTATTGTCCTATCAACACTTGAAGCACAAGGATTTGCATTCAGAGATTTGTGAAATGGATTTTATTTCTATATATGACCTAAACAGTAAATACCATTCATTTTCATTTTCATTATGTCTTTACATCATAATTAAGAAAGCTGAACTTAGGCATGTTGCCTGTTCTTTACTTCACTTGGCATGCACGCCTAAGTTCAGTTTTAGCTCAGGCATACATGCCTCGGTTCACTATACACCCTCAGTTCAGTTCTAACGAAAACAAACATGCCTCGAATGCCTCAGTTATAACTACCCAAGGCACATATGCCTCTGTTCAGTTTTCTTAATTATGATGTAACCATTTTTTTCCTTTGCAAGTGCAAATTTTTGCTAATTTGTGCAGTTGTCCGCCTGCTTATAATTATATGCAATTTTTGTGTAGTTTTACACTGTTGCTGCAAGTTCAATTTCTATGTAGTTCCACTACAGTTTCCGCCATTCACACCTTTTGCATAATTATATAACTCTTTTGTAGATTTGCATCTTAATATTCCCTTCACTTTGATATATAGTTCTGGTATTTGTTTTGGAGTTGAATGGTTGTATAACAAAGGAGTGTTATAGGCAGTAGCAAGAGGAGGAGCTTGGCAAAGGAAGGTGAGGATGTGAAGTGATAATGAAGTGTTGAAGTTGGGGTATTTATTGTATTTGATGGAAGTGTGAACTGATTTCAGTTTTATATGACAGTGGTGTAGTTGTTTGGTGATGCAACAGTATGTAGGCTGGCGATGATTGTGTGCAGTTTTGATGTAGGGGAAGCTGTCGAAATGAGATGGTGTAACAGCAGTGAAGTACGTTGGTTATGATGTTTGGTGGAGGAGTTATGTGGGACAGTTTGATGGGGGAAGTTTGGAAATGGTGATAGTGAAGTTGAGGGAAGGAAAATGAAGTTTGCTAAAGGTTGATGTGTTGTATGCTGGTGGTAGGGGAAGTATGGTGTGGTCAGAGGGTATGCTTGGTTACAACAGAGGTGTTTTCTGAGATGGTGGTGGATGATTAGCACTGTTTAGGGTAATGCAGTGAAGTATTTGATGTGGGAGGAGGCGGGTGATTTAGCAACAGAGACTGTTGTGAGCAGTTGGAAGAGTTTGTAGTTTGGTAATGGGGGTAGTTGGGGATGGAATATGGTGCAGTTTGGTTTGATGTTCACTAGTGATGTGCACTGGTTTGTATTGATTATAGTGGTGGGTTGTTAAGCATTTACTCACTGATCACTCCAAATTTTTAGATCCATATAGTGATTTTTTGGCGCAGTTAAGCATTTTAGCATATGAAACTTCAAATTTTTAGATGGCATTTACTCACTGATCATTTCAAATTTCTTCATTGCAGGTAATTAAAGATGGCGATGACACATTCTTCTTCCGTAGCAAGTAGCAAGTAGCAAGCATATGAAACTTTTTAGATGCACGTTTTGTTGTTGGCATTTGGTGTGGACTTACTGTATTGATATTATACTTTTACTTAACATATAACGTGTTTTTATTTAACAGAATTTGTGGCAACTTGGTTTACTTTGTTATTTTTGTTTATGGATATTATTGAAACTTGGTTTATGGATGTCTTTTGTTTATTAATATTGTCTTAACTAGTTTATGTAACCAATTAATAGTTATTAGAACCTGTTATATATACTAGTTGCTTGAATATGCTTAAAATATAGTTTTGGAATATTCAAAAATAGAGTGGAATATTAAAGCTGTTATATAAATAGAAGACAGCGTTTGATTAATGCTGTCAATGAAGAAACAACAGCGTTTAATTCGTGCTGTAATTATCTTGAAATTGTCAATAACAGCGTTTTTTACATGCTATCGAAATAGTTGATGATTCAATAACAGCGTTTTTAACATGTTGTCGAAATTGTTGATGATTCAATAACAGCGTTTAGAAAAAGCTGTTGTAAACAGTTAAAGTAGAATTTGAACATCTTCGACAACTAAATTATAAACGCTGTTGAAACATAATACAACACGTCTGAAAACGCTGTAAAAACATTATTGACAGCTCGTAATAAACGCTGTCACAGAGATGTTTCAACAGCGTTTATAGAAAAGCTGTTGTAAGTTATGTATATACGACAGCATGTCGTTATACAGCGTTTGAAATAACGCTGTTGTATCATATTACAGCGTTTATCAAACGCTGTTAAAAGCCTTTTGTGGTGTAGTGATATTCCAGCTTTGTATCAGAAAGCAGATGTTTTAACCAAATCTCTGTCATCCACTCGCTTTGTGAAGTTGCGGCAAGAATTGAATGTAGAAGAAGCATCAGGTATAACAAGTGAAGAAAAGGAGAAGGCAACAGAGAAGAAAGTTTGAATTGAGGGGAAGTGTTAGAGAAATTAGTCTTTGTACTTTCTATTATAGGCTATGTACGTTTTACTGTTGGTGTATATGCACAGTTCCATTTCTTGCAACTATATACCTTGTAATTCTCAGATCTGAAGTGGGTTTTTGAATCATTTCTTTTCTTCTTCATATCTCTGTTTCTGACTTTATCAATATCTACATGTGTATGTATATGTACGTATTTATGAATGTAATATCAAACGTTTGAGTTTTCATATTAATATGAAAATCGCACTATTTAGCATTTGTCTAGATGCCTTTTCCTGTAGATGTTCATTGGCAACCTTGAGCATGCTTCCTGCATGAATAAAATTATCGAATTTACAGATACTTGCTAAAACTTTGTCATCGTTTCTGATAATGCTACTGAAAAAAGACTATACTCCTTCACTGAAATTCATATTGTTCGAATTGCAGTGAAGAGTTGGAGCATCAAAACATAGAAATAGAATATTTCTCCCATGCTATTACAGGCTATGTGCTAAATGCTAAAAATTTAAAAACGTCAAATAGAGACACCATTAAAGTTGAGATGAATCTATATACGACCATTAGACGCTTAGGGTGTCAAGCTGAAAAACATTGCTTAGGTAGTATCGAATAAAGCATGTGTCTAATGGTGTATCAATTCACGGATCAAAGTTATGTAAATTATCCATGTAGAGGAAAGATGCTAAATTAAACACTACAAGCACGACATTGATTTCCGACAGCAACTAGCCGTCGCCGGCTGTCAGTAGACCGTCGAAAATCGTAAGAAGAGCCGTCAGTATACGAATCTAGTTTCGTAACGGCTTCCGACGGCAACAACGGCAAACTTCCGACGATCTCCAACGGTAATCTATGACCATTTCTAACGGTAACGTTGGCCAAGTGGCAAACTTGAATAACTAAATAGTCGTACGAACCCATCGGAATTTGCCGTAGATCGCCTTCGGTAGCCGTTGCAAGGTTATGACATATAAGCCGTCGGTAGCCGTTATTAGCCGTCGGAATTCAGGGTGTTTTTTCTTCTGAATTTGAGCCTGCTGCCTTCCAGCCACTACACTTCCATCAATAAATATAATAGCTCCTTTTCGAGCATATATAAACCGCCAATCATATAAATAACCATACATAATATTCCATTCAAAAAATCCTATCCAACTCTAACATAATCCAAAAAATCAACATTCAAATCCACATAAAATAATATACAGTCCATCAAAACAGGAAAACAGACACAAGGAAAAAGTTGAAAAAAAATTTAGTTTCAGGGACAGCAAGTTCTTTTTTTAGTCTAAAGGACATTTTTAGTGTAAATTGAAAATGATAGTTACAACTATCATTCTGTGATTTACACTAAAAAATGTCTTTGAGCCTAAAAAGCAAACTTCTTGTCCCTGAAACTATTTTTTTCTCCAACTTTTTCCTTGAGCGTAAAAACCCCCCATC
Source organism: Allium cepa (assembly GCA_030765085.1). Taxonomy (NCBI): domain Eukaryota; kingdom Viridiplantae; phylum Streptophyta; class Magnoliopsida; order Asparagales; family Amaryllidaceae; genus Allium; species Allium cepa. The sequence continues at coordinate 1,027,128,980 of CM060937.1, read as the reverse complement.
AAAATGTATTAAACACATCCTCACCCACTCAAAACGTATATATACAGATAAAAAAACATAACAGAACATACTTAGCATCACTCATCTTCCCCTGCAGAACCACCCGATGAAGGAAACCTCTCATGCTGCTCCATATACTCCGCCAAGCATTGGTTCAGCTGCTCCATCTTCGTATCACGACGACGATCATGCTCCCATAGCTCGGCGATCTCGGCTCGTAGCTCTGCAAGTTCTTCTTTATCTTGAGCCATCTTATACGCCTTCTGCGATGTCCTAGCCTACGAATAAAAATAAAATGTTATAGTGCCTCCAACATCATGAACGTAATTTACATAACTTTAATTGAAAAATATGCAATATTTGAATTTAGTTTATTTTCTGAAAATTACTGCTTTGTTCCCTGAAAGTGTATAGGACCGTATAATATGGATAAACAGTAATACAGAGTATAGATAGTAAATAACGTGAAATATAAATGCAGTAAGTAAAATGACACCAGAGATTTTATACTGGTTCGGAGCACCGTCTAGTCCCAGACTAACTTCTGCCTTTAACTAACAATACCCTCTCTTAACCCGGAGGAATAGGTAAACAACACCTGAGCAGCAGAACATGATTTTTGCCTCAGCAGCAGAAGAGGACTTTCCCTTGCCTGAGCAGCAGAACAGGACTTTAACAAAGTACAATGTAGTTGACTTAATGTGTTCTTGATAACACTGATTTGTCTATTAAGATTACAAACTTCCTATAATCAATTCCTCAAGAATATAAAGAGTATGTGAAGATTTGAAAGGAAGAATATTGCTAGAATCAAAGGTTGTGTTATATAATTCAAAGATTCAAAGCAATGGAGAGTACGAATGCACTAGAATAATTACAAGAGAGAATATAGAGAATTAGAATCAGAAAATTGGTGATTATGAAGTGAGGGATAACTCCTATATATAGTTTTCAGAGAGATGCAACTCTTAGTGAAGAGTTTCAGCCAAGAGAGACATCTATTCATGCAGTGCATCCCTTCATGGAAGAAGATGTCCATTCAGAAATTTTGCAGTTGAAGCCGGTTCAGTCGACTGGTATATTGGGTCAGCCGACTGGTGTTTGAATATTTAAAAATTTAAAATATTTGCCATTTCAAAATTATGAACAGTGTTCACTGCTGTGCATATGCACAGTCAGTCGACTGACAAGAACAGCCAGTCGACTGGCTGTGCATAAATTGCACAGTGAATTCTGTTTTGTAAAGAAAAATTTTAAAATCAAAATCTTGAGGATTGATTTTAACATATGTCTAAGACTCAATATCTATAATAGTTACTTTAAACCTAGAGATCCTCTGTTGTCTTCTTTTTGTCATGTATGAATGCAAATTCTTCTTTAGTTTCTGAACTGTCTTGTCATGAATCAAAACTAGTAATTCAACATTCTCCCCCTTTTTGATTGATGACAACTTGTATATATATTGGAGAGAAAAATATTTCCCCCCATGAATATATGATATCTTTTTCCTGCATCAAATATGTTAGTGCACATACTTTTTCTCCCCCTTTCTCATCGACAAAAAAGAGATATAGCAAACAAAAATATAAAATAAAAGTGCAGAAATACATAAAAGAGATACTATTTAGTACAAGTCCCAATAATTAAATAAGTTGCAATAGAGTTTCATATGTTTAAATTGTCAATAGAAATTCATATCCAACTTACTTACGAAAAGAACCTACTCATCTTCCTCTTGTATAGGCTCCTTTCCGGGTCTAGAAGTTCCATGAGCACCGCTTCCTGTGCCACTAGTATCACTACTAGTATGTTCTTCGGAAGTTGACCATGTAAATCTAGGTTCTGGACGTTTACCGTGAGCTATTGAAGAAGCAGTTGTGGAAGACGGACATGAAATTACATCCCATAGGATAGAAAAGAATCCTTTTACTTTGTCTAATTTTTTACCAACTTTCTTTAAACGAGATTCTAATATTTGTTGATTTCTAGAAAGGATCTCGACGGATTCTCGCAAACTAGCTGATTGTGCAAGACGAATATCGTCATCTTCTTCGGGATGAGACGTGCGTTCTTGAATAATCGGTCCGCCTGATTGACGTTGATGTTGCTGATGCCATTCTTCATAGGAGGTAAATGTCGGAGGAGCTGACGGTAGTTTCATGAGGCTTATTGTGCGAATGTTGATAACTCCAATGGAAGAAGTTTCGGATTCCGGTTGAGGTGTTCCCACATTTAAAAGCAATCGCATTATATATTCACTAAAATAAATTGTTCTCATGTTACCGTTGTTGAAGGAGAGAAACTCATCCAATATTCGTCATAGCCAATTTACTTGTATTCCTCCCCATATCGCATATAAAGCTTTAAAATTTTCTGGGTAGATAAGTTCATATGACCCTGTTCTTGGAAGTATACTCTGCATTAAAGCTTTGTGAAGAATTCTAGCTTTTAGTCGAAGGAGAATAGATTTTTGTTCCGTCATATTATCTCCCATAAACATATGGCTAATTCGATCCCTTTGTCGAATATTACATTTGACATCATCTAGTGGAATGCCATAATTGGGAGTTTGAAGTATGTGTGCCATTCGATCCAAGGAGAAAAATACTTGCTGACCACACACTAAACTCCAAACACAATCATCCCTATTCGATAGGCGTTGGTGAGGAAGATTTAAATTAGCATAGAATAACTTTACCATGAGGTGGTTGATCTTGTGAGAATTGGCATTCAAGTCAAGTAGAGATTCCAAACCGGATCGACACATAAGTTCTTGTAAACCATAAGCCGCGAAATCGCTATAGACCATGAAAGAACCTTCAAAGATACTTGAGTTTTTCATTTTATGCCATCTTGTTACAGCCACATCATTGTATAGCCATTGAGCAATTTGGGCATCGGTAGGATCGACGGAAGAAGAACCTTATCTTTGACGTTTTGGAGGAGCCATTTGATTGAGTTTTTAGTGAATAAATTGAGGGTAATTGGGAATTTAGGGTTTTGGGCGAAATAGATTTGGTAAAAAACCGAGAAGAGTAAAGTGAAATGTGGGAAATAGGTAAGTAAATAGGGAAGATAAAGGCAGTTGGCCTACAGTCAGTCGATTGGTAATAACATTCAGTCGACTGGTGCACTGCTATTTGCAAAAAAATTCAACATCCAGTCGACTGAACGTGGTAGGTCAGTCAACTGACTGGTTTCCCGAGAGTTTTGAAACCCTGCATTCAGTCGACTGACCTTTATTTTCAGTCGACTGACTGGAAGTAAAAATTGCATGAAGCTAAGAAAACAATTTTTTTTATAAAGAATCAAATATATAAATAAAATACAAATAATCAGGAACAATAATATACAAGAAATGATAATTATTTTGGAGTTTTTGGAGAGCATTCTTGTGGTTCAACCTTGGTATGCTCAACAAGAGGTTGCAAAGGAGACCAATAATTTTGGCGTTCCCATGAGTTTGGAGATGCCGAAGGTTGAGTTGGAGATTGTTTCCAGCTATTCCAGCCGGATGAATTTGCTTGACGGGATGTTGAAGGTTGAACAACATCATGCTTAGATGATTTGCCACAAAACTTAAGTGCAATAGATTCAATAAGACTTAGACGATTTGAATTCATCTACTATTCGTAAAACATTTCTCTTTGTAAATTGACTTGCTTCTGTTGATAGCGATGGATTTCATCAATTTTTGGTTTTGTTTTTGGAGAAAGAAACAACGATCTTCGAGACTTTTTTGGTCTTGGTGAAAAACCGATGTGATATCTTCCTGGTTCATGAATGGGGGTAGGAGTTGGCAATGTTGGAGTCGAGCTACTAGATGAATCATAGTTACTTGAAGAGGTTGGAGTAGCAAAAGATAATTTTGAGTTAGAGGAATCATGAGAGTTTTGAGAGGCCATTGAGACGATTATAGTTTGTAAAGATTTTGTAAAAAATTTGTAATGATGATTAATAACTGAGAAGAGGCAGTTTATATAGTTGAATATGAGCTTAGAATGAATGGTTATAGACCTTCAAAAGTTAATAACCAGAGATTAAAATAGTGGGGCAGAATAATTTAAGGATATGAAAGATATATGGTTAAGAACGTATGAACCATATAACTCAACAGAAAATGTAATCATAGCATAACTGGTAAGCTATGGAGTTACCTGCTATGAGACCTAGGTTCAAGTCCCGGTGGCTATGTTATTTTCTAATTTTTTTTAGAACGAAAATATTCAAAATAAATAGAACCAATCTTCTACATGGAACAAGAAACAATCATAGCTTAAATGGTAAGAAGTATTTGAAAACATAGGAGTGGTTATGAGTTCAAGTCTTGCTAGAGTCATAAAAAAATTTTATTTTTGTTTTGAGTAAAAATTATATATATATATATATATATATTGTGAAGATGTGTTATTAGAAGCTACAAATATATATATATATATATATATATATATATATAAATTATAAATTTTTAAAAGAAATAACACCAAGCGCTCGTCTTAATTAACAAAAGTATTTTCGTTTAAAGGTTTTGTAAATATATCTGCCAATTGTTTATAAGAGGAAACAAATTCTAGATTTATCAAATTCTTTTCAATATTATCACGAAGAAAATGACGAAGAATGTCAATGTGTTTTGTTCGTGAGTGATTAACAGGATTTTAGATAAATTAATAGCACTAGAATTATCATAGTAAATAGTTGATTTAGTTAAATTAAAACCAAAATCTTGTAGTGTTTGTTGCATGTATATAACTTGAGCACATGTCAGGGCGGCAGAAATATATTATGCTTCACATGTCAATAATGAAACACAGTTTTGTTTCTTACTAAACCAAGATATAAGAGATCGTCCAATAAAATGACAAGTCCCACTTGTAATTTTTCTATCTGTCCGGCTTCCTCCAAAATCAGCATCACTATATGATACTAATTCAAAAGGACATTCCTTTGGATAGAATAGTCCAAAGTCCTTGGTTTCATTAAGATACCATAATATGCGTTTCAGTGCTCTCAAATGTGATTCTTTGGGATCTGCTTGAAATCATGCCTATAAACAAAAGCTCATCATTATATCAGGTCTACTAGCTGTTAAATATAGTAACGATCCAATCATACTTCGATATAATTTTTGGTCAATACTTTTTCCATTTTCATCTTTATCAAGATGTATGGTTGTACTCATAGGAGTTGGTTTGGTAGAAGTATTTTCCATACCAAAGCGTTTAATTAGATTGTTACAATATTTTTCTTGATTAATAAAAATACCATTTTCTAGTTGTTTTATTTGTAAGCCAAGAAAATAATTTAACTCACCCATATGTGACATTTCAAATTCATTTGTCATTATCTTAGAAAATTCTTGACAAAGCTTTTCATTTGTAGATCCAAAAATTATATCGTCAACATATATTTGGATAATTAAAATATCATGCTTGTTTCTTTTAATAAAAAGAGTTTGATCAACCTTTCCAATTTCAAAACCAGAATTTAGTAAATAACTTTTAAGACGATCGTACCAAGCACGAGGTGCTTGTTTTAAACCGTATAAAGCCTTTTTGAGTTTATAGACATGTCAGGAAATTGTTCATGTATAAATAATGGAGGTTGTTCAACATAAACATTTTCTTTTATAAAACCATTTAAAAAAGCACTTTTGACATCCATTTGATATAATTTAAAGTTATGAAAACATGCAAAAGCTAGTAAGATTCGTATTACTTTTAGTCTTGCGACTGGAGCAAACGTTTCTTCATAGTCAATTCCTTCCTCTTGATTATAACCTTGAGAAACTAATCTAGCTTTATTTCTAGTAATATTTCCTTGTTCATCTGCTTTATTTTTGAAAAACCATTTTGTACCAATAACTGATTGATCACTAGGCCGTGGAACTAAATCTCAAACGTCATTTCTTTAGAATTGGTTTAGTTCCTCTTGCATAGCGATTAACCAGTTTTCATCAGTAGATGCTTCTTTAATATTTTTAGGTTCAATATGAGAAAGAAAAGCTACATGACCCATTTGATTTAATTGACTTCTTGTCGTAACAGATGAATTTAGTTCTCCAATAACATTAATAGAAGGATGATCTCTTAATACTCTAGGTGGAGATCTTAATTCATTGTTATTGTGAGCAATGTTTTCATTAATTTAAAAAGTTGTAGTTTCTGTATTTGTGGTATTATCAGGGAAATCTTCATCATCTATTATACTTGGAGTTGGTTTAAAATTTTCATCAAAAGATACATGAAGAGTTTCTTCGATGAGATTTATTCTTTTATTATAAATTCGATAAGCTTTGCTACGATCCGAATATCCTAAAAAGATTCCTTCATCGGATTTTGGATCAAATTTACCAAGCTGATCTTTTGTATTTAACATAAAACATTTTGAACCGAAAACTTTAAAATAGGAAATATTTGGTTTTCGTCCATTAAGAAGTTCATAAGGAGTATTCTTAGTTAGTGGTCGAATAGAAACACGATTCAAAACATAACAAGCTGTGGCAACTACTTCAGCCCAAAAATATTTTGGTAACGTACTTCCATTTAACAAAGTCCTTGCACATTCTTGTAAGGTTCCATTTTTATGTTCTACAACCCCATTTTGTTGTGGAGTTCTAGGAAAAGAAAAATTATGGAATATTCCTTTTTTCTTACAGAAATGTTCAAAGGCTTCATTTTCGAATTCTCCTCCATGATCACTTCTTATGTTTTTGATTTTCAAACCTTTAAAATTTTGAAATCTTTTGACAAACGATTTAAAATTATCAAAAGTATCACTTTTATTTTTCATAATAATAGTCCAAGTATATCTAGAAAAACCATCAACAATTACAAACGCATATCTACTGTGATTAATGGATTGTACTTGTGTTGGTCCAAATAAATCCATATGTAGTAATCAAGTGGTTGTAAGGTTGAAATAACCTTTTTAGATTTAAAAGATGATTTAGTTAATTTTCCTAACTGACATGCATCACAAATATGATCTACTTTAAAATTCATTTTTGGTAGACCTTTTACTAAATCATTTTTAGAAAGTTTATAGTTTGGAAATTAATATGACAGAATCGTTTGTGCCATAACCAAGGATCATTTTCTTTGGCTATTAAACACATATCTGAATTATGTTTTATTTTCATATTCAGAACATAGATATTTCTGTCTCTATTTCCTTCAAAGATAAGATTTTGATCAAAAATACTACATTTGTTTTTAGAAAAAGTGATTTTGAATCCTTTGTCACACAATTGGCTGATACTAAGTAAATTATGTTTTAAATTTTTGACAAGTAAAACATTTGAAATAAGAGGTAAATTTGAAATACCATTGTTGCTCACATCGCCTTTGCCGATGATATATCCTTTAGAGTTGTCTCCAAATGTGACGGAGCCTCCATCTGTGTAAAAAATATTTGATAGCATATCTTTGTCCCCTGTCATATGTTTTGAGCAACCACTGTCGAGTATCCATTTTCCTCTTTTCTTGAGTGGGACCTACAAAAAATATAATATAGTATTGGTACCCACCTTTTTAATAGGGTCCTAAGAGTTAAATCTTAGGAAACCAAGCCCAAGAGGGCTCAGTATCCCATTTAAAAATATAATCTTTATTTTTATGAACAGTTTGTAAAAAGGTGTTTATATATTTCTTTCTAATCAAACTGTTGTTTGTTTTAGGAACCCAAATTTTTATGCTTTTTGAGTAAGAATTCCTTTTTGTCTGAACTTTAGTAGGATTAATATTTCTCCTAATTTTCTTTTTAGATGGAGCTGTTGTTTTCTTAACATATCCTAACCCTTTCTTACTTGACACAGATTGAGAGTTATCAATAATTTTTGATAATGTTTCTCTTCCTTTATTAAAGTTTGAAACATTTTTGGTGATGCTTTCTAACTTAGTTTTGAGACTACTATTATCTAATTCTATCAATTTTATTTTTGTTTTTAGTCATGATTTTCAGAAACAAGAGCATCATTCTTCTCTTTTTAAGTTTCAATTTCTTGACTCAAAAGAGTGAGTTGAGAATTGATATTAGAGAGTGATTCTTGTAATTTTTCAAGTTCTTCCTCTAATATTTTCTTTTCATCTCTAAGAATATCTCTTTCGAATTCTGCTTTGTTCTAATATTCACGAGTCTCCTTATATTTTCTTTTGAGATTTTTTAGAGTGTCAACAAGCTCCGAATTTATCTCAATCATATCATTAAAAGTAAAATCACTAACCTCGTTTTCAGTAGCCATGAAGCAGACATTTGCTTGCTCGTTTTCACTGTCACTACTGTTTTCTGATGAAGAAGTGTCTGAATCATCCCATGTTACGGAGAATGCTTTCTTTTTCTTGTCTTTTCTGCCTTTGAAATATTTCTTCTTTAATTCTGGGCATTCCTTCTGAATATGACCTTTCTTATGACAATTGAAACATTCTAGAACTAAGGATGATGGTTTGTTTGGAAAATTCCTTTTTCCATTATTTTTGTTATTTTTTAGGAATTTCAAGAACTTTTTAAAAATTTTGGCAATAAATGTTAGATCTTCTTCATCCGAATCTTCATCTTTTTCTTCCTCGGCATGAAAAGCTATGTTCTTTTTATCTTGTGCTTGTACTCGTTTTGCCTGCAAATTCACTTCATAGGACATTAGATTTCCTATTAACTCTTCAGGTTTTATGGTAGAGAGGTCATTAGCTTCTTCAGTAGCCAAGACTTTTCTCTCCCATTCATCCGTTAAAGAGTTTAGGATTTTTGATACAATATCAAAATCAGTGTACTTTTCTCCTAATCCTAATAGTGAATGATAGATATCTTGAAATCTAGAGTACATATCATTGATGGATTCATCTTGTTTCACTCTAAAGTTTTGAAACTGATTTTTGAGCATGGAGATTTTGCTTTGTTTGACCTTGTTAGTTCCTTCATGAGTGATTTTAAGCGTTCTCCATATTTCATAAGCAGTTTGACACATGCTAACACGATTAAATTCATTTCTATCTAGTGCACAGAATAACATGTTCATAGCTTTAGCATTGGCAGTAGCATCTAGTTTTTATGCGTTTGACCAAGTGGAATATTCTCCAGTAGGAGTAGTGTATTCATTTTGTGTGATATTCCATGATTCAAAACTATTTGATTGCATATAGATTCTCATATGAGTAGACCAATAATTATAGTTTAAACCATCAAAGAAAGGAGGTCGTGCAGTGGATTGACCTTCAATAAAACTAGTGTTAGTGACAGTGTTAGTGGTAGTGCTGGTGTTATTTTTCATATTAATAAGATATCAGATAACTTTGTAACGGTTATAAGATGCCTTGCTCTGATACCAAATGAAAGTGTATAAGAGCGTATAATATGGATAAACAGTAATACATAGTATAAATAGTAAATAACGCAAAATTTAAATGCAGTAAGTAAAATGACACCAGAGATTTTATACTGGTTCGGAGCACCGTCCTACGTCCAGTCCCAGACTAACTTCTAGCTTTAACTAACAATACCCTTTCTTAACCCGGAGGAATAGGTAAACAACACCTGAGCAGCAGAACAGGATTTTTGCCTCAGCATCAGAAGAGGACTTTCCCTTGTCTGAGCAGTAGAACAGGACTTTAACAAAGTACAATGTAGTTGACTTAATGTGTTCTTGATAACACTGATTTGTCTATTAAGATTACAAACTTCCTATAATCAATTCCTCAAGAATATAAAGAGTATGTGAAGATTTTAAAGGAAGAATATTGCTAAGAATCAAAGTATATGTTATATAATTCAAAGATTCAAAGCAATGGAGAGTATGAATGCACTAGAATAATTACAAGAGAGAATATAGAGAATTAGAATCAGAAAATTGGTGATTATGAAGTGAGGGATAACTCCTATATATAGTTTTCACAGAGATGCAACTCTTAGTCAAGAGTTTCAGCCAAGAGAGACATCTATTCATGCAGTGCATCCCTTCATGGAAGAAGATGTCCATTCAGAAATTTTGCAGTTGAAGCCGGTTCAGTCGACTGGTATATTGGGTCAGTCGACTGGTGTTTGAATATTTAAAAATTTAAAATATTTGCTGTTTCCAAATTATTAACAGTTTTCACTGCTGTGCATATGCACAGTCAGTCGACTGACAAGAACAGCCAGTCGACTGGCTGTGCATAAATTGCACAGTGAATTCCGTTTTGTAAAGAAAAATTTTAAAATCAAAAACTTGACGATTGATTTTAACATATGTCTAAGACTCAATATCTATAATAGTTACTTTAAACCTAGAGATCCTCTGTTGTCTTCTTTTTGTCATGTATGAATGCAAATTCTTCTTTAGTTTCTGAACTGTCTTGTCATAAATCAAAACTAGTAATTCAACATTCCCAAATCCATAGCACCTGCTGCGGGATAGTAGATCCATGACAAACTCGAAAATAGCGTCCTCCTCATCAGCTATCAACTCATCCCGTCCTATCTCAGCTAGCAGTTATGCCCATGCTTCCTAGAACTCTTGCTGTAATACAAAATACAAAATACAATTTAGTAGAGTAATCGCTATACTAACAAACAAAAAGTTAAAATGGTCACTGGTATAAATAACACAAATATATATATATATATATATATATATATATGTGTGTGTGTGTGTGTACTTGATTAATTAACTGTTAACTTTTAACTTAATTATAATATACTTACATATGCAGTAGTCGCTTTATCATCATGCTCCCAAGAGTTTATGATTGAGCCTGAATCATCGATCTGCTTCACGGCATGAGTATGAGCAAAAACTTCCCAATATGAAACAACATCTCTGCGCGCTCTTTCCTGAAATATATATATGTATGTGTATATATATATATTAACTATCTATTAACAACTTATAACTTAAAATATAAAAATATGAACATAAAAATTTACCAAATCCTCGTGATGATGCTGGAATGACTTGGAACCATTGCGATGTGTAACGGGATTCTTATTTCTGTTTACGGAGTCCCTATCTGACCCGCCCTGTAAATTTAAATTGGAAATAACATTTTGCAGTTCTAAATTATGTGTTAAATAACTACTACAAAACATGTCATTTGCATCGGTTGTTTACCCCCATTTTGCATCAGTTCAACATCTGATGCATATGAAACTGATGCAACGGGCTTAACAGTTTTGCATCAGTTTTAAAACCGATGCAAAACGGTCCTTTTTGCATCGGTTGTTACTAACAACTTATGCAAAATACGGTTGGTTGTTTGGACACAGTCCTTATGTTGCATCGGTTGTAATGAAAACCGATGCAACAAAGGAACTAGTTGCATAGGTTGTTGTTGGGAACCGATGCAACATAAGAGTCTTTGGGTTTAAAAGGCTTCTTTGTTGCATTGGTTTTTTATAACAACCGGTGCAAACTAATCCCTCTATTGCATCAACTATTTATACGTGATGCAAAAATACCATTTTCAGAAATCATTATTACAGTACTCAAATAGACTATATATATATATATTATTGACTATAACAAACAATTATTGCATGCAATATTACAATCATTCAAAATTAAATTTGATGGCAAATACAAACTGAATTACATAATACCAAAATAAACATATATCAGTTATAGTGTTAATAAACTATACAAAATAATGGTTCGTACATTAATTTTAGCAGCATAATTTAGATCTTTAGTACAATCATTAAGTGGTATAGTCTTAATTCAGATCCTAGGCATAATTTAGACATTTCCACCGCCAGCCAAAACAAGATCTATAATGCATTGTCGGAAGCTTGCACCATGGAAATCATCAGAAACATAGAAGTTCAAACCATCAAATAGCTTGGATTCCTGCATGCAAGACAATAACTTAATATTTAATGAAAAGTCCAAGGTAAAATGGAATTTTGAATGCTTATGGTAGAAACCGAACCTTTTGCAAAGCTCTTAGTCTACCAGTTTTAGGACCATCAAAACAACCATGTATGTCATGAGTTACTTCATATTGTTCTTCAGGAACAGGTTTTCCAGCTTCCAAGCATGCTTTGACCCTTGAAGAAAAAACATGAAGTTCAAGAATAATTGTATGAACACAACATGTTTATCAAATGAATGGCTCTGTTCAAGACAAACTCTCTCATGAATGTCGCTTATTACCACTCAAAGATGTTACAATTAAAAGATTTTTTCGCCCAAAAATCTTAGCCACTGTAAATTCTCCTATATCAAGGATAGAAATTTATAAGCAACTATATTTTAAGTTAAGAAAATATGTGACAGGGATCTCAAACAATAATGTTTATCTAATAAGCACGACTACAATTGAATTTTTTTAAAGAGAAGCTCATCCTTAAATCATATTAAATGTCGGATTAAGCTGGTACACATGCATAAAAGTGAAAAATTGAAAAACACAGTTATAGGCATGTCTACATACATTCCATAGTGAGAATCCATTTCCCTCTCAATATAGACATTAGATCAATCCATGAGTTATGATTTGTTCAAATAATAGGTTTTTTTAATACTTGTCTTCTTAACATTTATCCAATTGAATTAATTTTTAAAGCGTAGAAATCCTATTTTCACTTTCTTCCCGTTCAAGATTTTTATAAATATTTTGGCATGAAAATTTAATTCAATTTATCTCTTACATTTGAGGATTAGAATGGGAGGTTTTCGAAGTAGACGTGGAATCTAGCATAGTGTCCATGTACACATAAATATCTTAGTTTAGATTGAAGAGAACAATCATGTATGATAACACGTGCATGTATCATTGTCATTTGTATAATAATCGTGCACGCTTGCATTGGGTTTGGATACATATATTAAAGAAAACATCATTGACGTGGCTACATCATTTGAGAAAACGACACCATGCATTTTGAAAGAATTTGCTTCCTCAAAAGGTTCGAGACATGAGTTTTACCCATTGGAGGAAGAAGAAACATTTTTAATTGCAGAAACAGAAAGTACTATATGAGTTCACAACACTAAAATGAGAAAGAGAGAGTGGATGAAATGGTTTAGAAAATCAGAGCTCGACTAATGGAAACAAGATTACTACCTATGCAAGGGACACTTATGCAATGTATGCAAACTGGTGAGAATCCTTAGAGCTGTATGCAGTGTATGCAAATTACAGTGATTAAGGAATTAATTATCGAAATTTAAATGATATCATAATAATATTATAATTTACTTTTACCTTTTGATGTGTGCGCTTCTCCCCAACTTTCTTTACCCTGTTAAACCAATGATATTACAACAACATGAGTAACCTTGTATATTAGTTTCATCAAATAACCAATAATGAAGCTAAAGCTATTAAAATATTGTAAGGGGGAGGGGTGATCAATCCCTCTCAGCAGAAAAATAGAATATTGCAATTTGGCGTGATAGAACAAACAGATAATTATAGATCACAGAAAAAATTAATATAGAGACAAGAGAGAACACACAGATTTATAGTGGTTCCACTATCGCGAGATAGTGTACGTCCACTTTAATGGGGAAGAGCTTTATTACTATTTGAAGAGGTTACAGAGTAAAGAAATGAAGAAAAAAAGAAAAGAGATTGTTCTCTCACATCTGATATCTTAACATTCTCTATACCTCTCTTTATATATAGAGAAAAGTTACTTAGGGATGAAGCAATTGATTTATGTAAATAAATCAATTCATGGAATAATAATATTCCCATTAATTGCCTTGCCATGTAATTGATTGATAATATTCCATTTTCTCCATCAATCAATTATTTCCCTATTTGATTCCTTTTGTTTCTCCTTTTATAAAATATGGCAATCAAATATATATGGAAAATATCTCCCAATCCCCATCTCTTTAATTTCTCTTTCCATTTCCTTCATGCACAGAACGGGTAACTAAATACCGAGAATATCTCCAAAATCTATTAATTTTGGAAATATTGTATCACCAAAAAATCCTAATAATCTCCACCTTGATACAATATCTCTTCCAATCCAAGATACTCCAAAATGAATGCTTCCCAATGAGTTCCTGCAAAAGACACCTCTCATTGCACTTTGTTAATGAACTCCGGCAAGGCCACCGCCCACCAACAAAGTGTTGGAAACACTCAAAAAAAATAAGGCAGACGTTGTGCAACCAAAAAATAAACTCATATCTCTTCATACAAGAAGAATGCCACATCTTCTCTTAACTCAACCAAGTTACTCTCTTCCCCATAGTGCCACCATGTGGCACCTAGCACTTCATCAAGTGAATCAAGTTCGAGCAATGCTCGAACTTAGTAGCACGTAAGGCCTTCGTAAACATATCTGCTGCATTGTCATTTGTATGAACCTTCTGAAGGCGAACTAACTTCTCTTCATTCATGGAAATAAGGAAAGACTATCTTACGTCTATATGCTTTGTTCTGGAGCTGAAAGCCAAATTTTCAGCTAAATGAATTGCACTCTGACTATCACAATTCACCAAACAATTATCTTGTACAAAGCCCAAATCACACAACAACTTCTTCAAATAAAGTGCCTCCTTAGCCGCCTCAACTGCAGCTATCAACTCTGCCTTTGTAGTAGACAAAGCAACTATAGTCTGCAACCTTGCTCTCCAACTAATAGCCGTTCCTCCAAGAGTGAACACATAGCCTGAGGTTGACTTCCTTCCATCTCTATCTCCGGCATAGCCTGAATCACAAAATCCAATCAAGTTGAAATCTTTATTTCTGCCGCCAAAAACAAGACCATAATCTGATGTTCCTCTAAGATATCTAAAAATATACTTCACTGCCTCCCAATGCGATTTTCCCGGATTTGCTGTATATCTACTAACTAATCCAACAGCCTGAGCAATGTCAGGTCTAGTGCACACCATAGCATACATCAAGCTACCTACCGCACTCGCATAAGGCACCTTTTTCATGTAGGCCTTGTCCTTTTCTGAGATCGGAGAGCCTTTGTTAGAGAGCTGTATATGCAAAGGCATGGGTGTACTGATAGCCTTTGCTCCATCCATGCTAAACCGAGCAAGCACCTTTTGAATATATTCCTTTTGAGTAAGTCTCAAAAGTCCAAGCTTTCTATCTCTTTGGATTTCCATCCCTAAAATTTTATTTGCTTCTCCAAGGTCTTTCATTTCGAATTCCGCTTTTAATTTCAACTTCAACTCATCAACTTCAGCTTTATCCTTAGAAGCAATCAACATATCATCCACGTACAAAAGCAAATACACCCAATTACTATTCTTTAAATGCTTGAAATAAACACATGCATCTTTAGTACTACGATTAAAACCATGTGAAAGCATAAAAGAATCAAACCTTTTGTACCATTGTCTAGGCGACTGTTTTAGACCATAAAGAGATTTCTTCAACCTGCATACCCAATCTGATTTTCCATCTACAATAAATCCTTCTAGCTGCTTCATGTAAATGGTTTCTTCCAAATCACCATGCAAGAAAGCAGTCTTCACATCAAGTTATTCTAACTCCAAATCGTGAGCAGCAACTATCGCAAGTAGGATTCAAATTGAAGTTTGTCTAACAACTGGAGAAAATATTTCATCATACTCCAACCCTTTTTTTTGTGAAAACCCTTTGGCTACCAATCTTGCCTTGTATCTACCATCGTCTTTCAGCTTGAACACCCACTTGCAACCTATGGCTCGGCTTCCTTGAGGTAGTGGTACCAAATCCCAAGTCTTGTTCTTCTGCAAAGACTGTATCTCCTCTTCCATAGCGCAATTCCACTTCGAATTATCATTCGACTTCATGGCTTCTTCAAGTCTTAATGGTTCATCATGAACAACATGTAAAGCATACTCAAACTGATCATCGAGGCTCAAATTTGCATAATCCCAATCTCCATATCTAATTGGAGCTCTCTTTGGTCTCTGACTAACCCGAATGACTATATCGCCTGACTCTCCTTCAGCTCCATCTTGAGCTCCATCTTGAGCTGAATCCTCTCTAGCTTCATGACCATCTCCATCACTACTAGAGGAAATCTGTTGACTATCATGTGATGTATCATCAACTGTTCTATCACTATTGCCAATAGTAATAGCTGTACTTCGGGTTTGAAAGTTGGGAATCTCGGTCTTTTCGGCCTTCTCATCAACTGAATCTGAACCGTCTGATAAACCTTCCAAAGGTTTAAACATTGCTGATTCGTCAAAAGTCACATGTCTGGAGTGTATAACTTTCTTCGTAACTGGATTCCAAATTCTGTATCCTTTTATTCCATCTGTATAACCAAGAAAAACACACTTAGAGGCCCTAGGCTCCAACTTATCTTGTCCTGTATTGTGAATATAAACTGGACATCCAAATATACGAAAATAACTTTATAAAGTGCTTTTACGTCTCCATAACTCCTCTGGAATCTTCCCACCAATGGATGAGCACGGAATCCGATTAATAATACGTGCTGCAGTCGAAATAGCTTCAGCCCAAAAACCCTTAGACATACCCGTAGTCAATATCAAGCAACGGGCCTTCTCAAGTAGAGTCCTATTCATCCTCTCAGTAACCCCATTGGATTGCGGATCACCAGGTGTAGTAAAATGTCTTCTAATACCGCGTTGTCTGCAGTAGTCGAGGAACTCTTTGGAGACATATTCGCCACCATTATCGGATCTAAGAATCTTCAATTTCTTTCCTGTTTGGTTTTCAACAAGAGCTAACCAAACCTTAATATTCTGAAATACTTCCGACTTAGCTTTCATTACATACACCCAAACCTTGCGCGAGTAGTCATCAATGAATGAAACAAAATAATAAGCTCCACCAATGGAAGCAGTAGGGTATGGCCCCCAAACATCTGAATGTACATAATCAAGTACACTCTTAGAAGTATGCATACCGTCACCAAAAGAAACTCTGGTTTGCTTTGCCAATACACACTCCTTGCAAAAGTTCAACTTGTTGAAGATTTCTCCCTTGATCTTTTTCTTCTTACGAGGCAACTCTAAGTTCTTCTCCGAAGTATGACCTAGTCTCACATGCCAAAGCTCGGTAGCATCCAAACTTTTAGAACTATCAACTCCAACACATAATTCTCCATGAACAGTGGTACCCATCAGCAAATACAGATTTCTTACCATAACACCCTTCATCAATACAAGTGCCTCTCCAGAAACTCTCAAACCATCTTTGACAACGGTTATCTTGCATCCCAATGATGCCAATTTGCCTAATGATATCAATGACTTTCGAAGACCAGGAACATAGCGAACATCTGAAAGTGTGCGAACAATCCCATCATACATGCGAATGCGAACTGAACCAACTCCCATAGACTTACATGTAGCATCGTTCCCCATAAGGATGGAACTTCCTTCTTTAGCATCAAAGGAAGAAAAATAATCCTTATTAGGAGTCATGTGAAATGATGCTCCAGAATCTAATATCCAGTGGTCTGCAACATCTGATACAACCGCTGTCAATAAATCACTATCATCTTTCTCCATCGCAATAGATGAAGAACCTTCAGTCTTCTTCTCCAGATCTGGGCAGTCTCTTCTCTAATGACCTGATTTCTTACAATGATGACACCTTCCATCTTTTGACTTACTCCGCCAATGAGGCTTCCTAGAATTGGAACGCCCCCTATAATTCTTCACTTTCTTCTCTGCTCTACCTCTCTCAACAAATAAACCTGAACTACTATTACTTCCTCCAATACTATCACCAACACCAAACTCTTTCATCTGATCTCTCAACTCCTCACTGAGCAAACCTGTCTTCACATCATCTAATGTCAATGTATCTCTACCATAGATAAGGCTGTTAGCGAAACCAGTGTATCGTTCTGGAAGCGAACACAACAGAATCATTGTTTTCTGTTCTTCATCAATTTTCAACTCAACAGACTTCATCTTCATCAACAGGTCATCAAACACACTTAGATGTGTTTTAATTAAAGAACCTTCCTTCATTTTATAAGTGGAAAAAGTCTTCAATAGGATCAGACGGGTAGTTTGGGATTTCTTCATGTAGAGGTCCTCCAACTTCTTCCAAATGCCTTTGGCTGTGGTTTCCTGACTGATTTCAGAAATTACATTCTTTCCCATAGCAAGCTGGAGAGTAGTAAAGGCCCATTCTTCCATCTCTTCTAATTCCACTGATGAAATATCAGCAGGCAGTGTCTCTGTATCAAATACTACTCGATGAACGCGATTTCTCCTCAAAACTGCTTTCATCATCCATTGCCCTTTTTCAAAATCTCCTTCACCATTCCACTTCTTTATTATCAACTGTGATCCTGAAGCCACATAGGAGCCTCTGACGTATGGAGCAACTACTGGCGCTAAAGTACTATTTGTACTATTTTCATCTCCTCCTGCCATTCTACCAAAACACCTTCTTTGCGAACCTCGCTCTGATACCAGTTGTAAGGGGGAGGGGTGATCAATCCCTCTCAGCAGAAAAATAGGATCTTGCAATTTGGCATGATAGAACAAACAGATAATTATAGATCACAGAAAAAATTAATATAGAGACAAGAGAGAACACATAGATTTATAGTGGTTCCACTATCGCTAGATAGTGTACGTCCACTTTAATGGGGAAGAGCTTTATTACTATTTGAAGAGGTTACAGAGTAAAGAAATGAAGAAAAAATAAACAAGAGATTGTTCTCTCACATCTGATATCTTAACATTCTCTATGCCTCTCTTTATATAAAGAGAAAAGTTACTTAGGGATGAAGCAATTGATTTATGTAAATAAATCAATTCATGGAATAATAATATTCCCATTAATTGTCTTGCCATGTAATTGATTGATAATATTCCATTTTCTCCATCAATCAGTTATTTCCCTATTTGATTCCTTTTGTTTCTCCTTTTATAAAATATGGCAATCAAATATATATGGCAAATATCTCCAAATCCCTATCTCTTTAATTTCTCTTTCCATTTCTTTCATGCACAGAACGGGTAACTAAATACCGAGAATATCTCCAAAATCTATTAATTTTGGAAATATTGTATCACCAAAAAATCCTAATAAATATTAGAAGTCTTAACAGTTTCAGCGAAAAAATATATCATATATTCTCCTATATACTATGCCAAGGATGAAAAACTGAAATTCATACAACTAATAGTTGACAAAAAGTGATATTATGCTTTAGTGAAAATTTGAATTAAGAATCCTTAAATAACTTAATTTATCGGAATTTTAATCTTATTAGAAATGTATATTGAAATATTTCTGCTACCAAGCTTCAGTTGCAGAGTATAAAGCCTTGAGCAACATGATATAATGTTCATGAAGGACTAAAAAAATACCTACTCTACAATTTAGCGAATTTACTGTCTCGTTATAAAGATTTAACTTGTTTCACATTCAAACTATGTTCATAAAATTTAATAATGAAAGTTAGAGAAAATTGTTAAGCATAACCAATGTTCAAACAATACATCAAGTTAAAAGAGACATCATTAATAAAATATAGTAAACAACTTGTGTTTATAACTGAATTTTTTTTGTCCTTGAAAATGGAAGAAGCAAACCTGAAGAAACCTGAAAAATCGGAAGCCCTTTCTGCTTCAGTGGAAGTGGTTGACGAGTTCACTGAAGAAACCTGAAGTTGAGAAATAATTATTTCTCGAAATATCAATTGAAATTGATGTGGAATTAAAAAGTTTGAGCTACTACAGTACAGACAATGAGAATAATTTCCATAATAAATGAAACTGTACTTATCAATGATATAGTGCAAGGGCCCTTTCTATACTTAGATCACCATCCAATATACGAGTATACAGTGGTCGACGTAATTGTAATAAAGAACAGTCCATCTTCTACAAAATAATTGATGACGTGTACCCATTCAATAAATAACAATTATGTTTCATGCTATGCAAATTTAGAATTTAGAATATTTCTAGAATCATGTCCTTTGTTTATTCAAAGTGGAAAATAGATACCGGGTAGAGCAATGAAAGCATCAGCATGTCGAGCCATCTCAGCCTTCCTTTGGTGCATTCCTGAAACTGCTTTAACCTCCCTTACTGTCTCCCTAGTAATCTGAACATAAATTTTCTTTATGATTTTCTTACTTTGTTTCTAAATAAAGCATTGATATATACACCACAAAATTTATTCTAATAAATTTACACAATGTTCAACAATAGTTTATAGACAAACAAACATGAGTAAAATGAAGTAGAGGTAAATTATTTTAGTCATCGGATGATGCGTACAACTGAGTAGTGTGTTGGACCAGCTGCTATACAAATTGGAATAATTTTGGGAAGGACACACATGGTGTTAACATTGATAGTCAATCCAAAAACGAAGAGAAAAAATCATGTGTATTTGTTTAGTAGGAGCAAACTTTGTTACTGTGATAATTAGGTGGGAATCCAAATCGTAGTCTAGAGAATGAATTATTCATATTCTTTGATCATTTTTTTATCAAAAGGTTATGAAATATTTGTTTTAATAACATCCAATTACACTTAAATTATTATTTAAACATTCTACGTGTTTTAAAAAGTATTTGAATAAAAGTGCAATTTATTCACATCAATTAGTGCATAAAAAATTATCACTAGTTGCGTGAATGAGATTCAAATATATAACACAATATTTCATTGTGTGTTTCTACATTAGTGTGATCAGAATTGCAGTACTCACATTATTAATTATGTGAACACAAACTTTATACGCTAAATTTCACAATATTTAACTAGTCTATACTTGTATCTATAAAGCATTAAGTAACTTCCTTTTTATAGGTGTTTCTTAAATAAACTAATCACAATGTTAAATGCATGTCCACATACAGATATACTGAAAGCAGTACTGGTATAAAGGACCACTAATAACTTATTTTATTCTTTCTCAATGACTGGAAATTAAAATAGGAAAGCCATAAAGTTGAGTCGTTGAACATGACTTTGATATTAAAATGACCTAGTGAATTGAAACACAAACGCTTTATTTCTGAATATCCAAATAAACCAGACGACTTGTTCGTAATATTTTGAAAAAATGTTGTATGAAGTTCTCGCATCATGGACCTGGAAAATAAAAATCATTATTGTTCGGTTTAACTCAAGCATAATAGAATCTTTCATGGACATTTTAGTACGTTGATTAGGTCAGACTGGATTAGTGATTTTGGCCGATTAAAACACTTTTGGTTATAATTGAAATGCAAACCCACCAAGATAGACTTTGTTTCTTTCAGAAGAGTACAAATTCTCGAGTTGGTAATATTTTTGCCCAATGTTTTATATTATTTTTAGGACTTCTCATGTATCATAGTACACTTGACTTGACTAGCTAGTTGCATATAGATCCTATGGAAACTTACCCGGATCCAGCAATCAAAAATTAAAAGACCCTGATTTGATGGATCATGTTCAAACTTCGAACTATGACTATATTGAGTATGGTGTACTGAATAATTATAAGTGAATCTTCCCCTTTTCTAATACAGCTCCCCACAGAAGTTTCCAGGTTGCAACTTACAGTCAAATATGACGATTATATCACAATTTAATTCAACTTACTCTTAACATTTTGAAATTCATGCCCTTTCTCTTCTATAAATACAAAACTACATGCATACAGTCAAACATAATGTACATACCTGATCCAATAGAATAAGACGGTAATCTTCAGAAGACTTTTTAATCCATCCATTGGCTTCCACCGGGCGTGAACGCCTTGAAGGAACAGCAAATAAGGCAACGTATGCTCTCCTTTCCAACTATTTTCAACACTCATACTTAATAATTAAGGATTTCCAACATTCATGCTTAATATAAAAAGAATGCCTTGAACGACTTCGTGGGCAAATACCGTGATAGTGGTCGAGGAATCTTCATCGGAGTAAACGAGTGGGACGGTGAACCGAAGGTCGCGAAGGCTGAGATCCGAAACTGAAAACCAATCTCCGATGCTGTAATTGTTTTTGCTGTTGTTTTTATTTGCCTTTTGATTTTGTGATGGCGCCATTGTTATTGATGAAAAGCCGTGCTTCCAAGGGGGTGTCACACACCAATATTTTGCGTGTCCTCAAATAGCTTGGGAAAAGAGACGAGCGAAAGGCAGCATTTGGAAAGGGCTTTGGGAAAGTGGTAAGATCATCAGTCGGATTTAATGAGAAGTGGTGAAAATCAATTTCTAGGGTTTTTTTTGTTTTGAAGCAAGCGGAATACATTTTAGGGGAAACGAATGGGAAAATAAGCGGGTTAAAAAATTGGGATAGCGGGAATTGAAACTATTTGCATCCATGTATTTTCTTCGGTTGTTGGTGACAACTGATGCAAATTTGATTTTTTATTGCCTATTGCTTTTCACGTACCAATTGCACCAGTTATTAAGATAGAATTGATGTAAGAAGTTCTATTTGCATCAGTTTTTACTTCAACCGATTCAAATGAGGCGAAGCAATATGCACTTTTTGTACTAATGTAATACACACAACAATTTAAAGTAACTAATATGTGGTAGACATACCTGGAACTCTTCGTTGCCCCACCATGTGACCCAGTCCTCCCACACGCTAACACTCATCCAGTATGATTTTTTTTCCGCTCTTCTCAAAATGGACACTGTATCCTTATAATTTTTGGCAATTTTGCTGCTCCAATGACGCTACACCAGGGATACATCAGTCTCTTGTACGTTGACCGAACCCTACACTTTGAGAAAATGAAAGTTATTTTAATCACTAATATATGTAAAAGCTCATTCAATAAGAATATTTTTTCCATAGTATGTTTGCTACACTTTTCCCTTAATCTATTTAACTGTTTATGTAACGACCCGTAAATTTTTATAACTAAATTTGTTAATTTAATAAGTTTTTTGTAATTAATTTAGAAAGAAATAAAAAAAATTAATTTTTAATGAAATGAATGTTAAGAATGAATTGTAGCAATGGTTATATTGACAATTGAAGTGAAATCACAATAATAATGAAATAGTGTAAATTGTTGCACTTGGGTATAATATAGAAAATGAGTAAATAAAAGTAAGTGATGAATTAACCAATGAAATAATATATATTGCTTAATAGTAACTGAACGTAAATTAAGGTAATAAAGTTATAGCAAGTTGATAAATGAAAAATTTAGTGCAATCCCAATTAATTGAAACAATTGTAAGGTTTTAATTGATTGTAATTAGTAAATTGGGAAATAGATTCAAAGTTATATTAATTGATAAAATAATACGTAATAAATTGTAATTTGATAGGATCAATGCTAGAAAATAATTATAATAATTGTTGTTTGATAATAAAGTATGAATGGGATTAAATTAGGCAAATGGTGATAATTATTAATTGTTTACCCATTTATTTAATCTATTGAATTAGATCTAAATCCATTGCAACTAAACGTAATTAATTACTAAGTTAATATGAATTTAGCTGATGATTATAAACCATTAGGGCAATTGGATGTATAGTAGTGTTAAAGTTATCCATAAGATAATGGTTGATTTAATAAAAAGAATGTGGATTAAGATTTATTAATTTAAATTTAATAATTTGGATTAATTAAAAATAAATGGAACTTAAAATTTAATGTGAAATCAATGGCAGTTAATTGACTTAATTTGTGCAGTTAGGGTAGATTTGATTTGTCATTGAAGATTGTTAATTCAACAAGAAGTAACCAATGTAAACTCTATCCATAATATGGAAATTGACTGAATGAAAACAATTGAAATTCATGTTTGATAAATTTATTGGATTTTGAGCTGTAATAAATTGATCATTGAAATTGAATGAAATAAATATTACGTTAATGGGAATTAATATGAAATGAAACATACATTAATGAAATGTAATATAAATCAATGCTAATCATACCCATAAGATGTCGATTATTGAATAGCAAGATTTTAAATCAAATAAATGGATTTATTGAGATTTCAATTGATAATTAATAAATGTATTAAAATTGAAACTAAATACGGTAATGGGTAAGTTTATTAACTTTAAATTGATATCTGAATTGTTTAAAGGATTGTAATGGTGTAGGAAATCAAAAATGATAAAATTTGTGAATTTTGGAATTGGAATGTAAGATTTGATTTTATTAATTTAATATTTATTTAATTAATTAACTGGAAAATAGCCATTTTGGCCACTGACTCGGATTTCGACGAAACCAATTTCATCGAATCCGTAAAGGTGAATTATTATAGGATTTCAAGTTTCATAACGATAGGGCTTGACGTTTGATCATATGGGCCTGAAACGCCTTGAAATCGGTTAAATTGAAATTAATTGAAATCAATTTGAATTAACTTGATTTTTGCATAACTTCTTCATACGATAGAATTTGGACTTGAAACTATTCAATTGCGTTTAAAATATTTAAAAACACCTATCTTGATATATGGGTTGACGCATTTTCGTTCCAGAGTCGAAACAGGCTTTTGGGCCGATATCGCTCAATCAAATCTGATCCGTTCTTCCTATTTTCAGCCCTACCTATAAATGCCTCGTTATAAACCCTAATTGTTCCTCATTGTCATTTGTCTGTATGTATAATTCATTCTGTTCCTCCTCTTCCTCAATGGCAGAAAAATTCCCATAACCAAAATTCCATTTGCAATTTCAAATAAAATTAAAAGCCAAAATTTGGACATTTTAATGCTCGTTTGGACGAATTGGAGACTGTTCAAATTTTGGGTTTAAATTGGATTTAAATTCAGTTTAAATTCAAAAGGTGAGTGTTTTAACCCACTCACGACTTCTAGAATTTCTTATGTGTGTTAAATTAATTTCTGATATGATTAGAAATTTATTTATGACAGTTTGGCATATTTTTAATCATCATCCCAATTAAATTGAATTCGTTGAATTAAATTGTTATTTAATTTATTATTGAATATAAACTGCCTGTAAATGCCTTTTTATTTATTTTCTGATTATATATTGATTGAATTAGATGATGATTGTGATAAGTGGTTGATGATTGATATTTGATGAATGGATGTTGTATTTTATATTGTATAAATTGCAAGTTGTTATGCATTTTTATTTCATTGGGGATTGCGGTTTGAAATGATATATAACCGTATTTTTATTTTAAATTACGGATTGAAATGATAAATATCCATATCACTTGACCATAGGGTAGAAAATTATATACAGACATCGTAGTCTATATATAAAAATATTTTGAAATGATTTCTATGGTTTTGGAAAAAATATATGGTTTAATGAATATTGATTTTGATATTATATAAATATTATTTTTATATATAGTTAAATGATTTAATTTAAGCCATGTATAAGTTTGTTAAATAAAAATTAAGTTTAATAATAGAGTCTGATTTTTATTAAAATAAATGTGAGTAAGTATTTAAACTTTATTTTAATATAGAGTGTATAATGATATAAATAAATTAAGGTTGGGAGATAAATTGGAGGTTTATTTGAAATTAAATTTATTTAAGAATTAAACTCTAAAGGGTTGATGTGAAATTTATTAAATTGGAAATTTTAAAAAGGTACAATTGTTATAACTTGATTTTTTGGTCAGGGTGAATTAAATGAGTATTTCAAGCATAAATAAAGTGAAGGAAATATTTAGTTATTTGTAATTTGAGTTTTTTAAGGATAATGGATTTATTATGCGAATATTTCAAAACTAAATAATAGAACATTGAATTGTTAAATCGTAATTATCAACCTTAGTTTTGAAATTATTTAATACTCAAAGTTTGAATTATATTGAAATTGATCTGGTTTAATGAAACTGAAAGTGAGTTGAAAGTTATGAATTGAGATTTAATTTAAAGGGGATAAAATTGTGAAGTCGAGGAAATTATTTTACTTTATAAAGCGATTTTAAATTCAAACTATTTTATTTTATATACTGTTTGAATATCCAAACCATTTAAGTTTTGAATGTTATGGTTTACATGCTATGAAATTCGAAGTATTATGTTTTGAAAGGTTATGTTTCAAGTGTTTGGTTTCGAAATATTATAAATACGAAAGTGCTATGATTTTGGAAAAGAGATATATTTGAAATAAAATGATATTATGTTGATCTGGGTTTTTATAAAAATGATATCATAATGATTTGGGTTTTGAAATGGAAAGGATATCATATTTATATGGTTTCGAAATGGATATTATATTCTGGTTTTGAAGTATAAATTATTTTGAAATGACCGCGGTGTTATAATAACGTTTGGTTATTGAAGAGACCGGGATCCGAAGTTGTCATACTCTCTGCCAACTTCGAAAACCAGTTTAACAACCGTATACGCGGTGGAGATTCCAGAATGAAGTAGGATGGTGGCGGCGTTTTCCTTTGAGGTAATTACGCGGACCCGAATCCCATGAGTTGGCATAAGGTGGCTAAAACAGTAGCGATTGACGGGCTAAGAAGGTAGCACCTTTTATCGGACACACTCCTTCGATACCATTCTATTACTTTGTGATTATTTGGGGCCCTTTTTGATTTTAGGGGTGTGGCTCGAGGTGGGCGGTAGTAGCTGCTACGCACTACCACCGGTCCGAAAGCATAATTGGTATATCTACCCTGGCATTGCTTAGTTGTGCTGTGTCACCTACCCTAGCGCGCCTTATACGATTTTATTTTGTACCATACCTATGGAGTGCCCTTTGACGACGTTCAGTACGGAGGAGATTAGGGTTCTGTGAAGACTATGAGAATATAAAAGTGTATTAAGGTGGAAAATGTAAAACCTTAACATTATTTTTAAATTATATTATACTTTACTGTGGACACTATTATAATAGTGTATATTACTACATAGTAGATAGTTTAACGGATCCTTAGGAGATGTGAATCCCGAACATCTTTTAAGTTACTGCACTCATGTTAGACACCGGATAGGAGATGTCAAATCCCGTAAACATCTCTGACGACATTCCACTCATATTATTTACTGTTGATTTAACTTACATAAGATGTTTTAGTTCTGACTCGAGTGTTTTGTCTTTTCAATTCGCTCGGGTCAGTCCGAGCATTTCAGGAATCGAAGACTTTATTCTGGAGGACGAAGACGAAGATTTCATTATTATTATTATTATATACTATATTATTCCACTACATTCATACTATTCCGCTGCATTAGTTATTATTCTCTGGTATGTGTAACTCTGATATGTATTGTATAAGTATAATCGAATATTTTGTAAAACAGCTTCATGAACTGTTTATTTGATTATTATATTTTATCGTTCCGCTGCAAGATTCTATTTTTTTCTTTCTCTTCGTTTTCTTATTCACCCCAATAACAATTCACCCTTTTGTATGGTTTGAGTCTGACTTGTGTGGTTTATCGTCGATTTAAACCGTCCAAAAAGGCGGTTGTTACATCTGGTACCAGAGCGAGGTTTAGCAATAAACCTTAGCTTTGTGGGGTTTGACTCTTTATCAATAGGGTAGTAATACCTTATGATGAGTCACTGAGAGTATATATGAGAGAGCATATTTGTTAGTTCTATAAAAAGTTTTTATATTGTGTTAATTCGTTCCATTTTGTATTTGTAAAATTTGTTGGTGCATAAGACGCTTTGACATCAACAAGGATTTCTAAACACTTGATAAAACATTCCAACACAATATTTGTTTTGAAACATAGGTGAATGAAATAATTTTGCCTATTATATTTTCTATATATATAAAATAATTTTTTTATAAATGATATATATTTGGTTGTAATATATTGGTTGTTAGGTAGTGAAATTTTTAAATATTGGTTGGAAATAAGATTCAAATTAAATAAATAAAATTGGAAATTTTAGAAATTATTTCCAGGATATTGAAAAATTTGCTTTCAAAGGATTTTTGGAATATATTAATATTGTTTATAAGTATTTTTTTGATATAAATAATTCAATATAATTTGAAAGAATTGCTTTAAAGAAATTTTGGAAAGAAATAAGTTCTGTACGCCTCTCTCTGTCGCTGGAAAATAATTTCGATGATGAGTGCACGCATCATCGGCGTTCATTTTCGAGTTTCAAAGTGGGGAAGGCACTGCAGTAGTTTTACTGCAGATTTTTTTGATAAACAAATATAGATTTTGAATTGTTTTCAATATAGCTGGATATATATAAGTTGTAAGTATATACATTTATCTATTATTTTAAAATGATATAAAATGGAGCCCGATATTTAGTTCTTAAGTTTTCGTTAATTATTCAATTATTGTAGTGAAATGGAACGTAACTAATTAATTATGGGAACTTTTAAATGAAAATAAGAAATTAAATGGTAAGTTATGAATGAAATATACAAGAATTGAAACTTTTATCCTGTAAATCAAAAGGATGAAATCTGAAAGATATGGTTATTGAATATTTTTCTAAGTAAGTCAAACTTGTGAAACTTTCAATTACATCCTTAGAAGCATATATGTAACTTACCAAATATTAAAAGTTCTAATGCTTAATAAGAAAATGTAATGAGTGTTATACAAGTAATAAACTTGAGGTAATGAAAGTATTTAATGAAATTCTTTTATAAATAAGAAATTGATGTTGTAATTGTTGTGAATTTAAGTTATAATTGAAATGTTACTGTAATAAAGGTAATAGGAAGTATTGCAAGTAAGATTATAAACTTAAGTAAATGAATTGATATACACAAAAATTGAGCTTAACATGAATACTATAAATAAATGAAGTTTAGAAATAAATGAATGTAATGCAATAAAAAGAAATTTTGCAAGAAATTAATGTAAATATAAACGATAAATCATCATATGAATGAAAAGGAAATCAAACGACAAATGTATGAGATGAAATTAATAAGAATAAACTTAATTTATTATTTAAAATTGTTGCCTGTCTGGTTTACGGTTGTTTAGGCAAGGATACTTTAAAATTGTTTGGGAGTATGAATAATCTATTTAGTTTCATCTACGACTGTTGAGTAAATGGTGTACTTAATAGTTTATTTTCCATTCTGTACAATTTAAAATTTTGAACCCGAACAACTATTTGTTTGTTTGATATGGATGGATGATTGATTTGTATTGATTTTATATGTTGATTGTATGTTGGTTGCAAGTGATTGTTGTTAATATTGATTTGTTGTTGGTGGTTGAAACAACTTTAAATATTTTATTTTACATAATTACTAATCTTTTTAGATTACATATGTGAAATACATGTTATGGAAGCAATTGCTACTGCTTTTGGTTTCAAAATTAAGCGTAATTGCCCGACAAATAGGTACGTTTTCGAATTACGGTTTTATAGCGCTATTATATTGTTTTCCCGTGTTGGGATATATATTATTTTGGAAAATATATGTTATATATTTTTATATTTGATATTATATTGTCTCCCGAGCCTCTCCGTACAAAGGAGACTCTGCTGAAATTTTTTGAAAATTTTGGACTTAAATTTTTTTTGAAAATGTTTTCCAAACTTTATTAATTTAAGTATAAAAGATTTGATGGTTATAAATTGGTATATTTTATTCAGATTAATTAATTTTGTAAATTTATTATTTATAAAGTTAATATTTTTGAATGAGATGTATTGTTTATTTAATCCTTCTTTTCCTCTCCTTTTTTCCTTTTCGGGGACGAAAAGTTTTGAGTGGGGGAGAGTGTAACGACCCGTAAATTTAGATAACTAAATTTGTTAATTTAGTAAGATTTTTGTAATTAAATTTAGAAATAAATAAAAAATTATAATTTTTAAGGAAATGAATGTTTAGAATGAATTGTAGCAATGGTTATTAAAACTAATTATTGACAATTGAAATGAAATCATAATAATAATGAAATAGTGTAAATTGTTGCACTTGGGTATAAAATAGAAAATGAGTAAATAAAAGTAAGTGCTGAATAACCAATGAAATAATATACATTGCTTAATAGTAACTGAACGTAAATTAAGGTAATAAGGTTATAGAAAGTTGATAAATGACAAATTTAGTACAATCCCAATTAATTGAAATAATTGTAAGGTTTTAATTGATTGTAATTAGTAAATTGGAAAATAGATTCAAAGTTATATTAATTGATAAAATAATACGTAATAAATTGTAATTTGATAGGATCAATGCTAGAAAATAATTATAATAATTATTGTTTGATAATAAAGTATGAATGGGATTAAATTAGGCAAATGGTGATAATTATTAATTGTTTACCCATTTATTTAATCTATTGAATTAGATCTAAATCCATTGCAATTAAACGTAATTAATTACTAAGTTAATATGATTTAGCTGATGACTATAAACCATTAGGGCTATTGGATATATAGTAGTGTTAAAGTTATCCATAAGATAATGGTTGATTTAATAAAAAGAATGGGGATCAAGATTTATTAATTTAAATTTAATAAATTGGATTAATTAAAAATAAATGGAATTTAAAATTTAATGTGAAATCAATGGCAGTTAATTGACTTAATTTGTCCAGTTATGGTTGATTTGATTTGTCATTGAAGATTGTTAATTCAACAAGAAGTAACCAATGTAAACTCTATCCATAATATGGCAACTGATTGAATGAAAACAATTGAAATTCATGTTTGATTAATTTATTGGATTTTGAGCTGTAATAAATGGATTATTGAAATTAAATGAAATAAAATATTACGTTAATGGGAACTAATATGAAATGAAACATACATTAATGTAATGTAATATAAATCAATGCTAATTATACCCATAAGTTGTCGAGTATTGAATAGCAAGATTTTAAATCAAATAAATTGATTTACTGAGATTTCAATTGATAATTAATAAATGTATTAAAACTGAAACTAAATACGGTAATGGGTAAATTTATTAACTTTAAATTGATATCTGAATTGTTTAAAGGATTGTAATGGCATAGGAAATCAAAAAGGATAAAATTTGCAAATTTTGGAATTGGAATTTAAGATTTGATTTTATTAATTTAATATTTTTTTGACTACTTAACTGGAAAATAGCCATTTTGGCCACTGCCTAGGATTTCGATGAAACATGTTTCATTAGATCTGTAACGGTGAATTATTATAGCATTTCAAGTTTCATAACGATCGGGCTTGGCATTTGATCGTATGGGCTTGAAACACCTTGAAATCAGTTAAATTGAAATCAACTGAAATCAATTTGAATTAACTTGATTTTTGCATAACTTCTTCATACATGGAATTTGGACTTGAAACCTATTCCATTGCGTTTAAAATATTTAAAAACATCAATTTTGGTATATGGGTTGACGCATTTTCGTTTCGGAGTCGAAATGCGCTTTTAGGCCGATATCGTTCAACCGAATCTGATTCGTTCTTCCTATTTTCAACCCTACCTATAAATGCCTCGTTATAAACCCTAATTCTTCCTCATTGTCATTTGTTTGTACGTATAATTCATTATGTTCATTCTTTTCCTCAATGGTAGACAAATTCCTACGACCAAAATTCCATTTGCAATTTCAAATCAAATTCAAAGCCAAAAATTCGAACTCCACAAACCCTATCAAATTTTATATCAATCAGAAGCTCTCAAAGAGAGTAATCTTCTGGTATGATTCATTTTTCAAATCGGTACACCATTTTCCCAGAAATCGCCAATCAATTCTCGGCCATCCATTGCGTCGAAATCGACTCAGCCTGATCGACAAATTGATGGTACCGTTGGAAAGAGGGGGACGAGTGGAGGTCATCGGTGTTGTTCGTTCGATCGATTAACGGTTGGATTGGGCGTAAAAATTCATTAAGGTTCGAGTAAACAGTGGTGACGGCTGCCCTATGTCGTGTTTCGTTTGTCGTCGTTCATCGCAGGGATGACCAGGGGGGTCGCGCATCATGAGGAAGCTCCTAGCAAGCCGCGGTGGCCAGCGACGAGAGCGGCGGTCGCGATTGTCGCGAAGTCGTGCGCATTGCAGTTGGTTTTCGGCTGTTTAGGGTGTCAGGACGTGTTGAAGGGGAGATGATGTGGCATGGGACTGGTTCGTTTCTTTTTAATTTATTTTTATTTTTATTTTTTTTAGATAAGCAAATGCGTATAACTTTTACATACGATGCCAGATTTACGCGCGGTTTGATCCGCTGGGATCGTATCAAAATTCCGGATATTTTGAGCTGGTTTGGACGAATTTGGAGACTGTTCAAATTTTAGGTTTAAATTGGATTTAAATTCAATTTAAATTCAAAAGGTGAGTGTTTTAACCCACTCACGACTTCTAGAATTTCTTATGTGTGTTAAATTAATTTTTGATATGATTAGAAATTTATTTATGACAGTTTGGCATATTTTTAATCATCATCCCAGTTAAATTGAATTCATTGAATTAAATTGTTATTTAATTTATTATTGAATATAAACTACCAGTAAATGCCTGTTAGTTATTTTCTGATTATATATTGATTGAATTGGATGATGATTATGATAAATGGTTGATGATTGATATTTGATGAATGGATGTTGTATTTTATATTGTTATAAACTGTAAGTTGTTATGCATTTTCATTTTATTCGGGATTGCGGTTTGAAATGATATATAACCGTATTTTTATTTTAAATTACGGATTGAAATGATAAGTATCCGTATTACTTGACCATAAGGTAGAAAATTATATACAGACACTGTGGTCTATATATAAGAATATTTTGAAATGATTTCTATGGTTTAATGAATATTGATTTTGATATTATATAAATATTATTTTTATATATAGTTAAATGATTTAATTTAAGCTATGTATAAGTTTGTTAAATAAAAATTAAGTTTAATAATAGAGTCTGATTTTTATTAAAATAAATGTGAGTAAGTATTTAAATTTTATTTTAATATAGAGTGTATAATGATTTAAATAAATTAAGGTTGGGAGATAAATTGGAGATTTATTTGAAATTAAATTTATTTGAGAATTGAACTCTAAAGGGTTGATGTGAAATTTATTAAATTGGAAATTTTAAAAATGTAACGACCCAGAATTTTCGTCATTTGAAATTCGTATATTTAATTGATTTTAAATATTAACAAGTAAAATTTGTAAGTCGAATAAATTTTATTTCGAATATCTAGATTTAATTGGATAATTAAATTGATAATTTAATATTTAAAATTAACAGAAATAATTGAAAATTGGGTTTAATGTGATTAAAAATGATTTACAAAATTTTATTAAATCATATTGGAGTTAGAATGATGTTTATAGAACTTCTAAAATTGAATTAAAAGTTAATTTGTGAAAATTGAGTATTTTAATATTTAATTGACGAGTAAAAATAGCCATTTTTCAAACAGTCTTGGGTTCGACGAAACCAGTTTCATCGGATCCATAATGTTATATTATTGTATGGTTTCAAATTTCGTGTCAATCAGATTTACGGTTTGTCCGGGGCAAGCTAAAACGCATAGAAATCGGTTTGAGTGAATTTTAAATTTAAAATAGTCGATTCAAAAACCTATCTTCCAAATATGATCGAATCAGCTTCCGATACATATTCCATTGCGTTCGGAATGGGGGTAACACATTATAAACGCCAGGCGGCACGCTTCGTTTGGAGTTCGAAAAATTTCAGGATGAATAGTGTTTCGATATTTTCTATAAAAGGCCTCCATCTTTCACCATTTACACTCAAACCCTAATTCCAACCCTAGCCGCCAGAAACATTTTAATGGCCGAAAAATTTCGAAACTTCTCCTCTTAATCTCTCCAGATCCATAGACAATTAGCAAGAACCTTCAACTAACAAATTAAAGGGACGATGAGAGTTTCGGTTCTATACGATGATGATCGATTTTAGTCGAGTGGATCAACGACAAATTGCTTCCGTTCGTTCGTCTTTCATGCGTGTTTTTTAAGGCAAGGAGGCAGACAAGCTTGGCATGCTCACGGCCGAAGGTAGCTTGCGTAGGGGGCTTCGACTTGGCGGTGTTTGATCGTGTTCAAGTTCGTCGTGGTGGTCGCGTGCATTAGGGTTTACGGCGGCTATGTTGGGTTCGGTCGCGTACGTTGTAACCTGGGGGAAGAAGGAAGGAAACAGCGGCCATGATGCAGGGCTTGGGATCGTGCGGCCCTGATTAGAGTAGGTTTAAAAAAAATATAAAATAGAAATTGTAAATTTATTATATTTAAATTCGTTCAAACTTTAAGATGCAATAACTTGTCCATACGAGGTCCGTTTTGGACGAAACGAGTTGCGTTGGAATCGTATGGACGAACACTATGCAATGAAGCTGGATTGGAGTCGATTGGGGCTAGTGAAATTTTTGGGTAAAATTAAACGTGCGTTTAATTTTATTCAAAATAAAACACTGCAACTGTATATGAAGCAAGGTAAGAACTTCTCACTCGATCGAATTTGTTTTCGATTTAAATTTTAAATAGTTAGATTTAAAATTGCTTGATTGTGTTGATTGTATGCTTGGATGATAAATTGCTATCTGTTGTATTGAAATAGACCCTATACGCCGTATATTAAGCGGATGTTATTTATTAAAAACATATACCGCGATATTCCATGTTGAAGTGGAATTGGTATTATATATGTACTTGGACTTGATTTTCCCGCATTATATAGCGGATGAGACTCTATTGCGCCGCATAATAGCGGATAATATTTTATATATATCCATGTACCGCGATATTCCGTATTGAAATGGGATTGGTATTGTGCTAACATCTATGGATGCAGGGAAACAGGTTGGAGGGATCCAACTGGATTCCTCAACAGTATTGATTTATTTACAGATATTTGCGATATATTCTGTTATCATATTGATATATGATGTTTGAATGTCGTGGTTGATGTTTTGGTGCTGTTGCAGCATTGGGCCTATTTTGGAAAATTAAAAGTGTTAAAGTGATGATTTTCAAAATTTAAAAGGATATTTAAAGTGATTTTTGAAAGTATATGTTTTATTAAATTTTTGAATTGATTCATTTTTATTAAATAAACAATATAATTTTAAATGTTATAAAATTTATGAGTTTTGAGAAATATAGTTCAAATGTGATTTTTGAAATATGGAGTTAATGAATTTTTTAAATAGTTTAAATTGAGATTTTAGAAATTATTATAAACGGTTTATGTAAAAGATTTATAAAATTGATATTTATAAATAAAAAATATTGGAATTACAAAACGAATTTTTTTTAGTGTTAAAATGAAGTATAAATCGATTTCATAAGTGAATGAAATTTATAGATTTATAACTTGTGAAGTTATAAAATGAATAAATTTTGTAAAATAAAATATTTATAAGTAATTAACTTAGAAATTGGATTTTGGCATTTAAATGAGATTTAAATAGAATTTGTAAATTAAGGGATTTTATAAGTTGAAGTTTTTATAAAATTATGTAGATGTGAATTTATAAACATTGTTTTATAAATCCGAAATCGACTTATTTTGATAAGTCAATTATTTTAGATTACTAAAGGAGATTATCCACGATTTTGGACAGTGGATAATCCTTTAAAAATAAAATGTGTAGAAAGGTTGAATTTGGTTAACGAAGTATATTCACGATTTTGGACAGTGGATAATCCTTTAAAAATAAAATGTGTAGAAAGGTTGACTTTGGTTAACGAAGTATATTCACGATTTTGGACAGTGGATAATCCTTTAAAAATAAAATGTGTAGAAAGGTTGAATTTGGTTAACGAAGTATATTCACGATTTTGGACAGTGGATAATCCTTTAAGTAAAAGGTGTAGTAATGTTGAATTTGGTTAACGAATTATATTCACGATTTTGGAAAGTGAATAATATATTAAAGAAATGTTTTGGGAAGTGATATTTTAAATAGAATTAAAACGATTTAAAGATGTTTTAAAATGTATTAAGGATCGAAACCATAGATTTCAACATTCATTGTTGAAATAGACGTTTTCGAGAAATAAGGAAATGGTGGACTATAACACTGTTGTTATAGTAAATGATTTTCGAAAGGAAATGTTTTTGTACAGTATTGGGATTTATATATCTATCTTAATTTTGAATCCCTATACTAGTGATTTTGAGTAGTCGTAACGATGTTTTACGCAACATTCGTTTTGACTCAAATAAATGTGTTTAAGAGAATGTTTTCCTTAAAGAATAAAATATATACTTAATTGTGATTTAAGTATATTGAATATTTTTCAAATGTTGAAAATAAATAGATTTGTGAACTACTTATTATTAGATATGTATGGAAATGTTTTTTTTCCAATATGAAGTGAAATGTTTTGAGATTATATCTTTTAAAGATAAATTCAAAAGTGATTTGAATTTTTTTTTCGAACGGTTGAAGTGTGGAAAAAATATATCTTGTAAAGATATTTTTGGAAAATATATAATTTGGGAAATTATTTGGAATTTGGTGATGTTGTGCATATCTATTGATAGTTAAATAACCTACTATCAATATTTACCTTTAAAAGGGTATTTGTTGTGATTTGCTTAAAATTGAATGCAACACTTATTTTTAAAATAAGCGCTCGTTATTCGGTTTAGCCGGGAGAGGACCTTTGGGTCATAAATCCCATTCCGAATAGTGATATGTCATAATGGATAGCATTTAAAGACCGGTGTTGAAGACCGGATATTTTCGAAAACGGAAGGATTACCGTCGAATGTCTCTGCATCGGCTGATCTCCGGTATAGGGATTTTATCACCCTTTGTGATGGGAATTCCGAACGTGATTAGTGAATATCCGGAGCAAGGGCTTCTTTTGGAAGTGCCTTCGGTTCCGTTCGATCCCGGAACGGACTTGTATGAATGTGTGTCTGACGTTACAATTTGAGATGTAAAGCTGATTTCTATCAAATATATTTCTGTTGGCGGCGGAGAATTTATTCTCTTAGGTTAACATTCTTCTCTGAGACGTACGAGCTCGGAGGTTATGTAGTTGATGGTTACTAATGATACATTTCCAAATTGGTAATGTGGCATACGAAGTGCTGCCGATCATTTGTTGATCAACGCACAGCTTTTGTATAAAGCGTAGCTTTGTGGACGACACTTCGTCGGACCTCACACCTTAGTAATGGTCAAAATAGGAAAGATGCAGCAAGGTTATTAGGTGATAGCGCCCCCTTAGTGTATGTCATTCCTTCTGGATAGAGGTGGTATCATGGTATGGAGCCCAGATACTTAACCTATGTTGTTGCTGCAATTTTATTACTTTGTAGTTAATGGTGAATCCCGGTATTTAGGTTGGTTACGACCGGAGGATGACATACTCGTGTCAGTTGTTACCCAGCTAGGGGTAACCCGGCCTTGTGTTGGCAGAGATCCGGTTAGGTTCTTGGGGCGTCCTTCTAGAGGTGTACCCATGTGGCAATGGGAAGTTCCTTGGCCTGACCATTAGTTGGAAATCCAAAGAAAAAATACGAGCTTTGTACGGTTTTAGTTGTAGATACTGCCATTTAATATGGTAGCTATAGTAGGCATACTATAATGGTATCTATGCTGGCTAAGATTAATATTGTACTTTCGAAATGTTTTCTTGCACTTTGCACTAATAAGATAATATCAAAGAAAATTTTCGTATCAAGCATATTTGACTATCATAAGGAGAAATCTCCTCCAACTCTGCGTTTGCATTGTGTGTGTGGCAGGAGGCCTTATGGTAGTTACATTTTAAAAGCATTGCGAATCCATTTAAAAATATTTCTTTGTTTGTTTTTAAAAATAAACTGTTTTAAGTTCTCACACCAGTCCCATGACTGACGTGGAGTTTATTGTTTCCTTCCTAAACTCTGGGTGCCCACCAATTTTAACACGGGCAGTCTAGAGTCAGGTTATCAGGTCATTCAGGAATTCAGGAGTTGTTGTGGAGATCAGGAGCAAGCTGGACGGCATGGCGTATCAACTAGTATATAGTATTTATTTTCCACTGTTTGTTGTTGTAAACTCTGATAATGTAATGATAATGTGATGTAATGTAATAACTGATATAGTTCTTTGTTTTAAAGATATTCATTTATCTACTATATGTTGTTCCGCTGCGATTGTGAGATTCTGATATTGTTTCCGTTGCTTTTTCTTTCTTTCTTCTTCTATCTTCTACCTCTTCTTTAACCCTAACGGTACGTTTTTCCGCCATTCGATCGCTCGGCAGTTGATACAGTGGACGTATTGATGTCGACTTTCATGAGTCGAAAATCGTAACCTTTACATATGGTATCAGAGCATTTGGTTAAGTGACAACCTTGGCTCTGTTGGAAATTACACATTAGAGATAGAGTTAGTAGTACTCTAGAATGAGTGTGAGTGTATTAGTATATATGAGCACGTATTTGTTAGTGAATATAAAATTGTTTTATATTGTGATGATTGGTTTATTGAGTGGTATATGGATTCTGGTCGGTATAGTCCGTACAACTCTATCGATAGGGATCTCTAAACACTCGTACAGAATAATTCACCATGATATTGTTTTAAATTGGGTAAATGAAATAATTTTACCTTTATTATATTTTAAATATAAAGTAAATATTTTTTCAGAAATTATTAAAGTGTATATAAATTCATTGTTTGGTTGTTGAAAATGTAAGAATATATATAAGTTAAATAAAGGATGTTTAAATAATCTAAATAAAAACAATTGTAAAAGAATAATTGTATAGCAAATGAATTATAAAGTATGGAATTTTATTTAAAGTGATTTACAATTGTGAAATGATATTATATATGTAAAGAGAAAATAGTGAAATTATATAAGTAAAAGATTTATAAATGTGATTTATGAATAAAAGGAAAAGTTTTAAGAGAATATTAAGCGCTGAATTCACTACTGTTGCTGGGAAATAATAAGGGTGATGACTGCAGCATCATCAGTATCATTTTCAAGTTTCTATGTGATGGATTTGTTATCATAGTAAATTGAAAATTGAAGTTTGGTTGTGATAAACAAATTTGAAATTAAAATCCCGGCTGTAATTGTTGAATATAAGTGAAACGAGTTTTGGACTTATAATATGAGATAGTAAATTTGACTTTGGTAAAAGTTAAATAGAATTTACTTTAGAATTGGAATCTGAATTGGATTTATAAGTAGAAATTTAAGTTAAGTTAAACAAATGATGTTTGAAATGGAATATAACTTAAGTAATGTTGAATGAGGTTGATTTTGGTATCGAAGTAAATTAATAAAGTGAATTAAATGGTTGTGGACTTGAGTTATATAAATGAAATTCAACCTTATTTGTTAAATGAATTAGCAATTGAATTAATGAATGAATTGAATGTAAATCAATTGAATGTAAATAAATTGATATGAAATAATGGATGTAAGTGTTAATTCATTAAAGCTAATTAAAAGTGATGAACCAAATTGAATAAATGTAAGCAAAGTAAAGAAATTTGGTAATGTTGGATGTACATTTTTTTGTTAGATGATGGTTAGTTGATTGTGTAGAAATCCATATGAAACTGAATTAATGAAATTGAAAGCTATGTAATTAAATTTGATTAGGAAGTGAACCAACTTGAATGTGAATTAGTGAATGTAAACTAATTGAATATGAATGAATATTGATTTGGTTATGGATGTTAGTTGGATGATAGTTGGTTGATGGTTGAATTTATGGCTTTTGTTGCATTTGCTATATTGGCATATGTAGTTGTTGCAATGATATATGTTGTGTATTGATATTACTTTCATATATGCATGTTTCTCATTATTGTTGAGTGTTTAGTAGGTGTGGATTGCGCTCTCTTAGCATTTGGAGCTCGCTTTCACGCTATATTAGCCGTATATGCTCGCTAATAATATATAAGGTACATATCTCGGATTACATATCGTACTTTTACACTTTTTCCCTGCGGGATGCCTCATTACTTTGATGAGATGTATATTTGTGATATATATATATATATATATATATATATATATATTGTCATTTTTTTCGGATCGAGCCGCGCAAAGGAGACGCTGGCGAAATTTTTCGAAAATTTAAGGCGTTAGAATATTTTTGAGAAAATTGGAATTTTTTTGAAAACTATAACTGATTTTGGAGTGAAAAGTTAAACGATATAGTTGGTTCTGAAAAGATAACTAAGTATGATTTGAAAACTTAGTAAAGTTTTATAAGAAGTTTAACTATTGGATTTTGGGAAAGTTAAACACTTAAGTGAATTTGAATCTAATTTGAATGGTTTTGAAAAGTTAATGGATTCTGTAACTTTTTCTTACTTGGTAATTTCGAGGACGAAATTCTTTTAAGGGGGGAAGTTTGTAACGACCCAGAATTTCTGTCATTTGAAATTCGTATATTTAATTGATTTTAAATATTAACAAGTAAAATTTGTAAGTCGAATAAATTTTATTTCGAATATTTAAATTTAATTGGATAATTAAATCGATAATTTAATATTTGAAATTAACAGAAATAATTGAAAATGGGGTTTAATGTGATTAAAAATGATTTATAAAATTTTATTAAATCATATTGGAGCTAGAATGATGTTATAGAACTTTTAAAATTGAATTAAAAGTTAATTTGTGAAAATTGAATATTTTAATATTTAATTGACGAGTAAAAATAGCCATTTTTCAAACAGTCTCGGATTTCGACGAAACTAGTTTCATCGGATCCGTAATGTTATATTATTGTATGGTTTCAAATTTCGTGTCAATCAGATTTACGGTTTGTCCGGGGCAATCTAAAACCCGTAGAAATCGGTTTGAGTGAATTTTAAATTTAAAATAGTCGATTCAAAAACCTATCTTCCAAATATGATCGATTGGCTACCGATACATATTCCATTGCGTTCGGAATGGGGGTAAAACATTATAAACGCCAGGCGGCACGCTTCATTTGGAGTTCGGAAAATTTCGGGATGAATAGTGTTTCGATATTTTCTATAAAAGGCCTCCATCTTTCACCATTTACACTCAAACCATAATTCCTACCCTAGCCGCTAGAAACATTTTAATGGCCGAAAAATTTCGAAACTTCTCCCTTTAATCTCTCCAAATCCATAGATAATTAGCAAGAACCTTCAACTAATAAATTAAAGGGGACGATGAGAGCTTCAATTCTATACGGTGATGATCGATTTTAGTCGAGTGAATCAACGACAAATTGCTTCCGTTCGTTCGTCTTTCGTGTGCGTTTTTCGAGGCAAGGAGGCAGCCGAGCTTGGCATGCTCACGGCCGAAGGTAGCTTACGTAGGGGGCTTCGACTTGGCGGTGTTTGATCGTGTTCAAGTTCGTCGTGGTGGTCGCGTGCATTAGGGTTTACGGCGGCTATGTTGGGTTCGGTCGCGTACGTTGTGACCTGGGGGAAGAAGGAAGGAAACAACGGCCATGATGCAGGGGCTTGGGATCATGCGGCCCTGATTAGAGTAGGTTTAAAAAAATATAAAATAGAAATTGTAAATTTATTATATTTAAATTCGTTCAAACTTTAAAATGCAATAACTTGTCCATACGAGGTCCGTTTTGGACGAAACGAGTTGCGTTGGAATCGTATGGACGAACACTACGCGATGGAGCTTGATTGGAGTCAATTGGGGCTAGTGAAATTTTTGGGTAAAATTAAATACGCGTTTAATTTTATTCAAAATAAAACACTGCAACTGTATTTGAAGCAAGGTGAGAACTTCTCACTCAATCAAATTTGTTTTCGATTTAAATTTTAAATAGCTAGATTTAAAATTGCTTGATTGTGTTGATTGTATGCTTGGATGATAAATTTCTATCTGTTGTATTGAAATAGACCCTATACGCCGTATATTAAGCGGATGTTATTTATTAAAAACATATACCGCGATATTCCATCTTGAAGTGAAATTGGTATTATATATGTACTTGGAGTTGATTTTCCCGCATTATATAGTGGATGAGACCCTATTGCACCGCATAACAACGGATAATATTTTATATAAACCCATGTACCGCGATATTCCGTATTGAAACGGGATTGGTATTGTACTAACATCTGTGGATGCAGGGAAACGGGTTGGAGGGATCCAACTGGATTCCTCAACAGTATTGATTTATTTACAAATATTTGCGATATATTCTGTTATCATATTGATATATGATGTTTGGATGTCGTGGTTGATGTTTTGGTGCTATTGTAGCATTGGGCCTATTTTGGAAAATTAAAAGTGTTAAAGTGATGATTTTCAAAATTTAAAAGGATTTTTAAAGTGATTTTTGAAAGTATACGTTTTATTAAATTTTGGAATTGATTCATTTTTAATTACATAAACGTTATAATTTTAAATGTTATAAAATTTATGATTTTTGAGAAATATAGTTAAAATGTGATTTTTGAAATATAGAGTTAATGAATTTTTTAAAATAGTTTAAATTGAGATTTTTGAAATTATTATAAAGCAAGGGCTTCTTTTGGAAGTGCCTTCGGTTCCGTTCGATCCTGGAACGGACTTGTATGGATGTGTGTCTCACGTTATAATTTGAGATGTAAAGATGATTTTTATCAAATATATTTCTGTTGGTGGCGGAGAATTCATTCTCTTAGCTTAACACCCTTCTCTGAGATGTACGAGCTCAGAGGTTATGTAGTTGATGGTTACTAGTGATACATTCCCAAATTGGTAATGTGGCATACGAAGTGCTGCTGATCATTTGTTGATCAAAGCACGTCTTTTGTATAAAGCGTTTCTTTATGGACGAGACTTCGTGGACCTCAGACCCCGGTAATGGTCAAAACAGGAAAGATGCATCAAGGTTATTAGGGGATAGCGCCCTCTTAGTGTATGTCATTCCTTCTGGATAGAGGTGGTATCATGGTATGGAGCCCAGATACTTAACCTATGTTGTTACTACAATTTTATTACTCTGTGGTTGTTGGTGAATCCCGGGATTTAGGTCGGTTACGACCGGGGGATGACATACTCGTGTCGGTTGTTACCCAGCTAGGGATAACCCGGCTTTGTGTGGCAGAGATCCGGTTAGGTTCTTGGGGCGTCCTTCCAGAGGCGTACCCATGTGGCAATAAGAGGTTCCTTGGCCTGACCATTAGTTGGAAATCCAAAGAAACAATACGAGCTTTGTACGGTTTTAGTTGTAGAACCTGCCATTTAATATGGTAGCTATAGTAGGCATACTATAATGGTACCTATGCTGGCTAAGATTAATATTGTACTTTCAAAATATTTTCTTGCACTTTGCACTTATAGTAATAATATCAAAGAAAATTTGCGTATCAAGCATATTTGACTATCATAAGGAGAAATCTCCTCCAATTCTGCATTTGCATTGTGTGTGTGGCAAGAGGCCTTATGGTAGTTACATTTTCTAAAAGCATTGCGAATCCATTTAAAAATATTTCTTTGTTTATTTTAAAAATAAACTGTTTTAAGTTCTCACACCAGTCCCATGACTGACCTGGAGTTTATTGTTTCCTTCCTAAACTCTGGGTGCCCACCAATTTTAACACGGACAGTCTAGAGTCAGGCTATCAGGTCATTCAGGAATTCAGGAGTTGTTGTGGAGATCAGGAGCAAGCTGGATGGCGTGGAGTATCAATTAGTATATAGTATTTCTTTTTCGCTGTTTATTGTTGTAAACTCTGATAATGTAATGATAATGTGATGTATTGTAATAACTGATTTAGTTCTTTGTTTTAAAGATATTCATTTATCTATTATATGTTGTTCCGTTGCGATTGTGAGATTCTGATATCGTTTCTATTGCTTTTTCTTTCTTTCTTCTTCTATCTTCTACCTCTTCTTTAACCCTAACGGTACGGTTTTCTGGCATTCGATCACTCGGCAGTTGATACAGTGGACGTATTGATGTCGACTTTCGTGAGTCGA
Source organism: Allium cepa (assembly GCA_030765085.1). Taxonomy (NCBI): domain Eukaryota; kingdom Viridiplantae; phylum Streptophyta; class Magnoliopsida; order Asparagales; family Amaryllidaceae; genus Allium; species Allium cepa. The sequence goes on along the minus strand of CM060937.1, from coordinate 1,027,085,315 downwards.
AAATCGCAACCTTTACAAAAAAGATATAATTATTATAGCTTGATTTTTGGGTTTGGGTGAATTAAATGAGTATTTCAAGTATAACTAAATTGAAGAAAATATTTAGTTATTTGTAATTTGATTTTTTTTAAGGACAATGGATTTATTATGCGAATATTTCAAAACTGAATAATAGAACATTGAATTGTTAAATCGTAATTATCAACCTTAGTTTTGAAATTATTTAATACTCAAAGTTTGAAATATATTGAAATTGAACTGGTTTATTGAAACTGAAAGTGAGTTGAAAGTTATGAATTGAGATTTAATTTAAAGGGAATAAAATTGTGAAGTCGAGGAAATTATTTTACTTTATAAAGTGATTTTAAACTCAAACTATTTTATTTTATATACTATTTGAATATCCAAACCATTTATGTTTTGCAAGTTATGGTTTAGAAGCTATGAAATTCGAAGTATTATGTTTTGAAAGGTTATGTTTCAAGCGTTTAGTTTCGAAATATAATAAATTCGAAAGTGCTATGATTTTGGAAAGAGATATATTTGAAATAAAATGATATTATATTGATTTGGGTTTTTATAAAAATGATATCATAATGATTTTGGTTTTGAAATGGAAAGGATATCGTATTTATATGGTTTCAAAATGGATATTATATTCTGGTTTTAAATTATAAATTATTTTGAAATGATCGCGGTGTTATAATATTGTTTGGTTGTTGAAGAGACCGGGAGAATGAAGTTACCATACTCTCTGCCAACTCCGAAAACCACTTTAACAACCGTGTACACGGTGGAGATTCCAGAATGAAGTAAGATGGCGGCGGCGTTTTCCTTTGAGGTAATTACGTGGATCAAACTCCCGTGAGTTGGCATAAGGTGGCTAAAACAGGAGCGATTGACGGGCTAAGAAGGTAGCACCTTTTATCGGACACACTTCTTCGATACCATTCTATTACTTTGTGATTGTTTGGGGCCCTTTTCGATTTTGAGGGTGTGGCTCGAGGTGGACGGTAGTAGTTGCTACACGCTACCACCAGTCCGGAAGCGTAATTGGTATATCTACCCTGGAGTTGCCTAGTTGTGCCGTGTCACCTACCCTAGCGCGCCTTATATGATTTTATTTTGTACCATACCTATGGAGTGCCCTCTGACGACGCCCAGTACGGGGGAGATTACGGTTCTGTATAGACTATGAGAATATAAAAGTGTGTTATGGTGGAAAATGTAAAGCCTTAAGACTATTTTTAAATTATATTATACTTTACTGTAGACACTATTATAATAGCGTATATTACTACATAGTAGATAGTTTAACGGATCCTTAGGAGATGTGAATCCTGAACATCTTTTTAAGTTACTGCACTCATGTTAGACATGGATAGGAGATGTCAAATCCCGTAAACATCTCTGACGCCATTCCACTCATATTATTTACTGTTGATTTAACTTACATAAGATTTTTTAGTTCTGACTCGAGTGTTTTGTCTTTTCAATTCGCTCGGGTCAGTCCGAGCATTTCAGGAGTCGAAGACTTTATTTCTGGAGGATGAAGACGAAGATTTCATTATTATTATATACTATATTGTGCCACTACATTCGTACTATTCCGCTGCATTAGTTATTATTCTCTGGTAGTGTAACTTTGCTATATATTGTATAAGTATAATCGAATATTTTGTAAAACAGCTTCATGAACTGTTTATTTGATTATTATATTTTATCGTTCCGCTACAAGATTCTATTTTGTTTTTTCTTTCTCTGCTTTTTCTTATTCACCCCAATAACAATTCACCCTTTTGTATGGTTTGAGTCTGACGTGTGTGGTTTATCGTTGATTTAAACCATCCAAAAAGGCGGTTGTTACACTTTAGCATGCTATACTGAAATAACAATTACAAGTATAGATGGATTGTTAAGTCTAAGAGCTTTACTATATGATTTCTTTGACACTCTTGGTTCTCGGTTTTTTTATTGAAGTCATTGGAAGAAAAGTTACGAGTGGCTTCTCATGTCTTCGTTATTTTGTGCATCCTGAATCATTAAATTACAGCAAGTAAACATCTCTGGCAAGCATAGTTATGTCAGTGGTAGCAGTTGTATAAACTATTTTGATGCATTTGTCACATACAAATGCAATTTTAAAGTTAAAAATTGAGGGATGTGGTGAAATTGTTCTTTAAAAAAACAATAGTAAGATAGATTACAAGAAGTAAACAACTTACCCATTGACGGCAAAGTGAGAACTAGGAAGTACTTATCTTAGAGTAATATGACCAATATACGCATATATTCTCTGATTTTGAAATTGTTTCTCTATCATTTCCACTTCAAGTCGATATGTAATAATTCTATGTGATTAACTGGAATTCATAATTTACTTCAACTTATTATATGTAAGCACTAAATTTGCATTTTATAAAAAATATAAATCACTTCTTTGAGATTCAGAGGTGGGAGAAAACACCACATTTGAGCTAAAGATGATTAAATTGGATACACTATAATAGTGTTCAAGAAGAAGGATTCCTTTGGCTGATATTTCAAAATCTAGTCCGCATCTTAACTATACTGATTTCACAACCAACGGTTCAAACAAAATAATAGGTTAATCGCTATTATTTCGGTAGTGGATTACTTTTTATTCTTATGATTCACAACTACTAGTTGTACGACTCTGTGGATGGAAATTGGCTATGAACACATTTTTTCCTGTACTTATGTATTTTTTGTATCCTGGTGTGTATGCTCAAAAGAAATTCTATGTTTGATTTTTGATTTTGTATTTACATAGCTTGTTCGGCTTACCTTTCAGTTTATGGACTAAAATTGCACACTATAGGCTTTATTCCATATTTGATTTTAATAATGCTCCTCCATACCTAGCGTTCATAGTTAACTAATCCGTCCCTACTCCAAAAATTTACCACGGATATGGGATGTTTTATGAATGGCATTTCTATCCAACCTTTTTTTTTAAAAAGAAGAAGAGAAAAGTAAACACGTAGATAATGAAATAAGCAAACAACCTACTTTTGATTATTAATATATATTTATATTTGAATAATATTTATGTGTTGTAGGAAGATGTCCCTAATGAATTTGCAGAACATGTACAGCATTTCATGTACCACAAACCAAATAGGCCCTAATGGAGTTGAGATTAGTAGCCTACGACACATCCCTATCGCTTTCTACAACTTTACTGAATACAAAAAGAAACCATTTGTGCATTCAAATTTAGTTAAGATATGTATAATCATATAACATCATCAATTATAGTTAGATTCTGTAGTAAACTATCAGTACCTGAAAATTGTAGCTTGAAGATGTCATGTACAAGATCAAAACGAAAATAAAGACAGATGAAAAAAGCAAAGAAACATGCTTACCTTGACTTGCTATTTTTGTTTGTTTTACAAATAGAAATGATTTCTTGTGGAAGCTATCTCACATGATATGACACATTACTTTCTATACTATTTAATGCACATTTTTTACAATGTAGATACCATGCCTAAATAAATGGGTGAAAAAGTAAAAGTATGAACGCCTGCAGAAATTATCTATGGAAAACTAAGATGTGAAGATTTATAACATATTTACTGACCATCATGATTGATTGATATGTGATATATAACATATTTACTAACCATCTATGGATAACCAAGACATGGAAATTTGCTTATAGTGTATTATCATTTTTCATTTTGTAGATAACCAAGTTGGTTTGTTTGATAGATTAGTTTTGTTGAGAAGAATAATGTGAATTTTTGTGTACATATTTTATGCTTATCTATTGGCACTTTAATTGCAAATTGGGTTTAGATTTTTTATTAAATTTTGTCTCTATTTTAACCATGGATAGAACAGTTGTAAAAAAGTCTTTTACAACTACAAAAAATGATTGTAAAAAAGATCTTTTACAACTGTCAAAAGCGGTTGCAAAATGGTCTTTCACAACTGCCAAAAGCAGTTGCAAAAAAGTTTTTTACAACTGCCAAAAGCAGACCTATAACAACTGTCAATGCAACAGTTATGATAAACATTACCACAACTGTCAAAAGCAGCTGTAAAAAGGTTTTTTACAACTGCTCCTGCAACTATCGATGACAGTTGTAAAAATCTCCAACTCTATTACAACTCCGGATATTAAGATTGGCGACCGCCCGTTGTAATAGACCTATTACAACTGTTTTTGGTAGTTGCAAAACGGTATTTTTGTTGTAGTGTTTGCATCTACACACGTCGGACATGAATTTTTCAAAATATCATATTATTAATTTAAATTTGGCAAAACTCGGCATATATAGTAAATAAATCAATCACAGAATCACAGACACAAAGTTATACAATAATAACATAGCAAAATAGATAAATAGTAGTTCATGAAGCTACTATATACATAACAGAGTTGAAATAAAATCCAACAGAATATCTCAAATATAGTGAAGTCTCCAATACAACTGATGACCTTTCTGAACAAATCAACTAGAAAAGATGAAAGCTAAATCGATAGTTGGATCTCCAAGCGAAGCTCCAAACTCCAAAGGTGAGTCTTAATTGCTGAATTACTCAGTCTGACCCGAGCGTAAAGCAAAACACAAAACATTCGAGTCAGGATTAACATTCTTATATCAACAAATCCAACTCAAGTGAAATATCAACTGAAATACAAGTAACTTAAATGATGTTTGGGATAGCCTTCCTCTAAGGATCCGTGTAACTAACTACAATGTAGAAATATACACTATAACACCGTGGTCATTTCAAATTAATTTATACTTCAAAACCAAAATATCATTTTCATTTCAAATATATTTATTTCCCAAATTAGTATATATATTAAATAATTTATAAAGTAAAGTATTTGTAAATTCCTCAAGCTTCACAAATTGCTTCAAAATCAACCCGACTTCCCATCCTGATTCAATTTAACATTTTAATTCAATTCAGTTTATAGATAAACAATTTCAAATTATATCGATTTCAAATACAAATCTGAATCACAAAATAAACTATTTATTTTCCAATATATTTCAAAGCTTTAATATTAAACAATTTCCAAGATAAATTTAATAGTTTATATATAGGTCTTGATTTAACCTCATTATTATTTGGTCTTGAAATATTCACTTAATAAATTCGGTATTATTTATATGACCTTACATTTCATTTTTCTATATATATTTCCCTAAATTTCTTTAAACGTGAAATATTTGTTAAATTACTTAAATCAAATATCAAGTTATAAAACTATATCTTAAATTCCCAAATTCAATAAGTTTTGAATCGATTTAACTAAATAAAATTCTTAATTTAATGCAATTCCAAATAAATTCCAAATATATCTTCCAACCTTAGCTTATAAAACTTTTACAAAAATCTATTTTTGAAATATGAATCTTACTAAGCACTTAAACATATCTCATATTAATTAAATCCATCTTAATTAAAATATATATTATTATTAAATCTACATATAAAATAACCTTTATATATAATATTTTTAAATCAATATTTAGTAAAACCCAAATATTTCCTTTCAAAACCATAGAATTCATTATCAAAATATTTAGATATATAGACCAACGGTGTCTGCATATAGAATTCGATCATATGGTCAAGTGATATAGATATTTATCGTTTCAATCCGTAATTTAAAGTAGATATCATTTCGATCCGCAATCCTAATTCAATTCAAGTGAAAATCGCTTGGGTCTATCATTTCAACCCATAACGATTTTCTCATATTCTAAAGTCCGTCCGGGTATGTATTATTTCAACCCATAGTGAATTCTATACTAACAGGGAACTTGCAGAGTGTTAACAGATATGATAATAATATAACAGGCATATATCATCAAAAATTAAATAAAATATAAACAATAGGATATGGTGTCATATCCCACCGGTGAACAGATACAGATAATAGCATATATATATATATATATATATATATATATATATAATAATGTAAATAACTATCAGTAGTATATTTCAGTTATCGTTTCAATTGAAATCAAATTTAATAAATACAAGAACGTTAATTGTGAGTGATTGCTCACCTTTTGAGGCTAGAGAGAGAGATTCGACGATAGATTGAGTTACGATTCCAGGCACGGATTTCAAACCAAAGCAAGATTGAACGCGAATTGGACGAACAAGGCTGATAAATAGGAATCGATGAAAATGAATCAGAACCATTTTGATGTAAATGAAACAAATAGATATTATATAATTTCCCTAAACCAATCCTTAAACATATATATTAAAATAAGATATATATCAAATCAGTAATTTTATTTAAGACGAATATTAAAATAATATATATAACTAACAAGGAATATAGTTAGTACTATGCAGTTCATCCATTCTAAACCTCTACAGTCTTCAGTTTACTGTTTTAACTTTTGTAATGCATTATCTTTTATTCATCAAATAAATAAACTGACTCTTATTTTTACATGTATTCTTCTGCATTTTATGAAATCAAGCTATAAGTTGCGCAATTTACATTAAAATCAGCACCAACGTACAATATTTACACCTTATCAAAAATAGGACTATACATCTTAAATAGTGCTATTTTTTAATTCTATTAGTAAACGAAAATAGAGACTTAAAAAGCTGAACTCACATCATACACTTCAAAGATCTCACAAAAACAATGCAGGAGTGGGAACTAATATATATATATATATATATATATATATATATATGTATGTATGTATGTATGTATGTATGTATATGTATATGTATATATCTTAAACTTACCAACTAATAACTATAACAATCTATACACTTTCATATATATTTCTAGATTTTTTTAAAGCTAATATACTCGAAACCCATCGTTACAGACAATATTAGTTAAATAACTATATATACAGGTACAAGTTAACATTACCTTACGCATAACTATATATACAGTATATTAGAATGATATATATTTACCCTTATAACAAATACATAACTAATGTATAACCAGCAAGATATGTATATAAATCTATAGTTTAACAAAATTTTCCAACGCTTGAATATATAAAACTGCAAGTATAAGAATTGCGTAAAATATGTAAAGAGTATCTTAAGTACCAAGAAAAGAAGAGAGGCAACATAAGTGTTCTTCGGCCAGCAAGCTATGGGAGGAAGGGAAAAGCGGAGAGGGGCCGCGGTATGGGTTGCGACGTGGAGTGGTCAGAGGTGAAGCAAGATGGAGAGGAATGGTGGCCGTGGTGAAGCTGTGTCAGAGGAAAATGCTGCAGGCAATGGAGTTCGGCTGAGGCTGCTCCAGGTTATGGAAGCCATGGGAAAGAAAGGAGGACCGATGGTCGAGGTGATGAGAGCTTTGATCGGTTGAGGGGGGTGGAGTTGATGGGGCCGACGTTGATGAAGGGTGGAGGCCGAAGGTGGTAGAGATGCGGGTGGAATAAGGAAACGTGAATATGAGGTGAGAAGAAGGCTCAGATATATTTCTCTGAGATAAAATAATGAAGAAAGTGGGAAGAGTAGTATGAAATGCTACAGTTAACCAAGCTTAGTAAATAAATTATATATATATATATAATAAAGGGAATAAGGAAGGTCCAAAGATGACTTCAATTGAATTAAAACTAATAGCCGTTGTTTTAAATTAGTAAAGTAGATAACAATATGGAAAATATAAGGTCAGTGACAAATAAATCCTGAAGTTGGACACCAGAAAAGGCAAAATATAAATATATATTAAAGAATGACAACGGATAAATTTAGTAACTGATAAAACAAATATTGAAATAAAAGCTAGCGGCTGCTGTTTGAAATTCGAATGGACACAACTAACAAAGGGCTCGAAACCTACCGATGTGGTGAACTGTTTTACAGATTCCGTTGTCCATCGGACACCGAAACAAGCAAATGAATATACCATGGAGATCAGCACGTCGAGACGATCAAAACGGTATATAGATATCAGTGGTGCGATTGGATTATAAAATTTCGAATTTCCGCTGGTGGAAAATGCAGTAAAAACACAGAAAAATTAGATTGATGAACTAAAGAAGTTCGAATTTGATGAAAAGAAATTTGACGTTTCACTCAGAAAATGATTTACAAACTTTCTGCATATAAATATTCAAGTTTGAAATTTATTTTGTCACCATCAATTTTTAGCTGATTTAAATTGAAATTATAATTATACAATAAAATAAACATCAATAATTTTAGATAAAAAATTACCAGTTGCTATGTTTAAATAGACGTATTCCAATGATAAATTTTTATTTTCAAATATTATTGTTTAAAATTTCACAAAATTTCAATTAATTTGATAAATAAAATCATTAAATTTTTGGGTCGTTACACTCTCCCCCACTCAAAACTTTTCGTCCCCAAAAGAAAGGAGGTAGGAGAATAGAACAACCAGAAAGAAAAATATATTGAAAGGAAAGGATAGACAATAAATTTTAAAACTATATAAATTTCAATTTGAGTTAATTTATAATCTTTATAACCACTCAAAACTTTTGGTTAAACCCATTTATATGTTTAATAAAACCTTTATAAATATTTGAAAACTATTTGAAAACAATTATTTACATCATTACTTATTTATAAAGAGGTTATTGAAAACATTATTAATAAACATTATAAATTTTATCTCAAGATACTTTTCAAATATTATTAATAAATCATTTACTTTAAATAGGTTTTATTTAATTAATAACTTCTAAAATATTTGTAGCACTAAAATTTTTCTATTAAACCATTAAAATAAACAGTACTTCAAAGAGGATAAATTCAAAAGAGAATAGAAGGTATATTCGAAAATAAAATATAGGTGAATAAATAGAGCTGAGCAGATAAGGTAGATTCAAAAAAATAGTATCAGACACGAATAATTAATTTAGAACCATTTCAATTTCAAATATTAATGCAAAATTTCTTTGTTGAAAAATACTTTTATAATAGAATAATTTTATATTGAAATTTTCCTTTCAAAAATACTTTTATAACTCGATGTTTCAACAAGTTTATCCTCGTTCTTGCAAACTCTGGCCATGCATTGATCAGGCGCAAAACTAGAATTCTTCAAGTACTTAGTAGACCTGTTTTAACACACAGCGAAAATACTTGAAAAGCCTTCAAAACCGATATGGAAAGTACAATCCAACAATCACGTGGATCACGGATACACAATGGTTACGCCTGGATCCCCCAGGAAACATCCGTACCTTTAAGCTATCACTGGTTTGCGAATTACACCATGATAACCAAACTCGCGGACCGTAGGATACACAATGGTTACGCCTAGATCCCCCAGGAAAACATCTGTACCCTTTAAGCAATCTTTTCCTTGCAGATTACGCCATGACAACAAAACCAGTAGGCTGCAGGATACACAATGGTTACGCTTGGATCCTCCAGGAAACATCCGTACCCTTTAAGCAATCTCTATCTTGCGGATTACGTTACCCAAAAAATGACAATGGGTTACGCCATGGTAGGACACTCGAGTATCACATCCAGAAAACCAAATTCAGAGAGGATAATATTGATAGAATGAATCCACAATGTGGCCACAAAGCGGATATCAAGCAGAAGGCACTTCCCATGTCTTTACATCGAAAATGTGTATCGTATAGTACCTTTGAAATATCTTACTTACATAAAGTCCATTATATATAAGATTTCATTTTCAAATCGAATACTTTCCAAAATTAATATCACACTTATATAGACTTCCATTATATAAGATTTCACTTTTCAAATTGAGTACCTTTCCAAATCAATAGTTTTCAAATCAGCTTCATACTTATACAAATCAATTTTATATAAGTTCAATAGCTCCCAAATCAAGTATTTAGTAAAACAAGGTTCTCAATTTCAATTCGCTTCAATATCAGTTCAGTTTCAAAATCATATGCGATTTCACCAAATATTTTTCCAAACTAAATATCTTCAGTTTCAAATCTTCCAAAATAATAGGTTTAGAAAATAATCCAAGTTCCCAAATCGACATAATTTAGGTCAAACAAATTCACTTCCAAAATCGTCATATAAATACTAGGTTTTACATTCCAATCTATTTTCAAAACCAAAAATATTTCTCAAATTCAATTATACCCAAAATTATTTTCAAGTTTATAACTATCCCTTTAAAACTTTAAGCTATTTATTTCTATTCAAATGATCCAGTTTACCTTTTGCACATTATTTAAAACTAAATTTTATTCAAAACATTCCAGAACTAAATTCCATAATAGTATAATTCAAATAGTCCTATTTATTTGCTTAACAAAAAGTCTCAAATTTATTTAAGTCAGTCTACTACATACTTTAAACATACGAACTAAACTTATATACTTCATCAAATATTTACACCCCTTTGAAATTACTTAGCTTTGAAAATTAATCCTTGATTTGTAAGTGTTCAAACATTCAAAATAGTTAGAGAAATCAAATTTTCAATCCAAGAGTTGGAAATCGACAACAAATCAGTAAATCAATTTTCAATAGAAAGGGTTATGCAAATCAAATTCGAAACACGAGGACAGAACACCGGGTTCACTTCAAATTGTTTCAAATATATATATATATACATATATCCTTCGAATATCAAAACATACTTCGGCATTTAAAATCAAAATCGGTTTCACAAAATCACTCGCATAGCAAAGCTACTAAAGTGGCATCTCCCCCACTCTAAAACTCGAAAATCAATGTCGATGATGCGTGCACTCATCACCTAAATTATTTTCCAGCGATATAAGTGAGTTCTGGACTTCTATTTTCTTGAGAACTTCATTGAAATTTCTTCGAAATCATTTGAAACAATTCTTATTCGAAAAATACTTTTAAATCCTATTATTATAAATTTCAAAATCTTAAACAAATTTTCAAAATACTGGAGTTCAATTCCTCGAATTTCAAATTCAAAACAGTTCAGTTATAAGTCATTTTTATATAAATCAATTTCTTATACAATTTTCAAAATTTCAAATCCTTTCGAAACCTCAAATTCTTGCTTTAAAGGCATACAATCCTTATCGATAACATTTTCACTTTTATATATTGAATAAAACCATACTTATCAAAATAATAATTTCGATATATAAAACAATTTCTAAAATACAAACAAACCCGATTTTTAAAGGATGATTCAAGATTGGATTTCAAAATAAAGATAGAGATTCAAATTAAAGGGACTCTAATCAAATAGAATTCTGATTCGAAGGTAGGCTCGAACGAAGATGAGATGATTAAATTTCAAAAATAGAAGATGGATATACATACGTAAATCGTGGGCTATTGAATATGCGACTATATGATTTTTGTTTGATGATAATAAACATATATATATATATATTCATTTAAATGTATTTGTCAATATACTATTTTATTTTTCATAGATTAAATAAATATTTGCTGAATAAAATAAATAACATAGAATTTGAATTCAAACGGAAATTTTATTCAAACAAATATTTATTACAATTTTGAACAGTACAAATTCAAGCTCTCACTATAAATATATACACAATTTCAATCATAATACAATTTTGATTACATCACGATTCACATTTACATTGCACCTCACTACATATCACTCACACTCGTATTTATCTTCAACTTCATTCCAATGTGAATCCAGCATCTGAGCAATCTGCAAAAATATACATTGACGTAGTAAAATTGAAAATAAAATATTTTTGCAGTATAAAATAAAATGTGGATTTTGTAAATAATATTTTCCTCAGTTATTTAGGTTGTTCGTCATTATTTAATTTTGAATTCATCATACATGAATAACTAGTGACATACACGGTGTATCACTGTATATGCCACAAGGTCGTGCACACCGATATACACTTGATAGAATTACAGGGACAGGTGAGCACAGGAAAAACCCAAAACGCTGGGTTCAACTCAAGTGCAATAAAAATAATGTCATAATATCAGCACAAGGTCAAACCCGAGCTATAGGCTGGATTCTACTCAGGTGCGATTTCAAAAATCAACATGAAGTTCAAAGTGAATCAAACTAAATTGAAGCAAATACCAAATCAGTACAACACAAACCAAACATGGGCAAAACTGCGAACAAATACAAACTATCTCGATGCATACATATGGCCAAGCGATGCATCACTGAGACAATGCACAAATATATATACATGTGTATATACACATGTGTACATATAAGTAGTGACTCAATACAACCAGACCAGTTCAGGTTAAAGAGGCAGTGGTCCAAAATACATGAAGGTCTGTCAACAAATGAAACATATGCACCAGCAAACAAGGCTACAACTTCACATGAACCAAACAGTGCACAAAGGCAGTAGTACAACTCTAACTGAATGCACACACAAAGATAATACACTCAAATAAATCCAACCCGGGAAAGTCTACACAGAAATACAACACACTATAAGCTAGAACAGTGCACATAAGTGTGCAAGAGCAAATAAAAGAAGCATGAACATGCAACCAAGCTCAACTAGAAATAGTGGACAGAACAAGTGCAGCCTCTACATGAAGTATACAAGCTACTGAACTCCAAGCAAAATACAAAGGCAAAGTATGCAACAAAGGTGAACACAAGCTTCAGACTAATGTACACGTGAATGCCATCAAATGTACAAGTAAATGTACAAAGACTTCAAGCATTTCAAACTTGAAGAAAACATGAAACTGCATCAAAGTAACTTCAACAAGTTGATATGCAAACATGTATGCAGTGATAATGTACATACACAGTGCAGTAGTGCCAAAAGAACATGTACAACAAGCAGTGTAAACATTACCAGAGAACAATGACTAATACAAGTGACAATGCCAACCAACATCAAAGACACAACAGAATGGAAATGGTTAGGCAACTTGTGCTCCAAAAGATACAACATGTATGCAACAGTGAAACTGGACAGTGCAAGCTTCAAAAAGTATCAGACCCAAGTACATATACAGGAATGCACAATACAACATCAAGTGATACTAAGTACAACATAAAATCAAGCAGAGATAAACAAACCATGGTGGCAAGTTCGAACAGATCCAAAGCCGAGCAAATACACATATACATGTATGCATATATACATTATATATATATATATGTATGTATGTATGTATGTATGTATGTATGTATGTATGTATACACATACATATCTATATCAAATGAAACAGTTCAACATCAAAGAAATGGATTAAAGTTAGAGATCAATCTCAAGCATCATCAACAAATGATATAAGAGTCAAAGACATAATGGCCGGAGTCATGAAACAGCAGGTAAAATCGAACAAAATCAACATCGTCAAAATCAAGTCAAAGCCAAAGACATCAAGAACGAGAATGAACGAAATCAACACCGTGTCAATCAAGGAATCGAACCAAGTCAGAAATCAAAACCGTTTTATTCATGTAATTTGAACAAGTCAGAGATTAATCCTAAGTATTAAAACAAAATCGAATGACCGAGATAAAATAAGTGACGAATTCAAATAAATGTATACAAACGAAAATCAAGGATCACGAATCCTATAGAAACAAGTAAACATAATCGGCAATTCGATATCGAGTTCAAGAAAGCAAAACAGAAGAAGCAAAAAGGAAAATTTACATACCAAATCAAAGTCAGACTCGATCAAGGAGGAGGAGCCGCGAACGATTCAATTGAAGTAAGCAATTGAAGCATCAACCATAAATTAAGCGGCGACTTCACAAAGCCCTAATTTCAGAAGCTAAAAGGAACGAGCGAAAGAAGGAACCAGGCTGACATTTCTTCTCAGAGCAAAATAGATAAAGTAGATAACAGGGCCGTAATTTTTAGTGATAATATTTTAGGCCGGGCCTTCTCTCTTAGGTTTTGGTTTATATTAAAAAGGGATAATTAGGGTTTTGGTTTTTAATTGTTTTTAAATTGTTGTCCTTTGTATTTTCTTTTGAAAATTGTGTACTTACTAGTCGTGTGACTAGGGGACAAACTACGTGGCGTAGTTTGAAAATTCGCAACTCGGTGGCTGAGTTGTGGCAGGGTTTTGAGCGTAGAGTTAGGTTAGTTAGTAGCGAGTGTCGCGAGTTTATATGTGTAAGCGTATGACTACTTAATTTCTAGTAGAAACCTTACGGGCAGCACGTAGGCAGGGTTTTGCCGAAGCTGGGTAAATCTATGATGTTCTATTTCTGCATTTATTATTCTGCTATTATCTGTGCTGCTATTATTTTGATATATCTGTGTTGAAATATTTATAAGCTTCCGCAATAATTTTTATAATTAATAGCATCACCCTATTCACCCCCTCTCTAGGGTGAAATTGATCCTACAAGTGGTATCAGAGCTAGGAATAGAAGTCAGCTTTTGTTTTTAAAATTTTGATTTTTTCAAAAATCAATATTTGTTTTTAAAAAGTTGAATTTTTAAAATGGCTTCTTTTAATAATGCTTTTGCTGAGGGTCAGTCCATAGTTAGACCACCAATGTTCAATGGTGAATATGTCTACTGGAAAAATAGAATGAAAATTTTCTGAGAACCATTGACGCTTGGAATATTGTTAAGACAGGTTATAGAGCACCAACTATAATTGTAGATAATCAGGAAATAGATAAACCGATGAATCAATAGACAGAACTAGAAATTAAATTACAAAATGCGAATGCTAAAGCTATGAATTCTATCATCTGTTCATTGGATCAATTTGAATTTAATCGTGTCTCACATTGTCTAACTGCGCAGGAAATATGGTACACACTCGAAGTGACCCACGAAGGAACGTCTCAAGTCAAAGAATCTCGCCTTGCCATGCTAAGCAGCGAATACGAGAATTTCACAATGGCCAAGGAAGAAAATGTCAAAGAATGTATGGACGACTTTCCAATATCGTATGCAAATCAAAGGTTCTTGGAAAATCATAGACAAAATTAGAGATAGTCTAAAAAATCCTCAGAGTCCTTCAACGAAGTTTTGAAGCCAAAGTAACTGCCATTCAAGAATCGAAAGAATTAAAACAAATGAAAGTTGAAGAACTCATCGGAAATCTCACCACTTATGAGCTAGAAATGAAATTCAAGGAAGAGCGTGAAGGAGGAGATACTCGAAAGAAATCAATAGCTCTCAAAGGAACACCTGAAAGTGATGATGATGACGATGATGATGGAGCAGCTGAGCTGGCGTTAATAATGAAGAAATTCAAAAGATGGAACCGCAAATATAGAAATCCAGATCTAAATCAGAAATTGAAAAATAGAATAAACAAAATACTAGAAAATCCAGAAGAACGGGAGATCGTTTTTCACAAGTGCAACCAATCCGGACACATTAAGCCCAATTGTCCTCGAAACCGACACGGCATTGAAAAGAAATCAAAATGGAGAAGTTTGTAGCCACATGGAATACAAGTGATAAAGATAATCAAAGTACTAGCAGTGGGAGTGAGAAAGCAGAGATGTGCCTTTAAGGAAATATAACTGATAACGACGATGACGTGCCAAGCAAGGTATCAAAACTCACTCACTCAGAATTACTTATATATTTCCACGAAGTAAAAGGCTGTTTTGAACGACTTAGGGAAAAGTATGCTAAAATTGAATCACAAAGAGATAGTTTGATAGAATTAAATAAACAACTTGATCAATTAGTTAAAACCTATCAAAGTAGGATCCCTAAGTGTGATTAGTTTCCAACATTCGAAGAAGAAATTAAAAAAATCTGAAATTAATATAAAATCACTTGAAAATGAAATTCTGATTTTAAAAGAGAGTGAAAATACTAGGAGAGAGAATTCTATTAAAAAGTGCACACAATTATTGAATGAAAACGAATCTCTCAAAACACAAGTCCAACAATTGTCAACGACTTTAGGAAAATTTTCCAAAAGTGAAAAATCGTTGAATATGCTAATAGGAAAACAAACTGTCAATATTGATAGACAAGGACTTGGATATACTCACTCCGAATATGTTAAAAGCAAAATTAATCAAGACAATTCTATGTGCACAATTTGTAGAAAATTTGGACACAATCAAAATATTTGTTGGTATAGACCCAAACACATAAACACTATACCAATTTGGGTTCCAAAAGGCACAAATATAAAATCTCTCAAAGTTAAACAAATCTGGGTGCCAAAAGGAACATATATAAATAGTTTTGGGTCTCTACAAAATTATTTTTCAAAATATTCTACCACTAACAATCATGGACCTATAAAAACAAATAGGTCAAAAAAAAATTCCATCGTGTAGGTGTGGTGGCAGGCTAAGAAACAACAGCAGTGTTATCTGGATTTTGGCTGTTCCAGAAACACAACGGGCGACAAAGCAAAGTTCCTTAGCCTAGTACAAAGGTGACAGAATCACAACGGGCAAGAACGAAAAATTATCGTAAAGGTAAAACAGGTAATGGTACATATTAAACGATATATTAAATGTGATAATCTGCACCGTAGTCTAAATTAAATCATCTAATAATGTGATGGTAAAATAAATGATGATTTTAATTCAGACTTATTCAAAATTGTTGACAATTATATTCTTATGCCAAGAACACTATAAAAATCTCTAGAGTCTTTGAATTACTTCATATATATTAGTTTGGATTAATAATAGTGTTTTATTGGATGATAATACATTTGGTTATTTTACAGCTAACTCTATATTTACAGCTTCAGATTATTTACACGACTTCAATTCAAATTCTAGAGAATGTCATTCAAAAGGCTGTTAAAATTGATTTTGAGATATTTTGTTGCACATTTCACGGTCTGGTCTATCAAATTCAATTAATGATCATTTTGAGTGAAAGAGAAATTCAGATGCAGATTACACTGGTAATCTAGTTGATAGAAAAATTACTAATGGAACGTGATTTTTGTTGAGACATTTAGTAACTGCATCGTTTTTCAAAGAAAATATCTGCATATTTCTCATTTCAAATAATTTTCAAATAGCAGAAAATTTTCTCATAAAACCCCTTTTAGAAAATTAGATTGGTAAATTTTAGAAAATTTGATTTTATAATTATTTTTGAATTTGATTTTTAGATTATAACAATGACTAATCTGACTCCCTACTAATTATCAAAAAGATAAATAGTGATTGAAAAAAAGTGATGAGTGTTGATATTTATCATATATTATGACTCGAGACGGTATAATTAGTAAATTTCTTTAGAAATTTAAACAAGAGTTATAAAACTTTTTCTTGGTAAAAATTCCATGACCATCTCTACTTCTATCATATTTCTAACGACCATCACTCATCAAAATTCAATATAGTTTGTCAATATTTGGTACTTTAAACAAGAGTCGTTCGTTTTTATTTTACATTTTAATAATAATAATAATAATAATAATAATAATAATAATAATAAAATCCAAAGTATTCACTCTCATTTAAAAGTCCTCACGGTTATGCATGGGTGAATTACTTGGAATTTGTTATGTGCTTCCATGCTCATTTAAAAGTCCCCACGATTATGCATGTATGGAACGCATATCAAAATTGATTTTTTTAAATAAACAAGTTGATTCTAATCCCATTTAGAAGTCCTCACGGTTATGCGTGGTTAGAAGATACTTGAATTCATTTTTTTAAATAAAATTGGAATACTGCTAATCTCATTTAAAAGTCCTAACGGTTATGCATGGTTGGTAGATATTCAAATTCCTAATATAAATATACCACAAATAAACACAACTATATGGTATTATATGATGATATCATTCCTATCATTTTAAAAGTGGAATATGCGCCTAACAAAGTATTTATGATTTTTGTTTGATTTTTCATTGAAATTTAATATTTATATTTGATTGAGTTTTAACGTTGTATTAATATCGATCACTTTATCTCTATTTTTTTCTAACACTATTACTTTTTTGCTGATAACAAAAGGGGAAGAGAAAAGTTAAGATTTTGTCAAATAAAATCAAGCAAAAGTCAAATATTTTCTATTTGCATCTAGGATAATTTGCATATTTTTAATTGTATGCATATATGAAGAGGGAGCTTTGTGTAGAGAGGAGATTGTTGAATATGCGACTATATGATTTTTGTTTGATGATAATAAACATATATATATATATATATATATATATATTCATTTAAATGTATTTGTTAATATACTATTTTATTTTTCATATATTAAATAAATATTTGTTGAATAAAATAAATAACACAGAATTTGAATTCAAACAGAAATTTTATTCAAACAAATATTTATTACAATTTTGAATAGTACAAATTCAAGCTCTCACTATATATATATATATACACAATTTCAATCACAATACAATTTTGATTACATCACGATTCAAATTTACAATGCACCTCACTACATATCACTCACACTCGTATTTATCTTCAACTTCATTCCAATGTGAATCCAGCATCTGAGCAATCTGCAAAAATATACATTGACGCAGTAAAATTGAAAATAAAATATTTTTGTAGTATAAAATAAAATGTGGATTTTGTAAATAATATTTGCCTCAGTTATTTGGGTTGTTCGTCGTTATTTAATTTTGAATTCATCATACACGAACAGCTTGTGACATACACAGTGTATCACTGTATATGCCACAAGGCCGTGCACGGCGATATACACTTGATAGAATTACAGGGACAGGTGAGCACATGCCAAACCCAAAACGCCGGGTTCAACTCAAGTGCAATAAAAATAATGTCACAATATCAGCACAAGGTCAAACCCGAGCTATTGGCTGGATTCAACTCAGGTGCGATTTCAAAAATCAACATGAAGTTCAAAGTGAATCAAACTAAATTGAAGCAAATACCAAATTAGTACAACACAAAACAAACAGGGGCAAAACTGCAAACAAATACAAACTGTCTCGATGCATACATATGGCCAAGCGGTGCATCACTAAGACAATGCACAAATATATATATATATATATATATATATATATATATATATATATATATACATATATATATACATGTGTATATACACATGTATACATACAAGTAGTGACTCAATACAACCAGATCAGTTCAGGTTAAAGAGGCAGTGGTTCAAAATACATGAAGGTCTAGCAACAAATGAAACATATGCACCAGCAAACAAGGCTACAACTTCGCATGAACCAAACAGTGCACAAAGGCAGTAGTACAACTCTAACTGAATGCACACACAAAGATAATGCACTCAAATAAATCCAAGCCGGGCAAGTCTACGCGGAAGTACAACACACTACAAGCTAGAACAGTGCACATAGGAGTGCAAGAGCAAATAAAACAAGCATGAGCATGCAATCAAGATCAACTAGAAATAGTGGACAGAACAAGTGCAGCCTCTACATGAAGTATACAAGCTATCGAACTCCAAGCAAAATTCAAAGGCAAGTTTGCAACAAAGATGAACACAAGCTTCAGACTAATGCACACATGAATGCCATCAAATGTACAAGTAAATGTACAAAGACTTCAAGCATTTCAAACTTGAAGATAACATGAAACTGCATTAAAGTAACTTCAATAAGTTGATATGCAAACATGTATGCAGTGACAATATACATACACAGTGCAGTAGTGCCAAAAGAATAGGTACAAAAGGCAGTGTAAACATCACCAGAGAACAATAACCGATACAAGTGACAATGCAAGCCAACATCAAAGACACAGCAGAATGGAAATGGTCAAGCAACTTGAGCTCCAAAAGATACAACATGTATGCAACAGTGAAACTGGACAGTGCAAACTTCAAAAAGTATCAGACTCAAGTACGTATACAGGAATGCACAGTACAACATCAAGTGATACTAAGTACAATAGAAAATCAAGCAGAGATGAACAAACCATGGTGTCAAATTCGAACAGATCCAAAGTTGAGCAAATACAAATATACATGTATGCATATATATATATATATATATATATATATATATATATATATGTATACACATACATATCTATATCAAATGAAACAGTTCAATATCAAAGAAATAGATTAAAGTTAGAGATCGATCTCAAGCATCATCAACAAACGATACAACAGTCAAAGACACAATGGCCGGAGTCATGAAACAGCAAGTAAAATCGAACAAGGTCGAAAGTGCTGCCAGAGGCAGTGAACAGTATTTGCCAAAGTCGAACAAAATCAACATCGTCAAAATCAAGTCAAAGCCAAAGACAACAAGAATGAGAGCAAACGAAATCAACACTGTGTCAATCAGGGAAGCGAACCAAGTTAGAAATCAAAACTGTGTTATTCAAGTAATTTGAACAAGTAAGAGATTAATCCCAAGCATTAAAACAAAATCGAATGGCCGAGATAAAACAAGTTACGAATTTAAACAAATGTATACAAACGAAAATCAAGGATCTCGAATCCTATATAAACAAGTAAACATCATTGGCAATTCGATATCGAGTTCAAGAATGCAAAACAGAAGAAGCAAAAAAGCAAAATTTACATACCAAATCAAAGTCAGACTTGATCATGGAGGAGGAGCCGCGAACGATTCAATTGAAGTAAGCAATCGAAGCATCAACCATAAATTAAGCGGCGACTTCACAAAGCCCTAATTTCAGAAGCTAAAAGGAATGAACGAAAGAAGGAACCAGGCCGACATTTCTTCTTAGAGCAAAATAGATAAAGGAGATAACGGGGCCGTAATTTTTAGTGATAATATTTTGGGTCGGGCCTTCTCCCTTAAGTATTGGTCTATATTAAAAAGGGATAATTAAGGTTTTGGTTTTTAATTGTTTTTAAATTGTTGTCTTTTGTATTTTCTTTTGAAAATTGTGTATTTACTAGTCGTGTTACTAGAGGGCAAACTACGTGGCATTGTTTGAGAATTTGCAACTCAGTGGCTGAGTTGTGGCGGGATTTTGAGCGTAGAGTTAGGTTAGTCAATATTGGGTGTCGCGAATTTACGTGTGTAAGCATGTGACTAATTAATTTCTAGAAGAAACCTTGGAGGCAACACGTAGGTAGGGTTTTGCCGAAGTTGGGTAAATTCTGTGTCGTTCTATTTCTGCATTTATTATTCTGCTATTATCTGTGCTGCTATTATTTTGATATATCTGTGTTGAAATATTTTATAAGCTTCCGCAATAATTTTTATAATTAATAGCATCACCCTATTCACCCTCCCTCTAGAATGAAATCGATCCTACATGGACGACCTTAACCAGTCAACCATGATTTAAAAATAAGATCGATGCACAATTCTGAGGCAAATCGACATTCGATCGCCAGAGATAGAATTCGGCATAACAAGATATAGTAGCATCTAAACCAAGGGATTTATAAATCTTCGGTGATTCAATGTCAATTGTAAAGGAGTTTCACCCCTTCACAAATCATTCAAAGATTGGTGGGATCGCCTATTCTTATAGAAATCATTCGAAATGGAGTTATGGGATACTCCAGAATCAAGAAACACGAATAGGGAGAGAAGATAATGGATTTTGGAACCGCAGGGTACGTTCCAAAGTCCAAAGGAAAAACCAAATAGAAGAGGTAGAAATTCAAGCTTGAACGAAAGTGATTCTGCAAACAAATTTACTATATATGCTAAGTTTTCCTAGAGCCAAAGCTCTGATACCAACTGTAATGACCCGATATTTTCAACCATTCGCATCCACACACGTCAGACTTGAATTGTTCAATCAGATTGTTAATTTAAATTTGGCAAAACTCAGCATATACAGTAAATAAATCAATTACAGAATCACAGACACAGAGTAATACAGTAATAACACAACGAAATTGATAAATATTTATTCATGAAGCTATTATATACATAATAGAGTTGAAATAAAATACAATAGAATATCTCAAATACAGTGAAGTCTCCAATAAAACTGATGACCTCTTTGAACTAATCAACTGGAAAAGCTAAAAGCTGAATCGATAGTTGGATCTCCAAACGAAGCTTCAAACTCCAAAGGTGAGTCTCGATTGCTGAATTACTCAGTCTGACCCGAGCGTAAAGCAAAACACATAACACTCGAGTCAGGATTAACATTCTTATATCAATAAATCCAACTCAAGTGAAATATCAACTGAAATACAAGTAACTTAAACGATGTTTGGGATAACCATCCTTTAAGGATCCTTGTAACTATATACAATGTAGAAATATACACTATAACACCATGGCCATTTCAAATTAATTTATACTTCAAAACCAAAATATCATTTTTATTTCAAATATATCTATTTCCCAAGTTAGTATATATATTGAATAATTTATAAAGTAAAGTATTTGTAAATTCCTCAAGCTTCCGAAATCGCTTCAAAATCAACCAGACTTCCCATCCAGATTCAATTTAACAATTTCAATTCAATTCAATTTCTAGATAAACAATTTCAAATTATATCGATTCCAAATACAAATCTAAATCACAAAATAAACCATTTATTTTTCAATATATTTCAAAGCTTTAATAATCAACAATTTCAAAGCTAAATTTAATAGTTTATATATAGGTCTTGATTTAACCTCATTATTATTTAGTCTTGAAATATTCACTTAATAAATTCGGTATTATTTATATGACCTTACATTTCATTTTTCTATATATATTTTCTTAAATTTCTTTAAATGTGAAATATTCATTAAATTACTTAAATCAAAATCAAGTTATAAAACTATACCTTAAATTCCCAAACTCAATAAGTTTCGAACCGATTTAATTAAATAAAATTATTACTTTAATACAATTCCAAATAAATTTCAAATATATCTTCCAACCTTAGCTTATAAAACTTTTACAAAAATCTATTTTTGAAATACGAATCTTACTAAGCACTTAAACATATCTCATATTAATTAAATTAATCTTAATTAATATATATATTATTATTAAGTCTACATATAAATAACCTTTATATACAATATTTTTAAATCAATATTTTATAAAACCCATATATTTCCTTTCAAAACTATAGAATTCATTATCAAAATATTAAGTATATAGACCAATGGTGTCTGCATATAGAATTCTATCATATGGTCAAGTGACACAGATATTTATCATTTCAATCCGTAATTTAAATATATACGGGTAGATATCATTTCGACCTGCTATCCCAATTCAATTCAAGTGAAAATCACTTGGGTCTATCATTTCAACCCATAACGATTTTCTCCTATTCTAAAGTCTGTTCGGGTATGTATCATTTCAACCCATAGTGAATTCTAAATAACAGGGAACTTGCAGAGTGATAATAGATATGATAATGATATAATAGGCATATATCGTCAGAAATTAAATAAAATATAAGCAATAGGATATGGTGTCATATCCCACAGGTGAACAGATACAGATAATAGCATATATATATATATATATATATATATAATAATGTAAATAACTATCAGTAGTATATTTCAATTATCATTTCAATTGAAATCAAATTTAATAAATATAAGAATGTTAATCGTGAGTGATTGCTCACCTTTCGAGGCTAGAGAGAGATTCGACGATAGAGTGAGTTACGATTCCAAGCACGGATTTCAAAGCAAAGCAAGATTGAATGCGAATTGGACAAACAAGGCTGATAAATAGGAATCGATGAAAATGAATCAGAACCATTTTGATGTAACTGAAACAAATATATATTATATAATTTCCCTAAACCAATTCTTAAACATATATATTAAAATAAGATATATATCAAATCAATAATTTTATTTAAGACGAATATTAAAATAATATATATAACTAACAAGGATATAATTAGTACAATGCAGTCCATCAATTATAAACCTCTGTAGTCCTCGGTTTACTGTTTTAACTTTTGTAATGCGTTATCTTTTATTCATCAAATAAATAAACAAACTCTTATTTTTACATGTATTCTTCTGCATTTTATGAAATCGAGCTATAAATTGCGCAATTTACCTCAAAATCAGCACCAACATACAATATTTACACCTTATCAAAAATCAGACTATACATCTTAAATGGTGCAATTTTTTAATTCTATTAGTAAACGAAACAGAGATTTAAAAAGCTGAACTCACATCATACGCTTCAGAGATCTCACGAAAACAATGCAGGAGTGGAAAATAATATATATACACGTTGATTTTTATAATGAAATATATATAAAAATATTACCAGAGAAGCAAAACGAAGATAAAATGCTCGGCTTGACAAATAACTTACTGTAAATACTATAATATATATATATATATATATATATATATATATCTTAAACTTACCAACTAAATAATTACAACAATCTATACACTTTCATATATATTGCCAGATTTTTTTTAAAGCAAATATACTCGAAGCCCATCGTTACAGACAATATTATTTAAATAACTATATACAGGTACAAGTTAACATTACCCTATGCATAAGTATATATACAGTATATTAGAATGATATATATTTACCCTTATAACGAAGACATAAATATTGTATAACCGGTAACATATATATAAATCTATAGTTTAACAAAAATTTCCAATACTTGAATATATAAAACTACAAGTATAAGAATTGCCCAAAATATGTAAAGAATAACTTACATACCAAGAAAAGAAGAGAGGCAAAAAAAGTGTTCTTCGGCCAGTAAGCTATGAGAGGAAGGGAAAAGCAGAGAGGGGGCGTGGTATGGGTTACGACGTGAAGTGGTCGGAGACGGAGCAAGGTGGAGAGGAATGGTGGCCGTGGTGAAGCAGCGTCAGAGGGAAAACGCGGCAGGCAATGGAGTTTGGCTGAGGCTCCTCCTGGTTGTGGCGTCCATGGGGAAGAAAGAAGGACCGATGGCCTAGGCGTTGAGAGCTTTGATCACCTGAGGGGGGTGGAGTTGATGGGGCCGGGATTGATGGAGGGTGGAGGCCGAAGGTAGTAGAGATGCAGGTGGAAGAAGGAAACGTGAATATGAGGTGAGAAGTAGGCTCAGATATATTTCTCTGAGATAAAATAATGAAGAAAGTGGGAAGAGTAGTAGCTACAGTTAACCAAGCTTAGTAAATAAATTATATATATATATATATAATAAAGGGAATGAGGAAGGTCCAAAGATGACTTCAGTTGAATTAAAACTAATAGTCGTTGTTTTAAATTAGTAAAGTTGATAACAATATGGAAAATATAAGGTCAGTGATAAATAATTTCGGACGTTGGACACCCGAAAAGGAAAAATATAAATATACATTAAAAGAATGGCAACGGCTAAATTTAGTAACTGATAAAATAAATATTAAAATAAAAACTAGTGGTTGCTGTTTGAAATTCGATTGGATACAACTAACAAAAGGCTCGAAACCTACCGATGCGGTGAACTGTTTTACAGACTTCGTTGTCCATCAGATGCCGAAACAAGCAAATGAATATACAATGGAGATCAGACGATGAGACGATCAAAATGGTTTATAGATATTAATGATACGATTGGATTATAAAATTTTGAATTTCCGCTGGTGGAAAATGCAGCAAACAAAAAAAAGATCGACGGAGGTAAAGAAGTCCGAATTTGATAAAACGAAATTTTGCGTTTCACTCAGAAAATGATTTACAAATTTTTTGCATAAAAATATTTAAGTTTGAAATTTATTTTATCACCATCAATTTTTAACTGATTTAAATTGGAATAATAATTACACAATAAAATAAACTTCAATTATTTTAGATGAAAATTTGCAGTTGCTATGTTTAAATATATGTATTCCAAATAATAAATTTTTATTTTAAAATTTCATTGTTTGAAATTTCACAAAATTTCAATTAATTTAATAAATAAAATCACTAAAATTTTGGGTCGTTACAATATGTCTGTCTGCATATGGAGAGCACTGTAGGTCATGGCTCGAGCTCGAAGTCACTTTGTCAAAAAGAAACAAACATTTAATAAAGCAAGACTAATATATATAATAGATCATGTAGAAAAATATTGTTAATACTGAAATAAATTTAATACTTACGATCCGTCGGTTTGGCCTGCAACCAGACCATTGGAAGAGCTGCCTTCTAGGATGGGTCAGGGACATCATCAGCTGGAGGCGCACCCGTCCCTCTCTAAGAAAAAGAGGGAGATCCTGTATGGGAAGAGCTACGTCTACAGAGAAACGACATATAAATACAGTACCTGTTACAGACATATCATATATGAGAAATATATCATTTAATTATGTGAAACATACATTATGGAAGAACATAAAAGGATTATATGAAACAGATTACGACTAAACATATCATTAGCAGAACACATCATTTTTAATGCGAAAATGTAACATAAATGAACATAGAAATTACCTTCTTCCGATATGGAGATTATTAATCAGTTCTTGTCGCTTTCTGATTCAGACTCTATTTCGTGCTCTATGTTTTGTTCCTCTGTTGTCTCAAATGCTTCTATTAATGCATTTGATACATCTTTTAGAGGTCCTATATCGGTTTAATCGTCGATTATTATTATTTTAGTATTTTTCTCGATATCTGCTTGATAAGCTTGTTCGTTTGGAATATTCTGTTCATCAAATGTAAATCTTGCATTTGTTTTAAAAACAGCCGACCAATCTACTTTACCTCTTCGTAGAGATGAGTATGGAGCATAATATACTTGAAGAGCTTGTTTGAAAAGTATAAAAGGATCGTACTTATAATAACGCAGGTGCTTTATTTCTATAAGATTGCACTTTTGGTGCACGTTGATTCCAGAAGTTAGAACACTCCGAGCCAGTTGCATTTAAACAAAAAAAAACTTCTTCTGCAGGTCCTGTGAAATATTTCAAATTCAAAACCTGGGTTAGCGCGCGCGTGCCACAAAAATTATTTACATGATCATTTGGATCATCACTACATTTAACACATACATCGGTATTGCTAGTTAATTTTTAAGCACTGTATTCTTTGGTGTTAAATTTATATCCATTAACGAAGAATATTGGATAGGTCTTGACTTTTCTTTTTGGTCCCATAGCTAAATGTTTCAATCTTTCTTCGACCACACAGTTTGTCAAGACGTAAATGTAATTTGAAAACCAAGTAGCGAAATCTTTGTCGATATCGTAATTTGGATGTTGTGATTCATAAACACTGCAATTATAGAAGAAATATTGCATTATAATTAACACCATGTGTGCATATGTATATGTACGCATATGTAGATGATATAATGCATTAAGAAGAATATATGTACATAACCTAACAAATGGTGCAACTTCAGCATAATTTAGAAGAATATATGTGTGTGCTACATGGTAATCTCTATCGTCCAACCATAGTTCCACACATTTACCAACAGGTTGGCCATGTTTTTTAAAAATAGACAAACTCGCTTGACAATCATCTTGATCAATGTCTTCATCATTACGCGTAGCACTTTCAAACGATAAGTTCACATGATCACTAAAATAATGAGAGGAAAAAAACGAAGCTACTTCTTTGATATATGATTTGCAAATCGAATCTTTAAATCGTGCTTTCTGTCTCACTTTTTTCTTTAGATGATTTAAGTACCTATTAAGAATTATTTCAAATTAAAATTTATTTATACATGAATTAAACTAATATTTAACGTACTAAGCATTAATACATCTCAAATGGATACATTCATCCATATTGCATAGGCCCTCGAAGATGTGCTTTAGATGGAAGTTGAACTGGTAAATACTCCATTACATTAAATAAACCTGGAGAAAATATTTTCTCTAGCTTGCAGAGCAGTATGGAGATTTCTTGCTCAAGTTTACGTACAAGATCAACTTTTAACGTAGTAGAACAAAACTCCTTATAAAACAAGTTAAGTTCTGTTACAACTGTCCAAACTTTTATGAACAACAATTATTTAAAAGAAGGGTAACAAATTTTTCATCATAATACGACAATCATGGCTTTTCATCCCACTAATTCCGTTGTTCTTATAGTCGACACATCTACGAATATTGAAAGAAACACCGTTAGGAAATCTTAATCCTTCCACTCATTTTAAAAGTATTTTAACTTAATTATTGTCTATCTCATAGCATGTTTTTAGTTTTTTTGTGTCATTTGGCTTGGTACAAATCTCAGGGCGATTACATATTGCTTTAATATCGCGTTCTTGATTTCAAATCATCCTTCATCTTTCTCTTAACATTCAAAATTGTATTAAAAACATTGTCAAACACGTTTTTCTCGTTGTGCATCACGTCAATATTGTGATGAAGTAGTAGATTTTTCCGATACGGTAACTCCCAAAATATACTTTGTTTACACCAATTATGAATCGTTGATTTACCTTGAATTCCAATTTGTACTCTGATTTCATGTATCTTTGAAAAATCCTTTACAATTTCATATATATCTTTTCTTGACCATACCGTTGGTGGTTGCAACGGCTCGTGTCTATTAGTTGTAAAGCATTTTTTGTCTCTTCACTACTAGGACTACAATATGTTCCGACAACCATTACTGAAGGCCGCCGATGGCAGAATACCGATGGCTTCCAACGGCATATATTTTCTGGACTTTGTTACGATTAAAATAATTAGCCGTCGCTAGTTGTTGAAAAATTGCCATTTGCGGTCGTTGTTAGCCGTTTGAAAGTCGCATGTAACTTCTTCCCCAGACCGAAACCAGAAACATTTCACTCCTCTCCAAATCAAAAACCCTCCTCCACCATTTCTCCCTCCAGCTCCAAGCGATGAATTTTTGCCGAAATGAACTCTAACTTCATCAAATCGGAATCTCATCTCACCCAAACCCCTAATCTCCTGTATTTTAGATATTATCCATAAACCCTAATTTAATGAATTTGTTAATTTAGGATTAGTTTGTTAGTTTAATTGTTTATATTATCTCATTGATTGTGTAGTATAGTTTATTGAGTGTTAGTTTGTTACTTTAATTTGTTAGTTAGTATAGTTTAATTTGTTAGTTTGTGCGATAAGAAATTAGTGTGTATTGGTTGAATAATTTAGTGATTTTACTTGTTACTTAGGTTATTTAGTGTGGATGAGCATAATTTAGTTTATGCATTTTCTAAAACGTCGAAAGCGATACTTAATTTTATATACGTAAGGTTAGTTAATTAAAGTTTTATACTGTGCGTATGTGATAAACCATCATATACGGTAGTTTAACTTAAGTTAAATGTTAATCAATTTAATGTAAATGACGAAAGCCAATTTTTTTAGAAATATAAAATATGTAATATATTTTATTCATAAAACTCTTAGAGTGTTTTTTGGCCCCGTCTGATAAGTATTGTATATGATCGTTGTGTGAGTATTCATTTTTTGACAGAACGAACATCTATATTCATCATATATAATATTTATTGAATTTGTCCCTGTATTGGACAAGTTACAAATACAGTAACGTAATTACATCTTGTAAATCATTTCATTTTAGATGGTTCACAAAATTTTAACAGCACTTCTTTTATGTTCCCTGTGTACATGCAATCATGTACGACTCAGGGAACAAAAGAGAAGTGCTGTCGAAATTTTGTTGAATCGTTTAAAATGAAATGATTTACGTGATGTAATTACATTACTTTGTTTGTATTGGAAAGTAGGATGATCCAACAACAAAGTGTCAATGATCAATTAATATAAAATATTAAACTGTAAAATTGTATTGAAAAATAAATTGTGAACGCAGTTTTCACTTATATAGTATTTTTTAAGTGCAGTAGGAGAGATGATGAATTATTTTACCAATCGAAGCTGGATGTATCAACAATGAAGGAAAATTGAAGACTCAATAAGTGAACATTTTAATAATGGTGTACACGTATTTAATTATTTCACTTTAAATAATAATGGAAACAACGAAGAAATCCGTTGTCAATGTAGTAGGTATAAATTATTGAAGCATTTGATACAAGACATGGATAGAGTTCATTTTTGTCGGTACGGTTTCGTGCGGAACTATTTGGTATGGGAATGACACGGAGAACTTGTAGCACTTCAGCCTGTACAGTCCAAGGAGGTAGTGAGTAATGAAACTGTTACGACGAATCTCGTAGAACATATGGTTGAATATGCAACACGTTCAATGCTCCCTACTACATAATTTGTTGATGACGATGTTAATGTTGAAAAAGAAACAAATATTAGAGAAATTTTTTTTATGATTTATTGGGTTCCACGAAGAAACCCCTTTAGGAAGGCTGTACAACCGACACCTAATTATCAGTAACTGCAGAATATATTGTGATCACTACCAGAATCGGCTCGTATAGCGACAGAGGCTAGCGACGGCTAAAAAAATACGGCAATCGCTAGTCGTCGCTGGTCGCGAATATAAAGACGCCGGCCGAGAGAAACCTTTTTCACTTTCCTCCTTCCATTCACAAAGCTCCTTCTCCTCCTTCCCGCAGCCAGCCGCCACTATCCGCCACCAGAGGCCGTCGCAACCTTCCATCGCTAATTTGAACCTCTCCACACTTGCCGGTAACTCCTATTTTCTATTAGCTTTGTTTAATTTAGGTTTAAATTAAATTAGTTAATGATTTAGGGATTTGGAATTGGATGATTTAGGGTTTTGGAATTGATGAATATATGTTATTACTTTATGATACATAGTTTATTATTTGAATTGGGTATATAATGGTAAACCTAATTTAGAAAATTAGTTGATTATGTATTTGAAAATGGTGATTATTGTGTATTAGGTGATGATAATTAGTGTTGATTTGACGGTATTAATTAATGAATTTATTGTTCACTTTGTTGTTAAAAATTATTGCTAATTTAAAATCCAAAAAATAATACATGATCAATGAATAATATGTTTATTGATAAGTTTATGAGAATGTTTGTTATACTGTTGTAAGCGCTAACTACTTATTTTGTTCACAAAATCGTTAATTAAAATTTATGTAGTTAAACAAAAGTTAAAATATTAATATTTCACTACAGACCACTAACACTTCAATATTAATATTTAAGATCATTATTTCACTACAGACCACTAATACTTCAATATTAATATTTTTTAATTTGTGCTTTATTTATTTGAACCCCTTAGAAAATTTTAGGCCCCGTCTGGCAAGTGTTGTATATGATCGTTATATGGATATTCATTTTTCCACAGAACGAACATCTATATTCATATGATACAACATTTGTTGGATTTGACCTAGTATTTGGACAAGTTACAAATACAATAAAGTAATCATATTTTATAAATTATTTCAGTTTAAACGGTTCGGAAAATTTCGATGGCACTTTCTTTTTTCCCTGTGTACACGCATTTGTGTACGATACAGGGAAAAAAGGGAAGTGTTGCCGAATTTTTTTAGAATCGTTTAACCTGAAATGATTTATAAAATATGATTACATTATTGTGTTTGTAATGGGAAATAGGATAACCGGCCGTCAAAGTAAAAAAATAATAAACTTAAGAATTGAAAATTTTATTGCAGTATTTATTTGAATTTTTTAAAATAGTATGATATGATATTTATTTTAAGTATTTATTTAAACTTAAGTGAACCGTTTAAAATGATATGATTTACGAAATGTAATTACTTTATTGTATTTGCAATGGAAAGTTGGATGGTCGACCATCAAAGTTAAAACAATAAAGAAAAAAGCAAAAAATAAATCGAATTGATTATTTGGATTAATAAACGATAAACTTTATTGTGTTTCTAACATATACTTTCAAATCAGGAAAAATGTTCGATTATTTTCTCTACCGTAGTTGGATGTATGAAGTCAGAATTGGTATGAAAGGTTCAATAAAGAAACATTTCTGTAACGGTGTACACAAATTTATTAGATTCGCTAAATCTAATAATCGTAATAACGAAGAACTTCGTTGCCCGTGTAGTAAGTGCAAACATTTGAAGCATTGGAAAGCAGAAATAGTTGAAGTACATTTGTATAAAAATGGTTTTGTGCCGAATTATTACTTGTGGGATCGTCATGGAGAACTCTTGCACCCACACCTAATCCTGTAGCGTTAGATGACAATAATGTTATGACGAATCCAATAGAAAATATGATGGAAGATGCAGCACGATCAATGTTTTCAATGTTTGATCAAGATGACGATGAAGATGTAAATGTTGAAGAAGAACCGAATGTGGGTGCAAAAAAATATATGATTTATTGGACTCTGCAAATAGGCCGTTGTGGGATGGTTGTAAAAGTGGAACCGAATTATCAGTAACTGCCGAATACATTACTATGAAATCAAAATTCAACCTTACAGAAGCTGGATTTACAGTAGTTGTACAAGCAGCAAAACGACACATGCCACCTAATAATCTGATGTGCGATAGTCATTATAAAGTGAAAAAACTTATGTCCACTTTCGGTCTGCCGTACCAAAAGATAGATACATGTGTAAAAGGTTGCATGTTGTATTGGAAAGATGACGTTGAGCTTAGAAAATGCAGAATACGTAACGAAGAAAGATACAAACCAAGAAAAAAAAAGGAAAAGAAGTTCGATACAAGAGGATGCATTATTTACCCATCACTCCTAGACTTCAAAGGTTATATGCATCTTCTGCTACAGCGTGCTATATGCGATGGCACAGGGTGAGAACACCGGAAGAAGAAACTTTGATACATCCATCCGATGGAGAAGCGTGGAAACATTTCGATAGGACTTATCCCGCATTTGTTGCCGAAAGCCGTAATGTCAGACTCGGTTTATGTACGGATGGATTTGCACCATTCTCTCAGTTTGGTAGTAAATATTCATCATGGCCTATATCGTAACTCCTTATAATTTACCTCCATGGATATATATGAAAACTCCATATATATTTCTCACAGTTGTCGTCCCTGGGCCTGCTGATCCAACACAAGGAATCGATGTTTATTTATAACCATTGATCGAAGAGTTGAAAACGCTATGGAATGAAGGAGTTGAAACGTACAACATTTCGAGAAAAAAGAATTTTCGTATGTTCGCTTCTTTGTTGTGGACTATTAGTGATTTTCCTACATACGGGATGCTTTCAAGTTGGAGTAAGGCTGGTCGTCTAGCTTGTCCTTATTGCATGGAAGAAACACGGGCGTTTTCGCTACGGTATGGAAAGAAAATTTCTTGGTTTGATTGTCATCGGTGTTTTCTCCATCTCAATCATCCTTTTAGAAGAGATAGAAAAAGCTTTATAGCTAACAGAGAAGAGAGTATGCAACCACTGAAGATTTGGTCAAGCGAAGAAATATATGAAATTGTAAAAGAGTATCCATAGATACATGAAACTTGAGTGCGGACTGAAATTCCATGTAAATCGGACATTCATAATTGGTGCAAACAAAGTATATTTTGAGAGTTACCCTACTGGAAAGATCTCCTACTCCAACATAATATTGACATGATGCACAACGAAAAAAACATGTTTGATAATGTGTTTAATACAGTTATGAATGTAAACGGGAAAACAAAGGACGATTTGAATTCAAGACTTGATATAGCAAACTTTTGTAAACGTCCCGAACTTCATATGAAACCCAATGACAATAAAAAACCCAAAGCATGTTATGAGCTAGAGAGTAAGCAAGTAAAACTCGTGCTAAAGTGGGTGGAAGCACTAAGATGTCCTGATGGGATTTCTTCTAATCTTCGTAGATGTATTGACTTTAAAAACAATAAATTGAGTGGGATGAAAAGTCACGATTGCCATATCATGATGGAATATCTATTACCCGTGATTCTCAAAGAACTGCTGCCCGTAAAAGTATGGAGCGTTATAACAGAATTAAGTTTGTTTTATAAACAACTTTGTTCGACGACGTTAAAAGTCGACCGTATACGTAGACTTGAAGTAGAAATTCCTATACTGCTCTGCAAGTTGGAAAAAATATTTCCGCCAGGTTTCTTTAATGTAATGGAGCATCTACCTGTTCATCTTCCATCCGAAGCACTTCTTAGAGGTCCTGTTCAATATGGTTGGATGTATCCATTTGAGAGATAATATTGAATATCGGCAATATTTATGTTAGTTTAAAATTCAGTTTTATATACCTAAATTTAAAATAAATTTGTAATAGGTACTTGAATCATTTGAAGAAAAAAATTAGGCAAAAATCACGAGTTGAAGGTTCGATTTGCAAATCATATCTTGAAGAAGAAGCCTCATACTTTTTCTCTCATTATTTTAGTGATCATGTAAACTTATCGTTTGTAAGTGTTCCTCGTAATGAAGAAGTCGTTGAACATGATTCTTCTCAAACAATGTTATCTATTTTTAGACAACATGGCCGACATGCTGGAAAA
This sequence comes from Allium cepa, assembly GCA_030765085.1. Taxonomy (NCBI): domain Eukaryota; kingdom Viridiplantae; phylum Streptophyta; class Magnoliopsida; order Asparagales; family Amaryllidaceae; genus Allium; species Allium cepa. Next base: position 1,027,051,172 of record CM060937.1, on the reverse strand, counting down.
TGTGTGGAAATATGGTTAGATGATAGAGATCACCATGTAGCACACACATATGTTCTTCTAAATTGTTCAGAAGTTGCACCATTTGTCAGGTAATTATAAATTCATATATAATTCATTATGAATTCAATTATACTTACATATTAATTATATTAAAACATGTTACATATTTGCAGTATATACGAATCAATGCATCCATCTGGCGATCTTAGTAAAGTATTTGCTAAATGGTTTTCAAATTACGTTTATGATCCAATAAACTATGTCGTTGATGAAGGATTACGACATCTTACGATCGGACCAAAAAGAAATGTCAAGACGTATCCAATATTCTTCGTCAATGGATTTAAATTCAACACCAAAGATTACGGTGCCGAAAAATTGACATATAACAGTGGTGTATTTATCAAAGGTAGTGACGATCCAGATGAGCATATAAAAGATTTTTACGACGTCTTAACACAGGTTTTAGAGTTGACATATTACATAAGACCTGCAGAAAAAGTTTTTTATTCAAATGCAACTGGTTTAGCAATGTTCCTGGTACTGGAATCAACGTGCACAAAAATTATAAACTTATTGAAATAAAACATACCTCACATTACTATAAGTATGATCCTTTCGTATTGGCCAAGCAAGCGTTACAGGTTTATTTTGCTCCGTATCCATCCTTGAAAAGAGATAAAGCGGATTGGTCGGTTGTTTTTAAAACAAAGGCAAAATTTACATTTGACAGAAATAATATTCCAGACGAAACAACGTATCAAGCGGATCTTGAGCCAAATACTGAAGTAATAATAATCGATGACATTGATGTAGGGTTGTTGAATGATGAATCAAATGTTTTGGTAGATGCATTTGAAAGTGTTGAAGAAAACGATATAGAGTACGAGTCCGAATCTGAATCAGAGAACGACGAAGACTGATAATTTTAAATATTTGAATTGCATGTTATATAATGTATTTTTATGACATATGTAATATTTAGAGTCTGAATATGACATATGTAAATATTTGAATTGCATGTTGTATAATGTATTTTTAGGACATATGTAATATTTAAAGTCTGAATCAAGTGGAATGTTTTATGTGATGATATGATATGTTCTGATATGATATGATATGATATGTTCTGATATGATATGATATATTCTGATATGATATACGATATATGATATGATATGATATGTTTGTAGCACATATGTCTTACAGGAGACACGGTAGTAGGTCTGAGCCTTCTTCTGCTCCCGATGTAGGTGCCAGTGGCAGTGCGCCAGATTTACGCCCCATTGCTGAGTTAGTTTCGAAGACGGCAGGGTAAGTTCAAATATATTTCAAGTATGTTATTTAAAATATATTAAATATATACATCAAAATTTATACAGGGGCTTTGAGGTGGAGCCTTCAGATTTCATTTTACAAACGTCGAGACAGACGTTTATGAGTAGGATGTCCGGCTGTTGGCCATGTGGGACGACATCCCAGCGCCTGTAAAGAACGCAATATGGACAGATTTGATGGTAATTAAGTATAAATTTTTATTTGATTTGAATGTCAATAGAATGTTTATAATTCAAGTTAATTTCAATATGCAGGCTGCCGTACGTGTTGAGTTTCAGGATCTGAATGTGTTTAGAAATCATTGGAATCAAAGAATGAGAAAAAATTATAGAAACACGTTAACTAAAGTAAAGAGTGCGGGAAAAAAGCCTAGTTGGATGAGCGCTGACTTATATAGTGAGTTTCTTCGGCTCTGGGATACTGCTGAATTCAAAGTAAGCTATCCACTTTCGAATTGTAATTTAAATTTTTTAAGATTTCGTATATTAGTTGCATTAATATAGTTAACCTTGTGTTTAAATGTATAGGAAATATCAGCACGGAACCGCGAAAACAGAAATAAGAATCCTACTGTACACCGTGGTGGTTCGAAATCTTTTCAGCAACATAAAAACGAATTGGTAAATTTATAAATTGTGTTTATAAATATCTGTAACATTATTTAATCATATTGGTAACATTGTTTATTCATATATATATTTTTAGTCTAAGAACTACAATCGCGAGCCTACGATGGCTGAGTTGTTTATTGCCACACATGCGGTGGAGGAGACAGACGAGAAAGGAAATGTTTCGCATAGATGGACAGACGCCAAATCTCAATCTGTAATGGTAAACATGCTTATCGGTAATGATAGTGTTTGATAATAATTTATTTCACAGCTAAAAAATCGTAAATTAAATTTTTTTTGTGTCAAACTTTTATTTACAATCGCAGGAGGCATATGAGACGGAGCGGGCACGTGTGGCGCAGACCAGTGGACGTGAGGAGTTGACCGTTGAAAAGTCAAACTATATTTGGGACGCCATTGTAGATCCTTCTACGCGAAATAGGCGATATAGTTATGGAAATATGGAGGTAAACTGCTTCATTAACTAATATATACATTTAATATGATATGAAGCATAAATTATAACAACTATTAACTATTTCACAGGCGATATCGTCCCAGATGGCTTACAGGAGATCTCAGGCAGAGGAGGAGATAGCGTTGTTGTGTCAGCAGATTGCGGAGATCAATGACTGGCGGAAGAGCGTTGCTTTTGCATAGCAGCTCTATGCGCATATCGCGGCATACCTGGCAGAGCATGGAAGAATGCTTGGAGAGGATGCGTCTGGAGATGATGAGTAGGTAAGATTGTCTTGTGTTGAACTTATTGTGTTGTTTTGTGTTGAACTTATTGTTGTTTGATGTATGATGATGAGTATGACAATGATGTATGATTTGTTTGATAGTACTTATATGTATTGTTGAGTATGATGTATAAAGTGGTGAACGTTGTGTTTGATTGATGAGTTTTGGATATATAGTTGTTGTTTGATGGAAAATTAAGAATTTTATGTTTGATTGATGAGATGTTGGTGTTATAATTGTGTTGGAAGATTGAATGTTGTTATAGTTCGACGGAAATTGTTTATGTTATGGTTTGAAGGCGCAAACAACAACTATATATAAACTGATGAACTCAGGCTTGCGTCGGCTAGTGACGGCTAGCGACGGCTTTTTGGTTCGGGTTGGCTCGACTAGCGACGACTAGCGACGACATTGTGGTTACAGGTTGGCGTCGGCTGGAATCGGTTTGTTACGACAAACATAATTTTTTAAAAAAGGGCCACGTGGATATTGTCGTCACTTACCGACACTAAAGTGGTGACGAAACCGACGCAAAAGCCGACTCGAATGCTTGGTTGTGACGTCTACTTTAGCGTCGGCTTTTAGAAACGGCTTGCGTCGGTTAGCGACGGCCGGCGTCGGTTTCTAGCCGACATAAATGCCGGTTTTCCTTATAGTGGATGAAATCTAAATCTAATAAATTAAACTATACTTACTAACAAATAAAATATTTCTGATTCGGCCTGGGAAAGAAGGTATACACGATTTTCCAACGGGTACCAACGATCGCAAACGATAATATTCTAATGGCTTCCGACTACTAATTATTTTATTCGTAGCAAAGTTCAGAATATACTAGCCGTCAGAAGCCGTTGAAAAAGAATCGCTGACGGCTGTCGGTACGTGTTGTCGGAATATACTGTTGTTATTGCAGTGAAAAGGTTCATAAGATTTGGAGATATTAGGTTGTTTAAAAAAGCAAAAACAGATGAATGATTAAATATTTCTTCTTCTACTTTATAGTAAATAAAATTTATCATTTATCCCTATGACACTTTTAAGCTATTTAAACATTATGGTTCGCAATAGAGATGAAACTGGGCAAGGATGTAAGTTATCTCAAGCACTTTAAATGCTCAAGTTTTACATAAACTACGTTATTTTACCTGATCGTTTTCTAATTAGATTACTTTTATCACTGTTAACCAATGAAACTATTACCGCAATATAGACTTCAAGCTAACCTTGTTTTTCAATTGCTGGATCTCATGAAACGTGATCTGCATCTGTTATATATTAAATCATATTTTAGCTTTCTTATTTTTATGCTATTATAATGAGTAACATGAAGCATCAGTCTAACCTTGGCTGAGCATGTAGATTTACCTCAAACCCTTCTGAAGCAAACTGATCTCTTTCTTCAACATTGATGCTTTTTGTTTGCATTCCCACATAGGGAAATGATTGTTAATCACTTAAAAAAAATCTAACGGCAAAACAATATTTGTTATGTCATATTGTAGTTATTTGTAATATGCATTATTTCGTCCTGTAGTTATTTTATCATATTTCTAGGAGAAAGACCTTAGCACAAGCTAGTGTCAAAGAACAATAGTACTGCATACTTAGATTTTCCAGGTAAATAAAATGGCAACTTAAATATTCCTAATCATTAAAGTGGAATAATGCAACAAGTTCAAATTTAATATAACATCTTACATATTTTTGTTTGGCCAATGACCACTGGTTACGGTGATAATGCACTTAGTTTGAGTAGCTTTTGGTCTTAATTTCCCTAGGCTTACATAATGAATAATGTTTATTATTTTTTTCTGACGTTGTTTAGTTTAGCATGAGAATAATATCACTGTAGTGCTAAGCTGTTTAAGTACTTGTTGGCATGATCATCTGCTAGCAACTTTTCTGTTTTTTGTTTTGTTTATCTTAACCTGTTTTAAGACGTCCTACCCGATTTGAATGGAACTCCTCCCTTTGTGTTAGATTATGACAAGGCATAATATTAATAGAAAATCTTCGACCTATTTTGGTTTGTTGTTTTCAATTTTGGGCTTTCATAACAAATAAAATAGATATGGTTAGATATTTTTGAAAACTTTGGAAAATGGTTGACTCGAATAACAAGTTTATCGTATAAAATTGAAAATGATTTTTCTTCTTCTTATTTTCCACCATTTGGTAAATATCAAAAACACATTCTCATTTCCGTTTCCTCCCCTTTGTTCTAAAATTATGATTTTTCTAGCCCTCCCCCTGCTCATGCCTTCTGATATACATGCTGAAAACGCAAAATGCAAAACTTGAAGTCTAAACCAAACAGACCCTTTTTTGGCAAAAGTTCACCTTCAACCTCTTATTTTCTTTTAGAGCATCTTTAGTGATGACTTTTTGATCGAATATTATGTTATAGATTTAAGTTTAGTATAAGTTCTTTTATTTATAACTTAGGCATTGAAAAACATACAGTTTCATTCTTTTTATGATTGCACTGGACATTTTCGATATAAAAAGTTCTTTTATGTTCCTCCCTAAATAGCATAATTAGAATCACATAACCCATTTGTAATGACCCCCGCCTTTTCAATCATCATTATTTATTATTCAAAAGAGTTTTATTTTAATTATGAAATCTATTATTTGGATAATTAAAATTAATTAAATATTCGCAAATCAAAGTGGTTAAATTTCGGATCGTTACAATCTCCCCCTTGAAAAAATTTCGTTTCCGAAATTTTACCATAAACCTAAACTCGAAAACCAACTATCCTTAAAATATCTAACACTAATTAGATGTAACTCTTCATGCAAAAACTAGTGTGAAATAAATCTACATGCAACCAAAAGCAATCTAACAGGCATATGCAACAAAATACAGAGAATATTCTATAATAAATGTTATGCGTCTAATATTTTCAAAATAAAAATTTAGAACCAAATTCCCGAGTTTTAAATTCAAAATATTTTCAAAATTTCTTCAAAGAAAATATATCAAAACCAGAATCAATGACAAGGAGAGTGTTGAAAGTTGATGCCTAATTCATCGCTTGAAGTCACAAAAGAAAAGGCCGCTCAGTGGAGTAGAACATTGGAGGAGAAATCTCGTCTGGTGGTAGCTGTTGCCGCTCCAGTTGGTGCGGTAGTGATAGAGATGGGACCGAACCAAATTTTTGGTTCCGTGGTGGAGATGCAGAGCTAGAAATTTGGTTCGGTGGAGAGTGATTTCGGTGACGAAGTTCGTTCGGTGTTTTGCCGAACGAAATTTCTTGTTCGATATTTTGATGCCGGTCCAAATTTTTGCTCGGCGTTTTGCCGAACTAAATCAGATGCATGCCGAACCAAACCACATGACCGTCATATAGCAGCTACCTTTTCTCATTTCTTCACTCTATAAATAGAGGAGCTTTTGGACAATATTGGTAGCCGAAATTGAGAGCCAATTTCAACCAATTTCAGAGCCATCCTAGAGAGCTGAAACTCTGCAGAATTTTGTCTGTATTGTTGATTCTTTTTATATAGCCTCCAAAAGTGAATTAATCTTGTAACTCTAATCTTTCAGCGATTAATAAAATCTCTTCTCCCCAAGTGGATGTACACTGCCTAGCGGTAGTGGAACCACTACAAATACTGGTGTTATTTATTTTTCTGCATTGCATTGATCTATGATTGTCTATTCTGGTGTTTATCTTTTGTTTGTTCCGTCTCACTGCAATCACGATCTAATTGTTGTCCGTTGCGTTGGATTTTTTTATTCACTTAGACCAATCATTTGAAAAAAAATTCCCCAAGCAGTCTGGTATCAGAGCTGCAAGGTTGTTTGAGAAGTGTTAGACGCTATGGCAGGAGATAAAACGACTCCAGTTGTTATAAGACCCTATACTAGAGGGATGTATATCGCATCAAGATCATAGTTGGAAGTTGAGAAATGGAATGGAGATAAAGACTTCGAGAAGTAGTAACGGAGGATGAAGGTTGTTCTAATGAGGAATGAAGTCCATCCAGTAGTATTTTCCCCTAAAGAGTTGACGGCTAACATCTCAGTCATAAAAAGGAAGGAGATGGAGAAATGGATGTTTACTACTTTACAACTGGCTATGAGAGAGAATATTATCTCAAAAATTAGCAGTGAGACCACTGCTGGAGGCATTTGGATCAAGCTAGAAAATCTGCACTTAAAGAAATCTCTGACTAACCGTCTAATATTACTGAAGACATTTTTCACCATGCGGATGAGAGTGGGTACTTCAGTGAAGGAGCATCTTAATTTCTTTGATGATCTTGTAATGACGATGAAGATAATTGACTTGAAGATGGATGAGGAGCAAATGACAATAATTCTTTTGTGTTCTCTTTTGGAGAGATACATAGGTTTCGCTAACAGCCTTATCTACGCTAGAGACATATTGACAGTGGAAGATGTGAAGTCAGGCCTTCTATCTGAGGGCTTGAGAGATTAGATGAAGAATATAAGTGAAGGAAGCGGAGTTGGAAGTAGAAGTCATGGCCTTTTTACTGAAAGAGATAGAAAATATAAGAAGAATTGGCACTCTAGAGGGTTTTCTAAGTCCAGAAAGTCCGGTAATGACATGAGAGGAAAGTCTAAGGACGGAAAGTGCTATATCAGCAAGAAACCTGGTCATTGAAAAACGGATTGTCCATATTTGAAGAAGAAGGAAGAAGACAGATTTTCATCATTTGCAGTGGAGAAGTCTGTATATGACGATGTGTTGTCTATAGCAGTATCGGATGTCTTAGACCATTGGATGCTGGACTCAGAAGTGTCTTTTTATATGACGCCTAATAAGGATTACTTCAGTTCTTTCGTTGAACGAGAGGGAAGCTCCATTCTTATCGGTAATGATGCTAGCTGTAGAGCGATGGGTCAGTGAGAATCAGAATGTTTGATGGAATGATACGCACTTTGATAGGTGTCCGGTATGTTTCTTTAGGAAAATTGGCATCTTTGAGATGCAAGGTAACTATCGAGAAGGATAGTCTGAAGGTTTCGAGAGATGCGCTAGTTCTTATGAAAGGAGATGTGTTTCAAAATCTGTATTTGCTAAAAGAAACCACAGTTCTTGGAGAGTAATGTGTTGGAGTAGATAGTTCTCGTGCATTGGATGTCACAAAACTTTGGCATCCCAGGTTGGATCATATTTTAGAGAAGGGCTTAGAGTTGCTTCGGAGACGGAAAATGATCAAAGGAGAAAGCTATGACAAGATGGACTTTTTCTAAGAGTGTATGTTAGGCAAGAAAACTAAAGTATCTTTTGGAGTTGGACTTCATAGATCAAGGCAAGCACTTGAGTACGTGCATACAGATGTTTGGGGACCAGTTGCTACTCCTTCTCTTGGAGGAGCAAAGTATTTTATCTCTTTCATTGATGACTTTTCTTGAAAAGTATGGTGTATGTGATGAAGGCCAAATCAGAAAGTTTTGAGAAGTTCAAAGACTGGCTAGCGCTTGTTGAGAACCAAGCTGGTTTGAGGTTGAAGGTGCTAAGATCTGGTAATGGCGGTGAATTTGTATCTAGGGAGTTCCTCGACTTTTGTAATCAACATGACATTCAAAGACATTTCACTACACCCGGAGGTCCGCAGTCCAATGGGGTTGCAGAAAGGATGAACACGACTCTACTAGAGAAGGCTCATTGCCTAAGATTGACGACGGGCCTGCCTAGAGGTTTTTGGGCTGATGCATTATCAACTGCGGCATGTGCAGTTAATGCGTTCGGCAGATTCAAAGCAGTGGAGGTGCAAAAAGTCAAAGCGGGAATTACAGCGAGGATATAGCGGGATATAGCGGATGGCTCTAAAACAGCATGTAAAACCTGTACTTAATGTTTTTACAAATATACAAATGGTAATTAAATGAAAAATTATCATTCAATTGAATTATAATTAATACATAAATAGTTTTAAATAAAAACATGTGCGAATATACTTTAAATAAACGTAAAACTGTTATATATAACATAATTGGTAGAATATTAGAGTATTTTCATTTCTGAAAATATATTAAAAATTAAATCAAATAAATTAGTTTCACAATTTTTATAATGTATAAATACAATTTTCCAATTCATTTTATTAAAGAAGATATAGCGGAATATAGCGGAAATAACGGGATATAGCGGAAATAGCGGGGCTTAAAGCGGAAAGGCTATATTTTGGGGCTACATAAAAAAATCGTAGCGGTAGAAATCCGCTATGAGATATAGCAGGGTTATAGCGAGGTAATAGCAGGGCATTAACTACACAGACTGCGGCGTATATCATAAATTGAATTCCGTGCTAAGCCGTAGATGGGAAGATTTCAGAGGATAAGTGGAGAGGTAAAGCAGCGTATCTTGGTTAATTTCGAATTTATGGTTGTCCTTTGTATGTTCACCATACAGGTGATGATAAGTTGGAGGCTAGAGCATACAAAGGGATACTAATGGGATACACCGATGGTATCAAAGGGTATTGAATTTGAAATCTTGTTGATCGAAAGATTGTTCATTCCAGACATGTTACTTTTGATGAGTCTGCTATGTTCAGTCCAAAGGAAAAGCTATCTACCACATCAGAAGATTCTGATAGGCCTAAGGAGATGGAAGAAGTTCTCATGTTTCAGCCAAAGAGTAGAGTTGTTGTTTATGCTGTCGAGAAAAACGCAGTTGATGAAACATCACAGGATAGTCCACAGGGACCTCCTAGTAGTGCTGGTGACGTGCATGAGTCTAGAGGAAGTTCAGTTCAAGGTGGAGCTGAAAGGAGTTTAGGCGAAGCAGTATCTATCCGGGTCAGTCGTAGGACTATTAGGCCGCTCGAAATGTATGGCTGTTGGAAATTTGCAAACCTTAGCCTTGGTGATCAGTTTGACTATGCCCTGCATGTGGTTCTTGAGGAGTCGCTTGACCTTGATGAAGCTTTGAAGTCATATGATAGATCGAAGTGGATATGCGCTATGGAAGAGGAGTTAGAGTCGTTGAAGAAGAACAAAATTTGGGATTTGGTACCACCTCCTCAAGGAACCCGAACCATAGGCTGCGAATGGTATTTAAGGTGAAGGATGATGGAAGATACAAGGATAGACTAGTTGCTAAAGAGTTTTCATAAAGAAAGGGTTTGGAGTATCATAAGATATTCTCTCCAGTAGTGAGGCATTCGTCCTTCCGCATTTTGCTCGGTATCGTCACAGCTCATGATTTGGAGCTAGAGCAACTGGACATGAAAGTGCTTTCTTACACAAAGACTTGGATGAGACCATCTACATGAAGCAGTCAGAAGGATTTGTTGTAGATGGGAAAGAAAATTGGGTTTGCAAATTGAAGAAGTCTTTATATGAACTTAAGTAGCGCCTAAACAATGGTACAAGTGGTTTGGCTCTTTTATGCTTTCACTTGGTTTTGATCGTAGCATTAAAGACGCTCGTGTATATTTCAAGCATTTAAAGAATGGTAGATGGGTGTATTTAATCTTCTACGTAGATGATATGTTAATTGCTTCCAAGGATAAGGCTGAAAGCGGAATCTAAAAATGGAATTCGAAATGAAAGATGTTGGAGAAGCAAAGAAAATTTTGGGAATGGAAATACAAAGGGATACAAAGGTATGAATTTTGAGCCTCACTCAAAAGGAGTGCATTCGAAAGGTGCTTGCGTGGTTTAGCATGGAAAGAGCAAAGGCAATCAGCACACCCATGTTTTTGCATATACAGCTTTCTAGTAAAGGCTCTCCGATCTCAGAAAAAGAACAAGGCTTATATGATAAAGGTCTCATATGAAAGTGCAGTTGGTAGCTTGATGTACGCCATGGTCTGCATCAGACCTGACATTGCACAGGCAGTTGGATTGGTTAGTAGGTTCATGGAAAATCCAGGAAAGACGCATTAGGAAGTAGTGAAGTGTATCTTTAGATACCTTAGAGGAAATCCAAACCATGGACTTGTTTTTGGTGGTAGAGGAAGAGATTTCAGCTTGATTAGATTTTATGATTCCAACTATGTCGGTGATATCGATCGAAGGAAGTCAACCTATGAATATGTGTTTACAATTAGTGTGACAACGATCAGTTTGAGAATAAGGTTGCAGACGATTATGGCTTTATCTACTACAGAAGCAGAGCTCATAGCTGTAGTTGAAGCAGCTACGGAGGCGCTTTATTTGAGGCGATTGTTGTGTGATTTGGGCTTCGTATATGAAGGTGTGAATGTGTATGGTGATAGTTAGAGTGCAATTCAGTTAGATGAAAATCTGGCATTCAGCTCGAGGACAAAGCACATTGAGGTGAGAGAGTCGTTCCTTATCTCGATGAGTGAAGAGAAGTTAGTTCATCTTCAGGAAGTTCACACAAAGGAGAATGCAGCAGACATGTTTACCAAGTCATGGCATGTTGCTAAGTTCGAGCATTGCTCGGACTTGATTCTCTTAATGAAGTGCAAGGTGCCACGACGTGGCACGGGGGGAGCTGAGATGGTTCATGAAGACGTTTTTTTTCACGGTGGAGATTGATATGTTTTGCACGGACTGGGTACTCCAAACACTTTGTTGACGGACGGTGGCCTTGCCGGAGTTCATTGACAAAGTGTAGCGGGTGATGGCATTGCCGAAGCTCACTGGGCAAGTATCCATTGCCTAGAGTATAACAGTGTAAATGAAGTTGGAAGGCTTACATGAAATTTGGTATCAATGTGGACATTGCTGGAATTTGATACCTAGTTCATCGCTTGAAGTTGCAGAAACGAAGGTCGCTCGGTGGAGTGGAAGACTAGACAAGAAATCTCGTCCGATGGTAGCTGCTACTGCTCCAGTTGGAGTGGTGGTGATAGAGAAGGGACCGAACTAGAAGTTTGGTCCAGTGAAGAGTGACATCGGTGAAGAAGTCCGTTCAGCGTTTTGCCGAAGGAAATTTCTCGTCCGGTATTTTGATGCCAGTCCAAATTTTTGTTTGTCGTTTTGCCGAACCAAACCAGATGCATGCCGAACCAAACCCCAGGACCGCCATTTAGCGGCTACCTCTCCTCATTTCTTCACTATATAGGGGAGCTTCTGGAGAACAATGGTAGCCAAAATTGAGAGCTAATTTCAGCCAATTTCCGAGCCATCCTAGAGAGTTGAAAATCTGTAGAATTTTGTCTATATTATTAATTCTTCTTATGTATAGCCTCCAAAAGTGAATGTAACGACCCGCTATTTTGGACCATTCAAATCGACAATAAAACCATACATATCCAACTTGAATAATTCAAAATACCGAATTGTTAATTTAAAATTTTTCAAAACTTAAAATATACAATAAATAAATCAATCACAGATCACAGAGTAATATAATGCAGCGGAATAGATAAAGAATAGTAGTTCATGAAGCTACTATATACATCAGAGTTAGAAATAAAATACAACCGAATAGTTCAAATTCAGTGAAGTCCCCAATGCAACAGATGACTTCTCTGAACCAATCAACTAGAAAGGCTAGAATCTAAATCGATAGTTGGATCTCCAAATGAAACTCCGAACTCCGAAGGTGAGTCTCTAATGCCGTATCACTCAATCTGACCCGAGTGTAAAGCAAAACACAAAACACTCGAGTCAGGGTTAACATTCTTATATCAATAAATCCAACTCAAGTGAAATATCAACTGAAATACAAATAACTTAAAGGATGTTTGGGATAACCATCCTCTAAGGGTCCATGGATCTTTCTACAAGGTAGAAATATACACTATAACACCGTGGTCATTTCAGCTTAATTTATACTTCAAAACCAAATCTCATTTTCACTTCAAATATCTCTATATTTCCCAAAATAGTATTTATATATATTAAATAATTTATACAGTAAAGTATTTTCAATTTCCTCAACTTAACAAAACGTTCCAACATCAACCCGACCTTCCCATTCAAATTAAATTCAATCTCAATTTATCAATTTAAACTCAACTCAATTTTTAAAATAACCACTTAAATTTTATCGATCTCAAATTCGGATTTATAATCACAAATACCCCTTTTATAGTTCCATATATTTCAAAACTTTAAGTATTCAGCGTTTCATCTAAATTTTCATTCAATTTAGTTTTCTAAATAATAAATTCAAATTTAGTTCAACCTAAATTTTCATTTCAATTCAATTTAGTTGCTAAATAACAAATTCAAATACGTTGATTTCAAATACAGATCTGAATCTCAACATAAACCATTTAAATTCCAATATGGTTCAAGGCTTTAATATTTAAATGTTCTATATAACAGTTTCATATAGATCTCGATTTAATCTCATTATTATTTAGTCGTGAAATACTCCCTTATTAGATTCAATATCATTTAAGTAACCTTAAATTACATTTTACTCAATATTTTCTTTAATTTTATTAAACGTGAAATATTCATTAAATCACTTAAATCAAAAATCCAGTTACAAAATCATACCTTTAAATTTTCCATTCAATAATTTCAAATCGATTTAATTAAATAAATCCTTATTTAAAATACCATTCTTAATAAAACCAAATTTATCTCCCAATCTTAATTATTCAACTTTTTACAACGGTAAATTTTGAAATATAAATCTTAAATAATCCTCAAACATATTATATGGATGAAATCAATCTCAATAATATTATTATTAAATCTATATATAAAATTTCCATTTATATATATAATATTTTAAGAACCAATATTTATTAAATCCCATGTATTTCTTTTCAACTGTAGAAATTTATTTTCAAAATATTTATATGGACCAACGGTGTCTGTATATATTTCCTATTATATAGTCAAGTGCTACGGATATTTATCATTTCAATCCGTATACTAAATATATACGGGTGGATATCATTTCAACCCGTAATCCCAAATTCAATTAAATGAAAATCGCTTGGGTTTATCATTTCAACCCATAACGATTTTCTCCTATTCTAAAGTCTGTTCGGGTATGTATCATTTCAACCCATAGTGAATTTCTAAACTACAGGGAACTTGCAGAGTGATAACAGAAAATACAATAAAATAACAGGGATATATCATCAATAACAATATAATATAAACAACAGGATATGGTGTCATATCCCGCAGGTGAACAGTCACAGATAATAGCATATATAACAAATTTAAATAACTACAGCAGTATATTTCAATTGTCGTTTCAATTGACATCAAATTTAATGAATAAAAGAATGTTAATCGTGAGTGTCACCTCTCGAGCCTAGAGAATACAGAAGATGACATAGATATGCATACTGCTACAGACAATGAAATTTGAATTATGAATCGAAGCAAAGCAAAGCAAAATCGGCACGAATTCAACGATCAAAGCTGATAACAAGAATTGATGGAACAAGTCAGAACGGGATCGGCGAAGATAATGGTATGAGTGGACTCATATATATATATATATATATATATAACTATATATAACTATATATATAAAGTCATATTCTAAATTCAACACATATTAAATTAAATTAAATATATATGTATTTATATTTTCCAAAATCATTGTTTTTTTATTTAAAACACATAAATTAGAATCAAGCATATATACAATATGAAATTTGAAATAAATACTTATATAAACAGACTAATATTAATCATGTGCTAGGTTACAATACTGACATATTTTAGCTGTAAGAAAGAGTATAATGAAAGAAGTCAACATCAGTTATAATATATTTATATAAACCAAATGTAACATATATGTAGTTGACATAACAAATGAATTCTTTTATAAAATAATATAAATTGGGCGCTATTTCATAAAAATGCACATACAATAACATTTAAATACTAACAACAAAAGTTGCTTATATATATAGATATACTATTTAAAAATCAATATTTACATTTCAACTAACATCAGAAAACAAATACAAACTTTATACTTTATATATGTTTTATGGAAAAAGAGAAAAAAAAACATAACGCAAAGTGGATCCAACGTTTGGAATTCAAGGATTAGTCCTGAAGGCTAATACACCGTCGGATCATTTTTATTAAATTTTTGGATAAATTTCAGTAGAAGAGTAGCAATTTATTTAAAATAACGTGGTGTGAAATGAATTCATGGAATGAATAAAGTAACTTATTATTAGTACCTAAATAATCAAATGACATAATACGTTGGTTTCTTAATAACGACAGTAACGTTCAATTGGCTAAAAGTTAATTAAGGACGTTATCTTTGTCTTATCTGTAAGCGATTGATATATCATACCTCTTTTAAATTTAAGACCAGCTCATGGCACGGCGTATGAAAATTCAAATTCCATCGCATCATATATTTATATTTTCAGTTTAGAAATGTATGAACTTATCAATTTTTTTTGGCTATAAATGACGTAAAACACCACTGCTTATTAAATTTGTCGTGTACTGCGTTTAAATACTTCCAAAGCGTTTGTCAATTTATTTAAAAGCTATAAAATGAAAGGAGTGAAAAGAGAAAAAAGGAAGAAAGAAAAAATATATATATAATAATAATGATAATAAAACATGGGGAGAGAGACGAAGATACAAATGGTGGTACGTATCTTGTTCTATTCATATATAAATACTACCATAAATTCCTTTGCATATTTTTAATTGCTATAACCAATGCTTTCACATATAACAGGTCCAATCTTATATACATAGCTACATATTATAAAGGGTTGTGAAAACTTATATACAAACACCTTATAGTATAATATATATAACTAGATAAAATGTATATATATTAGATAATAGAATACAATAATATAGATGAAAAGAGAATTGCATCAAGCTAAAATTTATAAAAAAAAAACAAAGTGTTGCAGAAAGTTGAAAACAACAACTAATGCAATAATATTTATTATAAGTTTCGAAATCCATTAGACAAAAGAAATCACAGCTTGTATAACATATCCATTAAACAAAATAGACTATATATAGTACTAGTACATATTCATGCTACATGTAAACATTTAAAAACGAAACATATATTGCAATATGATACGCATACCATTTATAAAAATATGGATGACGAGGGGAGGAGGCATGGAGTGGGTTGTGGCTCTTGACAGGTGGTTCGAGCTGTGGTGGCGGAGACTTGACGAAGCTATAGGAAGGAGAACTAGTCCTTTTTCATTTTTCCATCATATGTGTTTTAGCATTGTAATGGAAAAATCTCTTTTTTTTTCAAGAAGCAACAGAGAGAAAGAAAAAATGAAGCTAAATAGGCTCAGAGACTACACGTTGTAAATATTTAATATAGTTGAACGGTAGGAATGAGTAATCCAACAACTAAAATTGGAACCATGGAAATAGAGTGGTCAATCGCTAGAATTTAAGAGGTATGAATGGTAACGGTTGTTTGAATTGTATATCAAATATATAACTTTATATTCCATTATTAATTGAATAGGAGAAATGAATGGGTGGAGAATGAGCTGTCCATTTATGATATACTGTTACATATAATTTATTAAAGAAGAAACAGTAGAATAATGATAGATTTGAATTATATACTAGTGTGATGCAATAACAACGGTCAAGTTGATAAGGTGGATATTCAAACAATTTATTGCTTGATTGGAAAGCACGTGAGTATGGAAAGGCAAGGATATTAAAATGGAAAAAGGAACGGACAGAGAAATTTAAGCGAAGATAAAGCGTACAAGAATAAATATAGAGTAGTGGGATGGTCACGATAATTCAGTGGATAATTAAAGCAACTTTTTAATGCCACCAGCTGCACGTTCAAATTTTTATACGTTTTCTTGTATGTATATATACATTATTTATTCCATCAAATAACGTGTCTTTTAAACGCGAAATTAAACAGTTTATTGATACACAAAGTTTTGGAAATTTATTACTTATACAAAAATATGATTTGTTTACACATTTACTAAGAAATTTATTTCAAAAATGTATATAAGTAAAATATTAAATATTAAATTTTTAAAAGTATAAAATCAATTTTTTTAAAGAACAAAAGGTGAAATAAACGTTGTTACGAATATATTAAATTAAACCAAAAGATTAAAAATTAAAATTTTAAAGATTTATAACTTCAAAAAAAAAATGTTAAGTTTTAACCAAAATAAGAATTTTAGAATTTTCACACTAATAAAAATCTTGGGTGATTATTTATAATTAAATTTAGACAATCAAATTTTCGAAAAATAAAACCCCAGAGTTATAAACAAAGAATAAAATATTGCTAAATTTGGGCTGTTACACTCTCCCCCACTCAAAACTTTTCGTCCCCGAAAAGGAAGGAGGTAGGAGAATTAAAACAACCAGAAAGAAAATAGATTGAAAGACAAGATAAACAATAAATTTTAAAATTTTATAAATTGTACTTGAAATATTCATTTGAAAACTTCACTTGGAAATCAATTTTCTTTAATACTTTTTTTTCTACTTTATCTGAAGATACTTTCAACATTATAGATACATCAATAATCATTTTATTTAAACATGTTTTATTAAATTAATAACTTCAAAATATTTATAACACTAAAATTTTCTATTAAACAATGTAGTATACAAATAAGCAATATTTAAAAGGGATATATCCAACAAGGAAGGAAGGTAGATTTGGAAAACAGAATCAAGGTGAATAACTAAACTGAGCAGATAAGGTAGATGCAAGGAATAGTATCGGGCACAAATAATTAATCTAGAACCATAAGAATTTAAATTTCAAATATTAATTCAAAATTTCTTTGTTGGGAAAAATACTTTTATAATAAATACCTTTATAATAATACTTTTATAATAAAATACTATTATATTGAAATAAATTTTCCTTTCGAAAATACTTTTATAACTCGATGTTTCAACAAGTTTATCCTCGTTCTTGCAAACTCTGGCCATGCGTTGATCAGGCGCAAAGCTAGAATTCTTCAAGTACTTAGTAAACTTGTTTCAACACCCAGTGAAAATACTTGAAAAACCTTTAAAACAAATATGGAAAGTACAATCCAAACAAAACAACCAAACCAAAACCTTTGTCCGACCATGGTTCGTAGATACACAATGGTTACGCCTGGATCCCTCAGGAAACAATCCGTATCCGTAAGCTTTCTCAGCCCTGCGAGTTACGCCATGATGACTAATAGAGTGCAGGATACACAATGGTTACGCCTGGGTCCCCCAGGAAATAATCCGTACCCCTAGGCTGTCTCAGCCAGGCAGTTTCGCTACTATTCGCGACCTACACAGATTGCAGGATACATAATGGTTACGCCTGGATCCCCTAGGAAACAATCCGTACCCCTAGGCCAGACTCAGCCAGGCAATTGCGCTATGCAGTCGCGAGAGAAAAAAAACCCATGGGTTACGCCACGGTGGGAACACTCGAGTATTACATCCGGAAAACCAAAAATCAGAGAAAACAATATCGATAGAATGAATCCACGATTTGGCCACAAAGCGGATATCAAACAGAAGGCACTTTCCATATCTTTACTTCGAAAATATATATCATATAGTACCTTTTCAAATCACTTTCAAATATCATACTTATATAAAGTCCATATGTATAAGATTCCATTTTTCCCAAATCGAATACTTTCCAAAATCAATAGTAGATCAAATCATACTTATATAGACTTCGATTATATAAAATCTCTTTCCAAATTGAGTACCTTTCAAATCAACTTCATACTTATACAATCCATTTTATATAAGTTCGACCACTCCCAAATCAAGTGCTTAATAATATAAGGTTCTCAAATTTCAAATCATTTCAATATCAATTCAGTTTCAAAATCATATATGATTTCACCAAATTTTCTTCCAAATTAAATATCTAAATTTCAAAGTTCCCAAAATAATAGGTTTAGAAAATCATCCCATTTTCCAAATTAAAATAATTCAAGTCAAACAAATTCATTTCCAAAAATCACCATATAAGTACTGGTTTTTAATTCCAATTTAATTTCAAAACCAAATATTTTCGCAAAATCAATTATACTCAAAATGGTTTCCAAATTTATACTTATCCCTTTTTTTTAAAAAACTTTTAAACTATCTATTTCTATGTGAAATATCCAATTTACCTTTCTGAAAACCATTATTCAACTATATTTTTTTTTTCAAAACATTTCAAAACTAAATTTATATTCTTTATCAAACATTTTATACTCTTCGAAATTTCTTAGCTTTGAAAATTTAATCTCGATTCTGAAGTGTTCGAACATTCAAAATAGTTAGGGAAATCAAATTTTCAATTCAAGAGTTGAAAATCAACAATAAATCAATAAATCAATTATTAAATCCGAAACTCGAGGACTGAACACCGGTCTCATTTTAAATTGTTTCAAATATATACATATATATTTCGAAAATATCAAATTATACTTCGGAATTTGAAATCAAAACGGTTTTACAAAATCACTCGCATAGCGAAGCTATTAAAGAGGCCTCTCCCCCACTCTGAAACTTGAAAATCAATGTCGACGATGTGTGCACTCATCACCGAAATTATTTTCCAACGACATAAGTGAGTTCTGGACTTCTATTTTCGTGAAATTTTTTTTTAAATTTCTTCAAAATTATTGGAATTCATTTGAACTCATTTGAAACATTTCTTATTAGAAAAATACTTTTAAATCGTATTATTTTTTTATATATTTTCCAAAATCTTAAAACCAATTTCAAAATACCGGAATTCAATTCTCGAATTTCAAATTTAACTTTACAGTTGTAAATCATTTTTATATAAATCTATTTCTATAAATTTTCAAAATTTTAAATCCTTTCAAAACTTTTATATATAGGGTAACATTTTCACTTTTATATATAGAATAAAATCATAGTTATCAAAATAAAATTTCGGTATAAACAATTTCAAAAATACAAACAAAACCCAATTTTCAAAGGATGATTCAAGAATGGATTTCAAAACAAAGATTGCGATTTAATTTAGAGGAACACCAATCAATAAAATCCTGATTCGAAGATAGACTCGATCGAAGATGAGATAATTAAATTACAAAATAGGAGATGGATATACTTCTATAAATCACGGGCGACCTTTACCGGTCAACCGTGATTCCAAAATTAGATCGGTGTAGAATTCTGAGGCAATTCGACATTCGATCGCCAGAGATATAGAATTCGGCATAACAAGATATAGCAGCATCGTAAACCGAGGATGCAGAAATCTTCGGTGAGTCAATGCCAATTGAAAAGGAGTTTTTACCCCCTTTACAAATCATTCAGTGGAGTTAGGGGATACTCCATAATCAAACGAATATAAATAGGGAGAGACAAAATGAATTTCGGAACCGAGGGACATTCCAAAATTCAAAGGAACTCGAGTCAAAAGGAAGAGATTCAACTCGAGCGAAAGTGATTCTGTAAATAAATTTACCATATATGCTAAGTTTTGCTAAGCTCTGATACAAACTGTAACGACCCGTTATTTTGGACCATTCAAATCGACAATAAAACCATACATATCCAACTTGAATAATTCAAAATACCGAATTGTTAATTTAAAATTTTGCAAAACTTAAAATATACAATAAATAAATCAACCACAGATCACAGAGTAATATAATGCGGCAGAATAGATAAAGAATAGTAGTTCATGAAGCTACTATATACATCAGAGTTAGAAATAAAATACAACCGAATAGTTCAAATGCAATGAAGTCTCCAATGCAACAGATGACTTCTCTGAACCAATCAATTGGAAAGGCTGGAATCTGAATCGATAGTTGGATCTCCAAATAAAACTCCGAACTCCGAAGGTGAGTCTCTAATGCTGTATCATTCAGTCTGACCCGAGTGTAAAGCAAAACACAAAACACTCGAGTCATGATTAACATTCTTATATCAATAAATCCAACTCAAGTGAAATATCAACTGAAATACAAATAACTTAAAGGATGTTTGGGATAACCATCCTCTAAGGGTCCATGGATCTTTCTACAAGGTAGAAATATACACTATAACACCGTGGTCATTTCAGCTTAATTTATACTTCAAAACCAAATCTCAATTTCACTTCAAATATCTCTATATTTCCCAAAATAGTATTTATATATATTAAATAATTTATACAATAAAGTATTTTCAATTTCCTCAACTTAACAAAACGTTCCAACATCAACCCGACCTTCCCATTCAAATTAAATTCAATCTCAATTTATCAATTTAAATTCAACTCAATTTTTAAAATAACCACTTAAATTTTATCGATCTCAAATTTGGATTTATAATCACAAATACCCCTTTTATAATTCCATATATTTCAAAACTTTAAGTATTCAGCGTTTCATCTAAATTATCATTCAATTTAGTTTTCTAAATAATAAATTCAAATTTAGTTCAACCTAAATTTTCATTTCAATTCAATTTAGTTGCTAAATAACAAATTCAACTACGTTGATTTCAAATACAGATCTGAATCTCAACATAAACCATTTAAATTCCAATATGATTCAAGGCTTTAATATTTAAATGTTCTATATAACAGTTTCATATAGATCTCGATTTAATCTCATTATTATTTAGTCTTGAAATACTCCCTTATTAGATTCAATATCATTTAAGTAACCTTAAATTACATTTTACTCAATATTTTCTTTAATTTTATTAAACGTGAAATATTCATTAAATCACTTAAATCAAAAATCCAGTTACAAAATCATACCTTTAAATTTTCCATTCAATAATTTCAAATCGATTTAATTAAATAAATCCTTATTTAAAATACCATTCTTAATAAACCCAAATTTATCTCCCAATCTTAATTATTCAACTTTTTACAACGGTAAATTTTGAAATATAAATCTTAAATAATCCTCAAACATATTATATGGATGAAATCAATCTCAATAATATTATTATTAAATCTATATATAAAATTTCCATTTATATATATAATATTTTAAGAACCAATATTTATTAAATCCCATATATTTCTTTTCAACTGTAGAAATTTATTTTCAAAATATTTATACGGACCAACGGTGTCTGTATATATTTCCTATTATACAGTCAAGTGCTTCGGATATTTATCATTTCAATCCGTATATTAAATATATACGGGTGGATATCATTTCAACCCGTAATCCCAAATTCAATTAAATGAAAATCGTTTGGGTTTATCATTTCAACCCATATCAATTTTCTCCTATTCTAAAGTCTGTTCGGGTATGTATCATTTCAACCCATAGTGAATTTCTAAACTACAGGGAACTTGCAGAGTGATAACATAAAATACAATAAAATAACTGGCATATATCATCAATAACAATATAATATAAACAACAGGATATGGTGTCATATCCTGAGGTGAACATTTACAGATAATAGCATATATAACAAATTTAAATAACTACAACAGTATATTTCAATTGTAGTTTCGATTGAGATCAAATTTATTGAATAAAAGAATGTTAATCGTGAGTGATTACCCACCTCTCGAGCCTAGAGAATACAGAAGATGACACAGATATGCATACTTCTACAGACACTGAAGTTTGAATTATGAATCGAAGCAAAGCAAAATCGGCACGAATTCAACGATCAAAGCTGATAACAAGAATTGATGGAACAAGTCAGAATGGGATCGGCGAAGATAATGGTATGAGTGGACTCATATATATATATATATATATATATATATATATATATATATATATATATAACTATTTATAACTATATATACAAAGTCATTTTATAAATTCAACACATATTAAATTAAATTAAATATATATGTATTTATATTTTCCAAAATCATTGTTTTTTTATTTAAAACACATAAATTAGAATCAAGCATATATACAATATGAAATTTGAAATAAATACTTATATAAACAGACTAATACTAATCATGTGCTAGGTTACAATACTGACATATTTTAGCTATAAGAAAGAGTATAATGAAAGAAGGCAACATCAGTTATAATATATTTATATAAACCAAATGTAACATATATTTAGTTGACATAACAAATGAATTCTTTTATAAAATAATATACATTGGGCGATATTTCATAAAAATGCACATACAATACCATTTATGTACTAACAACAAAAGTAGCTTATATATATATATACACTATTTAAAAATCAATATTTACATTTCAACCAACTTCAGAAAACAAATATAAACTTTATACTTTATATATGTTTTATGGAAAAAGAGAAAAAAAAAACAGAACGCAAAGTGGATCCAACGTTTGGAATTTAGGGATTAGTCTTGAAGGCTAATACACCGTCGGATCATTTTTATTAAATTTTTGGATAAATTTCAGTAGAAGAGTAGCAATTTATTTAAAATAACGTGGTGTGAAATGAATTGATGGAATGAATAAAGTAACGTATTATTAGTACCCAAATAATCAAATGACACAATACGTTGGTTTCTTAATAACGACAGTAACGTTCAATTTGCTAAGAGTTAATTTAGGACGTTATCTTTGTCTTATCTGTAAGCGATTGTTATATCATACCTCTTTTAAATTTAAGACCAGCTCATGGCACGACGTATGAAAATTCAAATTCCATCGCATCATATATTTATATTTTCAGTTTAGAAATGTATGAACTTATCAATTTTTTTTGGCTATAAATGACGTAAAACACCACTGCTTGTTAAATTTGTCGTGTACTGCGTTTAAATACTTCCAAAGCGTTTGTCAATTTATTTAAAAGATATAAAATGAAAGGAGTGAAAAGAGAAAAAAGGAAGAAAGAAAATATATATATATATATATATATATATATATATATATATATATATATATATATATAATAAAAAAACATGGGGAGAGAGACGAAGATACAGATGGTGGTACGTATCTTGTTCTATTCATAAGTAAATATCACCATAAATTCCTTTGCATATTTTTAATTGCTATAACCAATGCTTTCATATATAACAGGTCCAATCTTATATACATAGCCACATATTATAAAGGGTTATGAAAACTTATATATATACACCTTATAGTATAATATATATAACTAGATAAAATGTATATATTAGATAATAGAATACAATAATATAGATGAAAAGAGAATTGTAGCAAGCTAAAATTTATAATAAAAAAACAAAGTGTTGCAGAAAGTTGAAAATAACAACTAATGCAATAATATTTATTAAAAGTTTCGAAATCCATTAGACAAAAGAAATCACAGCTTGTATAACATATCCATTAAACAAAATAGACTACATATAGTACTAGTACATATTCATGCTATATGTAAACATTTAAAAACGAAATATATATTGCAATATGATACACATACCGTTTATAAAAATATGGATGACGAGGGGAGGAGGCATGGAGTGGGTTGTGGCTCTTGACAGGTGGTTCGAGCTGTGGTGGCGGAGACTTGACGAAGCTATAGGAAGGAGAATGGGTCCTTTTTCATTTTTCCATCATATGTGTTTTAGCATTGTAATGGAAAAAATCTCTTTTTTTTTCAAGAAGCAACAGAGAGGAAGAAAAAATGAAGCTAAATAGGCTCAGAGACTACACGTTATAAATATTTAATATTGTTGAACGGTAGGAATGAGTAATCCAACAACTAAAATTGGAACCATGGAAATAGAGGGGCCAATCGCTAGAATTTAGGAGGTATGAATGGTAACGGTTGTTTGAATTGTATACCAAATATATAACTTTATATTCCATTATTAATTGAATATGAGAAATGAATGGGTGGAGAATGAGCTGTCCATTTATGACATACTGTTACATATAATTTATTAAAGAAGAAACGGTAGAATAATGATAGATTTGAATTATATACTGGTGTGATGCAATAACAACGGTCAAGTTGATAAGGTGGATATTCAAACAATTTATTGCTTGATTGGAAAGCACGTGACTATGGAAAGGCAAGGATATTAAAATGGAAAAAGGAATGGACAGAGAAATTTAAGCGAAGATAAAACGTACAGGAATAAATATAGAGTAGTGGGATGGTCACGCTAATTCAGTGGATAATTAAAGCAACTTTTTAATGCCACCAGCTGCACGTTCAAATTTTTATACGTTTTCTTGTATGTATATATACATTATTTATTCCATCAAATAACGTGTCTTTTAAACGCGAAATTAAACAGTTTATTGATACACAAAGTTTTGGAAATTATTACTTATATAAAAATATGATTTTTTACACATTTACTAAGAGAATTATTTCAAAAATGTATATAAGTAAAATATAAAATTTTAAAATTTTAAAAGTATAAAATCAATTTTTTTAAAGAACAAAAGGTGAAATAAACGTTGTTACGAATATATTAAATTAAACCAAAAGATTAAAAATTAAAAATTTAAAGATTTATAACTTCAAAAAAAATGTTAAGTTTTAACCAAAATAAGAATTTTAGAATTTTCACACTAATAAAAATCTTGGGTGATTATTTATAATTAAATTTAGACAATCAAATTTTCAAAAAATAAAACCCCAGAGTTATAAATAAAGAATAAAATATTGCTAAATTTGGGCTGTTACAGTGAATCAACCTTGTAACTCTAATCTTTTAGTGATTAATAAAATCTCCTCTCCCCAAGTGGACGTACACTGCCTAGCGGTGGTGGAACCACTATAAATACTGGTGTTATTTTATTATTTTGCATTGCATTGATCTGTGACTGTCTATTCTGGTGTTCATCTTTTGTTTGTTCTGTCTCACTATAATCACGATCCAGTTGTTTTCCACTGTATTGGATTTTTTTATTCTCTTGGACTAATCATATGAAGGGATTTTCTCCAACAGAGAGAGCTTTCCCTACCGAAACATGGTATAACTCTAGAATCAAAACAATATGGAGCATCCAGTGGTATTCTAGTTACTCTTAAAACAACAACTAGAGTAAAGAAATATACCTGATGAGTCTCCCAAATTGGAAAACTGCCAATTGCCCAATTTTAGTCATAATAAATTTTTTAGAAAACCATTTCAAAAATATTTCTTTTTAAACATTCTGAAATAATAATACCTTATCAATTTTCTTTCCAAAATTACGTTTTTATTATTTCTTTAACAAATTCTTTATCAAAATTACTTTTTCAAAAGTACTGAGGTTTAAGTCATAATAGACAACAATTTAGAAAACTTGGCTTATGAATTCAAATTTTATAGACTGTGATATATAAAATTGCACAATTAATCAATCAAATCCGATCAAATCAAAATCTGTAAAGGGATAGTCTAACATTTAACGTTATTTAAAATGTTAAAATGACTAAAAACCAAATTTTAGATTAGGTTCAAAACTTTCTTGATTGTCCAAGAATATAGATAATTTCATAAGCGTGCCAATTTGCCGATCAACCTTGGTTAATGCTTAAAAGAGTATCTAAGCCCTCAGACAAAACTGAAAGCCACTCTCCAAATTTATTTTTTTATTAACTACACCAATCTTTCTAAATCATTTATATTTTCTATTTGATATTACGTTCAACACTAAATTGTTTATGAATTATTTCATAAATTTTTCACCTAAGTTGATAAATAATGTATAGACATTTCTTTATAAGACATCAAATAAAACTTACGCCGCTTTATATATTTACTTGTATAATACTTTTCTGGATCCTAATAGTATATACAAAAACCAATTTTATTTTACCTTTCAAAATTTAGATGGAGACCTAATCAAAATATCGGTTTTTAAAATTGAGTCAACCTATCGATCTCTTTAACTTAGAGTGTTATAATGAAAAATGTTTGTGGGTTGATCCAAAAACAACAAATAGTTGACACCACTTAAATGCTTTAACCAAAAACTATGGTTTCAAATAAAAAAGGTCTATTAAAACCTTCATTTCTAATTTAACCTACTTTAAAATTTGAGTCGAAACATCTCTTTTCTATCCAAGATATTAAATTTCACTTATTAATATTATTCAAAATAACTTTTATTTTGAACCAATTTCCTATAAAGAAACATAAGACTAATTACTCGGTTTTTATTTCAAAATTTGTTTTTAAAAGCATACAACTTATATTTCTTTTATGAAATAACTTTAACAATTTATATATTAAAACTTATTTTGGTTTCATTCGGATTTGAACTTATTTCGATTGCACAATGATAAAGAGAATAATTTACTAAGTACACTACAATGCTCACCTAAGCCAACATTCAATCGTCACTTAGAAAATTATTCACATTACCACAAAACTAATCGAGGTGTTTTCCACCGAATTACCAAAAGAAAATGCATTTTACTTAAAATTTTACTTCAAAAAATATTTCAGTGAAAAACACTTCCAAGTAACATTTTCTACTAAATCCTTTTGAAATTATTTTCGAACAACTCCGAGATTTAAATTCAAAAAAAATCCTTTCTAGAACACATTTTATAAATCATTTTTTTATAAAATTTTCTTTATAAAATTATCTTATATTATAATAACTCTCTTTTATTATAATAAATTTTTTCTAAGTATTTATTCTCTAAACGTATTATTCTATCACTAAGATTATTTAAATAACTTTAATCAAAAATTTACTTTTAACATAACATTATAATTGAACGCCTTATAGTCAAATTGTGAAACTGAATTCACAAGGGGTTTGTTTATAATCAAAACAACAAATGCTCAAAAAATAAGCTGAGCACAGATAATTAGCAACCAACAATGATACCAAATGTAACGACCTGCCTTTTCGAGCATCAAAACTCAACACCGAATACATCCACGGTATTCAAATGTCGAACATCGAATCGTCGAAAATGTAGATTGTTAGGGTAAAATAAAAAGAAAAGAATAAAGAATAAGTGAAGTAGAATCTCACAGTAGAAATGACAACATATAATATAACAACGACGGTATAAACTGTCACTTCAAGATATAGAGTACATCAGAGTTAAAAATGAATCTGATCAGCTAGATAGTTATAAACTCTTGGCCTTACATTGCTGATAGGTGCACAATATAATACAACGGAATTAATATACAACGGAAATTGAACATCGAGCTCTTCTTCAAGAACTTTATATCACCGAAGCCAACCTGAGAAAATACTCGTTCTAATCGAGCATTAACCAGCGTGAGAAAACTCAAGTAATGGATAGACATAAAACAATTGGTGGGACCACGCCGCAAACATTGGCTGAGGTTTCACCATACAAGAATAACATCCAGACATGAAAGAGTGGAAATAAAACAACAGAACAAATCCGACTATAAAGGATGGGTACATGTAATAATAAATCTCATACTTAATGAATGAGCATAAATAATATCAAAATTCAGACTTAAAAGAATGCATACAAATAATTAAACATTGAGAAGAACTTCAGTCGCTTCTTGGTGCGATTAAGAAAACAATTCAAAGATTTTAAGTCAACAATGAAAAGAATTTTTCAACAAACGACTAGGAGGGTGTACCCCCCTTAGCGAAATGATACCTCTAGAAATATACTTAAGAACTTCGATGGCTTCCAAAAACCTCTAAGCCGGACCCCGCCTATTGTTATCGAGAATCCGAGTATTTCACATCTTCGAAGCATACAACCGAATCCAATCTAAAGTAGATGTGAAGATAGCATAATGAGAATAACCCCATATAATTTGGTCCCCACTCGTTACTAGGTTTTAGTCATTTCTGACAAAGGATAGTAATGCTCAAATGAATAACAAATCGTCTTGGATTGACGAAACACAAAAGATGAAAAGATTTATTTCAAGGTTCAAGATAGGAACAAGCAAAATGAATTTATTCAACATAACTAGAAGGACGCTCCCCCAATATCGAAAGTATATTTCTAGATAAAATCTACCGGAGAGCCCATGCCAAATATGCAACACTCTCGCGAACTTCCAAGCTGAACCCTACTTCACACGAGCATCCGAATATACCCATATCGATGCATGCATGCTATCAACACCACTGGATAAATGTGAATATACCCTAATGAGTACGACCCACATGACTTGGCTTCTAAACTAATCAAGCATGACCGATCGAATTATAGTGATAATAAATAAATATTATCGCCTACAAACAAATAAACACACTCTATAACTATACATTTTTCTTTTGAAAATTACTCCTATATATATATATAATTGAGGTAAAATATTTCATTTACCGATTTTCAAAAATCAATATAATGTCCGTTTGTCTCGTTCAAGTGTTTAGAAATCTCTATTGACACCATGGCATCCCACATCTCGATCGGAATTCATAAACAACTCAACAAACCAATTAACACAATACTTTTTTTAACAATAACAAATACACTCTCGTGTGTGTGTGTGTGTGTGTGTGTGTGTGTATAATACTCTCAAACGCATTCTAGGGTGTCACTTATCCTATCTCTAATGAGTTACTCGCTCCAGGGTATTAGTAACTTATCTCTAGTGAGTCATACCCTACCAAAGCCAAAGTTCTCGCTTAACCTTCAGCTTTGATACCAAATGTAACGATCCATCTTTTCGACTATTGTCGTTTATTATTTAAAAGAGTTTTATTTTAATTATAAAATTTAGTATTGGAATATTTAAAATTAATTAAATATTCACAAATGGAAGTGGTGAAATTACGGATCATTGTACCTTTACATAACTTGTATGATATGTTTCTATATGGCTCTTCCTAAGGAAACATTTGTATATTATTTGGGTTTTGGCCACACATTATACATATGATAGGACATAGGAGAATGATAATGTTTGTTTAAAGCAAACAAACTCTATCTATCCAACTCTCTTTCATTATTATATTATCACTGTAACAGTACTGATTACTTTTCAGTGCTTTTAAATTAAGACACCGTTACTACACTTCAATGTCCTTAACTTATCTTTTACTTAAAGTTTAATTTTGTATTAATACCATTCATTCATAACTACAACTTTATCTTTAGTGAAACATGTCTATACCGTTAACATATAATATATTTTCTAGCCATTTGGAAGCTACAAATATCACCATATTCCTTTATACCATTAACATAAAATAGAAACATAAGCTCTAGCCCTTATGAGAGATTGTTGAAGCTCGAATAATTGGCCTAGCAAACCAAACTTGAAGAAGGAAGGAACTTCAAATCAAACACGCAGTGCAAGATGTAATCAACCAACATATCATTTTGGGAGTTTTTCTATTTTAAATAATTTATGATTATATCCCTAAGCCTATGTATATTATTTTCAATATGAAAATATTAATTATTATGTGTTTCAAAATGTTTTAATACATATATATGTATGTATGCATATGTATATATATGTGCATGCATACATGTGTGTATTAAGTTTAAAACCTTATAAAATTTACTTCGGTAAGGACACGCACCCCTCTTTCACACACACATTATATATATATATATATATATATATATGTGTGTGTGTGTGTGTGTGTGTGTTTTAAAATTTCGAAAAAAAAAAACACACACACATATATCCGTGTGTGTAACACATGAATATGAACATGTGTGTGTGTATATATATCTGTGTGTGTGTATGTATATGTGTATATATATATATATATATATATGTATGTATGTATGTATGTATGTATGTATGTATGTGTGTGTGTGTGTTCGGCTTTATAAAAACCTTCAAAAGTGGGTAATAGGGACAAAGTAAAAGGCAATCCAATTTCCTTGATCAGGAGATGATAACAAATACAACAATCCTCAAATATAATTGTTTACGAGGAAGTATCAAATATACAGTATCTTAGAATACAAGCTATACACAGTGAGTGCCCAAGGCCTTATTAACAACAGAAGGAATTGCAACATTGCATGCTAATAAAAGGTTCCTAAAACTGGAATCACGTCATTCTGTATAGTTAGTGGGTATGGAACATCAGCTAACATCTGAGGAGCGACATTAAAAAACCCGCTCTGATCTATAGTCAGTGGGGCTAGGTCAAATATACCATTCTGTTCTACTATCTGCATTCACATTGATTATTTATTGTTAGTATAGTTTTTTTTTGTTACATGCATACATACATATATACCTGCATACGTAAGCTCTGGTATAGGGCGGGTGTATAATTGTAGATTCCCATGGAAAAATACTGGAAACTCCCTAGACTTTTGCCACATTTTCTCTTATGTATGTGTATATATATGCGTGCGTGCGTGTGTATGAATGTAATATCAAACATTTGACTTTTCATATTAATATGAGGAACACACAACTTAATATTGTCTAGCTACCTTTTCCTGAAGGTGTTCATTGGCAGCCTTAAGCATGCCTTCCTGCATGAATAATATTATCGAATTTACAGGTACCGACTAAAAATTCATAATCATTTCTGATAAAGTTATCGAAAAAAGATTATACTCCACTGAGATTCATATTGTTCGAATTGCAGTGAACAGTTGGAGCATCAAAAAATAAGAACAGAATGTTTCTCAAAGCTGTTACAGGATAAGTGCTAAGTGCTGAAATTTAAAAAAATAAAAATGTCAAATAGGCAACTACAATTGAGATGGATCTACATTGACCATTAAACGCTTAGGTGTTAAGCTGAAAAATATAGCTTAGTTAGTGTAGAATAAGGCATATGTGTCTAATGGTGTATCAATTTACGGATCAAAGTTCCATAAATTATCCATGTATAGGGAAGATGCTAAATCAAAAGTTTCATAGGATTTGGAGATATTTGCTTTTTCGAAGATGCAAACCTGAATGAATGATTTTTTTAAAAAATCTAACTTTATTGTAAATAAAATTTATACTTGATCCCTATGTGCCACCTTTGGGCTATTTAAACATTATAGCTCGCAACCGTAGAGATGAAACTGGGTTACTGATTTGTATATTCTGGACATGAATTACAAACTTGTACGATACAGTCCAAATTCTTTTGGAAGGAGGTAAATTATCTCAGGCACTTTATAATGCTCTTAAGTTTTGAAAATATTTCATTTTATTTTGCATGATCTTTTTTCTAATTAGATTACTTCTGTCACTGCTAACTAATGAAACTATCACAACAATCAAAGCTTCAAGCTAACCTTGTTTTTCAACTGCTGGATCTCATGAAACATGATCTGCATCTGTTATATATTAAATCATATTTTAGCTTTCTCATTTTATGATATTATTTATGAATAACATGAAGCCTTAGCCTATAATAACCTTAGCTGAGCGTGTGTAGTACATCCACATCTCAAGTTGCCTTTCCAGGGCAAGGATTTCATCCAATGTCATATTTGATGCCGCACCATCTCCATACATGTACCTGTAGTCATTATTTGAGGAAGTAATTTACATTATACTTTTTTTTCCATTTCTTTCTTAGATGTTTGGCAGTAGTGCTACATTTAATTTAACGATGAGAATCTAAAACTAAGAGGATTTTGTTCACAGTTACATGCCACATTTAACATGTTTGGTTCATGCCCATGCGTGTTCTGTGCACCTCCATGAAATAGATTATATTGATATATCGTATAGTGGCATTTGCCAAATAGTGTATACACTATATTTTGTTGATAAATTATGCGGGTTAAAATTTTCAATCATGCGATACAAGCGGATTTACCTCAAACCCTTCTGAAGCAAATTGATCTCTTGCTTCAACATTGATGCTTCTTGTTTGCATTCCTATATAGGGGAATGATTGTAAATCACTTAAAACATCTGACGACAAAACAATATGCGTTATTTTATACTGTAGTTATTCATAATATGCATTATTTTATTTTTATTTGTTTATTATATTTCTAGGAGAAATGCCTTGGAACAAGCTTGTGTCAAAGAAGTATAGTAGTGCATACTTAAGTTTTCCAGATAAATAAAATGACAACTAGATTAATATTCCTAATCATTAAAGTAGAATAATGCAATAAGTTTAAATTTAACATAACATTTTACATATTCTGTAAATTGTGATGCAAATTATGGTGCTGGCTGGCCAATGACCACTGGTTACAGTGATAATGCACTTAGCTTGAATAGCTTGAGGTCTTAATTTCCCTAGGTGTACAAAATGGTCAATAATTTTAGAAAAAATAACGCTGTTTGGTTTAGCATAAGAATCCTGCCATTGTAGTGCTAAGCTGTTTAAGGACTTGTTAGCATGATCATCTATTGAATTTTTTGTTTGTTTTGATTATCTTAACCTATTTTAAGTCCTACCTAATTTGAATGTAACTCCTCCCTCTGTTAGATTGTAACAAGACATAATATTAATTGAAAATCTTCGACCTATTTTTGTCTGGCGTTTCCAATTTAAGTTTTTCAAAACAAATAAAACAGATACGGTTCAAGTAGTTTTGAAAACTTTGGAAAATGATCGATTTGAAAAATAAATTTACCATATAAAATTGAAAATGATTTTTTTTCCCCCACATTTTGAGAAATATCAAAAACACGTTCACATTCTCGTTTCCCCCTTTTGTTGTAAAATTATGATTTTTCACCTCCCCTTTCTCATGCCTTCTGATATACATACTGAAATGTAAATGCAAAACTCGAAATTTAAACCAAACAAACCCTTTTTTTGGCCAAAAGTCCACCTTCACCATTTTTCTTCTTCTTTTACACTGTTGTTAGTGATGTCTTTCTGATCAAATATTATGTTATAGGTTTACGTTTACGTTCTTTTATGTATAACTTACGGTATTGAAAAACATACAACTTCATCCTTTTTTAAGAACTGCACTAGACTTTTCGATATAAAAAGGTCTTTTATGTTCCTCCCTGAATAACAAAATTGGAATCACATAACCCCTTTGCATGATTTGTATGATATCTTTCTTGGCAAATTTTATTTAACTCGAGTATTTATTTAATATCCCTCCAAACATTAAATAAGTCGGTAAACCTAAAAAATAACTTACTAACCCCTTACCATTTTCAGAACTATCGTTTTCATCACGCAAAACGTAAAAAATTGAATTTTTTCTTCACTGATTTAGAAATTAGGGTTAGAATTTTTTCTTCACTAATTTACAAACCAAATTCATATTTTCTTCAAAACTATAATTAAAAATCCTGTAAACCCAAAAAATAATTTAGCAATGAAAAATTAAATTTTATTTTTTCACTGATTTAAAAATCAGGGCTTTGAAAAAGCGATGGTTTAGAAAGTAAGAAACCGACTTAAAAAAATAATGGAATTGGGAAAAAAGAAAGTACGCGGCTTTTTAATGGTATATTATTGGCTACTGAGTATTTCTTGTGGTTTTATCAAAGAAAACATTTGTATGTTAGTTATTTGGGTTTTGGTCACACATTATAGATATGATAGGACTGGCTTAAAGCATATGCACAACATGGGAGAATGATAATATTTTTAAAGTAAACAAATTCTATCTAACCAACTCACTTTCATTATTATATTATTATGACTGTAATAGTGCTGATTACTTTTCAGTACTTTTGAATTAAGATACCTTTACTGCACATTTATGTCCTTAACTTATCTTTTACTTAGAGTTTAATTTTGCATTAATACCATGCATTGACAACTACTACTTTATAATTAGTGCAATATGTCTATACCTGAGATGAGTTCTCATCACTTCTTTCAAGTTGTGCTTCACCATGTGCCCTTGTGTACCTCTCAATCAAACCTTGCATATTCCTTCATCAAATCAATCCCCAAGCTCATTAGATTATTTTAACACTGTTTTTATTTTATTTTTAACTTTTTCCAGAAGCTAAATAACATTTTATATTAGGGGCCTTTTCAAGTAATAACAACGACAACAATAACATAGAAAGATGAGCATAATGTTGCTAGTGAGAAATAAAACACACCCCTTTGTGGCTAGTTCATAGAGCTTGCCATTTGCGGAGAATATGAGTATGCCTACATCAGCATCACACAACACAGAAAGCTCCTTAGCTTTCTTAAGCAATCCTGCTCTGCGTTTGCAAAATGTTACTTGGCGATGCACTGGGTTCTCAATTCTTCTCATCTGTATCTTTCCTCTTGCCATATCTAATATCTATGCACGCAACCTCCCACTAGTTTGAACTAGCTTCGAGGCCGATGCTTTGCTCTGAATTCTTACTCTTTACACAAACAACAAAGATGGCTTCGTAGTCATGAGAAAAACGCTATATAAATGTTCATACAGACTGGAGCTAGTGGATGCATATTTTTATTACAATTATTTTTCTGAGTGGGTACATTTGTTTGTTCATAAGCATCAATCTTTGCGGCTTTTGTAGTGCTGGTGATTATAATATTAAAAAGGTTTTGAGGGATTGTTAGTGGTTAGCCTATTATTTAATTTGTTGCAAGCTTTTATGTCCCTAATGACTATAAAGTCTATATATCATAGGCTGGAGGACCAGAGCACAAGTCGGATTATCTGAAGAGAGTTGTCTCATGTATCATCTAATTTAACTTACAGGTATTCAATAATCAAGCCCAGTTAATCACACTTACAAAAGTTTTTGGTTTGTCAATGTGTAGCCTTTGATATCTTCTGTTTGTTCAAAAACTTTTATACTTGCTTATCAACGGCATTTGATAAATAAGGTTAAAATATGGGTACCTTCAGTGTTATGTCAGCAACAGCTGAAATTATGAAGGTAAATTACGTGATTGCTCCTTTTTCCCCCTCCTTAACTGCAAGTTGTAAAATTATATCTATTTGGATTAGCTGTATAAAATGGATTAGCTGATTTATACACAAAATCCTTAAAGTTAAAGCTTATTATATATGTTGGTTAGAGTTTAGAGTCATTTGAGCAAAACAAACATATGGAATTAAGCATGTTAGTTTTGATAGTGCTTATAGTTTACATTCAGTTGTGCATCGGTCCGATAATCATTCCAGTAACTAATAGGATCAGCAATGAATGACCTAATAGATATAGACTGCCCATTATTGATTGTGGCATGTAAGTACATGAATTCTAGTCAAACACAAGTTATGATTACGCATTCAGGAATCATTTTTCAAATGCAATTCTTTGCCACTTTCATTTTATACAGAAACTGAAGGATTTATATTTCATAATGTATGAACCTTTTCATGAGCTGTAGCCCACCATAATTATAATTTTGAACAGTTTATGTGAAAGTTAATTAAAACTTCAGCTGTAAGCTCTCTTCTAACATGGTATGGTTTTATTTTTTCTTGTTGTTAGTGTAAAGCTCCAAATCCCTGAGTCCTAAGTGGAGATTTATTCCCATTTTCAATCTCTTTTAAAAAGGTTTATTTGATGTTTTTTGAAGGCTGGGGCGGTGACACGTTTCTTGTCTAAACACATGCTTACGGTGACTTCCATAATTATGATTGTTGTTAAGAGTATAAAGTTGTTCAAGATTCTAATCACTTTTAATTGATAAGTTGCAGGCAAGGAAGAAAACTGATTAGTCTGCTTTATGATTGCGTGGCCTACTTCTTCGTTGTAATGTGCAAAATAGCAACGAAGCAAGAATATACTCAATTTTAACATTCCAATTTCAAATTATAATTATTTATTTTAATTGTCTTGACCAATATTTTGTGGCCAACATAAACAGCATGATCAATTGAATGAGTACATGGAAATTAGTGTCTGATATATACATGGTCGAGAATACATCACACATAAGTTGTCTCCTTTTACGCATGCTTTAATGCTCTATTGCTATGTTATCTGGTAAGCGTATGACCTTAAGAATTTTTCATATGGATGCATTTGAAATTTTACGTATGATACAGTCATAGGCGGTGCTATATTGCAAATTGTCTAGGATTTAAACTCTTTTTTCCCCTTTGAAATTCATGCTTTATCTCCACGATTAGCTATCAGCCTCAAAGTTTTTGTTCTTCATGTATATCCTACTAGTTTAAGGAAGGGAAAAAAAAAGGTAAATGGAACATTTAGCTTGGTTAGTACACAAGCACTCTACTATAATAAATGGAACTGACTTATGATGGTATAAGCTTCATCAGTGTTCCTTCTCAGCAATCATCATGGTTACATGCCCATTCAATTCTTTTGATTTTAACACATCTCTAAATCACGTACATGTGTGCATACATTGTGCATCTCATACATAAATCAGTAGACTATAATTTGAACAGATTTGGCAAGTACTTGTAGTTATTGTCATATTTTAGTTTATTTTGACCCATTAATTAAGTCTCACTCTACAGTTTGTTGATCTAAAGTGCTACCATTTTTTTACTCCAAGAGGTGTACTTAATTCCATACATATTTTATTTGTCATAGCCAACCAAATGCTTCTAGGTTTAGAGTAAGTAATATTTTCAGTCGAAGGAATCAAATTGATATTTTGATCTTCTATTTTACATAGTGTTGGATTATATAAGAGACAGGTGGCATGAGATGCGAATAAATATCATAATTGAGTCATTTTCTTTGAATATAAAAGCTTATCACCTCGAACTCCTTTTGCTGATTGATTGTCATTACTCAACACTGAATTATATAAGCTCCACATCATGTTAGTGGAAGCCAGATGCCTATGAAATTTGAAATCATAAGATCTATGATCGACGAAACAAATGATTCTTCAGCGACTAACATAACACTAATATCATTCATAAAACCATTGGTTGTTTGATGGACTCGAATCTTAAATTTGATGAGACGATACTTAATGTCCTAATCTTGTAGTGTAGTTGAATTTTTTCTGGGTCTACCCATCTACTTTAATCAGCATCAAAGAATAAATATTTACACAAAGTCAATTTTAGATGATAGGGGAAAATTAGCTCCGAGTTATCGAATTTTAGTGGGTGCATATGCTTTGTTTTCTTGTCTCTACATTATAGGCTACTGGCAGAAAGATCAATCTATACCTATGATTTTGTGCTCTGTTTGAACTTTGAGTTTAAAGTTATAAAGTATGACCTACCGTGTTCCGAAAATTAAATAATTACGTGGTTTGACATTGTAGATTTCTGGAAAGATTAATGCTGGTGGTCGAATTAGGTCACTGATTCTTTCTAGAAAGATTAATGTTGGTGGTCGTACAGGGTCATATCTGCTCCAATATTGAAGGGTGATGAATCTTCCTTTGCCTAAATTGGGATTAGAGGATGCACATATAGCAGGCAGGCTGATCCTGGATTCTAATTTGATCTGACACAGTATTTTTCACATTACAAAAAACAATTTTAGATGAGAACCGAAAATGATTGGCTATAGTCTGCTACAGTTGTCTAGACTCTGTTCTTTCTTGAACTGCCATTGAAAGTAACTGTGAGTACAGGATTTTGCCTCCATCATAACTTGATAATTTTTGCACATTCCTAGTGAGACCTGACACATCAGAATGTTTTTGTTTTGAAACTTGGTAAACAGTACTTAAAGCCCATAATGTACAGGTGGGCTAGGGTTATAATACCCGCATACAACTTACCCCATCATATCATACAATTATTATTAGGGTAACCAAAAAAACCAGACCG
This sequence comes from Allium cepa, assembly GCA_030765085.1. Lineage (NCBI taxonomy): Eukaryota > Viridiplantae > Streptophyta > Magnoliopsida > Asparagales > Amaryllidaceae > Allium > Allium cepa. Next base: position 1,027,013,186 of record CM060937.1, on the reverse strand, counting down.
GTCCGTCGGTCTAACCAAAAAAACCATGAACCGTAGCACAGTCGGTTCGGAGTCCATTCAGACCTTGTTTTTACCGAACCGCAAAAACCCACGATTCAACTCTAAAAATCCGGTTTATTGCGCATAAACCAAACATTAGAAAATATTTTATTTAATGTGCCAACCAAGTAAAAGCTTCAAAGCCAACTGTTTTAGTCATCTCACCAACAGCATATATTTATACTGAGAAGCTGTGAAAACTATCCCATTATTTTGCGATACGGGACATTTTTTCAATAATAAACTTCTTGCCTTTCCTTTAAGCTTATTATTTCAGCACACCATATTTTCCTCAATGCATTATAAAAACAGATAATTGACGTCATTAGAAAATCCACATACATAAATAATTATTTTTTACATCTTCAATTAGCACAACCATGTTTTAAATTCACCGGTTAATGTTTTAGATAATGCATTGACAATATTATGCATGTGGATTTTGTAAAAACATAATTTTTTTTCTAGTTTCTGGCCAAATACTAGATTTCCTACATTAATACATTTCTAGTTTCTGGCCAAATACTAGATTTCCTACATTAATACACTAATTTTAATTAGATTTCACAAGTGCACGGTTTGTACGGTTCGATCAGCCAGACCTTTTAAATTTTTGATCTTGGACCATCACGGTTTGACTTACGGTTCGGTTTTCAAAACTATGTAATTACAAACCCTTGCCACGTTACTCTCTATGAGCTAAAAAAGAAAAGAAAATGCCGATCATCTTTTTCTTCATTTTGCCTACGGACGTTGCCCAATTCTTGCTTTCTCCCTCTCGTAAACTTTAGTAGCAATCTCTACTATCACTTGAGGCTAACATGCTTTCCAAATCCAGAGGTTATTCTCTTTTGTACCGCTGCTTTCCCCACATTCCAAACGGCGGAAAATTCTTTGATTTAATTTGCTTTTGTAATAATTGTTAGTTATCAAATCAATAGTCGAGTCTTCGATTGTTTGCAGAAATGAGTGAAAGGGGAGGCTATGCGGTAGGATCGTGTAATATGGAATATTGAAATAGTCTAGGTAGATAAAGTAGGTAAATGCAAGGAGACACCAGGATTTTATACTGGTTCGGACCTCTCGTCCTACGTCCAGTCTCTAAGCTTCACTTAGGAATTTCACTAACTAACACCCTCACTTCATCCGGAGTAAAGGTTTACAACTTACCCGAACAACCGAACGGGATTTCTTGCCTCAACTACCGAAGAGGACTTCAACTCAATTACTAAAATACAATATTCGACTTGTTGTGTTCTTGTCAACACTAATGAGTCTAATGTAGTACAATATTCCTATAATCTTATCCTCGAGAATATGCAATGTGTTTGTGAAGATTTAGGAAATGTGAATTGCTATGAATCAAAAGAATGTTATAAACAAAAACAATGATTCAAGCAATAGATTAATGAATGCTTTGAGAGTATCTAGAAAATATGAACAAGAGAATAGTTAGATTAAAGCAAGAGAATTCGGTTAATTAAATGATGTTAGAATCATATATATATATACTTGTAGAAGAGATGCATATGTTGTCAAAGGTTGCAAACAAGAGATGCTTCCATTTCCATTAATGAATGGTTGCAACTCTTGAGAGGAAGAAGGTGTCTTTTCAGAGAAAATTCGCAGGTTCAAATTCAGTTGACTGAGCAGGGAATTCAGTCAACTGAAAATATGAAATAAAATTTTCGGGACCAAATTCAGTCGACTGTGCAGGAAATTCAGTCGACTGTGCAGGAAATTCAGTCGACTGAAACTGTGCACAAATATTTAAACTGCATAGATTCAGTCGACTGACTTAGGTTATTCAGTCGACTGAATTCTATTGTTAAACAAAAACAGCAGTAGCTCATTTGGTTAGAGTACATGCCTTCCAAACTAGTGACCTGGGTTCGACCTGCTCCATGCATTTTTTGAAAACTTGATTTTGATTAAAATATGCAAGCAAGTTTATTTGAATGTGAATGATGATTCTTGAGGAAAGATTTTAACAAAGCACTAAACTAGACTCTATGTACATATTTGATGACTCTTGTTAAAATATATAACTATACAAACCATATATTGAGCCGATGAGTCTGGATGTTATCGTAGTCGTAGATTCGTGAATTGTTGTGTATTGTCAGCAATCAAAACCTATGATCCAACATTCTCCCCCTTTTTGATGATGACAACTTCATTTGCTACGAACGAATTTTCGACAAGCTTTGTTGATCTTATCTCCCTCACTGAATATATTCCTGTAATTGTGCTTTAGATTTCTTCCCCTGAATCTATGTTATATATTCCTGTAAATAATTAATCTTTTCTCCCCCTTAATCAGTGCTTGCTTCTCCCCCTGAATCTATGCTATATATTCTTGTAAATAATTAATCTTTTCTTCCCTAAATCTGTGCTTGCATGGTTTATTCCTGCAAATAGTGTTAGAGCAATATCTTTCTCCCCCTTTGTCATCGACAAAAAGGAGAGTTTATATGATGATATAAAATATATTTTACATAAGTGTTAACATAGAGCAATATAAAACAAAATAACTATTACTTATAATGTAAGGTATCAAAAAAAAAATTTAACATTTAAAGCATGCGATATCCAAGGTTCTTATAATTTCCTAATTGTTAGGAAACCATACCCATCTAGGTGTGGTTGAACCTTTATAAATATAATTTTCATTATTAACTACCATATCAAAATAATCATCAATGTATTTTTCTCTATTTTTCCAATTAACAGGAACCCAAATACTTAGATAATTTTTATTCATATTTCCTGTTAATGATTTTGTACTTCTAAAGAAATTACCAACATTATAGGTCATAGTAGTATTTGAATTTCTATAAAAATTGGATTTAGGCTTTACTCGAAATTTAGTACTAGCACTATCATTTTTACTATATATGAAAGCATATCTAGTGCTATTTCTACGATCAGCTTTATTATATCCTAAACCACTTTTATCATTTTGAGCTTTTGAATTCTTAACATAACCTAATCCCTTCTTATTTGAAGCAGGTTGAGAATTTTCAATGATCCTGCATAAATTTTCTCTCCCTTTATTAAAATTGGAAATATTTTTAGTAATGTCATCAAGCTTAGTTTTGAGACTAGTGTTATCTATCTCAACAATTTTAATTTTTGTTTTTAACTCATGATTCTCAGAAGCTAGAGCATTATTCTTTTCTTTTTGAGCTTCTATTTCTTGACTTAATAGAGCGAGTTGAGAATTGTCAAAGAGTGAATCTTGAATTTTCTCAAGTTCTTCTTCTAATATTTTCTTCTCGTCTTTAAGCATATCTCTTTCGAATTGTGCTTTCTTCTGATTTTCTAGAGCTTCCTTATATTTTCTTTTGAGACTTTTTAAAGTGTCTAGAAGTTCTGAATTTATTTCTATCATATCATCAAAAGTTACATGACTAACCTCATTATCTTTTTCCATGAAGCATTTGTTTGTTTTCTCCTTTGATTTTTCTTTATTGCTCTTCCTCTTCTTATTGCCTTGACTAGATCTCTTTATAGCCATTTATTCTAGGATGTTGTTACGATCTCTAGAATATCAGGCTCTGATACCAATTGAAAGGGGAGGCTATGAGGTAGGATCGTATAATATGGAATATTGAAATAGTCTAGGTAGATAAAGTAGGTAAATGCATGGAGACACCAGGATTTTATACTGGTTCGGACCTCTCGTCCTACGTCTAGTCCCTAAGCTTCATTTAGGAATTAACTAACTAACACCCTCACTTCACCCGGAGGAATAGGTTTACAACTTACCCGAACAACCGAACGGGATTTCTTGCCTCAACTACCGAAGAGGACTTCAACTCAATTACTAAAATACAATATTCGACTTGTTGTGTTCTTGTCAACACTAATGAGTCTAATGTAGTACAATATTCCTATAATCTTATCCTCGAGAATATGCAATGTGTTTGTGAAGATTTAGGAAATGTGAATTGCTATGAATCAAAAGAATGTTATAAACAAAAACAATGATTCAAGCAATAGATTAATGAATGCTTTGAGAGTATCTAGAAAATATGAACAAGAAAATGGTTAGATTAAAGCAAGAGAATTCGGTTAATTAAATGATGTTAGAATCATATATATATATACTTGTAGAAGAGATGCATATGTTGTCAAAGGTTGCAAACAAGAGATGCTTCCATTTCCATTAATGAATGGTTGCAACTCTTGAGAGGAAGAAGGTGTCTTTTCAGAGAAAATTCGCAGGTTCAAATTCAGTTGGCTGAGCAGGGAATTCAGTCAACTGAAAATATGAAGTAAAATTTTCGGGACCAAATTCAGTCGACTGTGCAGGAAATTCAGTCGACTGAAACTGTGCACAAATATTTAAACTGCACAGATTCAGTCGACTGACTTAGGTTATTCAGTCGACTGAATTCTATTGTTAAACAAAAACAACAGTAGCTCATTTGGTTAGAGTACATGCCTTCCAAACTAGTGACCCGGGTTCGACCTGCTCCATGCATTTTTTGAAAACTTGATTTTGATTAAAATATGCAAGCAAGTTTATTTGAATGTGAATGATGATTCTTGAGGAAAGATTTTAACAAAGCACTAAACTAGACTCTATATACATATTTGATGACTCTTGTTAAAATATATAATTATACAAACCATATATTGAGCCGATGAGTCTGGATGTTATCGTAGTCGTAGATTCGTGAATTGTTGTGTATTGTCAGCAATCAAAACCTATGATCCAACATTGAGTTGTTGGACGTTTGCGTGGATGTAGCAAGGTAATCTTTCCCCAAATTAGGTGAGTAAACAATTGTCTTCAATTTTCCTTTAATGGTCACGTCAATTTTGCTAACATCTCTTTCTTCGCGGAAGCTTCTTCTAGTTTTATGAGAAGTATGGCCACCATCTGATGTTCATGCAACCCTACAAAAGTCAAAGTTAGATTGGTGTCCTTGGGAAATATCTATAGGACATTTTTCACTTTAGATATCGCATTGTAAGTATGCTTTTACTTGTCATCAAATTGTTAGATAACCAGTATTCTTGATTTTGCTTATAGTTGTTGTTGAATTCGGAGACAATTTGGCTTGGTGTGACCGATTTTGTTGCACATGTGACAGATGATCTTCCGTTCTTCTGGATTGTCTAGTGCTTTGATCATCTGCTTTTCAATTTTTGATTTAGAGTTGGATTTCTATATTTGCAGTTCCACTTTTTGAATTTCTTCATTAGCAATGCCAGCTCAACTGTTCCATCATCATTATCATCACTACTTCCTTTTACCAATCCTACTAAGCACGTTTCTGAGTCGATTATGAGGAATTTCTCATTACTGTTGACTTTTTGCACCATATATTGCATAAAGAGTATTCCAAATTTCATGTGCACTTTTACAATGAGAGATAAAGTTAAAATATGAGTGAATGAGCGATATGTAGTGAGGGAAGTTATGTAAATTAAAATGTATTGTAATTGCAAATTGTATATATATATATATAGTGAGAGCTCAAATTTGTACTATTCAAAATTGTAATAAATATTTGATTGAATAAATTATCCATTTGAATTCAAATTCTGTGTTATTTATTTTATTCAGCAAATATTTTTTAATTATGTGAAAAATAAAATAGTATATTAACAAATACATTTAAATGAATATATATATATATATGTTTATTATCATCAAATAAAAATCATATACTCGCATATTCAACAATCTCGCCCTTTTAATGATCACAGACATATATTTAAGATTTTGAATTTATTAAATGTATTTGATTATTCAATTTGCTCCCCCTATTTGAATGCTTCCTCTCTACAGAAGCTCCCCCTTCATATATGCATGTAAATAAAAAATATGCACATGAGCCTAGATGCATATAGAAAATACAAAATAAAATATTTGACCTTTATTTTCCAAAATCTTAACCTTTCTCTCCCCTTTTGGTATCAGCAAAAGAGTAATAGTGTTAGAAAAAATAGAGATTAAGTGATAGACATTAATACACATCAATACCCAATCAAGTATAAATATTAAATTTTAATAAAAAATCAAACAAAAATCATAATGCTCTGATACCACTTGTATGATCGATTTCACCATAGAGGGGGCGTGAATAGGATGATACTATTAATTATAAAAATTATTACGAAAGTTTATAAATAATTTCAGCATAGATAATAGTCGTGTAACATCAGCACAGATAATAGCAGAATAATAAAAAGTGCAGAAATAGAACACACAGATTTACCCAACTTCGGCAAAACCTGTCTCTGTGTTACCCCCAAGGTTTCTACTAGAAATCAAGTAGTCAGACGCTTACACACGTAAACTTGCGACACCCGCTGTTCGACTAACCTAACTCTGCGCTCGAAATCCTACCACAACTCAGCCACTGAGTTGCGAATTCTCGAACTACACCACCGCAGTTCGTCCCCTAGTCACACGACTAGAAATTACAAAAGATTAAAAGAAAAATAAAAAATATAAAAACAATTTAAAAATAAAACCCTAATTTAAATATACTAAAGCCTGAATGGTAAAAGAAACCGACCCAATAAAATTATCACAAAAGAATTGCCGGTCCTTTTTCTCTTTTAATTTCTATGGCCCAATACTTTGCTTTGCTTTGTAAAAAATGGTTGCTTCTCTTCGTTCGTTCTTTTCTGATAAAATTAGGGCTTTGAAAATTTTGAAGATGCCGACTATGTTCAATCGAGTAGATGTTTCCAGTTCCTTATTTTTGTCGATTGTTTGTCTCTTTGATATGCTTTCGGCTTCTTCAAAATTGTAGAGCTTGAATGTTTAAGATGGTAGGTGATTTTTTCTTTTCCGATTTCGATTATGCTCGACTTTTGATTCGAGTTAAATGATTATTCTTTGTTGCTTGAACTCGAATGCTTTCACGACCGATGATGATTGGGTTTATATAGGGTTTATTTCCTTAAATTTCGTTTGTATATTTTATCGAATTCGTCTAATAATTTTAAGCTTGACTGTTTGATATTGTTTGAATGCTAGAGATTTCTCTGACTTGTTCAATTCATATAATTCTGATTTCTTGGTTATCACGGTTTTGGTTTCTGACTTCTTCGACTTCCTTGATTTCCATTGCTCTGACTTCTCTGACGATGTTCAAAACTGATACTTGCATTTGATTTCGGCCACTTGATTTTGTGAAAATATGAAATTGTTCGATTTTTGTTTACACCTAGAATTTTGGTCATTTGGATTGATTCCTTACGGCTACACAGTGTTTAATTCTTCGACGATGTTGATTTTGCTCTTTGTGCTATCGACTTTGGCCATTTGTGTTAGACTGAACTTGTTCAATTTTTACTTGCCTTGGTCACACACGGCTTTGTGATTATCTGGAAGTTTTGATTCCATAAATTTATAATGACTTCGGCATAGTTTGATTTGATTTTTGGTACCTGTTTGACTTTGGCACTGACTACTTCCATGACGTGTGCACTGCTCACTGGTCTGGTCATGCTATAGCCAATATATATATATATATATATATACACACACAAACACACATATACATATACATACATACATACATATATATATATACATAAATATATATATATATATATTTATGTCTGCACTCTGGTATGCACTATATAAATTCCAGTGTGCCTTTATACATGACTTGTATACTTTGTTCATCCTGTCACTTGTAGTTGCATATACATATCTGAAGCATTTTTGCATATGTGTTCTATCGAATTTTGGTTTCACTTAAACCTGGTTTGCAACTGTTGTTTTCACTTGAGTCTGAGCTTGTGTTCATGTATATTTGGGTTTCATTGTGTTTGCTCTGGACTGTCTACTGCCTCCTGGCTCCACTCCACATATATGTTCATGCATGTATATATATTCATTGAGTTGCTTTGAGACTGGAGCTTGTGAGTTGCATCCCTGGTTTACATTGAGTTGCACTGCAGTCGTATCATTACTGGTGTGTTTATCTGTACTTGTATTAATCCATATAATTGTGTATATTGCATTCACCACTCTACATTGGTCGTTGTATATATGTGCACTGGTCCTTTGAGCCTGTTTGCACTGCCTATATATACATGCGGTTTCACTATATTCATTGAATCTTGCTCTGTTTACTCCAGAAAGTTTTGTCAATTTGCATGTGTTGTCTGGTATGTCATATATGCCTTTTTTTGGTTTACTTGTTAGCTATCTTACTGTTTCAATTTGGTCTGGTTGGACTGTCTAGTCTTTGTTTTCATGTGAACGACTTGAACTTTGGTCAAGGCTTGATTTTTGTGTCTTGGCCATTTCATTTGAATTTGCACCTGTGTTGAATCCAGCTTATAGCTCGTGTTTGACCTTGTGCTCGTGTTTTGACTTAATATTTGTTTCACTTGAGTTGAGCTCGGCTTTTGATTTGGGTTTAACCTTATACTCACCTATCCCTGTAGATTTATCAAGTGTATATCGGTGTGCACGGCCTTGTGGCATGTACAATGATACACTGTGCATGTCACAAGCTGTTCGTGTATGATAAATTCAAAATTAAATGATGACGAACAACCCAAATAACTTAGGCAAAATTATTTTCAATATATTTTTTATTATACACTGCAAAAAATATTTCATCTTCAAATTTGCTGCACCGGTGTATATTTTTGCAAATAGCTCAAATGCTGGATTCAATCTGGAATAGAGTTGAAGATAAAATATGAGTGAATGAGCGATATGTAGTGAGGATAGTTATGTAAATTGAAATGTATTGTAATTGAAAGTTGTGTTTATATATAGCGAGAGCTCAAATTTGTACTTTTCAAAATTGTAATAAATATTGGTTGAATAAAATATCCGTTTGAATTCAAATTCTATGTTATTTATTTTATTCAGCAAATATTTATTTAATTATGTGAAAAATAAATAATACATTAACAAATACACTTAAATGAATATATATTTGTTTATTGTCATAAAAAAAATCATATACTCGCATATTCAATAGTTGTTTGTCTGTTTTGATTTTCTAGTTGATTTTCTGGATATTATTTGGCTTTTAGCTTCAATTAATTTCCGTAGTTGTGAGCTGTCAGTCTCTTTTTGTTTATGCAGCCTTGTGTTTCTTTCTTTCCATATGTGATAAACTACTACAATTAATACTATGCATGCTAGATAAATTCCTTTGATTTGCTTTTGAATTTATCCTGGGTTTTTCGTATGCTGGATCTTATGTTTTTTGATGCTTGAGATTGTCCAAAGTGCAGTTTTGCTTTTGCAATTTTCCAAACATGCTTTGTACAAATACAATCAAAATAAAGATGTTTTATGTTTTCTGAATTTATTTACAAAATAAGCATTGAGATTCTCCATTTTTGCTTCGTTTTCTATGTCTCTGGTTGATAGTTTGTTTAATAATGTTAAATATGCACAATGTGACATTTTTGGGCGGTTAACTTTATTCCAAATGACGCTGTACCAATCATTTTCAACTTATTCCCCTTTGATAAACTCCCAAGTCTATTTCAAAAAGAGAACTTGTCCTTTGTGCTTAATTTTTTCAAATCCATTCATCATTTTGTAGATCTGTATCTATTATGATTTTTTTAATTGCTGTTCTAAATATTGTAGTTGTAAAATTCTGATTTGTTTCACCTTTTCCTTTGGATTTCCAAATTAATGAAGGTTTTTCCACCCCAATAAACTGACAAGAGAATTTCTGTGGATCCATGGGTCAAACCTAAGGTTTGTCTCCTTTTCTTTGAATTTCCTTTCAATTAACTTAACTACAGTTTCTCTACTACTTGAAATATTTTTCCAACTGTAAGAGAAATGATTTTTCACTAGCATAGTCCAATTTCTTTTTGTACTTTTGACCTACTTTTCTTTCATCCGTTTGACACATGAAGATTAACTTTCAAAGAATTTTCAAAATAATTTGAGTTCGCATCCTTGATCTACGTCTTTGATGTTTTTTAATCCCAATCCTTCAGTTTTTTTGACTTGCATACTCATACCCAATTATGAAATTTTCCTCTCCACACAAAATTGACACACATTTACTCTAATTTGTGTATTGTACTTAATATAATATTGTATGTTTGCAGCCAGTATAGAATCATAGCAGTGATGATGAAAATGTGTGTAAACTCAAGCATGCCCATTAATGTTAGCAATTTACTTGACTACACCTTTACTTTGCTTTGTAGAGTATCAAATGGCCTAGCACAATCTCAGTCATTAATTTGATTTATGCTAAGTGGTAGCCTTAAATATTTAACTGTCGGATTTCCTTCTTCAATTTTTAAAATTCTAATTTCTAACTTGCTTGTACAGCCCTTTCTGAAGTAAATTTTACTTTTGCCATCATTAATTTGCAGTCTAGTAAAATCACTCATTTTTCCAAATACTTTCATAAAGGTGCTTACACTTGCTTTATCTGCATTAGAGAACAAAAATAGGTCATTAGCATACAGTAGATGCATAACATATGGCTTATTTCTATTAATAGGTTTGATATTTCCAATAATTTTCTCTAATTCCATTTGTATAGAAAAGAATTTCATAGCAATAGTTAATAAGAAAGAGGGTCCCCTGTCTAATTCCCTTGTTGCTATGAATGAAACCACTAGAAGAACCATTGCTAATTGCTAAAGAGTATCCACATTTTGTTTTTTGTTTTTTTTGAAATGGTACTTTATATACAACATGTCACCGGGACAACATACCACATGTCAATAGACGTTCGAATCACGCTACGCAAATTTCGAACTTGTGGCTTCTCGCACCAAAGCCGAATAACTTAACCACTTGGATAATGGTGCTTGTCAGTATCCACATTTTGTTAGTCTTAAGGTCCACGTCTATTTAGTATTAACATATCTGTAATATGACTATTTTCTTTGTCTAATCTGCATTATGTCCATTCCACATATGTCGCTCTACTAAGTGAGTCTGGTATTTATTGTATTAGAATAACTCTAATAGCTAAAGGGCTGAATATTCAGCTTTTTAGATTCGAGAGGGGTACCAACAGAAGGGCGCTCATTTAGTAATCCCTCATTTTATTCTTTTTTATTATTTCAAAAACTACTGAAATGTCATCATGCGTTACCAAAATTTCAAGGTGTACCATCTGACAACAGACAAAGGAGCTAGCCAATCCACTTTCAATTACTCTTAGTCTTGAGATGACGATTCGTGACTTATGATTTTGCACGAGCTACTCGAGGTATACAATTATCACATGTGGACAACTTTGGATACAATCGATATATAAATTATAAATATTAAATAATTGCTAGTACATAAATGTTACGTTAGTCGTATAATAATCATGAAATGTTGTTTATTATACAGACCCATTAGTTGCTCAGTATATTAATCGATGTTATGTCGATCGTACATTAATCGTGAACTATTTTTTATTTTATAGACCCGGTATATCGGTTGTCGGGGCAGTTGGTCAAAGTGCACAACATAGGACTGCAATATAGTTCCTCAAGGTCTATTAGGTAGGTTGCCAAATTCTTGCTTTCTCCCTCTCATAAACTTCAGTAGCAATCTCTACTATCACTTGGGGCTAACATACTTTCTAGATCTAGGCGTGTTATCTTTTGTGTCGCTGCTTCACCACATAACCACCCCCTCCCTCCCCCAAACTGAAACGTGATAAATTCTTTGCTTTAATTTGCTTTTGTAATAATTGTTCGTTATCAAATCAATAGGTGTCTTCAATTGTTTGCATAAATGAGTTGCTGGAAGGCTGCATGGATGTAGCACGGTAATCTTCCCCCAAATTAGGTGAGTAAACATCTGTCTTCGAATTTCCTTTAATTATCATGTCAATTTTGCTATCATCTCTTTCTTTGCCGACGCTTCTTCTAGTTTTATGAGAAGGATGGCCACCATCTGATGTCCACGCAACCCCACAAAAGTCGAAGTTAGATTGGTGTCATCGGGGAATATCTATAGGATATTTTCCGCTTTAGGTATTCCCCGCTTTGTAAGTATGCTTCTACTTGTTCGTCAAATTGTTATCCCAATAGTCTTGAATTTGCTTATAGTTGTTTAGATGTTTTGATTTTCTAAATATGTTTTAGATTTTAGCTTCAATTAATTTCCATAGTTGTGAGCTGTCGGTCTCTTTTTGTTGATGGAGTCTTGTGTTCCTTTCTTTCCATATGTGATAAACTACTACAATTAATACTATGCTTGCTAGATCAAATTCCTTTGATTTAATTTTGAGTTTATCCTGGATTTTTCATATGCCGGATCTTATGTTTTGTAATGCTTGAGATTGTCCAAAGTGCACTTTTGCTTTTGCAATTTCCCAAATATGCTTTGTACAAATACAATCAAAATAAAGATGTTCTATGCTTTCTAAATCTATTTACAAAATAAGCATTGACATTCTCTATTTTTGCTCCATTTTATGTCTCTGATTAGCAGTCTATTTAATAATGTAAAAAAAGCACAATAGGACATTTTTGGGTAATTAGTTTCATTCCAAATGATGTTGTACCAATCAATATTTCAACTTCTGTGCCTTTGATAAACTCCCAAGTCTGCTTGAAAGAAAATTTGCATTTTGTGCTTAATTTGTTCAAATCCATTCATCATTTTGCAGATTTGTATCTATTATGATTTTGTTAATTGCTGTTTTGAATATTGAAACCGTAGAGTTTTGATTTCTTTCCAATTATGATTTTGAATTATTTTTTCCACTTTCTCCTTTGAATTTCCAAATTGATGAAGATTTTTCCATCCCAACAAATTGATAAGAGAATTTCCATGGATCCATGGGTCAAACCAAAACTTCTCCTTTTCTTCTTTGAATTTCCTTTCAATTAACTTAACCCTAGTTTCACTACTATTTGAAATATTTTTCCAACCGTAAGACAAATGATTTTTCACTAGCATAGTTTAATTTTTTACATTTGACCTACTTCTTTTTCATCCACTTGGGCCATAAAGATTTACAGTCGAAGAATTTTCAAAATAATTTGAGTTTGCATACTATATCTATGTCTTTGATGTTTTTTAATCTCAATCCTCCATTTTTTTTGACGTGCATACTGATTCCTAAGAGACTTTGTGATATTTTCCTCTCCCCAAATTTTATTACACATTTTCTCTATTTTTTTATTGTACTTGATGGAATATTGTGTGTTTACAACCAATATAGAATCATAACAGTGATGACAATGTGTATAAGCTCTAGTCTGCCTATTAATGTTAGCAATTTACTTGACTACACCTTTAGTTTGTTTTGAAGAGTGTAAAACGGCTTAGCATAGTCTTTGTTATTAATTTGATTAATGCTAAGTGGCAGCCCCGAATATTTAACTGTTGGATTTCCTTCTTGAATTTTTTAAGTGCTAACTTCTGACTTGCTTGTACAGCCCTTTTTGAAGTAAAATTTACTTTTTCCTTCATTAATTTGCTGTCCAACAAGATCACAAAATTTTCCAAATATTTTCATAAAGGTGCTTGCACTTGCTTTATTTGCATTAGAGAACATCAATAGATCATCAACATATAATAGATGCGTAATACGTGGTTTATTTCTATTAATAGGTTTATATTTTCAATATTTGCTCTAATTCCATTTGTATAGAAAAGAATTCTATGTAAATAGTGAGTAAATATGAAGAAAGTGGGTCCCTCATCTAATTCCCCTGTTGCTATAAATGAAACCACTAGAAGAACCATTGATGATTGCTACGAATGAAACCACTTGAAGAACCATTGATGATTGCTACGAATGAAACCATTAGAAGAACCATTGATGAGTATCCAAATTCTTTTACTCTCAAGGTCCACATCTATTTAGTATTAACATATCACTAATATGACTATTTTCTTTGTCTAATCTAAATTACGTCCAGTCCACCTATGTCGCCTTGCTAAGTGAGCCTTGTATTTACTGTATTAGAGTAACTCTAACAGCTAAAGGGCTGGTATATTCAGCCTTTCGAATTCAGGAGGGGTACCAAAAAAAGGGCGCTTATTTAACAATCCTTCATTTTCTTCTTCTTTTTAATTCCAAAAACTATTGAAATATCGTCATGCGTTACCAAATTACAAGACGTACCATCTGACACAGACAGAGGACCTAGCCAATCCACTTCACATTGCTCCTAGTTCTAAAATGATGATTCATGACTTACGGATCTTGCATGGGCTACCTGAGATATACAACTATCACATATGGACAGCTTTGGATATAGTCGATAGTAAAATTTTAAGTATTAGATAACCGTTAGTACATAAATGTTACGTTAGTCGTATATTAATCATGAACTGTTGTTTATTATACATACCCATTAGTCACCCAGTATATAAATCGATGTTATATTGATTGTACATTAATCGTGAACTATTTTTTTATTTTATAGACCTATAATATCAATTGTCGAGGCAGTTGGTCAAGTGTACAACACAAGACTACAATATACTTCCTCAGGGTTTAGTAAATAGGTTGCAAGTCAGTCCTTTTTCCATTTTCTTATAGATTCGAATCCTTGGTCATTTGATCGTTCACTTATATCTGCTCTAGTTGAAAAGTAGTGGCCTATCCCACACACTTTTCATTTTTTAGATTTTGAGCCCAGCATTACCCCATCGATTTTTATATGTTGACTGGGATTGTGATAGGTAGATATGATGTCTTTTCCTTATGATAATTCATATGAGAGCCTCGATTTTTTTATTGTATATCTACCGCATTTTGACAGTGGTCATATTTCTTCAGGCATTATTTCTTTGACATTCTACAGTAGTATATTATAGCGTATTTGGGTATCGATGCTATGAGCGAAGCTGTCTTTAGGGCATTTTTTCTATATTTATTTGGTTACATTTTCTTTTCAAATCAAAAGAGTACCATTGGATTAGAGTATCTTGCAACTGTAGTCGATCTAGATAAGCCTTATCTATAGACTAAGGATCTTCTATAGTTGGATGTTTGTACATTGCTCTTTATTCTTATGCTCTTGGGGAGGCGAGGTAGATATTGGGCTTATAGTATATTCTGTTGTGCTGGTACTATGAGTACATGACAAACATGCATCCTCGCATTGTTATAACAGCTAGCTAGGCAGCTGTTAGCGTCAAAATTGATCACTAACACCCAAGCGTAAATGAAAGCACCAACTAACAGTCACAGATCACAGTCAAATTGTATTTAGAGAGTATAAATATGAAGAACGGTAAAAATTAAAAAGAAAGCAGTAATAACAGAGGATTCATAGTGGTTCAGCTGTCTTTGGCCGACGTCCACTCTAGAAATTTTCTTTTTTATTGATATTAAAATCCAGCACAGTTACGATCCGAAGTTTTTAAAACAGCAATGGCATAACAGCTTTAGTGGGGAAGAAGAAGGGAAACAGAATGAAAATTCCTTTTCTAAAGCCCCGCTTGGTGTATTTGTAGGCAAAACCTGAGTTACTGGGCTTCCTGAGTAGTTCGAGCACATCAAGCCATAGGCGATCCTAACCCCATGCTTCGAGCATGCCGACCCAATTTTTCCTCGGGAGTGACTCGAAGCGAACATAGGTAGGACTCAAAGTAACTCGCGCTAAGACTCGAGGTAACAATGCACCGACCCCTTGCCCTCAAACACCGATCCCAAATTTGTACTGTGTCGACCCGGAGTTGAAAGCTCAATGACCTGAAGCAGCCGACCCTATATAACATACCGGCCCCATATTCACCGATCCCAAAACCAGTCTACCGATCTAATGCTAATTCCACTATAGCCGACCCACTCAAATGCAAATCCACACCAGTGCCAACCCACTCAAATGCCGATCCACTCCATTGCCGACCCATTCAAATGTTGATCCACTCCAATGCTGACCCACTCAAATGCCAATCTAATCTCACCGATCCCTAAAACCGAGCTACCAACCCAAGTATTAGAATTATCGACTCGTAGTAAACCAAGGACGTCGATCCCCTAGAAGGTCGATCCAATTAGAAAATGCCAACTCAAGTAAAATGGAGTGCCGACCCACAGCTACGAACGTGTTGACCTGAAGCACTCCTCGAAGCCGACCCACCTTCTGCCGATCCACTCTAACCAGACCGAACCTTGCATGATCTCCTCTCCTTGACCGAGCCATATACGACTGAGCCACCTTGATCGAGCGACCCACACCGAACCATCCATGATGGATCGATTATCCATCCAATTGGCTCAAACCTATCATATTCTAGTCACGATGTAACGATCCGTGATTTTCGAACCTCGAAAATCGACATCAATACGTCCACTGTATCGAATGCCAAGTAGTTGGGTGCCGAAATGCTCGTTCATTAGTAGTGAAGAAGAAAAAGGTAGAAGAAGAAGAGAAAACCACAACATAGAATCTCACAATGGCAGCGGAACAAAATATAATATATAACAACAGATTTTCATACGAAGGAATCTTTAACGGTTTAATACTTACAATCATCAGAGTACACAATCATTACACCAAATCTGGACAGTTCAATAACTTGTCCTTACACAGCGAAAATACAAATCTATGGAAATATGCCTCGTCATCCAGCTCGTCTCTTGAACCCCATGGCTTTCTATCCTGAATCTGTAATGCTTGGTCTGACCCGAGCATTATAATAAAATAACACCCCAGTCAGTCTGGAAAACTAGCGTGAGAAAACACACTCAATTTGAATTATTATTATATTTTCAAAAATTCTTTGAAAACAAAGGTATCTCGTAAAACCACGCCACAAGTAAACATGGCGGGTTTTTACCTTATGATAACCAAAATATTTTTATCAAATCCGTCTGATATTATAATAGTGTCTACAGAAGTAAATAGAATATAGCTGAAATGCTTCCATCTCACGTTCCAGCATAGTTGGGCACAATCAAAACTGTACGGTGCTTATTAGTGAATGAATTTCATACAATGGCAAAGCTACTGAGGTACCGCCTGTCACAGTACCTGGTCTAGATCAACGTATCGAGAACCACTCCTGATCCCCTGCAAACATAAGACCGGACTACCCCTTACTAGATATCCCGAATAAGATCACCCCGTGGTTGGGATCAGAAACTACACACATAGCAGAAATAAAGGGACTCTAGATAGGGGTGACCTTACCCTACTTGGGTGCTACCTACTTAGCGTTTCCACACCTCTTCTGTTTTAGCCATTTCCGGTTGATGAGGCTTGAGGCTGCGATTACCTTTTAAGAAACACATTCACTAAGAATGCTCATCATCCTCCAAGGACGATGTTCTGATAGCGTTCGTCCAATTGGTTCTAGACAAACCGAATCACCGTCTTCATCATCTTTACGACATTCATTCGTTATGTTCAAACCAGATCGAAGTGGTTTTCGGATAATTAAATCCAATCCGGGACTCTTCGAAACGATCAGCGCATTGGCCAATATTGATAGTCGGTTATTTAACCATCAATTTACACATAAAAAATCGTCAAACCTCATTATAAATTTTTCCTAACATTTATCTCAAATATCTTTATAAGATATTACTTTCAGTCTCTCAACATTTGAAACAGTTTTCAAATCCTTTTTATTTTCACGGAACATTTCCAAATTTCGCAATATTTAGAATATTTTTCCCCATTTCATTTAATATTCAACACTTGGGAGACATTCCTTTTATTTCATATTCCTTTTCCCAAAAACCATTTATAACTGCATTTGTAAATTTCTAACTCGTTTTACACGAATTTTATAAGTTCCGGGATTTCTTAGTTAACTTCCTTAATATTTGCAAAACCAATTTATACTTGTTTATAAACTCAATCCCCTTCTTACTTCTTTAATGAATTCTATTTCATTCTTTGAAGTTCACTTTTATTTAGCTTCTTCAGAAATTTTCTTGCTTTCCTTCCGAATCCCTTTTAAGAATCTTCTTATAAACCATATTCACCGAATAACCCATTTTCCTGGCTTTAGAGAAAGTTTATAAATAAATTTAAAACATTTCAAAACTCCATATATATGTGTATATATAAGTATTTAAAAGAAAATACTAGTGATTTATTTTTAAGACATATTCAAATAATTATTTAAAATATCGAAATACCTTTTATAACATCATATAAAAATAGATTTTCTAAATTTAGGATTTTATTAAAATAAATATAAAGTATTAAAAATTCCTTATTAAATATTCAATACTAACTTACTTTAAAATTTACATAGTTTAATAAATAAAAGTATCCTTTTTAAAAATTTAAAACTTAACTTATTTATAAAAATAAATCTTAAGTCTGGATAACCAAAATTTCCAGTTTATAACCCTCCTGAATTTCATCACAATTCTTTCATTCAGGTCATCATTAAAATAGGATCTACTATTTTTCGCACCCTATTTCCATATCCTCAACCAATATCACTTCCCTTTTATTTATAAACTCCGTTTATAAATTTCAATAACTCCTTTGAGATATCTAAAAAAAATTCCATTAAAAAAAATTCATTTTATAAATTCAATTCCCCTAAAAATCCATTTATTTTTGCTAATTTATTTTTAATATCGATTTCAACTTCTTCTATGCTTTTTCAAATATCATTCTAAAATCTCGCCTTTAAAAATTCCTTTATCTGATTTATTTTAAGTTCTCTATTAAAATATTTTCCTGCATTATTTAATATGATCAAAATTTCATCATTTCTTATTTAAACCAATCTCTTTAAAGTAATCCAAATTTCATATACAAATTTTTATATTAAAAATCTCTTTTTAATTCCTTAAAATTTTAAAATTAATATCTATGGTATTTAATATTTTCACAAGTTATTTCCTTATTATACCATTTAAGAATTTTCAACACGCAATAACCCGGCATTTTATATGTATAAAAAATAATAGCATATTTGAGGAATCCAGTTGGATCCCTCCAACCTGTTATTTCTTGCATCCACAGATGATAGACAACAATAAAAAAACCAATCACACTTCGAGGGAGATATCGTGGTATATAGGGCCATCCACTATTATGCGGGGCACATAAGGCCTCATCCGCTATAATATGCAGGGATATCACTCCAATACTAATATATATACTACTATATATATAACATCCAACAGACGAATTATAAATTTATCAATCAAGTCAGGCATCCAATAAACATTTAAATTTAAATAGGGTAATCCAAATAAGTGAGAAAATCTCACCTTTGATTTTTAATTTGCAATCCAATCCAAACCCGAGTTGTTCTCCATGATTTTAGACCTTGTATAAACATTGTATGGTTTATTAACATTTGAAATAATCGAAAAATAAATTACCATTTAATAAATTTAATTAACTAATTTTAAATGATAATTTAACTAACCTGGTTTACATTTTTTTCTTTAACTTATTACTTTTATAATAGGGTACATATATATATATATATATATATATATATCCTAATTGCTCAAATAAATAAACTAATTAACAAGAAAGTTAACTGATTACTATACATATATTATAAAAACTTACCTAACTTTTAATTTTTTTACTACAATAAGTAGCAAAAGTAATGTGTTAACTTACTATAATTAATTTTCTTCTTCTATTTTTTCTGCTTTTCTTATCATATACACACACACACATACACACACACACAAATATATATATATATATATATATATATTAAGTTTTATTAAAATAAAATTACCTAATACCTACCGCCTCCATTCGCCAGCCACCGTCCACTGATCGACTTCGAATCCATGATCTCCGGAATCCCCTTGTGACCCCTTCCCCATCACCCCCACATGATACGACCACTTCTAAACCCCATGCCATCCTTTTAGCGTAGCCATCACGACCCCATGAATCCGATCCCTTCCATTTATCCAAGATCGACACCTACCATCCCCCCATGCGTCGCTGTTGTCGCTCGCGCAGCCATCGTCGCCTTCCTCCTAAATCGAACCCAAGATGACTTTGTTCATTTATTTATTTTAATTTTTTTGAATGGGTTTGAATCAAGGATTGAGAACTGAAAAGGGGGAAGACTCGGTTTTTAAATGAACGAAGGGAGGTGGGACAATTTTGAATCTCTCTTCTTTGTTTCTTTTTCTTCGTTCGCCATTTTTTTGTGACTTCGAACAGAGAAGAATGAAGAAGCATAGGCGCAATTTATACGCGAATATATATTCATTTCTCTTTTTTTCATTCGTATGAACTAATTGGGTAAGGGACAAAAAGGACGTGATTTTGAATTTAAGATGAAGGGATGCGTTAAGAAGCTTGCTACAGTAGCCTGAAGTGAAGGAAAAAGTTGATGTGAAAAGATTTTGACTGGTCAGTATATTATATATATTTACTTAAAATTCCAAATCATCTCGATTTCACAGCTAAAAATCTCGAATCCCAACCGAGGCGTGCCACTAGGCATATATAATGTTATACCCCTATTCCGGATGCGATGGAAAATATTTTGAGTCCTAATTCAATCGTATGAAGAAGATAGCTTTTCGAATCGACTATTTTAATTAATTCGATTAAATTATTTCTAGGCATTTATGTCCTGTACGACCAAACGATAAATCTAAATGCTACGGAATATGAAATCCGATAATAATACAATATTATGGATCCAATGGAACCAGTTTCGTCAAATTCTGAGACCATGCCTCGGAATGCTATTTTCAAATGTTAATTTGAACGATATATTTTTAAAACTAAACAAATAACCTTTAAATTCAAATTTAAAAGTTGAACTGTCTTCAGCATTATTAATATAAATTTTATAAGCTCTTAAATTATTTTTACCAAGCTTAAAATTCTAGATTCGCTATTTTAACCAATATTCAATTATAGCTTTAATAAATAAATTATTCAACAAATTGCTATATTTAAACTCTGAATTTATTCTATAGATTAAACCCAAATTTTCATATTCAAAATCAATCTATAATTCAAATTCAATATTTAAGACTGCTTAAAAATTCAAATTCGATCAACGAAAAATCCAAGTCGTTACATTCTTCCTCCCTTAAAAGAATTTCGTCCCCGAATTTGCTAAGGCAGAAGAATTCTCCAAACCCATTAACTTATCCAAAACCTACTTAGCTAATTTGACACTCCACTTCCCTAATCACTTAGTTTTCACTCAAACAATTTGTTCTCAATTATTAATACAAAATTTCTTTATTTCGATTACAAATCAAAAATCCAATTTCCATTAATAACGTGACGACCCGCCCTTCTCAACCCTCGAAAATCGACACAAATACGCCACTGTATAATATGCCGACGATCGAGTACCGAAAAAGACAGATTGCTTATGAAAAGAAAGGGAAGGTAGAAGAAGAAATAAAAAACAACATTAGAATCTCACAACGCAGCGGAGCAATATATAATAGATAAATGACTGACATTATACTGAAAGAACTATATCTGTTTTATACATTACATCATTAGAGTACAACACAATCAATAACAGAATATTGGATAGTTATAATAACTTGTCGACACAAATGTTGAATACACAGCAGAAACAAGACAGATACGTGTGATATGTCTCGCCATCCAGCACATCCCCTGAGCTCCATAGCAGCCCATCCAGAATCTGTACACTATAATACTCGGTCTGACCCGAGCATTACAATAAAACAATACCCGAGTTAGTCTGGAAAACCAATGTGAGAAAATACACTCAATTTGATTTTAAAGCTTTCAAAATCCTTTGAAATCAAAGGTATCTCACAAGACCACGCCATAAATAAAAATGCCAGGTTTTTACCTTATGGCAACCAAAACATTTTTATCAAATTCGCCTGATATTATAATTGCGTCTATAGAAAGTAAAATAGAATCTAGCTGAAATGCTTGCATCTCACTTTTCAGCAATAGTTGGGCACAATCAAAACCGTACAGGCGCTTATTAGAGATTGGATTCCATACAATGGCAGGGCTACTAGGGTACCGCCCGTCACAGTACCTGGTCTCGATCAAAGTACCGAGGGTCCACCATGATCCTCTGCAACACAAGACCAGATCTACCCCTTACTGGATAGTCCGAATAAGATTACCCCGCGGTTGGGATCAGCAACTGCCCACATAGTCAAAAAAAGGGACATCTAGACAGGGATGACCTTACCGTAATTGGTTGCTAGCAATTTAGCCTTGCTGCATCTTCCTTGTTTTAGCCATTCTCGGTTGATGAGGCTTGAAGCTATGCGTTATGTTTTTAACACACATTCACTTAGAATGCAGCATTCATCGTCCCCCTGACGATGTTCTAACAGCATTCGCCCATACAAGTCTGTTCCCGGTCCGAACAGAACCGAACGCACTATCCTACTACATCCTTTTTGGAATCACCCTCAGGATTAGTAGCGATTAGCCCTTGCACTTCACTGCTCCATCAACCACTCCAAGCATTTATCTTCCTCACAAAAACATTCAGACCGAATCGAAGTGGTTTTCGAGAAATTAATCCCGATCCCGGTCTCTTTGAAACGATCAGCGCATTAGCCAATATTGGTAGTCAATTATTCAACTATCATATAACATTCACACACAAACATTAGGCCTTAATAATTTTCCCAAATTATTTATTTCAAAATATCTTTGCAAGATACTTTTCTACACTTAAACCCTCTAAAATAGTTTTCAAATAACTTTTCTCTTTCAGAAGTAAATTTCCAACCAATTGTTTTATTTCCACTGAAAATCACCAAGTCTTAATACTTAAGATTTTTAAATAATTTATATTACTTTATCCAAAAATATATATACTTTAAAACAATAAAAATAAAAACTACATTAAACACTTATTTAAAATACTACTTAGGACATTCTATACTAATTTGCAAATAAAATTTAAGCTAAACTACTTTTTAAAATAAATCTACTTTATAAAATATAAATATTTAATAATTATCTTTTAAATCATAATAACAATTAATCTTAAAATAATTGCTACTATAACTACTTAATAAATATTTATCTTTAAAATTTTGAACAACTTAAATGATAATTTCTCAAAACAATCTTTTGAAAAAAAAAATTAAAACTCTTAACTTATACTTAAAAAATTTCTTTGAAAACATAATTGGCTTTCACGAAAATACACTTCCCATTCCAAAATAGTCCATTTAATCAGTTAATAAATCCATCTCGATTTATCCCAATTTACGTCCCAATTATGTAAATTTTCTTTTCCACGCTTTTAAAAATAAACTACCATTTATTTTATTTTTAAAAAATTAACCATTCCTTTATAAATTCCCATCATGAAATTATACTTCCAATTATCCACTGGTATCTTATTTCATTTTATAAACCCAGTTTATAAATTCCATAGTCTCATTTCCCTTAAGCACAGTTTCAAACACTTAATCAATTTTTAAATCGATTACCAGAATTTACTCCTTTAATAATAAATTCCTTTACTTCCTAAATTTTATTTCAAAAACCATTAATTTCAGATTTTACTCCTTTATTATGATTTAAAATCTTATTTAAACTGAAAATACCAATTTCATATTTTTTTTTCCACAATTCTTCTTTATCTCTCCCCTAAACTATTTTGAACCATGAATTTAAAAATAATCCTTTATTTGTTTAAATTATATCATTTAAGTTTAAATATTCATTTATTCACCTTTATTCAAAAATCTCCTTTCCCATACTCGGAATTTATTTATTAGAATTTAAAAATCAACTTTATTCCTACCTAATTTCATTTTTAATTTATCCAAATTAGCTAAATTATTTTACTTAAAAAATTTTCTTTTAATTCCTTCAAGAATCCTTTTTTTAATATTTTTGATATCTCATTATACCCAAAATATATTTTCCGTCAACCCATCCCGATAAAATCAATCATAGATAATCAATCAGTCATATCACAGATATATGAAAACAAATTTCAATAATTTGAGGAATACAGTTGGATCCTTCTATTTTTCCCTACATCCACAGATGTTAGCACAATATAAAAATACCAATCCACTTCGAGGGGGATATCGTGGTATAAAGGGTCATCCGCTATTATGCGGGACACAGGTTCTCATCCGCTATATAATGCGGGAATCAATCACTCCAATACACACACACACACACTATTATATAATATCACATCCAGTCAATTAAATCAATCAACCAATAATTTAAATTTAAACCATTTAATTAACCAGAAATCCAAGTTAAGTGAGAATAACTCACCTTTGATTTTTGTTTGCAGTCCACCTCAGTCCCGACTTGATTTCATGGTTTTGACCTTGTATAACATTATATGATTTATTAATATTTGAACTAATCGAACAATTAATTACCATTTAATAAATTTATTTTAATTTTAAGTAATAATTTAATTTAAACAAATGATTAAATTTTAAACTAATTTCCCTTTTAAAATCTTTTAGTATCTAAAATAATTTAAATAAGTTTTTTAAATAACTTTATCTCCATACTACATTATTTTGGAAATAAACGAGTGGATTTAAAATGTGTATATCTATTTTTCTTTTGAAACTATATACTTATAAAAATAATCTATATAGGTTTAAAAATCTGATTTTTATATAAACTGCTCAACATTTAAAATCCCTATATTTTCCAAACCTATATATATATATATATATATATTTCTGTTTTATCTATATATATTTAAATTAAAATAGGCAGGTATACATATATTTTATACTTGTATTATATTTCCCTTTATTGCAGATTTAAAACCTATCGGTCAATAGGTTATATTATTTTTTTCTTGTTTCCTGTAATATATATACATATATATGCATTTAAAATAAACTTGACTTATTGTAAAATCTTCCTCCTAACATATGTATATATTTATACATTCTCATATATGTATTCTAATAAAATAAAATACGATAAAATAAATAAAATACCTCACTGAAATAACATGAACCCAGATCGAATACACTAATTCGCTCATCGCCACCGCCGGTCTTGCGAACGCCATCGCGAACCACCATCTGCGAGCGCTAGTCCAACCCATCATCAAATCTGCGCGCGCCTCCCATATCGAATACATGCAGCAAGCGCTTTCACGAATTGAGGACCCTACATCGACACTATTATCAGACTAGACGAACCAGCATGCGCGACTTCTCCTCGTCTTTACGGCGTCGCCGGCTTCGCGCTTCTAGGATGCAAATGAACTCGAGATCCAATCCTCGTCATGATTCGAACACGGCTTCAATCAATTTCTAACGAAAATTTACTCGATTCGCTAAGAGTATTGAGAGCGATGATTTCCTTTGCAAATGATCTCATTCGGCGTTTACTTATTTTACCTGAAAATCGATTCATTTTAAATTTTGAAACGTGAAGAGGCTATCGCTATTATTATATTTTATATCTCTTTTTTTATAAACGGTCTGTTGCGTGATTTATAAAATTGGATTTGATTTAAACGGATGGCAGCATGATTTAAGGAAAATGGGTTACGTGTTGAATCATTTTGCATGCAGAAATTTTTTGTTAAGTGATACTTGGAATGACGACAAAAAGTCCCAATGTGAGAATATATGTCAATCATCCAAATTTATATATAAATATTTTAAATTTTTAAATTGTACGATCTCACAACCAAAAATCTCGATCTCCTATCAAGGAATGTCGCTAGGTGTTTGTAATGTTATACCCATATTCCGGACGCAAGGAAAACGTTTCGTGCCCAAATTCGATCGTATAGAGAAGATAGCTTTTTGAACCAAGTTATTATATTGAATTATCGATATAGATTTCAGCGAGTTTATATATCGCATGGCCACAGGATAACTCCAAACACTTCAAAATTTGAAATTCGATAATAATACAATATTACGGATCTAATGGAACTGGTTTCGTCGAATTTCGAGACTTTGGCCCAGAAGGCTATTTTTAAATACCGATTTAAATGATATATTTTCAAAACTGAACAAATCACTTCAAAAATCCAATTTTAAAACTTTTATTACCCTTAGTATTATCAATACAAATTTTATGAGCCTTCAAATTATTTTTAACAAGCTTAAAACTCCCGATTTAACATTTCACCAAATTTCTCATGATTAAATCCAAAAATCAACCCATCTAATAAATAGTGATAGTTGAAATTCAAGTTAAAACTAACCTTTCAAATGTTTAAAATCAATTAAATATTCCGATTTCACATATCAAAAAAATCCCGGGTTGCGACATTCTTCCCTCCTTAAAAGAATTTCATCCCCGAAATTACTAGTTTAGAGGAATGTTCCACCACCCGTTTACTACTTTCCTAAAACCATACATTTTTAACAACTTCCCACCACAATCCTTTTATTAAAGACACACTATTACTCTTACTCACTTTCCAAACTCATTCATAACATTTGAACCATATTACTTACTCAACAATTCAAATTTAAATTTAAAACCAAATTTTAAATTATCAAAATTTTCTCAAAATTTTTCTAACTCTCTAATTTTCGAAAAATTTCGCCAGCGTCTCCTTTGCGCGGCTAGAACGGTACGACTACAAAATGCCTCTACGGACCTCCAAATTTCAGACGAAAACAAAAGGCCAAGTGGCTAGATCAGAAAACCATCAAATTTCATATGAAAATTTAAATACATATCTTTTGTCGAGCAATTCAATTTATCTTCTGAAATCAAAAACATCCATTTATCCTTTGCATTTAGATACCCGTACCTTATCTGCCAATAGTGTTCACTAGTACAGTTCGAATTTATTTTACTCATCTCTTTCCAAAATTTTCAATATTTTCTTTACTTAAGCCATACGATGCACACATATCGTCCGTACGCAACATCAAATCTGATCGCTCACTCGATCACACAATTTCACTTCCAAACTAGTATCGTCCACCCGACTTCCTAGTGCAGACTCAGATCTGGTTTCTTCATCAAAAACCATCATTCTCCTTGCATAGTCACAACTATGATAGAAATTTCAGAACCAATCAAAAATCCATATCCAGAGTTCGCCGTCGAAAATCGAGTGAAAAATTCCAACTCGGATCGGTATAACTATCTCGAAATTCTGTGCTCGAATCTGGATCAACTCACTATACGAATAAAATAATATACGTACATCCTATGTATTTATATCAATTGATTATTAGCTACATCAATTCTATTTTTATTTACATTTATTTTGGTTCCTATTCACTTATTTACAATTTTTCTTTTCACACATCTTATTAAACCTTCATTCAAATTTTAACTATGAATATTTCCCTCAATACCAATTTTACTCAAGAATTTACCATTAACCCTCCTTAAGCTCAATGTAAATATTTTACACACTTAAAGATTTATTTACACTTTACTACTTAAAGCTTCCACATCTAATTTCATTTAATTTAAATTCTCAATTCCATTCTAAATTCAGTTCACCTTTAATTTTAAAATGCTAAATTCTATTTACCTTATCCAAAACCATATTTAATTAACCATTTCTTTAATTAGCACCACTTACTAATTTATTTTAAATCTCAATTGATTTTATTTCCAAACTTTAATTATTTTTAGTCCAACTTGACTAATTTTCCCATTTCACACAGTTCAAATTAAGTCCGGTATTAAACTTCAGTCCATTTACTTACAAATGTAAATTCATTCGTTCATACACAAATTTATTTCCAACTTAATAATTTTTTGTTTCAATGGCCATTTCATTAAGTATACCTAGAATTTTCTGCATATTCACTTTTATTTAACTTGATTCAATTAACGACCATTTCCATTCAAATTTTAAACTTCTATAAGTTTTCCAACTTATTTACATTCCCTTCACTAATCTCTTTAATTTACTTCTTTTAATTGGTTTACTTACCACTTTATTTCCTATTCACACTTACTTTCACTAACTTTTTACAAGTTAATTTTGTTTCAGGCAATTTCCAAACGTTATAACATTCCAAACCTTTTTATGATCCATAAACATTTTTAATTAAACTTCCAGAGTTTAAACAATTGCTTAAACATTCAAAACATTTTAGAATCATATATATCCAAACCAAATTATTCCTTGCATTCCAAAATCAAACCCAATTTTGCAAATAAATACCATTCAAAACATTCTGGTAGCAATCCCTCTCATGGAAACTCGAAAATTAACATCGATAATGCTGTAGTCATCACCGAAATTATTTTCCAACGACCGAAAGAGTTCAATGCTTTTATCCCTTTTATAAAAAACATTTCAAATATTTTAAATTCCAAATCTCACCAGATTTCAAATCCACTTCAAAAATATTTTTGAAATTATACTCCATTATTTCCTTTAACCCCTTCGGAAAACATTTCAAAAATTCTAACGATTCAAATTTCCCAACTCTTTGTTTAAATTCATTTAGAAATATTTTTCCAAAATCTTCAGGATTCAAATTCTAGCTTAAATTTTAGCTATGCTCCATTTATATCTCATACTTATACAGTTCTATTTGGTTATAAATATAAACCATTTCAAATTTTTATATTTTTATTTGATTATAATATTAACAACCGAACATCCAAATATATATATAATTTCAAAAAATTATTGGTTTTATATCAAAATATATTTTTGGGTAAAATATTTTATTTATCCATTTTAAAATAATACTATATCGGTTTATCTTGTTCAAGCGTTTAGAAACCCCTATCGATACAGTTGTACTTCCCATACCGACCAGAATTCATGAACACTCAACTGATAAGTCAACACAATATAAAAAGTTTTTATATTCACTAATAATTACGCTCTCATATCTATTATTACACTCAAACTCATTCTAGAGTACCACTGACTCTATCTTAAATGAGTAATTTCCTCCACCAAAGCCTAGGTTATTGCCAACCTAAGCTCTGATACCACTATGACAACCCGCCCTTCTCAACCGTCGAAAATCGACGCAAATACGCCACCGTATAATATGCCGACGAGCGAGTGCCGGAAAAGACAGATTGCTGAGAATAAGAAAAAGAAGGTAGAAGAAGAAATAGAAAACAACATTAGAATCTCAAAAAGCAGCGGAACAATATACAATAGATAAATGACTGATCTTATACTAAAAGAACTATATCTGTTTTATACATTACATAATCAGAGCACAATACAATCAATAACAGAATACTAGACAGTTATAATAACTTGTCCACACAAATGCTGACTACACAACATACCAACACAGCAGAAATAAGACAGATACGTGTGATACGTCTCGCCATCCTGCACATCCCCTGAGCTCCATAGGAGTTCAACCAGAATCTATACTCTATAATACTCAGTCTGACCGGAGCATTATAATAAAAAAAATACCAGACTCAGTCTGGAAAACCAACGTGAGGAAACACACTCAATTGGATTATTAAAGCTTTCAAAATCCTTTAAAGTCAAAGATATCTCGTAAGACCACGCCATAAATAAACATGTCGGGTTTTTACCTTACGATAACCAAAACAATTTTATCAAATTCGTCTGATATTATAATAGTGTCTATAGAAAGTAAAATAGAATCTAGCTGAAATGCTTGCATCTCACGTTTCAGCAATAGTTGGGCACAATCAAAACCGTACAGGCGCTTTATTGGAGATTGAATTCCATACAATGGTAGGGATACTGGAGCACCGCCCGTCACAGTACCTGGTCTAGATCAGCATACCGAGTACCCACCCTGATCCCCCGCAACACAAGACTGGAGCTACCCCTTATTGGATAGTCCGAATAAGATCACCCCGCGGTTGGAATCAGCAACCGCCCACACAGCCGAAAAAAGAGACGTCTA
This sequence comes from Allium cepa, assembly GCA_030765085.1. Classification (NCBI taxonomy): domain Eukaryota; kingdom Viridiplantae; phylum Streptophyta; class Magnoliopsida; order Asparagales; family Amaryllidaceae; genus Allium; species Allium cepa. Next base: position 1,026,983,457 of record CM060937.1, on the reverse strand, counting down.
GACAGGGATGACCATACCCTAATTGGTTGCTAGCCACTTATCCTTGCTGCATCTCCCCTATTTTAGACATTCGTGATTGATGAGGCTTGAGGCTATGCGTTAACTTTTTAGCACACATTCACTTAGAATGCTCATCGCCCCGTTGACGATGTTCTAATAGCATTCGTCCACACAAGTCCGTTGCCAGTCCAAATGGAACCGAAGGAACTACTCCTACTACATCCTTTTTGGAATCACTCTCGAAATTAGTAGCGATTAGCCCTTACACTTCATTGCTCCATTTTCGACTCCAGGCTCTTGTCTTCCTCATGAAAACGTTCAAACCGGATCGAAGTGGTTTTTGGGAAATTAATCCCAATCCTAGTCTCTTCGAAACGATCAGCGCATTGGCCAATATTGATAGTCAGTCATTTAACTATCATATAACATTCACACACAAACATGAGGCCTTAATAATTTTCCCAAATTATTTATTTCAAAATATCTTTGCAAGATATTTTTCTACACTTCAACCCTTTACAATAGTTTTCAAATCATTTTTCTCTTTCGAAAGTAAATTTCCAACCAACTGTTTTATTTCCACAGAAAATCAGCGAGTCTTAATAGTTAAGATTTCAAATAATTTATATTACTTTATCCAAAAATATATACTTTAAAACAATTAAAATAAAAAATACGTTAAACACTTATTTAAAATACTACTTATGAAATTCTATACTAATTTTCAAATAAAAATTTAAGCCAAACTACTTTTAAAATAAAGCTACTTTATAAAATATAAATATTTAATAATTATCTTTTAAATCATAATACCAATTTAATCTTTAAAATAATTACTACTATAACTACTTAATAAATATTTACCTTTAAAATTTCAAACAACTTAAATAATAATTTCTCATAACATTCTTTTAAAAAAAATTAAAACTCTTAACTTATCTTAAAAATTTTCTTTGGAAACATACTTGGCTTTCAGGAAAATACACTTCCCATTCCAAAATAGTCCATCTAATCAGTTAATAAATCCTTCTCGATTTATCCCAATTTACATCCAAACCTATAAATTTTCTTTCCCACACTTTTCAAAATAAACCACCATTTATTTTTAAAACAAATTACACATTCCTTTATAAATTCCCATCGTGAAATTATACTTCCAAATAACCACTGATATTTTATTTCATTTTATAAACCCAGTTTATAAATTCGATAGTCTCATTTCCCTTAAGCACAGTTTCAAACACTTAATCAATTTTCAAATCGATTACCAGAATTACTTCATTAAAAATAAATTCCTTTACTTCCTAAATTTTATTTCAAAAACCATTGATTTCAGATTTAACTCCTTTATTATGATTTAAAATCTTATTTAAACTGAAAATGCCAATTTCTTTTTTTTTCTAGAATTCTTCTTTATCTCTCCCCCAAACTATTTTAAACCTTGAATTTAAAAGTAAATCCTTTATTTCTTTAAATCATATCATTTAAGTTTAAAAATTCATTTATTCCCCTTAATTCAAAAATCTCCTTTCCCATACTCGGAATTTATTTATTAGAATTTAAAAATAAACTTTTATTCCTACCTAATTTCTTTTTAAATTTATGCAAATTAGCTAAATTATTTTGCTTAAAAATTCTCCTTTTAATACCTTCAAGAATCCATTTTTTATATCTCAATATACCCAAAATATATTTTTCATCAACCCATAGCTTTCAATATTTCAAATCCCGACAAATCAATCACAGATAATCAATCAGTCATATCACAGATATATGAAAACAAATTTCAATAATTTGAGGAATCCAGTTGGATCCCTCTAAACTGTTTCCCTGCATCCACAGATGTTAGCACAATATAAAAATATCAATCCCACTTCAAGGGGGATATCGAGGTATAAAGGGTCATCCACTATTATGCGAGGCGCACAGATTCTCATCCGCTATATAATGTGGGAATCAATCGCTCCAATATATATATATATATGTGTGTGTGTGTGTGTGTGTGTGTGTGTGTACTATTGTATAATATCACATTCAGTCAATTAAATCAATCAACCAATAATTTAAATTTAAACTATTTTTTTTGAGGAGGATAAATTTAAACTGTTTGAATTCAAACTATTTAAGTTAACCAGAAATCCAAGTTGAGTGAGAATAACTCATCTTTGATTTTGTTTGCAGTCCACCTTAGTCCCGATTTGATTTCACTGTTTTAACCTTGTATAAGATTATATGATTTATCAATATTTAAACCAATCGAACAATTAATTACCATTTAATAAATTTACTTTAATTTTAACTAATAATTTAATTTAAGCAAATAATTAAATTTTAAACTAATTTCCCTTTTAAAATCTTTTAGTAACTAAAATAATTAAAATAAGTTTATCAGATAAATTTATCTCCATACTACATTATTTTGGAAATAAACCAGTAGATTTAAAATGTGTATATCTATTTTTATTTTGAAACCATATACTTATAAAAATAATCTATATAGGTTTAAAAAACTGATTTTTATATAAACTGCTCAACATTTAAATCCCTACATTTTCCAAACCTATACACATATATATTTCTGTTTTATCTATATATATATGTAAATTAAAATAGGAAGGTATATATATATATATATATATATATTATACTTGTATTATATTTCCCTTTACTGTAGATTTAAAACCTGTCTATGTATACGTTATTTTTTTTTCTTATTTCCTGTAATCTATATACATATATATATTTAAAATAAACTTGACTTACTATAAAATCTTCCTCCTAACATATGTATATATTTATGAATTCACATATATGTATTTTAATAAAATAAATTAAGATAAAATAAATAAAATATCTCACTGAAATAAGATGAACCTAGATCGAATGTACTAATTCGTTCATCGCCACCACTAGTCTTGCGAACACCATCGCGAACCACCACCTGCGAGCGCCAGTCCAACCCATCATCAAATCCACGCGTGTCTCCCAGATCGAATACATGCGGCGAGCGCCTTCACGAATTGAGGACCCTATATCGATGCTACTATCAGACTGGACGAACCAGCAAATGGGACTTCGCCTCGTCTTCACGTCGTCGCCGACTTTGCATTCCCACGATGCGAACGAACTCGAGATCTAATCCTCGTCGTGATTCGAACACAGCTTCTATCAATTTCGAATGAAAATTTACTCGATTCGCTCCGAGTATTGAGCGCGATAATTTCCTTTGCAAACAATCTCATTCGACCTTTACTTATTCTCCTTGGAAATCAATTCACTTTAAATTTTGATACGTGAAGAGGCTGTCGCCGTTATTATATTTTATCTTTTTTTTTATAAACGAGTCTGCTGCGTGATCTATAAAATTGGATTTGATTTGGACAGAAGGCAGCGTGATTTAAGGAAAATGGGTAACGTTTTGAATCATCTTGCATGCAGAAATTTCTTGTTACAGTGATACTTGGAATGTCGGCAAAAAGTCCTGATGTGAGAATATATGCCAATCAACCAAATTTATATATATATATATATTAAAGTTTTAAATCATACGATTTCGTAACCAAAAATCTCGATCTCCAATCGAGGCATGCCTTCAGGAATTCATAATATTATACCCATATTATGAACGTAAGAGAAAAGGTTTCATATCCAAATTCGATCGTATGGAGAAGATAGTTTTTGAACCCAGTTATTATATTGAATTATCGATATAGATTTCAGCGCGTTTATATATCATACGGCCACACGATAACTCCAAACACTCCACAATTTGGAATCCGATAATAATACAATATTACGGATCCAATGGAACTATTTTCGTCGAATTCCGAGACTGTGCCCCGGAAGGCTATTTTTAAATATTGATTTAAACGATATATTTTCAAAACTGAACAAATCACTTCAAAAATCCAATTTAAAAACTTTTATTACCCTTAGTATTATCAGTGCAAATTTTATGAGCCTTTAAATTCTTTTTTACAAGCTTAAAACTCTCGATTTAACATTTTACCGAATTTCCCATTATTAAATCCAAAAATCAACCAATCTAATAAATATTGATACTGAAATTCAAGTTAAAACTAACCTTTCAAATATTTAAAATCAATTAAAAATTATGATTTCAAACATAAAAACATCCCGGGTCGTCACAAACAAAATCTTTTCAAAAAATTTCTAACACCCAAAATTTTCGAATTTTTTTGGCAGAGTCTCCTTTTACGGAGAGCCATTTGCAATTTGACAAGAGAGATAAATGTATATACATTGCCCACACGGTCGGAAAACATGAATATACCAATATTTATATTTTTCGCAGTATTTTATCTGAAAACGTACCTAATTTTAGTATCTTAAGTGTTATTAAGCAAGCATTAACTTCATGTGCAAATGCGTAACACTAATCTAGCCAAACAATCCCTTTGGGTACATGTACTTACTCAATATAAAAACGTAAGTGCCAAAACATGCAATTCAATAACATTTCATTCATTTAAATGGTTAAGCACATAGATTTCATAACAATGCATGCTAACATATATTCATTAGCAAATATGAGGTTCGGATACTAATTTAATTGCTTTCAGTTAATCCATATGCTATTTCATTTAATCTGAAATGATTTATAACCCAGTTTGCTTACATTCAATTCACATTTGTACCAAAAATTAATGTTCATTCCAGATTGATTAAAATCAATTTATTCACTTCTATTAATTTATAGAATTTCATATACTTCCATTTACGCTGAACACCCATTTTCTTTGCGAATTCGGCGCTATTCATTTAATAGAATAACCATTATAGTTTATAACTATTTTAAATTGATTCCAACTCAATTTACATTTAATTTAATTCTATTTCCAATAGATTCTTCATTAGTTTAGTTGCATTCCATTCATGTCTACTCTCTTTATATTCAAATCCAGCTATTTGAATTGATTTCTATTCTGTCACTAATTAATTAATTAATTAGTTCATTCATTTAATCCACTTAAATTTTGATTCCATACTCATATTTGACTGACTAATTAATCATCTAATTAGTTCACTGCCCTTTTTATGATTTTACCCCAAAAATCACTTCTTTCAGGTTACTTGAGTTCAAACTCATTTAAATCCAATTTTGGATTTCTATTTCATTTCCAAAATATCAAATTCTTTTTATTTTGGCTTATCTATTCCAACCTTCAAATTTATAAGTCACACAATCTCTTTTCCACATCTCCATCAATTCTATACTCGAATTTACTCATTTTTTATTTTTAACTCGAGAATACCCATTTATTCATAGCCAAGCCTATTTTTATTCCATAACTTCAATTTTTTATAAGCTATCGAAATCTACTTCTCCCAATTTAATTTTTATTTAACTTGTCATTTGTTAAATTTAACCTCATACCTATTCTTTTAATTTATTTAACTTCCATAAGTTAAATTTGTAATTTCACACAATTCATTTGAATTTAATCAAGTATAAGTTAAATTCCATTCAATATCATCCATAAACTCAATTAAATTTTTGTTTCAATTCAATCCAGATTCAACTCAATTTCATTTAGTTTAAGTTAAATTCAATTCAACCCGATTTTATTCCTCAGTTCAATTTAAATTTTATTTTCTAATTCAATTCATTCACATCCAAATTTAATCCATTTAATTGTCTGCTTCACTAATTTATTTCAATCAAATCACCATCAATTAAATTTCAAAATTTTAATTTCTTCAACTTAATCTAAGTTAAATTTCCATTTTAACCTTTTCACTTCTAATTTTAATTCCAAAATTCAATCCCCATATTTTTCTTCAAAATCATTCACCATTTATAATTTTATAACTTATCTCCTGATGATCTCTAAATTATTTAAATAACGATTCAGGAATTCAAACAGCCAGTATTTATTTCAAACCATTTTGAAATCACAAACATTCCAAATCACACTTTTTAAATTTAAACCAGCCCTAGTTTTATCCCAAAATAAATTCGTTTGGAATTTCTAAACAACGTTTGTTTGTCCACCAAAATCTCCAAATCAATTACTCTGGTAGCAACCCGTCACTTTAGAAACTCAAAAATAAATACCGATGATGCGGCCGTCATCATCAGAATTATTTTCCAGCGACCAAAGTGAGTTCAGTGCTATATCTCTTCCAACATTCATTTTTAAAACGATTTTCTTTCTACAATATTCAAAAATAGTACTCTTATTTTTATTTTTCCACCATTTTTGAAAAATACTATTTTCATACTTTCTGGGATTTGAATTTTCAGACTCCGATTTAAATCCAGTTTTCTGTTATAATCCTTTATAATGTATATTTATACCAATTTCCATTTGGTTTTATAAACCATTTCAAATTTTTATAATCCTATTTGATTACAATATTATCATCCAAATACTCGAAATATGTATAATAATAATTTTAGAAAATTATTTTTCTTTTATATCAAAATATAATTTTGGGTAAATTTATTTCATTTACCTGTTTTCTAAAACAACACTGTGTCGGTTTTCCTAATTTAAGAGTTTAGAAATCCCTATCGATATAGTTATCCAGCCTGTACCGACCAGAATTTATAAACACTCAACCAATAAGTCAACATAATATAAAGTAATTTATATTCACTAACAAATACGCGCTCATATCTATCAGTACACTCAAACTCATTGTAGAGTGCTATTGACTCTATCCCTAATGAGTAATCCCCTCCACAGCCAAGGTTCTCGCTTAACCTTCAGCTCTGATTCTAGCTGTAATGATCTGAGATTTTTGGCCCTCGAAAATTGACATCAATACGTCCACTGCATCAAATGCTGAGTAGTCGGGTGCCGGAAATACCAGTTCATTAGGGGTGAAGAAGAAAAAGGTAGAAGAAGAAGAGAAGACCACAACATAGAATCTCATAATCGTAGAGGAACAAAATATAATATATAACAACAGATTTTCATACAAAAGAATCTGTAACGGTTTAATACTTACAATCATCAGAGTACATAATCATTACATCAAATCTGGACAGTTCAGTTACTTTTCCTTACACAGCAGAAATACAAGTCTACGAAAATACGCCTCGTCATCCAACTCGTCTCCTGAACTGTAATGATCCCGAATTTTAATTAATTTTAATTTGATAATTAAATTTCATTTTGATTAATAATTGTGAAATTAATTGATAAATTGATTTGAGTTTTTCCAAAATGCAGATAAAATACGTGTTTAGTTTCAAAACATTGTCTTTTAATAATACGTGTGAATACAAACAAGATATAAGTTAAATATAGAAAAATAAATAAGAAGCAAATATAAACTAAAACAAAAGTATATGTTTTCAGTTAAGTTGAAGTTTTTAACAAAGGACTAAAACAAATTTATAATTTATACATAAAGTAAATTAATAAAATGTCTATGAAAATCTAAAGTAAACAAAACTTGTTAAATTCTAACAACATATTAACAATAGAAACACAAAAGAAATAGAAACAAAAGAAGTATTAAACATATACCAAATAAAGTTAAATAAGAAATACACTCAAATACACTCAAATAAGAGCTTAACAAAGCAAACAAATAAATATAAGTACAAAGCAAAGTTGCAGCCACCATAACATATCACTGCAGCCATACCTCTAGCATACAAAAGTAGGAGTACCATAGCCTACAAAACTTAGAAAATCTCTGATGAAAGATTCATAAATAATATTCTATACCCAGTAAACTTCATTTCCATACACCCCCTATAACTCATTTCTTCCCTATATACATTTCAACACATCACAAAACAACATCATTCCAGCCAAGATCTTGTTTCATAAAACAAATGAAAATATAAGTACAAATAAAACATAAACAAAGAAATGCAAGATCTCAGCCGAGTAAAAAGGACTTGAGTTATCTTCACCATGCCTAGTATTGTACTAGTAACATCACCTGTACAATTTTTCTTTTATATCAGCCTTCCCCTCTCATTTTAAGTTCGTTCCTCAAACCAAAGAAAATCTGAAGTAATGTTATCCCAAACTTAAAAAAAATTCATCAAACAAATCAACTACAAAGCCAGATATGAAAGAAGAGATTCCAGTTTGCAAATATCAAAGCTGTATCAACATGGAAAAGAAAGCTCTATTTATTTCTAAAACTTATCAAGGTGAGTAACACTTGCTTAAAAAATAAAAATTTAAATATGGATCTGTTTGTGATAAGTATGTTGGTCATAAACATGAATTCTGTGTATATTGGTTGATGAGTGTGGGTGTGCTGGCTGATGCATAAGTGTTCTCTGTTCTGAAATGTTAAACTCAAAACCCTGAAAAGAAGAAAAAAAAATTTATTCCCTCCCGACCTGCATGTTGTTTCGATTTAGCATCAAAAAAAAAAATTATTTGATATAGTATGAACTCAAGATTTAAATTTGATTCAAGTGAAAAGTACTTACGAATGCCTCTGGAAATTAACATGACTGAACAAAGCTTTTAAAAGGTTAATATTCAAAACTTTTAATTTACAAATTCAAATATATAAACTGAATTCTTATACCTTAACATGATTTTTAAAAACAAAAAATTTTAAATTTTCATTAAGTATGTGAAGAGCAGTTCGAAATTGTTCGATTTTGGAACCTTCATCAATCGCCGTCGATCGACATGGTTAAGACAATTGGGTTTTGGACTGGAGGCGGTCTGGGTAATGGGGAGTGCAGGAAAAATACTCAGAGTTTTTCTTGTGAGTCGAGGCGGTGGGAATCTGGTGATCTAGGGTTCGGAAGGCAGTTTCTATCGTGGGTGGTTTCGAGGGAATATCGCCACCAAGGGAAGGCCGGAGTCGATCGCAGGGTGGGGAATCGCCGTGTGGGGACATAGTGCTGCTCTGGAATGAAGGCTGGAGGTCCTCGTCGTCTCGATCGTCGGTGGCGAAATGATTTCAGCGATGTGCTCGATCTAGTTTTCGAGCGAGAGAGTCGTTTTGAGATTCGACTCGATTTTGCTCAATCGAGTTTTATTTTCGCGTTTGCCTGTGCTAGTGTGATCGTCGAGAGTGGTCGCGAAGATCAACGGAGGTCGGCGGCGTGGTATCAGGTGCACCGCGTGCACGCGATCAGGGAAAGCTGGGTTTTGGTGTTGCGCTCGGGTAATTCTCGCGCGTGAATGAAGATGACTCGAAAAAAATTGTGGGGTGGCTTGGGTTGTCTGAGTAATAAATGATACAACAGGAGGTTTTAAAACACAGAAAAGTAAAATAAGAAGAAGAAGGAAATAACTTGTTGGTTATGCTCGGTTTTTAAGGGGTTGAGTTGCCTGGGTTGAAGGACAGTAAAGTTTTAAACAAGTTTTGACGATTTAAATTGTTTTAATTTTTTTTTGTTTTTTTTGTTTTAAAAGGTAATTATAGATTAGATTAATTATGTAGTTAACGCTTTACAATGTTCCTAACTCTCAATTACTATGTTAACTAAGTAATTAATTTAATTAAGTATAAAATTAACTAACAATTAAGTTTGTAGTTAACACTATGATTGATTTTCAAAATTTAAAAGAAGACTTCTAAATGTTTAATTAAGTTGAAAATTAAATTAGTTAATTAATTTATAATTGTAATTAGAGTTTGAATTAATAAATGATTAAGTGATTAAAAAAATTGGTAATTAACTACTTAAGTTAATGAAATGAATGATTAATAGTTAATTAATGATTTAAATTAATTTATAATTAGAAATGATTAATAATGATTTAATCTGAATAATTTTCTTAAGAAAGTGATTAAGAGATGTTATTAGTCAATGAAGAAAATTAACAAAGGATTATTAAGTATTAATTAAGATGATTAACTATAATAATAAATTGGATTTATTAGGTTAGATAATCAATTATAAATTGAGCAAGTGTAATTACTTTATGGTAAGTAATTAAAGGTTAAATTTCTAATTAAAGTTAATTAATTAGGAAATTGGTTTAAAATGTTGATTTAATTATGTAGGATCTAGATTAACCCTAGAGGGGGGGGGTGAATAGGGTTATAGCAAATTTTCTCGATTTAAACGCAGAAATAAACTACAGAAATAAATATGCAGTAAAGTAAATCACACACAAAATTTACCCAGCTTCGGCAACCCCTGCCTACTGCTGCATTCACAGATTTCTATTAGAATTAAACAGTATCACGCTTACAAACACTCTACTAGACTTGCAGACATTTGCTCCACGCTCACAAACACTCTACTAGACTCGCACACCCTGCTCGCAAACATTTGCTCCACGCTCACAAACACTCTACTAGACTCGCACACCCTGCTCCGCCTATAGAGTTTCGCTTACTCGCAAACTTTGCCTCCCGCCTATAGAGCTTTGCTTACTCGCAAACTCTGCTCCCGCCTACAATAGAATTTTGCAAACTCGCACACCCTGCTCACTGAACTAATTCTAACTAGACAATCTGACACTACCTAAACCCTAGGTGGTGATTTACAAAGTTTTGATTCGAAAAATAAAAACGATAATTAAAAGACACATAAATAAATAACCCTAAACTCTAAAAATAACCCTAATTAAAAAATAAAGCCTTTAGAAAATAAGGCCGGCCCACTTAAACCCGTTCCTTATTTTTTTTTTTTTGTTATCTCCAGCCCGATCCCCTTTTGTCTCGTTCGTGAGAATAATGGCGGCTTCGTTCTGATTAGGGCTTCGTTCCCTTTGTTCCAGTTAGGGCTTCGGCTCTTTGTTCCAATTAGGGCTTCGGTTTCTTCAATTGATCTGAGATATGTTGCCCTATCTCACTGCTTCTCTGATGGTTGACTATTGCTCGTTTGCAGTTGCTCGATCGAGTTCGTTGTTTGTGAATTCGGTATGTACTGTCTCCTTTTGCTTTACTAAGTTGATACTTGAACTCGATGATTTCATTTGCCAGTGATGATTGGGTTATATATGCGTTCGAATTCGTGTTTGAATTTGTCAATTTGTTCATCTCAGCCACTCGATTACACTTGGATGCTTGTGATAAAATCTGACTTTGTCAATTTCGTATTTCTAGAAGCTTGATTCACACGGCTTTGAATTGCCTTGCTTATCACGGTTTTGATTTTGACTGGTTCACAATTGGCTTCGGCCTTGACTCGTTCATCTTGAAATTGTTTTGATTTCTAAAGTTACGGCTTTGACTTTCTCAAAGATGCATACTTGATACACTGATCTTGTAGTTGTACTTTTGTAATCTGCATTTCATATGCTTGCAAACTTGCTAGTGTATTCATGAGTTTTGATGCATATTTCAATTTGGACATGGTTTCATACTTGTTGTCATTTGCAACCGGTCTCTGTGCATTTCTCTGCTCGACTTCGACTTGGTTTTTGACTTGTTCAACATTGATTTCACTGCCACTTCGACTTGTACCTTGGTCTTGAACGTTGCTGTGTCCACTGTGTTACTCATTGATTAGTTTGCATTGTCATATTTTATTCCTGTTTGCATTTGAATTTGTAGCTTGGTGTCATGTTTGCTTTGAGTCTGCAACTTGGAGTCTGCAACTAGTAGCTGGACTTGATTTGTGCCTTGTCCATTCTCATGTGTTCATCCCTGTAGTATATGTTAGTGATACATTTTGGAGTTGGTTCATGTTGCACTGCACTTTGATGTTGTAGTCTCTGACTTTGCTGTATCAATGCTGCTTCACCATATTGCATTTGCCACACTTGTGTTCCCTGTTATCAACTGGCCTTGATTATGTTTTGATTCAAAGTCTTCTGTTCACCTGCATGTATTGTTGATTCATTGTGATATTCGTTCATTTGTGTTTCACTGGTAGCACTTGAGTTGTTGCAGTTGATTTAGTTGTTCCCTGTTGAGTCTTTGGTGATGCTTCACCTGTTATGTTCATGTTGGCACTGTTGGTTGTGGCTTGGTATATGTGAACCCATTTGTGTTGCATTGCATTGATGTTTCTGTTTGTGTCCACTGATGTTTGGGGCTGCTGTATTACTTTGGTTCATTTTCATGTTTGTTGTTTGGACATTGTTTGAATTTGCAGTGGTGCATTGTCTTTGCATTCCATGTTGCATGCAGTAGTCTTGGCCATGTTGATTCGAATTGCACTTGCTCTTTTGTACTACTTCACCATGTCACTTGAGGTTCTGCAGTTGGTTTATTGATGCATTCATGTTCATGCAGTCTCAGCTCCATTCTGGTTTCTTCCCTGATCTTGCTGTGACATTTTGTTGCATGAGTTACTTCCATTTTTCATGTATCTGCCGACTTGTTCTTGCATTAACATGTTGGCCTGTACTGTGACTCGAGTTTTCACTGTGTTCTGACTTGATGCTGCATACATGTTTCATTTTGAGTTGCAGTGTTGGTCTGGCTTGCTTGAGTTTCACTGTGATAAGTCGTGCATGTGTGTTGCAGTTGTTTATATGCACTTCATCACTTCAGTATTGCATTGTTTTCACCTCTGACCTGTTGTAGTTTGATTGTGTTCATATACACTACTGCCTTGAGTTGAACCTATCTTGGGTTTGACCTTGTTTTTTATTTCTGTGCTTTTCTTTGATATTTTTGCACACGAGTTGGCGAGGCAGTGCACACGTATACGAATGTACACGTGTGTACTGCAGCCACTTATAGTTACCTGTCCCTGATAAAAATACTGATATGCACAGATATTGCACAGTCAAAAATGATGACGAACAACCCAAATAACTGAGGCAAACAATGTTTTCAAAATCATCGTTTCTTTCAAATTTCAAAAATATTTCTCTTTCAATTTTACTGCGTTTGAAAATATTTTTGCAGATTACTCAGATGCTGGATTCAAACTGGATTATAGTTGAAGACAAAAATATGAGTGTGAGTGATATGTAGTAAGGTTGTGATGTAAATGTGAAATGTCATGTATTGTAGTCAAAATTGTATATGTATAGTGAGAGCTTGAAATTGTACTATCAAAGTTGTAATAAATATTTGTTTGAATAAAAATTTCTGTTTGAATTCAAAATCTGTTTAACTTGTTCTGTTTGAATTCAAATTCGAATTCTGTGTAATTTAATTTTATTCAACAAATATTTATTTAATCTATGAAAAAACAAAATAGTACATTACCAAATACATACTATTCAAAATTGTAATAAATATTTGTTTGAATAAAATTTCTGTTTGAATTCAAAATCTGTTTAACTTATTTTGTTTGAATTCAAATTCAAATTCTGTGTAATTTATTTTATTCAACAAATATTTATTTATTCTATGAAAAATAGTACATTAACAAATACATTTAAATGAATGTATATATGTTTATTATCATCAAACAAAAATCATATAGCGCAAAGCGCATATTCAACAAATTAATGTGATAAATTAAGAATAATTTAATTAATTAAAGTGTTTGATGAATTTATTTATATCAAATGATTTGTAATTAATAAATCAGAGTTGGATGATTTATTCATAAGTAAATAAATTTAATTGGAAATAAATTGAATTAATCAGGACTAAACGATTAATTAATCCTGCTTATAAATGTTTATTGAATGTTTGACCTTACTTATGAATGATTGTATTATATGATATGCCTTAAATGGATTGTCCTATCTGATCTGTGATATTTTATTCTGTGGATTGTGCTATGTATGATTTGTTCATTTATTTGTGATACATCTGTTTGTTATCTATGAATCTATAATGATGATGCACTACTGTGTTAAACCCCTGGACCACACTTATACACACACAAATATGGATTTCACGAGTAAATCGATTAAGTCACAGATTTTTGAAAATAGTTTTGTATTTGAATTTTTAAATTCAAATGTTTGAAAATGGATTGGGTTTGAAGTGAAAAGCTTTTGAAATGGAACTTCAAAGATGAGATTTATTTTGAATAACTTGGTAAAGTATGAAGTTCAAATAATTTGATTTAAACTTAAATACAAGATTTGAAATTGAATTCTAGGATTTGAAACCAGGGATTAAAATTGTTATACCAGTTATATATGGGTTAAACTACTTTAAATGTATTGATTTGGGAATTTGAATTTAAATTCAAGGGCTTTAACTCGTGTAAATAAAATTGAATTTTTCTGAAACAAAAACTGTTTGTTTTCAAATAATAAAAGCTTTCACATAAGAAATGAACGTCCAATTTGTGTTAAAAAGAATTTCAAGTTTGAAAATGAAGATAATTTCCAAGTTATGAAAATGATTTGAAAGCTATAAGTTAAATCTTTGATTTAAAGATTTAACGAGTTAATCCAATTGGAATGGAAATTGTTTTGAAGTCTATGAATTGATCTTTGTGAAATAAATCTTTTTGTAATATAAAGATTTGAAATGGTAATTGGTTTAAACCATTTGAAAAGGAAAGTTTTTTGATTCTAAGTTGTGACTTAATTGAAATCCCAATATCCATATGTTTTTGAAATACTGCGCTCACTGTTCGGTTTAGCCGGGAGAGGACCTTTGTGTCATATATCTCATTCCGAATATGTGATATGTCGTTATGGGTAGCATTTGAAGACCGGTGGTGAAAACCGGATATTTTCGAAAACGAAAGGACAACTCGTCGAATGTCTTTGCATCGACTGGTCCCCGGTATAGAGACTCCATATGTGATGGGAAGCCCGAACGTGATTAGTGAATATCCGGATTGCAAGGACTTCTTTTGAAGTGCCTTTGGTTCTGTTCGAACCCGGAACAGACTTGTATGGATTGTATGTCTGACATTACAAATTGAGATATAAAGATGATTTCTTTCAAATATATTTCTGTCGGTGGCGGAGAATTTATTCTCTTAGCTTAACACCCTTCTCTGAGACGTACGAGCTCAGAGGTTATGTAGTTGATGGTTATCAGCGATATATTCCCAATTTGGTAATGTGACATGCTGAGTGTTGCTGTGAAATGATCATTTGTGATATGATCATTTATTTGATCATTTATCTTTGTGATCATTACTTTGATCATTTGTTGACCCAAAGCATGGCTTTGTACCATAGTGTGGCTTTGGGGACGAGACTTCGTCGAACCTCACACCCCGGAATGGTCAAAACAGGAAAGATGCAGCAAGGTTATTGGGGGTAGCACCCCTTAGGGTATGTGCATTTCCTTCTGGATAGAAGTGGTATCATGGTATGGAGCCCAGATACTTAACTTATGTTGATATCGCAGATATATATATATATATATATATATATTACTTTGTGATTTGTTGATGGGGCCCCGGTTAAAGGTTGTTTACAACCGGGAGATGGCATACTCGTGTCAGTAGTTACCCAGTTAAGGGTAACCCGACCTTGTGTTGGCAGAGATTCGGTTTGGTTCTCGGGGACGTCCTTCCAGAGGCGTTCTCATGTGGCAATGGGAAGTTCCTTGGCCTGACCATTTGTTGGAAATCCAAAGAAACAATACGAGACTTGTACGGTTTTAGTTGTAGAACCTGCCATGGAATGTGGCGGTAACCTGCTATTGAACATGGTAGCTATAGTAGGCATACGATAATGGTCGTATGTTGGCTAAGATTTATATTTACTTTCGAAATGATTTTCCCTACACTATGCACTAGTAATAATATCAAATGTTTCTTTTTAATGCGTATCAAGCATCTTTGACTATCATAAGGAGAAATCTCCTCCGATTCTGCGTTTGCATTGTGTGTGTGTGCGGGAGGCCTTATGGTAGTCTCATTTTTAAAAAGCATTGCGAATTGAATTTGAAAATCTTTTGTTGAATTTTTTAAAAGATGAACTGTTTTTGTTGCTCACACCAGTCCCACGACTGATCCGGGGTTTATTGTTTCTTTCCTAAACTCTGGGTGCTCATTATTTTCTACACGAGCAGTCTAGAGTTTGGGTTTTTCAGATAGTCAGGTTTAGTAGATTATCCAGAGTTAGTTCAGTTTTTGGACCACACCAGTCTTGCTTAGCTTGGTGGATCATTATTGGGAGTTCGAGCTATTGCTGGATTGGTTCTTGGAAATGGAGTTGCAGTTCTCGGAGTTCTCTTTTGAAGACTATCTTAGAGTTATATTGTTCTGCTGCTAGATGTCATCTATTTTCTTTTCCGCTGCTATTTATTGTATCATATCTCTGATGTATATTGATATCTATTGGATCATCTGTTGTATCAGATATTGTATCAATGTTGTATATCAATGTATTATTCTTATTATTCCGCTGTGTTATTTACTTAGTGTTGTTATAAGCTCCGACGAATCGGATTTGAACGGTCGAATCTATGGCATTCGAATACGATATGAAGTATGGATGTCGATTTTTGAGCGGGCAAAATTCGTTTCGTTACATGAACCCCATAGCATCCGATCTTGAATCTGTAATGCTCGGTCTAACCCGGACATTATAATAAAATAACACCCGAGTCAGTCTAGAAAACCAGTGTGAGGAAACACACTCAATTTGAATTATTATTTTTTCAAAAATCCTTTGAAAACGAAAGTATCTTATAAGACCATGCCACAAATAAATATGCCGGGTTTTTACCTTACGATAACCAAAACATTTTTATCAAATTCGTCTGATATTATAATAATGTCTATAGAAAGTAAATAGAATATAACTGAAATGCTTGCATCTCACGTTCCAGCATAGTTGGGCACAATCAAAACAGTACGATGCTTATTAGAGAATGGATTCCATACAATGGCAGGGCTACTGGGGTACCACCCGTCACAGTACCTGATCTAGATCAACGTACCGAGGACAACTCCCGAACCCCTGCAACACATGACCGGACTACCCCTTACTAGATTGCTCGAATAAGATCACCCCGTGGTTGGGATCAGCAACCGCCCACACAGCCGAAATAAAGGGACTCTAGACAGGTGTGACCTTACCCTACTTAGGTGCTACCCACTTATCCTTGCTGCACCTCCCCTGTTTTAGCCATTCCCGGTTGATGAGGCTTGAGGCTACGATTACCTTTTAAGGAACACATTTACTTAGGATGTTCATCGTCCTACAATGACGATTTCTGATAGCATGCGTCCATACAAGTTGTTCTGGGTCTAGACAAACCGAATCATCGCCTTCATCGTCTTCACGATATTCATTCGTTACGTTCAAACTGTATCGACGTGGTTTTCGGATAATTAAATCCGATCCGGTCTCTTCGAAACGATCCGCGCATTAGCCAATATTGATAGTTGGTTATTTAACCATCAATTTACATGCATAAAAAATACAGACCTCTTATGAATTTTTTCCAACATTTATCTCAAATATCTTTATAAGATATTACTTTCAGTCTCTTAACATTTGAAAACAGTTTTCAAATCCTTTTTATTTTCATGGACCATTTCCAAACTTCCCAATACTTAGAATATTTTTTCCCATTTCATTTAATATTCAACACTTGGGAGACATTCCTTTTATTTCCTATTCCTTTCCCGAAAATCATTTACAACTTCATTTGTGAATTTCCAACTCGTTTTACACGAATTTTATAAATTCTGAGATTTCTTAGTTTACTTCCTTAATATTTCCAAAACCAATTTATACTTGTTTATAAACTTAATCTCCTTCTTACTTCTTTAATGGATTCTATTTCATTCTTTGAAGTTCACTTTTAATTAGCTTCTTTCGAAATTTTCTTGTTTTCCTTCCCAATTCCTTTTAAGAATCTTCTTATAAATCATATTCACTGAATAACCCATTTTCCTGGCTTCAGAGAAAGTTTATAAATAAATTTTAAATATTTCAAAACTCCATATATATATATATAAGTATTTAAAAGAAAATGCTAATGATTTATTTTTGAGACATATTCAAATAATTATTCGAAATATCGAAATACCTTTTATAAAATCATTTAAAAATAGGTTTTCTAAATTTAGGAATTTATTAAAATAAATATTAAGTAATAAAAATTACTTCTTAAATATTCAATACTAACTAACTTTAAAATTTACATCGTTTAATAAAAAAGGTTTCCCATTTAAAAATTTAAAACTTAATTTATTTATAAAATTAAATCTTAAGTTTGGATAACCAAAATTTCCAGTTTATAACCCCTTCGAATTTCATCACAGTTCTTCCATTCAGGTCATCATTAAAATAGTATCTACTATTTTTCTCACCCTATTTCCATACCCCAATATAAACTCATTCTGTAAATTTATATTCCAAATTTATCATCCAATATCACTTCCTTTTTATTTATAAACTCTATTTATAAATTTCTATGACTCCTTTGAGTTATCTAAAAATAATTCCATTTTAAAAAAATTCGTTTTATAAATTCAATTCCCATAAAAATCCATTTATTTTTGCCAATTTATTTTTAATATCGATTTCAATTTCTTCTATACTTTTCCGAATATCATTTTAAAATCTCATCTTTAAAAATTCCCTTATCTGATTTATTTTAAGTTCTCTACTAAAATATTTTCCTGCATTATTTAATACGATCAAAATTTCACCATTTCTTATTTAAACCAATCTCTTTAAAATAGACCAAATTTGATATACAAATTTTTATATTAAAAATCTCTTTTCAATCCCTTAATATTTTAAAATTAATATCTATGGTATTTAATATTTTCACAATTTAATTTAATGCTATTATATCATTTAAAAAATTTCAACACACAATAATCCAGCATTTTATATATATGAAAAACAGTAACATATTTGAGGAATCCAGTTGGATCCCTACAACCTATTATTCCCTACATCCGCAGATGTTAGACAACAATATAAAAACCCATCCCACTTCAAGCGGGATATCGCGTTATATAGGTCATCCGCTATTATGCATGGCGCATAAGGTCTCATTCGCTGTAATATGCGGGGATATCACTCCAATACTAATATATATACTACTATATATATAACATCCAACAGATGAATTATAAATTTATCAATCAAGTCAGGCATCAAGTAAACATTTTAATTTAAATAGGGTAATCCAAATGAGTAAGAAAATCTCACCTTTTATTTTTAATTTGCAATCCGATCCAAACCCTACTTGTTCTCCGTGATTTTGACCTTGTATAAACATTGTATGGTTCATTAACATTTGAAATAATCGAAAAATAAATTACCATTTAATAAATTTAATTAATTAAATTTAAATGATAATTTAACTAACCTGGTTTACATTTTTTTCAACTTATTAATTTTATAATACGGTATATATATATCCTAATTACTCAAATAAATATACTAATTAAAAATAATGTTAACCGATTACTATACATGTATTATAAAACTTACTTTACTGTTAATTTTTTTACTACAGTAAATAGCAAAAGTAAGGTGTTACCTTCCTATAATTAATTTTCTTCTCTTTTTTTCTGCTTTTCCTACCCTATATATAAATATTGAATTTTATTATAAAAAAATTACCCAATACCTACTGCCTCCGTTCGCGTAGCCTCCATCCACTGATCGACTTCGAACCCACGAACTCCGGAATCCCCTTACGACCCCTTCCCATCACCTCCACGCGATGTGACCGCTTCCAAAGCTTACACCATCCTCTTATTATAGCCATCGCGACCCCATGAATGCGATCCCTTCCATCGATCCAAGATCAAGACCTTTCATTCCCCCCATGCATTGCTACTGTCGTGTGCGCAGCCATCGTCGCCTTCCTCCCTAAATCAAACACGAGATGACTTTGTTCATTTTTTTTGAATGGGTTTGAATCGAGGATTGAAGAACTGAAAAGGGGGGACACTCGGTTCTAAATGAACGAGTGGAGGTGGGATAATTTTCAATCTCTTTTCTTTTTTTCTCTTTTTCTTCGTTCACCATTTTTTTGTGACTTCAAACAGAGAAGAATGAAGAAGCATAGGCGCGATTTATATATGAATATATATTCATTTCTTTTTTTCATTCATTTGAACTGATTAGGTAAGGGACAAAAAGGACGCGATTTAGAATTTGAGACGAAGGGTTGCATGAAGAAGCTGGCTACAGTAGCCTAAAGTGAAGGAAAAAGTTGATGTGAAAAGATTTTGACTGGTCAGTATATTATATATATTTTTATTTGAAATTCCAAATCATCTCGATTTCACAGCTAAAAATCTCGAATCCCAACTGAGGCATACCGTTAGACATTTATAATGTTATATCCCTATTCCAAACGCAATGGAAAATGTTTCGAGTCCTAATTCAATTGTACGAAGAAGATAGCTTTCTGAATCGACTATTTAAATTAATTCAATTAAATCATTTCTAGGAATTTATGTCCTGTATGACCAAACGATAACTCCAAATGCTACGGAATTTGAAATTCTAAATATATTACAGATCCAATGGAACTGGTTTCGTTGAATTTCGAGACTGTGCCTCGCAAGGCTATTTTTAAATGTCAATTTGAACGATATATTTTTAAAACTGAACCAATCATCTTTAAATTCAAATTTAAAAGATGCATTGTCTTCAACATTATTAATATAAATTTTATAAGCGTTTTAATTATTTGTATCAAGCATAATACTGCCGATTCACTATTTTAACCAATATTCAATTATAGCTTTAATAATTAAATTATTCAATAAATTGCTATATTTAAACTCTGAATTTATTCTGTAGATTAAAACTCAAATTTTCATATTCAAAATCAATCTATAACTCAAATTCAATATTTAAGACCACTTAAATATTCAAAATCGATCAACGAAAAATCCGGGTCGTTACGCTCGACAAACAAGCAATCGATTTAGTTAAATCCGCATGTTTACGGCCTTGCCAAAAGGCGGGTTAACAGCAGCAGAGATATATTTCCTACGCATGAGATCGTGGGAGTGTTTTCAGTATGTTTTTCATGCGTCTATGAGGATTAGGCATGACTCGGTGAGGGTCCGATCTCAGATTGATTTGAAGCATGGCTAATCTTCTATAGGCACAATGTGCTTCGGATTGGATCGCCATAACATAGACTGGCCAGATGTATGATCGCCATTCCCTTTCTATTACACATCACTTGTGTAGATGGAGGATTTTTTCACATACACCAGCCTTTCTACCTATTTGATATTTTGGAGAGAGATGTTGGTATTAAACCATTGGGAAGCTATGTATTTGTTGGAATCAATTATCATGCGATGGCATGTTTGATAGAACTTGGGCTATTGGATCGCAGTATATACTGGGACTGAGACAGGCTGGGTTGGTAGATGCTTCGACATTTTTCTTAGTCGATGGGGATTTTGACGTATATTGGGTTAGATTTACTCCTTGACGCTACATGTTATCTGACTACACTCGAGAGTGAACTTCGATTGTGTAAGTCCATATATAGCCTCTATTAGAGTTCAAATACCTCATTTTCTTTTGATCCTACTTCATCCTAGTACTCTCAGCAGCTTATGGACTTTGGTCTTGACACATATTTAGAGCACATGACATCAGCGGTACTCTTATCAAGCAGTCGATGGTTTATCCACCTGATCAGGATATTGCCGGTATCCATGCTGTTGGATTATACCCTTCTTTGAGGTAATTAAATAAATTATTAAGTCATTGTACAATATTAGCTAAGTAGACATTTATCGGTATATTATTTGTAATTACAATATAAGGTAGGTTGGACAAGCATAAGACATTCGTACATGCTCAGATGCCCAGTCAGCAGGCTTAGTAAACTCCAACATAAATTGATGATTTACAGGCTCAGCTGCCTACATTCCAGGTTGGTGATGGGTAGTCTTGCTGATTTTGATGATGCAACAGACGACGACGACGATGGTGCAATACACTTAGGATTATCATTAATTCTATTATTTAGAGACATGTGTATTACTTCTATGTTCCAGTTAATCATATCCTTTGGACACTTGTTCTGTTATTGTTTGTACGACCGTTATTGATTCTATGTTATTGTATTCGCACTACACGGTTAAAGTTGGCATGATATTATTTGTGTGACCGTTGTTTGATTCTATTATATGGTCGTTGTTGGCATGACGGACAGTGGTATTCTTAATATGACCATTGTTTGATTCTATTATATGACCTTTGTTTGATTTTATTATATGGTCATTGGCTTGCTCAACTCTGTAAATATAACCGATATTCTTCATATCAAAATTACTTCTCAAGTTTGTATAAGGAAAAACTAATTTAATTTATCATACAATGTCAAAGAATGTACATGCAACCCCTTATCCTGTATTACTGACAAAGCAGAGATAGTACGTCAGCAACAACTGCAAGAAGGGGTTATAATGAGCGACTCATTAACAATCTGTTGTGTCTATGACTATGAATGTCCAATGGCTATTGTGAAATATTGTCTGATGTTGGACGTCGTTTTCTAAATCATCTTTATTGTAGATGTGGATATCATGAATGAATCGATGACCCTCTATCTCAAAATGCAGTTGACTACATAGCGGAATCGTAAAAGTAATCAGCTTTACTACAATATCAAGTAAGTCTAGCAATGATTCAAGAGAGGGAGTTGACTCATACCGAAGAGGCAAGGATCAATCTCTTGTACAACAACTATGGTCTTGAGGCTCATATTGACATAGTGACAACAGTAACGTCGTTACTATAACTGTCCTACAGGCCGGTGTGGGGTCCATCATTAGCTCGACTTGACGCTCCCTTAAAGAGATCAACAGTTAGCCTCAGATTTAAGGAATAAGATTGTACTACTTAAAAACCAACTTAAATCACCTTCTATTCGACGTAGTTATTAGTTTGTTTATATTTACGCAATCTATATAATATAGTGTTTTTTATATTTAAAATGCAATGCATCATATACCCATGTAATGTGTTCTATGACTGCATTCTGAATTCTTTTTCTACCACTTGTCGAAATTGATATGACTTACTTTAAATTCTTTGTCTACCACGTGTCAAAGTGGAGATGACTACATTTTGCATTCTTTCTCTGTGACACGTCAAAGTTGAGATGACTATACTCTGAATTCTTTGTCTGCCACGTGCCAAAGTTAAGATGACTACACGTTGAATTCTTTATCTGCCACTTATTAACGTTGAGATAACTACATTCTGATAACTACACTCTTTGTCTGTCCTTGTCAAAGTTGGGATGACTATACTCTTAATTCTTTGTCTGCCATGTGTCAAAGTTGAGATAACCACACTTTGATTTCTTTTTCACCACTTGTCTACCACTTGTCAAAGTTGAGATGACTGCCCTCTGAATTTTTTGGCTGGCACGTGTCAATGTTGAGATGACTACATTTTGAATTATTTTTATGCCAGGTGTCAAAATTAAGATGATTGCACTCTGAATTCTTTGTGTACCATGCGTCAAAGTTGAGATGACTACACTCTACATTCTTTGTCTGCCATTTATTAAAGTGGAGATGACTGCACTCTGAATTCTTTGTCTGCCATGTGTTAAAGATGAGATGGCTACACTTTGAATCCTTTGTCTGCCCCTTGTTAAAGTTGAAATGACCATACTCTAAATTCTTTATCTGTCACTTATTAATGTTGAGATGACTACACTTTGAAATCTTTGTTTGCCACTAGTAAAGTTGAGATTCCAATTCAATTATATAAGGAATACCATGTTCATTTCCAATATCACATTATAAACCTCATCCTTTCTCACATGTAAGAAATCGTATACCATAATAGATACTTCGTCTTTTCTCAAATGTGTTATAGCATTCGATAGTGATTCCAAGGAGGAAGAGATTATGCAAGAGTAAATGGAGGAAATGCAAGAAATAGTATATCTATGTCAAGAAGCTTATGGCTCCACATCCCGATAGTGTGGTGGATCGATCATGGGTAAGTAATATATTAATTGTAATTAGGCAGCTTTCTACAAAACTCTTATACAGGACTATTTCAACCCAAATTGCACATGTTGCCCCAATATGTTTCAAAGAATATACATAGTGCAAAAAGATATGTTTTTAAAGATTTTGGTAGGTATTCAAATATGCAATAAATACTTTATTTATAAGCCAAATGCTTCAGAAATGCAAGGTTTAAACAAAAAACAAAAAATGACCGCCAATTTGAGAATGTTAGCTTATGACACCTTTGTAGATGTGTTAGACGATGCGTATCGGATTACAGAAAGTACTGCACTAGAAACTCTTGAAAAATTCTACTAGCATATGATAGATTTTTATGGGAACATGTACCTTAGAACCCCAAATGAGGATAATGTTATCCAGATTAGAAAATTACAAAAAAGCAAAGGATGGCCTAAAATGGTAGGTAGTCTCGATTGTATGCATTGGAAATGAAAGAACTACCCTAAAGCATATTGTGGAGTCTAAACGGTAAAGGGAAAAACAACTATTATTCTGGAGGCTGTTGCCTCGTACGATTTGTGGATTTGGCATGCTTTCTTCGAAATGCCCGAATCAAACAATGATTTACATGTTATTGAGAGGTTACACTTATTTAATGATCTGGCACACGGCGAAGTAACTCCCATAAAATGGATTCTTGGCGGAAAAGTATTTGAACATGGTTATTGTTTTAGGGATGAGATTTATCCAAAATGGAGCATAATTGTAAAGTCATGTCCCAATCCAATAACAATAAAACAGGCTATGTTTGCTGAGATGCAAAAGGGCAAACGAAAAGATGTAGTAAGAGCTTTTGTCGTCCTTCAAGCTAGCTTGTCAATTACAGTCTCGATAAAAGATGTCCATAATCATGCTTACCTGTATTATTCTGCATAATATGATCATTGAAAATGAAAGAGATATGGACAAGGATCATCGTCATTACGATTATGGTAGTGCAAAGCAAATGCTAGATATATTCCAAGACAATATTCTTGTAACCGAAGAAGCTTTTAACGCCCATGTAGACATCGACTTTCATTCCAAGACGCGCAACTACATAATCCGCTTCAAATAGATCTAAGATATAATGAATCATATCTGGAATCACTTTGGAGAATGTTCGTTCAATTGTGAGTCTATTAACCATGTCATATGATTATTTATTTTATGTTCATAGTTTCCATTACGTTGCACTTGTACTGTTTTTCCTTAAATAGCTATTCATTTTGTATTACACTTTTTTATATTGATTCTTAAATTCTAGAACATTGATTAACAACCGCATAAAACAATTTACTAAAAGATTAACAAAGTGTAATTCTGATAATACAAATTGAAAAGCTTAAATTAAACTACATCCGAGGGAACTTAGCTGTTGTGGGCATTTTTTCCCCAACAGCATGGTGCATATGGAAAAACATTAAGGAGCATAGAAATGGCTGGAAAGTGCATAATAATGGCGCCATCATGTAATCACAAGGGCAAGATGTAGTGCTAGGTGCAAATTTGGCATAGTCATAAAATATAGTCAAAGCACTAGTAAAATATTCCTAAAATTAAGACACCACCTAGGTTGGAACATCTCAATCCAAGCTATGGATTGGAAGATACGATCATTTTGACATTTGTCCACAACCTAACCGACTTGAGTCCCACCTTGAAGAGCTATTATCTAATTTAAGAAAATAGAACAATCAAAAGCATTGAAGCACACTAATCAATGACAAAGCTATTAATCCAAGTTTCATTTAATTTTGACTTGAAATGAAGGAGTTATGCACAAAAACGTGTATAGCTCAAGTGGCTAAGCATTAAGCTTCCAACGGAGAGGTCAGAAGTTTGATTCTTGGAAAGCACGTTATTTTTATGACACATGAGGAATGGTCTGGTAGGGAATCTAACTACTGAGTGCCTAACCATTTTCAATGCAAGACAAGGCAAGAGGAAGGTGGATAGGTCGCAAAGGATAAGATAGACACAAGAGAGTGGGAAGGAGGAAAAGCACCATGTTTGGTACCCAGGGTACTGAACAGAAGATCTTGTTTGCTTCCCAAGGTATGAACGCGAAATCTTGTTTGGTACCTTCAATGTACCAAAAAATAATCTTCTATTCGGCAAATTGAATGCCGGACTAGGAGATTGTAAACCGGACCAAGGCACAACATGGAGGGCCGAAACGAGGAAGGAGGATATGGAACTTAGCCAATATCATGTCCACATACACTTCACTGAACCAATCAACCCCGAACTGGGTTTCTAGCTGAACCAAGCAAGATATATATGGAATGAAATCTGAGTACATATGGAAACTTCTGATTATATCATGTATATATGGAAATATCCGAACCGAGCGAGTTATAAATGGAAATTACCTGATCTATCAGAATGACCACCATACCTTTTACTCCTATAAATACCAAAGATTCCAACAATAATGTGAGAGAATACTTGAGAGCCAAGCTTACAACAGTAATGGTGAACAAGTTAGGGAAAGCTCGGAACTGTTTAGCAGGAACAACCTACTAGGAAAAGTCTAAATGAACTGCCTAATCAGAACTGCCTAAAAGAGATAGCTAAATAGGAATAGGCGGCCAAGAATAGCCAACAGGAATAGCTGAAAAGACTTCTTTAGGCTATATCTTACTTTTTATTGATTCTTAGATCATTGTATTTCGTATCTCAGACATTATATCAAAGATTTATAGGAAGAATAATGAAAATGGACAGTTGATGTAGGCACGTTCTGGTCGAATTACTATAAATCTTTCTGTTCTTTATTTTACTGCAATTTACTTTCTACATAACCTATATGTGATCAGCACTATGAAAATCAATCATAATACTAATATAATAGCCATGTTATAGACCCTGTGTACATAGCTCTACAATAAATAGATTGGAGGTATTCGTCCATTATTCATGCAAACTTTTTTGTTAGATGCCCAAGAAATCGAATAGCAAATCATGTTTGGTACCCTAGTAATGGAGGGCCGAACCGAGGAAGAAAGAGAGGGAACCTAGCTAGTAACATGTCTACATACACTTCACCGAACCAACCAACCAACCTGAATTGGGTTTCCCGGTCGAATTAAGAAATATATATGTATGGAATGATATCTGAGTATATATGAAAACTTCTGATTATATCATGTATATATGGATATATCCAAACCGAGCGAGTTATAGATGAAAATTGCCTGATTTACCAGATGATCACTATACCTCTCCACTTTTATAAATATAAGAGCTTCTAATAATAATAAGAGATAATTGTAGAGAGCCAACCTTACGACAGTAATTGTGAACAAATTAGGGAAAGCCAGGAACTGCCTAACAGGAACAGTCTCATAGGAACAAGCTAGGAACTACCTGACTAGAACTGCCTAACAAAGATAGCCGAACAAGAATAGGAACCTTAGAATAGCCAAACAGGAATATTTGAACAGACTTTTTTGGGCTATATCTTACTTTCTATTGATCATCAGATCACTATATTTTGCATCTCAGACATTATATCAAAGATCTGTAGGAAGAATGACGAAAATGGATAGTAGATATAGGCGCTTTCTGCCGAACCACTTTAAATCTTTGTTTTCTTTACTTTACTGCAATTTACTTTCTACATCACTTATATGTGATATGCGCTCTAAAAATCAATCATAATACTAATATAACATCAGTGTTATACACCCTATACCCACTACTCTATAGTAAATAGATTAGAGTTGTTTATCCATCTTTTACGCAAAAAATTTTGGTGCTTTCATTGAAAGCTAATTCTCAACATGCCTTCAAGATCAAAGAATAAGGTTCGTGCTACCAGTAGGAATGCAAGGAACACTAATGCTGAACTCCTAATTCGAATCATCAATCAGCAAGCACTCCAACGCAATAGACGTAATTACCAAAGCCAAACTGGATAAAGTTGTGGCCAAGCTAAATGAATGTTTTGCTACCCAATAGCAAGCCATAGTATACCAACTTTTGACACGCTTGGCGCAGCCACAAATTGTTTGTCGCAACACTTGAACATAAGGGTGATCCCAGTCTAGGGTATCTAAAAGACGAAGGGGATCATACTCTAACAAAGAATCTAATCAAGAAGGTCCAAGAGCTAGAAGAAGGAATGCGGAAGGGATGGAACGAGCAAGAATTTAGCTTAAAGATAGACCATGAAGCAATTCGATGCCGTACCAAATTGGATAATGTCGACCAGGGGTGGCTACATCAAACTCTTCGTATTCCCTCATTGAAATTGTGGTCACTGAAGGATGACCGATCTAAGAGACTTAATCAATCTAGAATGCATTCCTTAGACCCATGGAGTAAGTAGCACAGATGCAGGTCCAGAGAGACCGAGTCTCAAATTTTGTTTTCAAACCATCGCAAGAAGCAGGTAAGGTAGGAAGGAGCCATAAAAGTCGTGACTTCCACAAACCAAATCGACTCGATGCAGAACTAATTTGTACCAGAACAATGGTATAGCCTATGTCAGACCAAGGGCGGATGTCCCACCAGAAGTCGATGCTGATGCTAAAACATAGCTTAGTTGCCGAAATAGGGCTTTATGAGTTCAAACCGACCGGTGCATAGGTGGTTGATCCATTTGCATAGGGGGCACAACATGACTCACAAAGTAACCTAGGGAAGCATTCTAGCAGTAGAGGAATGAATTATTAGGCAAATGTGTGTAGTATTATACGAGCGAAGCAAGAGACCAGAGCTTGACAAGATAGACGATAGTTAGTTCACTCCGAACATCAGATATTCCTCTACCCCTCAAATTTTAAGACATTGGTCATGGAATAATACGTTGGAAAAACCAACTCTTGAATGTATTTGAGATGCTACATTCAGCATATGGGAGCAGCTTAACATACAAAGGGAGAAGATGTCGTTACTTTCTCCATTCGTGTCATACTTAAGAAACTATTTGGTTTAGTCATTTGGAGTATTAATATACTAAAACTTGGATAATAAGCAAAAGGATGGATAAAACTTACCGAACAATCTTGGACGGTTCATCGCTATAGCAGTCATTGTGCGTCATCTTAATGAAAGAATTGTCCTTGTGGTTATTGCTTTAGGAATTTATAGGAACATGGAGATATATAGGGAACTTAAGAAGAATCCAACTGCTAACTTGGAGAACTTATACTACCAGGCCTGCGTGTTTGTTCTGGTAACATCCCCTATCCAGAGGTCCAAAGGTAAATGCTTCAAATGCTGCAGTAGTCATCCATAGTATTAACTTCCGGCGACTAAATATGCCTATGATAATGGTATCCATAATATCATAAGTATTTGAATATGTAACAAAAACACATATTTCAAAAACATCTTTTCACATTATACTTTTAAAACACATGTCTCACATTAAAATTCATAATCTCATAATCATTTCCTAGGTTCAGATAAAATATAATTATTACATGATTACGTAAAGAGTGACATATGATGATGCCCCTTTGGTTGAACAGAGTACAACATATACATAACTGTCTTATATACAACATAATGGAAAATAAAAAAATAGCAACTCCTAAATAGCTAACCTTCAGCTATCTGCTCGTCCCTGGAAGCTTTATTTGTCAACTTACTAAAACCTGTAAAACCTCTACCTCAGCCTACTCAAATCAATTTAAAAAACATAAACTTCGAATCGGACATAAATTCTAGTGTGAATAATACTATACATCTTGGATATACGTATTAAGTGAGACCATGCCGCTTAGCTGAACGGGTTTCCCCTCACTAATATCCTTTTAAAACATATCTTTTGAAAATCATAAATCTGCAAGCAAAACTGGTTAAAACTTAAAAGCATTATTATGTAAACATACATATCAGGTAAAAAATGGACTATTTGTCCAAACATTATAGTTTTGTTTAGCTAACTACTAACCTTTGTCTAACTCGGGCCAACTAGACAAAATAAAAAAAATAATCTAACATCTATTAGACACACCTCTTCTTGCAATGACCCTAATTCTTAAGCAAAATTTTTTTTTTTGCTTACATACTTAACTAAGACTACCTAGGGTCATCCTTACCTATTCTCATATTATCCAGGATCTTTCTCAATATAAAAATATTGTTTTAAATCTAAATCTTTCCTAACATACATATATGAAGATATCTATGTTATATCCTACTAGAATCAGAGCATAATAATAATAGGGAAGTAGAAATCTTTTTAAATCTATTAAAATGTGATAATTCCCTAATAAAAGATTTATTTTCACATTCTGATTATTGACCATAGAATCCACTGTAAACATGTACTTTGGTCTGTTATTCTAATTAAGGAATGATTAAGTAATAATCTAGTGGAAGAAAGCTTTTTAATATGGATGTTTGTGTTAAAATCTGCATAGTTTCAAACTCAAGCTAAAAGAAAGTGGATCCTAAGTGAACACAAGCAACATCTAGGCGTAATGGAAACGCGCCTAACTTACACATGAGAGGTCACGAGTTCAAGTACTATGCTGGTCAGTTCAAACTCAATTTTTGCTTTCTTTTTTTTTTCCTGCAGGGTTTTAAAATCTGATACCTACCTATCTCTATACATATACACTTAAGTTTTGCCTATAATCTAACATACAAAACAATATTTCTTGCTTTATTATTTTCAAAACCCATTCCTACTACTTTTCTAGGAATTTGTATTTATTTTGTTGCCTAAATATCAACATGTACACAGATATACAGGTACATGTCTATGTTTCTGTTCATTTTCCAGAAAAACTGGGTTCAAATGGTTCCTAGCTCCATTTTTTTAAAGTGTGTATGTGGCCTGACCTATGGTCTAACTGTTTGGTTAAAGAAACCATTCTTTTACTTGCATTTGGACAAGTTTCAGTATCAAGACATGAAAGTGTAACAGTTATAATTCTTTCTGGATTTTCCCAATATAATTTCCTATATATCTATCTTTTGAAAAGATTTAGGATTAACTAAAAACCATCATAAAGTGATCATACTTATAAAATCCAGTTTTTCCTTTAATCAAAACAACTTTAGCAAATAGATAATCAATTCAGCTTAACTTCAATATTCTTAATACATACCAAACCAGAAAACAGAAATAACATAACACATATCTTTTGCAAGTTCTTCCTACTTAATACATCACTAGATTCATTTAAAATAACTGAATAATTCCAAACTTTCAAGGTTTTGCATAACAGCCTAAACAGAACTATCAAATTTTCCAGATTACATGCAAATATCTCATTCTAAGTTCTTATTTAACTCTAGTTTAGCATGCTTATCCAATCATTCTCATTAGCCTTAGCAGCTTCCTATTTAGAGCCAGCATTCCCTGAAAAAGCATTAAGGGCTGCCCCATTTTAAATGAGACACCCCAGTTGCCATAAACAAACAAGGGTCAGATACAAGATCTGGTATGAGCATCATCAAAAATTCCATGATATTAAGTAATTAAGTGAGACCTAAACATTTTGTATAGATTGCATTTACCAAATTTCTTCCTAGCCTCATCTGCCATAAGGAATCATGGGGACACATTGCAATAAAATAATTCACAATATTGCACAAAGATCTCAGGGCTTAAACAAACCATGTGTCAACTTGCATACTTTAAATACAACAAGCATTCCAGCAGTTCTCTTGGCTCACAATCCTTTGTTTATTTACTATGTGTTCATGTTTGATCCTATCATGAGATAGCTAGGTGACTGAATCACAGTGTACATGAAACATTTTATAGAGCTCTCAAGCATAATTCCAGAACAAGCTAACTTTCATATCCAGGGAATTCATATCTACAAGTATTCTGGTTTAAAAGAAAATACAAGAATATTTGTAACTGGGAATAAAGACTAGGCATGTGGGTTATTATTGTTTCACAAGCAACCATGTTTGAACTAAATTCAAGATCTAGCTTAAACAAGATTTCTGGCCCATGGTTTTCTATTTGATCAAAGGTTCAGCACATTAGGAATTTCCATTGCAACCTTGAATCTTTCATTTGAGCCTCAGCACTTACACAAGTGTAATGCAACTCATATACATATGTTTGTCATGCCATAACTAAACCAGCTACAAGCATTCTCTATTTACTATTACATTTTCATACTATAACATTTCTGGGTATAAACAATCAGAGCATAATACTCACTATCAAAACTAAAAGCATTTAGAAACACCCATTAAAGCATCCATTAAAACCATAGTAATAAAATCCAAAATATGCAGAAAAATTAGCATAAGCTAGGCTGCCTCATAACAGGACTTAATGCCATGGATTAGTGAGATTACTCACAGAAAAATGCTTCTCCTGCTTAAATCAGAAAGAAAACCTTTTAAAACTTGCTTTTCTGCTTGCAAATATTTTTCCTCTTTGTTTTCTTAAATGTTTTGGGTAGCAAAATGATTCTTTTCTGGTTTATACTTGAATTTATAAGAGAAGTTTTCTAGGGTTTATCATTGTAAAATCCCATTCCTACCCTGGCCAAGACTCATGCATTTTGCATTTCAGATTTGTTCATTTTCACTTTTGATACCCCGGCCATATGTGGTGCTTACTTTCCCTTATATTTTTTTTTTCTTTACCTTTTCAAAATATATCCTATTCTTACCAAGTCATGAAAATTGTGTGACATTGTCACTTGTTTATTTTCTAGAAATCCTCCTTTCTATTTCTGCCTAAAGCAATTATTCTGCTTGCAATTTGTCTTTTGCCATTTTAGTATTACAGTTTTCTTTTACTTGCTTATTTCTTTTTAACATTTTCTATTCTTACAGAAATGTACATTTGCATACATATCCTATCTAGGCTTATTTAACTCCTCCTTAATTTCAGAAAGATATGCACCTATATGTGCATACAGACTTTTAAATCCCTGTAATATTTTCTTTTCTGGGTTTAAATAAAATATGTTTACTGATTCAAAACAAAACTTACTTTTCCTTATTTTCTTGGATGATTCATATAATTCCAGAGATCAAATATCCATATCACAAAATTATGTTTGTAATACTTTTTAATTCTTGTTTTGATTTCAGTGGATTTGGAGTTCTTTCTTGTGCCATATCAGTGTGCACACACTTGAACACTTTATTTTTTTTCATGTATTCTTATACAAATGAATTCATATATTTTCAAAATTCAACCAAATAAGATTCTATGAATTTCTGGGGCATTACAATCACCCCACCTTTTTAGGAATTGTGTCCTCACAATTTTCTCATTCATTTTTTTTTTTTATATTTCTAGATTCTCCTAAAATCTATCAGACATTGCATAAGCAAACAATTCAGTCAAAACAACCATACATATTAAACTTTTAGGAATTTAGTTTTTTTTTTTTTTTTACCTTCCACTACAAAAAGTTTAGGGTAATCCATCTTTATTTTATCCTCCAATTCCCATGTACAGTCCTTAGGGTCTAGGCTCCATTGAACCTTTACCAATTTTAAAGTTTTGTTCCTCAACTTCTTTTCCTCTTTAGCCAAAATCCCCACGGGTTCTTTCTCATAGACCAAATCAGAATTTATTTGAACCTGAGTGGGTTTCTCTAGAATCTCTTCTTTATCATGTACCCATCTTCTAAGTTGTGATACATGGAATACATTGTGCATTGCACTCATTTCTTCAGGCAGCTCTAGCCTATATGCTAATGAACCTATTCTTTCCAAAATCTTGTAAGGTCCAACATATCTTGGGGTAAGTTTTCCTTGCTTGCCAAATCTTAACACCTTCTTCATAGGTGAAACTTTGATGAAAACATAATCACCAACTTCATATTCTACCTGCTTTCTCTTTTTATCTGCAAACTTCTTTTGCCTATCTTGAGCTGCTGCCATTCTTCTCCTCACCAGTTCAATTTTCTCTGTGGTCTCTTTTACATACTCAGGCCCTAAGACAGCCTTTTCTCCTGCTTCAACCCAACATATTGGTGACAAACATGGTTTTCCATACAAGGCTTCAAATGGTGCCATGCCTATGGTGCTTTGATAACTATTGTTATATGTAAATTCAGCCAAATGGAGGTGATCTTCCCAATTACCTCCAAAGTCTAATATACATGCCCTCAATAAATCCTCCAAAACCTTATTTATCACTTCAGTTTGACCATCTGATTGGGGGTGGTATGCTGTACTCAAGCATAATTCACTCCCTATGGCTTTTTGAAAGCTCTTCCAAAATCTGGAGGTAAAGATTGTGTCCCTATCACTCACTATAGTTTTAGGGATTCCATGCAACCTTACTACTTCTTTCATGAATATCTGAGCTAGTTTAGGGGCATTTCTTTCTGCCTTTACTGGTATAAAATGTGCCACTTTGGTCAATCTATCAACTACTACCCAAATGCTTGTATTTCCTCTCTTTGATCTAGGCAGACCATCTATGAAATCCATAGATATATCTTCCCACTTCCACTGTGGTATACTTAGAGGTTGTAATAGGCCTGAGGGTCTTTGGGTTTCTGCTTTGACTTGTTGGCAAGTCATACACTTTGCAACATATTTGGCCACATCAGCTTTCATCCCTGTCCACCAATAATCCCTCTTCAAGTTTTGGTACATCTTGGTGCTACCTGGGTGTATAGAATACTTGCTTCTATGATATTTATTAAGTATCTCTTCCTTCAATCCTATATTCTTTGGAACACATATCTTACTCTTATTCCTTAAGTAACCATTCTTATCAATGTGGTAGTTTGGTACTTCTTCTCCTTTTTCTATTAGAGATTTCTTTTCTAACAAATCTGGATCTTCCTCTTGCATTTTTCCCACTTTCAAAATTAAATCTGATTGCAAAGTTATCAAACTTAATTTTCCCTTTTTCCCTCCTTCAATCATCTCCATGTTTACCTCATTGTCTTCCTCAATTTCCAAATCAGTAAGTAGGGATAAATTTTTAAACTCTTCTATCATTAACATGGCTACTTTTGCGTGCTGTCTGCTCAAAGCATCTGCAACCTTATTAGCTTTTCCTGGAGTATAAAGTATGTCTAAATCATATGCTGCTAAAAATTCAACCCATCTATGTTGCCTCATATTCAGATCTTTTTGTGAAAAAAGATATTTCAATGCCTTATGGTCAGTGTATAAAATGAACTTTGCACCTAGAAGATAATGTCTCCAGAGCTTTAGTGCATATACCACTGCTGCCAATTCAAGATCATGGGTTGCATACTTTGATTCATGCGGCTTCAGTTGCCTTGATGCATAGGCTATAACTTGGTCTTGCTGCATCAATACAGCTCCTAGCCCAGAGCCACTTGCATCAGTATAAACAATCAAATCCTCATTTCCTTCTGGTACTCTCAACACTGGTGCATTGACTAAAGCCTCTTTGATTTTACTAAAGGCTTGTTCACATTTCTCAGTCCATCTAAAGGGTTGGTTCTTTCTAGTTAGGTTGGTAAGAGGTGATGACATCTTAGAAAAATCTTTTATAAATCTTCTATAATACCCTGCCATTCCCATAAATGACCTAACTTCTCCCACTGTGCTTGGCCTTTTCCATGCTTGGATAGCCACAATTTTATTGGGGTTCACTGAAATGCCTTTGGCAGATACAACATGCCCAAGGAAATGCACCTCTTCTTTCCAAAATGCACACTTAGAAAATTTGGCTTTTAAATCTTTTTCTCTTAATCTTGACAAAACAAGGTGTAAGTGATTTTCATGTTCCTCTACTGTTCTAGAATAAATCAAAATATCATCAATAAAAATCAATACAAACTTGTCTAAATAATCCCTGAATATCCTATTCATTAAGTCTACAAAATATGATGGGGCATTTGTCAACCCAAATGGCATGACAAGAAACTCATATAAACCATACCTAGTGTTAAAGGCTGTATACTTAACACTTGAGTCTTCAACCTTCATCTGATGGAATCCAGATGCCAAGTCTAACCTAGAAAATATTTTTGCTCCACTAAGTTGATCAAAAAGATCATCAATTCTAGGTAAGGGGTACTTGTTCTTGATAGTGACTTTGTTTAACTCCCTGTAATCTATGCACATTCTTAAAGTACCATCATGTTTCTTTACAAATACTACTGGAGCACCCCAGCAAGAGTTACTTGGTCTTATAAATCCTTTGCTTTCTAACTCTTCTAACTGTTTCTTTAATTCCTTCAACTCATTTGGCCCCATCCTAGTGGGTTTCTTAATAATTGGACTTGCTCCTGGTATCAGACTAATCTGAAATTCCACTGGTCTGTGGTGTGGAACCCCCTCAACTTCTCCAAACACATCTATGTATTCGTTAATTATGGGGATTTCTTCAATAGAAGGCTCACTGGAATCCTTATTTAAGTCGATCAAGTGATATAATTTTCTTTCTTTGGCTGTTTCACACAAAATTGTGATTCTTTGACCTCTAGAATTTTGTAATGATATGGTGGATGAGTCTAAATTAATTATGGCTTTGTATTGCCTTAACCAGTCTACACCCAATATAACACCTATATTTGGGTAATTTAAAACATATAAATTGGAAATAAAAACATTTCCTCCTATGTTTAATCCCACATCCACACAAATCATGTTTAAAACACTAGAACTTCCCAATGGGCTTTGCACTAACAAAGGAGTTTCAACCAATATGCAATTTAATTTAAGCAATGCAACTAATTCATGGGAAATCATAGAATGTGTTGCCCCTATATCATACACTACTGATATAGGTAAGGTACAAATAAATAAGGTACCTTCTACTTGACCATGATTTTCTGCAATAGTCTCTACTGTGGATTTGCCCTTGCTCTCCAAACTTGCTAGCTTTCCTTGCTGTTTATACTCAGGGCAGTTTCTCTTGATATGTCCCTCCTTTCCACATAGATAGCACTTGAAAGCTCCTCCCTTCAATTCTGGGCACCTTGGTTTGATATGTCCTTCTTTTCCACAATGATTACATGTTATTTTCCTTTTTGTATCAGTGGTCTTAGTATCATTAGTTTTCTTACTTTCTATCTCCTCCTTCCTCTTGTCATAGGGGTGATATCTTCCCTTATTCTTCTTATTGTTGTTATTCTTAAAACTCCTATACTTCTCCCTTTCCTTGTCATGTTGCTCAAATTTTAAGGCCAGATCAATGACTTGATCAAAAGTTTTATCTACATATGGCAACATGGCCCTACTAAGCCCTGGATTTAAACCCTTAATATACCTATCATTCTTTGATGCCTCATCAGCCACAAGCATAGCTCCATACTTAGACAAGCCTTCAAACCTATGAGTATATTCAGTCACATTAAAAGTTCCCTGCCTAAATCTGATGAATTCTTCAAGCAGTAGAGTTTTGGCTGATGCTGGAACAAATCTAGCTTCCAACATCTCCTTGAATTGATTCCAAGTGATTTCATTCTCAATCCTCCCAGCTATGACTACCTCCCACCAGCTCAAAGCCACACCTTTCAGTTGTCTTGAGGCCACTTGCCTCTTCCTTTGATCATCCAACTGCATGTCATTGAAAATTCTATCCAGTGTTCTCAACCATGTTTGAATTTCCATCACATTTTCAGTCCCTTCAAAGCTCTTGCCTCCTAAATTGGTATAAGTCTTTAATAGTTTGGAAAGTTCCTCATGTGGATTCTCAAGTCTCTGCCCTACTCCATCCCTTAAAGCCCTCATAAAGTCTTGCATATCAAGCATTTGTGGTGTACATGACCCTGCATTGTGTTGAGATCCTCTTCCTACCATAATTGGACAACTACAGTATGGGTAGATAAGGTTAGTTTATCATGAGAGTATATATATATCTATATATTTTAACTTTCTATCTATATTATTATTTTACTCAAACAGTACATACATATGATTATAGTGCTTCAATCAATCAATACAATCTTTCTTAGCTATGTATAAATTTAACATAGCTCTGATACCAAATGCAATGACCCTAATTCTTAAGCAAAATTTTTTTTTTTGCTTACATACTTAACTAAGACTACCTAGGGTCATCCTTACCTATTCTCATATTATCCAGGATCTTTCTCAATATAAAAATATTGTTTTAAATCTAAATCTTTCCTAACATACATATATGAAGATATCTATGTTATATCCTACTAGAATCAGAGCATAATAATAATAGGGAAGTAGAAATCTTTTTAAATCTATTAAAATGTGATAATTCCCTAATAAAAGATTTATTTTCACATTCTGATTATTGACCATAGAATCCACTGTAAACATGTACTTTGGTCTGTTATTCTAATTAAGGAATGATTAAGTAATAATCTAGTGGAAGAAAGCTTTTTAATATGGATGTTTGTGTTAAAATCTGCATAGTTTCAAACTCAAGCTAAAAGAAAGTGGATCCTAAGTGAACACAAGCAACATCTAGGCGTAATGGAAACGCGCCTAACTTACACATGAGAGGTCACGAGTTCAAGTACTATGCTGGTCAGTTCAAACTCAATTTTTGCTTTCTTTTTTTTTTCCTGCAGGGTTTTAAAATCTGATACCTACCTATCTCTATACATATACACTTAAGTTTTGCCTATAATCTAACATACAAAACAATATTTCTTGCTTTATTATTTTCAAAACCCATTCCTACTACTTTTCTAGGAATTTGTATTTATTTTGTTGCCTAAATATCAACATGTACACAGATATACAGGTACATGTCTATGTTTCTGTTCATTTTCCAGAAAAACTGGGTTCAAATGGTTCCTAGCTCCATTTTTTTAAAGTGTGTATGTGGCCTGACCTATGGTCTAACTGTTTGGTTAAAGAAACCATTCTTTTACTTGCATTTGGACAAGTTTCAGTATCAAGACATGAAAGTGTAACAGTTATAATTCTTTCTGGATTTTCCCAATATAATTTCCTATATATCTATCTTTTGAAAAGATTTAGGATTAACTAAAAACCATCATAAAGTGATCATACTTATAAAATCCAGTTTTTCCTTTAATCAAAACAACTTTAGCAAATAGATAATCAATTCAGCTTAACTTCAATATTCTTAATACATACCAAACCAGAAAACAGAAATAACATAACACATATCTTTTGCAAGTTCTTCCTACTTAATACATCACTAGATTCATTTAAAATAACTGAATAATTCCAAACTTTCAAGGTTTTGCATAACAGCCTAAACAGAACTATCAAATTTTCCAGATTACATGCAAATATCTCATTCTAAGTTCTTATTTAACTCTAGTTTAGCATGCTTATCCAATCATTCTCATTAGCCTTAGCAGCTTCCTATTTAGAGCCAGCATTCCCTGAAAAAGCATTAAGGGCTGCCCCATTTTAAATGAGACACCCCAGTTGCCATAAACAAACAAGGGTCAGATACAAGATCTGGTATGAGCATCATCAAAAATTCCATGATATTAAGTAATTAAGTGAGACCTAAACATTTTGTATAGATTGCATTTACCAAATTTCTTCCTAGCCTCATCTGCCATAAGGAATCATGGGGACACATTGCAATAAAATAATTCACAATATTGCACAAAGATCTCAGGGCTTAAACAAACCATGTGTCAACTTGCATACTTTAAATACAACAAGCATTCCAGCAGTTCTCTTGGCTCACAATCCTTTGTTTATTTACTATGTGTTCATGTTTGATCCTATCATGAGATAGCTAGGTGACTGAATCACAGTGTACATGAAACATTTTATAGAGCTCTCAAGCATAATTCCAGAACAAGCTAACTTTCATATCCAGGGAATTCATATCTACAAGTATTCTGGTTTAAAAGAAAATACAAGAATATTTGTAACTGGGAATAAAGACTAGGCATGTGGGTTATTATTGTTTCACAAGCAACCATGTTTGAACTAAATTCAAGATCTAGCTTAAACAAGATTTCTGGCCCATGGTTTTCTATTTGATCAAAGGTTCAGCACATTAGGAATTTCCATTGCAACCTTGAATCTTTCATTTGAGCCTCAGCACTTACACAAGTGTAATGCAACTCATATACATATGTTTGTCATGCCATAACTAAACCAGCTACAAGCATTCTCTATTTACTATTACATTTTCATACTATAACATTTCTGGGTATAAACAATCAGAGCATAATACTCACTATCAAAACTAAAAGCATTTAGAAACACCCATTAAAGCATCCATTAAAACCATAGTAATAAAATCCAAAATATGCAGAAAAATTAGCATAAGCTAGGCTGCCTCATAACAGGACTTAATGCCATGGATTAGTGAGATTACTCACAGAAAAATGCTTCTCCTGCTTAAATCAGAAAGAAAACCTTTTAAAACTTGCTTTTCTGCTTGCAAATATTTTTCCTCTTTGTTTTCTTAAATGTTTTGGGTAGCAAAATGATTCTTTTCTGGTTTATACTTGAATTTATAAGAGAAGTTTTCTAGGGTTTATCATTGTAAAATCCCATTCCTACCCTGGCCAAGACTCATGCATTTTGCATTTCAGATTTGTTCATTTTCACTTTTGATACCCCGGCCATATGTGGTGCTTACTTTCCCTTATATTTTTTTTTTCTTTACCTTTTCAAAATATATCCTATTCTTACCAAGTCATGAAAATTGTGTGACATTGTCACTTGTTTATTTTCTAGAAATCCTCCTTTCTATTTCTGCCTAAAGCAATTATTCTGCTTGCAATTTGTCTTTTGCCATTTTAGTATTACAGTTTTCTTTTACTTGCTTATTTCTTTTTAACATTTTCTATTCTTACAGAAATGTACATTTGCATACATATCCTATCTAGGCTTATTTAACTCCTCCTTAATTTCAGAAAGATATGCACCTATATGTGCATACAGACTTTTAAATCCCTGTAATATTTTCTTTTCTGGGTTTAAATAAAATATGTTTACTGATTCAAAACAAAACTTACTTTTCCTTATTTTCTTGGATGATTCATATAATTCCAGAGATCAAATATCCATATCACAAAATTATGTTTGTAATACTTTTTAATTCTTGTTTTGATTTCAGTGGATTTGGAGTTCTTTCTTGTGCCATATCAGTGTGCACACACTTGAACACTTTATTTTTTTTCATGTATTCTTATACAAATGAATTCATATATTTTCAAAATTCAACCAAATAAGATTCTATGAATTTCTGGGGCATTACACTTCTGGACGGTCTATCCTTAACTATCTGTTAAATACTTCTCTTTTGGACGGTCTGTTCTTAACTATCTGTCAAATACTTCTCTTCTGGACGGTCTGCCCTTAACATCTCCTAAGATCACCTGATCCTAATGGTTTTGCGGGCTCACTAATAACCTATCTGTATACAAACATATATTCGTTTCCATGTGTAATCATAATTTTAGTCTTACCTATGACAAAGCCCTACACATTGGATTTTTGGACTGAATTGTTGGGGCCAATAACTAATGTATAGGGCGTGACCCTATACAAGTCCGATTTGGTATTCTAATATCTGAGTCATTTTACTTAGGGATACCTTCCCAAAACTTTCCTTGAAAACCTTTTCATTTGAAATTGACTTAAAACCTTTTAAACCAAACTTAAATAAGGAAAACATATATACTCTATGCTTTACTCAAAATCACCTTGCCATATTATATATGTACTTTACCTAAATCTTTGTTGATGAAAACCTTTAAACATTTGAATGTACCCCTTTCGATTCCATTGAAAGTACCCCTTTCACACCTGTTTGTACCAAAATCGGGCTTTTCGAAAGTACTTGAAGAGATAAAATGAAGAAAGTAAATGTAAAAAGTGGATTATCTAACAAACACTTCAAAAATAGATCAGAAAAAAAGCTGAAAAATAGTGATTTAGAGTGGTTCGGCGTATGGCCTACGTCCACTATGAAATTGATGACTTTATGGATGTTGTGTTGCTGATTGCAACTGGTTACAGCGGACTATAGCAGTAAATTTTGAGTACAATAGTGATCTTGGAGTGCAAAAATAGTTTTGGCAGAGTCTGGATGTCGGAGAGCTAAAAGGTCCCTTTTTTGTAGGCTTTGGGATGCTATTTATAAGCGTAGGCGGCAAATATCTTGCTTAGATCTCGGGAGACCTCTTCCGGCACGTGTGCGGGCCCACACGATCGATCCAGATGGATACGAAGTAGGAGGGTCCAGATGGATACGAAGTAGGAGGGTCCAGATGGATACGAAGTAGAACCTCTCTGATTGCTGATCGATATGAAGTGCGCTTTTATGCCGATGGATTCGAACAAGATCTACATGAATAAGGCTAATTCTCACGATGGATACAAAGTAGTGCACCTTGACGAATACAAAGAGATACTCGCTGATGGATACGAACAACAGATGACGCCAAGACTTAATGGACACGAATAGATGAATGCGATTGTGATGAATTCCTTGACTTGTATCGATCATATCTTGAGCATACGAACTCCAATTGACTTGAAATTTGGAATGTTGGCTTTCATAGCTTCGCTTGTCACGTCATATCAAATGTACCACAATTTGGACTTAGACAAAATTTACTGACATCCATCAGGAACTTGTGTATAACCGGTCTTTGAGACAAACTTTCCTTGGTTTTTAGCCAATTCCTTAGTGTCACGGCCTTGCCAGAAGGCGGGCTAACATTTGCCCCCGAAAGTAGGTCTTCTAAAAGCATGATGTGCTTTGTAAAGTTGCAACCTTCATCCTGAACAATTTCATCTGACTTGTTGAACAGTTGTTGTCTTTTTCGTCGAAAGCTGTAACCTTTGACTGATTTTTCAATAATATGAACTGTTGATTGCCAACTATTGTACCATGTACTGTTATAACTGATTGTTGTATGATAGTGATTTTTTGTTTGTTATTATAACCATCATCAAGCGAGTATTCAATTCTTGTGAATTTTGAAAAGTGGACGTTAGCCCGTCATACTTGAATGTACGTTAGCCTGACTCTCCTTAACGTTCGTACGTTCACGAGCCGTTGTCGGTTTCATTTTTTTTATCGAA
This sequence comes from Allium cepa, assembly GCA_030765085.1. Lineage (NCBI taxonomy): Eukaryota > Viridiplantae > Streptophyta > Magnoliopsida > Asparagales > Amaryllidaceae > Allium > Allium cepa. The sequence continues at coordinate 1,026,940,817 of CM060937.1, read as the reverse complement.
TTCCATGTTGACCCTCTCATGAGTCAATGTGAAATTCGATTTGTAACAACGCTTGGCAGTTGTTTTGGAGTGTCTCTTTGCATCGATCCTCTCCTAGATCGATGTAAAAGGTTGAAAAATTGCTCCTGTATCGATGTCGATCGACACGAATTTGCCTGTGGTCTTAATGCAGTTCACATCGATGGTTACATACTCAGACGGCTTTCAAAATGATGGACACGAACTTGTCGTTTCGTATCAATAAATTTCAATGCATCTGTATGACTCGAATGAGTTCCTGTGTGATGTTCATATTGATATGCTTCTGATGGATACGAACAATGGCATCTTGGATCTATGTCAAAGATATATGAGAAGATGTGCTGAGGAACGATATGTGTAGATGGACACAAATATAGCTTTCGTTTCAATGACATTTGAGGACCACTTTAGCCGGTTTCTAAACTGGGAGACGAATCATTTCTTACCTTTTACCTCGTGTCCATATAAATGCTGTTAGGACTTAGAGAAATTTCATATTCCTTCTGCATTGCTTCACATTGATCAAGTAACTGAGAAGAAGAAACTGCCTTCATCCAAACCTAGACAATCCCTTAATCCCTTAAATCTTTACTTCAATTTAGGTAATTAATAGTTTAGGAACAACTCCAAATGACGAGACCCAAACTCTTATGCTACTCCCCTCGTGTCCCATGCCGATTCTGATGATATCATCACCGGAGTTAAGTCGGAGCGAGGTTAAGGAAGGGTTAATGACGTTTGTATAGATTAGAGAAGAAGAAGCATAGAGGGATAGGAGGAAGAAACACTCGTATCGATCTATGACGAAGGGAGGAGTCGTATCGATCTGGGCATGATGCGGTTTCGTATCGAACAAAGGAAATGCTTCATATTGATCGGTGGTAAACTCTTCATATCGACCAACTAACGGTGGCATTTGTATCGATGGATACCTAACGGCATTCATATAAATATACCTTGATCGATACGAATTTTAGAACCGAGGATTGATAATTCGATCGATACGAATTGCGGTTCGTTGATTAATACGAATAGGAGGATACTACATCAACACGAAATTTCATTTGGGTGATCGATATGAAGGGATGTACTATGATCGATACGAACTGCTATTTTCATGATTGATACGAATTGAACCTCTGACGACCGATCCATGTCTTGACCTTGATGGATACAAAAATTCTGAATATTTGAATACTTAACTCCGGCAAGCTTCAATCTGGCATAATTGGACTTGACCGTTGAACTGCATATTTGACTGCCCTTCGAAGCTCCACAATGGAATTGTAACTCAACAAAATCTTAACAAACTGTAACTCGTATCGGTCTCTAAATTCTGGATGGCACGGTTGTGACGGCTAGTTATGACGGTCACTCCAGTTGAATTTCAAAGTCTTTTCATTTGAATATTTTCTCAAACTCTATAGAATTTCTCAAGTAATATGTAGCACTGCACTGCACAACACACTCACGCACTTCACACTAGGGGACACATAGGCTCAGTATCGTCTAATGATGAATTTTCATAAGTTATTTAGTTATGGAGTCTACAAGCTCACAACAGTAGGAAATTTAGAGTTCACATCCCTTAATAATAGAGACACCGGCCATTGCGGCTGAAGTTATAGACCCCGCTCCGGACGAGCTACCAGATGCTAGGTTCATCGGGAACCCACAAGATTCTGTACCGTCCAATGTCTCCGAAGACATACTGGGACGGATATGCCTAAGGCATGGCTTGTCATTGGACGATGTATTATTGCCGGTTCCAAATGCTAGACCGCATGCTCCACCAAAGGGGTTTACTGCCTTCAATTGCCATGCATGTACAGCAGGAACACTTCCTCCATTTAACCAACACATTATAGAAGTGTTATCTTTCTTCGGAATTGCCCCATCACAGCTACATCCCAATGGATACGCTTTGCTGAACAGCCTAATAGAGCATCTTTTCCTACCACCGATTCCGATCAAGATTAGATACTTATTTAATGTCAAGAGTCAGGGAGATAGCCCTTCTTTTACATTCTTGGAGGCAGCCAGGAATTTTCAAGTGGTAACAGGATATTGGACCAGGCTAAGTTACCTTAAAATGGAATGGTCCTATGTCTGATGCCATCCAGGATTTGCTAGCCGATGGTTAGTCAGACGTAAGTGCTGAAATCTTTTCCAATAGTTACTAAGATAATCGTAGTTGATATTAAAACCAATATCTTCTTATCTTTATAGCGGTAATTCCATTACCAGAAGGCATGCACTTTAAAGAAATAGTATGGGTCCTCTAAGAAGTTCCACATGAAATGAGGGACATCGATTCGGTTCTAACAGATAGAAATTTGAGAACCGTTGGGCTAATTGAATGGAGCCAAAGTATAAAACTTGAAGGAATACTAAGGGCAGCCCCAAAGAGGCGAGTGAAGCATAAAACGCCCAGGGTCATAATAGTAGATGAGGGTGATGGGGAAAATACACCCACCGATGATGAACCCATTGTCGGGCCTTCCGAAGCCTTTCAAGATTCTAAGGGAAGGCGAAAAGGCAAGGCTGCAGCGTATAAGCACCACAAACCTTTGAGATGGAAATCTGTAGTCGTGTCTTTGCCTGCTCCGGGTATTAGAATTTCAAAGGCTCCTCCCTTGCAAGTGGAGAACCTTTTTGAAGGGCTTGCCGACATCCCAATCTCGGATTATATTTCACTTCAACATGACGCCAGATTGGAGGAGCATTAGATTGCCTTCGACTTAAGTGAGTCTCTTCCCACGAGTGTGGCCGATATTTTCGGTTGGTCAGGGGGTTGCACATACATATACACTTCACGACACTACACGATTTCCGATCATAAGCTATTTACTTCAGGAGATTATTAACTCTATTTCCCTTACTTTGCAGATACAATGTCCGGATGTGGTTCGATGTTGGGGAGCCTTCGTTCAGCTCATCGATCCTCTTTGTATTAGGAATCACATAGGAGAGAGGCAGAGAGGGATTATGATTGTGGGTACTCTAGCTAGGAACGATATGGCAGAAATAGGGACAGAGACTATAGACATCGATCCTGATCCCGTTCTCCACCTCCTAGAATCCCTACATAGCCTCCCATTTATGTCACACATCCCCCGAAGCCTCCACGTCACAAGCCGTCTTCTCATGCTCCAAGGCCTGATCCTCACCACTATAGAACTAAAACTAAAACCCCCGTTATTTTTGAGCAGGCCATCATCAAGCCTACAGGGGAAGGAGCGATTAAGATCGTCTAGTTGAAGAATGACTTTCCAAATATTTGTTTTGATGGCTACATCTTCCCCCCGTACTTAAAGAGAATTCCAGCAGAAGCAGAGTACACAATGCATGATTATATTCATGATATATACACTCAGTACAAGGAGTGGGCGAAAGCCGCAGAGAAAGCATCGAAGCTGGCCTCTGAGCGGGCGACGACCATAGAGAAATTAGAAGAGGAGTTCGCTCGAAAGGACCGAGTCATTCAAGTACTTAACGATGAAGCTGAATCCTTTCGAAAATTAGAAATAGAGGCCACTCAAAAGGCCGATGAGGCGAATTCGGATTTGGAGGGGATGCGGCAGACACATTTTTCCCTGGTGGAGGAGATGGGCCACCGGAACACCATTATCACAGCCAAACGAGATGTAGCCCTTAAAGAAATTAACGAGCTCAAAGCCAAATTTTTCGAAATCATCAAGGAAAAGGATGATGCAAAGAGTGCAACCCAGGAGGCATGTGAATAGCCGTAGTGCTTCGGGGCGAATGGGACGCGACAACATCTAAGGTTCGGGAGATGAAGACTGAGGTCGAGGAGAAGATCCAAATGGAAGAGTCTAGGCTAGAGGATGATATTGAAGATCTCCTCATTACCTATGACGCTAATGTCTTGAGGCATAGGAACCTAGCCTGACTCGATAACTATCCGACACATTTATACAACGATTGGGGCCAATTAGTAGAAGATAAGAAGGCTACCCATCAGGGTGAATTGGTCGATGAATTAAAGCATGAAACCTGAGTGCTGAACTAAGACGAAAGGAAAATTCTTCATGATGCTATGATTTCACATGAGAAGAAGAAGCTTGGCGCTCATCACTCGGAGGTTGGAGAAGATTCTTATGTTGAGCACCGTAACACAAGTCCCGAAACTCTTATGCCGGCTGAACCTGAACTGACTTCTGCGGTCGATTCTCAATCTGTTCCTACTTACAACCCGGATCAGCCGCAGATATCTCAAGCTAGCAAGCAACTTTCTTAGACCATTCAGCCACCAACAAGTAAAACTAACGAAGGTACTTTGAACTTTTCATATACTTGCTCACGATCGAAAGCTTCACTTGAAATACTTAATAACAGCTTTTCTTTGTCTCTTTCCAGTGATTGGAGCCATATCAGTCGTGCCTCCTACAACTCAAGAATTGCATCATGTGTTGGAGGCCATTGTGACCGAAGCGGTAGTTACAACAACTACCGTGTCTATTGATGGAATGCAGGGGTGCACACTTTCCTTTGATGAACTTATGATGGGGAAACTTCTCGGTCATCACAATATCCCCTTTGCGGATCTACCATTTGTCATGAGCTGAAGCGCACCAACGACTAGTTCCTCGGGTCCAACTATAGGCATTCCTAGCAATGCGCAAACACTTCACGAGGATGAGATTATAGCTGAGATCAATGCTGAAATGGAAGCAGCAGCCCAGACCAACAACTTTGGAGGTGGAATGGTAGGACCCGACCCTGCTCCGTTAAGGATGATATCTTCCGGTGATACGGTTTCTGGCACCCAGATGCCTACCCCAGCTCCTATAGTTGATACGGTCCCTCCGACTCCGCCTTTTGGTAGCATACCCATACATGTGAGTTTGGAGGAGGAAGTGGACATAATGCCCCCGACTGGAGTTCGGCCGCCGAAAGGTAAGGGTTGAAGAGAAAAACAAGTGAAAGCTCTAGCGGGTCTAAATCGAAGAGGAAACCGAAGAAGAAAAAAGAATAGATGCTTCTCTTCGGCTCATTTTTGAGTAGATAGGAATTTGTTTTAGCTTTTGTAGGTCATGTATAGGTGTGGGTTCGGCCTCCACTAGTAGGATTTTTGGAATAACTTGTACATAAATTCCTTCCACAAGTAGTTGAAATGAAAATTTGTTTTGTCAATTATTTTGTATTTGCTTAAGTGTTCTAGCATTTGAATTCTTGTTCAGTAAAATTGATAAGTTTCGACCTCTGGATTGGGTTTGGAGTTTATTTGTTAAGTCCTGGAATCACGACTATGGGTCGTGACTGGACACTAAGCTGAACTCCGATGCTACACTACTTCAGTCAGTGATCCACATTTATGTTTTGCCTCTAGTTTCGGGGATGAGTTGTAAAGACGGCTAGCGATTGCACTTTGTCTTCATTTCATCGAGCTTAACGTCGTTGAATTGATGCTGAAACAAGTAAGGGTCGAGTGGACGAATCATACTCGCTCACTTATTAATGATCACATCCGCACTTCAGGGGATTTGCATCTTTACTTCGGCGGTCGGTCACACCCATTTAAGTTTTAAGTATACTTCCACGCTCCAAGGATTTAAGCTAATTGCGGTCGACACATCGTTGACACTTAGAGAATCTGGAGGTAGTCGACATTTGTGCTCTAGTTCGCACTCCGGGAACTTGACGTTGGTTGATGTTGACATTTCGGTTTACACTTTGGGAATTCGGGGTTAGTGTTTACACTCCAACTCACACTCTATGACTTGGAGTTGATGTTGACATTCCGATTCACACTCTGGGAATCCGAGGTTAGTGTTTGTACTCTAACTCACACTTTGGGACTTGGAGTTGATGTTTATACTCCAGTTCGCGCTCTGGGAACTCGGAGTTGGATTTTATACTCTAGTTCACACTGGAAACTTAGAGTTGATGTTTATACTCCAATTCATACTCTGAGAATTTGGAGTTGATGTTTATACTCCAGTTAGCGCTTTAGGAACTTGAAGTTGGTCGACAGATGGTGAGTCACGTCTGCATAGGTGTTTGAATTCCGTTCGCACTCTGGAAACGATGGATTTATTGGGATCGTGGATGGTCAATTCACATCAACCCTACGTTAATAAGTGACATCGTTAGATGGACGAGTCCACCCTCCTCGAACTTGATCAAGATACGGGCGTAGTCGTTAGGTGGATGGATCTGCCCTCTTCGGAACCGCATTTATAAGTTTATACCCAAGCTCGCACTCTGGGAGATAAGAGTTAGTTAAAGGATTGTCGTGCATCAATTCTTTTTTTCCTTCAGTGTGGTGACTTGCCCTCGAGCTTGGATTTCACATAGTGTGTGACCGATCATATCAAAATCACTCTCTATTTGAATAAACCCCACTGTATGATGGAACTTAACTCTTCGTGCATCGTAATGGTTGTATGATACATTCAGTAAATCATAGCTCTGGCTCCAAGAGATGGCATTTTATTGATGAAATAAGAAAATACTGTGAAGTCAGTTGCCTTATTACAAATTCAAATTTCGAAATGTAGAAACAAATTGCAGATGAAAAATAGACTAAATAAATAAAGCCCGTCATGTGTAGTAGCGATGGAGACTTTCGCCATTCCAAGCTCTTGGCAAAGTAAGACCATCAACGGTCGATAACTTAAATGTGCCATTTTCGAGCTTTCATTCAATCACGTCCCTTCCCACGTTGGTTTCATGTGCGAAGGAACCGGGTAGATTCTTTTGAGGACAAGATCGCCGAGTTCAAAGGTTCAGGGTCGGACCTTGGCACTGCATAATTGGGAGACTCGAATTCGGTATGCACTACCCTCAAATTAGCCTCTTCGTGCTTCTCATCCAATAAATCCAAAGATTCAGCAAGTAGTATGACATTTATCTTTGGATCATAATAAGTCACATGATGAGAAGGTACTTCCATCTCGACTGGAATAACGGCTTCTGAACTGTAGAAAAGAGAGAATGGTGTGTGTCCAGTCGTGGACTTGTGGTTGTTCGGTAATCCCACAGAGCCATAGGAAGTTCATCAACCCACTTGCCCCCGGCCTTTTCTAGTCATTGCTTTAGAATAGACTTGATAACCTTATTAATAGCTTCAACTTGGTCGTTCGCTTGAGGGTGTGCAACTATAGAGAATTTCTTCTGAATGCGGAATCGTTGGCAGAAATCCTTATATTCAACCCTGTCGAATTGGGTTTCGTTATTAGTGATGATGGTATGTGGGAGACCAAATCGACAGATAATGTTGTGGACTACAAAGTTGATCACCTTCTTCATCGTGATTGTAGCAAGAGGTTTAGCTTCGGCCCACTTGGTAAAGTAATCAACTGCGATGATGACATACTTAGCTCCACCTTTGGCCAGAGGTAGAGAGCCAATGATATTGATGCCCCATACTGCAAACAGCCATGGACTGACTATTTGGGTTATCTCAGTAGGTGGGGCTCTAGGAATTCGAGCATGCTTTTGACATTTATCACATTTCCTTGCGTAATCTTCCACATCACGGTTTATAGTCGGCCAATAGTATCCATACCAAGCACTTTCTTAGCTAAGGCCCGCCCCTCGGTGTGATCGCCACATTCTCCTTCTTGTACATCACGTAACACTCACTTAATTTCATCGTGAGCGATACACCGGAGTAAAGGAATGGAGTATCCTCTTCCATAGATGACTCTATTCTGAATAGTGAACCGTGAAGCTTTTCGAAGAATCTGTTTCTTTTCACTCCTACGCTCTGGCAATGTTCCATGCTCGAGATAATTTCGGAATAGAGTCATCCATGACTCCTTATAGGAAACAACTTCCAACACCCAATCTGTCTCCATTCGATCGATGCTCGAGAAGGATAAGATCTCCACAGGAACAAGTCCCATTCGCCTGAACTGGCTAACTTTCCTAATGAATCGGCTTTCTGATTTTGCTCTCGGAGGATGCAGTAGATAACATAATAATCAAAATTGATTAAGTATCTCCTGGACCCGAGCAAGGTAAGCGGCCAGTCTTCAATCTTTTGCCTGATACTCCCCCAAACTTGACACACAACTAATTGTGAATCACAACAAATTTCCACAGCAATGATTCTCAAATCTCGGGCGAGTCTTAATCCGATGAGCAGTGCTTCATATTCGGCTTCATTATTGGTCGCATGAAAATCAAACTTTAAAGTAGAACATATGGATTGACTTTTGGGGGTTTAAAGTACAACTCCAGCACCCGAGCACCGGTTGTTCGACGTACCATCAGTATGCAGCTTCCAGATATACTCGGGAGGTTCACTGGTTTCAGGCAAGTCCTCCAGGATAGTAAATTCGGCTATGAAATCTGCTAGGACTTGTCCTTGAATAGCTCGCCTCGGAGTGTAAGTAATATCAAACTGGCTCAATTCAATATTCCACTTGAGTAAACTATCAAATGTGTCAAGCCGCATAAGGACCTATCGTAACGGCTGGTTGGTGTAAACGATAATATGGTGAGCTGGACATACGGACGAAGCTTCCTTGAGGCAACAACAAGATAATAAGCCAACTTCTCTAGCTTCGGATAATTTCTCTCAGTTTCGGTTAGTCGTTTACTAATATAGTAGGCCAGTTTTTGCACTCGGTCTTCCTCCCAAACTAGGGCAGCACTGATCGCATTTTTTGATACCGCTAAGTAAAGATACAATTCCTCGTGATCGACAGGCTTTGACAAAATAAGCGGTGTGGAGAGGTGTTGAATTAGTGCTCGAAATGTACCCTCACATTTCATGGCCCATTCAAAATTCTGTTTCCCTTTTCGAATCAAATCGAAGAAGGGAATGCATTTGTCGGTGAATTTTGAAATGAACTGCTCAGTGCTGCTACTTTCCCGTTGAGGCTCTGGACTTGCTTTATGGTTCTTGGAGTCTCAAGATTTTAATCGCCTAGATCTTTTCGGGACTGGCTTCAATTCCTCGAGCATTGACGATAAGCCTAAGGAATTTTTTGGATGCAACCCCAAAGTGACATTTCAATGGGTTAAGCTTCATTCTATATTCTCGAAGGATATTAAACATTGAATCCAGGCCTTTAATGTGATTAGTGGAGAATCATGACTTTACTAGCATATCGTCTACATATACTTCCATGGTCTTTCCGATCTAGTCAGCGAACATTCGATTGACTAGTCGTTGGTACATTGTCCCGGTTTTCTTTAGTCTAAAAGGCATGACTTTGTAGCAATAGAGCCCCAGATCGGTTACGAAGCTGGTATGTTCCTGGTCGGGTAAGTGCATGGGTATCTGGTTGTAACCGAAATATGCATCCATGAAGGGTAGGAGTTCATGCCTAGCCGTTGAATCTACAAGCTGATCAATTCGGAGAAGTGGAAAACTGTCTTTGGGGCAAGCTTTGTTCAAGTCTAAGCAGTCAACACACATTCTCCATTTCCCATTTATCTTTCGGACAAGTACGGGATTGCATACCCACTCCAGGTTCTTGAATAAATCTATTCGATTTTAACTTATTTACCTCTTCTTTAATTGTGGCAGATCTCTTTGGATCCATACCATGCCTTTTTTGCTTGACCGGGATGTATCGTGGGTCAATATTCAACGTGTGGCTCGCGATGTCCGGCAAGATCCGACACATGTCAGAATGTGTTTAGGCAAACACATCAAGGTTTGCCTGAAGAAATTCAACCAATTCCTCTTGCACTTGTTGGCTTAACCGAGACCTATTCTTTATCATTCTAGAACCATCTCTATCGTCAATCGAGACATTGATTGTCAGTTCGACCGGAGAAGCTTGATGTCTTTACACATCTTCGCTTTCGTTATCTCTAGGGTCAAGATCTCTTTGGAATTGTTTGGGGTGGCCTGAGCCCAGGCACCAATTGTCAATTTTCAACAAAACGGACACAGAGAGATTCCTCTACGCCCTTTCCTTTCTCCTTTCATTGCACCTCGCGCAACTCAGCAACATAACAGGGTCGTCCAATAGCCTGATCTTTGGAACGAATCCTACTCCATGATCGGTGGGGAATTTTAGAGTCAAATGCCATAAGGAAATGGCTTCCCTAAATTCAGCTAGGGCCGGTCGACCCAAGAAAGAATTATATGGCAAATCTATGTCCAAAACAACAAAATGCAGTTCGGTCTCTCCAGCATTCTCCAACTCCTAACTCCACTGGTAGTTCCACTACTCCAGTGGGTATAGTAGCACTTCCATTGAAGCCATAAATTTGAGAATGGAAAGGCTTCAAATCTTTAGCCTCCATCTTTATTTGGTCATAGGCTCGCTTGAACAAGGTATTCACAGAACTTCCACTATCAACCAAGATCCTCTTCATCCAAGCAAGACCTACTTGTGCTGATATAACAAGTGGATCGACAGTTGGGGCTTCGACCCTGTTGGCATGTTTCGAAAGACGATGTCGTCAGTCATCGTCCTTTGTTGCTTGGTAGGAGCCCTTTCATCCAAATTGCTACAACACTCAAAGCTCGCATGCCTCGCAGAACTGGCATACAACTCCATTTCCTTCCTACTTCGATCTGCTGGATGAGGACCACCACTTATAATATTTATCACTAACCTCCCGTCGATACGAGCGGGTTCCTCTTATCTCGCCTGATTAGGTACATGATTTTGATCCGATAGGCCTGCACCTCCAGACTGCGTCGCCCGCACAAATTGCTCTAACTTCCTCTCGCATATCAATTTTTCGATGAGATCTTGCAAATGATGACACTCATTTGTATTATGACTATAGCTTTCATGGAATCTACAAAATTTCTCTGTTTGGATCTATCTCTTCGATGATTACTTCAAAGCAGGCTTTTTGTACCGAATAGTACTATAGGTTTGTAGATATACATTTTCCAATGACGTATTCAGGGGAGTATAATTATCAAACATAGGAGCCCTAGGACCACGGTTCTGATCCTATTTCTTATTCTAATCTCCATTACCTTTTTGCTGAGTCAGTTTATTTTGTATATTCAACTGGACTTTTCCGAAACTCTCCCCGGATTGTTTAGCAGCTACATTACTTTGAATTCCTTCCATGCTAGGCCCCGCGTCATCCCATTTCCTAGACTGTTTCGCATCCTCCCTTCTCAGGAATTGGGCTTCCTTGGAATAGAAACGGTCCAATGATGCAAGGGGTTTTCCGGCCAACCAGTTGTCGAATTCAGTATCGGGTCAATCCCCTTAGTCAGTGCCATAAGAATGGAGTTATCATTAAGGTTGCTAATCTCAGCGCATACAGCGTGAAATCTTTCTAAATAACGTCGGAGTGTCTCCCCAGGAGCTTGAGTGACACTAGACAAAGTGTTAACATCCTTCAGCCTTGCGACATGCATGTGGAATTGTTCAACAAACTTTGTTGCCAATTGGTCAAAACAAGAAATAGATCGAGGTGGAAAACGAGTGAACCATATAGTAGCTATGCCCCTCAGAGAGATCGGCAAGCTTCGACATTTAACTGCATCATCAGCTCGTGCAGCATTCATCACCCACTCATACTTCAGGATGTGTTGGTTAGGATCAGAACTTCCTTCATAAACCGACAAAGTCGGCATCCGGAATCGCTGAGGGGGTTCAGCATAGAGTATCTCTTTAGTAAAAGGAGTATGACTCCGAGAGATTCCTTAGACTTATTAGTGAGGCCCTGACTCTCTCAGATCATTGAAAATTTCATCGTCGTTATATGTGGCACCTGAACATTTTGAGCATGTTGAGCCAAGGTGTGGTCGGGTTCCATAATGCGAGGCTGGCCGGACGCGGTCGACGGTCCAGGTCTCGCCTCCTTTTTTCTAAGTCTTCAGGGATATTAGGCTCGGGAGTACGTTGGCATTGGTTCGGATCTGGCCGATTTCGGGTATCGACTCTTGGTTCAATAGCAGTGGTGGTAGTGCGGTTGTCTATGACGTAATGAGGAATAGTACCTCCCTAGGAGGACGGTCCAGTCTGGTAGCTAGTTGACGGGCCAACTCTCGGTTGCCAAATGTTCAGCGCATGTTGATGTCCAATAGCTTGAGTGTAACTCCATCTAGCCGTGGGTGCATAGATCTATGATGGTAATCTGAAGAGGCTGGACTCTTGATGAAGGAATAAGAAGCATGATCTCTCCTGGATCACCTACGCCTTTGGCGATTCAGCTGATTGATCAATTCTGCATTGGCGTGCAGTTGTTCAGTAAGTTGTAGTTTACTCTGTGTCAACTCTTGCAGTTGTATCTGAAACTCTCCCCTGGTGACAGGGCCTGATGGATCGATGGTCGGGCAGCATTCTAATTTGTTGGAGGGAGTCGCGCAGGATTCTGTCGATCTCATCCTTTTGGATCTGCATCTGTAGAAGAGGTCCTTGTACTAACCATGATGGATGGTGAAGTTCTTTCCTAGATTTGATGCAAATCTGAATAGGATGGAAGAACTCTGAACTTGAGATCTAGATCTTCTTCTTAGATTTGTGCAATACGGTATCGATAGTAGATCCAATGAGCAGGAGAAAAACTATGTTTTCTTAGTGAAAGCACCAAAGTGTTTGTACCAAAATTGGACACAACACTCTTCGAAAGTATTTGAAGAGATAAAATGAAGAAAGTAATTGTAAAAAGAGGATTATCTAACAAACACTTCAAAAAAGATTAGAAAAACAATATGGCCTACATCCACTATAAAATTGATGACTTTATTGATGTTTTCTTACTGATTACAACTGATTACCATAGATTACAACAGTAAATTATGAGTACAACTGTGACCTTGGAGTGCAAAATAGTTTTGACAGAGTCTGGACGTAGTAGAGCTAAAAGGTTCCCTTTCTATAGGCTTTGGGATGCTATTTATAGGCGTAGGTTGCAAATATCTCACTCAGATCTCGGGAGACCTCTTCTGGCACGTGTGCGGGCCCACATGATCGTTCCCATGTGATTTGCACACGATCCGTGATCGATACGAACGTATTTCGTATCGATTAAGATTTGACCCAATCGAGTCAAAATTTAGCATGAACATTCTTTAGGTTGTACGTAAGCTCCTATGAAAATTTGGTGGCATTTGGTCTTGTAGATCACAAATTATGATCGATTCAAGCTTGTGTTTTCCCTAGGCTATCTTGTTCGTATCGATATACTTCGTATCGATCTGTTCGAATGCATACAAGTTGACGTGGCATTAATTCCTCCGATCGATCCACTTTTCGTGCCGGGTTGACTGCTTCCTTCATCGTATCCAACATCTAAGCCTTGTTCGTATCGATCTATTTCGATCCTGTTCGTGTTGATCTTAGCTGTTCTGTTCGTATCCATGGAACCTTTCTGTTCGTATCGGTCAACTGTATTACTTTGTTCATATCAATCGTCTGCACTTCTCTTGTTCATATTGATCGATTAAATTGCACTTCGTATCGATGGAAAGTGTTAATTTCGTATTTATTCATGGTCAATTGATCCGAAGCATGTTTGTAGCTCGATCGATACGAAATGGATATCTGTGTCACAGTCGATGGATACGAAGTTGGAGGTTTCAGATGGATACGAAGTAGACCCTCTCTGACTGGTGATCGATACGAAGTGCGTTTGTATGCCGATGGATTCGAACATGATTGACACGAATAAGGCCGATTCTCATGATGGATATGAAGTAGTCTACCATGATGGATACGAAGAGATACTCGCTGATGGATTCGAACAACAGATGAGGCCGAGACTTGATGGACACGAATAGATGGATGCGATTGTGATGAATTCCTTGACTTATATCGATCATATCTTGAGCATATGAACTTCGATTGACTTGAAATTTGGAACGTTGGCTTTCATAGCTTCGCTTGTCACGTCATATCAACTGTAGCTCGATCTGGACTCGAACAAAATTTACCGATATCCATAAGAAACCTGTGTATAATCGGTCTTCGGGACAAACTGTCTTTGGTTTTTAGCCAATTCCTTGGTGTCATGGCCTTGCCAAAAGGCTAGATAATAATCCCCAAATAAACCCTTCCTTCATCTAGGCCAAAAGGCCAAAATTTTCCTTTCGAAACCATTTGTATAAATCTTTCGAAACCATTGAAATACCTTTTCCATCAAAAGCTAAAAACCTTAGACATCCTCTCTTTAAAACCTTTAAAAGTAGCCTTCCAAAACCATTAAGGAAACCTTTCCTTAGACCTTTCGAAACCCTTAGGGAACCACCTCTTAAAAATCTTTCTTAAAACCTTTCGAAAGCATCAAAGTCTTAAACCTTTCGAAAGCATTTGGGTTCAATTTTAAAACATGTGGAAATACCTTTCGAGACCATTCAAAACCTTATCTTTCAAAATCTTTGGATTAATATTTTTAAAAATCTCTAAGGGTCACAACCAACAGGGTCGAAAGCAACTCTTTCGAAAGCCAAAAACAAAGCGAAGAAGTGATGGGGTCGAAACCATCCTTCTTGGAAGCATTGGAGAAGCGGTTGGGTTTTTGTAAACAAAGTATACTCTTTCGAAGGCATTGCTTCGGAAAGTAAGAAGCGATATAAAGGGATTCGATCTAGTCAAAAGCCTATATTTAAAAACAAAGGCGCAACCTCTTTAAATCCATTCTTTTTAAACCATTGACGTAGTTGAAAGCCAACTAGATCAAAAGCGGTTTATTCAAAACAAAGGTGCAACAATTACTTTAAAACCTTTTAACCATGTCGAACGCTATACGGTCGAAAGTTAAGCATGCACAATTTTCATTTAAAACAAAGTGGTGCTTTGACCTCCATCAAAATCCCTAGTTTCGACCTTGTACCTTCCGCCATTTATCCAATTCGCTACATACCAATGAATTAATACTGGGGCACAATGGTTGTGATGGTGACATAGGCGGAACCACTAAGTCGAAAGCCATCAAAGTCAAAGGCAGGTTGCCGAAAGTGGCAAAACAAGCTTTTTGGCATGAAAATCTAGTTTTTAACCTTTTTAAGTAATCTTTATAACTAACCTGCCTTGTTTGTCAAAATCTTATTAGTTGTAAAATTTTCTTTTCTAAGAGCATTGCTATAATTCCAGAAATAACCATTTAATTTATTTACAAAATGACCATTCTCCTTTTAAAAATAAATAAAACATTTCAGTCACATACCTTAAATAATTTTATATATTCATCAAAACACTTTGGAAAATTCTATAAAAATTCCGAAAAATCCTTTTTAATATATTTTCTAACATATATAAATTTCAGACCCAAATTATTTATAATTTAACCGTAAATTATTTATAACCCAATAAACCATTTTCTTCACTAGAAAATTAATAAAAAAATCTACATGAATTCTAAAAATTATGATAATTGAAACCTATCTCTAAAATATCATTTTTGATATATATTCTAAGATCGTAAGGCATTTGGATATCATCAAATAGGGGATTTTCATATCAAAACATATCATAAAATCTATATGAATAAGCATAAATTATCAACAAGCATATATAAAGATTTTGCCCTTCAAAATCATGGCTAAACTATGCAAGATAAATTCGGATTTTCTTGAAACCAAAAACATTTAGAAAACAAAGAGATGTAGTCATTATTCATCTTAGCTTTGTGATTTAGGGTATGAGATTTGATCTTGACTAAATGATTTGATTCTTCCTCTTGAAAATCCTAGCTTTATCTTCTCTTGAGATTGTTAATTGTGGCCGGCCTCTATATTTGTAATTTGTTTGTGAAAATATGAAACGAACGTATGGAAGCAAATTCCTAAGGGTTTAGGATATTAGAATGCTTTATTTCCTATTTTACCCCTGCTCTTTTTGCCTTAACACTTCATTCTTTAGTTCATTTGTTTATTCATTAACACTACTCGGCTACCCCTTAAATAAATCACAAATCTCAATCCATTAATCAATTTACATTATTTAATTTAATTTAGCTAATTAAATTCCCTAAATAACATATCTAAAAATATAGGGTGTTGTAGTTCTCTTGGAGGCAAAGGAGGACTGGAAAATGTCAAACAGGTTAGGGACAAAAAGACTTAGAATGGGGGCATGCGAAAGATGGATAATCAGACCAGAGAATGGAAACACTTTGGAAGATAAGACAAGTTTCCCTATTCACAGCTTACGGAGACTCCTGAATGAATCTATCTCCTTACTAGAAAACCATGGAATACGGTAAATCGAGGACTAAAGAGTCAATATAACAGTGATAGAAACCGTGAGAGTTGTATAAACTATAGACTATAGTTCCTCAACGGAATTGAGTATTTGTGGAGGAATGGGGGCAGGGTGTTGGATTCCCTCATGGATATCAAAGAATATCCTCCTACTAGATATCAAGAGATAAACATGCATGAAAAATTGTGAAGAAAGGAGTAATTAGACAGTAGAGCATAAACTTCCTAGTACCGTAGATAGGATTCAACTCCATCAGAGACAGCGGGAGACCAGGTCTAGCTCTTCCAGTGATAGTGGAGTGTATCTATGTCCCATTCCAAAGGCGGGTTCAGACATCCCTAGAGATGGTGGAGCATAGTCTTTTTATAAAACCCCAGAAACAGAGTCAACTTTACATGAAAATGAAGCAAGATACTATAGAGACTAAATACCCCCATGGAGTGTGAGGACAACAATGCAAAGTTATGACTTACTTTAATGAAAAATTTAAATGATATTTAATAAAAATATTCAAGGTGTAATAACATCAGGCCACATGACTATGTGATATTCACGGACTAATAGCTGGGAAAGGATGAATGTTCTTGACCCCCGTGAGTCGAATAGACCTCTTACCTTGTAGGCTAGACCGAATTGAAACGTACGTTACATAATAGTAGAATTGGAAATAGAAACAGAATTGGGAATCAGGACACTATGTATCCATAGCAACTTGCAAATGCCTATGAATCAAGCACTTTGGGAGTTCTAAGTTAAAGGAGAACAGTTGTCATACTAGTTAAAAAAAGAAAAAGGGTGAAGTATTTGCTTGATATGTAAGAATGCTATATGGTTAAGCACATCTATTGGAGGACAATCATGATGCTAACGATATGGAAATATTGGCTTACTCGGAAAATGGATCACTTTTGGATTTCTTTTAGTAAAAACTCACCCTTAAACTGGAATGAAGCAAGCAAAGTAATGTGCAGGGAAATTCCAGACCATACAGGACAATTTCCTATACAGAAGGGTCTTTAGTAATCCACTACTTAGGCGCACGACTGAAAGAGAGGTGTTAGTTCTAAAAAAGGATCAACACCCAAAAGTAGTTGTAGGGAACCTGTATGGCCTAGATCTAGTAGGTAACAATAGAAATCGAAGAAAAATTACTGGATGACATAAGATTTTTATAGTGGCTCAGCTATCTCTGGCTTACGTCCCATTTATAGGTTTATTAATTATGGTTCTAGGAGATTTTATATGAAATTATAGGCAATTAAAGTCACATGTACATGAAGTTAACAAGTTCGTAGGCGTAGATTGCCAAGAGTAGCTGCTTGGTGACTATTACGAGGAAGGAAGATGGTAAATATCCATGGAATCCCAGATCAAGAGTGAAGAGAAAAGAACAAGGAGAAGATCCTGTTTTGGTTGCACTATGGTTTGCATTTATAGGAAACAAATGTACCGGGTCAGAAGCCTGCTTACACTAAGGTCCAGGAGATCGCCTGAAATTGTACAAGAGAAATTGTAGGCACACGAGTCAAGGCCATAACTCGGTACCAACCTAAGTTATTAACTCGATATCGACCTATGGATTTTAGTGTAAGCTAAAAAAAATCCCTTGCTTTCCTCTTCCATCTTCTATCCAATGTATTTTAAGCTCTTTTCTATCAACATTGAGTTGATTCTAACGTTCTTCTTGATTGCACTTGATTATCTTACTTTTTGGGTTTTCTTCTCATTAATCTTGGAATTGGTCATCCAAACTCTGGGGAAACGACTTGATCATGAGTAGTTGGAGCAGTTGTTGGAAGTATGGAGATTGGGATGTGAAACGGGAAGGAACGATAAGTCGGTACCGACCTATGTAACTTAGTGTCGAGTTATATCCTTAGCCCCAATTCCTTTAAGATTAGTTATGTGGCTTCATATCATGATTCTAGATAGTTCTAATCACGTTAGAGCGAAAAATGAAGGTGAAGACCACGTCGATGAAAATCATGAGCTTCGAGGTTGCCCTGACTTGGTGTTCGACCCAAATGGTTTGTATGTTTTCTTAAGGCCTTGCTTGAAGTTGTCCAAAGGTTGGAGTGCTTCGAGTCCTGCCTAGGAGTTTTGTGTGTCTAACCTGAGTTCTGCTTGGTAATGATTGCTTAGATCCCGACCTAAGAATTTTGTTAGTTTGACTTGAGTTCTGCTTAGTAATGATTGCTTCGAGTCTGACTTGAGAATTTTGTGATTCTAACACGAGAAAAATCACAACCCAGTATTGAGTTGTGACTTATAAATCGGTACTGAGTTGACCCTGATTTTACTTGGGTCTGACTCTATGTCATATTTTGTTGTCTTTCTATTTCTTAACTTAGGTTTTTCTTCATTTTTCCTCAGTTCAGACAGGTATGACTAAGGTCTGACCCCACGTGCCAACTTGAAAAACTCAAGTCAACCTTTTTCACTCATTTTTTGATATCTCCTTTTTCTTGCCTTTCTATGATGTTTCCAAAGTCCTTGAATTATTTTGTCTTTGGTTTGACGTTCTAATTTCCAGTGGAAATCGCTTTATCAAAAACCCGAATAAGATTTTCCCTCTCAAAGTATGCTTCCATTGAAAACAAAGCGTGCTCCGGATCAAGACAAGTTCTAATTTGTTTACTCTTGATTCTGAATAATTGTTCAGAAGCTGCTTTGAAGCATTGCTTTTTCTGGTAGACATTCCTTCTATCGTTTTGCATAGTAAAATTTCGCTCTTCATTCTTCATGCTAAGCATAAGATCTATGCTCTAAAGATCGTTGCATGCCTTAGATGAGCAAGCTCCCTTCTTATTGTGTATTTTTTTCAATTTTGATTTTCTACTGTCATCAAGAGCATTGTCTTCGGGACCTTCTAGTGCCAAATCCTTTAGGTCATTGCCAAGGGCTTTCAGCCCTTGATTTCTACCAGCAGTCGAGTGAAATTCATTTAAGGCTGGAAGAATGGCAATTTCTATGGCGATGGTGATGATGGTGGTAGTGCAATTGATTGCTTCTTAGTCGATATAGTCGAAGTTTGATTTGCACTTGACCTATGACGGATCTCAAGCTTGTCATAGCTCGTATTCATGTCGCTTTGGAGACACGTTCGACTTTCTATCTTCGCTAACTTCTATCAATCAAGGGCTGTTCTTATATTTCTGCTTGCATTCCAATAAGATGGTTCGCTTCAAGAACGGTGGCGTTGGATGATTCCATTGCTACGCTTTTTCTTTTGCTTCATTTCCCATGTCCTTGGAAAGAAAAATCTTTCCATGTCAGGGTGGACAACGATCGAGTTATCGATCATTCATCTATGACGGATAAGTTCGAACATATAATATCATTATATGACGCAGCTCGTTTTTCTAGCATGAGCAATCTATCTGCATAGGATGGTCCATTTGCCGCATATGGGACACAAGACTTATACTGCATAAATTGACAGTTCTCACTTGCCCCAGTCAATGCTTGGAATTTGATTGGTCGACATTCGTCGACATCCTTTGGACTTCAAGCATTGGTCACATAGGTTTTAATTTTTCAAAATAAAACATACATGATAATGTTCAAGGTCAAGTTTCTTCTTTAGATTGACTCCCCGATCACCTCGCTTCAAATTTGGTGATGGTATGTCTACTCCTCTTGGAGCTGGGTCCTCGATAGCTCAGGCTTCACCTTCTATTCCTGTTATGCATGGACAATCGATCATGAATGGATTACAAGGCATATTTTCTTTTATAGAGTTGTTACTAAATCCGCCTCCTCCTCTAAATGAGTATATAGCCTTTAGGTCTTGGACAAAGAGACAAGATCAAGTTGGAATCTCTTGAAGCTTGCTGGCCTTTAAGTCTTCCTTTTGTTTATATAGTCCATACCCTTTATTTTTTCTTTAATTAGGCCATGTTCCTTTCAACCAACTATTAGTACTGAATAATCCCAATTCGTGCCAATCCTGATTGTCTTGGAGCAGCAGTTCGGATGTGCATCCTCTCTTTTTTGGTCTTTGTCATGAAATAAATCCTATTGGCAGAACCTATCTTTTAAAATGCCTATCTGTGGGAACTTACAATAGCTAAATGTTATGGGGAGAATGATCCAATTACGCACTGCCTAAGTGTGTTTTCTTTATCCAGATCGTGGATCAGGAAAATCCAACGATACCGGCGTTAGATTTCTTTATGATTATCCTTGCTTATTTTCGTCCAAGCGTGTCACACGTAGCCACTAGCTTTATCGTGGGAGTTCAACCATGCACTTGTTTTGATCTTCGAATACCGGCACGTGAATTTTTCTATTTCAAGCATCCTTCTTTACGTTACCTACTTCTAGAAATGGTTGATTCCTACAAGCTGTGGTCGAATAATCCCATCGATTTATATGTGGTTATTCTTTCCCGACGTCGCCTGTCTTTAGGCGATGGCAAGTCCCAAATGATTTGGGTTGAGTTTCCAATAGCCGACTTTCATTGTAGATAGTCAAAGTTCCACATTTCTTCCTATCATCGAGGACAATACCTGGAACATTTACCCCTCATTCATATGTTTCCATTGTGAACTAAGTCCTATTCACAAAGTTTTCTATCGTGAATCCAGGCATTAGCATGAGTTACACAGGCTGGGAAAACTATCTGATTGCCCCTGAAATCTTTTTGCTTCCCTTGTCATGGTCTTGGATTAGGAAAACCTGATAATACCTGTCTTTAAATTTTTGCAACTATCCTCGCCTATCCTCGAACGAGCGTGTCCCGCATGGTTGCTAGCGCTATTGTTAAAGTTTGGTAAGGAATTAGCTTCGATCTTTAGAAACTAGCACAAGAATTATTTGATTTCAATTATACTTTATTGAAATTGTCTATTTCCATGTAACAATAGAAATTGATGAAGGCTGGTGATTACACCTTTTCGACTTTGCCAATCTTTGACGGTAGCAGATTTCTAAAGGTTGAGGCTAAAACCCAATCGTGCATCAGTTTCTATCTTTGGAAATTGGCACACCAATGACTATTCTAAGCCTTTCGATACTAAGAGGTACCTC
Source organism: Allium cepa (assembly GCA_030765085.1). NCBI lineage: Eukaryota > Viridiplantae > Streptophyta > Magnoliopsida > Asparagales > Amaryllidaceae > Allium > Allium cepa. The sequence continues at coordinate 1,026,919,656 of CM060937.1, read as the reverse complement.
TCACTATCTACATATTTTTGCTTACTACTTCCATATCTCTGTCTGCCTTCTTCTTTGTGATCATGGCAAAGACAGGTTCTTGAAGTTTAGGGTCAGAAATCATGTTGTAATCCATTTTCTATCTCCAAAAACTAGCACATCGGTGCTTCTATTTTGAAGATCATCCTTGATATTGCCTATCTCTGGGCAATAGCTGATATCTTCTTTATGTTGCCAATCTTTGGGCAGTTTCGGATTCTAGAAAGTTGGGATGATGATTCGATCGAGTTACGGTTCTTGACTCTAAAAGCCGGTGTATGTATGATTCCATTCTAGGGTTTCTCCTTAGCATCGCCATTCTTCGGGTGATGGCACATTCCTAGAAGTTGGGACCGAATGATTTGGTCGGCCCTTAAGTAGGTTATCAATTCTTCTAGCCATCACTAGGCTTCAGACGATGACACATTCCTGAAAGTTGGTACCGAATGATTTGGTCGGTCCATACGTAGGTTATCAATCCTTCCCGTGACCAAACTTCAAGCGAAGGAAAATTCCTAAGGGTCAAAGCTAAATCATATGATCTGTTCCTGGTTTGGTTTTGAGAACCTTCTTGCTATTTCTAATCTTTAGGCAGTAATAGATTCTATAAGATAGATTTTGTTACCAAGTCTCCTCATCACCGTTTATGTCTAGACAACGATATATTCTTAAGAGCTAGGCTTTCCTTTCCCTTGTTAACGCCTATCTTCGAGCACTAATGTGCTCCTTCTAGTCTCTGACCAGCAATGACTTTCTAGAGTCGGCTTCTCTTTCTGACATTGCTGGGGCAATATCGGTTCTCAAAAAGTAGGATATTAATGTGACATTTGGTTCATCGGTTTGGACCTTCCTGATGTTGCAGTAGCAACTCTAGTTCTCAAAAGTCAGCGATCGATTTGACTATCAAGCCATCAGTTTTGGAACTTCCTAACGTTGCGGTACAATGTTGGTTCTCAAAAGGTGAGGGATCAATGTGACCATTGACCCAACGGTTTTGATCTTCCCGTCGCTAACAGTTTGAGGGCCACATCAGTTTATAGAAAGTTGGGATTGATTTTCCTTATCGATCACGTAGTTTGTGTCGATTATCCCCATTGACTTTGCAGCTAGGACCTTTTTGATCTTCCCAGTCGTTGGGCAACATCGATTTTAGGAAGGAGTCGATGTGACCGTCGACCTGGCGCTTTAGACCTTCCCGATGTTTTCAGTCTTGGGACAACACCGGTTCTTAAAAGATTGGAGATCGATACGAGCTGTTGCTCTGGCAGTTTTGACCTTCCTCGATGGTTGAGGCAACATCAGTTCTCAAAAGCTGTAGGGATCAATACGACCCATCAATCCAACAGTTTAAGCCTTCTTAACGTTGCTATTCTTGGTACAACACCGGTTTTCAGAAAGTTAAGGATCGATATGTCCCACCGATCTGGTAGTTTTGACCTTTCCGATGTTACTAATCTTAAGACAACGCCATTTCTTAGAAGATTGTGAATTGATATGACCCGTTGATCTAGTGGATTTTACCTTTCTGACATTGTTAGTCTTAGGACAACGTCGGTTCTTAGAAGGTAAAGGATCGATATGACCCGTCGATCCAATGGTTTGTAAGACCGCGCTCCTTGTCCATCATTCGAGGATAGACGACTGTCTTCTCGCCTGTGTTTCCAACTGCGTGGCCTAAGAGTTTTGCTTTCAAGAACACGGTTCCATTGGTTCAAGAAGTAGAATTTATTAATCAGTGGAAGAAACAAGTCCAGCCTATTTATAATGGTCCCGTGTCTCCGAGTGGATTAATTACGAAAGGAAATTAGATAAGGACGAAAGAAACAGTATTGTTTTAGGTTGTTGCTTCATTTCTGCATACAAGCTAACTTGAAGGTTATTTAATGACCATTTTTTCATTAGCTCGCCCGGGCCCCTCTCCTCTATGTCTAGACAGTTTTCCTTAAGCATGTAGACCTAAGGGTCTTGCCGTTTCTCCACCATTCTACGGTTCCTTAAAACACTTGTAGAGGTAATTTTTCTTTATCAACTCCTTGATTAAATTTCTCAAATGTTAGCATTCATTAGTGTTATCCCCGTAGGTTTCATGGAAGCAACAATACTTCCAAGAATATTTATCTTGCTTAGTAGCTTCCTTCCTTGGCAACTCGTTATATTGCTTAATTCATTGAGTGGCAAGGTGTGTGTGTATGTGTGTATTCTCTGGTGTGTCATTCAAGGGCATGTAATCTTCCATTCTGACGTTCTTTAATTGTTTCATATTCATGTCATGCCCATTATAAGAGTTTTGACTTCTTTTCTTCTGATCACCAGAGTTTCCTACGTTTACAGCGATGTTGCTCTGGATTACTTCCTTCGATTGTTCATCATCATCCTTTCATTCGGTGAGCCTGCTTCTTCCAATCATAGGAATCAATACTCCTTTCAATGAAATTCTTCTATGGTAGTGGGTTGCTTTATCTTTAACCATCTATAGAAATCTGTATCCAGGTGAATGCCTTGGACTAAGGCCATAAATACAAAATCCTACTTTGGATCGCTAACTTCTGTAACAACGATGGTAAATTGGTTTAAGAAAGCTTTTAAAGACCGCTTAGGTCCTTAAGACAAGCTAGATAGGGACATCATGTCTTTTGGTTGGGTAACATGGAGCCTGAACTGCTCCAAAACTTCTTAGCTAATGCGTCAAAAGTACAAATAGACTTCGATGCGAGCCTAATAAACCACATGGAAGCGACTCCTTCCAAGTAGATAGGGAAACATCTATAGCTAACACCATCCGTAGCTCTAACGCCATCCGTGTGCCATCCATATTTGAACAAGCGTTGTCCAACATCTGTAGTCTCATTATATGATGGTAGTTAGCACTGTGAACTTTCTTGGTATTCCCTGAGAATGTTGTTCATGAAGGAAGTCTTGGTCAGAGCAAAACCCCGGTCCTCGTCCTTCCTTCCTCTACTATCCTCAACCAGTGGCTTCACCATGTAAGTTATGTACTCTTCACTGGCATGATACTCCATAAAATAACTACAAGCAGCTTCATCGAGTGTTTGGCTCCACAAACGGTTTCAACTTGTGTAACTGACATCTAGGTTCTCCATTCTTTAGGAGAACCACTCCTATGGATTCCATTGTCATCTGGTTAATTGAGCTACAGTTGTTTGAACTCCGTCTCCTTCAACAGCATCATCTAGCTCAAAATCATGTTCATCAAGCTGCAGGTTACCTTCCTCGTCAGAGATTAATATAACATCATCTTCCAGGGCGCCACCCCCTTGTAAATTTCTCTCGGTACTGGGAGGATTTCTCTTTGTACCAGTTGATTTTCTTATGAGGGAAGCACTCTTGTTTTCTCTTGCATGTTCTTTAACCGCTCTAGAGTTTCCACCTTTATAGTTTTGCTTTCCATCTCTCCTGTTTAGGTGTCCATCTTATCCATCATAGCTTTTTGACTATCTGTCATCTTTTGGATAATTTCATGAATCATCTTATTAAGCTCTCCTCTAGTAATAATTTCCTATTGAGTAGAAGATTTTGGTATTGCGTTTCCATTATTGACATCCATTTGGTGATTTTTTCCTTCATCATCATTAGGCACTGCTCCTACAGAACTTTCGAAAGCAGATTTTCCTTTTCTGGGTGTCATTGATTTTCAACAGCAAGTTCTTAAACTTCCTAGATTCTCTGGATCTAACTATTGGATCTCTCCAAATTCATAATAGCAAGCTTTATCTAACCCTGGATTTAGTTCTCTTGGTGAAAGCACCAAAATATTGATGCAAAAAATAGATCAACAACCAAGAATGAGTTGTAGGGAACCTATAAGACCTAAATCTAGAGTAGAAATCAAAGAAAATAATAGGGAGACAAAGATTTCTATAATGTTTGCACCAAAATTTGGCACAAACACCCAATAGAGTTGTAGAGGGATAAATGAATAACATAAAACAAAAACAGAAAAAACAAGTAATTAGATAACATAAAATAAAAGCAATAACAGGAACATAACAATTTATAGTCGTTCGACATTGTTTGCCTACATCCACTTTGAATAGATAGCTTTATTAATCACTTTGTAAACTGAGTACGATAGGGATCAGATGAAAATCCTTAGTTACAATAGAGTACAAAGCAACCGGGAGTGTAAAAGTCTTAAAAATGAATAATCAAGCTTGTATTTATAGAGGAAGATAGCGAAATATCGCCCTGAAAATTTGGCAGAAGGATCTCCAAAACCATATAGAACCATAAGAGGGATCACATAGCCAAATCCCAAGGAATAGGGATTGGTTCCAGTCCCTATTTTGGAGGAATTCGGAGGTGCGATCCCTATGGGAGCTTTCTTATGTTGCAATATGCTCAACCTCCAAGTTTCATGTCAATTGGGTTAGTAGAACTTGAGTTATTGCTCGACCATTGCTGCAAACTGTGTTGTTTCCTAATTTAGACTGATCCCTGTAGAGAAAAGAGGAATGATCTCTCTTACCCAATCCTTTTGAGTTGTGATCCCTAGGATGGGCTCCCTAGAGTCCCCACATTTTGTTCCCAAAATTTCATATGCACTATGACATTTGAATTTTGAGACATTGATTGTTTTCCATTGAGTTGCATTTGTTTGGCAGAAATAGACCAATCCTTTTGATTGAGAGGGATTATAGCTGATCCCTTTTCCACATTGAATTATATTCCATACTTAGAATGTTCTGTATAACATGTCTCTTGATTTCGTTCGACGACGACTTCATATTACCATTTGTACTTTAGTACTTGATCCTACAACCATCGCTTTGGACATACCGGCCTTGATGGCAGTCGAATCTAACTTGTCCAATCAGTTCGGATATAGCTGGAGAAAAATGTTGGATAATACTTACCCCAAAAGTACGTCTTATGCCGAACATGACCTATTTTGAATCGATGTAAGTTAAAGTCGTCGATAAGAAATGCGCCCATTTTTCTGAATCTCATTATCCTTCCATCGAATTATTTTTCCAAAGTGTTGTATCTCCCTTTGATCGTCATGCCACTTGGTCAATTTTCAATAGTATAAATTAAGGATTACATTTCATCAGTTGACATCTAGGTCCAGTTCTACAAGACTTGTAAGCTTTGGCTATCTAATCTAGTCTCGACCTTGAAAGTTTCAGGTTTGAATTCAATTTCTATCGATTTCAAAAGTTGAACTTTTAGAATTCACACGTGCATGTTCAGGTAGCGTTCATATTGTTGGCTCCTAAACACGTTTGCACGCTCACGTTCATTGCCAATTTTTATTGAATTAGATGAAATTTCATTGCATTTTATATTTATTTAACCGAACCCTCCTTTCCCTCTCTTTCTTTTATGTTTCATAGGGGCTGGCATTCCTCTAACCGAAACTCCCTTTTCTCCTTTTTTTTTTTAAGTGTTGATAGGGAGCATGTGGATCCCCAAGTCAAGGGATCGTATCCCTCCTCATGTTAGGAACTCAACTCTTTTGGCTTCGTGGAGAATGAAAAGGCAAGCCGATCCCTCTAGTCTCTTGTATAAACTAGCACTCTCCTTTCCATCCTTACTTTATTTCATTTCTTTTTCATTCGCCTTTATTTTCTTCAAGACCGAAACCTTCTTTCCCGTTTCCTTCAAACTCACTTTCAAAACTTCTCTTTTCAACTTGAAATCTGATCCCTTCCCTTACAACTCAGCACCACCTTCACCCTTAAATCCGGCGTTCTCTCTTGCTTCAGACTACCACTCCATCTTGGATTAAAATCAAAATCCAGCATCTCCCTTCGAGCAAATTGTACGTTAAACATTTTCGTGAGTACCCTTGCATTTACTCTTTAGTTTGTGATGAGATGACAGGTTTGGTAGAATTTTCTATTGCGAGCAAGGGTTAAGCTTGGAGAAGATGAGATGGATGGTAGCGAGGTAGGATTCGGTAAGGTGGTAGGGGAGGAAAGAGAGAAGTGAAGCATGTAGGACATAAGGGGATCGGTATTACTTTGAGTTTAGAGGGACCGGTGTAGAAGGTTGAAGTGGAGGATGAGAAATGTTAAGTATATGGATCGGTTGTATACTGATGTGGAGAGGTATCAGTTGTTAGTGAATTAAAGAAGGACTAGTTTTCAAGTTTGAAGAGGGATCATTGGTGGAGTACTTGCTAAGGGATCGGTTATGTTGGGTTTGGCATATGGGTCGGTTGTATTGGTGGATGAGGAATCGGTTGTTTGTGGATTTTGGAGTGGCGTGAATGCGGCTAAGTAATATGATGGTGGTGGTATGTTTGAGGATGGAAGGATCGGTCAACTGATTTTTGAGAGGGATCCGTTATTTTGCTTCATAAGAGGGATCGACTATTTTTAGATAGAGTGATTGGCTATGAGTACTTAGCCGATTCTAAGTTTTTTGAATTGAGATTAAACATTTCAGCAAACCAAACTATATCCACTTGCACGAAAAATCATAAGCAATCCTATTTTAATGAACTTTAACATATAACGATCAACAGGATTTGCTTATCCAACTTTGAATTTGAAATTGAACAACTAAAATGTCGAGACTTGAACTTGAATTAAAACTTGACATATTGACTTTAACAATGGACTTCACACTTCGATATGCCGATGGTCGATCCTGAAGCTTACAAAACCGATCAATCTAAATGCCTGTTGAGAAAGTCAATGATGACAGTTGTTCTAGTCGGAATCTAAAGCCTCGTCACTTAATTTTGCTTTTAATTTTGAACTGTTTATCTCAACACTGCACCACACTAGTTTACACTTAGCGTGGAGAGATGATAAATTTTCTAATCTCGATTATCTACTGAGTTTAGTTGACATGGGCTTCAAATGATCAGAGCATTTATTCGTAATGCCTTCTGGACAACCTTCACAATGCCGAAGTCGAGTCAAGTTCTACAACTGTATCCGACATACTTTCCCTTGACCATCAAATTGAGAAACCAAAGGTTTTCGACCTATTGCCGACCTTTTCTCTGATGTTCCGTCCTTTTGGTGGAAGATATAAGTCCTGCCCCTACCACTATAGAAGGTGCTGTATTTTTGGATAACTCAACGGATTCCCAAGCCTTCAAAATTGGTGAGGCCGCTCTCCATAGACTATGCTCTAAATATAGGACTCCATTTGGAGATGTTCTAGTCCCTTTAGTGAATGACTGGGCTCATTTTCCCCCGGAGAGATATACGACTTGCAATAAATTCATATGATGGTCCGGATGTGTGCCTCCTTTTAATTCTTTTATCCTCATGATGTTAAATTAATTGGAAATAGCTTTGGCCCAACTGCATCTGGATAACTATGCTTTCCTTCATGACACTTTCTTACTACATATGGATGTTCCATTCTACTTGCCATCTCCTAAAGATATTAGGTTTATTTACAATTTTAAACGATAGATATGAAGCCTTTGTTATAATTTCCTCAAGCCTTGGCCCAACTGTCAAGTTCTAACTAGCACTTGGAACAAGCTAAACATTTTTAAACATGAATGGTTCTACGTTCAATGTCCACTTGGCTTCGCAAGGCGATGATTGGAAGGAATTAAGTGTTGTCTTTACTTTATTCTCAAATTTTTAACCTGAGCCTTATCCTAGACTAATAGATACTTTGAAAATTTATAGGAGTCCATCCACGACCCGAAGGTGATTGTTTTTCAAGAGCTATTTCTACAATTCATGCCACCCTAGTTGAGGATAGGGACATCGGACCCTTGTAACCGATGAATGGTTATCTCTTTTTGGGCCGTTAGAAGAAGGTCATGGCATCGGGTTTCCAAGAAGTGTTGCATTACCAAAGAATGCTGTGGAACGAGAAGGTGACACTAATAGCCCTGTCGTTCCCCAATCAAGAGGGCTCAACATGACACCGAAAAGGGTGAAATTAAAGGTAATGAAGAAAACAAGCCTAGCAATGCTCATGCAGGTCCGGGCCATGCGCCTATGATTGAAGCATCATAAGGTGCACAATCTCATATGTTAACAAGGAGAGGAAAAAGATCGCTTATAAACTCTGTAGGAGAAAAACGGCTAAAGAGCTCGAGTTTATCATCACCTCTATTGAAGAAGAGTCTTCCTCTCAACATTTAGAATGTTCGATGGAAGGGTTCTCGAATCTCCCAATCGCTGATGATATCATGACCTATGACTTCCCTAACATCAATACTAGGGGTCTCAATTCTCCTTTCAGGATTGGTGATGACATTCTTCCCACTGGTAAAGGAGAAAACACTCCTATGAGCAAGGCTACAATAACTTGTCTGTCAGGGTGATAGTAGGACACTCACAATCACGCACCGCTTCACCGCATGATTTTCGTCTATATTTTATCTTATGGTCACTTACACACTCTTATTTGGTTTGTAGGTGCTATGTCTCAATGTCATGCCTTCGATCCCTTGAGGAGCTCCTCAACACGGTATGGATCCAATAATGGTCCAGACTCTGGTAGGCGTCGAGAAAGAGATGATAGTTGGGAAAGAAGTCATTATCGAGGAAGTCCTCGTCTTCTAAACACAAGTCCCAATCTCAATCATATCATCAATAAGTTCAGCCTAATCTTCCTATACATAACAACGATCAAACTTCTTCTTATGCTCTCCAAACTACTGTGCCGCCCGAGCATTATTCAATTTTATCTGATTCTTGATAGCCCTGTAATCGTAGGTCGAGCAAACCCCAGTTGTTACTTCCAGTTGAGCTTTGACTGCTTCAGCTTCTAAGGCTTCCATAGTAGAAAGATTGGCTAAGCTTAAGGTTAATTTTCCAAAAATCTGCTTTGATGGGCTTGAGTTCCTTCCCTCCATCCATATAATTCCAGGGAGTGCTAAAGCGAGTTCACTTGCATGTGTCAATGATGTTTTTATGTAGAATGAAGCATCTAACATTTAGCCTAGAAAATTTCTGAGGCATCTACTAAGAGTTAACATGAAATTGATTTCCTCAAGCTAGAGACAATCCATGGTAAAGACATAATTAAATATCAAGATAATGAAATTTCAGAGTTGACAACGAAGCTAGCCATGGTAGAAAAGAGCGCTTAGGAAACATCCGAGGCGGTTGCTCATCTAGAAATGTTCACAAAAAGAAGTTGGATGCTACTCTCAACCACTACGGTGTGCTTGCTTTGGAAAAGGACACAATGAAAAAAGAGAAAAACACTCTTGCCTGCCATGTTTAGGAGCTCGAAGAATTCCCTAAGAAAGAGATGGAAGAAAACTTGAAGCTCGGGAGGAGTCTTAAAGATATTGCGAAGAGGCCGTCGAAGCTTGAGGAATGAAAATTAAAGTTGATGCACAACTCACTCAAATTAAAGTCATCAAGGAAGAGGCAAGGGAAGCTGGGCATGATGAAGCTAAAGGGCATAAGGAAGGGTATCTCGAATCGCTAGTAGAGGCTTGGGAATATATTGTTGAAATGAAGAAGAAAGCCCTTGGTGAAGCTTATTTAGATGAGGAGAAACTAGTATGGGAAATTCTTTACGGGAATGAACCTTTAGATCTTGTCGTGGCAAGGTTCCGATATTTTTTTTTAGCACCCTCCGGCAAAGAAAAATAATATAGCCAAAGCTTCAAAGTATGAACCCAAAGGTCCCTTCACTTCGAATAGCCGAAGCATCAGTTTCACTTGGCCCGAGATAGGATCCGAGATATGATCCGGACAGACCAGGTTATCAATCAAAGGTGCTGACTCATTTCTAGAGCAGAGCACTCCGACGGTAACTAAATGTCAGTCAGACACAGATATCCCACTTTACTCTCCATTATTCAAGAGATTTCATTTCTCATGCCCAATAGTCATGGGCAAATTTTCTTGTTTCCATGAATATCAGGTCTTTTGGGTCCCATCCAAACTCTTGGGAGTAGTGCCACTATGGAGCAACAATCGACATCTACCGAAGTTCCAGTGGCTATTGACATTCAAGGACCTGATGCTCAAGTAATCGGAGACTTGATGATGAAAAAGCCGACGACCAACAACTGCTGGATAAATCAAATAACATTGTAATTGCTAGTGCCTCCAAACATACCGATGAGCTCAGCGTGAAGGAGAGCATCGAGAAAGAGGAGTTATTGAAGAAAAAAACTAAAGCTAAACCCGTTGATGTGGACATCGATGATCCAAATCTCGTCCCAGTGCAAGTCATTCTACCCGATGAGTCGGGTCCGAAGAACTCCCTCCAAACTTTGAAAGCCCTCCTGCTGAATGCTATAAAGGATCGAAGAGAAGGATAGGCGGAAACTCTGGTGCTGCTACTCCCGAGAAATCCAAAAGAGAAAAGAGGCAAAAGAAAAAACCATCACTTCGGCTTAGTTTGCATATAGCTTATATAGCTATTTTTCTTCTTGTTGGCTATGATTGTGCGGGTATGACCCCCACTTTTGGATAAACTTGTACTATAATTTTCAAGTTCAAAATGAAAATATAAGTTTTTATTTTCTATCGAACTCTTATGTGAATTTTTTTAAGTAGTCGAGCTTTTACTTTTTCGTTCAATGTACTTGTAATTCGTTGCTCGTTAATTCGGATAATCATCCGTTAATTTTCACCCAAGGCCTCGATGTGGTCATGACCTTAAGTTGTATTAAGCACTGGGCTCGAGCCTTAGTGTTACGCCATCAGATTCAGCAGTTTGAGTGATTATACTTCTGCCCCTGGTCTTGGGTTTGTGGAGTTAGAGAATGGGCAATTGAGCTCCATATTTAGCGAGTTTAAAGTTTATGGAGTAGTGAGTGGTCGAACAGAAGTCATATATTTATTTATTCTCATATCCGCACTCGAGGAATAAGAGTTAGTTGGCAGGCGATCGGATTGCACCTAATTCCTATTTATACTCTAATCTACACTCTGAGGAATTAGCGTTGTTTTGAAAAATAGTCGGAACGTACTTTCCATAATTGATTGACTTTCCCCCGAGTTCGAGGTTTAGCTTTACGAGCATCGGTCATATCATGGTTGCTTTTGATTCATGTCTATCCCATCGCTCGGTAGGATTAATTTGGTTATCGAATGGTCAAATCACATCCATTCTTCATTAGGTATTCCATGGTTATGAGCGAGAATCATCAAATGAAGGTCGGACCATGGTCATTTTGTTTAGTTCAATTGTGAACTTATGTAAAAGGCTAGCTCCAAGCTCTGGGAACCTGCTCAGACATGTCAATATTAGTTAGTCGAGAATCGTAACTAATATGTAATGCTACAACAATCACAAATATGAAGGAAATTTCAAACTTTATTAGCAAAATGGAAAGGAATGACATAATTTGTCTTATTACATATCTGGAAAATCAAATGTTGAAGCAAATTTGGAAACTGAATACAACAGAATAAAAAAAGAATAAACTACGTGAAATAGCATCGTAAATGCTCGCTATTCCATGCCCTTAGGAGCATGGTGCCATCAACAATCGCTAGCTTGAAAGTTTCCTTCCTAAGCCATCATTCAATGACATATGGTCCTTCCTAAGTTGGAATAATGGGAGATGGGGTAGGAAAACCTGTTTCAAGACCAGATCGCCGATTTTAAAGGTTATAGTCAGACTTTAGTATTGTAGATCGGCGACTTGGTGTCAATGTGCAGTTGCCCTCAAATCAGCTTCTTCATGCTTCTCATCAACACAGTCTAGAGATTCTAAGAGGTGATCACTATTCGTTCTGGGATCATAGTTTGTTACTCGATTAAAAGGGACTTCGAATGCAACATGAATTACAACTTCAGAGCAGTAATCAAGGGTGAGCGTAGTATGCCCAGTCATAGATTTGTGGGTGGTTCAGTAAGCCCACAATGCTGTTAGGAGTTCACCCATCCACTTGCCTCTAGCCTTTTCCAAACGCTTCTTCAAAATGGACTTTATGATTTTGTTCACCGCGTCAACTTGCCCGTTTACATAAGGGTGAGAAACTACCACAAATCTCTTTTTAATATGATGCCAATGGTACAAATCTTTGAATTCAACGCTGTCGAATTGAGTCCCATTATCAGTTACATTGGTTCATTGAAGGCCAAGCGATAGATGATGTTTCAGATAAAGAAGTTGATTTCTTTCTTTGTCATGATCATGGCTAAAGGTTCAGCTTCGGCCCATTTGGTGAAGTATTCAACTGCCATGATGGCGTACTTCGCACCACCTTTCAAGATTGGTAAGGAGTTGATAATATCTATGCCCCATATGGAAAAGGCTATGGACTGACCATTTGTATGGTTTTTATCAGCGGAGCTCTCAGAACTTTTGTATACATCTAGCCCTTGTCGCATCGCTTACCGTAATCAGCAGCATCCAGGTTAGCAGTCGGCCAATGATAACCATAACAGAGTAATTTCTTTACTATGGTTTTCCCCTAGTGTGATTGCCACGTTCCCTTTTATGAACTTCCTTCAAGGCTCGTTTTGTTTCATTATAAACTATAGACAAAAGCAGAAGAATGGAAAAACATTTTCTATACATGACTCCTTCCTGAATGATTTGCCGTGAAGCTCTAGGGAGGACTTGTCGCCTTTCATTCCTTCGTTCAAGAAGAGCTCTCTATTGCAAATATTCTTTAATCGGAGTCATCCATGACTCCTTCTTAGGCTTAGTGTCTACTACCCAGTTGATTTTTATCTGGTTTATGCTCGAAGCATCTAGTACTTCGAATAAAATCAAGCCTATTTGTTGTGCATCCTTGGTGCTAGGAAACTTTGCCGATGAATCAGCCTCTTTGTTTTGGTCCCGAGGAATGTGCATGATGTCATACTACTCAAAGTAAGTCAATAGCTCTTGGATTTGGATAAGTTATGGAGCGGGTCATTGTCCTTTATCCTAGTAATCTCCCCTAACTTGGTATACTACCAACTGGGAACCGCAAAAGATTTCATAAGATTTTATCCCTAATTCTATAGCTAGTTTGAATCTAGCAATTAGAGCTTCATATTAAGCTTCGTTGTTTGTTACAAGGAAGTCAAGCTTTAAAGCGTAAAAAATTAAACGATCCTCTGGAGTTAATAGCATGATTTTGGCTACAAAACAATGATCCTTGGATGCTCCATCAATATACGTTTCCATCGAATGGTAGGGGCTCTACCGCTCTCTAGGAGATCGTCCTATGCGATGAATTCTTCTATAAAGTCTGCCAGTGGTTGCCCCGGTTGGCTCTCCAAGAGAGATAAGTGATGTTGAATTGACTCAGTTTGATATTCCACTTGAGTAACCTTCTAGACGTCTCGGGTCATTGTAAGACCTATCGTAACAGCTGATCGGTGTAAACATTATGGGATGAGCTTGAAAATAGGAGCGGGCTTTCGTGAAGTAATTAACAAGTAGTATGCCAATTTCTCTATCTTTAGGTAGTTCCTTTCAGCTCCTGTTAATCGCTTGCTAACATAATGGACTGGTCTCTAAATCTAATTTTCCTCATAAGTAGTGCGCACTTATAGCATGTATCGATAAGGCCAACTAGTTATACATGTCTTCGTGATCCATAGGCCTTGACAAGATGAGAGGCTCTTTAAGTGGTTCACCAATGCTCGAAATGCGTTTTCACAATCTTGCATCCATTCAAAATTCCTTTTCCCTCTCTTAATCAAATCTAAGAAAGGAATGAATTTATCAGTGCCTCTAGAAATGAATCCACTTAAGGCAACAACCTTCCCAATTAAGCTCTGTACTTGCTTGATGGTTTTTAGCACCTAAATATCGCGAATTGCTTGAATCTTCTCAGGATTAGCTTCGATTCCAAGAGCATTGACGATGGACCCCAAATATTTTCCCGATGCAACAACAAAAGAACATTTCAGAGGATTGATCTTCATTCTGTAATATCGAAGGATATCAAACATTACTGCTAAGTCTCTAATTTGGTCTCTTGATCGTCATAACTTCACTAGCATATCATCCACATATACCTCCATCGTCTTTACAATCTGATCTTTAAACATTTGGTTGACCATGCGTTGATGGGTTGCTCTAACATTCTTTAATTCAAATACCATTACCACATAGCACTACAATCCAATGTCCATAATGAAGCAGGTATGCTTCTGATCAGAAATGTGCATTGGTATTTGGTAATATCCGAAGTATGCATCCATGAAAGATAACAACTCGTATCCTGCAGTTGAGTCTACCAGCTGGTTGATCCTTGAAAGGGGAGCATTGTCTTTCAGAAACACTTTGTTTAAGTCCGAGTAGTCAATGCATGTCCGCCACTTTCCATTTTCTTTTCTTACAAGTACAGAATTAGATACCCATTTAGGGTAGAGGGTATAGTGAAATAAACCAAGTGCCTTTGAGCCTATCCACCTCCTCTTTAAGGGAAACAAATCTCTTCGAATCCATGTCATGCCTTTTCTGTTTCACCAGGACATGCCTCGGGTTGATATTTAATGTGTGGCTTATGATGGCCAGTAAGATCCCACGCATGTCAGAATAATTCCAAGTGAATACATCAAGATTCCCTCGGAGAAAACCAACTAGTTCTTTCATCATCGGGGGGTTGAGCTATTATACAACATTTAGGACCCGTGATGGGTCATCGTGGTAGACGGTGATGTCAATCATTAGCTTAGCCGGTGTAGTCTTGGTCTCTTTGGGCTCCTCCTCGTCATTTCTCGGATCTATATCTTTAAAGAACCGACTGTGGTGCCCAAGCCAAGGCCTAGGCATTGTTTGTCAATCTTAAGTGGTTTGGATATGAAGAGACTTGTCCACGCCCTTAATTTTCTCCTTTTGTTGAGCATCTCTCAATTCAATTACATAGCTGGCACGTCCAGTCGCATGATCACCATGCACAACTCCAATGCCGTTATCAGTTGGGAACATCAAAGTCAAACACCATGAGGCAAGAGCTGTTTGAAATTCAGCTAGGGCTGGTCGGCTAGAAAAGCATTATATGGAGAGTCAACATCCAAAATAACTAATGGCAACATCTACACTCTCCTTTGATCATCTTCTCCCAATTCCATGGGCAATTCGACATAACCGACAGCTTCGGTCGCAGTACCATTGAAACCATGAATGCAGGCTTTAGATGGTTTCAAGTACTTGGCTTCCATCCTCACTTGATCGTAAGCCTTTTTGGAAATTATATTTACCGAACTTCCACTATTAACCAAGATCCTCCTCACTAAGGTGGGTTTGATCTTGGTCGAAATGGCCATTGGATTGATCGTTGGTGCCTCCACCTTGTCTATATCTCTGTTCTTGAACACAATGTCATCTGCCATTGTACGCTGTCTGTTTTTCCGGAGGCCCATCATCTATACTCGAACAACATTCAAAATTCATATTCCTAATTGTGCTAGCATAGCGCTCCATCTCATGCCTGCTCTTACCATTTGGATGTAGTCCTCCAATTATTGTATTGATCACTAATCTTCCACCAGTCCGCGCAAGCTCCTCGGCCCTGTGTGATGCTTGTCCTCGGTTGGGGTCGAATGTCCCCTGCCCGCCATCGTATGGGGCTTTAAACAACCACTGTTTTTCTTTTTCGAATTAGTTTCTCAATAATGTCCTGGAGATGCCTACGTTAATTCGTGTTATGACCATAGCATTTGTGGAACCGATAATACTTTCCAGTCTGCTTCTCCATCGATTCTTTCGGAGCTGGCTTTCTGTACTGCATGGTGTTGCATGTAGACAAGTGACTATTCTCTAGAGATATATTAAGTGTTATGTAGATATCATACCTTGGAATCCTAGGCTTTCCTCTCCCGGGATCCCCTTCCTTTCTCAGTTTCGATCACCACCTTTCTTTTGTTCATTTGGTTTATTTTGGACATTTACCTAAACTTTTTCGGAACTATCCCCAAACTATTTAACTGCAATATTACTCTGCACTCTCTCTCCATTCGATCCTACAACATTATTCTTCCTTGAGCATCTAGCTTCCTCTTTCCTCAAATATTGAGGTACTTTTATGTAGAAACACTCCAATATCGATGGTGATTTTCCAGCTAACCAATTGCCAATGTCAGAATCTGGATTAATCCCTCTTATTACCGCAATCAATATTGAATTGTCACTCGGATTACTGACTTTTGTTACATCTACATGAGATCTCTCTAGTAATCTTTCAGCGATTCTCCCGTAGCCTGGAGTACGCTGGATAGGTACATTACATCTTTGGGGCGAGTTGCATGCATACGAAACTTCTTTACAAAGTTCATAGCTAAATTGTCAAATCTAGCGATTAACCGTGGGAGGAATCTTGTAAACCATATTGTTGCTATGTCGGAGAGAGAAATAGGAAAACGTTTGCATTTTATTACATTATCAACTAGTGTAGAATCCATAACCCATTCGTATCTCATGATATGCTATTTGGGATCGATTTTTCCCTCGTACGTAGGAATCGATGGCATATGAACCTCCTTGGAGACTCCGCATATAGGATATTGTCGGTGAATAAGGTATGGATTCTCGAGATCCTCCATCATAATTAGTTAAGCCTTAACACTTTATTACTAGCTGTCTAACCATAGCTGACAAGTCTAGCGTGTGGATAATTAGAGCGAAGAGGTAGTCATGGTCCACCTCATATGAATGGTCCGGTCGATGTCTACAGGCCATTCCATGCCTTCTTGGCTCAACATCCTCATGATGTGTATCACATACATTCACTTCATTCTCATTCCAAGGAGGTAATTGGTCTAATCCACTTAAACTCTAGCATCTGAATCAATCACAGCGACACCAGCTTGTGCTCCAACATGAAAAGGCAAGCTTCCTTCGTTAGAGGAGGGATCGACCCCCATCCCTATAGAGGGATTGGCACTGATTGCTCTCGACAAAATGAAGAAAGAGTGTTCCAAAAGCAGTGTATTAATTAGGGATCGAGCTAATGAGAATAATTCCCCAGTATATTAATTGTAGACTACTCTTAAAAGAAAGGAAGTCGGCTCTCACTCAGCTCCCTCCTAGATTTCTTGCATTGTTGATCTCTGAGTTGCTTCATTAGATCGGTATTGGCTTGAATATGCTGGTTCAACTGTCGGCGCTATCCACTAGCTCTCTTGGCAGATTTCGAAAATCAGCTCTTGTGATGGAATCAACCGGATTTTGTACATCAACTGGATTGGCAGCATTCACATTTACTAGTAGATTGCTCGGGCATCCCTGTTGGATGCTAGCATTTTTGCTTCGTACTACATTTTGAGAGGTAAATTTGGTGTTCCAAAGCATTGTTGAAAGTTTCCTTAGACTTTTGTAAATCTGAATAGAATGAATAAGGCTCTTGAAGATAATTCTAGATCTCTTCCGGGGATATATGCAATCCAGTAGCGGCAAAGGGATCTAAATAGGGCTGAGAATCTTCCTTCTCAGTGAAAGTACCAAAATGTTTGCACCAAAATTTAGTACAAACACCAAATAAAGATTTTGTAGAGAAATAAATGAATAATATAAAATAAAAACAAAGGGAATAAGTAATTAAATAACAGAAAATCAAAGTAATACTTGGAATACAATAATTTATAGTGGTTCGGCATTGTTTGCCTACGACCACTTTGAATAGATAGCTTTAATATACAATAGGGATCATATGAAAATCCTTATTTACAATAGAGTGCAAAGTAAGTAGTAGTGTAGAAGTCTCGAAAATAAACAATCAAGCCTGTATTCATAGAGGAAGATGGTGAAATATCTTCCTAAAAATTCAGTAGAAGGATCTCCAAAACCATATAGACCCATAACAGGGATCGAATAATCCAAATCCCATGGAATAGAGATCTGTTTCGATCCCTATTTTGAAGGAATTCGGAAGTGTGCTCCCTATGGGAGATTTCCCATATTGTAATATGCTTAGCCTCCAAGTTTCATGAAAATTGGGTTAGTAGAACTCGAGTTACTGGTCGATCATTGCTACAAAGTGTTGTTTCCTAATTTAGGCCAATCTCTATAAAGAGGACCGATCTCTCTTACTTAATCCTTTTGAGGTACGATCCCTGGGTTAAGCTCCGTAGGGTCTACACATCTTGTGCCAAAAATTTCATGTGCATTGGATATCTAAATCTTGAGATAGCGATTGTTTTCCATTGAGTTGCACAAGTTTGTTGAATTGGACTGATCCCTATGATTGAGAGGAATTATAGCCAATCCCTTTTCCATATGGAATTATATTTCATACTTAGAACATTATGTATAGCATACCTCTTGACTCCATTTGACCACGATTTTATATTACTATCTGTACTTGACTTCTGGATCACACAATCATCGCTCTGGACTTACTGGCCTTGACGACAGTCAAATCTAACTTGTCCTCAGTTCGGAAATAGCCAGGTCAAAATGCTGGATAACATATAGTGGTTTAGTAATCTCTGGCATACATCCACTTTGTTGTTTTATTGATTATGGATCCGAAAGAGTTTGTATGAGGTTACAGAGAACTGGAGTTACAAGTAAAAGAAGTTAACAGAAGGCCTAGAATTTCTAAGAGTAGCTGTCTAGGTGACTATTGTGAGGGAGGAAGATGATGTAGAGCCGTGGAATCCTGGATTTAGAGTAAAGAGAATAGATCAAGGAGAAGATCATGTTTTGGATGCGTCATCGTTTGTATTTATAAGGAAATAGAGGTACCGGGCCAGTAGCCTGCTTGAACTGACGTCGAAGAGATGGCCTAAAATCGTATAAGATAAATCGGAGGCACACGAGTCAAGACCATAACTCATACCGACCTATGTTGTTAACTCGGTACCAGCCTATGGATTCTAATGTATGTTGAACTTTTTTCCTTGTTTTTCTCTCCATCGACTTTGAGTTGATTTCACTGAACTTTTTGGTAACACTTGAATTATCCTGCTTTCTGCGTTTTCTTCTCATCAACCTTGGAACTGGTCTTCTAAATTTTAGGAAAAACGACTTGGTCATAAGTAGTTGGAATAGAATGTGAGAAGTATGGAGTTTGGAAAGTGAAACGGGGAGGAATGATAGGTCAGCACCATCCTATGTAACTCAGCACCGAGTTATGCTCTAAGCCCTAATTCCTTTAAGATTTATTGAATTGCTTTACACCATTATTCTAGTTAGTTATAATCACATTGAAGTGAAAAATTAAGGTGAAAACCATGTCGGTAAAAATCATGAGCTTTGGGTCGGGGATGCTGACTGGTGTCCGACCTAAGTTGTTTGAGCGTTTACTTCAGACCTTGCTTGGAGTCGTCCAAAGGTTGTAGTGCTTCGTGTCCCACTTCAAAATTTTGTGTGTCTGATTCGAGTTCTGCTCAGTAGTGATTACTTTAAGTCCGACCTAAGAGTTTTGTGAGTCTGACCCAAGTTCTGTTCAGTAACAGTTGCTTAGAGCCTGACATGAGGGTTTATGAGTCTAACCCAAGGAAAATCACAACTCAGTATCAAGTTGTGACTTATAACTTTGTACTAAGTTTACTTGGGTCTTACTCGGGTTTGATTCGAATTTGATTCCAAGTCATATTGTCTCACCTTCTAATTCTCAACTTAGATTTTCCTTCATTTATCGTAGATTTAGCTCAGGTATGTCTAAGGACCGATCCATGCGCCATGTTAAAAAACTTAAGTCGGCTTTTTTGCATATTTTTTGATATTTCATTTTCTAGCCTTTCTATGATGTCTCCAAAGTCATTGGTTCATTTTGACGCTCTAACTTACGATTGAAGTCGGCTTGCTCAAAAACCCGGTTAATAAGAGATTAAGGAAATATTAGATAACGTCAATCAGGGTAGTCAAGAAGACCGTATTGGAGGGCAATCCTAAAAAAGGAAATCTCACAGGTACGATCTAAACGGATGATTTGTAATAGATATGGATAGAGCTAAGTATGCAATGTTGGATGTGGATTACTTTATCAAGTATGGAGTTCCGCTCTATATGATCTCGAACAATGGGTAGCAGTTTAATAGTAATGAATCCGCCAATTTCTATCAGCTATACGGAATCAGGAAAAGCTTTTCTATAGTGCCTCACTTTTAGGCGAATGGATAGGTTGAAGAAGTCAACAAAGTTCTCAAAACCCTCACAAAGAAGCATTTGGAAAATGATAAGGAAGTTCGAATAGATTAGCTGCAACTGGCACTTTTTGAGCATTGCACTTCCCACGAAACTACAATGCAACATACTCCTTTTGCTCTGGCCCACGAATTATAGGTTATGCTACCCATTGAAACTACAATCTCATCTCATAGGAGAATCCAATAGTGGCTTAGAGGAGAAGTGGAATTGCTAAGCATGTCCCTATATCTGATGGAGGAGAAGCGGGATGAGAGTGCTTTAGAAACTGCAGCGCTCTGGTAAAGAGTGGTGAAACAATACAACTCTAGGATAGAGCATCGCCCGCTCTAGGAATGAAACTTACTCCTGGAGCGAATTTCCCCTTTCCTAGGGGTACCTTACCCAATCTAGGAAAGATAATATTTTTTGTAATATCCCTTATTCGGAGGCCCGAAGCTAAGCGCTACAGATGCTATGGTCATCCATAGTATTAACTTCCAGTGACCAAATACGGTAATGTTAATGGTATCCATAATATCAAAAACACATGAATATGAAATAAAATCATGGATTCCACAAAAATAACTTTTTTGATTACATTTCACAAAATATGTTTCATATTCCATTATATAATCCATAAATCGTTTCCCAGGTTCAAATAAAATATAATTATTACAAAATGTGCCAAGAGTGACATATGAAGATGCCCTTTTGGTTGACTAGAGTACTATATAGTCATAACTGACTTAATACAACACAGCGGAATAAAACAAAATAAAATAGCAACTCCTAATTAGCTATCTGTCGGCCACCTGCTCATCTTCGGAAGCATTATTCGCCAACCTACTAAAAACATGAAAATCCTCAAGCCTCGGCCCACTCAAATTAATTTTGAGCATCCAAGAGTTTAAGGGGAAAACATAAACTTCGAGTCAGACATAAAGCCTGGTAATGAATAATACTATACATCTCGGTTATCTGATATTAAGTGAGACCACGCCGCTTAGCAGAATGGGTTTCCAATCACTAACATCCTTTAAAAATATATCTTTTGCAAATCAGTTTCATGAGACCAAAACTGGTTTAAACTGTAAAGCAATATCATGTAAACATACATGTCAAGTAATCAATTAACTATTTGTTCGAATATTATAGTTTTGTTTGGCTAACTACTACCTTTGGCTGACTCGGGCCTACCAGACAATCTAATAATAATAATCTAACACATGTTAGATACTCCTCTTCTGGACAATCTATACCTAACTTATCTGTTAGAAAGTCCTCTTCTAGATGGTATGTCCCTAACTTATCTTCTCTCAAGGTTACCTAATCCTTTCGAAACCAAGCAAACCCTTCTTTATAACCTAGGCCGAAAGGACAAAATATTCCTTTTCGAAACCATTCATATAAACCTTTCAAAACCATTGAAAAACCTTTCCTTCGAAAGCTTTAAAAGCCTTAGGCATCCTTCTTTAAAACCCTTAAACGTTGCCTTTTCGGAATAGTTGGAAATCCTTTCATTTCAGACCTTTCAAAACCATTGGGGAACCACTCCTTAGTAACCTTTCTTTCAAACCATTCGAAAGAATTAAAATCTTTTAAGCAACAAACCTTTCGAAAGCATTTGGTTCGATTTAAAACATGCGGAAACACCTTTCGGAACCATTGAAAACCATCTCTTTCGAAACCTTTGGGTTCTACCTTCTACAAAGAAAAAGGTTCATAAAACATTTAAGTCGAAAGAACTCTTTCGAAAGCTATTCCTAAGTAAAGAAGTGAAGGCGTCGAAACCAACCCTTCTAAAAGCATTAAAGAAGGGGCTTGGGTTTTAATACAACGTATACCTTCCAAAATCGTTGGGTTCGAAAGATAGAAAAGCGGCAGTTAGGGGTTCCGACCCCATTCGAAAGAATTTACTTAAAACAAAAGGTGCAGCCCATTCGAAACCATTCCTTTAAAACAATTGACTTGGCCGAAAGCCAACAAAGTCGAAAGCACTTCCTTTGAAAGCAAAGCAGGCGCATTTTCAGTTTAATACAAAGTCATGCATCGACCCCATCAGAACCTATGGTCTCGACCTAGTACCTTTTGCCCTATTCGAATTCACTCTGTATTAAGTTATTGATACTATGTGTGTTAGTTTCGATGGTGGGGGCGGCAGTACTTGGTCTGAATCATGTGCCGAAAGTGGCGAAACATGCTAAATGCATGTAAAAACTGATTTTTGCTTTAGAAATAATTTATTTTCAACTAACCTGCCTCGTTTTTCAAAGTATTATTGGTTGCTAAATTTCTTTTCTAAAAGTACTGCCAATATTTTAGAAATAAATAGTTTAATTTGTTTATAAAATACCCCATTCTGCTTTTATAAATATATAAAACATTTAAGTCCTAAATATTAAATAATTTTATAATCTACCAAAAACTTAGGAAATTTTTATAAAATTCCAGAAAATAACTTTTAGTTTGTTTTCAAACATATATTAATTTCAGACCCAAAACATATATTATTTAACCGTAAACAATTTTAAACTCAATAAATCATCTTCCTTACTAAAAAATTAATATAAAATCCACATTAATTCAGAAAATTATGAAAATTGAAATTCATCTCTAAAATATCATTTTTGATCAAGATCTAAAATTGCAAGGTATTTGGATGTCATCAAATAGGTTTTTCACATTAAAACATAACATAACTCCTATATGAATAAGCATAAATCATCAACAAGCATATATAAACATTTAATCATTCAAAAACATGGCATAATCATGCAAAGTACTTCAGATTCATCGTATAACCGAAACAATTACAAAAATGAGATGTAGTCATTATTCACTTTAGCTTTGTGATTATGGAGTTTGAGATTTGAATGGAATAAGTTGATTAGTCTTCTTCCTTTAGCTCTTTCTTCCTCTTGTTCTTGCTAATGGTGGTTGGCCTCCCTACTTTGATTTTTGATTTAGCAATGAACGTGTATTCCTAAGGGTTTAGGGTATGAGAATGCTCCTTTCCCAACTTTTCCCTTGCCTATTACCCTGGTCTATTTTAATTCATGTTAGCACATTCTAATTTTTTCATTAACATGGCATAGTTGCCCCTTGCTGATCACAATTCTCAATCCCCTAATTGTCACAT
Organism: Allium cepa; assembly: GCA_030765085.1. NCBI lineage: Eukaryota > Viridiplantae > Streptophyta > Magnoliopsida > Asparagales > Amaryllidaceae > Allium > Allium cepa. Next base: position 1,026,896,560 of record CM060937.1, on the reverse strand, counting down.
TATTTTATTTAATTTAGCTAATTAAACATCTTAAGTAATGTTACCAAAAATATGGAGTGTTACAATCTCCCCTCCTTAAAATATTTGGTCCTTAAAATTACGATAAAGTACACAACACATCAATCAAAATGATAAAAAAATCAGGATAAGCGTCTCTAATCCCACTCTTAGTCTCCCAAGTATAGTCTCTCTCATCGTCGCTCTACTGGACTTTCGCTAATCTGACTGTCTTATTCCTTAACCTCTTCTCATCTCTCACAACTATCCGAACTGGCTTTCTAACTATAGTCAAGTCTGGTTCTACTACTAAATCATCTAACATTGTCGGTGATATAGTAGACCCCGAATCTCTAACACACTTCCTTAGATGAGAAATATGAAAAACATCGTCGACTCCTCCCAAACTATTAGGTAACTTGACTCTATATGTGAGATTCTCAATCCTCTTTACAATCGAAAATGGTTCTAGGAATCTCGGTGTTAACTTCCCTGATATTCCAAATCTAATCAGACCCTTCATCGGTGATACCTTAACAAACACATGATCTCCAATAGAGAACACTAAATCTTTGCATCTCATAACTCTTTTGGATAAATTGAGCTTCCTTCATCCTAGTCCAAATCAACTCAATCTTTTCTGCAGCTTCTCTAACTAATTCTGGACCAAGAACCAACATATCCTCGGTCTCGAACCAACTAACGAGAGATTTGCATGGCCTTCCATACAAAGCTTCAAACGGTGCCATCTCTATACTAGTCTGATAACTGTTGTTAAACGAAAACCTGACTAAGTGTAGATGGTCTTCCTATGATCCCCCAAAATCTAATACACAAGCTCATAACAAATCTTTCAAGATTTTGTTAACTCTTTCCATTTTCCCATCGGTCTGTGGATGGTAAGCAGTACTCATCTTGAGCTTGGTTCCTAACATATCCTATAGATTCTTCTAGAACTCACTAGTGAACAAGGAATCTCTATCACTTATAGTACTACTAGGAATTCCATGAAGTTTAACAATAATCTTCATAAATAACTTAGCCAAAACGGGTGCCGTCCTAGTTGACTTAACTAGAACGAAATTGGCACTCTTAGTTAATCTATCCATCATGGCCCATATACTTTCATTTCCTCTATTAGATCTTGGCAACCCGTTAATTAAATCCATGGAAATAGAATCCATTTTCTGACTGGAACATCTAAAGGCTGAAACAACCCACTTGGCTTTTGATGTTCATCTTTTACCTGTTGACAGTTCAAACACCGCTTTACCCATAAACCTACATCTCTCTACATACCTTCAAAGAAGAAACTCCGCTTCATGTCCTGATACATCTTAGTTCCTCCAACATAAATACTGAATTTCGAACGATGGCATTCCTTCAAAACCTCTTTCCTTATGTCTCCTACATTCAAAATACACAATCTTCCCTTCTTTCTCAACCACCCGTTCAAGTCAAGACTAAAATCCTTTAAATGATCGGTCTTTGTTCCTTCCTTTAACTTCCTAAGTCGTTTAACTAATACTGGATCCTCTATCTGTTTAGAAGCTATTCTTTCAATCATAACTGGTCAAACTTCTAAACAAGATAACATGGCAGTTCCTTCACTAGACCGAATTTAAGATCTCCACTGCAATCTGCAAGTCGACAACACTTCCAAATCTTTCCACTCCGCTATCATTGCCAATGCTGCATTCTGGTTTTTTCTGCTAAGTGCATATGCCACCTTGTTGCCTTTCTCTAGTGTGTACTCAATACTGAAATCATAAGCGATAATAAACTCTAACCATCTCTGTTGTCTCATGTTTAGCTCCTTCTAAGGAAACAAATAATTCAACGACTTATGATCCGTATAAAGCTCAAACCTCACTCTTAAAAGGTAATGTCTCCTTGCTATCAATGCAAATATTACCGCAGCTAACTCCAGATTATGCGTTGGATATCTAACCTCATGCAATCTAAGCCGTCGAGAAACATAGGCAATCACTTTACCTCTCTACATCAAAACAGCTCATAATCTAGTTCCACACGAATCTGTATAAACTACCAAATTCCGATTCCCCTCCTGAACAACTAATACAGGTGCATAGGTCAATAAGTGTTTCAAGCTTTGGAATGCTTCCTCACACTTATCGGTCCAACAAACTTTATATCCTTTCCCGTCAGCTTAGTCATCGATGCTGCTATCTGCGAAAAATCCAAAATGAACCTTCTACAATATCCAGCCAATCCTAGAAACCCCTTTATCCTTGGGTCTCTTCCAATTATTCACCGCTTCAATCTTAGTCGAACCTATAAACAACCCTTTCTTCGAGAATACATGACCAAGAAACTTCACTCCCTTCTTCCAAAAATGACACTTTGGAAACTTCGCCTTCAGCTGATGCTGCCTCAGCATCTCAAGAAAAATTCTAAGATGAACTTCATGCTCCTTTTCATCCTTATAGTATACTAAAATATCATCTATGAAAAGCAATACGAGTCTATCCAAGTGCTCTCGGAAAATCTGATTCATCAAATCCATAAAGAATGCCGGCGTATTAGTTAGTCCGAACGGCATAACTAACCATTCGTATGACCATATCTAGTTCTAAAAGTAGTCAAAGGAATACTATCCTCCGCTACTCTAAGTTGATGAAAACCTGTTGCTAATCCAACTGTGAAAATACCTTAGCTTCACTCAAATGATCGAACAAATCGTCAATTCTTGGCAACAGGTATTAGTTCTTTATCGTCTTCTCATTCAACTTATGATAATCGATACATAACCTCAATGATCCGTCTAGGTACTTAGAAAACACTACGGATGCTCCCCGAGGTGAACTACTCGGCCTAATAAAACTGTTGCTTTCCAAATCTACCAACTGCACCTTTAGCTCTCTCATCTCTGTTGGTGTCATCCTGGTTGATGGTCTACTCACTGGTTCTGCTCCAATCACTAAACCTATCCGAAACTCAATGGCTCATTTCGATGGTAATCCAACTACAGGCTTAAAAACATCTGCGAATTCTCTAACCATGAAAACACAATTCAACTCATTTTCCAACTCCACAACACCCAACAAAGAGTTCACCTCACAACTAGGGTTTTCTACGTATAAACAATCTGATCGCTACAGTCAAGGTGTCTAAGCGATATTCCTATCGCAACAAAATATCCTAGCTTCATACTTAAATAACCAATCCATAAATAAAATAATTTTGAACCCTACAAAGTCAAATACATGCAAAATGCAAATAAAGGTATGACCTAAAAAATCAAACTTTAAGTGGTTATAAGTGTCTCATACCCTCCTATCAGGTTTGAAACTCTTAAGGAAGTAACTAGGCTTGAGGGTTCTAGTTTAAGCTTATCTACTAAACAATGAGATATAAAACAATGCGATGCACCAGTATCAAACAGAATGCTAACAGACATACCATGGATCTAAAGGGTACCTTCCAACACCACCTTTCCTTTCTCCGGCACTGCTGGTCCTGATATAGCAGGTTCCAATGCATATACTTTGCCCTTTCCATTCTTAGTAGGCTCTTTACATTGATTCTTATAATGACCAATCCGATCATAATTAAAGCATCTGATATTATTCTTCCCGATCGCTTCCTTCGCCTTTCCAGTACGACATTCCTTAGCAAAATGCCCATTCTTGTTGCAATTAAAGCAAACAACCTCAGACTTTCCTTTCTTCATGGCTCCACCTTTCTGAGCACCCTTCTTATGAAATAACTTTCTTTTCTGACTCTGCCTCACCTAGACCTTCTTTTCCCTACTCTTCTCCAGAGAAGTAAACATCACTTCATGCCTCAATTCCATGTCTGCCACAACATCACAAGGATCCCTAAGATGAGGTAATGCAGCACTCGCTAGCTCAGGCTTCAACCCCCGATGAACCTCTCATTCCTCTTCATCACCATATCCACAGTAGCATACTCATACCTTGCCAACTCCTCGAACCTTCTAGAATATTCTAGCATAGACATGTCCCCTTGCTTCAACACAGCAAACTTTCTAAGCAAAGTAGACTTTGCCATTGCAGACATGAACCTCTCTTGGAACCTTCTCCTAAACTCAGCCTATGTCATCTCCTCTTCATTCACTCCAACCGTCACACTATTTACCAGAATAAAGCTGCTTCCAGAAGATGTCTCGAAGCAAGCCTCTTCTTCTACTCATCATTGAGCCCGAAGTCGGCAAAGTTTCTCTCATAATGCAGCAACCGATTCTCCACCTCAATAGCATCTTTAGCTCCAATAAATTGCTTTCCTCCAAGCTTAACATAGTCTCCACTCAAGATAGCATAATTGCTGACCACTAGAGCTTCTTGAACTCCTACTTCAGCATTTCCTCCAACCACTCCAACAGCAATTCCAGCTTGCATCATATTCATAAAAAACTAATACATAGCTCCTATATCCACTTGTGGGACTCCACCACCAACATTCCCAGCTTGCACCTGACCTTGGTGCCTTCTAGTATTCGGTCTAGCATTTCCATTTGTAGTGGTGCGTCCTCTAAGATTCACCCTTCCACTTCTAGCGTCCGTATCTATATTCAAGCCTCGTGAGATATAGAAGAATGGCCAAAGAGAGATAGGAGAATAGTGATACAACATACTTATATATAGCAAATACAAGTGCGTTACTATAGTGTTATCCCATACCCCAATCTTATCTCTGATTCCTTAGGATTATGCTTTCAAAAATAATTCTTTTTAGTTAAAGTCTTTCATAAACCAATGCTCTGATACCAAATTGTAACATCCCCTATATGGAAACGCGAAGCTAAGCGCTACAAATGCTGCAGTCATCCATAGTATTTACTTCCGGTGACCAAATACGGTAATTTTAATGATATTAAAATCAGAAGTACTTGAATATGAAACAAAATCAAAAATTTCACAAAAACAACTTTTCTGATTACATTTCACAAAACATGTTTCATATTCCATTACATAATCTCATAATTGTTTCCCAAGTTCAGAAAAAAATATAATTATTGCAAAATACGGCAAGAGCGACATATGAAGATGCCCCATTGGCCAACCATAGTATTATATAGTCATAACTGACTTAATACGACATAGTGGAATAAAACAAAATAAAACATAAACTTATAATTAGCTATCCGTCAGCCACCTGCTCGTCTTCGGAAGCTTTATTCGCCAACCAACCAAAAACATGAAATCCTCAACCCTTAGCCTACTCAAATTAATTTGGAACACCCAAGAGTTTAAGGGGAAAAATAAAAACTTCGAGTTAAACATAAAGCCTGGTGTGAATAATACTTCACATCTCGGTTATTTGATATTAAGTGAGACCACACGACTTAGCTGAAAGGGTTTCCCCTCATTAATATCCTTTAAAAACATATCTTTTGCAAATCAATTTCCTGCAACCAAAATTGGTTAAAACTGTAAAGCAATATCATGTAAATATACACGTCGAGTAATCAATGAACTATCTGTTCGAATACAATAGTTTTGTTTGGCTAACTACTAATATTTGGATGACTCTGGCCTATCAGACAATCTAAAAGTAATAATCTAACACCTGTTAGATACTCCTCTTCTAGGCAGTCTATCCCTAACTTATCAGTTAGATACCCCTCTTCTGAACGGTCTGTCTCTAACTTATCTTCTCCTAGGGTCACCTGATCCTAATGGTTTTGCGAGATCACTAATAACCTATCTTTAAACAAATATATATTGCCTTCTATGTATAATCATCATTTAAGTCTTACCTATGACAAAGCCCTACACATTGGAATTTTGGACTAAATTAGCTTGCTCTAATAGCTAATGTATATGACATGACCCTATACCAGTCCCATCTGGTATTTTGGTATCAGAGTCATTTTACTTAGGGTAATCTTCCAAAAATTTTCCTTGAAAACCTCTTCTTCTCAAAATTAATGCAAAACCTTTTAAATCTACTTAAACAAGGAAAATATATGCTTTATGCTTTACTCAAAATCATCTTGCCATGTTATATATACTTTACTCAAATATTTATGATGAAAATTTTCAAACCTTTAAAGGCACCCCTTTCGAATCCATTGAAAGTACCCCTTTTGAAACCAAGTAAACCCTTCTTCATAACCTAGACCGAAAGGCCAAAACATCCCTTTCAGAACCATTCGTACAAACCATTCAAAACCATTTAAAAACCTTTCATTCGAAAGCTTTAAAAGCCTTATGCATCCTTCTTTAAAACCTTTAAGCATTGCCTTTCGAAACAATTAGAAAACATTTTCTTTCAGACCTTTCGAAACCATTAAGGAACCACCCCGTAGAAATCCTTCTTTAAAATCAATTGAAAGAATCAAAACCTTTGTAAGCAACAAACCTTTCAAAAGAATTTGGATTCAATTAAAAATACGTTGAAACACCTTTCGAAACCACTGAAAACCATCTCTTTCAAAACCTTTGGGTTCTACCTTCAACGGAGAAAAACGGTCATAAAACATTTAAGTCGAAAGCACTCTTTCGAAAGCTATGCCTAAGTAAAGAGGTGTGGGTGCCGAAACCAACCCTTCTGAAAGCATTGGAGAAGTGGCTTGGGTTTTAAAACAAAGAATACCTTCCGAAACCAATGGGTTCGAAAGGTAGAAAAGCGGTAGCTATGGGTTTCCACCCCATTCGAAAGCATTTACTTAAAACAAAAGGTGTAACCCATTTGAAACCATTCCTTTAAAATAATTGACTCAACAAAAAAGCCAACCAAGTGGAAACCACTTCCTTCGAAAGCAAAGTAGGCGCATTTACAATCTAAAACAAAGTCATGCTTCGACCCCATCAGAACCTATGGTCTCGACCCAGTACTCTTCACCCTAGTCCAATTCCCTCTGTGCCACGTTATTGATACTATATGCATTGCTTTCGATGGCAGAGGCGGCAATACTTGATCGAAACACTTGTGCCAAAAGTGGTGAAACATGCTAAAAGCATGTAAAAGCTTATTTTTACTTTAAAAAGAATTTCTTTTCAACTAAGCTGCTTTGTTTGTCAAAATATTGTTAGTTGCTGATTTTCTTTTCTAAAAGTGCTGCCAATATTTCAGAAATAAACAATTTAATTTATTTATGAAATCCCCTTCTCCTTTTATAGATATATAAAACATTTAAGTCCCATAACTTAATCAATTTTATATATCTATCAAAACATTTAGAAAATTTATACAAAAATGCCAGTAAATCATTTCTAATATGTTTTCCAACATACATTAAGTCAAGACCCAAAACATATATTATTTAACCGTAAATAATTTAAACAAAATTAATTATTTTTCTTACAAGAAAATCAATATAAAATCCACATTAATTCAGAAAATTATGAAAATTGAAACTCATCTCTAAAATATAATTTCTGATCTGAATCTTAAATCGCAAGGCATTTGGATGTCATTAAATAGGGTTTCCACATTAAAACATATCATAAATCCTATATGAATAAGGATAAATATCAACAAGCATATATGAACATTTCATCATTCAAAAACATGGTATAATCATGCAAAATATTTCAGATTCATCATAAAAACAAAAAAATTAGAAAATTGTGATGTAGTCAATATTCACCTTAGCTTTGAGATTATGGAGTTTGAGATTTGTATGGATTAATTTGATTAATCTACTTCTTTTAGATCTTTCATCTTCTTGTTCTTGCTAATGGTCGTCAGGCTCTCTACTTTGATTTTTGATTTAGTAATGAACGTGTATTCCTGAGGGTTTAGGGTGTAAGAATGCTCTTTTCCCAACTTTGCCTTGCCTATTATCCTTGTCTATTTTAATTCATGTTAACTCATTTTAATATTTTCATTAACATAGCATGGCCACCCCCTTATTAATCACAAATCTCATTCTCCAAATCATCACATTATTTTATTTTATTTAGCTAACTAAATATCCAAAATAATGTTGCTTAAAATATGGGGTGTTACAGTTTTATGAATAGGGTTCCTGGAAATGGAGCCTGCATTTTCATTACCATGGATAGAGCAGTCTGAGAAAACATGGAATGCTCAAAACATCTATTTCATTTTTCCACACTGATAACTGCAACTGCATGGATTATGGATATTTGTATTATTAATCATCACGGGCTTATCGAACCGTGTGGATAGGTATGAAAAACCATAATAGATTATCAATGCCATCAAATCACCATAAGAACAACCATCCTCGGCTAAATAAAGTCCTCGATTTCTAGGACTATACGGGTAAGGCCACTGCATACTAGGCGCACATGTAACACCTCATTTTTTTAGAAACATTATTTAGGATATTTAATTAGTTAAACTAAATAAAATAATGTAAGATGATTAGTGGATTAAGATTTATGATTAAATAAGAGGTAGCCGTGCCATGTTAAATAAGTGAACTAAAGAATAAAGAGAGAATAAAAAGGCTTAGGAAATATGCAAGGGTAAAATATGAACGGTTCATATTATTATACCTTAAACCCTTAACCACTTAGTACCCATACTCACTTAATTTTTCACAACTCAAAAACATAGAGCTAAGGCCGCCCACCATTAGGAAGAGTAAAGAAGAAAAAGAATTCAAGAGGAAGAATCAAATCTCTTAATCAAGAACAAATCTCACATCCTTAATCAAAAAGCTAAGGTGAATAATGACTACATCTCATATTTTTGATTGATTTTGGCTTTGGACAAATTTCGAAAGTATTTGAAATTGTTTTGCTATGTTTCGAATGATATATGTATGTATATATATATTATATATATATCTGTGTGTGTATACACACACACATACTTGTTGATGATTTAGGCTATTTTATATGCATTTTATGATGAGAATTGATTTAGAAAACCTATTATATGACATCCAATTGCCTTGCAAATTTAGATTCAGATTAGAAATGATAACCTAGAAATGGCTTTTGATTTTCATAATTTTCTAAATTTAAGTGGATTTTATATGAATTTTCAAGTGAAGAAAACGTTGGTTTGGGTTAAAAATTAATTACGGTCAAATTATATTGGTTTAGGGTCTGAAATTTTTAAATGTTCAAAAACATATTAAAAATGAATTTTTGAATTTTTTGTAGAATTTTCCTAAGTATTTTAATAGATATGTAAAATTATTTAAGGTATGGGACTTAAATGTTTTACTTACATATTTATAGAGAAGGAGTATTTTATAAATAATTCAAATCTTTATTTCTAAAAATCAACAGTACTTTTAGAAAATAAAAATGTGCAACCAATCATAATTTGACAAACAAGGCAGGTTAGTGCAGAGAAATAGTTTAAAAAGTCAAATCTACATGCTTTTTCCTATTTCAATGCTTTTGACACCAGGTTCCGACTCCTTACCTTCAGCTCCGATTCCATCGAAACCAATGCACATGATATCAAGTATATGGTACATAGTGAATTGGACAAAGGCGGAAGGTGTTGGGTCGAAACAAGGGGTTTCGAAGGGTTAGAAACACTACCTTGCTTTTAAATGAAAATGCGCCTCCTTTGCTTTCGATTGAATAGATTTTGACTTGATCTGCATTCGATTAGGTTAATGACTTTAAAAAGAATGGTTTTAAAGAGGTTGCGCCTTTATTTTTAAATAACAACTTTCGACTAGGTCGAAGCCCCTGACTGTCGCTTGTTACCTTTCGACCCGGATTGGTTTCGAAAGGGTTATTTATTTTTAAAACCAATCCGCTTCTCCAATGTATTCGAAGGGATGGTTTTGACACCATCACTTTTTTACTTAGGGATGCTTTCGAAAGACATGCTTTTAACTTAAATGATATAATGGCCCTTTTGCTCTATAAAAGGTATAACCCAAATGGTTTCGAAAGAGATGGCTCTAAAGGTTTCAAAAGGTGGTTCCACATGTTATAAAATTGAAACCAATGCTTCCGAAAGGCTTGATGTTTTAATGCATTCGAAAGGTTTTAAGGAAAGGTTTTATAATGCTTTCGAAAGGTCAAAAAGAAAATGTTTTCCAATAGTTTCGAAAGGCAATGTTTAACTGTTTTAAAGAGGATGTCTAAGGTTTTAAAGCTTTCGAAGGAGATGTTTTTCAATGCTTTCGAAAGGATAAAGACAAAAGGTTTAGATAGGTATGATTTCGAAGGTACATTTTGGCCATAGGCCTAAGTTTTGCTTGTATTGAAAGAGATACTTTCAAAGGTTTCGAAAGGGGTTCTTTTCATGGTTTCGAAAGGGTTGTTTAAAGGTTTTAAACAAAGATTTTGTAATGACCTAATTTTTCGACATCCAAAAGTCGACATCAATACGTCTGCTGTATCAAATGCCACACAACCGAATGCCGGAAAACCGAACGGTTAGGGTTTAAAGAAGAGGAAGATAGAAGAAGAAACAAAAATAATAATAGAATCTCACATTTCACAGCGGAACAACATATAATAGATAAATGAATATCTTTAAAACAAAAGCACTATTTCAGTTTTACATTACATTATCAGAGTTTTCAACGATACAATACAACACTGGCAGTTATTATAACTTGCTTACATGAAAATTTTGACTTCCACCAACCTAAACGCAACGGACACTGTATAATGTAAGTAATACGCCTCGCCTGCCAGCTTGCCTCCAGGTCTCCACATCATATCTTTTCCGACTTCGCTCCAGAATAACTGATAACCTGATTCTAGGCTCCCCGTGTGGAAAATTATATGCACCCAGAGTTTAGAAAGGGAACAATAAACTCTAGGTCAGTCATGAGACTGTTGTGAAATCTTAAAAATAGTTATTTTCATAAAGAAAATAAAATGAAACCCGCTATGCTTTTTGGAAAATGAAACTACCATAAGGCCTCCCGCCACACACATAATGCAAACGCAGAATTGGAGGAGATTTCTTCTTATGATGGTCAAACATGCTTGACACACAAAATCTTTTTAATATTATTATTAGTGCACGGTGTAGAAAACATTTCAAAAGTATAATATTAATCTTAGCCAGCATACAACCATTATTATATGCATACTATAGCTACCATGTTCAACAGCAGGTTACCGCCACATTCCATGGCAGGTTATACACTAAAACCGTACAGGGCGTGTATTGTTTCTTTGGATTTCCAACAAATGGTCAGGCTAAGGAACTTCCTAATTCCACATGGGTACGCCTATGGAGGGACGCCCCGAGAACCTAACCGGATCTCTGCCAACACAAGTCTGGGTTACCTCTATAACTAGGTAACTACTGACAGGAGTATGCCATCCCTCGGTCGTAACCGACCTTTATCCGAGGATCCTCAACACCAACAACCACAAAGTAATAAATTTGCAACATTCACATAAGTTAAATATCTTGGCTTCATATCATGATATCACCTTTTTCTAGAAAGAAATGACATACCCTCAGGGGGCGCTATCCCCAAATAACCTTGCCGCATCTTTCCTTTTTTGACCACTCCGAGTTGTGAGGTCCGACGAAGTCTCATCCACAAAGCTATGCTTTTCACAAAGCCATGCTTCGATCAACAAATGATCAGCAGTACTTCGTATGCCATATTACCAAATTGGAAATGTATCACTAGTAACCATCAACTACATAACCTCTGATGAGCTCGTACGTCTTAGATAAGGGTGTTAAGCTAAGAGGATAAATTCTCCTCCACTAACAGAAATGTATTTGATAGAAACCAGCTTTACATCTCAAAGTGTAACCTCAAACACACATCCATACAAGTCCGTTTCGGGATCGAACGGAACTGAAGGCACTTCAAAGAAGCTCTTGCAAATCCGGATATTCACAAATCACATTCGGAATCCCCATCACAAAGGGTGATAAAATCTCTATACCGGAGCAACCCGGTGCAGAGACGGTCGTAGGTAATCCTTTCGCTTTCGAAAATACCCGGTCTTAAACACCATCTTCAAATGCAATCTCATTTCGACGTATCATTATTCGGTATGAGTTTTGTGACATAAAGTCCTCTCCCGGTTAGTCTAAATAATGAGCGCTTATTTTAAAAATAAGTGTTACATTCAGATTTCAAACAAATCACAACAATATCCACTTTGATCTTTCAAACAAAAGATCCAACACAAAGATTCGATGTGGTTTTCGAATATCCATTTGGAATTCGACCCTCGGTCACATCGAAATTCAAATGCCATTTAAAGGCCAATATTGATAGTCTGTTATTTAACTAACAATCAACATTCAAAACAATTACCAGACTTTAAATAATTTTCCCCCAATTATTTATTTTCAAAAATATCTTCGCAAGATATATATTTTTACACTTCAACCATTTGAAAACAAATTTCAAATCACTTTTCACCTTTCAATCCTTTGAAAACAAATTTCAAATAATTTTCCTCACGTGGAATAAATTTTCAAATGTTATTTATTTCCACTGAAAATTTGGCCGAGTTCGAATAATTCAAAATAATTTAATTTACTTATCCAAGATATATGCTTAGAAACATTCAGAATAAAACCTATTTTAAAACACTTTATTTAAAACATTAGTTATGAAAATATTATACTAATATCTCATATAAAAATTCAAATCCAAACTAATTTAAAAATAAAATTATAAGGGTGTAATTATTGAAATATCCATTTTTTAAATCAAATACCAATTTAAATCTTTAAATAATCTCTTCTATAATTAATTAAATAAATCTTTACTTTAAAGATTTTAAAACAACTTAAGAAAATAATTTCTCCATAAGCATCCTTTTTTAAAAACCAATTTCAAAACTTTTAATTAATATTTGAAATCTACTTTAAAACATGCTCAGCTTTCCAAGGAAAATACACCTTCCGTTTCAAAATGGTTCATTTAATTCAATTAATAAATCCTTCTTGATTTATTTCAATTCACATTCCAAATCTGCAAATTTCTTTCCACACTTAACAATAAACCAATATTTATTTTTAAAACAAATTTCCCTTTTCTTTATAGACTCCCATTGTGAATTTAAATTTTTCATATATCTGCTGATATATGATTTCAAACCGATTTCCAGATATTCGCTTTCAAACATCAAATCAATTCTCAAATTGATTTCAAATTTTACTTTTAACACCAAATAAAATTTCATATTGATTTCCCAAAGATTTATTTTTTTAACACCAAATCAATTTCCGGATTTATTTTTTAAATAAATCCCTTTATCTCTTCCAAACTATTTAAAATACGTATTTTAAAATAAATTCTTCAACTTTTGAATAATATTACTTGAAATCCATTTATTAAAATCCTTTTCCATATTTCTGGAATTTATTCAATAGGATTCAAAAATAAAACTTTATCCTTTTATAATTCCTTCTTTTAAATTTATCCAATTCTCAAAAATAAATTTTACTATAACTTTTAACTTAAATTTTTAAAATCCAATTTTTATTTATTTCCGGTATCCTACGATACCAAAAATATATTTGGCTAAACTATAGCCTTCAACGATTTCAATCACAAATAAAATCACACACGGATTATAAATAATCAACACGCAATACTGAAACAAATTCACACAATTTGAGGAATCCAGTTGGATCCCTCCAACCTGTTTCCCTGCATTCACAGATGTTAGCACAACAATTAAATACCAATTCCACTTCAAGGTGGAATATCGCGGTATATGGGATTAAATAATATCATCCGCTATTTTGCGGCACACAAAGCCTCATCCACTACATAATGCGGGAAATCAATCACTCCAAATACACATATAATACCAATTCCACTTCGAGGTGGAATATCGCGGTATATGAGTTTAATATAATATCATCCGCTATTATGCGACACACAGAGTCTAATTTAATACAACTGATAATAATTTATCATCCAAGCACACAATCAACAATTTTGAATTTAACCATTTAAAATTAAACTAGAAATCCTATTGAGTGAGAAGATCTCACCTTTGCCCTTTTATTTGCAATTCCGGCTTGATTTCACGGTTTTGACCTTGCATAACAATTATATGATTTCATTAATATTCGAATAAATCGAATAATTTGAATTTCCATTTTATAGTTTTTAATTCAACTAATAATATAGTTTTAAATTAATGATTTAATTTTAAATGAATAATTAAATTTTCAAAAAATTTCTTTTAATGATTCTTAGTAACTAAAGTAAATTTCCTTTAAATAATTTTATTTAATCTAATTATTTAATTTAAACCAAAAATTTTCCTCTTAAGACAATTTTATTAAAACTATGAATATATATACTTAAAAAATGATTTATATTACAATTTAAATTTTCTATAATTTTTATTCCTATCTAGATATATATGCATATGTGTATGTTATTTTTTTCTGCCTATCTATATAGATGTGTGTGTGTGTGTGTGTGTGTGTGTGTATTAATTTAACAAAAGAATTTAAAGTAAATATCTTACTGCAATCAGAGAACCCAAGGCCACCATCGCGACCATCTGGTGTCGACGACCGAAGCCGACGCTACTGCCATCAACCCCCTTCCTCGACATCACGGCGTTGCCACAACCCAGTCCCTTTTTCCCAAAGCTGCGCCATCACGATACCCCAAATTGACGTCACCGCCGCATCCTCTAGAACTCCCTCCTGCGCGCGAGCGCGCGACTGCTGCCACAAACCCTATTGAACACGATCGAACCCTAGCTGCTCGTCGCTTTGTCTCTCTCTCGCATGTGCACGTAGTTGCGACCGCAACTTTTCCCTACACCGCGCATGCCAGTGCTTTGCCCTTCGCTCAAACTCCAAACGAATCACGAAAATGCTTGCCTCGCCGTCGCGATGTTCTTTTTTGCCCCCCCTCCCCCGCTTTTTTTTTTTATTTTGATCGCTTTCCAATTGATTTGGGTTCGACTTGATTTTTTTTAATCGGCCATTGATCTAGAACAAACGAATTAGAGGAGGGAGGAGAGGGCAAATAGTAGCCATTTCTTCTTTTTTTCTGAACGAAGAATTGTTTACGTTTGATTTTGAATCAGATAGGGAGAAAATGAAAAGCTCGGAAATTTTTGTCTTTATTAATTTGAGATGAACACATGTTATTTTAAGCAAAGAAAATGAAACTGGTGTTTGAATCTTCCACTACGTGTCTGATGTTTTCATCAGTGCTTTGATACATTGATATTATTTACATTTTTAAATTTTAAATTCAAATTCAAACCGCTTCGATAAATGCAACTCAAAATTTCGATCTCCAACCGAGGCGTGCCGCCAGGCGTTCGTAATGTTATATGCCCATTCCGAATGCAATGGAAAAGGTTCCAAGTCCAAATTCGATCGTATGGAGAAGATAGCTTTTTGAACCAATTAAAATATCAAATATTCGATTTAAATTTCAGCGCGTTTATCAACCGTACGGCTAAACGATCATTCCAAACACTACGAAATTTGAAATCCGATAATAATACAATATTACGGATCCAATGGAACAAGTTTTGTCGAATTTCGAGACTGTGCCTTGGAAAGCTATTTTTAAATATCGATTTTAAATGGTATAAATTCAAAACTGAATAAATCATTTTCAAATTCAATTTTGAAGCTTCCATTATATTCAATATTGTAAATATAAATTTTATACGCCTTGAAAATATTTTAATCAGCTTAAAACTGAGGATTTAATTTTTTTCCCAACTTCCAATTAATTAAATTCAGTAATTTAATTGCCAAATACATAGTTATATCAGAAATTCGAGTTAAATTAACTTCCAAATATTTAAAATATATTAAATATTTTCAAATTTCAAATGTCGAAATTTCTAGGTCATCGCATTATTACCCCTTAAAAGAATTTCATGCCGAAATTACTAGTTAAAAAAATGGTCCTTAACTCATTCATCTTTTTCGCAAAACCAAACAGTTTTATCTGCAACTTGACAAAAAAATCTTTTTATTAAAGATCCATTATCACTTCAACTAATTTTCTGAAATCTTCTATAGCTTCCAAACAATATTGTTTTCTTAACAATTCAAATTTCAAATTTTCCAAAATTTTCTTTAAAATTTTCTAACTTCCCAAGTTTTCAAAAAATTTAGTCAGCGTCTCCTTTGCGCGGCTAGCTCAGTATGACTACAAAATGCCACAACGAGCCCCCAATTTTCAAAAAGAAAACAAAATGCCAAGCGGCTAGACAAGAAAGTCATCAAATTTCATATAGAAATTTAAATACATACCTTTTTCGAGTAATTCAAATTTATCTTTGGAATCAAAATCCCAATTCCATTTGTGTTTAAATCACCTGTATCCCTTACCAGCAATAATATCAAATTACAACATTCAAATTTATCTATACATTTCTTTTTAAAAGTTTGAATATTTATTTTATTCAAATCCATACGATGTACTTATATCATTCGTACGCAATATCAAATTCGATCGCTCACTCAATCACACAATTTCATTTTCGAACTAGTATCGTCCACCCGACTTTCTAATGCTGACTCGGATCTGGTTTCTTGATCAGAAACCATCATTCTCCTTGCATATCCATAAACTATGATAGATAATTTCAAGAAACAACCCAAAATCCATGTCCAGGTTCGTCGTCGAAAATCGAGTGAAAAATCTCAACTATCGATATAATTATCTCGAAATTCTGTGCTCGAATTCTGGATCAAATCGCTATGCGAATAAAATAGTATACGTACATCCTACATATTTATTCCAAATTGATTATTAGCTTTATCAATTTCTTTTCTTTTATGCACAGTTGATTTTTGTTTCAATACACATATTAACAATTGCCATTTCACAATTTTCCAGTTAATCTTCATTCACTTATCAATTTAGAATATTTTCTTAATTCCAAATTTACTTAAGAATTTTGCCATTTATTTCTTAAGTCCAATATAAATATTCCATATACACCTTATACTTAAATTGGATTTCAGATTCCATATGAATTCAATTTACCTTTCATTTATAATTATTGAATTCAATTTATTTCAAACCATATTTATTTTAACATTCCTTCAATTAGTTTCACTAACTAACTTTATTTCAATACTTCGCTTTATTTACCGTAAATCAAATTCAATTCCAATTTCAGTTCTATTTGCTTACAAATTAGAAATGAATTTCAACATTCAATTTCACTTTCATTTACTTGCAATTGTAAATTCATTTATTCATTCACAATGTTATTTTCCACCTTAATTTTTATTCCATAATTATTTTAAATAGGATTCCAAAGTCTTTCCAACATTTCAATATCATCTTTGAAATCAATTCAAATTCGCTTTGCATTTCCAAAACCAAACCAAGTTTTTATAACAATTTCAATTTTAAATAATTTGGCAGTAATTTCTCTCCTAGAAACTCAAAAATGAATACCGACGATGTCGCGGTCATCATTGGAATTATTTTCCAATGACTGAAAAGAGTTTAGAGCTTTTATCCCTCCAATTATTTTTTCCAAAACCTTTGAAAAATCATTTTCAAACCAAAAGGGATTTAATTTCCAAATTTTCCCAAATTTCGAATCCTTCAACTTTATTTTCAAATATTTCTCTGGAATTCTATTTCAAATTATAAATCACATTTACAATTTACATTTACAAATTCCATTTGTATACAAATTTATTTCTTAACCTTGGTTATGATTCCAATTTCCTATTCAATAATCAATGATAATAATTTAATATTATCACGTCCTAACAAGCAGGCAACCATATACTATAATAATTTATGGAAAATTGATTCCTTTTATATACGAAAATAGTTTTGGGTAAAATTATTTCATTTACCCTAATTTTAAAATAATACCGTGTTGAATTATTCTATACAAGTGTTTAGAGATCCCTATCGATAGTGTTGTACAGACTATACCGACCAGAATCCATATATCACTCAACAAACTAATCATCACAATATAAAACAATTTTTTATATTGACTAACAAATACTCGCTTATATCTATTATTACATTCAAACTCATTCTAGAGTACTACCGACTCTATCCCTAACGAGTAATCCCTACCAGAGCCAAGGTTGTCACTTAACCGAATGCTCTGATACCAAAATGTAACGACCCAATTTTTCGACATCCAAAAGTCCACATCAATACGTCCACTGTACCAAATGCGGTACAATCAAATGCCGAAAAACGGAATCGTTAGGGTTTAAAGAAGAGGAAGATTGAAGAAGAAACAGAAACAATAATAAAATCTCACATTTCGCAGCAGAACAACATATAATAAATAAATGAATATCTTTAAAACAAAAGCACTATATCAATTTTACATTACATTATCAGAATTTACAACGACACAATACAACATTGGCAGTTATTATAAATTGCTTACATGAAAATTTTGACTTCCGCCAACCCAAACGCAACGGACTCTGTATGATGTAAGTAATACGCCTCGCCTGACAGCTTGCCTCTAGATCTCCATAGCATATCTTTTTCGACTTCGCTCCAGAATAACTGATAACCTGACTCTAGGCTGCCCATGTGGAAAATTATGGGCACCCCGAGTTTAGAAAGGGAACAATAAACTCCAGGTTAGTCATGGGTCTGGAGTGAGATCTTAAAAACGGTTACTGGATTCCTCAAATTATGTAAATTTGTTTTCAATATTGTGTGTTGATTATTTATAAACTGTGTGTGATTTTATTTGTGATTGAAATCGTTGAAGGCTATAGTTTAGCCAAATATATTTTGGTATCGTTGGATACCGGAAATAAATAAAAATTAGATTTTAAAATTTCAAGTTGAAAGTTATAGTAAAATTTATTTTTGAGAATTGGATAAATTTAAAAGAAGGAATTTTAAAAGGATAAAGTTTTATTTTTGAATCCTATTGAATAAATTCCAAAAATATGAGAAAGGATTTGAATTAATGGATTTCAAGTAGTATTATTCAAAAGTTGAAGAATTTATTTTAAAATATGGATTTTAAATAATTTGGAAGAGATAAAGGGATTTACTTTAAAAATGAATTCGGAAATTGATTTGGTGTTAAAAAAATAAATTTTTGGGAAATCAATATGAAAATTTATTTGGTGTTTAAAATAAAATTTGAAGTCAATTTGAGAACTGATTTGGTGTTTGAAAGTGAATATTTGAAAATCGATTTGAAAATCATGTATCAGTAGATATATGGAAAATTTAAATTCACAATGGGAATATATAAAGGGAAGCGAAATTTGTTTTAAAACAAATATTAGTTTATTTTTAAGTGTGGAAAGAAATTTGCCGATTTGGAATGTGAATTGGAATAAATCAAGAAGGATTTATTAATTGAATTAAATGAACCATTTTGAAATGGAAGGTGTATTTCCCTGGAAAGCCGAGCATGTTTTTAAAGTAGATTTCAAATATTAATTAAAAGTTTTAAAGTTGGTTCTTAAAAAAGGACGTTTGTGGAGAAATTATTTTCTTAAGTTGTTTTAAAATCTTTAAAGTAAAGATTTAATTAATTAATTATAGAAGTGATTATTTAAAGATTTAAATTGGTATTTGATTTAGAAAATGGATATTTTAATAATTACACTTTATCTAATAATTTTATTTTTAAATTAGTTTGGACTTGAATATTTATATGAGATATTAGTATAATATTTTCATAAATAATCTTTTAAATAAAGTGTTTTAAAATAGTTTTTATTCTGAATGTTTCTAAGTATATATCTTGGATAAGTAATTTAAATTATTATGAAGTATTCAAACTCGCCAAAATTTTCAGTGGAAATAAATAATATTTGAAAATTTATTCCATGTGAGGAAAATTATTTGAAATTTGTTTTCAAAGGATTGAAAGGTGAAAAGTGATTTGAAATTTGTTTTCAAATGGTTGAAGTGTGAAAATATATATCTTGCGAAGATATTTTGAAAATAAATAATTTGGGGAAAATTATTTAAAATATGGTGATTGTTGTGAATGTTGATTGATAGTTAAATAACCGACTATCAATATTGGCCATTAAATGGCATTTGAATTTCGATGCGACCGGGTGTTGGATTCCAAATGGGTATCCAAAAACCATATCAAATCTTTGTGTTGGATCTTTTGTTTGAAAGATCAAAGTGGAAATTGTTGTGATTTGTTTGAAAATCTGAATATAACGCTTATTTTTAAAATAAGCGCTCGTTATTCGGATTAGCCAGGATAGGACTTTGTGTCATAAAACCCATTCCGAATAATGATATGACGAAATGGGATTGCATTTGAAGAAGGTGTTGAAGATCGAGTATTTTCGAAAGCGAAACGATTACCTGTCGAATGTCTCTGCACCTGGCTGCTCCGGTATAGAGATTTTATCACCCTTTGTGATGGGGATTCCGGACGTGATTTGTGAATATCCGGATTTGCAAGGGCTTCTTTAACGTGCCTTCGGTTCTGTTCGATCCCAAAACGAACTTGTATGGATGTGTGTTTGATGTTACACTTTGAGATGTAAAGCTGGTTTCTATCAAATACATTTTTGTTGGTGGCGGAGAATTAATTCTCTTAGCTTAATACCCTTCTCTGAGACGTATGAGCTCAGAGGTTATGTAGTTGATGGTTACTAGAGATACATTCCCAATTTGGTAATGTGGCATACAAAGTGCTGCTGATCATTTGTTGATCGAAGCATGGCTTTGTAAAAAGCGTAGCTTTGTGGATGAGACTTCGTCGGGCCTTACAACCCAGAATGGTCAAAACAGGAAAGATGCGGCAAGGTTATTTGGGTATAGCGCCTCTTGAGGGTATGTCATTTCCTTCTGGAAAGAGGTGGTATCATGGTATGGAGCCCAGATATTTAACCTATATGAATGCTACAAATTTATTACTTTGTGGTTGTTGGTGTTGAGGATCCTCGGATAAAGGTCGGTTACGACCGAGGGATGGCATACTCGTGTCAGTAGTTACCTAGTTACAGTGGTTACCCGGCCTTGTGTTGGCAGAGATCCGGTTAGGTTCTCGGTGCATCCCTCAAGAGGCGTACCCATATGACAGTAGGAAGTTCTTTAGCCTGACTATTTGTTGGAAATCCAAAGAAACAATATGCGCCTTGTACGGTTTTAGTTGTATAACCTGCCATGGAATGTGGCGGTAACCTGCTATTGAACATGGTAGCTATAGTAATAATGGTTGTATGCTGGCTAAGATTAATATTATATTTTCAAAATGTTTTTTGCACTATGCACTAATAATAATGTTAAAAAGATTTTGCGTATCAAGCATGTTTGACTACCATAAAGAGAAATCTCCTCCAATTCTGCGTTTGCATTGTGTGTGTGGCGGGAGGCCTTATGGTAGTTTCATTTTCCAAAAAGCATAGCGGGTTTCATTTTATTTTCTTTGTGAAAATAATTATTTTTAAGATCTCATAACAGTCCAATGACTGACCTGGAGTTTATTATTCCCTTTCTAAACTCTGGGTGCCCATAATTTTCCACACGGACAGCCTAGAGTCAGGTTATCAGTTATTCTAGAGCGAAGTCATAAAAGATATGCTGTGGAGATCTGGAGGCAAGCTGGCAGGCGAGGCGTATTACTTACATTATACAGTGTCTATTGCATTTGGGTTAGTGGAAGTCAAAATTTTCATGTAAACAAGTTATAATAACTGCCAGTGTTGTAATGTGTCGTTGTAAACTCTAATTATGTAATATAAAACTGATATAGTGCTTTTGTTTTAAAGATATTCATTTATCTATTATATGTTGTTCCACTGCGAAATGTGAGATTCTACTATTATTTCCGTTTCTTCTTCTATCTTCCTCTTCTTTAAACACTAACGGTTCGGTTTTTCGGCATTCGATTGTGCGGCATTTGATACAGTAGACGTATTGATGTCGACTTTTGAGTGTCGAAAAAATTGGTTCGTTACATGTTTCGAATGAGTTGCTTTTGGCAGTATAGCCTAAGTGTTTTAAGTTAAATAGGGTTTTAACTTATTTTGGAAGGATGGTAAAATCCTTAATAATCTCATCATCATTATTTTGGCTAAAGTATATATAACATGGAAAATAGCTTAGAATAAAGAAAAGAGTATATTTTTCTTATATATGTATGATTTAAAGGTTTAGATCATTTTGAAAAGGTTTTCAAGGAAAAATTTAAAGGGTAGCTAACCCTAAGAAAATGACTCGGATTTGAATATCAGATGGGACTTGTGTAGGATCGCACCCTATGCTTATTGGTTCTTCCACCTGGTTTTTTCCATTATTTACCAGCACCACCTTTTCTCAGTTTAACTCTTCCTGATCGTACCGATTGCTCCCGTTTCAGCTAAGATACGACCGTCGTCCTGGGATTGTATAGATCTTCCGCTCCGAAGATAGATATAGATTAAGGGTTATTAGTTAAAGAATAGAAAGGTATCCTAGCTGCCTTATCTCATCTCACCCGGCTACAGACCGCAATTATTTCTCTTTCTGACGGTGCTGATGGAGACAGGTTTACCTTTCCGCGACCGGGGGGTAGAGCTAGGGCCGAATTCAGCTCTTCTATTCTCTTCACTTAGATCTTAGACTTCCGCGGATTCTGACTGCCCAATTAATATACAGGGCTTGACTTGCGGATATGATAGATTTTCTATTTCGCAAGAGTCTTAGTTGAATATGACTTTACTGGCTGGGAGTCTTCGAAATCCCAACCCCTGGAACCGAAGCTTATGTATCAGTAAAGAACTAGAAAGCCGATTTTTCATAATCAAAAGAAGAAAAGGCGAAGCCCTGAAAGATCCTAGGTTTCGGCTAGATCCATTTAATCACATTAGTCTATTTGCACAAGAGTCCATTTCCCGCTCTGAACCAACCTGGGATCCTACCTCTGGCAATGAATCATTCGATCGACGGAAGGGGCTAAAGAAAGAACCTGCTGCCAACTTTCTTCGGAATTAGACAACCAACAAGGCGCCCGAAGGAAGCTTGATCAGGTCTTCTAAACTGCATATCTTTTATTAGAGGACTGCCCTCGGTCAATTTAGTTCAAAATCCAGTGTGTAGGGCTTTATCAGAAGTGAAACTAAAATTTATGTTACACATAGAAAGGAATCTAAAAAGGAAAGACAAGTTATTGGTAAGCCTGCAAAACCATTAGGATCAGATAGACATGTAGAAGTAAGTAAGAACAGACCGTCTAGAAGGGGAGTATCTAACAGTTGTTATATTTTTATGTTTTCTGGTAGGCCCGAGTCAGTCAAGGGTTAGTAGTTGGCCAAACCAAACTGCAATGTATGGATAGATAGTCCATATGATAATTGAAGTGTACATATACATGATATTGCTTAAAGGATTTAACCAGTTTCGGTTATGGGATTATAATTTGCAAATGATATGTTTAAAAAAAAGGATATTTTTGAGGGGAATCCATTCTGCTAAGTGATTTGGTCTTACTTAATATAAGAGAATCTGAGATGTATAGTATTATGCACACCAGGCTTTATGTCTGACTCAAAGTTTTTTCCTTAAACGCTCGACTCCTCAAAATTGATTTGAGTAGGCCGAGGGATGAGGTTTATAGGTTTTAGTAGGTTGGCGAATAAAGATTCCGGAGATGAGCAGAGGGCTAATGGATAGCTAATTAGCAGTTGTTGATATTTTTGGATTAATTTCGCTGTATTATATATATATATATATATATATATATATAGTACTCTGGTCAACCAAGGGAGCATCGTCGTATTTTGCTCTTGGCACAATATTGTAATAACTATATTTTATCCAAACCTGAGGAAGCGATGGGATTATGTAATTTGACTATGAAACATGAGTTTATAAATATAATCAGAAAAATACATTTTTAATCTATGATTTTTTTCATATTCATTTGCTTCTGATATTATGAATACCATTAACATATCTGTATATAGTCATTGGAAGTTAATACTGTGGATAACTACAGCATCTGTAGCGCTTAGCTTTGGGCCTCTTGATAGAATGTTACAACAACCCACTCCGACACATCATAGAAAGCTTGGATAAATCATGGTTGCAAATGGCAAGACAGATCTGCCCATGGTTAGGACATGACCACCAAATTGGTGTTTGTCTTTGAAAATCGGCTCCAAACCTTTGGCCAGCAATGGCGAGGCAGATCAGCCCATGGTCAGGATATGATCGCCAAATGTGTGTTTGCCATTAACGATCGACCCTAAAACTTTGGCTAATAATAGCGAGGCAGATGATCCCATGGTAGGACGTGACTGCCAAATGGGTGTTTACTATTGACGACCGGCTTCAAACCATTAGCCGAAAATAGCGAGCCAGATCAGCCCATAGTCAGGGCATGACCGCCAAATGGTGTTCGCTAATAATGGTCGACGCCAAACCTTTGGCCAGCACCGATGAGCCAGATCAGTGCATGGTCAGAACATGGCCACCAAATGGGTGTTCTCTATCGACGATCGCCCCAAACCTTTCGCTGAAAATGGCAAGCCAGATCAACCCATGGTTAAACATGACCGCCAAATGGGTGTCGCCATTAACGGTTAGCCTTAAATCTTTAGCTGGCAGTGGTGGACCAGGTTAGCCCATTGTTAGGATATGACCGTCGATTAGGTAGTTTGTTGTTGAAGAGCTGCCTCTGCACTTATTTTTTTTCAGTACTGCAAGTATTCCCACCTTATGATGTGGACAAACTCGCTCAAATCTAAGATAAAGAAACTATAAACCAACAAGGACACATGGAACTGGATTACAAAGACACTCCACCAGAGATCGCTCACCTTAGCACAAGGTAGCAATGAGAAGGCATTCCATTAAAGGTCTCTTACCCTACTAAATTTGACAGTGATTGATCCTATGCATGCATGGGTTAGTGATGGTAAAATTATCGAAAGAACTTACAGAATAGTAGAGTATGACTTCAAAGAGATTTCTAGTAGAACTTGCCAATGATTAATCCTATGCAAGCATGCCAGAGGCAAAAGAATAGCAGCTGAAAGAGCTAACAAAATAGCACATAACTACTTTACCAATATGCTCACCTTATCGAACTTGTTAGTGATTGACCCCATACACGTGCTAAAGTAGCAATGAAAAAATTGCTAACAAGCTAATGTCTAATCAAGTACACTATATAAACTCAATGTAATAACCAACCTTGGTCAGGTATGATAATTTCATTTATAATTTCTATAAGATACATATGTGCTTGAGTAAATGTTCATGCAGGAAATATAAAGTATGGGCCAAGGGAAGCATCAACCACAAAAAATGCTTACCCTAGCGAACTTGTTAGTGATTGACCCCTTTTATGAGTATGCATAATAGCAGCAAGAAATGTTGCAAATGGCACAAGCAAACCTAGCAATCATGTGGAGCAAACATATCATGACTACTAGACAGATAAAGGGGAATATCGATATGAATAAATATCAGAATCAATAATGAATAAACATCAAAAAAAGATTAGCTTCATAGCATAAATACATGATCTACCCACGTTCAAAACTTCAGTAGAAACCACTTACCTAGCCAAACATATGGTGATTGACCTATACAATCATGCATGGCGGTGATGAAGGAGTCACTAGTGGAGTAACTTAACAATCATATAGGGAAATACATCGCAACCACTAGTATTAATTATCCAAACTACAACCATTTCAACAAAATACTCGTCATCAAGTCCACGTACCATGGAACCACTGTATCTTTCTTTCCCTAAAGCACCTCGACATTCTTGGAACATTCATAAGATGATGTGTGGCCCTCAAGACATGGAGGTATGAAGGTTGAACTAGAGGGAGCCAAAGCTTATTGGCCAAAGATTAGTATCAGTAGGAAATCATGCTAGATGATTATACTACCAAGAAAGAATGAACTACGAATGTCATACTGGTAAAGGATGTCTTAGAACGATCAACAAGCTTTCATTGAGTGAGCAAGGCTCTACAACATATTAGTAGCGAAAAACTTACCAAAAGGACTAGAATGAGGATATAAATATTTGAGGCCCAAGATAACCATCGCATGAGAAAGAAAGACGGGTTTGGATAAAACAACACACTTTTCATTCTACGAAAGTATGCTTTGGATGGAAAGTATTTTGGGTATTTTCGTCCACTGCATAGTGAATATGAAAAGACGCTAAGGACCATAGAAATGGCCGGAAGGTGCATAATAATGATGCTATCATGTAGGGCAAGGCAATGCGCTAGGATAAATTTGGCATAATCTGGAAAATATAGTCAGTGCTCTTGTAATATTTTCATAAGGTCAGGACATGCACCTAGGTCGAAACCGCATCTCAATCCGAGCTACAGATTGGAAGATATGATCATTTCAAAACTTGTCCACCACCTAACTGTCTCGGGCCTTACATTGGTAAGCTACTACATATTTCAGGCAAACGGAACATTCAAAGACTTTGGAACACACTATTGGATGATACAAAGTTATTGGTCCAAGTCTCATTTAATTATGGCTTGATATGAAGGAGCTATGGCACAAAAATGTATGTTGCTCAAGTGGTTGAGCATCAAGCTTCTAACAGGGAGGTTATAAGTTCGATTCTTGGCAAGTACATTATTTTTATGCAACGCGAGGAATGGTTAGGTTGGGATTCCAATCGCTGAATGCCTAACCATTTCTAATGGAAGACAAGGCAAGAGTAAGGTGGCACAACAAGAGACTCAAAGGAAAGGGGGATAGGTCATAAATAATTCGAGAAGCATAAGAGAGTTGGATGGAGGAAAAGCACCATGTTAGTACCTTAGGTATTGGTTTTGAAGATAACAACTATACGACATTATATAAAATATAGATACTAATGTTTTATTGAGATATATATAGTACATAATGCTGGATATTAGACATTGATTAAGAAGACTGTACGGTATCAAGAGTAGATTCAAGATGCTGATATAAAGTTTCAAGAGTTCAAGAATGAAGACTCATGATTATTGAAGAGTTCGAGATTTCAAGATATTCCAGATAAGTTATAGTGTCATAGAATTTATGTTAAAAACCATGATATCACTTTCTTAATCTCTTTTACCTTCTTCACTTTTTTTAATTTTTTTTTTCAAATATTCTATTATTAAAATAATCTTTTCAAAATATTTTCCAAAATAATTTTCAGATCCCTTATACTTATAATGATATTATTTTAATGTTTAAATGTTTATATATATATTTAATTTTTGTTTATACGTTAATAAATTATAACTATATTGATTCTATATATATTATTCACATTATATTGAATATTCTTATTAAATATTTCAAAATTATTTATAAAATTTTATTTTGATTAAAATTTATGTAAACTATATTTAAATGATTCTACAAAGTATCAAATTGTTTTACAAAGCAACGAATTTTCAAAATAATTTTTATAAAGTGTTTTTCAATTTTGTGAAGGATATGACGACATATTCAATTCCTACATGTTGACATACTAGTCGTAAATTTCCAAATTCAAATTTTGAAAGGAAGTGTCTTTTCCTCGTATCTCTTTGCGAATAGACATGATCGTGGTTTCCTGATATATACCCGACTTCCAAACGAATTTTCATTAACTATTTTCTTATTTTTCTCTCCTATTTTCACTCTTTTAATTTCTAAATCAATTTCTATCAAAACTCTCCCAAATTCAACCAGAATCAAATTCTAACATTACTATTTTTTTCATACACTCTCCAATTTCTCTCATCTCTCTCAAGATCAAAGTGCTATTCAAGAGTTATAGGACTAATTGTAATCAAGATCGAAGATCTGAGTTTGTAAACTCTATCAGATCAATATCTTACATTCAGTTGTGTGCTTGGTATCCATGAATCCAATTAGGTGTGATTATAGCCGGTTAAAATCAATTGGGTATGCTTAATAGCCTATAAATCTAGTAGGTTTGCTTATAGCCCAAAAATCAAGTGGCCTTACCTAGAGGTCGGTATTCTGGAGGGTGAGTCTCGTAGCCTTGAAATCGAGATTGTATTTCCATTTACTAGTTGAAAAGAAATTCGTAGAAGGAATTGTGTGGGACTGGATGTAGGGTAACTCCAAACAAGCATAAAATCCTCATGTGTTTTTTATTTTCACTTTTACTACATTTACCTTTATCTGTACTTTGATTCCATGATTATTAATTCCATCATTCCAAGTAAAATCTTAAAGAGTTCGAATAATATTCCTATAATCCATTAAACACTATTTACCCCCTCCCTCCTCTAGTGTTATTTTTCTTTAAGATCCCTATTCTACTAACTCGCATTTTAGGGAAGGAGATTTATTTTTCAATATGGACAGACCTCGAGTTCCGTTGCTGATACTAGAAGTAGAGGCCTTAAGATCATTTTCGCTACTAAAGAGAAATTTGTCTACCTTGAAGGACCATGAATTCTATACTCCTTTTTTTCGCTTAGTGCTTGTATTAATTCTCAATGGAATGAAACAGAGTAGTTCTTATGATGACTTGTATTTTCTAGTTCTAACTTAAATATCTTTTTAGGGGCAATCTTGTCCCAACTGCTTAAATTAAGAGAGAGAACTTTCCTTCTTGAAGTGGAGTTTTGATGATAAGATACCAAGTTGATGAAATATTGTCCTGATCTTGATGCTAACATCCATGATGTCTTGAAAGATAATGAATCTTTGAAATGAACTCTTGAGGATATATCCAAAAAGATGTCTGCCACTCCAGAGGCAGTGCTAGTTACTGATCAGGATTTAGAATCGGTAGTTTCGGGGTTGTGGGAGTCGAGGACTACTCTTAAATAGAGTTAGATGAAGCTCACCAAAAGCATTCGACTATCAAGCTGCGAGAACTTAAAACTGATAGCAAGCGTACCAATGAAGTTACGGCTGCAGCCCCTTCGACTTGAGAAAGAGGCAAGGGTAAAGGGTATGCTACTATGAAGATTCCTTCTCACAGGACTACAATTGTCTCTTCCGGGTCTCGTTCTTGACACTCCCAACTCGAAGAGAGTACTTTCTCAATCCTAGTGCCTAATGTATCAAACATTCTTTTTTGTACCAAGGATGATCGAAGAATCTCATTTAGGCAATTTAAGAAGGAAAGAATATCTAAGACATACGACGAGATGGAGGAGCATTTTAAATATCACTTAGAGTAGGGCTATGGGGGAAGCTGAAACTAGGGTTAGAAATGTGTACGAAGGCTTATGAAACACCGCCTCTTCTTTTTTCTTTCGTATATTGTGTTCCAAATGTACTAATAATCACTTGGAAACCTGTCTATAACATTGAGGTCCCCTTTTGTCTTTTCGGTTGACTAGTTCTTTCAACTCGACCTGCTTGTCCTTTTTAAATCCATCTAAGGGGTCCTTCTTACCCCTTGGCATCTCACCGTATCAGGGTTTTCGATGTCTATTCTTACTAGCTTGATGCCATCCTTACAGCTTGTATTGCAATCCTTATCCAATGCTCATTTTTATTTATGAACTCTCCTCTTAAAACTCTATTAGGAATTATATCCGATTTTGATCTTATACATGGCACTTCTCGATCATGGTCACTATTATTGAGAACCTACCCAATATGCTCATCTAATTCGTGATCTACCTAATACATGGCACTTCTCGTCCATGGCTCACTATCATTGGAAATTTATCTAACACTCTAATCTAACTAGGAACCTACCCATGCATGGAACTTCTTGTCCATGGCTCGCTATTATTGGGAATCTACCCAACACTTTAATCTAACTAGGAATCTACTCGATGTGTGGCAATTCTTGTCTATGGCTCACTATCATTAGTAATCTACCCAATGTTCTAATCTAATTGGGAATCTATCCAACGCACGGTAGTACTTGACCATAGCTCACTATTATTGGGAATCTATCCAGTGCATGGTACTATACCATGGCTTACTATTATTAGGAATCTACCAAACATTCTAATGTAACCGGAAATCTACCAAGAACATAGTACAACTTGACCATGGCTCACTATTAGCGTGCATTCTACTTTTCGACGTCTTTTTAAACCTAGATGATGTTGGTCTTACACTTTGTGTTTGTGGCGCATCATTGTGGGAGTGCTCTTACGGCAAGGTCTACTAACCCATCGTTGGTTCCTAATCTACAATCACTTGTGGCTAGCGTTAGCCATCTACAGCCACTTTTGGCTAGTGTCGGCCATCTACAACCACTTTTAACTAATGTTGGCCATATACAATCACTTTTGGGTAGTTCGGCCATCTAAATCAACTTTTGGCCGGCGTTAGCTATCTAAAACTATGTTAATTTAATGATCATACCAAATGACAAAGGAATACATGAATTTTTGAAAAAAATGCTTTACAGATTATAAAATAATTTTTTTCAAACGGAGTAATTGGAAGACCTTATTGTTTGGTAGAAAATAAGTTTACCCAATTTGAGAATGTGATGTTGAAAGAGTTAATATTTTTAAGAAAAAACTGAAACTCTTTATCGACCTCGTCAGGTCAATAAAAGAGCTTCGGACCTTGGAATTTAAATGTAAACATGACGATAAAAAATAATTAAAAGAGATATGTTTTCATGAGTACCAAAACTAGATTGTACTTACCAAGAGAGGAAAGAGCTAAACCCGAAAGGAGCGTTTTTGGAAGATAAGAGGTTTCTTCAAATATAAAGATCCATATACCATCCTTTATCTTCAGAAGGGGGCACATACATATTCAGTCAAATGAGTCTACAAGAATTTTCTCCTGAAACATAGAAACAAAGTTAGACATTTATAAAGATGGGGTATTTAAGTAACTATTTGATAAGCTTAGTCAATCTCCCTTTCTGTATGAAGCTTTCTACAGCCCGAGAAAGTCTTCGACACTCGTCTATTTCATGCCCGTTCGCTTGATGGTAAACGCTGTAGTTTCTCCCTTTCGGATCTACTTTAGTGCACAGGGAATAGTTTAGATAATGGAGTTTTCCTCGTATTTCCAGAAAGATCCGAGATAAACTTCAGTTGAGTGGAGCAAGGACTTCGTCTCCTTTAACCTTCTTTCGAGATCGAAGAGTAGAGGTAATTGGGAGAACTCTTTTAGTAGCAAGATATGAACCATTATTTGTCATTACTACAACAATTAGGTCCTTGATTTTTTTATCATAGCCTTAAATGTCCATTGGAGTCGGGCAAATACTTGGAGGGAATCCTAAAGATACCCTAAAAGTTGTCTGATCTAGAAAGTATGAAGTTCATATACAGGATCATACTCTTGGCCACTTTCCTTTTTTGAAACGAGGGCAACAGATCTTTCATTGTTATCTTCTTCAATGAGTTGAACTCGAAGGTTGAGGGTTTCTAGACGACTCCTTAATTTTTGGAACTCTACATAATTGGTTGGAATGCTCTGTTAGGTCTCTAAAGGGAATAAAGCGCGAAGGTTCGGGCCCTCCTTCTAATGCTAAAAATTTAGTGTATAATTTTGTCCACATCATTACCCCGAGGTTTGAAGGTATAGCTCTGAAAGCTGGTTGAGTTATAGGTCTCGGTTATGAGATTACCGAGATGTGAGATAATTGAACTGGAGTTGCAGGACATTGAACTATGGAATCGCAATGATAAATGAGAAGAAGGTAAATTTCTTAAAGGAAAAATAACACCAAAATTTTTATAGTGGTTAGGGCCAAAATTCCCTATGTCCACTGTCCTTTTTCTTATTTAGTTACCCTTCTATAGCCGACAGACTTATAACATTGAATCTAG
The DNA here is from genome assembly GCA_030765085.1 of Allium cepa. Lineage (NCBI taxonomy): Eukaryota > Viridiplantae > Streptophyta > Magnoliopsida > Asparagales > Amaryllidaceae > Allium > Allium cepa. The sequence goes on along the minus strand of CM060937.1, from coordinate 1,026,865,018 downwards.
GCGTTTTTGCCATTAATAAATTTCTGAATAGAGCTCTAATGTAGGAGACTATTGGGATTATTGCCTATTTATAGCCAGTAAGCTGTAACGCCATTGGTAGAAAATCTTCACCTTGGATTGCCGAGGTTGCTTGTTGTGCGGCTATGATTGAGCTTGCTCTGAGCATCTAGTATTGTTACTTAAGAAGTGCATATTGACGATTTGCCTTCCCGCCTAAAAATCCTCTTGCATTTGAGTCACACACTATCTCGTTGGTCATTTTGGCCATTGATTTTTATTACTACAGATTAATGCTTAAGGCTTTGGACTTGCTAATGCTCTATTTCCTTCGCCTGTAATATTATTCTTTCGAGATGAACTTAGTTCATTTGATCTTTATATATCAAAGCATCATAATCCTTGTAATACATATGGATATGGAGTGTTGGACTTTCTTTAGGAAGATACTCATCATTTTTACTATTGAATTTTTTTGTGTAACACTCTTCAAGACCCAATCGACGAGTTTGGTCATTCAATAATAATAAGAACGATGGCATATGGAAACCAAGTCTTGTATACTTATCACGTTTCCAATATTTTGATCTCATACTATCCCTCTATCAAGAGTGAGGCCGATAAGTTAGAGCTCTATTGCTCATATCCCTACTCGAACAACAGTCTTAACTCTCATAGATAGACAAGCCTACTTCATCAGCTTTTAGTGCTAAGTATATGACTAAATGCCTTCCATAAATGAGTAAACATACAAAGGATGATTAAGTCATACAAAACACGATCAAGTCACATAAGCGACTTCTAATCCCTTTTTTTTTAATTAATATTTTACTATTTAAAATCAATTTTACTAGCAAAACTATGTTTATCTAATAAAACATTGTATTTCAATTTCTACTATTCATTTGTAATCTTTCAATACTTTAAAAGGTATTCATATACTTGTATCAAACGATATAAGTATATTCACGGATCATTAAAAAAATATTCTTACTTTAAAATTTTGCGTTATTTATTATTTTCCAAAGGATTCCTTGCTACTAATTTCCTTTATAATATCCATTTTAAGGATCTAAGTACTTTCACAAATCTATTCAAAAAGGTTTATGTAACAACCCCAAATTTCAAAACTTCGTACTTAAATATCGGAATTATTTGAATATTTGGATCTTGGATTGAATATTATTAAAATGGTTAAATAATGTTTTTAACCCCCTTTTAATTCATAAGTAATGATGATGAACTTTTTTGGAAAAATTCTTACAAAAATAAATACTTTGAAAAAAATATCGATAGTGTGACCGAAAATCGTTTTATCGAATAAACAACCTTTTTCCTCAACGAAAGTCTTTCAAACATTTTTGCTTGTCTAATTAATCATTATGGATATAATTAGCAACTAAAAATATTTTAATGTATATGGCTAACTAAATGTGATGATGTTATACATGATGTGATAAAAGATATTTTGGAAATGAGCATAAATTGAAAGTCTTAACTCTTAAAAAATGATAAAGGAGATGTGATAGGTGGTCAGCCTTACATGACATAAAAGGGGGTGAGAACAGCTTATGCTAACCTACTTTGAAGCCTATATAAGGAGGGCACACCCTTGTTAAAATAACCACTGATTCATAAAGCTTGAAATGAAGTATGAGAATTAAAAATGGTGCAAGTGCTTAAGCACTAACCGACTAATTCTTCTCTAACTTTTTCATGCCTTAAGCAAATCATTCCCAATCTCTTTTAAACTTTGACTATAGTCCTAAAACATCATGGAAAGCATGATTATCAAGTAAAAAGTAGGAGAAGGCAAGAGTAAGATAGGGTTCCAAGGAGGGGCCTGTAAGCATGGGAGGAGGGGAGGTGTTACTTTGGTTTAGAAGTGCTAAAGGTTAAATCTTTATGCTTTTGGTGATGGTGGGGGGTGGTTCTTTGTTCTTGTGGCTTTATGATTGGGTTTGGTATGGATCTAAGTGAGTTATCTCACAATCTTATAAGTATATATTCTGTATATATATGCTGTGTGAGAAGTATAATAGTTAAAGTGGCATTAACTAAGTAAAGTTATAAACTTTGGACCACTTTTAGTTTTGAAAGAAAATGATAAATTTATATTTTATAATATCACTTCTATTACCATCTTAAAATATAGTGTGTCCATGACTTGGATGTTTAAATGGTTGTTTAACTTGTGTGTTAAATTGAAGTAATTTTGAAAGTGTTTGAAGCAAGAGTAATCATTATAAGTGCACTTCCAAATCCCTTGTTTTCGGGAATTCTTATAGATAAATGGAAAGATATTCTTAGGGGTTTCTTTCCATGGTTTTTAAGTACCCTAATGTTAATGCTTACTATATTTCAAGTTTTAAATCATTTTTTTAAGTCATTAAAACTAGCCACAAATTTCGTGCTTTACAATGTTGTTTTCAACAAGAACTTATAACGGCATTTGTAAATGATGTAGTAAGTCGCTTATGATTTTTAGTTTAAAAAAATGATATTTAAATTTGGTATCTTTCTCTAATCATTTTATAAATGTTTTCAAACATTTTTTGAAGTATATTAAAGTTGATTTGAAGTTTAAATATATTTTTAACACTTATATTTTTTTTCAAAGTAAAGAGGTTCTATAATAAAACATGTTTTTTCATCAGAAACAAATTAGTTATTTTCAATTAATTTTTTAAATAGATGTTTACAACCTAATTACAAGTGTTTTTAAAGTATATATATGTTTTGAAAAAGGTTATTGACTAGACTTAACACTAAAAGCCCATGAGGTAGACTTCTCTATTTGTGAGATTTAAGATTAATTTAGAGTAGGAATATGAGCAATAGAACTCTAACCTAATAGGCTTCCCTCTTGAAAGAGAAATATTTAATTTGAAATGCCGAAAGCATGTTAACCTTGTTGTTTACTTACTTGTTTAAAAGGTAATTAACCTTGCTTAACGCGAAAAGACGACAAAGTAAGCTTATCCATTTGTAAGGGTTAAGTTTGGTTTCGAGTTGGGACGGAGCAATAGAGCTCTAACATACCGGGCTTCCCTCTTGAATGAGAAGTGGTTAAGTCGAGAATTCAAAAATGGACTAACCATCTAATTTTTTGTTTGTTTTATGAAAATCAATAATGTTATACTTAACATTAAAGCCGACGAGTATGCTTGTTAATTTGTAATATTTAAGAATGAAGTGTCTACCTAAGGCTTTGATGCAACCAATGCTCTAACTTACCTGACTTCACTCTTGAATGAGGATTGGTTAAGTTGAAATGTTGGAAATGAGTTAAGTATACAAACATTGATCTGTATAAGCAATTTTAACTGGATTGTCGAGAACTTAACCAAATATTATTAGCTTAGATCTTTAAAGAGAATGTTTTAAAGATAATATAAGTTAGGAAATGGTTTTGGGTTTGTTGTGACAATATCTTAATAACATTGCTCTTTAACCATTTTTTATTATACTTATGAATGTAAATAAATCTTTAAAAAATGTTTAAAGATAAGCATAAGTGAAATGATTTTGGGTTTACAGTGACGATGTTGAGTAACATTAGTCTTAAACTTTTTGAATGGATTTGTGAAAGTACTTAGATCCTTCAATGAATATTTTAAAGGAAATTATAAGTAAGGAATATTTTTGAAAAACATAGAAAGGGTAAAGGTTTTAAGTAAGAAATTTTGTTAATGATTTGTAAATATACTTATACCATTTGAGATAAGCATATGAATACTTTTGAAATATTGAAAGAGCACAAACGAATAGTAGAAATTCATAAACAATGTTTTATTAGATAAAAGAAATTTCACTAATAAAAGAGATTTTAATCAGTAAAAGATTGAATATAAAAAAAGGGAGTAGAAGTCTCTTATGTGATTTGATCATTCTTTATATGGCTTGATCATGCTTTGAATGTCTATTCGTTTAAGGAAAACGTTCGGTTATATACTTAGTGCTAAAAGCCGATGAAGTAGACTAGTCTATCTATGAGAATTAAGACTAATATTCGTGTAGGGATATAAGCAATAGAGCTATAATCTACTAGTTTCACTCTTGATTAAGAGATAGTGTGAGATGAAAATATAAAAAATATGATAAGTATATGAGACTTGGTTTCCATATGTGATCGCCCTCATTATCAATGAATGTCTAATTTCGTCGATTCAGTATTGAACGGACTAGGATCGGAAAGTGTTTTACTTATCCAAAACCACTTCAAGACTGAGATACGTGTTATATCTCTTAGAAGTGGATCTGTTCAAAATGCTGGAATACATGTATGGTTTCAAGATCTGTTCGAGATGTGGGAATCCAATTAGGATTCGTGTTCTGTTCGAGTGATGAAGACTCATGTGGAAGATGCTGAACATAACATCGACATTGAAAATGATAGAAAACAAAGTAGGGGCATAGCTTGGGGAATGGCTGACCCACGATAGGATATTATCACTCCATGTCTAGAGTATGCCAATCGATGTTGCATATGGGTGGTGATGGTATTTGGAATCACATGTTTAGGACATGAACTGGCTATGTTTCCTTAATGATATATTTTATGTAGAGATATATAGCGCTTGGAGGCAGTTTCTGACCCTTGTGTTGGAGATTGAATTCAACATCGACTGAAGAGGTCTCCATAGAAAATCCATTACGTGAAGGTACCTTATCAGTTTTGATTGTACTCTTATTACGCTATTGAATGTAACCATTGTAACTATTCCATTTATTTTTTGATTTGTATTCTTCACCGTAGACAATATATCACTGTATGTACTTATTAGATTATGGTTCTTTTGAGGGGATAACGGTTCTAGCATTCCATATGGTCTTAAAAGTACTGTAATATGTTGTACACATATTTCTTGAGTTTCTCATACCAGATTTATGTTTGATGCTTGGTTTTTATTTTACCTAAATACCTCGCGCTCTTTCGAGAAGTTTGAGAAAGGTGGATTTTTTTTTATGTTCATTAGAGGTCGAGGAGATGAGCCGGATGTTTCAACTACTGTAGTATTCTTATTTCTATTGCATGACTATTTGATGTATCAGCTTTTTTGAGGATAGGTTGTTATAACCGTCCATGGTGATGATAGTACTTCAGTTTTGTAACTCCAAAATTTTTGTAGCGAAGAAATCTGTTTGTTTGAATTCCCCTATGAGATTCTAATGTTATGTTCTCTTCTTTCTTATTTTATTCCTTTTTCTTTCTATTTTACCTTAACAATTCATCTTCTTGGCACTTGGGCGCTCGACACGTGAGTAACGTGGATGTATTAGTGTCATCATTTAGGGGTCGAAAAGGCATATCATTGTATGTGGTATCAGAGCTGAAGCTTAAGCGAGAACCTTGGCTTTGATTGGTATGACTCATTAAGAGATAAGGTAATGGAATTCCCTAGCATAAGTGGAGTTTATTATACATATGAGAGCATATTTATAATTATTATATTATAACTGTGAAAATTAAAGATCTTATATAATGCAACTTATATAAGTGAATTATTAAAGTAGTTTAGTTAATGTAGGGGTTAATGATGTTCATTCGTTACCCCTCATTAATTTGTGTAGTCATGCTTGGCAAGTTTATGGGCATTGACTGTCATTTATTGATTGTTGATTTTGTGATCGACTAATTAATGAACATTTTTACCTTCCACCATATAGGTTGGTAGATAGTATTTGTAGACACATTGAAACGAACACCTTGTGTGTAACGACCCATTATTTCATGTCATTCGCATCCGCACATGTCGGATTTGAATTGCTTAAAATATCAGATTGTCAATTTATATTTGGAAAAACTCAGCATATACAGTAAATATATCAATCACAGAATCACAGACATAGAGTAATATAACAATAAGAAATGGAATAGATAAATAGTAGTTCATGAAGCTACTATATAAACATCAGAGTATGAAATAAAATACAACAGAATATCTCAAATACTGTGTAGTATCGAATACAAACAGATGACCAGTGTAAACAAAACAACTAGATAGCTGAGAGCTGAACAGATATAGATGGATCTCCAAGTAAGGCTCCAACTCTAAAGGTGAGTCTCAAATGTTGTGACACTCAGTCTCACCCGAGCATAAAGCAAAACAAAAAACACTCAAGTCAGGATTAACATTCTTATATTAATAAATTCAACTCAAGTGAAATGTCAACTGAAATACAAGTAACTTAAAGGATGTTTGGAATAGCCATCCTCTAAGGGTCCATGGAACTATCTACTATGTAGTAATATACGCTAATATAATAATGTTTATAGTAAAGTAAACTATTAAAATAGCATTAAGGTGTTACCCATATCCCCCTTAACACACTTTATATAATGTCGTAGTCTATACAGATACTGTAAACTCCACTCAAAAGTGGGCTATCAGGGAGCACTCCATAGGCACGACACAAAACAAACTCGTAAAAGGCACGATAAGGCATGCGACGAGGCACTCGAGGCAATGCCAGGGTAGATATACCATTTGCAGATCCAGACTGGTGGTAACGCATAACAGCTACCACCGCCACCTCGTGATCACAAACTCCCAAATCAAAGGTGCACCCAATCAAATCACAAAAGCAATTGAATGGTATCGAAGAAATGTATCCGATAGGAGGAATGGCCTCACTTGGCCCGATAATGGCACCTGTTTTAGCCGCAACAAGGTAACTCACGGGAGTCAGGGTCACGTAAATACCATATAGAACCGTCACCAAACCTTCCTACTTCATTCTGGAATCTCCACCGCATACACAGTTGTTAAAGTGGTTTTCGGTATTGGCAAAGAGTATAACAATATCGAATCCCGGTCTCTTTAACAACCAATCGTTATTATAACGCCGCGGTCATTTCAAAATAGTTTATACTTCAAAAACCAAAATATCATTTCCATTTCAAATATATCAATTTCCAAAACTCATAGCACTTATTAATTTATAACACTTTCGAAATTATAAAGCTTCTAAAACCATAACACTTCAGAAATCATAACTTAGAAAGCATAATACTTAGAAATCATTGGAAACCACAATTTAGAAATCATAATACTTCCCACTTAACCGATTTAGATATTAAAATAGTGTATAAAATAAAATAGTTTATAAAATAAAATAATTTATATAAAGTAGTATAGGTTAAAATAGTTTATAATAAAATAGTTAGTATATTAAAACAGTTCATATTAAAAATAGTTTATATTAAAATGATTTGTATTAAAATAATTTATATGAAAATAATTTATAAAGTAAAATATATAAATAGTTTTATATATTAAAAATACTTTATACATTAAAATAACTTCCTCAAATTTCATAAATCGATTCCAAATCAATTCGAATTCCAAAATTAAAATTTAATCCAATCTCAAATCATCAATTTTGATTCAATTCAATTTCTTAATAAACCATTTCAAATTATATGGATGTCAAAAACAGATTTGAACCACAAAATAACCCATTTCAATTTCAATATATTTCAAAGTTTTATATATTGCACAACTTCAAAACTAACTTTGATAATTTCATGTGTGTGTATATATATATATATATATATATATATATATATATATATCTTAGTTTAACATCATTATTATTTGGTTTTGAAATTTCCACTTAATAAATCCAATATCATTTAAATAAATCTTAAATTACAAATAATCTAAATATTTCCTTCAATTTATTTAAAGTTGAAATATTCATTAATCAATTTAAGCCAAAATTAAGTTATAAAATCATATCCTTAAATTCTCAATATCCAACGGGTTTCAAATCGATTTTATTCAAATATAATTCTTAAAAGAATATTATTTCAAATCAACTTAAATTTATCTTCCCAACCTTAACTTATAAAAATCATTATAACAATCTATTTTAAGATATAATTTTAAATAAATACTGAAACATATTATGTATTAATTAAATCAACTTTATTAAATCAAATATTATTATCAAACTTATTTTATATTAAAACCAATTTATCATATTTTAAAATAGTAAAATTATAAGTAAATTCTTAAAAATCACAATTTTAAAACTTACTTATAGTTTTAAACAATTTCAAAACATAGCATTTTAAACTTTATAGAATATCTTAAAAATCAATATTTATTAAGCCATATATTTCTTTCCAAAACCATAGAAACCAATTTCAAAATATTTATATATATATAGACCAACAGTGTATGTATATAATTTTCTACCCTATGGCCAAGTGATACAGATGTTTATCATTTCAATCCGTAATTTAAATTTTGTATGGGTATGTATCATTTCAATCGGCAATCCCAAATTCAATTCAATGAAAATCGCTTGGGTTTATCATTTCAACCCACAACGATTTTCTCCTATTCTGCAGATCGTTCGGGTATGTATCATTTCAACTCATAGGGAATTTTATACTAACAGGGAACTTGTAGAGTGATAAAAGATATGATAATAATATGCGGGCATATATCATTAATATAAAATAACAGATAATGGTGCCAGATGTCACAGGTGACAGGTAATAGCATATGCATAGCAATGTAAATAACTAACAGCAACATATTTCAATTGTCGTTTCAATTAAAATCAAATTTAATAGATATAAGAACGATAATCGTGAGTGATTGCTCACCTTTAAAGGCTAGAGAGGATAGATAATGAAATTGAGTTAGGAAATGCAAGCACGACTTCCAAAGCAAAGCAAGATTGGCACGAATTCGACGGTCAAAGCTGATAACAAGGAATCGATGAAATAAATCAGAATATGCTTGATATAGACTAAAACAAAATATAAAATTTCTATTATATTATTTTCTTAACCATTATTAAATTTGGAACTCATAAAAAAATATACATGTTCAAATAAATACAAAATCTAAACATCTATAAATAAAATCTCTTTATAATTATTAAAACACAACTCTGGTATACTCTTATATATATAAATTAACATATAACATATACAACTCACATTCATTAAAGTAAAATACATACATATTAATTCCAAAGCAATATTAAACTCCATTACATAAATATCCATATATTTTAAAAACCAAATTCACCTATACTTACATTAAAATCTGTATACATCCCTCAATCAAAAATCCATATATTTTACCCTTTTAAAACAATACTTAAAAAAAATGGAAATTTAAATTATATAAGTAAACACTTTAAACCTAGAATGGAAATGCTGGAAACATATAGCTAGCAAAATTTCTCAAAAATTTCAAAACACACCCATACACACGTAATATATACGTAATACAAAATAAATCAAGTTATCAAAATATCTTTATATATTCTATAATTTATAAACAACAACTGCATTTGGCTCGTTTCAATCAAATGAACAGCTTACAAACAAACAAAACAGACCGAACTTGAATGAAATTAATATATACAACGTATATGTTTATATATAGCTTCTGATATTATGTATATAACAACTCATATTTCAAAGTCTGACATACATAAGCAATATACCTAATATATATTACATGCATACCATATAAACAGAACTCGAGTACTAAACAGTGAAAAAGAAAAACAGTGGAAGAAAAAAAACTGGACCTATTATAGAATCAATGTATGTATATACTTAGATACATAAGCTATATATATAACTAGAAGAAAAAACCAAGCTAATATATTGACTCAGTAATATGTATGTAAACTTATACAACTAATGTATATAACCTACTTTTAAGAACAGAGAGGCTGGGCTTACTTTGGAGGGGAGAAGGAACAACAGGCGAGCCTGTGAAGGGTGGTCGGAGGAGACAGCGGCTGGTGGTGAGGAGGAGAAGTGGCTGAGAGTGGATCCAGATTTGGTGGAGGAGGAGGTGTGGCCGAAGTTTGGATCGGTTTTGCGAAGGGGTGACACGGGTTTGGTTTCAAAGAAAAGAAGGGCGCGGCAAAATATTGGGGAGGAAGGAAAACGACAGATGAAAGAAAAGAGAAAAGAGAGAGGAGGAAAGAAGAAAAGAAAGAATGAAGAAAAGGAAAGGAAAAATTAAAATGAATAAAAAGTACCTGCTCGAATGACAGAGGAACAGAGTGAAAGGTTGATGAATATATACAAAATTTGACATAATAGCAATGGTCACGAAAAATTCATCTGGCTCATTAAAGAAATATTTACTGCCTCTCGAATCACATGGTTTTAATTTTGAAAGGCAAAACGAAAACAAAAGGACATGGATACAGTACCGATATGGGTAACCATTTCGCAGTTTCCACGACATACCGAACTCTGAAATTGACAATTGAATATACTATAGGGATCAACACGATGATGCGATCAAAATGATAAACATATATCAGTGGTACGAACATCCTATCAAAAGTCGATAATAGGTATTGAAAATGCTGCAAATCTTCCAGAAATAAGATAAAAGGGTAATAGCAGTCCAAATTTGATGAAATGGAAGATGATGTTTCACTCAGAAGACGATTTACAAATTTATCATATAAAAATATTTAGGTTTGGAAAACATTTTATTATCATCTAATATTAACTAATTTAAATTCAAATAAAATTACACAAAAAAATAAACTTCAATATTATCAGATGAAAATTTACCAATTTCTATGTTAAAATAGACGTATACCAAATATTAAAATTTTATTTTCAAACTCAGCTATTTAAAATTTTCAAAAATTCAGTTAATTACGTTATTAAAACCGTTAAAATTTATGTGTCGTTACATTGTGAATTTAGTTTCGACTACAAAGCATTTGACAATAATGTTGGGTTAAAGGTTAACTTTTATAAAAGTTCAATTTAATGAAAGATGTTTATTTTAAATTTGAGAAAGATGAGATATTTCGATAATAAACATTTCTGAAAAGATTTTATATAGGAAAGTGATTTTTATATAAAACATGATTTCTAAACAAGAAGGATTTAATTGATATTTTGAGAGCTTAAATCACGATGTCTTTGAAAATATTTTTTCAAGATTTTGGAGAAAATAATAGTAGTATTATTTTAAAGTAAGAATTTAGGAAATTGATTTGTGAAATTGGGATCATGGTATTTAATAATATTTATGAAGTATTTGATACCGTTTTGAAATGATTTTGGTTAAGTCCGAAAGGCATGAACTGAATGTACTAAGCTCACTTCGGTCGCTTAAAAATAATTCTGGTAGTGATTATAGCAGCATCGATGCTTATTTTTGGGTTTCTAAGTGGGGGATGAGACGAGATTGTTTTAGTAAAATGGATTCTGATTTGATTTTAAAAGTATGATATGTTATACAAAAGGTATGTATTTATTATTATTTCAAAAGAGATTTGAAATGAAATTCAATGTTTAGTTCAAAAAAATTTCTTCGGAAAGAAATTTGATATGAACTTTCAATGAAGAAAATTTTATATGTATACTATATAGGGTGCCCGAGTGGTAGTGGCATAGCTTGGAATAAATGTTAAAGTCATTTCATGTTTTCCCTTTTGGACAAAGATTGTTTAATAAATTACTGAAATTTGTTAAGATATTTTATGCATGTAGTCTTTGCATTAGGATTGTATGGTATGTACATCATGTATGATATGTTGTTTGGTAGATTTCATTTGTTAAAGTGAAACGGGATATTTCGGCAATTTTGATAGTCGAAAACTTTTCAATTGTTGTAAAACTTGAAGCTAAGTGTTTTGTGAAGATATAAAGTTGAGTATATATAATACTTGAATTAAAAAGTTAGTAAGTTGAAAAAAAAAATTAATTTGTTGAACATATTTGTTAAGTAAAATGAAATTGATGTTTTTTATATACTCTTAGGATGTCATGTAGTATTATACGAGTATAAACTTAAGTTATAACTATATAAACTTAAAGTTGTGTTTTATGGAATATTTCATAAATGATTTTAGTATTTAATGACACACTATTTGTATAAAAGGATGTGGTAAAAGATATTTGTGTAGCTAAGAAACCAATAGGATAAGTACGTAAGTTGTACGTGGGTCGTTTTGTTCGCATGCTGTTCTTGATCCAATATTCAAGTACATGATTTCTAGGTGATTTGTGCTGGTCCAAATAAGGATTTTTCACTTGAATCTTAATGGTGAATACTTGATACGGATTCTTGATATGATCTCTAAGTTTTCAATCATAGTATATGGCTATGTAAGAAGAGAAGAGGTTTCTAATCGGGGAATTTGATCTGGGTTCGCAATAAAAAGGTCAAATGATCTATACTAGTTGGGAAGTGAAATTCATGTGATCAAGAAAATGATAGAATTTAATATTGCGTATGTATGGTCCATGTACATCTTGGGTCTTTTGTATATGCATACTATTTTTTTATTGGCTTATGGAGAGTTTAAGTGATAACCCTTCAATTTGTTAAGGTAGCATGAATTGGCTACTAAGTAATTACCTGATGCAGTTGAGCATATGGTATGCTTAGTAGGTCGTTTATCATCCTTTTTCAATGAGAGGATTTGAACATGAGCAAACATTAGTTTTGTTTTCTAGGTGATTTTGAATAATATTAGGTATTGCAATGTGGTTATTTCTTTGGTTGCTTGTGTTGAAATTTCGAGGATGAAATATTCTAATTGGGGGGAATGTAACGACCTGAAATTTCGAACACTTCGTATTTAAATATCTGAACTATTTGAATATTTGAATCTTGAATTGAATGTTATTAAAATGGTTTCATAACCTTTTAACCCCCTTTTGAATCATAAGTAATGATGGTAAACTTGTTTTAAAAAAATGTTTACAAAAATAAATACTAAAAAATATCAGTAATATGATCGAAAATCGTTTTATCGATAAACGGCTTTTTTCTCAACGAAAGTTGTTCAAAATTTTTATGCATGTTTAATTACTAATTATGGAGAGAATTAGAAAATAAAAATATTTTTATGTATATGTTAATTAAATGTGATGATGTCATACATGATGTAATGGATGATATTTAGGAAATGAGCTTAAATGGAAGGTCTTAACTCTTAAGAAATGATAAAAGTGATGTGATGGAAGGTAAGCCATACATGACATGATAAGGTGGAGAGAACAAGATTATGCTACACCATTTTGAAGCCTATATAAGAAGAGGCATACCCTTGTTAAATAATCACTAGTTTCACAAAGCTTGAAATGAAGTATGAGAATTAAAAATGGCGGAAGTGCATAAGCACTAATCCACTAATTCTTCTCTATCTTTTTCATGTCCTAAACAAATCATCTCCAATGTCCTTAAACTTTGGCTATAGGCATAAAACATCATGGAAAGCTTGATTAGCATTAAAAAGTGGGAGAAGGTGAGGGAAAGAGGGGGTTCCAAGGAGGGTCCATGAGCGTGGGAGGAGGAGGTGGGGGTATTGCTTTGGTTTGGAAGTGCTAAAGGTTGGATCTTTAGGCTTTTGGGGATGGTGGAGGGTGGTTCTTTGTTCTTGTTGCTTTATGCTTATGTTTGGCATGGATCTAAGTGAGTTATCTCGCTATCTTAAGTATATATTGTGTATATATATGTTGTGTGCAAAGTATAATGGTTAAAGTGATGTTAACTAAATTAAGTTACAAACTTTGGACCCCACATGTTTTTGAATGAAAATGGTAACTTTATATTGTATAACATCATTTTTATTACCCTCTTAAATATATATCACGTCCTTAACTTGATTTTTAAATGGTTCTTTAACTTGTGTGTTAAAGTGAAGTAAGTTTGAAAGAGTTTGAAGCGAGAACAATCGTTAAAAGTGCACTTTCGATTCCTTGTTTCCGAGAATTTTTATAAATAAATGGAAAGATTTCTTAAGTGTTTCTTTCCATGGTTTTTAAGAAACCTAATGTTAGTGCTTAATATAAAATTTTCAACTCTTAAATCATTTGTATAAGTGGTTAAAACTAGTCATAAAGATCGTGCTTTTCAATGTTGTTTTTAACAAAGAGTTTTAACAACATTTATAAACGTTGTAGTAAATCGCTTATGGTTTTAAGTGTTCAAAAATGATATTTAAATTTGGTATTTTTCTCTAATATTTTTATAGATGTTTTCAAACATGTTTTTAAGTGTATTAAAGTTGGTTTGAAATTTAAATATATTTTTAATAATTATACATGTATTTTCCATAGTAAAGAGGTTTTATAATAAAACATGTTTTTTATCAAATTACAAATTAGTTATTCTCGAGTGATATTTTACCTATATATTTAAAAACCTTTATATAAGTACTTTTAAAGTATATATAAGTTTTGAAAAAGGTAATTGGCTGGGCTTAACACTAAAATTCAAGGAGGTAGAATTCTCTAATTTCTTAGAGTTAAGATTGATATCGAGTAGGTATATTAGCAATAGAGCTCTAACCTACCGGGCTTCCCTCTTGAACAAGGAACAGTTAAGTTGGAATGTCAGAGATGTGCTAACCTTGTTTTTTACTTACTTGTTTAAAAGGTAATTAACTTCGCTTAACACTAAAAGTCGATGAACTAGGCTTATCAATTTGTGAGAGTAAAGATTGATTTCGAGTAGCGACGGAGCAATAAAGATCTAACCTACCGGGCTTTCCTCTTGAACGAGGAATATTTAAGTTTGGAATGTTGAAAATGGGTTAATTGTATTCTTTCTTACTTGTTTTATGGAAAGCATTAATACTATACTTAACACGAAAAACTGATGAGTATGCTTGTCTATTTGTGGGATTCAAGAATGAAGAGTCTAGGTAAGGCTTTGATGCAACCAGTGCTCTAACTTACCTAGCTTCAATCTTGAACGAGGAATGGTGAAGCCGAAATGTCAAAAACGAGTTAAGTATACAAATATTGATTTGTATAACCAATTGTTTTAACCGATAATCTATTAGTCGACCGTCAAACTTAACTAGGTATTATTAACTTAGATTTTAGTGAGAATGTTTTAAAGATGATATAAGTATGTAAACGGTTTTGGGTTTGTTGCAAAAATGTGTTATTAACATTCAACTTTAATCTTTCTTTATTCTATTTATGAATGTAAATAGATCTTGAAAAGAATATTTTAAAGATAAGCATAAGTGAAATGGTTTTGGGTTTGTAAGGACAATGTTTTGAGTAACATTAGTCTTAAACCTTTTTGAATGGATTTGCCAAAGTATTTGGATCTTTAAAATTGATGTTTTGAAGGAAATTATAAGCATGGAATCTTTTTGAAGGAAAAAAGTAAAGGTTTTAAATAAGAAATATTATTAACAATTTGTGAATATACTTATACAACTTGAGATAAGTATACAAATACCATTTGAAGTATTGAAAGAGTACAAATGAATAGTGGAAACTCGTAAACAATGTTTTACTAGATAAAAAAAGTTTTACTTATAAAAATGGTTTTATAAAAGATTAATCAAACAAAAAAGGGAACTAGAAGTCACTTATGTGACTTGATCGTGCTTTGTATGTTTATTCATTTATGGAAACATTTAGTCATGTACTTAGCACTAAAAGCCGACAAGTAGGCTTTTCTATCTATAGGAATTAAGACTGTCAGTTGTGTAGGGATATGAGCAATAGAACTCTAACCTACTGGCTTCACTCTTCATTGAGGGATATTGTGAAATGAAAATATCAAAAATATGATAAGAACATGAGACTTGGTTTTCATATGCCATCACATCCATTATCATTGAATGACTAAGCTTGTCGATTCAATCTTGAAGGCACCGCGATCGATGAGTGTTTTACTTATCAAAAACCACTTCAAGATTGGGATACTATTATATCTCATAGAAGTGGATCTATTTGAGATGCTGGAATCCATATATGGTTTCAAAATTTGTTCGAGATGTGGGAATCTAATATCGAGTTCATGTTCTGTTCGAGTGATGAAGACTCATGTCAAAGATGCCGAACATAACCTCCACATTAGAAATGACATAAAATAGAGTAGGGGCATAGCTTAGAGTTTGGCTAACCTATGAAAGATATTATCACTTTATCTCTAGAGTATGCTAATCAATGTTGTGTGTAGGAGTAGGAGGAGACGGTATTTAGGATCACATATTTGTATGTGTACTGGCTAAGTTTTCCTTAATGGTATATTTTATCTAAAGGTATACGGCGCTCAAAGGTAATTTTTGTCCCTTGTGCAGGAGATTGGATTCAGCATCGAACGAAGAGATCTTCATAGAAAATCCATTATGCGAACGTACCTTATCAGTTTTGATTGTACTTCTAATATGTTGCTGGATGTAACCTATTTAACCATTCCATTTATTTTCTGATTTTAATTCTCCACCCTAAACATTATCTAATATATAACCTTATACACTTATTACATGGTGGTTCTTTTGAAGGCATAACTGTTATGTTATTCCATGCGGTTACAAAAGTAATGTTATATGTTGTGTACATATTTCTTGAGTTTCTCATACTAGAATATTAATGCTTGGTTTATGTTTTCCCTAAATTCGTTGCATACTTTTTTAATTAGTGCTTTCATTGATGTTCATTAGAGCTCGAGGAGACAACTTTGATGTTTCCTCTACCGTAGTATTCTTATTTTTACTACATTACTATTTGATGTATCAGCTTTTATGAGGATAAGTTGTTATAACTGTCCAAGCTGATGATAGTACCTAATTTTTATATCTTCGAAATTTCTGTATCGGGGTAACCCTTTGTGCTATTCTTTTCATATTATATATCATCGTTCCGCTGTGAGATTTTGATGTTGTGTTATCTTTTTCCTTGTTTTATTTCTTTTTCTTTTTATTTTACTTGACCTTTCCTACACTTGGGTGCTCGGCTCGTGAATATCGTGGATGTACTAATGTCGATATTTAAGAGTCGAAAAGGCATATCGTTATAGTTTAAGACTAGTATTACTTAAACATTATCACCACAAACCTAAAACCATTACACTTATGCTTCTTTAAAATATTATTTTAAAGATCTATTTACATTCATATATATAATCAAAAAGGGTTAAAGGTGAATGTTATTAACAGATTTTCATAACAAACCCACAACCATTTCCATGCTTATATGATGTTTAAAACAATCTTTTTAAAGATCTAAGTTAATAGCATTTAGTTAAGTTTGATAGTTGACTAATCGATTATCTTATTAAAACAATAACATATATAAATCAATGTTCGTATACTTAACTCATTTGTAACATTTCAACTTATGTTATTCCTCGCCAAAAAGTGAAGCCAGGTGAGCTAGAGCATTGGTTGCATCAAAGCCTTACCTAGACACTTTATTTTGAATCTTACAAATAGATAATTCTACTCGTCGGCTTTAAGCATTAATTATAGCTAATGAATTCCATAAACAAGTAACAAACAACATGATTAACACATTTTTGACATTCCTGACTTAACTAATCCTTGTTCAAGAGGAAAACCAGTAGGTTAGAGCCCTATTGCTCCATCCCTACTCCACATCAATCTTAACTCTCATAAATGGATAATCCTACTTCGTTAGCTTTTAGCATAAAGAAAAATTACTTATCTTTAAATAAAGTTAGTAAACAATAAGATTAGCATGTTTCATACCTTCCAACTTAACTATTCCTCGTTCAAGGGTGAATCCAATAGGTTAGAGCTCCATTGCTCTGTCCCTACTAGACATCAATCTTTACTCTCACAAATAGAGAAGTCTACCTCTTCGGCTATTAATGTTAAGCCTAGTAAATTACCTTTTCTAGAACTTATATATACTTTAAAAATACATTAAAAATACTGTAAAATAGGTTTTAAATATCTATGTAAAATATTACGTGAAAATAACTAATTTATAATTTGATTAAAAAATATGTTTATACTTTGAAAATACGTATATAATTATTAAAAACATATTTAAACTTAAAACCAACTTTAAAATACTTCAAAAAAATGTTTGAAAACATCTCTAAAAAGATTGGAGACAAATACAAAATTTAAATATCATTTTTAAACATTTAAAACCATAAGCGACTTAATACAACATTTATAAACGCTGTTAAAAGTCCTCCTTAAAAACAACATTGAAAAAGCATAATCTTTATAACTAGTTTTAACCACTTTAACAGCTGATTTAAGAGTTGAAATTTTTATAGAAAGTTCCTAGGGGTGATAAAAACCATGGAAAGAAACCCCTAAGAATACCTTCCCATTTATTTAATGAAATTAATGAAAATATGCAATATTTACAAAGTGTATTTATAACCACCTTTTTCTTCTAACTTTAATAACTTTTATTCACAATTTCTATGACTTCCTGAACCATTTCTTTATTGTCCAATACACCAAAATTTGTGTGGAGAACAAAAAAAATCCAATTATCCCAAGTTAAGGTCATAAATATCCAATTTACACAAGTTAAAGTTAAGGGATATCAAAGTGCACTTATAACGATTATTCTTGCTTCAAACATACTTCAGTTCAACACATAATATAAATAGCCACTTAAACATTAAGTCAACGCCACTCCACATGTTTAAGAGGGCAATACAAGTGACGTTATAAATATAAAATTTTCATCTACTTTCAAATGCTAGGGAAGACCAAAGTTTATAACTTAAATTAGTTAATGTCACTTTAACTTTAAATTCAAACACAAAATATGTATACACAATATATACTTATAAGATAGTGAGATAAGTCACTTAGATCCAAGCTAAGCACAACTCAACTCAATAACACTTCCAACCACCACCAAACTCCTAAAGATCCAACCTTTAGCACTTCCAAACCAAGGCAACACCTCCCCTCCTCTTTCATTGCTCACACTTCTCTTGGAATCCCCTATTCCTCTCACCTTTCTTCCACTCTTACTTAATATTCACGCTTCCCATGAATTTTTAGGCCTATAGCCAAAGTTTAGAAGAGACTAAAGAAGATTTGGTATAGACTTGAAAAGGTTAGAGTAGAATTAGTGGATTAATGTGATGACCCAGAATTTTGGGCAACAATTTAATAATCTTTATTAATAATCAAATTGGCTTGATAATTTTCTTTTATAATCATTTAAATTAGCAAGTTTATTCTTTTAAAAAGCTAATATTAAAATGTTTTCTATTTATAATGCATATGTGTGTGTGTGTGTGTGTGTGTGTGTGTGTATTGTAAATAGAAAAGTTTTAGTTTGAAATTAACAAATAAAAACATGTTTTCAAATTTAATATATATATATATATATATATATATATATTGATTTGGAAAATTATGTTTGAACTTAATACAATACCTTCCAAAAGCTATTTATAATTTAACCATATATTTCCAAAAACATTTAAGGTAAATGTTTATTTGTCTAAAAATACATTTTTGCTCAAGTTTAAATAAAATTTAATTAAAAGTTTATTTCTTTTATTTTTAATATTCTTTCTTTTTAATTTTTAACTTTGTAAATAAAATTTGAATATATATAAATATAACCTTTTACGTATTAATATAAAACATAAGGAATTAATATAAAAATTGATTTGGACATTTGTAAACATATAAAACAAGTTTAAACATTTGTAAATTAAGGAATTCACGCAAATACATTTGTCACTTACGTATCATGCAATAAAACAAGTGGCAACACTTTTTTTTCATTTAAAAAATTAATTTATAAATAATGTTGTATTTGGTCTTTTCAGTTCAATCTTTTTCTTTCCTAAACTCTTTCTTCTCTTTTCTTAACTAAAACCTAAAACCAAATTTAAAAGAAAATCAAACAACTGCTTCAAAGATCAAACTAAGGAGAAACTAATCAAACAACTTCATCGGTTTTACAAAGCTTCAGTAATGCAAGTTACAATTTAAATTTCAACTTAACAATGCAAGATTTCAAATTCAAAACAAAATTTCAGATCAGCAATTGCATTCAAAATCAACTCAAGTCCTATTTTCAAAGAAACATGTTCTCTGTTTTTAACAGGTGAGTAAACCTTCTCTTTTAAAAACAGATTTAATCTATGATTTCTCATAGATACTTGTGATGGATTTTTGTAGTATTATGGATTGCATATTTTTGTGAAGGTGAATGCGTGTACGTATATATGATGTGTCTGTATATGAACTATATATATATTTGTCTCTGTTGCATAACAGGTTTAAATCAATCAAAATAAATTCAAATTCTCTTTATACATACAATTATAGGCTTTGATCTCTTAATAGAAAATTAGAGTGTAGTATCATTTCTAAAAATAATTTCAAGAATTTTTATTAAGTGGTTATTTCCAAAAGGATAAATTATAGTAAATATCAAAAATAGGACAAAAGTCGATGTTTATAATTTCAAGTTTGGATTTTATAATGTGATTCGAAATGGAAAATGATTAATTTAGGTATTGAAATCTTTATTTTTAAGTAAGTAATTGTTAAGGTAATTGGAGTTGATCAGATTTTGGTTCATCGTCAAATTCAAACGATTGACATAGTGTTAGTCGCCATGATCGTTGTCGAAGGAAGCTGGTAGGTGGTTGATCACAGGAAAAATAGTATGAGATTTTGATGATCGGAGTTGCTTGGCAAAGGTAATCTAGGGTTCGAAGACCTGCTTGGGACGACGAAGTAAGTGAGGTTCGTGCATCGTCATTGGATCATCGGAGATGATCACGAGGGTGGAGATCTTCACGTGGATCAGTGGCGATGCTCTGGTCGAAAGGACGTGGGCTCCAGTCGTCGAGATGGTCATGGCGAGCCATTTTTTTCAAAGTGGTTTTGGGTTCTGTTGTCATTCGATTTGCTCGTTATGATTTTGTGGTGAGATCTTTGGATCTGAGTGGTTAGGAGGTTAGTCGGGATCATCGGCGATGTATCGAGGCCGGCGTAGTTGATCAGAGTGACTGGGGCATGTGGACAGGTTCGTCTATGTCAGTTTTGTTTTTGTCTTCGGAAGGGATGAGGGAAGCTTGGGTCGAGCACTAGTTGATTGCGTGATTGTCTCAAAGTAGAAGGATTTATTGAAGACTCGTTGCTCTTGTTTGATTTGCACGGAAAGTGATCGCATTTGACTCGGGGTTTTTGGCTTGTGTGGTTTTAAAAGTAAGTAAGTAAAAATAGATTTTAGTATAACAAAGATCTCAAGTTTTCAAAAAGTTTCAAAGTTCAAAAGCAAAATAAAAGCGAGTTTTGTAAGTTAAATATTATAGAAATTCCAAAACAAAGTGTTTAAAACAAGTTTTAAAGTTATTAAATAATTAGTTTTCAAAAGGAAAATGTTTGACCAAGTTTTAAAATATATTTAAAAAATTAAGTTTTAAAGAGATATGATAATTAAGTTTTCAAGAATAACTATTTATTAAATTTATTAAACAAGTTGAACAAGTTTTCAAGATTTTAAAGGTAAATTTAATATATATAATTTTTTTGTTTAATTATATAATTTTTTTGTTTAATTATATAACTGTTTCTAAATGGTTTCTAAAGAAGTTAATGATGAAATTAAGTATTTAATTAAGATAAAGAATTTGTCTTTAAACTAAGTAAGGTGGGAATTAATTAGGAATGATTAATAGTGGAATTATTAAAAAGTTAATCACTTAATGTAATTAATAAGGGGTTAATTGATTAATGATCAAAGTATAATTACTTAATGAGATAATTAATGGATAGTTAATGAATGCAATTAATTTAAGGATCGTTAACTAGTGATTAAGAGGTAATTAATTGGGTTAATTAATTAAGGATAGTTTATTACTCGATTAATTAAGGGTTAATTAATCTAAGTAACTAAATGTCAATTAATTTAAGAATGATTAATTAATGGAAGTAATTAAAGAGATTAATTACTCAATGTAATTAATTAAATTAATTAATGTGATTTATTTAAGATGATTAATTATTTTAATTAATTAAGGATAATTACTTGATTAAGTAAAATTAGTTGATGTAATTTATCAAGTGAAATTACTTAGTGTAAGTAATAATGGATAATTACTGGAAGTAATTAAATAAAGAGGATAATTACTTATGGATGTAATTAAATGGAGGTAATTAAGGACTAATTACTTTGTGTAACTAATAAGAAGGGTAATTACTTAGTGGAAGTAATTAAGGATTAATTGCTTAAGGTAATTAATTAAAGGATTAATTAATTAATTAAGGAATTAATTAACTAATGTAAGTAATTAAAGGATAGTTAATTACTGTATGAGATTAATTAAGAATTAATGAATGTGATTAATTAAAGATTAATTATTAAATGTAATTAAATAGAAGAATACTTAATTAATGAAAGTAATTAGAGGATCATTAATTAATGTAATTAATGAGAGTAATTAAAGGTTAATTACTGTAAATGGTTAGGATAATTTATTTGTGTAATTAATTAAAGTGCTAATTACTTAATGTAATTAAAGGATAATTAATCAAGGATGATTAATTAAGATAGATAATTAAAGGATGATTAATTAATTGGTTTGAAATAATTTAATGTTAAGTAAGCAGCATTTGAAAATAAATTAAAGTAATTAATTTAATTCAATGGTGACTAATTAAATTAATTAGGGATGGTGTGGTTGATTAATCTTCTTATGGGTGATTGAATGATATTGAACGCTATGGATTATGTGATGTCTCTGATATGTGATATGTGCTGCTTTGTGATATGAGATTTTTGGTTGAATTAAGATAATATGGATTATCTATCAGTGATAATGTGAATCATCTATCTGTGTGTATATGATACCCTAAATGATAGATTGTATTGTTTAAAACCCTTAAACAACTTGGACATTAAAATGGTGCTTTGGATTCGGTGAGACCGGGATCTGATTTCCAAATTGGAATATCTGAAAACCACATCGATCCAAATTAAACGTTAGGTTGTGAAATCTCTAATGAAGTTCAAGATGAAGACTCGAAGTGTAAGGGCTATGTGTCGTTAAAACTCTGAGGGTGATTCCAAGATGAGTTTAATGGAGATAGTACTTTCAGGTTCGAGATGGAGATTCAGAAGGCAAGCACTATTGTCATTCTAAGGATGATTCCAAAATGAGTGTAGCGAGATAGTGCCTTTGGTTTCGTTCGAACCCGAAATGAACTTGTATGGATGAATGCTTTCAGAACATCGTCATTGGAAGACGATGAGCATTCCAAGAGATGTGTTCTTAAAAGATAATCGTAGCCTCAAGGCTCATCAACCAGGAATGGATAAAACAGGAGAGGTGCAGCAAGGCTAAGTGGGCCGCGTCCAAGTAGACGAGATTTTCCCCTGTCTAGAGGTCCCTTTTATTCGGCTTAGCGTATGGTTGGACGCGCAAACTACGGGGTTGTCTTGTTCGGGGTTATCCAGTAAGGGATGGTTCTGGCCTTTTGTTGCAGAGGATCAGGGTGGATCCTCGGTACTCTGATCTAGACCAGGTATCGTAACGGGGGGTACCCCAGTAGCCCTACCATTGATGGAAACCCATTTTCCCTACGTGCCTTTATGGTTTTGATTATATAACCCACTTTGTAGCTAGTATGCTGGAATTTAATCATGTAACAATGTCAGCTATTTTCTATTTACTTGAAAACCCTAAACACTATTATAATATCACTGGATTTCCTATCAAATGTTTTGGTTATCGTAACGTAAAAACTTTTCCATGTTTATGTGTGGGAAGTCATACGAGATACCTTTTGTTTTCAAAGGTTTTTCAAAGTTAAGCAACTTTAAACCGTTTACTCACACCAGACCCATGTTTGACCTAGAGTTTATTTTCTGTTTTATTAAACTCTTGGGTACTCAAATTTTTACGAGTAGCCAAGGGATTCAGTTTAGCTTTGACAAGTTTTTGGAGGAGATATGGAGCAGGAAGCTTCAGCGTATATAGATATATAGTGGTTCCTCTGTTTTGTATCTCTGTGATGGTGTCTATATTGTACTGGAGTTGTATGATAGACAGGTACTTATAACTGTCTAGTTGATGATGTATAAGCTGTGTAACTCTATTAAATGTTGTATACTATGTATTAACTATATGATTTATATATTTTATTCGTTCCGCTGTGAGATTCTGATATTGTATAGTTCATTCTTTCCTTTCTTTCTCTTTTCTATCTTTTTCTTTCTTACTAATGATGCGTCTTTCTATAGAGTGAAAGACGGGACATGACAGTTGGTATCAGAGCGCTAGCTTGAGGGAATACCTAGGCTTTGGAGTGATATCTTTCTTGAGAGAGGGTACCAGTATATATATACACACACACTTATTTTGTTGGGTTACCTGTTCGAGTTTACCAACATGAGTTCTAGAGTAGGAAGGGTAGTGGTGTGTGTAGCACGACTACCGATGGAAGAAGTCCAAGTGATGAGGTTGGAAGAGTATCTATCGAGGCTGTAGACCCAATACCGCGTCGAATAAGCTTTGCAGCACTTGGTTAAGGATTTCATCAATCTTGGAGGATGGTATTTTTAAGAAGCTATGGAGTCCATCTTTGGAATGCAAGTTTGGTTGCGCTCGTGTGAGCGGATCTTTAAGGGTTTGGATCTGTCAGATGAGCAGAAGCAAGTGAATGAATCTTGGTAACTTCAGGAAGGAGCAGCTGCATGGTGAGATGCAGTGACATGGATGTTTCCGAAGGTGTTTTCTTTTGGAGAAAGTTATTGGAGAAGCGGTTTTACCTATTGCAGGGAAGACTCGGCTGTTAAGGAATTTTTCTGGATCTCAAACAAAGGGAGGTTGTCTGTATTGGAGTATGAGACTAAGGTCAATGAGTTACCTTGCTACAGACATAGCCTCATTGTCACCCCCTTAGAAGAACTAGATGTTTGTGCTTGGTTTGAGGCCCGAGTTTCTAGAGGAGATGTCTACCCATCTCAAGGCTCTATGTGGAATTGGATGATATGGTTTTGTGGATCGAAGAGCTTATGGATAAGAAGTCTTTGGCATCAGTGGCAGCATTGCAGCTCGGAGTGTTCCGTGTGCCAACCGAGAGGTCATCTGGCTAAGCAGTGTCCTAGAGATGGAATTCAGTAGTAGTAGAGTGGACCATCAATTCTTCTGATAGGAAGGCATTATTGAAGGATTTGGCCTTGTTTTGGAATTTTGATGGATTTATTAGACAAGCATAAGCTGTTCTAGTTTGTGAAGAGAGAACAGTGTCTTCGGGAACTGAACTTGGTAGGATCGCAGAAGTGACTTGCGACAGTTCAGAAATTTATCGGAGTAATTCTTTTGCATGGGATCAAGACATCTCAAGAAGAAGTAGGAGTTACCAAAGTTGTCAGGAATTTTTTTTTTGGGGATATCTTCAAAGAAGTCAAGGTCTGCCTTAGCATCGAAAATTGATTTTTCGTATCGACTTGGTTCCAGGAGCGATATTGGTGGTTCAGCTAAGTAGAAGGATGGCTCCTAGAGAGAGGATTTGGATGAAGTAACTCGGGATTTCATAGAGCTACTGTGTTTTCTAGTATGTGTTGTCTAGTTTGTGCTCATATTCATCGACGACATTTTCATCTACTCCGGATTAGAGTTGCGCAACGGAAGCTCGCATTTGTTTTGGATTAGAGGGTTTCTACAGCAAGTTCAAGGGGACCTTTGAATGCGAAAAAGTTTTCAGAATCTGAAGGCGAGATTTTCAAGTGCACTTGTTCTGGCTACCGGATGAGAGTCGTTAGTTCAAAATCTATTGATGTTTGTGGAGTAGAGCTTGTATTCGGGATTTCGACGGATCCTGAGAGGACCATCTTGTTGGGTAGAATTCGGAGGTTATCTTGTTCTTGGTCATGATTTGTTTTGAGAAACATCTGCGAAGGTTTAGTCGATCCAGGAAGGATGAGCAGCCTAGGATCGTCAGAAAAGTTATGTGGATAAGAGACAAAGGAATCTTGAATTTGAAGTTGGAGATTTCGTTGTTATTAAGGTTTCTTCAATAAAGGAAGCAGTAAGATTTGGTAAGACTAGGAAGCTAGCTCCAAGGTATTTTGGATCTTTCTGTGTTCTCGAAAGGATAAATACTTTGGCCTACAGGATTGAATTGCCAGTTTGGATGGTTGGGATTCATAAGGTATTTCACGTATCTCTAAGGGAGTACGTGTATAGTCCATCACTGGTTGTGGAATCAGCAGTTCAGAAGGGTTTGGTGGTCGAGCTAGTCTTGTCCGTGGTTAGATATTCTATTCAGATTGTAGATCTAAATGAGTAGGAGCTCAGGATCAGAGTGGTGTGGCTAGTATAGATTCAGTAGAGCGACTATCCCAGTATTTGTACCTGGGAAACTCTAGATAGAATTGGGATAACCGATCCTGAATTGTGTTAAGATAGTTAGATTTGTTTGTTTAAGTAAATTGGTTGCTATGGTTGTTAGTGTATGGCTGATATGTATGCTTTTCTATTTGGAAATAAAATCTTTGTTGGATTACTAAATTATCTTTGCTTTTAAATTTCCGGGACGAAATTCTTTTAAGGGGGAAGGAATGTGATGACCCGGAATTTTAGGCAATATCAATTTAATAATCTTTATTAATAATTGAATTGGCTTGATAATTTTCTTTTATAATCATTTAAATTGGCAAGTTTATTCTTTTAAAAAGCTAATATTAAAATGTTTTCTATTTATAATGTACATATATATGTATATATTATAAATAGAAAAGCTTTAGTTTGAAATTAACAAATAAAAGCATGTTTTCAAATTTAATATATAAATTGTGATTTGGAAAATTATGTTTGAACTTAATACAATACCTTTCAAAAGCTATTTAAAATTTAACCATATATTTCCAAAACATTTAAGGTAAATGTTTATTTGTCTAAAAATATATTTTTGCTCAAGTTTAAAATAAGATTTAATTAAAGGTTTATTTCTTTTATTTTTAATATTTTTTCTTTTTAATTTTTAACTTGTATAAATATATTTTGAATATATATAAATATGAACTTTACATATTAATATAAAACATAAGGAATTAATATAAAAGTGGATTTGGACATTTGTAAACATATATAAAACAAGTTTAACATTTGTAAATTAAGGAATTCATGCAAATACATTTGTCACTTATGTATCATAAAACAAGTGGAAACATTTTTTTTTCATTTAAAATTTTTATTTATATATAATATTGTATTTGGAAGACGCCTGGCTTTTCTTTTCAGTTCAATTTTTTTCTTTCCTAAACACTTTCTTCTCTTTTCTTAACTATAACCTGAAACCAAATTTAAAAGAAAATCAAACTACTGTTTCAAAGATCAAACTGAGGAGAAATTAATATCAAACAACTTCATCAGTTTTACGAAGCTTCAGCAATGCAAGTTGCAGTTTAAATTTCAACTTAACAATGCAAGATTTCAAATTCAACTTAACAAGGCACGTCTATGTCAGTTTTGTTTTTTGTTCGGAAAGGATGAAGGAAGCTCGGGTCGAACATGAGTTGATTGCATGCTTGTCTCGAAGTAGCAGGATTTGTGGGAGACTCGGTTCTCTTGTTTGGTTTGCATGGGAAAGTGATCGAAGTTGACTCGGGATTTTTGGCTAGCATGGTTTTAAAAGTAAGTTAAGTAAAAAACAGATTTATTAAAACAAAGAACTCAAGTTTTCAAAAAGTTTCAAAGTTCAAAAGCAAAATAAAAGCGAGTTTTCTAAGTTAAATATTATATAAATTCCAAAACAAAGTGTTTAAAACAAGTTTTAAAGTTATTAAATAATTAGTTTTCAAAAGGAAAATGTTTGACCAAGTTTTAAAATATATTTAAAAAAATAAGTTTTAAATAGATATGATAATTAAGTTTTCATGAATAAATATTTATTAAATTTGTTAAACAAGTTCAACAAGTTTTCAAGATTTTAAAAAGTAAATTTAATATTTATAATTGTTTTGTTTAATTATATAATTGTTTTCTAAATGGTTTCTAATGAAGTTAATGATGAAATTAGTATTTAATTAAGATAAAGAATTTGTCTTTAAACTAAGTAAGGTGGGAATTAATTAGGAATAATTAATTAGTGGAATTAATAAAAAGTTAATCACTTAATGTAATTAATAAAGGGTTAATTAATTAATGATCAAAGTCTAATTACGTAATGAAGTAATTAATGGATAGTTAATGAATGCAATTAATTTAAGGATCATTAACTAGTGATTACGAGGTAATTAATAAATGTAATTAATTGGGTTAATTAATTAAGGATAGTTAATTACTCGATTAATTAAGGGTTAATCAATCTAAGTAATTAAAGGTCAATTAATTTAAGAACGATTAATTAATTGACTTAATTAAAGAGATAAATTACTCAATGTAATTAATTAAATTAATTAATGTGATTAATTTAAGATAAATAATTATTTTAATTAATTAAGGATAATTACTTAATGAAATTGATTAAGTAAAATTACTTGATGTAATTTATCAAATGAAATTACTTAGTGTAAGTACTTAATGGATAATTACTAAATGTAATTAAATAAAGAGGATAATTACTTATGGAGGTAATTAAGGATCAGTTACTTTGTGTAACTAATAAGAAGGGTAATTACTTAGTGGAAGTAATTAAGGATTAATTACTTAATGTAATTAATTAAAGGATTAATTAATTAATTAAGGAATTAATTAACTAATGTAAGTAATAAAGGATAGTTAATTACTGTATGAGATAAATTAAGAATTAATGAATGCGATTAATTAAAGATTAATTATTAAATGTAATTAATAGAAGAATACTTAATTAATGAAAGTAATTAGAGGATCATTAATTAATGTAATTAAGGGGAGTAATTAAAGGCTAATTACTGTAAATGGTTGGGATAATTAATTTGTGTAATTAATTAAAGTGCTAATTACTTAATGTAATTAAAGAATAATTAATCAAGGATCATTAATTAAGATAGATAATTGAAGAACGATTAATTAATTGGGTTGAAATAAATTAATGTTAAGTAAGTAGGATTTGAAAATAAATTAAGGTAATTAATTTAATTCAATGGTGATTAATTAAATTAATTAGGGATGGTGTGGTTGATTAATCTTGCTTATGGATGATTGAATGATATCGAATGCCCTGGATTATGTGATGTCTCTTATATGTGATATGTGCTGCTTTGTGATATGAGATGTTTGGTTGAATTAAGATAATATGGATTATCTATCCGTGGTAATGTGAATCTTCTATCTGTGTGTATATGATACCCTAAATGATAGATTATATTGTTTAAAACCCTTAAACAACTTGGACATTAAAATGGCATTTTGGATTCGATGATGCCGGGATCGGATTTCCAAATTGGAATATCCGAAAACCAGATCGATCCAATTTAACGTTGGGTCGTGAAATCTCTAATGAAGTTCAAGATGAAGACTCAAAGTGTAAGGGCTATGTGTCGTTAAAACTCTGAGGGTGATTCCAAGATGAGTTTAACGAGATAGTACTTTCAGGTTCGAGATGGAGATTTAGAGTGCGAGGGCTATTGTTGTTAACTCAAAGTGTGATTCCAAAATGAGTGCAGTGAGATAGTGCCTTCGGTTTTGTTCGAACTCGGAACGAACTTATATGGATGAAATGCTTTCAGAACATTGTTATTGAAGGGCGATGAGCATTCCAAGAGAAGTGTTCTTAAAAGGTAATCGTAGCCTTAAGCCTCATCAACCAAGAATGGCTAAAAAAGGGGAGGTGTAGCAAGGCTAAGTAGGTCGCGCCTAAGTAGGATGAGATTTTCCCCTTTCTAGAGGTCCCTTTTTATTCGGCTTAGTGTGTGGTTGGCCGCGCCAACTGCGGGGTTGTCTTGTTTGGGATTATCCAATAAGGGATGGTTCCGGCCTTGTGCTACAGGGGATTAGGGTGGATCCTTGGTAATCTGATCTAGAATAGGTACTGTGACGGACAGTACCCCAGTAGCCCTGCCGATGATGGAAACCCATTTTCCCTATATGCCTTTACGGTTTTGATTGTATAACTCACTTTGTGGCTAGTATGCTGAAATTTAATCATGTAACAATTTCAGCCATTTTCTATTTACTTGAAAACCCTAGACACTATTATAATACCACTGGATTTCCTATCAAATGTTTTAGTTATCGTAAGGTAAAAACATTTCCATGTTTATGTGTGGGAAGTCTTACGAGATACATTTTGTTTTCAAAAGTTTTTCAAAGTTAAGAAACTTTAAACCGTTTACTCACACCAGACCCATGTCTGACCTGGAGTTTATTTTCTTTTTTATTAAACTCATGGGTACTCAAATTTTTACGAGTAGCCAAGGGATTCAGGTTAGTTTTGATGAGTTTCTGAAGGAGATATGGAGCAGGAGGCTTCAGCGTATATAGATATATAGTGTTTCCTCTGTGTTGTATCTCTGTAATGGTGTCTGTATTATACTGGAGTGGTATGATAGACTGGTCTTTATAACTGTCTAGTTGATGATGTAAAAGCTGTGTAACTCTATTGAATGTTGTATACTATGTATTAACTATATGATTAATATATTTTATTCGTTGCGCTGTGAGCTTCTGATATTTTTTAGTTCCTTCTTTCCTTTCTTTCTCTTTTCTATCCCTTTCTTTCTTACTAATGATGCATCTTGCTGTGGAGTCAAAGATGGGACATGACAATTAGTGCTTAAGCACTTCCACCATTTTTATTCCCTTAATTCATTCCAAGCTTTGTAAATTTGTGATTTATTATCAAGGGTTTGCCACTCTTTTTATAAGATCCAAATAATGTTTTATAAGATTATTACCATCCCGCTCTCATGTCATATAAGGCTCAACTCCTATCACTTCTCTTTGCATAACTCTAAGAGTTAAGTCTTTCCTTAAAAGCTTAATTTCATATTATCTTTAATGATATCAACCATGATATCATCCAAAAAAATTATTTCCATAAATAGTGAAAAGAATTTATTTCATATTATAAATTTTCTAAGAAAATAAGTTTATTCAAAAAAGTTTGAACAACTTCTGACGTGTAACAAGCTGTTTATCGATAAGACAATATTCAATCACATTATCAATATTGTTTCAAAATATTTATTTTTGTAAACATTTGCAAAAAAGTTTACCATCATTAGTTATGATTTAAAGGTGGTTAACAAGCTTTTGAAATTATTTTATTAACATTAAATCCATGACTCAAATATTTAAAAAATTCGGATATTTAAATATAAAGTGTCTGAAATTGTGGGTCATTACAATGGCATTTTAGTAATTTGCTATTTTAAATTTATATAAAAATAGCTTCACTCTTTCCATTTTTACTTTTCTTCATTTCAATTCATTTTCCTATTCTTTCATCTTCCTTTCGATTCCCTTCTCTTCTTCTCCTGGTGTTCCAAGAGAAATTTTTTAAAAATTGCTCTTTTTTCTCCTTAAACACTTAAACAAGTCGCTACAACAATTTCTATTCCTCTTTGCCAACTTAAAGTACAATTTTTGATGTGCAAATCCCAAAATGGCATTTGGCCATGGGCTTTATGATGGAGGATGTGGTGGTGCACAAGCTAGGGGAAGGGAGGTTTCGGAGTTGCTTTGGTCGAGGTAGGAAGTAGTTGCAAAAGGTGGTGGTTTTAACTTGGATGTTTGCTTGGTCTAAGTGAGATTTTCACTTAAAAACCTCTCCTTTTATATGTATTTTGGATGGAAAATATATGCTTATTTGATGTTTTAAATATATATATATATATATATATATATATATATATATATATATATATATATATATATATTTATGGGTTGATCAAATTGTTATGATGATGTGAATTTTGATGCTTGTTTAGAAAACCATATTGTTTTATCTGTAGTGCTTTCGAAAGTACTTTAAGTTGTTAGTTTAAATAGAATATTTAATGGACATACAAATATGGACTTACATTTTAACATATGTGAACCTAATGGAATATGATTTAACTTGGACTTGGACTTGTATTTGAACATATATAAAAGCACATAAGGATTAGTAGGTGACTTAGAGTTGAAATGGAAGTATCTATATAGCAATAGTCGCTAAAGGAGCAATTTGATGACACGTATTTTATTCACGTTTGAATATTGTGTTTCCATATTTATAATGTTTTGCATATGATCTATATACTTCTTTGATGTGATGTGAAGTTGAAAATTATTATATGACTTGAAATTTGAATTCTTTTGGAAATGAAAAAGATACCGGTTTTTTTTTTTAATTTCATAATAACCGTGAAGCCACTTTTTGGATTTTAAAAGTCATATTTTGGATTTTATTTGACTTCAACTTTTTTTTGAAATAAAATGTTTTGTATACTTATATGGAAAATAATACAGAAAGAAAGGGAGTTTAAAAGTAATTGTAACGACCCGGATTTTCAGTCGTTTGATTTTGAACATTTAGTTTATTGTAAATGTTGAATTCAAGATGTAAATGGATTTTTAATATGAATTTTATCAATCAAGTAAGATTTAAATTTCAAATACAGTGATTATCGTAATACGAATAGTGCAATAATTGGAATCTGAGCTGAATATGAATCGAAATGAATTTTATAGAGAACATAAGTTCAATTTGAAACAGAAATTAGATGGTAAGTTTTTTAAACCGGAATTTCAGGTAATTTCATTGATTTTGAAAATTGTCGTTTTTTCGACGCATTAAAATAGCCTTTCGCGGGGCTATCTCGGATTTCGACGGAACCAATTCCAATGGATCCTTAATATTGAGTTATCATATGCCGTCAAATTTCATGGCAATCAAATGAATCGTTTGATCGTGTGAGATCGAAATGCGTAGAAATTTAAATTTGGAAATTAATATAAATTACTGGGTCTGCAAACCTATTTTCTACATACGACCGAATTTGGCCTCGAGACTAGTTCCATTGCGTTCCGAATAGGGGCATAACATATAGAACATCAAGCAGCACGTCTCATTTGGAGTTTGAGAATTTCGGACGCATAAAGCTGGACATTTTCTAATTTAAATTATATATATATACACACACACACACACACACAAACAAACACACCATCCCTAGCATTCGTACTCAAATTCACACCTGTTAGTTTCTTTGTCTTCCTCAATGTATCTCTTACATACTAGAAGTTAACTGCTTGAAACATTTTGATGGCTTAACAGTTTTCATTTGACTATTAAAAAAAGATAACGTGAAAACATATATACAACTTCCTTTTTCAGTTTACTCTAGATTCTCATTATCTCCAGTATCATCAAGCATGGCCGTTTTGTTTAAGATTTGAAATCAATTCACAAGAAAAAAGAATAAGGGGAAACACATGTGAGAAATGCGGATTACAGATCTTAAGGCTAAGATTAACACTAGAGGGGGGTGAATAGTGTTAATAAAGACTTACTAAATCTTTTTAATTTATGTTAATTTAGACACAAAAGTATGCAATATACAGACACACATATGATCACAGAAACAATCACAGATGCAGAAATAAAATAAAAGCAGTAAAGTAAAGAACATACCGGATTTTATACTGGTTCGGAGTTACCCTACATCCAGTCCCGCAACACAAGTACGGATTTCCTTTCAAAAGCAATTGTACAATTACACCCTCGGTTTCAAGGCTACGAGGTACACCCTCCAGAATTTCGATCCTCTGGGTAGAGATACTTGATTTTCGGGCCATAAGTTTACCCAATTGATTTACCAAGGCTACAATCACACCTTTTCCCTTTTGATTGATTTCCAAGGCTACAATCACACCTTTTCTCGCTTAATAGATTACAAAGAAGTCTATAACTTTGAACAGCACTGAGAATCTTGTAGAGATAGTGATAGAGAATCAAACTAGAAGTAATCGAGTATGATTCAATGTTGATTTCGGCAGAGCAATGATAAGAATATGTATTAAGAAATGAGGAAGAAGAAGAGGAGTGGAAACCAGAAAATTATGATTGAAAATTCATTGAAACTGACCCTTATTTACAGAAGAACAACAGCCATGACCATTCATGAAGAGTTATGGCGAATAGACACTTCTTTTGAAATTTGAATTTTTGAATCAAACTGTCACCATGTCGACATGGTCATGCTAGGCATGTCGACATCCGAAAGGATTTTTTGGTGTTTTTGATTTTCTTTGAAAATAACCTTTATCTTATAAAAACTATTTTAAACTTTTATAAATATACTTGACTATAGTTAAAATTCATAAGTAAATATAAAGAATAATATATATAAATTTTATCTATAATTTTATATTTAAATATAGGTATAAATATTTAAAAGTTAAATATATTATTTAAAAGATAGTTTAAAATCAGGAGTAATTTGACTTTGAAAATATAGATGTTTTTGAGGCTAAGATTATTTAAAATCAGGATCGAGGGTTTTGGATCTTTTAAAATGAAAGTTTTGTAAAATTTTTGAAAATAGGATATAATTTTGAAAAATCATTTTGAATAAAAGTTAGCGGATACAAAACAATGTTCCACTAGATTTTTCGTAGGTTCCATCCTACTTAGGGTTCCAGCCCTTTAGCGGGCTCGAAGTGGATTCCACTCCACGAATAAATTGGATTTTAAGATGCCAGTGCTTTTCTACGAGTTTTAACAAAAATTCCTAATAATAATAAAAAATACTTATCCTTGAAATCTTGAACTCTTGATAATCTTGATACTCATGAGTCTTCTATCTCGATATTTTATCTTGATATCATGAATCTCTATAGTGTACAGTCTTCATTCTTAGTACCTACATGGTTAAATCCTGCATATTGTAATGACCCTAAAATCCGGACCCAGTTTAAAATTTTAAAACCGCTTATTTGATGTAGAAATACGAATTTTCACAAACAACTTCCGTTTCCATCCAAACTTCGCATTTGGAATGCGTCTAGATAGACATAGGCGTGCGCCAAATTTCATTGAAAAATATTGAAGTAAATTACGCTCGTCGCATTTACGTTTTAGTTTAAATTTTATGTGAAAATTTTCTATCATCCGAACTCAAATATTTTTCTCGATGTTGCATAAGAAAAATATTCTGAACTTGACGGCGCATTTCGTTTCGTCAAATTTCGCTTTTAATTGCTAGCTAAAATGTTCGCTCGTGCAAATGGTTCAATAAGATTTACCACCTTGCAAATGGCGTCGAACCATCAATATCTTTATACCATTGTGTCCGTCTCGACGCACTGATCACAACGGTATATTTATTTGTGTCAATCGGAGTTCGGCGTTGCAAACTATAATGGTTAACGGAGCGCAAACCGGTCCGTTACGCAGCACAAACCGGAACCCAACATTTCAACATTTAAAATTTTGGAGCCATTCAGCTGCCTTGGGAACCCAAATAGCCACCATTTTGAAATCATCATTGCACTGACGTATGCACTTTGAATCTCGTGTATATATCCCTCTCCATTATGACACTATACTCAGCTCATCACATTTATTGCTGCATCACTTTTCACTTCGCCTCAGAAGAAAGAAATTGGTACGTTGCTCTGCCCTCCTCTCTGTCTTCTTCGTTCATAATTTTTTTTTTCTTTTCTCTCTTTCCATTTTTCTGAGAAAACTACAAACCCAACACCTCTGCCTCTTATTCTCTTCTCCCTCCTCCCTTTCCTCTTTCTCTTTTGTTTTCTATTTTTATTTTCTTCACTGTAATATCAAACTACAGTTTAGTTGCTAAACTCAACCCATGCTTCCACCCTCTCTCCTCCAAGCATGCACGTCCCACACGTCCCAAAACCCCATGCGACCGCCTCTCCTCCTCTGAAACCCCTGCAACCGCCCTCCTCCCCCCCCCCCCCCCCCCCCCCCCCCCCCGCAGCTCCGCCCCTGCAGCCACATTTCCCCCACTACCCGCATCACACTCCAACAGCTGCCCTACCGCCCTCTCCTTCCCGCGACCACGCAGCCACCACATGGGCCCGCAATCCTCCAATGCTCGGCCTCCACCCCATGCTACCCGCCTCCTTCCCACTCGGCCTCCACTGCAAACCCCCCCAGTTCGCACGTCCCCCCCCACACGGCCCATGCTCCACTGCAAACCCCATGCCGCACGCACCCTTACCGACCCCGCCCTCCACTCCATACAGTTCACCGCCCTACCGGCCACGTCCTCCCACACCACACGGCTCCGCCCCATGCCGCATGAATACCGACCCCAGGCAGCCCGCAAACCCCCCCGCACCTTGTCTATAGTATGTGTATAAGTGATATTTGTGCTTACATGTATATTAGAATTTATAGCTTGCTGATATGATGCATTTTGGACACAACAAGTTTTAACAGTGGGTTTATAAGTTGTTGATTTTATAAACTTTAGTTAGTTGGGTTTGTATGTTGTAGATTTAGTTTGGAAAAAAAAAACATAAAAGCTGGTTTTGCAAAGTTTGTACAGTTGCATACAAGTTGTATAGTTAATAAAGTACAAGTTATAAGTTTTATGTGTCAGTATAAACTTTATAAACTTTTTATATGAGTTGTATTATGCATGAGTTAGAGTACAAAGAAGCATGGGTTTAGAGGAAACAGTACAGTCGTATATGAATATATTGGTGCCTAGGTAGTTGATAAAGCTACAGGTTTTGGAAGATTTATATATAAAGCTACAGGTTTTGAAAAAAAATATAAAAGCAGTTATGTTGAAACATGTTTATATTAAGATATAAGTGTCCATGTTTGAGTTGTTATATACAGTACAAGTTTTAAAGAATCAGTTATATATGCTCTCAAACAACGTTTTGCTGCGTTTTATTCCAACTCCCGCTATTGATCCGGAAACATAGGCTATTTCCACCCCGCTTGTCGAATCTATTTTGCTCCGTTGTTCGGTATGGTTATATATGCATATTCAATCGATATATTGCAATAAAATAAATTTTGATTAATTATTTGTTGATTACAGTTGTCTTCCTTTTACGTCGTGCTTGTTAGGGTCTATTTTATCTATTCGTCTTCGAGTTTCGCCATCATCTTCTTCAACCACGCAAGGTGAATATTTTATTCTCGACTCAATCTATTATGCTATG
This sequence comes from Allium cepa, assembly GCA_030765085.1. Lineage (NCBI taxonomy): Eukaryota > Viridiplantae > Streptophyta > Magnoliopsida > Asparagales > Amaryllidaceae > Allium > Allium cepa. The sequence continues at coordinate 1,026,828,215 of CM060937.1, read as the reverse complement.
ATAATCAAGTGATAAATTGTTGTTTATATTAATTTGGATGTTAAATTGTTGAAATAAAAATTTGTAAATCGCTATGCAAGTTAAATTTGAATATTGTTAGTTTACGACAAATAGTAGAGACACTAAAATTGTTATGTGATGTTGATTTTGGTTGTTAACCTAAGTGAAATTTAATATGAAATTAATATTGATTTAGGATAGTCAACAATCTAAAATTGATTATATATGTTGAACTTGACCCCTTTAAATGTTAAATAAATCGTCGCGTAGAAATAGCGTTAACTACACTTTGAACCATTGAATGTATGATTGATGTAGTAATTTGATAATAGACACCAAGTGAAAAGCATAATGTAATAATCTTTAATCTGCATGAAATGATAGTGTGGATTCTAGGAGTAATTATATTAATTTGCATAAATAAAAAATGTAAGTTAATACGATTATTTCGGGATTATTTAATAAATTGTTGAATTGTTATGTATGGTTGTTATTGCTTGTTTATTTACATTGACACCATCCCAGTTATCACACTGCAAGTTCCCTTTGCTATGCTTTGTTTTATATTGAATGATATTGGGTTGAAATGATAAATACCCCATTTAAACAACTTGGCCTAGGATAGAAAATAAAATAAGAAACCCGATTGGTCAACAAACCACTTTCGAAATTGAAATATATTTTAAATTAAGGAATGAACCTAACAATTTGTTTGGAAATTTAATAACGAACTTAGGGATTTAAGTTGAAATAAATTAACGGATTTAAATTGAAACGGATTAATAACTTACCAAATTGGATAAATGAATTGAAAATTTAATTGAAATAAGATTTAGGAGCAAGTTAGTTTTAGAATTTAATAAGTTAAAGATTTAAAGATTTGTTAGCTTTAAATTTAAACTCAGGCTTTAATTAAATAGATTTGAACTTGTTATAAGTTATATTGAAATTTAGGAAATTATGACTTACTAATTTAATGAATTTAAATTTGGGATAATAAATTTAAATGGTTTTAAATTTAACGTATTAACCAAATCAAGACATCATGAATGGAAATGGACTTCTTTGTTTAGAAATTTAATTGAATTGGTAAATAAATCAAATGAAGTTGGATAAAAGGAATTTAGTTAACGAAATTGATTTAATCGAATTTATGATAATAGTGGATGTAAACATGAAGTGAAATGAATAGAATTTGATTTAATAATTTAAACAAAGTTTAGCATTAAATTGAATTCGTTGATTTTGAACTAAATTTAATAAGCGACTTTTAGACCTTATTAAATCGAACTTGAATACTTAATTTTAAATTGTAACTCAAATGTTTGAACTAAAAATTGCATTCGAAAATATGTTTTTAAAAAAAATATCTAAAATAAATTGAATCGTGAAATGTCAAATTTTTGGAAGTCAAATTTGCACCTTGACTTTTGGACTTTGATTTGTTTAAACGTTAATTTAACCGACCATCGGGTAATAAATACGTAGTTATTAAAGAGACCGGGATCGGGCATGGACATACTCTCTGTCGATACCGAAAACCACTTTAATAACTATTATGCGTGAAGTGTTGATCCAGAATGGAGTGGATGGTTTGGTGAACGCGTTGACTGAAGAAAGAGAACGATATTGGATAACCCCTGACATGACTAAAACAGGAGTCGCGTCGGGCCATTAGGATCGCCACCTCTAGCGGACACGCTTCTTCGATACCATATCTATTACTTTTGTGATTTGATTTGGGTGCACCCCTTGATTTGGGAGTGTTGTTTCGCGGTGTTGAGATAGTAGCTACTATGCTCAACATCAGTCCGGATCACGCAACTACTAGTATCCTAGTTGGTATTGCCTTATGTACCTTGTCATACTGATTATCCTATTCGCGACCACTATGTTTTGATTTGTACCTTGAGTATATGGATTGCCCTCTGGTGACTTCTGGTTTTGGGGAAACTACGGTCTTGTATATGCTTTTGGGAATATAAAATGTGTTAAGGGGAATTATGGTAACGCCTTAACGCTATTTTAATATTCTATTTTACTGATTAGACATTACCTACATACCGTATTCTATTGTATATATAGATAGTTTATCGGATCCTTAGAGATGTTATTTTATTCGTCTTTGAGTTATGGACTTTATTTCCTGCATTTGATTATCCTGCATAAGATTTTGAGTCCTGACTCGAGTGTTTCTTTTGCATATGCTCGGGTCAGTCTGAAGCTATCCAGTTTGCTGATCAAGGTTGGTTGAAGATGCTAAAGACTTAGCATTTATCTTTATCAGTTTATTTTGATGTCCGTGTCTGTTACACATTTATGTATTTCCTTTCAGTCACCTTTTGTTTAGACATTGTTGTACTTTATGTAGTAGCTTCATGAACTGCTATTATAACGATGTATTTTCCGCTGCATTATTCTGTGACTGTTCTGTGACTGTGATGTTGTATTGATTCTCATTTACATTTATGTATTTATAATCCCATATTGATTAGTGTTTTGTATTATTTAAGTTGACATGTGTAGATTATTGTCAATTTAAATGGTCCAAATACACGGGTTGTTACAGTTGGTATCGGAGCTTTGCTTTCCCTAAAAATCTTAGTTTGGGATTATATAAACTCGTTAGAGATAGGGTAGCAATACCCTAGAATGAGGAGAATCGATTCAATATCCCGATCCTTTAAAAATTCAAACTTCTTTGATTCGTTCATTAGACTTTCTTCAAGCTGTATGATTTTCTATCGTTGGTTCTAAATCTCTTTCGATGTTTCAGGATGAGCACCGGAAGAAACAATAGGGGAGGAAGAGGTCATGGTCCTGCTCGGGATGCACCTGCTGTCCCAGCTCCAGTCAAATTCACCACTCTTAGCAAGGAGTATACACAGCTAGGTGGTACTAAGTTTTCTGGATCCGAGGGTATTATCGAGGCTCAGCAATGGCTCAAAGGCTTAGAGAAGATATTTTCTGGATTGGAGATCACTGATGCTAAGAAACGTCAGCTTGTTGCGTGGCAACTTCAGGATGCCGCGCAAGATTGGTGGGAATCGGTTACTTCCCGTATCGAGGAGAACACCATCACTTGGGCCCAGTTTAGGTATAAGTTTATTTGGATTTCATAGTCTAATTTCTTCTTTAAATCTTTAAAATGTTACTCATCTAGTCTATCTTTTGATTAGGGATACTTTCTCGGCACAATGGATGCCCTCTGCTGGGAAAACCCAACTTTATAGAGCTTTTATGGATCTTAAGCAAGGCAGTATGACTATTTCTGAGTACGAGAGGAAATTCAACGAACTCTCCAAGTTTGGCCCGGGATTGATCGATACACCACTTCTAAAGAACGAGAAGTTCATTATGGGAGCTAGACCAGAGTATTATGACTTGCTTACTGGCCACACTCACTGCACCTTCACAGAGCTTGTCGACTATGCTCTTCGATATGAGGCAAAGCCAAGGGGACCCACTGCCAAGGCCCCTCCTACTCAGCCCTCTTCTAGCCAGCTCGGAAAGAGGAAGATGAACTTCGATCAACAAAAGAAAGCTTGGCAAAAGACTACAGGATTAGGATATGCCCAGAAGAGCCCAATCGACCTTGCTAAGATCACTTGCTTCAAATGCGATAAGAAGGGCCATTATGCTAATAGTTGTCCATCCACCGGAGCTGCTATTCCACCACCTTCTCAGATGAGGAATGATTTATGCCATGTCTGCCTCCAGCCAGGTCACTTTAAGAGAGATTGCCCATTGAGGAAGAAAGGCGCACCATCAGGAGTATATGCTGTCACCACTCCTGCACCACCTCCACCACCTGCTCAGGATGACTGAGGTACCTTACGAAGTACTTTTACATTTCATAATTTACCTGTTCGGGTATTATTCGATACTGGTGCTTCTCATAGCTTCATATCTATTGATCTTTGTGATAAGCTCAAATTAGAACCTACTCTTGCTACTCCTTCCTTATGTGTCTCCAACCCTATTGGAGGACTTGCCAACCTCAGTGGAATTTGTAAAGAGGTTGTGCTTCTGTATGGAAGATATCGATTCACTTGGGATTTTTATGTGCTTGGCTTCGAAGCATTTGACATCTTATTTGGTGCTGTTTGGTTAAGAAAATTCGATGCTATTATTTCTTGCAAAGCTCGATCTGTTGCTCTAGTCAATGACAAGGGTCTACCGCTTGTCATCGAATGCAAATCACCTCAGAAATATGCTGGAAGCTTCATACTCTCTCTTGATGCTCACCCGGATGACCTTAGTACTACTCCTATTGTTCAGAAATTTCCCGATGTATTTGGAGAGGTCGACTCTCTACCGCCAAAGCGAGAGATCGATTTCCGCATTGACCTTATTCCAGGAGCTACTCCCGTAGTTCTCCCTCATAGAAGGATGGCTCCTAAAGAAAAAGCTGAGCTTAAAACCCAAATTGATGATCTATTTGCTAAGGGTTTGATCAGGAGAAGTTGTTCTGAATGGGGCGCCGCAGTCGTCTTTGTCACCAAATCAGATGGATCTCTTCGCATGTGTGTTGATTACCGGGAATTAAACAAGCGCAGTCTCAAGAACCGCTATCCGATGCCTCGCATCAATGATTTATTCGATCATCTCCATGGAGCTAAAGTTTTCTCACAACTTGATCTAGCACTGGGTTCCACCAACTCAGAGTAGCAGAAGATAGTATTCATAAGATAGCTTTCTGTACCGAGAATGGATTCTATGAATGGTTGGTTATGCCATTCGGTTTGACCAACACACCTGCTTATTTCGTCGACTTAATGAATAGAGTCTTTCGTGATGTCCTTAACAAGTTTGTTCTTGTCTTCATTGATGATATTCTCGTCTTCTCCAAAGATGAGAAATAGCATGAAACACATCTTGCTTATGTTCTGGGAACTCTCCGAAATCATCGGCTTAAAGCCAAGTTTTCGAAATGCCACTTCTGGCGAGACGAAGTATGATTCCTTGGCCATATTGTTTCTGAAAACGGGATTTCGGTCGATCCAGCTAAGATCGCCGTAATCAATGTAAGTTCTATCCAATTTGTTATTTCTTTTCGATCCATCTTATTCCTTTCTAATTTGAAAACTTATCTACAGGATTGGGAGACTCCCAAAACTCCTACTGATATCCGTAGCTTCTTGGGCCTAGCCAGTTATTATCGCAGATTCATTGAGCGCTTTGCCCGGATTTCTGCCCCACTTACTGCTTTAACTCGAAAGGATATCAAGTTTATTTGGAGTGAGAAGTGTGAATCAGCTTTTAATGAGTTGAAGCGTAAGTTAACTTCAGCCCCAGTTCTTGCGGTAATTGACGGGAGTGAAGGATTAACTGTCTATACCGATGCTTGTCGAGAAGGTTTAGGTGTTGTCCTTATGCAAAATGGAAAGGTTGTTGCTTATGCGGGTCGTGAGTTGAAGACTCATGAAGTAAACTATGCAACCCATGATTTAGAGCTTCTTGCAGTTGTATTTGCTTTGAAACTATGGAGGCACCATCTTTTGGGGACAAAATTTTAATTATTCACAGATCATAAGTCCTTGTGGTATATTTTCTCTCAGAAGGACTTGAATCAGAGACAAGTCCGATGGCTCGAATTCTTGGCTGCATATGATCTCGACATCAATTATACTCCTGGAAAGGCAAATGTAGTAGCTGATGCTTTGAGCCGTAGCAAAGCATTGTCTTGTTGTAATCTTGTAGGAGGCATGCTATTTCAGCTTGTTATCTCCCCATCTCTTTTGGATCGCATCAAAGCTAAGCAATATGAGGACACCTTGCTCTATCGCATGAAGGAGTTAGTTCTTGGTAGAGTTGGAAATACTGACAGTAAAGTGGGAGCACAGATAGATAGTAATGGAGTTCTAAAGATTGACAACCGTATTTGTGTTCCTAATGTTGATGGATTGAGACAAGAAGTGCTTAGAGAGAACCATCAGTCATCACTTTCATTTCATCCTGGTGTCACCAAGATGTATCGAAATATGAAGCGTTTATATTGGTGGAGTGGGATGAGGAGAGATATTTCCATATATGTTAGTAGATGCACCACTTGCCAGCAAGTCAAGGCCGATCACCGGAAGACGGCAGGATTACTTCAACCCCTAGAGATTCCGTGTTGGAAATGGGATCAGATTTCTATGGACTTCGTTGACGGATTACCGAGGACCAGAAAAGGGAACGAGAGTATATGGGTGATTGTTGATAGGTTGACAAAATCTTCTCACTTTATTCCTGTTAAGACCACTCGTACTGCTTCGAGTTTGGCCGAGATTTATATGAGAGAGATCGTCAGACTTCATGGAGTTCCATCTAGTATTGTATGCGATAGAGATCCTTTATTCACTAGTAAATTCTGGAAGGCATTTCAGGATGTCTTAGGCACTAAACTGAACCTGAGCACGGCTTATCATCCTCAAACGGATGGCCAAACTGAGAGGGTATATCAGGTTTTGGAAGATCTGCTCCGAGCTTGCATTATTGATTTCGGTGGATCTTGCGAAGACCACCTTCATTTGGTTGAATTCACTTATAATAACAGCTATCAGGTAATCCAAAATTTTCAATTTGAATAAGTAAAAATTTGAATTGAAATATAACTATCTTTATAATCAGGCGAATATCGATATGGCACCATTCGAAGCTTTATATGGACGGCCATGCAAATCGCCGGCTTGTTGGATTGAGCCTGGTGACCGATTAGTTCTTGGCCCGGATATGATTATGGAAGCATCCGAGAAGGTTAATGAGATTAGAAGGAAGATGAAGACCGCACAGGATAGGTAGAAGAGCTATGCAGATAGGCGTAGAAGTGAGTTAAAATTCCAGGTTGGAGATGAGGTCTTTCTTAAAATATCACCTTTGAAGAATGTTATTCGATTTGGTCGTAGAGGGAAGCTCGCTCCTAGATTTGGTGGACCATTCACTATCACTGAGAGGATTGGTACATTAGCCTACAGAGTTGCGCTCCGAAGAAATTTGAGGGCGTGCACAACGTATTCCATGTTTCACACCTCCGGAAGGTTGTACACGTTCCATCCATGACCATTCCTATTGCTCAGTTAGATGAGGTTGATATTGAGCCGGATTTGACTATAGAGAGGAGACCGCTTCGTATCGTTGATAGGGATACGAAGCAGCTTAGAAGGAAGACTGTTAGCCTAGTCAAAGTCCAATTGAGTCCCGATGATCGTGATTGTACTTGGGAAACCGAGGAGAGTATCTGAGATTCTAATCCAGAATTGTTTGTTGAAGGTAAATTCCATTCTATATTCTTTACTTTATTCGATAATCTATTCTATATCCATCGTATCTCTTTTATTGTTCTCCCACTCCTTCCTTGTTACTTTACGGGGACGAAAAGTTTTGAGTGGGGGAGAATGTAACGACCCTAAAATTCGGACCCAGTTTAAAATTTTAAAACCGCTTATTTGATGTTGAAATTCGAATTTTCACAAACAACTTCCGTTGCCATCCAAACTTCGCATTTGGAATGCGTCTAGATAGACATAGGCGTGCGCCAAATTTCATTGAAAAATATTGAAGTAAATTACGCTCGTCGCATTTACGTTTTAGTTTAAATCTTATGTGAAAATTTTCTATCGTCCGAACTCAAATATTTTTCTCGATGTTGCATAAGAAAAATATTCTGAACTTGACGGCGCATTTCGTTTCGTCAAATTTCGCTTTTAATTGCTAGCTAAAATGTTCGCTCGTGCAAATGGTTCAATAAGATTTACCACCTTGCAAACGGCGTCGAACCATCAATATCTTTATACCGTTGTGTCCGTCTCGACGCGCTGATCACAACGGTATATTTATTTGTGTCAATCGGAGTTCGGCGTTGCAAACTATAATGGTTAACGGAGCGCAAACCGGTCCGTTACGCAGCACAAACCGGTACCCAACATTTCAACATTTAAAATTTTGGAGCCATTCAGCTGCCTTGGGAACCCAAATAGCCACCATTTTGAAATCATCATTGCACTGACATATGCACTTTGAATCTCGTGTATATATCCCTCTCCATTATGACACTGTACACAGCTCATCACATTTATTGTTGCATCACTTTTCACTTCGCCTCAGAAGAAAGAAATTGGTATGTTGCTCTGCCCTCCTCTCTGTCTTCTTCGTTCATAATTTTTTTTTCTTTTCTCTCTTTCCATTTTTCTGAGAAAACTACAAACCCAACACCTCTGCCTCTTATTCTCTTCTCCCTCCTCCCTTTCTTCTTTCTCTTTTGTTTTCTATTTTTATTTTCTTCACTGTAATATCAAACTACAGTTTAGTTGCTAAACTCAACCCATGCTTCCACCCTCTCTCCTCCATGCATGCACGTCCCACACGTCCCAAAACCCCATGCGACCGCCTCTCCTCCTCTGAAACCCCTGCAACCGCCTCCCCCCCCCCCCCGCAGCTCCACCCACACACCAGCAGCTCCGCCCCTGCCCCTGCAGCCACATTTCCCCCACTACCCGCATCACACTCCAACAGCTGCCCTACCGCCCTCTCCTTCCCGCGACCACGCAGCCACCACACGGGCCCGCAACCCTCCAATGCTCGGCCTCCACCCCATGCTACCGCCTCCTTCCCACTCGGCCTCCACTGCAAACCCCCCCAGTTCGCACGTCCCCCGCCCCCCCCCCCCCACACGGCCCATGCTCCACTGCAAACCCCATGCCGCACGCACCCTTACCGACCCTGCCCTCCACTCCATACAGTTCATCGCCCTACCGGCCACGTCCTCCCACACCACACGGCTCCGCCCCATGCCACATGAATACCGACCCCAGGCAGCCCGCAAACCCCCCCGCACCTTGTCTATAGTATGTGTATAAGTGATATTTGTGCTTACATGTATATTAGAATTTATAGCTTGCTGATAGGATGCATTTTGGACACAACAAGTTTTAACAGTGGGTTTATAAGTTGTTGATTTTATAAACTTTAGTTAGTTGGGTTTGTATGCTGTAGATTTAGTTTGGAAAAAAAAAACATAAAAGCTGGTTTTGCAAAGTTTGTACAGTTGCATACAAGTTGTATAGTTAATAAAGTACAAGTTATAAGTTTTATGTGTCAGTATAAACTTTACAAACTTTTTATATGAGTTGTATTATGTATGAGTTAGAGTACAAATAAGCATGGGTTTAGAGGAAACAGTACAGTCGTATATGAATATATTGGTGCCTAGGTAGTTGATAAAGCTACAGGTTTTGGAAGATTTATATATAAAGCTACAGGTTTTGAAAAAAAATATAAAAGCAGTTATGTTGAAACATGTTTATATTAAGATATAAGTGTCCATGTTTGAGTTGTTATATACAGTACAAGTTTTACAGAATCAGTTATATATGCTCTCAAACAACGTTTTGCTGCGTTTTATTCCAACTCCCGCTATTGATCCGGAAACATAGGCTATTTCCACCCCGCTTGTCGAATCTATTTTGCTCCGTTGATCGGTATGGTTATATATGCATATTCAATCGATATATTGCAATAAAACAAATTTTGATTAATTATTTGTTGATTACAGTTGTCTTCCTTTTACGTCGTGCTTGTTAGGGTCTATTTTATCTATTCGTCTTCGAGCTTCGCCATCATCTTCTTCAACCACGCAAGGTGAATATTTTAATCACGATTCAATCTATTATGCTATGATAATCAAGTGATAAATTGTTGTTTATATTAATTTGGATGTTAAATTGTTGAAATAAAAATTTGTAAATCGCTATGCAAGTTAAATTTGAATATTGTTAGTTTACGACAAATAGTAGAGACACTAAAATTGTTATGTGATGTTGATTTTGGTTGTTAACCTAAGTGAAATTTAATATGAAATTAATATTGATTTAGGATAGTCAACAATCTAAAATTGATTATATATGTTGAACTTGACCCCTTTAAATGTTAAATAAATCATCGCGTAGAAATAGCGTTAACTACACTTTGAACCATTGAATGTATGATTGATGTAGTAATTTGATAATAGACACCAAGTGAAAAGCATAATGTAATAATCTTTAATCTGCATGAAATGATAGTGTGGATTCTAGGAATAATTATATTAATTTGCATAAATAACTAATGTAAGTTAATACGATTATTTCGGGATTATTTAATAAATTGTTGAATTGTTATGTATGGTTGTTATTGCTTGTTTATTTACTTTGACACCATCTCAGTTATCACACTGCAAGTTCCCTTTGCTATGCTTTGTTTTATATTGAATGATATTGGGTTGAAATGATAAATACCCCTATTTAAACAACTTGGCCTGGGATAGAAAATAAAATAAGAAACCCGATTGGTCAACAAATCACTTTCGAAATTGAAATATATTTTAAATTAAGGAATGAACTTAACAATTTGTTTGGAAATTTAATAACGAACTTAGGGATTTAAGTTGAAATAAATTAACGGATTTAAATTGAAACGGATTAATAACTTACCAAATTGGATAAAATGAATTGAAAATTTAATTGAAATAAGATTTAGGAGCAAGTTAGTTTTAGAATTTAATAAGTTAAAGATTTAAAGATTTGTTAGCTTTAAATTTAAACTCAGGCTTTAATTAAATAGATTTGAACTTGTTATAAGTTATATTGAAATTTAGGAAATTATGACTTACTAATTTAATGAATTTAAATTTGGGATAATAAATTTAAATGATTTTAAATTTAACGTATTAACCAAATCAAGACATCATGAATGGAAATGGACTTCTTTGTTTAGAAATTTAATTGAATTGGTAAATAAATCAAATGAAGTTGGATAAAAGGAATTTAGTTAACGAAATTGATTTAATCGAATTTATGATAACAGTGGATGTAAACATGAAGTGAAATGAATAGAATTTGATTTAATAATTTAAACAAAGTTTAGCATTAAATTGAATTCGAACTAAATTTAATAAGCGACTTTTAGACCTTATTAAATCGAACTTGAACACTTAATTTTAAATTGTAACTCAAAAGTTTGAACTAAAAATTGCATTCGAAAATATGTTTTTTAAAAAAAAATATCTAAAATAAATTGAATCGTGAAGTGTCAAATTTTTGGAAGTCAAATTTGCACCTTGACTTCTTTGATTTGTTTAAACGTTAATTTAACCGACCATCGGGTAATAAATACGTAGTTATTAAAGAGACCTGGATCGGGCATGGACATACTCTCTGTCGATACCGAAAACCACTTTAATAACTATTATGCGCGAAGTGTTGATCCAGAATGGAGTGGATGGTTTGGTGAACGCGTTGACTGAAGAAAGAGAACGATATTGGATAACCCCTGACATGACTAAAACAGGAGCCGCGCCGGGCCATTGAGGATCGCCACCTTTAGCGGACACGCTTCTTCGATACCGTATCTATTACTTTTGTGATTTGATTTGGGTGCACCCCTTGATTTGGGAGTGTTGTTTCGCGGTGTTGAGATAGTAGCTACTATGCTCCACATCAGTCCGGATCACGCAACTACTAGTATCCTAGTTGGTATTGCCTTATGTACCTTGTCATACTGATTATCCTATTCGCGACCACTACGTTTTGATTTGTACCTTGAGTATATGGATTGCCCTCTAGTGACTTCCGGTTTTGGGGAAACTACGGTCTTGTATATGCTTTTGGGAATATAAAATGTGTTAAGGGGAATTATGGTAACGCCTTAACGCTATTTTAATATTCTATTTTACTGATTAGACATTACCTACATATCGTATTCTATTGTATATATAGATAGTTTATCGGATCCTTAGAGATGTTATTTTATTCGTCTTTGAGTTATGGACTTTATTTCCTGCATTTGATTATCCTGTATAAGATTTTGAGTCCTGACTCGAGTGTTTCTTTTGCATATGCTCGGGTCAGTCTGAAGCTATCCAGTTTGCTGATCAAGGTTAGTTGAAGATGCTGAAGACTTAGCATTTATCTTTATCAGTCTATTTTGATGTCCGTGTCTGTTGGAAATTTATGTATTTCCTTTCAGTCACCTTTTGTTTAGACATTGTTGTACTTTATGTAGTAGCTTCATGAACTGCTATTATGACGATGTATTTTCCTGCATTATTCTGTGACTGTTCTGTGACTGTGATGTTGTATTGATTCTCATTTACATTTATGTATTTATAATCCCATAATGATTCGTGTTTTGTATTATTTAAGTTGACATGTGTAGATTATTGTCAATTTAAATGGTCCAAATATATGGGTTATTACACATATACATATATATCTAAACTTATAATGTTAGTATTTATATTTATAATCTATTCAAAGGTTGTTGTCATCAAAACCATCATCTCACGGACTAACAATCTCCCCCTTTTTGATAATGACAACCTTTGTTTATAAAATATTATTTCTATCCTAATAATTCCCCCTAAAACTAACAACTCCCCCTTAATCTATACCTAACTACCCTATTTTATATTTCTCCCCCTTTATCATCAACAAAAACTTACTCCCCCTCATTCTTGGACTTCAGTACCTGCATTGATAAACTATACAACAGAATATATAGAGTAGGAAATAATTATACTTCTAAGCATGATAACTAATTTAAAGATTATATACATTTCAATGTGTGTGTGTGTATGTTTTACACACCAATCTTCAAACCAATAAGAAATCAATCCACACAAAGTATCAATCAAACCTAATCAATTCAAACAAATCAAACAAAGTAAATAAAAAATCAAACGTTACGTGGAACTTCCACCCATCCTTCTTCTCCAAAGATTGGGTTTGCCTTAATAGCATCCCAATTATCATTGTCATTGGTGAGGGGGATAGGAGGATGTGCTTCGTTATCATCCTTGTGCAGAGAGGAGATCATCCATCGTATCGCATCGAAGTGCCTTTCTTATTCCTTTATCATCTGCATTTGACTTAATTCTAAATGACGCTGGTTTCGTAGAATAAATGAGAGAATATTCTTGAACGAATTAAGAGTTTCTTCAAGATTTTCGGATAAATTGTGAATAGGATTGGCCATAGCTGAATTTGTGAAAGAAATGGAGGATATAAATGATAAGAAATAAATTTCAGTGAAGAATTCTGGAAGAAACAGGTATATATAGGTGTAGAAATTCGTTTGAATTGAATAGACATGTGGTAGTTATTCAAATTTCAAATTCAAAATCAATTGCCACTTCTGACCAGTACATGTCGACACGGTCACATAGGGGATGTCGATATGGGTTGGTGAAATGTTATGACTAATTTGATTTTGTGAATAATTGTGTGTATATATATATAATATACTAACATTTATTCTAGAGACAAGATAAGGTAGATAACAGAAAGGAAATTTCATTTCATTGCATACTACGATAATACAATGATTAAGCACACAACAAACTACATGAACATTCGAAATAAAGCAAACTAAAACAAATACAACAAGATACGAAAAGATAAAACTAGATAGAGGATGAAGATGATGAAGATAGTCCAAGTTTCTTGCTGACTTTGGAAAAGAACTTGTTCATCTTCGAAGAAATGTTATCCAACTTTTTACTAACGGATCGTTTTAGAATCCGTTGATTCTCCACACTTATCTTTTGGTATTTGAGAAGGGTTTTGTTGGATGGATTGGAAGGATATTTAATGCTTTCCAAAGACGTTTCACCTTCTTCTTCTTCTTCTTCTTCAATTTCCATTTCATCCCCTTCTTCTTCTTCTTCAACTTCCTCTTCTTCCATTTCCTCATGAGCCAAACGCTCTTCCATTTCAGTAAGTGTCTCATAAGGTTGAAAAACAAATGGAATTTTCATAAGCGAAATGTTGGAATGATTGAAAACTTTTCTAGAAATAAATTATTCTCCTTTGAAATCCACTCCAAAATAGTTAAAAATCTAAGTGAGATAAATTCCATGGTATAAAGTATTCTCACCCATTTCAAGATTTTTAGGACGAATTTCATCCAAAATAACTTGTGCCCAATTTATGTCATAGTTTCTGAAAATAGAAAAAAGAGCTTTGCAAACTTTTGAAGTAGGATTGTTAGAATTTCCCGATCTTGGGGTCAAAGTATGTTGTAAAAGAAGATTAACAATTCTTGCTTTTGGTTGAAAATTTCTATTTTTAAAATCAAAATCATCATCTCTTTCGAAAATGTAATGAAATGTCTCACGATCATGTTCATCGATTTTAAAGTTAGGAAGATCCATTCCCAAACTCTTGCAATTCAGAATGGTACCCAAAAGATCACGATTCTAAACAATTTGAGTGCCTTTGACACTACTTCCAATTTCATCTTCGTTTCCAACATAAAATCCGCGATTTAACTTTGCATAGAAAATTTTGACAAGATTAGGATAGCAAACAAAATCATTTTGAGAAGCATCAATAAGACTAAGAACACCATTGTTTGCAAAAAGAGAATCAATTTCATAAGAAGAAAAATCTTGAAAAATAGCAAATTTTCTGGGATGGACTTTGGCATAGTTAGCATAATTGATGTATGCTTTAATTGCCTCCGAATCATTGAATAATTGCTCTTTGATTTTTCTGGAAATTCTCATGGTTAAGGGGTTGCTTGAAGAAGCCATTAGAGTAGAGAGTTTGAAGTTATGAAGAGAGTTTGAATTTGAAAATGAAAGCGAAAAGATATGATAAAAGATAGTGAATAAAAAGATTCTTAAAGGATATATTCTCTGGTCAAAAGGTATCTTTTTAGAGAATTGAATGAAGTGAAAAGGTGGAGGGAAATTCAAACATTTGAATTCAAATTTTGAAATTCAAATTCAGGTAGCCATGTCAACATCATGGTAGGGACCATGTCGACATGTGCTTTTGAATTTTCATGAATTGATTTTTCCTAAGATCTTCTAATATATATATTATTATTAATTTCTACTATATATTTCTGAAATATTATTATACTTATAATATATTTTAGAAAGTATTAAAAATAATAAAAATAATAACAAAAATAATAAAAATAATAAAAAATAGAAAATAAATTTTAAAATTCAAAAAACACTCCAATTCAAAATCAATCAATCAAACAATCAAGCAACTAATCTTAAGCAAGCAATTTCAACCAATTGTATTGTAAACATGTACCTTTTTCCGAGTCCGTTTCTCTGAATTCGTCAGAGTCGTGAACAGCTGTGTAACAGACATTCTAATTATCCGTCTTCTGATCATCATCACTTGAGGACGAGTTTGAGTCATCTAGAGTAGAAGTAAATGAATGCTTCCATTTCTTTGCTGGTTCATTGTTTATATGAGGATTCTGCCTTTCTGGATACAGACAGTCTCTTTTGAAGTGGCCTGGTTTATCACGGTTGTAATACTTGTCATTATTTGGCACTATATTCTGATTTCCAGAATTCTTATAGTTGTTTCTCTTGAGATTATTCATCTTTCTGTATTTAAGGAATCTCCTAAAATTTCTGGTCATAAAGGCTATCTCTTCATCATTATCGCTAATTGAGT
Organism: Allium cepa; assembly: GCA_030765085.1. Classification (NCBI taxonomy): domain Eukaryota; kingdom Viridiplantae; phylum Streptophyta; class Magnoliopsida; order Asparagales; family Amaryllidaceae; genus Allium; species Allium cepa. The sequence continues at coordinate 1,026,812,772 of CM060937.1, read as the reverse complement.
TTGATCCATCGGTTAATGCATTGAATGCCATTGATTTCTTTTCAGATGCTTTACTTTCTCTTCTCCCGATCATTTGAACTTCATATGACATTAGATTTCCAATTAATTCTTCTATCTTCAAAATACTGATGTCATTTGCCTCTTCGATCGCAAGTGTCTTTTGATCCCATTCTGGAGTTAGAGAATTTAAAAAATTTCTGACTTGATCTTCTTTAAAAAATTCCTTTCCCAAACATATTAGAGAATGCACAATATCCTGAAATTTACTATACATATCTGAAATAGACTCATTAGCATTCATTTTAAATAATTGAAACTGATTTGTGGGCATGGAAATTTTGGTCTGTTTAACTTTGCTTGTTCCTTCGTAAGTAACTTGCAAAGTTTTCCAGATTTCATATGAAGACTTACAAACTGACATTCTATTGAATTCATTTCTATCTAGTGAACAAAACAGAATATTCATTGCCTTAGAATTATTTTATGCAACAGTCTTTTGCTCAGCAGTCCACTGTGCAAAATCAATTGTGGGTTTAGAATATTTAGTTTGTGTGATATTGCAAGTGTCTAATCCTATAGATTGTAATTATATTTTCATCCTACATGCCCAATATGCATAGTTACTGCCATTAAAAAGTGGTGGTCTGACAGTAGACTGACCCTCTATAAATGAACTAGTGACAGGGATACTAGTGTTAATAACAGTACTAGTGTTGGTAGCCATTTTGAAAACTTTTTCAAAAATCAGATTATGAAACTTTGAAAACCTTTCTCCGATACCAATTATGAGAAATGCGGATTACGGATCTCAAGGCTAAGATTAACACTAGAGGGGGGTTGAATAGTGTTAATAAAGAATTACTAGATTGTTTTAATTTATGTTAATTTAGACATAAAAGTATGCAATATACAGACACACATATGATCACAGAAACAATCACAGATGCAGAAATAAAATAAAAGCAGTAAAGGAAAAAACACACCAGATTTTATACTGGTTCGGAGTTACCCTACATCCAGTCCCGCAACACAAGTACGTATTTCTTTTCAAAAGCAATTGTACAATTACACCCTCGGTTTCAAGGCTACGTGGTACACCCTCCAGAATTTCGATCCTCTGGGTAGAGATACTTGATTTCTGGGCCACAAGTTTACCCAATTGATTTACCAAGGCTACAATCACACCTTTTCCCTTTCGATTGATTTCCAAGGCTACAATCACACCTTTCCTCGCTTAATAGATTACAAAGAAGTCTATAGCTCTGAATAGCACTGAGAATCTTGTAGAGATAGTGATAGAGAATCAAACTAGAAGTAATCGAGTATGAATCGATGTTGATTTCGGCAGAGTAATGATAAGAATATGTATTAATAAATGAGGAAAAAGAAGAGGAGTGATAGCCAGAAAATTATGATTGAAAATTCGTTGAAACTAACCCCTATTTATAGAAGAACAACAGCCATGACCATTCATGAAGAGTTATGGCGAATAGACACTTCTTTTGAAATTTGAATTCCTGAATCAAACTGTCACCATGTCGACATGGTCATGCTAGGCATGTCGACATCCCAAAGGATTTTTTGGTGTTTTTGATTTTCTTTGAAAATAACCTTTATCTTACAAAAAGTATTTTAAACTTTTATAAATATACTTGACTATAGTTAAAATTCATAAGTAAATATAAAGAATAATATATATAGGTTTTAACTATAATTTTATATTTAAATCTAAGTATAAATATTTAAAAGTTAAATATATTATTTAAAAAGATAGTTTAAAATCAGGAGTAATTTGACTTTGAAAATAAAGATGTTTTTGAGGCTAAAATTATTTAAAATCAGGATCGAGGGTTTTGAATCTTTTAAAATGAAAGTTTTGAAAACATTTTGAAAACAGGATATAATTTGGAAAAATCATTATGAATAAAAGTTAGCGGATACAAAACAATGTTCCACTAGATTTTTCGTAGGTTCCATCCTACTTAGGGTTCCATCCCTTTAACGGGCTCGAAGTGGATTCCATTCCACGAATAAATTAGATTTTAAGATGCTAGCACTTTTCTACGAGTTTTAACAAAAATTCCTAATAATAACAAAAAATACTTATCCTTGAAATCTTGAACTCTTGATAATCTTGATACTCATGAGCCTTCTATCTTGATATTTTATCTTGATATCTTGAATCTCTATACTGTACAGTCTTCATTCTTAGTACCTGCATGGTTAAATCCTGCATATACATATATATCTAAACGTATAATGTTAGTATTTATATTTTATAATCTATTCTAAGGTTGTTGTCATCAAAACCATCATCTCATGGACTATCCCCTTTTTGATGATGACAACCTTTGTTTATAAAATAATATTTCTATTCTAATAACTCCCCCTAAAACTAACAACTTCCCCTTAATCTATACCTAACTACCCTATTTTATATTTCTCCCCCTTTATCATCTACAAAAACTTACTCTCCCTCATTCTTGGACTTCAGTACCTGCATTGATAAACTATAAAACGGAATATATAGAGTAGGAAATAATTATACTTCTAAGCAAGTGGGACTTTAGTGGTTCGAAGCAAGTGGGAAATTTGGATTCAAAATGGAACGTTTAGCGAACCTGAAAAAAAACAATTTGAGTAAATCTCACTCATTTAGGATAACTGGTTTTATTTTAAAATGCTAAATTTATTTATTAGATGAATTGATAAATTATTATCGGTTGGATGTTATATTATATATATATATATATATATATATATATATATATATATTAGTATATATATTGGTATTTAGGCATATTTTCCGCCGATTAGAGCGGGTGAGACACTATGCGTCACGCATAATAGCGGACGACCCTTTTTATTGGTATATCTCGCCTCGAAGCGTTGATTATATTTTTATGATTATTAACATCTGTGATTACAGAGAAATAGGTTGGAGGGATCCAATTGGATTCCTCAAAAAATTGTTGATTTTAATTTCATACATAGTGATACATGATGTGTTTTGAATAATCTATTATAGATTATATTGTGATTTGATTTATTGTATGCTATAGTAGCATTGGCCTTAATTTTGGTATTATAAATACCGTAAATAATATTTTTTAAATTTAAAAAAGAAATTCATAGGCGATTTTGGAAATGAAGATATTTATATTGAATTTCGAGATTATTTAAAAAGGAATTTGTTTGGATAAAATAAATGATTTGGTCTTGGATATTTATTTAGCTATTTCGTATAATGTTTTCAAATAGAGATTTTAAACTGAGGGATTTTAAGAATTGATTTTTAAATGAGATTTACAAATGGAATTTTAATTAGATCGATTTATAAATGGATTTTAGTAATATAAACCTATTGTAAACTGGAAATGAGTTTATAAAGTTTATAAACAATGTTCATAAATAAAGTGAAATGATTATCATTTGATAAATTGGAAATATAAATTCACTGTGAGAATTTATAATGAGATGTGAAAATCGGTTTAGAAAGAAATAGTGGATTCTATTTTGGAATTTGGAAAAGGTTATGAAATTGAAAACGTAAATCGATTAGTGATAAATCATGAGAAATTTGTAAATATAAAATTGGTTATATTGAGATGTACCTTCGGAAGGTAGTTTCTTACCTTGTCATAGTATGGAATCCATTCTTCAATACATGCCTTACGGTTTGATCGTAGAGCCTAATATGTTGGAATTTAATTAACGTAATTTTTTTGGCTATTTTAATAAGTATTTGCACTTAGACACTATTACAATATCACAGGATTTTTATATAAAAGTTGTTTTGGTTATTGTAAAATAAAAACCTATCCATGTTTATGTGTGGCATGATCTTACGGGATACCTTTGTTTTTTTCCAAAAAGGATTTTTGCATATAATTAAATTCAAATTAAGGGTGTTTTCTCACGCTGGTTTTCCAGACTAACTCCGGTGTTATTTTATTGTAATGCTCGGGTCAAATCTAGTATCATAGATTCAGGTTAGGATGTTATGGTGCTCAGGAGACGAGCTACAGGATTTAAGGCGTATTACACGTACTTGGTCATTTTCCGATGTGTGTGTTAAACTGTATATTCAGTATTTGCGATGACAAGTTGTTATAACTGTTATCCCGCCTTTTGGCAAGGCCGTGGTACCAAAAGATTGATCGGAAAATGAAAGATAGTTCGTCTCAAAGATTGGTTGTACTTTGCTTCACCATGGATATCGATGAATTTTGTCCGTACCCGGATCAAGCTACAATTGATAGGACATGACAAGCAAAGCCATGAAAGCTAGTGTTCCAAATTTCAGGCTAATCGGAGTTCGTATGAAAGAGATATGATCGATGCAAGTTAGCCAAAGGGTGCTGTTCGTATCCATCAGAATGTGGAGGAGATATCCATTTCGAATCCATCAGGCTCCATCTAGTTCGAATTGATCACATTCGAATCGATCGGTTTCGAATTGATCAGATGGACATCCACTCAGCACGTTCGTATCCATGAAGACCAGAGCAGTTCGAATCCATCATGCGTATCCATCGGCATGCCCTACTTCGAATCGATCGGTCTCGTGCCCAAGCGCTGCTTCGTATCAATCATCCTCGCATCCATCAAGAGTGCCAGATCATTACTTCGTATCCATGAGACCTGCCCTGTTCGTATCCACTTGGTTCGTCTCGATCCCCTTCGTATCGATCCATGATTCGAATCCATCAATGCGAACTGGGTCGTGGCACACGATACGAACGAGGCGAAATTCATGGATGCGAAGCAGTCAACTTGGAGAAAAAATAGGATCGATGCGAGGAGTGTGCGCCACGTCACCAAAGAACCACGTGACAAGGTCGATTCGAGCGTATCGGTTCGAACTGATGGGTTCGAACCAAACAGCCAACCGAAACATATCAACTCGAATCGATCATATCTCCCAAACCACGAGGCCAAATGCAATGAAATTTCCATAGTAGCTTCCATACAAGGTAAAGATTGTTCCTGCCAAGTTTGAGCTCGATTGGATCATTTTTTGATGGATACGAAATCACTTCGTATCGATCTCAGATCGAGTCGAAACTTGGTGGGGTCGGTCGCATGGGCCCACTCACGTGCCAGAAAAAGTCTCCCTAAGTTTGAGCGAGATCTGGGCCTCCTACGCCTATAAATAGCACCCTGAGCCTTCAGAAAGGGGGATCTTTCGGCGATTCAACGTACAGACTCTGCCGAATTCAATTCCATACTTCATTATCACTGTTGTAATCAGATGTGAAAGCTATCATCAATTGTGATCCGCTGTAATCGATTGGAATCATCAAGTGAATCAATAAAGACATAAGCTTCAGAGTGGACGTAGGCAAGATCGCCGAACCACTACAAATCCTGTGTTTGTGATTGTTATTTGTGAATTATTGTGATTGTTATTACTTAGATCTGAGTTCTATATTGGTTGTTGCTGATTTGTGTTCATAAATGGGTACTTTTACGATATTGGGTGTTTGCGACCAATTTCGGCGCAAACATTTTTGTGCTTTCAATGAGAATTGAACTTAGGAGATCTATCAATTGAGAGTTGATTCAGAGAGAGTTTGAAAGTTCAAACTTGAGAAATGATGACGAGACAATCGAGCAGAAGGCCAAGGCCAGTGCGAAGTCAGCATGAAGGGAGTCAAGAGGCTTCCTCAGGAGCAAACCAAGCTTCAATCTTCATCACCAGGGATGAGATGGAGACAATGATGAAGAGACAGGAAGAGATGATCCGGAATTTGCTTCAACAGATTGGGCAACTTGGAGTACAGAATCAAGGAGTAATCGGATTTCAGAACGGAGCAGGACCATCTGGCCCAGCGCCAGAACTAGGGGGCACACACTTAGAGCACGTTGATCCGATTCCAGGAAGAGAGTCAGGGGCATCCGAGCAACCTGGCAGCAATAGAGGGATGAATGTTCAACAAAGGGGGCATACTCCAGAAAGCTCACACGGACTCGGGGGGCAAGTCGAAGGACAAGGATTACGGCTTGGAGACAACGACAGATTGGCAGAGATGGTTAGAAGAGCTATGAGAAGTGGTTTGGTGAACAAAGATTTGGATGATCTTAATAGAAGTCCTTTTAGCACGACAATCAGACAAGCTAGGAACCCACCGGATTTCAAGTTACCATCATTGGACATGTATAATGGGAGGACAGACCCTACAGTTCATCTGACGAAATATATGAGGCATATGGAAGTGCTGGGGGTATCAGAAGAGGTTATGGCCCGGTGCTTTCCGTTGTACCTGGCGGATATTGCAGCGTTGTGGTTTAGACAACTAGAGAGTGGATCTATCGGAACATGGAATGATCTAACTGAAAAATTTATGAGGCAATTCAGGGTTCACATTACAAGACCCAAGAATGTGATGACTTTGGCAACCCTAAAGCAGAAACCCGGAGAGACTTTGAGGAGTTATCTAACGCGATTTAATGCAGCAGCAGCTTCGGTGGATCGAGCAGATCCGTCTATGGTGGTGATGCCAGCTGTGTCCGAAGTAGCTGACGGCACAGAGTTCAAAAATTCATTGACTAAAGATCCACCTGCGGATCTAGGGGAATTCTACGACGAGGCAGAAAAGTTTTTACGATTGGAAGATGCAAACGCCGAAAGAGAAGAAGGAGAGGGAATAGAGGTTTATGTGCTTAAAGAGAAAAAGCCTCTCGAAAAGGACTCAGGCAAGGATAAAGGAAAACGAAAGGCTGAGGATAGTGGTGATGGGTCAAAGCGACTGCGGAGAGAGGCATGATTCACCACCTATTCAGAGCTGAATGAGAGTTTGGAGCGAATCTACCGAGATACACGAGAGCAAGTTCCATACCGTAGGCCAATACGAAGGGACCCCACTGTTGACGAGAGAAAATCAGACAGATATTGCTTATTCCACGAACTGAACGGTCATAACACTAACGACTGTAGGCATCTAAAGGATGAGGTAGAAGGGCACATCAGGAATGGTATGCTGCTTCAGTATGTGAGGAGACGAGCTCCAGCGGTAGAGCCAGAGTGGCCACCGTCTACATCAGCTAGGGGTGACCCTAAACCAGGACATCGTATGGTTATCAATTAATTGAAATAACGATGAACAAGTAGTAAACCTCTCACTAACGTGGGTTAATAATTTACACATGTACGAGATCACGAACGGTCCACAGGCATGCTCTGAATGGCTATTAACCCTATCGTTGTGAAAATTTATACTTTGACATCCTTGCTTTGCTTTTGTTTCGTTTTGATTTGGACATTTAGACTTTGTTTGTTTGGACATTTCTATTTTAAAACTCATCGGTTGAATGGATATTTGGTTCGGATAATTCTGAAATGGCTAGCTACTTACACATGTACGAGGTTGCGAACGGTCCTTAGGCATGCTCTGAGATGGCGATATGCCGCCCTGACAAACGATCTAGGGACCCACTCGAACGTGAACCTGGTATCGACAATACCAAGCCCCCCAGGGCACACTTATTCGCCTCCAATAGGCACACAAACGATCTAGGAACTCACCCGAATGTGACCCTGGCATCGATAATACCAAGCCCTCCCGGGTACACTTTCTTGCCTCGAACTGCACCCGACCGCGAACGGTCACAATTCGCCTCGAACGGCACCCGACCTCGAACAGTCACAACTTGCCTCGAACGGTACAACTCGCCTCGAATGGCACAACTCGCCTCGAACAGCACAACTCGCCCCGAACGGCACAACTCACCTCACCTCAGATGGCTCGATCACGAACGGTCGTCATTTGAGGTCCGCCACCTGACCGCACACGGTCGCAGTTTACCACAAATGGCTCGATCCCGAATGATCTTCATTTGAAGTAAGGTATTTGATCGTGAACGAATACATTTCATCTCACATGGCTCGATCCTGAACGGTCGTTATATTAAGTTAAGCGCTTGACCGCGCACGGTCGCACTTCACCTCAAATGGCTCGATCCTGAACGATCGTCATTGAAGTTAGGCGCTTGACCATGAACGGTCGCACTTCATCTCAAATATCTCGATCCCGAACGGTCGCCATTTGAGGTCACATAAAACTATAAATTCCTTTGCAGGACATCAACAGGATATGAACATCCAGCTCATGGCATTACAAAACACACCTTCCTACCTCAAGGCATATTTTGGGGGGAAAATGTTATCCCGCCTTTTGGTAAGGCCGTGATACCAAAAGATTGATCGGAAAATGAAAGATAGTTCGTCTCAAAGATTGGTTGTACTTTGCTTCACCATGGATATCGATGAATTTTTTCCGAGCCCGGATCAAGCTACAATTTATAGGACATGACAAGCAAAGCCATGAAAGCCAATGTTCCAAATTTCAGGTTAATCGGAGTTCGTATGAACGAGATATGATCGATGCAAGTTAGCCAAAGGGTGCTGTTCGTATCCATCAGAATGTGGAGGAGATATCCATTTCGAATCCATCAGGCTCCATCCAGTTTGAATCGATCACATTCGAATCACTTCGAATCGATCGGTTTCGAATCGATCAGATGGACATTCACTCAGCACGTTCGTATCCATGAAGACCAGAGCAGTTCGAATCCATCATGCATATCCATCGGCATACCCTACTTCGAATTGATCGGTCTCGTGCCCGAGCGCTGCTTTGTATCGATCGTCCTCGCATCCATCAAGAGTGCCAGATCATTACTTCGTATCCATGAGATCTGCCCTGTTCGTATCCACTTGGTTCGTCTCCATCCCCTTCGTATCAATCCATGATTCGAATCCATCGATGCGAATTGGGTCGTGGCACACGATACGAACGAGGCGAAATTCATGGATGCGAAGCGGTCAACTCGGAAAAAAATAGGATCGATGCGAGGAGTGCGCGCCACGTCACCAAAGAACCACGTGACAAGGTCGATTCGAGCGTATCGGTTCGAACTGATGGGTTCGAACCAAACAGCCAACCGAAACATATCAACTCGAATCGATCATATCTCCCAAACCACGAGGCCAAATGCAATGAAATTTTCATAGTAGCTTCCATAAATGGTAAAGATTGTTCCTGCCAAGTTTGAGCTCGATTGGATCATTTTTTGATGGATACGAAATCACTTTGTATCGATCTCAGATCGAGTCGAAACTTGGTGGGGTCGGTCGCGTGGGCCCACTCACGTGCCAGAAAAAGTCTCCTTAAGTTTGAGCGAGATCTGGGCATCCTACGCCTATGAATAGCACCCTGAAGCCTTCAAAAAGGGGGATCTTTCGGCGATTCAATGTCCAGACTCTGCCGGATTCAATTCCATACTTCATTATAGCTGTTGTAATCAAATTTGAAAGCTATCATCAATTGTGATCCGCTGTAATCGATTGGAATCATCAAGTGAATCAATAAAGACATAAGCTTCAGAGTGGACGTAGGCAAGATCGCCGAACCACTATAAATCCTATGTGTGATTGTTATTTGCAAATTATTGTGATTGTTATTGCTTAGATCTGAGTTCTATATTGATTGTTGCTGGTTTGTGTTCATAAACGGGTACTTTCACGATATTGGGTGTTTGTGACCAATTTTGGCGCAAACAATAACTATCCAGATTACTATGTTGATTGTTATACTATGATAATTGTATGTATATTAACAGTTAAAGTTTTTTTGTATAAAGATCTATATTTATTTATTATATATTGTTCCACTGCGATTTGTAAGATTCTATGTGTTATTTCGGTTTCTTCTATCTCTTATTCTTCTTTACCCTAGCAATCGGTATTTCTGACACTTGAATATTCGGTAGCTAAATAGTGAACGTATTAATGTCGATTTTCAGGGTCAAAAAGCCATTTCATTATAGTTGGTATCAGAGCTTAGGTTGAGTGAATACCTAGGCTTTGGTGGGTATTATTCATTAGAGATAGGGTCAGTATTACCCTAGAATGAGTTGAGTGTATTATAGATACGAGCGCGTATTTGTTAATGAATATAAAATCTTGGCTCGGGGGGATATAGCTCAGTTGGTAGAGCTCCGCTCTTGCAATTGGGTCATTAAGATTACGGGTTGGATGTCAATTGTCTAGGCGGTAATGATAGTATCATGTACCTAAACCGGTGGCTCAATGTTTTACATTGTGTGGATTTATCCGTTGAGTGGCTTATGAATTCTGGTTGAGTAGTGGGATGCCACGAAATCGATAGGAATTTCTAAACACTTGAACCAGGTAAAACGACATTGTATTGTTTTGAAACGGGTAAATGAAATAATTTTACTAAATTTTGATGTGAAAGAAATAATTTTTTGAAATTATTATAGTATATTGGTGTGTTTGGTTGTTGTTATCATAATCCAAACAAGATTATAAAGTTGAAATGGTTATATATAACCAAATAGAGATTGTATAAAAATGATTTATGCATTTGAATTATAAATAAAAATGGATTCAAACAAAAATTTGGAGAATACAATCCTGGAAAGTTTGAAAAATATTTTTCCAAAGTGTTGTGAAAATAAAAGTGGCACTATTTTGGAAATATTCTTGGAATAAAAATTGTTTTAAGTGGATTTTGGAAGCGATAAAGCACTGAACTCACTTCAATCATTGTATAATTATGATGATGATTGCGACATCATCAGTGTTCATTTTCAAGTTTCTAAGTGACGGATTGCTATTGTAATAATTTGATATAGATATTTTTGTTTGGAAAAAAGTGTTGATTTGAAAATTTCGATGGGAATTTGTTTTGGATAAAACCAAGTTGATCTTGAAAATTCAAAAGGAATGATTTATTAAAACAAAAGAGCTATATATATTACTTGACATCAAACGAAGTATTTGAATTCTGGAATTCTAATCTAAATGTGGAAAGAAACATCAGGAAATAAGATTTGAACTTATAATTTGAAATTGATGAAGATTAGAAAGAAGGATGTGAAATATGAATTTGGAAATTGAGCTTTAACTTAAGAAAGTTATAATGAATGGCATGAATAGAGATTTAACTTAAGATAAGTTAAACAAAAAGTGACTTGGATTTGAAATGATATCAAATTAAAGTGAATACAAAAATTTGAGTTGTAAAATGATTTTATAACTGTAAGTTATAAATTTTAAATGGAATTAACTTAAGTCGAGTTAATTTAAGTGATTTCTGGAGTGGAAATCCGAATTTGAATCATATAATGGAATTGGATTTGATTTGTGATAAAGTGAAGGTGAACTCAAGTATAAAAAATAATTAGACTTAAGTAAAATTAATTGGAATGGATTTTGATTGTAATGAAAATGAACTTAAGTATATAGTTAAAGTGTTTATATGATAACAAATTAACTTAAGTTAATATAAATATTTAAAAGGAAACTTGACTCAAGTAAATTCATGGGATGGGTAGTTAAATAGAATTGAATTCAAGTCAAGATAAATAAAGTGATTTTTGGAAATGAAAATTAACTTAGTTAAGTAAATTGGAAGCAAATTAAGTAGAGAATTAATTAGTGAATTGAATGTTGAAAATGATAATTAAGTTGTAAATGAAATTCGACTTAAATGTAAGCGAATTAAATATATTTTGAAATGTTGTCGAATAAAATAGAAATGGATTGAAATGATGATAATTCAAGTTATAAATGAATTTAATTTAAGTGTAAGTAAATTGAATATGGTTGGGAATATTGTTGATAAGGATGAAATTCAATTAAAGTGACTAATTTATGAAATGATTCATAAATAAATTGGCACGGATTGGATTGCTGTTGAATATGAAATGAAGTGAATAAGATTTTGTGAATAAATTGAACGTCAATCAATAGAGCTTGATAAATCGATTTAGAATCAATTTAAGTGGTGTATTAACTTGAGTAGTTATTTAATTAACTGAATATCACCAAATTTGCATGGAAAGAATCGTCGTTCGACATAAATGGAAGTAAACAAAATTTTGTAAACAAATGCAAAGTGAATAAATTGATTAGAATCAGATTGTAATGGATATGAATATAATGTGTGTAAATATAAATTGTATGTTAGTAAATTTGTTTACGAATCAATCAAATTGAATTAAATGGTATATAAATCGATGGAAAGTAACTAAATTAATATTGGAAACTTGTAATTATTTATAAATACATGTGTAACATGTTAGTTTATGCAATCTATGTGTTTTCATTAGTAAAATGAATATTAAATTATTAAATTTCATAAAGTAGGAAACTTACATGTTTATTTGAGTAAGTATAGGTACATGGAGGCTATTTGGCTTGATTTTGGTTACGCAATTGCATATAAATTAAGAGAACTCGCTTAGTAACGCTAAAATAAGATATGCTAATGAATTTAGCATGCGAAAAATAAAAATCTTAATATATATTGCATTTTTCGACCATGAGAGTCAATATATTTTTTTTATCATATTTGTGATATTGCAAAAGACTCTTCGTACAAGGGAGACTCTACCAAAAATATTTGAAAATTTAGGGTGTTAGAAAATTTTTGAAAAAAAAATTATTATCTAAAACATTTAGAAAAGTGAAATGTCGAGTTTTAATAAAGTGGGTTTTGAAAAGTTAATGGTTTGGAGCATTTTGCTACCTTGGCAAATTTCTAGGACGAAATTCTTTTAAGAGGGGAGACATGTAATGACCCCGATTTTCAATCCTTTGGTTTTGAGCATTTAATTTATTTTAAATGTTGAATTTGAAAAGTATCAAAATAGCGTTAAGGCGTTACCATTATCCCCCTTAACACATTTTATATAAGCGTCATAGTCTATACAGCACTGTAAACTCCACTGTAAACTAGTGGGATATCAAGGAGTACTCCATAGGTATAACACAAAACAAATCATAGTGGTCGCGCATAAGGATACGAGTATGACAAGGCACATGAGGTGTAAAAGTCCGCAAATCCGTACTCCTTGAATAGACACTAATCTCTAGTGATTAACTCAAGATGAACTGAAATACGAACCCTTAGGGTTTTAAGAAAAAGAAAGGGGTAGAAGAAGAAAGAAAAAGATAGAACAGGACAGAAAGGAACAACAGAACAATATCAGAATCTCACAATCGCAGCGGAACAACATATAATAGATAAATGAATAATCTTTAAATAAAGAACTATATCAGTGACTACATCACATCACATCACATTACATTACATCATCAGAGTGTACAACAACATAACAGTGGAAAAGAAATACTATATACTAGTGAATACGCCATGTCATCCAGCTTGCCTCCAGCAACTTCTGAATTCAAAAATATCCTGATAACCTGACTCTAGACTGCCCGTGTGGAAATTGGTGGGCACTCAGAGTTTAGGAAGGAAAATAATAGACTCCGAGTCAGTCATGTGACTGGTGTGAGAACTAAAACAGTTTATCTTTAAAACAAAGTACATGATAATTTTTAAAATAGATTCGCAATGCTTTTTAGAAAATGAGACTACCATAAGGCCTCCCGCATGCACACACACAATGCAAACGCTAGAATCGGAGGAGATTTCTCCTTATGATAGTCAATGATGCTTGATACGCATTAAAAAGAAATATTTGATATTATTACTAGTGCATAGTGTAGGAAAAATCATTTCGAAAATAATGATATAAACTTAGCCAGCATAGGCATTTCGCACTTATGCCTACTATAGCTACCATCCAAACAGTGGTGACCACCATAAGTGAATGATAGGTTCTACAACTAAAACCGTAAAAGATCGTATTGTTTCTTTGGATTTTCAACAAATGGTCAGGCCAAGGAACTTCCCATTGCCACATGGGTACGCCTCTGGAAAGACGACCCGAGAACCTAACCGGATCTCTGCCAACACAAGGTCGGGTTACCCCTAACTGGGTAACTACTGACACGAATATGTCATTCCCCGATCGTAACCGATCTATATCCGAGGATCCTCGATTTCCAACAACCACAAAGCAATAAATTTGCAGCAACAACATAGGTTAAGTATCTGGGCTCCATACCATGATACCACCTCTATCCAGAAGGAATGACATACACTAAAGGGGCGCTACCCCTTAATAACCTTGCCACATCCTTCCTGTTTTGACCATTTCCGGGGTGTGAGGTCCGACGAAGTCTCGTCCACAAAGCCACGCTTTATATAAAAGCCGTGCTTTGATCATCAAATGCTCAACAGCACTTCGTATGCCACATTACCAATTTGGGAATGTATCACTAGTAACCATCAACTACATAACCTCTAAGGGTGTTAAGCTAAGAGAATAAATTCTCCGCCACCAACGGAAATATATTTGATAGAAACCAGCTTTACATCTCAAATTGTAACGTCAGACGCACATCCATACAAGTCCGTTCCGGGATCGAACGGAACCGAAGGCACTTACAAAGAAGTCCTTGCAATTCGGATATTCACTAATCACGACCGGACTTCCCATCACAAAGGGTAATAAATTTCTATATCGGAGATCAGCCGATGCAGAAACATTCGACGGTAATCCTTCCGTTTTCACAAATATCGGGTCTTCAACACCGGTCATCAAATGCAATCCATAACGATGTATCACATATTCGGAATGGGTTATACGACCCCAAGGTCCTTTCCCGGCTAACCCGAATAGTGAGCGCTTATTCAAAAATAAGTGTGGCATTCAAATTCAAGCAAATCACAACAAATACCTATTTAAAGGTAAATATTGATAGTCGGTTATTTAACTATCAATATCATGCTCAACATCACCGGATTCCAAATAATTTTCCAAATTATTTATTTTCCAAAATATCTTTACGAGATATATATTTTTTTCCACACTTCAACCAGTTGAAAACAAATTTTCAAATTACTTTTCGCCTTTACCACCTTTGAAAAAAAATTTCAACCCTTTTCCTTACGCAAAAATACTTTCATTTCAAAATGGTTCATTTAAACCAATTAAATAAATCCTTACCGATTTACTTTATATTTACGTTCCAAATCCGTAAATTTATTCCCACACTTCAAAAATAAATCAACGTTTATTTTTAAACAAATTTCCCTTTCTTTTATAAATTCCATAGTGAATTTACAATTCCCAAAGTATCTATGAATAATATTCATTTTCAATTTATCTTTAAAAGATAAAATCTTAAAATATTCACTTCATATTGGAAAACACTTCCATACTTATTTAATAATAAGTAATTCGCAAATCCATTTATTTTCAACACTTGAAAAATATTCAATATACTTAAATCGAAATTAAGTATATATTTCATTATTTAAGGAAAACATTCACTTAAACACATTTGTTTAGGCCAAAACGAATGTTACGTAAAACCTCGTTACGACGACCCAAAATCACTAGTATAGGGATTCAAAATTAAAATAGATATATAAATCTCAATACTATACAAAACATTTCCTTTCGGAAATCATTTACTATAACAACAGTGTTATAGTCCACCATCTCCTTCTATTTCTCGAAAACGTCTATTTCAACAATGAATGTTGAAATTTATGTTTTCGATGTTTAATACATTTTAAAACATCGTTAAACGATTAACTTCATTTTATAATACCACTTCCCCAAAAAAATGTCCATTTTCTTTAATAATGTATTCACTGTCCAAAATCGTGAATATACTTCACCAACCAAATTCAATATTTTCTACACATTTTATTTCAAGGATAATTCGCTATCCGAAATCGCGAATATATCTCCTTTAATAACCTTCTATATTAAATTTATCAAATTCAATTGATTTCGGATTTATAAACAACGTTTATAAATTCACACACATATATATATATATATATATATATATATATATTCATTTCATAAAACTTCAACTTATGAAAATCACTTTTATTTACCAATTCAATTTATAACTCAATTTTATACCAAAAATCTAATTTATAAGTTAATTACTTATAATCTTTTATTTTACGAAAATCAATTTATTTTAAAATTTCACAATTTATAAATCTACAAATTTCACTCACTTACGAAATCCATTTATACATCTTTTTAACACTTATAAAACTCGTTTTATAATTCCTATATTTTTAATTTATAAATATCAAATTTTAAATCTTTTATATATATTGTTTTTAAAACAATTCCAAAAATCCCAATTTAACTAAACTTATTCTTTTAATAATTTACAAATCGTTATATAAAGCTTATATACTTCAAAATCATACTTAAGTATTATTTTCCAAAAATCATAACTTTTATGAAAATAAAATTATAACGTTTATTTATTTTAATAATTCAAAATTTAATAAAACGTGCATTTTCGAAAAACATTTTAAAAATCCTTTTAAAATCAAAATCATCATTTTAAAACTTCAAAAATGAATCCGATGATGCAACCGCCCCAAATAGTCAATCACGACAAACCAAACATCATATATCAATATGATAATCAACAAATATCACAATATTTGTAAATAAATCAATATAATTGAGGAATCCAGTTGGATCCCTCCAACCTGTTTCCCTGCATCCAAAGATGTTAGCACAATACCAATTCCGTTCCAAAATATTATCCGCTTAATAGACGGCGCAATAGGGTCTCATCCGCTATACAATGCGGGAAAATCAACTCCAAGTACATATATAATACCAATTCCAATCAAGATGGAATTATCGCGGTATATGTTTTTAATAAATAACATCCGCTTACTAACGGCGCATAATGTCTATTTTAACAATCAATAGATAATAATTTATCATCCATGCATACAATCAACAATTTTACATCTAACTATTTAAAATTTAAATCGAAACAATTCGATTGAGTGAGAAGTTCTCACATTGCTTTCAATTCATTTTTCGCGTTTTATTTCGAATAAAATTAAACATGCGTTTAATTTTATCCAAAAATTTCACTAACTCCAAACGACTCCAAACCAGCTCCATTGCGTAGTGCTCAACAAAACGAAGCCAATGCAATTCGTTTCGTCAAATTCCGACCTCGTATGAAAGAGATATGCATTTTAGAAGTTTACACAATTTATATAATATAAATTTACATTTTCTATTTTAATTTTTAAACCCTACAATGCGATCTGGCCATCCATCACCCTTGCTTCAGATCTGGCCGTCCACCCCCTTTCTTCCCAAACGTGAATATCACGTTCATCCTCCCAGTAAAACACGCAAGCATCAACCCATTAGCCACCTTCTAGGGTTTTATTTCGCTCGAGCTTCGTTCACTTTGAAGATGATCAATGACATGGGTTTCGAAGCCCCACTCAAGAGCTACCTTCGGCCGTGACCTGGTGGAGCTCGGCCACCTAATTTGCCTTGAAATTTGTGCATGACCTGATGTAAACGCGAGCAGATAGCTCCTCCTATGGTCGACGATTCGACGAAGTAGCCGTATGGATCTGAAACTCTCTCCGTGCTCTTCAATTTGTTAGTTGAAAGCTCTTGCTAATTGTCTACGGATTGAGAGTGATTGAGGGGAGAAGAAGAGAAGTTTATGGCCATTAATTATCAAGTGGCGGCTGAACACTTAGGCTAGGCTTTTGGCCTTTGTTTGCAATTTTGTGAAAGTGATGGCCTTTTATAGAAATTTCTCAAATTACTATTCGTCGAAATTTTCCGAACTCCAAACGAAGCGTGCCGGCTGGCGTTTCTAAGGTTTACCCTGCATTCCGAACACAATGGAACGTGTTTCGGAGGCTAATTCCATCGTATGTGCGAGTTACGGTAATAAACGATCAATTTCAAATTAAATCGATTTAAACTAATTTCTATGTGTTTTGGCTTGCCCCGAACAAACGGTAAATCCGATTGACACGAAATTCGAAAACTTACAATAATATAACATTACGGATCCGATGAAACTAGTTTCGTCGAAATCTGAGACTGTTTGAAAAATGGCTATTTTAACTCGTCAATTAAATATTAAAATATTCAATTTTCACAAATTAACTTTTAATTCAATTTTAAAAGTTCTATAACATCATTCTAACTCCAATATGATTTAATAAAATTTTACAAATCAATTTTAATTATATTTAATCCAATTTTCAATTATTTCTGTAATTTCAACTATTAAATAATCAATTTAATTATCCAATTAAATCCAATTATTCAAAATAAAATTATTCGACTTATAAATTTCACTTATTAATTTTTTAAATCAATAAAATATTCGATTTTAAATTAACAGAAATTCTGGGTCGTTACATACTTCCCCCCTTAAAAGAATTTCGTACTCGAAATTACCAAGTAAGAAAATTTACAATCCATTAACTTCTCAAAACAAACCGTTCGATTTGGATTTTACAAATCTCTTAAGTTTTTAACTTTCCCAAAAACATAGTTAAACTTCTTTCAAAATCTTTACTAAGTTTCCAAATCCAAACTTAGTTTTCAAAATTTTCCCAATTTTCTCAAAAATATTCTAACGCCTTAAATTTTCGGAAAAATTTGCCAGAGTCTCCTTTGCGCGGCTCGATCCGAAAAAAAATGACAGTATATATATCACAAATATACATCTCATCAAGTGATGAGGCATCCCGCAGGGAAAAAGTGTAAAAGTACGGTATGTAATCCGAGATATGTACCTTATTTATTATTAGCGAGCGTATACGGCTAATATAGCGCGAAAGCGAGCTCTAAATGCGAAGTAAGCGCAATCCGCACCTACTAAACACTCAACAACGACATGAGAAACATGCATATATGAAAGTAATATCAATATACAACATATATCACTACAACAACTACATATGCCAACATAGCAATGCATTCAATCAACAAATGCAACCATCAAACAACTAACCAAATAAATATTCATTCATATTCTCATTAATATTCAATGAATTGGTTTTCATTTTAATCACATTTGATTCATTAACATTGGAATTTTACTAACATTTATTCATTCGTTTTCAATTAGTTTACATTCACTAATTAAATTCACATTAGTTCACTTTCAATCTAAATCAAATCCAATTCTATCCAAATTTATTTACCTCCAATTTGGATTCAATCACATGGCTTTTAATTTCGCTAATTCAATTTCATTAATCACTTAATGAATCATACATATAATCAATTTATAATCATATAACAACCAATGTAGATTCAACATAACCAAATTATTAAATTTACATTAAATTCGGTTCAACACTTTTTTACTTTCAATTGGTTTATATTAAATTGGTTTTCATACAATTATTCAACTTCCAATAACATTAGCTTTTAATGAATTAACACTTTACATTCAATTGATTAATATTTCATCCATTTATCAATTCAATTGCTAATTCCTTTAACAATATAAAGTTGAATTTCATTTATATAACTCAAGTTCAAATTGATCACTTCTCTTGATTAATTTACTTCGATACCAAAATCAACTTTATTCAACTTCACTTAAGTTATATTCCACATATAAATCCAATTCAGATTCCAATTCCAGTTCTATTTAACTTTTTACCAAAGCTAAATTTATTAACTCATATTATAAGTTCAAAACTTATTTCACTTATATTCATCCATTACAACTTGGATTTTAATTGATTCACTTATACTCCCTTTAACTTAACTCCATCCTTTAAGTTAAATTTATTCTATCCAAATTCACATCGTATAAGTTACCAACTCATTTATCATTCCCATAATATTTTAAATAGGATTTCAGAGTCTTTTCAATCTTTCAAAATCATTTTTGAAACCAATTCAATTATCCTTTAAATTTCAAACCCAAACCAAATTTTTCCAAACAACTTTCATTTAAAACAGTTTGGCAGTAATTCCTCTTTTAGAAACCTGAAAATGAACACCGATGATGTTGCAATCATCATCAGAATTATTTTTCAGCGACCGAAAAGAGTTTAGAGCTTTAATTTCTCCAAAACAATTTTCCAAAATATCAAATCCTTTCAAAACACTTCTCTGGAATTTTGTTTTTTTTTAGATTATAAATCACATTTATAAATCTTTTACTTATATGATTTCACTATTTTCTCTTTACTTATATAAAATCATTTCACAATCGTAAATCATATTAATTATAATTCCATACTTATAATTCATTTGCTTATATAATTTATTCTTTTACAGCTGTTGTTTTTATTTAACTTATTCAACAACCAAACAATCAATTTTATATACACTTCAATAATTCTGAAAAATCATTCCTTTATATATATATAAAATATAATCAAGGTAAAATTACTTCATTTACCCTATTTTAAACAATACTGTGGCGAATTTGTTCTGTACAAGTGTTTAGAGATCCCTATCAACAATGTTAATTACTCGTGTTGACCAGAATCCATATACCACTCAACAAACCAATCATCACAATATAAAACAATTTATATTCACTAACAAATACGCGCTCGTATCTATTATTACACTCAAACTCATTCTAGAGTACTGCTGACTCTATCTCTAATGAGTAACACCCAACAGAGCCATGGTTGTCGCTTAACCATATGCTCTGATACCAAATGTAAAAATCCGCAAATCCATACTCCTTGAATAGACACTAATCTCCAGTGATTAACTCAAGATGAACGGAAATACGAACCCTTAGTGTTTTAAGAAAAAGAAAGGAATAGAGGAAGAAAGAAAAAGATAGAACATGATAGAAAGGAACAACAGAACAATATCAGAATCTCACAATCGCAGCGGAAAAACATATAATAGATAAATGAATAATCTTTAAACAAAGAACAATATCAGTTATTACATTACATCACATTACATTACATTACATCATCAGAGTGTATAACAACATAACAGCGGAAAAGAAATACTATATACTAGTGAATACGCCATGTCATCCAGCTTGCCTCCAGCAACTCCTGAATTCTAGAATATCCTGATAACCGGACTCTAGACTGCCCGTGTGGAAATTGGCGGGCACCCAGAGTTTAGGAAGGAAAACAATAAACTCCGAGTCAGTCATGTGACTGGTGTGAGAACTAAAACAGTTTATCTTTAAAACAAAGTACAGGATAATTTTTAAAATAGATTCGCAATGCTTTTAGAAAATGAGACTACCATAAGGCCTCCCGCACACACACACAATGCAAACGCAGAATCGGAGGAGATTTCTCCTTATGATAGTCAAAGATGCTTGATAGCATTAAAAAGAAACGTTTGATATTATTACTAGTGCATAGTGTAGGAAAAATCATTTCGAAAATAAAGATATAAATCTTAGCCAGCATAGGCATTTCGCACTTATGCCTACTATAGCTACCATCCAAACAGTGGTGACCACCATAAGTGAATGATAGGTTCTACAACTAAAACCGTACAAGATCGTATTGTTTATTTGGATTTCCAACAAATGGTCAGGCCAAGGAACTTCCCATTGCCACATGGGTATGCCTCTGGAAAGACAACCCGAGATCCTAACCGGATCTCTGCCAACACAAGGTCGGGTTACCCCTAACTGGGTAACTACTGACACGAATATGTCATTCCCCGATCGTAACCGATCTATATCCGAGGATCCTCGATTTCCAACAACCACAAAGCAATAAATTTGCAGCAACAACATAGGTTAAGTATTTGGGCTCCATACCATGATACCACCTCTATCCAGAAGGAATGACATACACTAAAAGGGCGCTACCCCCTAATAACCTTGCCGCATCCTTCCTGTTTTGACCATTTCCGGGGTGTGAGGTCCGACGAAGTCTCATCCACAAAGCCACGCTTTATATAAAAGCCGTGCTTTGATCATCAAATGCTCAACAGCACTTCGTATGCCACATTACCAATTTGGGAATGTATCACTAGTAACCATCAACTACATAACATCTAAGGGTGTTAAGCTAAGAGAATAAATTCTCCGCCACCAACGAAAATATATTTGATAGAAACCAGCTTTACATCTCAAATTGTAATGTCAGACACACATCCATACAAGTCCATTCCGGGATCGAACGGAATCGAAGGCACTTACAAAGAAGTCCTTGCAATCCGGATATTCACTAATCACGACTGGACTTCCCATCACAAAGGGTAATAAATTTCTATATCGGAGATCAGCCGATGCAGAAACATTCGACGGTAATCCTTCCGTTTTCACAAATATCAGGTCTTCAACACCGGTCATCAAATGCAATCCATAACGACGTATCACATATTCGGAATGGGTTATACGACCCCAAGGTCCTTTCCCGGCTAACCCGAATAGTGAGCGCTTATTCAAAAATAAGTGTGGCATTCAAATTCAAGCAAATCACAACAAATACCTATTTAAAGGTAAATATTGATAGTCGGTTATTTAACTATCAATAGCATGCTCAACATTACCGGATTCCAAATAATTTTCCAAATTATTTATTTTCCAAAATATCTTTACAAGATATATATTTTTTTTCCACACTTCAACCATTTGAAAACAAATTTTCAAATTACTTTTCGCCTTTACCACCTTTGAAAACAAATTTCAATCATTTTCCTTACGTGAAAATACTTTCATTTCAAAATGGTTCATTTAAACCAATTAAATAAATCCTTACCGATTTACTTTATATTTACGTTACAAATCCGTAAATTTATTCCCACACTTCAAAAATAAATCAACGTTTATTTTTTAAAAAAATCCCTTTCTTTTATAAATTCCATAGTGAATTTACAATTCCCAAAATATCTATGAATATACGATTTCCAAATCGATTTTTAATATTCATTTTCAATTTATCTTTAAAAGATAAAATCTTAAAATATTCACTTCATATTGGAAAACACTTCCATACTTATTTAATAATAAGTAATTCGCAAATCCATTTATTTTCAACACTTGCAAAATATTCAATATACTTAAATCGAAATTAAGTATATATTTCATTCTTTAAGGAAAACATTCACTTAAACACATTTGTTTAGGCCAAAACGAATGTTACGTAAAACCTCGTCACGACGACCCAAAATCACTTGTATAGGGATTCAAAATTAAAATAGATATATAAATCCTAATACTATACAAAACATTTCCTTTCGGAAATCATTTACTATAACAACAGTGTTATAGTCCACCATTTCCTTCTATTTCTCGAAAACGTCTATTTCAACAATGAATGTTGAAATTTATGTTTTCGATGTTTAATACATTTTAAAACATCGTTAAAACGATTAACTTCATTTTATAATACCACTTCCCCAAAAACATGTCCATTTTCTTTAATAATGTATTCACTGTCCAAAATCATGAATATACTTCACTAACCAAATTCAATATTTTCTACACATTTTATTTCAAGGATAATTCGCTATCCGAAATCGCGAATATATCTCCTTTATATCCTTCTATATTTAATTTATCAAATTCAATTGATTTCGGATTTATAAACAACGTTTATAAATTCACACACACACACACACACACACACACACACACACACACACACACACATATATATATATTCATTTCTTAAAACTTCAACTTATGAAAATCACTTTTATTTACCAATTCAATTTATAACTCAATTTTATACCAAAAATCTAATTTATAAGTTAATTACTTATAATCTTTTATTTTACGAAAATCAATTTATTTTAAAATTTCACAATTTATAAATCTACAAATTTCACTCACTTACGAAATCCATTTATACTTCTTTTTAACACTTATAAAACTCGTTTTATGATTCCTATATTTTTAATTTTATAAATATCAAATTTTAAATCTTTTATATATATTGTTTTTAAAACAATTCCAAGAATCCCAATTTAACTAAACTTATTCTTTTAATAATTTACAAATCGTTATATAAAGCTTATATACTTCAAAATCATACTTAAGTATTATTTTCCAAAAATCATAACTTTTATGAAAATAAAATTATAACGTTTATTTATTTTAATAATTCAAAATTTAATAAAACGTGCATTTTCGAAAAACATTTTAAAAATCCTTTTAAAATCAAAATCATCATTTTAAAATTCAAAAATGAATCTGATGATGCAACCGCACCAAATAGTCAATCACGACAAACCCAACATCATATATCAATATGATAATCAATATCACAATATCTGTAAATAAATCAATATAATTGAGGAATCCAGTTGGATCCGTCCAACCTGTTTCCCTGCATCCAAAGATGTTAGCACAATACCAATTCCGTTCCAATACGGAATTATCGCAGTATATGGGATTTATAAAATATTATCCGCTTAATAGACGGCGCAATAGGGTCTCATCCGCTACATAATGCGGGAAAATCAACTCCGGTACATATATAATACCAATTCCAATCAAGATGGAATTATCGCGGTATATGTTTTTAATAAATAACATCCGCTTACTAACGGCACATAATGTCTATTTTAACAATCAATAGATAATAATTTATCATCCATGCATACAATCAACAATTTTAAATCTAACTATTTAAAATTTAAATCGAAACAATTCGATTGAGTGAGAAGTTCTCACCTTGCTTTCAATTCAGTTTTCGCGTTTTATTTCGAATAAAATTAAACGTGCGTTTAATTTTATCCAAAGTTTTCACTAACTCCAAACGACTCCAAACCAGATCCATTGCGTAGTACTCAACAAAACGAAGCCAACGCAATTCGTTTCGTCAAATTCCGACCTCGTGTGAAAGAGATATGCATTTTATAAGTTTACACAATTTATATAATATAATTTTACATTTTCTATTTTAATTTTTAAACCCTACAATGCAATCTGGCCGTCCATCACCCTTGCTTCAGATCTGGCCGTCCACCCCCCTTCTTCCCAAACGTGAATATCACGTTCATCCTCCCAGTAAAACATGCAAGCATCAACCCATTAGCCACCTTCTAGGGTTTCATTTCGCTCGAGCTTCGTTCACTTTGAAGATGATCAATAACATGGGTTTCGAAGCCACACTCAAGAGCTACATTCGGCCGTGACCTGGTGGAGCTCGGCCACCTAATTTGCCTCGAAATTTGTGCATGACCTGATGTAAACGCGAGCAGATAGCTCTTCCTATGGTCGACGATTCGACAAGTAGCCGTATGGATCTGAAGCTCTCTCCGTGCTCTTCAATTTGTTAGTCGAAAGCTCTTGCTAATTGTCTACGGATTGAGAGTGATTGAGAGGAGAAGAAGAGAAGTTTCTGGCCATTAATTATCAAGTGGCGTCTGAACACTTAGGCTAGGGTTTTGGCCATTGTTTGCAATTTTGTGAAAGTGATGGCCTTTTATAGAAATTTCTCAAATTACTATTCATCGAAATTTTCCGAACTCCAAACGAAGCATGTCGGCTGGCGTTTCTAAGGTTTACCCTGCGTTCCGAACACAATGGAACGTGTTTCGAAGGCCAATTCCATCTCATGTGCGAGTTACGGCGATAAACGATTGATTTCAAATTAAATCGATTTAAACTAATCTCTATGCTTTTTGGCTTGCCCCGGACAAACGGTAAATCCGATTGACACGAAATTCGAAAACTTACAATAATATAATATTACGGATCCGATGAAACTAGTTTCGTCGAAATCCGAGACTGTTTGAAAAATGGCTATTTTAACTCGTCAATTAAATATTAAAATATTCAATTTTCACAAATTAACTTTTAATTCAATTTTAGAAGTTCTATAACATCATTCTAACTCCAATATGATTTAATAAAATTTTACAAATCAATTTTAATTATATTTAATCCAATTTTCAATTATTTCTGTAATTTCAACTATTAAATAATCAATTTAATTATCCAATTAAATCCAATTATTCGAAATAAAATTATTCGACTTATAAATTTCACTTATTAATTTTTTAAATCAATAAAATATTCGATTTTAAATTAACAGAAATTCTGGGTCGTTACATGAGGCAGTACCCAAGGTAGTGAAACTACCATTTGCCTGATCCGGATTGGTGAGAACGCATCGCCGCAACGATCGCAACACCGCGAAACTACACTCCCAATTCAAGGGTGTGCACCAATCAAAAACAAGTAATGAGTAGTATACGAAGAAGTGTGTTCACTTAGAGGTGGCTAACCTCATTGGCCCGGCACGGCTCCTGTTTTAGTCATTTCCAATTTGACACAAGTGTCAAGGCTATCCATTATCGTTCTCTTTCTTCAAATCCAGCAATGTCATCATTCCAACAACTTCATTGTGGATCACACTCCGCGTATAATAGTTATTAAAGTGGTTTTCAGTTTGGACAGAGAGCATGTCCCTAACCGATCCCAGACTCTTCAATAACTACTTAATTATTACACCGATTGGTCATTTAATAAACTTCCAAAATAGTTTATATTTCAAAACCAAAATATCATTGCAATTTCAAAACCCTATCAATACGATATCACTTCCATTTCAAAACCAAATACGATATCATTTCCATTTTATATATATCCATCTCAAATGTATCCATTTACAAAATCTTAGTATTTCAAAGTTATAACACTTTCTAAATCAAACACTTTGGAAGTCATAATACTTGGATCAAAATTTAGAATTCATAATGCTTTGAAATCATAACACTTCCCACTTAACTGTTTAAATATAAATAATAGTATATAAAATAAAATATTTTATAATTTAAAATAGTTTATATACAAATAGTTATAATTTAAAATAGTTTATATTAAAATAATTTATATTAAATAGTTTATATGAAATAAATTTTATAAAGTAACATATATAAATAGTTTTAAATATAATTTAAAATACCTTATATAATAAAATAGCTTTCTCAAATTTCATAAATCGATTCCAATCAACTCAATTTCCAAAGTTCAAATTTAATCAAATCCCAAATCATCAATTTTAATTTATTTCAGTTTCTCAATAAACTATTTCAAATTATATCGATTTCAAATACATATTTTTAACCACAAAATAAACCATTTCAATTTCAATACTTTCAAAGCTTTAAATATTCAAACATTTCAAAACAAGAATTGATAATTCCATATATATATATATATATATATATATATATATATGTCAAATTCACTTTACTATTATTTATTTTGAAATATTTACTTACTAAATCCATTATCTTTTCAAATAAAACCCCAAATTTTAAATGACTAAATATTTATTTCAATTCATTTAGACTTGAAATATTCGTTAAATCACCTTAAACCAAATTAAGTTATGAAATCATATCCTTTCAAATCTCAAACTCCATAAGTTTCAAATCGATTTCCAATTAAATATATTTCTTCTTAAATACAATTTCAAATCAATTTCAAATCTATCTTCTCTGCCTTAATTTATTAATCATTATAAACTCTGTATTAAAATATAATTTAAATAAATACTTAACCGTATTATATTTTAATAAAATCAAACTTTATTTTTAAACTTATTTCATATTAAAACAAATTTATATATAGCTTAAAATCAAGAATTTTACTATGTACAAAATAATCATTTATATAATATTAAAGAAATCAATATTTATATAAAACCATATATTTCTTTCCAAAACCATAGAAATCATTTTCATATATTTATATATATAGACCAATGGTGTCTGTATATAATTTTCTATCCTATGGTCAAGTGATACAGATATTTATCATTTCAATCCATAATTTAAATATATACGGGTATATATATATCATTTCAACCCGTAATCTCAAATTCAATGTCAATGAAAATCGCTGGGGTCTATCATTTCAACCTATAACAATTTTCACCTATTCTAAAGTCTGTTCAGGTATGTATCATTTCAACCCATAGTGAATTCTATACTAACAGGGAACTTGCAGAGTGATAACAAATATGACAATAATATAACAGGCATATATCATCAATATAAATAATAGATAATGGTGTCAGATGTCATATTTGAACTCATACAGGTAACAGCATATATCTATAACGGTGTAAATAACTAACAGCAGCATATTTCGATTGTTGTTTCAGTTGAAATCAAATTTGATAAATAAAATAACATTAATCATGAGTGATAGCTTACCTTTCGAGGCTACAGTATAGACAATGAAATGAGCTAGAATTCCAAAGCAATGCTAGATGGACACGGTTCGATGAAGAACATGTACGACGGACAAAGCTGATAAATAGGAATATATGAAGTCAAATCAGAACGGAATCGATGAAGATAATGGTATAAGTGAGCTTATGCATATAACTATACATAGATAAAATCATATTCTAATTTCAAATACATTTCAAATTTAAAACATATATTAAACTCAACATATATATATATACATAATATTTAAAATCAATACTTATATATTACATTCATTTCAACCTAACATATCACGTATATACTTTAAGATACCATATTTATATTGCCATATTCAAAATTATTTTTTATAAATCGATTTTAAACATAAAAAATATATATTATTATAAAAAAGCCAGACTTATGTATGCAGGTTAATAGTACACGTACCCCTCAAATATAAACCCAATATCACTATATATAATATATGTAGGAGCTATATAAAATCAATTGTATTCAAACATCACGTATAGATTATAATATATTTTAAAGGCAATGAAAAAGAGATATCAAAACCCGCAACTGTTATATGTACTATAGTACAAATATATCTCTGCAACAAATATGTCATTGTACATATATATATAATACTACTTATATATAACCTATAGCACATCTTATAATATTTATATAAATGAATATATTATTATAAAATTAACAATATTAAGACGGTAAAACTTCGAAACACGGCCAGTATATTAAAATATGCATTCAAAATATACACATAAGTTAAAACACAAAACAAACTAACAGGCTACAGGTAGACTTATATGTATATAACACGTATACAAATACATTACCCAACCAGTCATATATATATATACACACACACACAATGATATATTGATTATAATATATATAAACTTAATATACCTGTATATAAGATTTTAAAATCAAACCATCAATTTGTAATATCGTATATGGAAAAACACAGATATAAGAAAACATACATAATTTGAGATAACTACTTATATATATTTACGTATATACACAATTTAAAAGTTACTAATTGGTTAACAAATATCTGTAACCTATATAAATATGTGTATATATAAACTAGTATAAATCTACGCAATATAGCAACTACATACTATAAAAGTCGAGGCACATTAATAAACAAATAGATTACTTACATAGTTCATTATGTATATGTACATACGGTTGTGAGGCTGCTACAAGATGCTGAGCCACAAAGCTCGGCAACATGCTATTGCAAGGGTGCGTTTGGCTACGACAGCAAGGTGGCAGGTTGATAGGGTAGTGGTGGCTCGAGTTTGCATGGCATTGATGGGAAGGCGGATGGTGCTCGGTTCGGTGGGGTGACCAAGGCATTCGGGCCGAGCATAGTTTCAGTTGAAAGGGGGACGACGCATTGGTCAAAGCAATATATGTAGATGCTTTCAAATTTCTTTTCTCTTTTCTTTTTTTGGCAAAAAAGGGAAGCCAAGGGGGAAGGAGTGGCGATGTGACGCGCTGGAGAGGATAAGGCGGTTGAAGGCCTAAACAATGGATGGTGGTGGAAAGAATGAGAGGTAATGAGCAAGCTTGGGTGGTGCAAGGCTATTTTGGCAGGAGAAGAATGGCTAGTGTCCATTGGAAAAATGAAGAGATAGAGATATGAAGTCCATCAGAAATTTAGTAACTTGAATTGGTGGAATAGCGCCGTTGAAAAATGAAAAGACACCATAGTCCGGGTATTAAATTCTAAAAATATAAAAGACAGCTGGCTCTTAGTTGTCTTGGGACAACGAAAAGACAAGAAGCCCAAAGGTTGAAATTGGATACCGGTACGGCTAACCACTACACGCTTTCCACGGCGTAACGGATTTCCGAACATACAAATGAATATACCGCGGTGATCAGCACGGCGAGACGATCAAAATGATATACAGATGTCAGTGTTACGATTGAATTATTAAAATTCGAATTTTCTACTAGCGGAAAATGCAGCAAAAATGCAAAAAAATAAGATCGACGGAGCTAAAGAAGTCCGAATTTGGAAAAACGAAAAATGACGTCTCAATCAGAAGATGATTTAGAATTTTTCTATGTAAAAATATGCAGGTTTGGAAAATATTTTGTTGTCAACAATTATTAACTGACTTGAATTTAATAGAATTTCACAATGAAATAAACATTCATAAAATCAGATGAAAATTTACCATCTTCTATATTTAAACATACGTATTCCAAATATAAAATTTTAATTTCAAATTTTATTATTTAAAATTTCTCCAAAATTCAATTGAAATACGTTATTAAAATAGTTAAAATTTACGGGTCGTTACAATGTATATGAGAATGAAATTGAAATAGTTTTAGAACCCATTGATTTTTAAAGACTTCTAATTTTGGCAAATATTCAATTTTGGAAATTTGTTTTGAAGATATCGATTTTGTATAGATAAAGTTTATATGTGATACATATAAAGAGTATGATTTGAAAGGTACTATATATATAGTATGATATGTTTTGAGACTGAAAATATGGAAAGGCACCTCATGAAAGTCGAAATTTAGAGAAGGAGATCCACTGGGTGGTTCCGCCTAGGAATCCACAGGGTGGGTTCAATGAGAGCTGGGATAATATAGGATGTCCAGACAAAACTCATGAGTTCCCGGTGATCATTTGTTGGGTAGCTTAAGTCGAGAGGTGTTGATGCCTACAGTTATGCTGGGTTTTGCTGTGATAGCAACATAACTTATGTAACTGCGATCTATCGCAGTTCCATAACGTAAGTCGGGTGGCAGTGATTGCCTACAATCTACGTTTGATTTCGCTAGGATAGCGACGTAACATAGGTAGATTGCGATCTATGTGGTTTGGTTCCATAGCGTAATTCGGGTGGCAGCGAGTACCTACAGTCTACATTGGATCTCACTGTGATAGTGACGCAGCCTTTGTGTAGCCTACAAACTACTTACCGTTTTGCTGTGATAGCAACGCAATCTTTGTGTAGCTGCGGACTATGGTGTTTCCATGGCATAAGTCGAGGGGTATTGACGCCTACAGCTTTCTTATGATTTCGTCGGGATGGCGATGCAATCATCAGGTTAACTGCGATCCATGGTGGGAAAGGGGAGTGATACTTTCCATAGCATTTTTGAAAAAGGTTTTCAAGTATTTTCACTGGGTGTTGAAACAGGTCTACTACATACTTATAGATTTACAGTCCTATGCCAAATCAACGTATGACTAAAATTTTGTAAGAATAAGAATGGAATTGTTAGACATCGAGTTATGAATAATATTTTTATATAAAGCTAGTTTGGTAATACTATGTGATTTAAAGTGTATATATATTTAAAAATGTATAGTAAAAGAGTAAGAGTTAACATTTTGTAAGAATGATTTAATTAATAATACACATCAAAATTCTAATTCTCATTCGTTCCTTTTCGAGGATGAAAAGTTCTAAGGGGGAAGGAATGTAACGGCTCGGATTTTCATTCACCTATTTTTGGGCAATCAACTAATTTTTATAAGTCGAATAGATGATTTTTATGATATTTAAAATATCTGATTGTGTGTGTACTCCACCATAAAAATTTAAGATGGGATATCCATAGAAGCATATATATATATATAACTTTATGATGTTTGATAATATATATATATATATATATAAGTATATATGTATATATATGGCCATAGGAAGTAATGTATATGAAAATATGTATAAATGTAAATATATACATATATGACGAAAAATATATGCAAGTAAATGTATATGTATATATGTTATATAAAATAGTGTATATGTATATGTAGATATAACAGAAAAATACAAAAGTATACATAGATATATATGTATCTCTGTGTGTGTGTGAAATAGTGAATAAGTGAAATAAATATGTACATTGTATAGATATGCATATATATATATATATATATATATATATATATATATATATATATGTGTTTGTATACATACATACATATATATATATATATATACGTATATATGTGGTGTGTATGTATTTTTGGCAAAATATATATGTGTGAATAAATTTGAAGACAATTGAACATTAAATATAAAACATGTGTGTATTAAAAGGGTATATGAATATATATATATGGTAATATAGTGTAAAAGTATACATAACTATACATATTCATATAAATGTATAAGCTTAAGGGAACATCATCATGAAATATATCTACCCAAGCATATAATAAATCACATCTTTCATTCAAAAGTTTTCAAGTCACATTTTTATCAAATCAAATCAAAACATTTTCAAATAAAAAATAAAAGAGATGGAGCACTATATATGATAACAACCTTCGGCTCTTGTTTATTTGTTCTCTCCCTTTACACACACACACACACACACACACACACATTCTAGTTCAACACCAAAAAAGAAAAAAAGAAAAAAAAAAGATAAAATAATAGAGTGCTGCCATTAAACATAAAAGACCCAGACATATGAAAGCTTGAGGAAGAAGATTATAGCAGTAGTGGTTTATCATTTTAGACGGTAAATACAACTTTAAGTTACTTTTCTAGAATTTTATATACACCATATGCTTGTGATTTTGAATGAAACTCTTTTTGTTTGTCAAGTATCATGTGTAAATAAGTTGATGTGCCTTGTATATGTGTGTTAGTCTGGTTATATATACCTGGAACTGAAAAGGCAAATGAATATCATCCATGTTCTTGAAAAAGTTAAGACCCTATAAATTTAAAAATCGTTACCTCTCTAACCATTGAACTTAGAGCTATGATTCCAAAAGAAAATCTATTTGTTTTTTACTGTAGTTGATTCTAAAAATGGTATCATTTGGCATCATAAGATGCAGAAGAAGAAAAATACATTTTACATTAAATCACTTATAACTGGCCAAAAATCCAGCTTCATAAATTTATCAACTGATTACATGAGCTTGTTCATTATTGAAAACCATGATTTTTGGTGATGATCTTGGAATTTTTAAATGGGTATTGAGGAAGTAATGTCGAGTTGAATGGTTTGGGGTTTTTGGAAAAATTCTGATGATGTGCACGTTATCGTGACTCAGTTTTGGTTCTGAAGGAGGCTGGGGTATTGGCGAACTCGAGTAAAATGCTACGACATTTTTTAGGGACTCACGGTGGCTAGACGAACTCGAAATAGAGTTTTTGGTATGTGATGGTAGGTGGTTCATTTTGAGCTAATGGCGACATCATGGGGGAATCTGGGAAGGTGTGCAAGGAGGGGAAAAGGAAGAGAAGGTCACGGCGATGCTCGAAATGAAGTTTGGTGGTGGATGGACGCTCGTGGTGAGGAGGGTGGCGATTTTGGGGTGATGTAGTGGTTCCAGTTTAGGTTTGAGTTTGAAGATATGGACTGGCTTGGGTCGCACATTTTTTAGGTTGGTCATGGTGACATGGTGGTAGTGTGCAACTTAGGGGGTTGGCCGGCGACGAGATGGTTGGCCGGAGTGTTGCGTGCACGTTTGGGTGCACATCTATGTGCACGTATCTTTATCTGGGAATAGGGAACTGAAGGAAAAAATGGGAAAGGAAAGAAAAAGAAAAGGAAAAGGAAGAAAAAGAAAAAAGAAAAGTGGAAAGAAAATGGAGCTTATATTTTCTTTTATATAATAAGTTAAATTATTAAAACTCTAATTCTATTGTCATTTTAAATCCAAATCAACATGAAATTTTTTGCATCTTAATCCTACTACCTGGTATTTTGAATTAGTATTGTGGATTTTTTTCCGTAATTTAGATGATATCTGATAATTAAGGTAGGTAATTAATTTTAGTATTATTTGACTTAAATCTTATGATAATTAATGAATTAGTTATTAAGTAAAGTGTTTAATTTTTAATTAACTGATAATAAATTGTTTATAATTTTCTTTGATTTGTGATCACTTTGGATTAAAATTATTAACGAATTCGGTCTAATTTAACTTGATTAAATTTGGATTGTGGGTTGTTTAATATTAATTATAAATCATTCAATTAGTAATGATCTATGCTTTGGTATACCTTTATTGGATATTTATCTCCTTTATTCTTGTCTATCCCTTTAAGTAGCAAAATTGAATTAAAATGGTTAGAATAAAATGCTGACACGTTTTTATTGGAAGTATACATATGTAATAAAATTCCCATAAGTGGTTGTTGACAGCCTGAATATGAATTGTTTATTTTAAACGACTTGGACATTTAAAATCTATCATTTTGAGTTCGAGGAGACCGGGTTCGGATATCAATGTTATCCGAAACCACTTCGATTTAATAATCATTACGAACCCTTACGGTTTTGATTATAGAGTTTAATATGCTGGAATTGGATAAATTTAATAAATTTGACCATTTTAAATAAGTAATTGTACTTAGACATTGTTAAAATATCGATGGATTTCTTAAATAGTGGTTTGGTTATAATAAGACAAAAATTCGTCGTGTTTGTACGAGTTACCTTGGATTTTCAAATGATTTTATAACTTAAGCATTTCACATTAAGTGTGTCATACTCACGCTGACTCGGGTGTTACTTTATTGTAATGCCCGAGTCAGATCGAGTATTACAGTTTTCAGGTTAGGATGGTTTGGAGCTCAGGAGACGAGTTGGACGGCAGAGATGTATTGCACGTATTTGATTATATTCTGCTGCATAGTGTAAGCGGTATATTCAGCAAATAGGGATAGGTAATTATAACTGTCCAGATTTATATGTTAATGATAGTACTTTGATAACTTATATGTGTATTAACAATTACAGTTTTCCTTTGTATAATATATTGTTATTGTATATTATATTTTGTTCCGCTGCGATTGTGAGATTATGTGTTGGTGTTATTTCTGTTTTCTTCTTCTATCTCTTTTCTTCTTAAACCCTAACAACCAGGTATTTCTGACACTCGATTGCTCGGCACTCTATACAGTAAACGTATTAGTGTCAATTTTCGGGGTTCGAAAGCGCCCAGCTGTAACGACCCAAATTTTTTAATGGTTTTAATAATGTAATTACCTGAAATTTTTGTGAAATTTTAAATAATAAAATTTTGAATTCAAAATTTAATATTTCTAATACGTCTATCTAGACATAGCAAATGATAAATTTTCATCGAAAAATGCGACGGCACAGAATTTTGGATAATTTACATTAGAATATTTAATTGATTTTAAATATTTAAAAGTTAATTTTTAACTTGAATTCAAATATTATTATTATTTAGCGATTAAGTTATTGGACTTAATAAACTAGAATTGGATAAATTGTTGAATCTGAAATTCTAAACCTGTTTAAAATAACTTAAAGCTGGTAAAATTTATATTGATGATACTGAAGATAATAAAAGTGTTAAAATTGAATTTGAGAGTGTTTTGTTCAGTTTTGAAATTATATCGTTTAAATTGATATTTAAAAATAGCCTTCCGGGGCACAGCCTCGGAATTCGATGAAACAAGTTCTATTGGATCCGTAATAGTTAGTTATTATCGGGTTTCAATTTTCGTAACAATCGAAGTTGTTGTTTGACCCTGACAGCCCAAAATGCATAGAAACTATTTTAATCGATTTAATTTAAAATTGATCGTTTATTTCCGTAACTTGCCCATATGATCGAATTAGCCTCCGAAACACGTTCCATTATGTTCGGAATGCGGGTAAAACCTTCTAAACGCCTGGCAGCAAGCCTCGATAGGGCATCAGAATTTTAAGTCGCGGTAAATAAGATATTTATAATTAAAAAAATATTTTAACCTATCAACAATCAGGGCTTACCATCTCCAATACGCCTCCCTCAACCTTATATCACGTATCTTCCTTCCTCCCCTTCATTCCCAGTTCTAAATCGAGATCTGCCCCTTCCTAAAAAAAATCAAGTATGAAATTCATCTCAAAATCTTAATCAGAAGGAAAAAAAAGAAACCGAACTCATTTTATTCATCCAGTCCGAAGTTAATCCCCCTTCCAGCTTAAATCACGAATTGATTTCGACTTTAAAAAAAAAGTAAACGAGGGGGATGATCATGTCTGGCTTGAGGCTGAGGGGAGGTCGGCCTTGGAAGCAGCGATAGGAGGTGGCGCGAGTGAGCACGTTGGGTGGAGGTAGAGAAAATCGTGATCGACGTGGGATTGGTGAAGTTGGCGATTGCCTCTCGTGTGTGAAGTAAAGGGGCTTGTGGGCCGTGGCAAGGTGGACGCGTAGGCAGGCATGTTCGAGGTGGCGGTGGCTCCTTTATGGGCCGACGATGGGGTTTATGGGGGCATTCGATGGAAGTCTGCGGCAACAGGATTGGTCGGCAATTTAGGGTTTTTTCGTGAGTAAGCTAGGTTCGGGAATTCGAGCTGTAAGGTATTTGCAGTTATTCTTTTTGATTTAAATTTGAATATAAACAGAAAAGAGAAAGAAAAATATAATATTTACAGTAAAGTGAATTACTGATTTGATATTCACAAAAGAAAGAAATATATATATATATATATATATATATATATATATATAGGTAGGTATGCAACGCAGTACTGTTTTTAAAATGTATTCAGGTCATCTTCTTAATATATGTATTTTCAAAAGATAAAAGATATTATTTTTACAGTAAATTTAAAATGGTTAATTTCAAAATAGGATCGTCTTGATTTAATTCATGTTAGAAGAATTTCATTTCAGTAAGTATAAAAAAAATTTGTTTTTTTATCTAGTAAATACATATATGATTTTGGGTAAAATATATAAGGATTTTTAGGAGTTGGAAGGGTTTGATTTTCGAGTCTTTATGAATTATTTTATAAACATGTATGTAGTTTCAAAAATAAAAATAGTATACATGTATAAATAATTTTTATTCTACTAGTTTATTTATAAAAAAATGGGTTTGATAATTAAGCTGTTGTAATTAACTTGTTTAACTTTTGGGTTGCTAAAAATAATTTGTTAAAAGAAACTACTAGTTTAAAAATTTTAAATCAAATAAAAATTTAATAAGTGAATGGTGATCAATTGTTTGATTTATTCAAATAGTAATAAATCGTGAATTGTTTAATAAAGGTCTGAAATCGTGAAGAAATCAATCTGGATTGGAAATAGAATGCATACAAAATCAAAGATGAGTTAATCACTCTCTTCTGGATTTTTATTTAAATATAAATGGTTAAATTTAAATAGTTGGTTGAATGATTGAATTGATTGATGTGGTACATTATATAGCAATATATAGTATATATTGGAATGATTGATTTCCCGCATTATATAGCGGATGAGACCCTATGCAAATAGCGGATGATATTATATAATCCCATGTACCGCGATATTCCACCTAAAAGTGGAATTGGTATTTTATGTTGTGCTAACGTCTGTGGATGCAGGAAAACAAGTTGGAGGGATCCAACTGGATTCCTCAAAATTATTTAGATTGTTTTTTATTCTTTGTTATGAATGTTTGATATGCTGTGATGAATTATATTGATAATTGGAATATTGATTACCATGGTTTGATTGGATATATCGATACACTGGGTTGTCAAAATATATAGAATTGGATTTTTCAAAAGAAATATAAGAGTAAAATTTGGAAGTGAAATAATTATAAAATTAATATAAGAATGAATTGGAATGAAATAAAATTAATTTTTTTAAAAAACTGAAGTTAAATTGTAAAGTAGAGATTTAAAACAAGTTTTAAATTAAAAATTAAATCTAGGATTCAAGTTAGTGAATTTCAGTTTTTAGACAAATAAAGTTTTAAATTTAAATTGTTTTAACAACTTGAATGTTAAAGTGCATTTTTAAATTGATTTGAATATAAAAATAAATTTGGTTTTAAATTCCTTTAAACCTCCCTTATAAAATGAGTAATTAATTCATTTAATGAAGTAAATAAAAAGATATTTAATTACAGGCTGAGATTAATCAAGAGTGGTTAATATTGTGGTTTAATTAATGTAATTAATTTAGATTAGTATAAATTAAAATGATAAGTGATATATGAGAAATTAATTAATATATGTAATTAAGGAATAATGTAATTAATTATAGATAATTAATTTGTGAAGTAATTAAAGATTATTTACTGTTTTTGGTTAAGAATAATTAATTTTGTAATTAATTAAAGATAATTGCTTGAATGTAATTGAAGGATAATTAATCCAGGGTGATTAATTAAGATGGATAATTAAGGAATGATCAATTAATTGATTTGAAATTAATTAATATCAAGTGAAGGGATCTAAGTGATTGAGGTTGGTCATTCAATTAGAAGTGGATAAATTTATTTTGGAAGTGATCAAATTTGCTTATGGATGATTGAATGGGATTGGATGCCTTGAATGAGTTGATATCTCTGATATGAAATGTTTTATAGTATCGTATGTTTGGGGCGGACAGGATATTGTGGTTATCTATCAATGATGAGTTGTTGTGTAAAGGGACATCCTGTTTTTAAAGTTTGAAGTGTATTTCATTTGGATAATTTTGGTTAGGATGACATGAGACTCGAAGAGACCGGGGTCGGATATTAGAAAATACCCGAAACTACTTCGAATTTTTATAGGCTGGAACGAAATGATTTGAGTGAATTGGACTATTCAATCTAAATTTTGGTACTTAGAAAATTGATGTGTGAAATAAGTGATGTCTATAACAAATTGTGAACTTGTAAATTGATACGAGTTACCTCGGTTTTTATATAAGTTATAGGCTTTGTATTCCTTGTCAGATGAGTTTACTCACGCTAGTTTTCAGCCTAACCCTGGTGTTACTTTGATGTAATGCTCGAGTCAGACCGAGTATTATAGATTTTCAGGTAAGGACGTTCTGAAGCTCAGGAAACGGGCTAGATAGCAGGAACGTATGATGAGTTCCCTTTGTATTACATTGTTGTACATACTTGAGTCATGTTGATTGGATATGTATATATGTTGAAACTCTGATGTATTAAAATGAAATTTGACAAGTACAGTTTTCCTTTGTATAACTGTTATTATTTGCTATTATATTTTATCCGCCGCGAATGTGAGAATCTTTGTGGTTTTTCTTCTTCTATCTCTTTTTTATTTTTCCTAACTATATGGAATTTTCGGGATCAAAAATTCCGGGTTGTTACAGTTGGCATCAGAGCTGAAGGTTAAGCGAAAACCTTGGCTCTGGTGGGATTATTCATTAAGGATAGGGTCAATGGTACCCTAGAATGAGTTGAGTGTGTATATATATATGAGAGCGTACTTGTTCTTTTCCTATATAAGATTTTAAATGATTTTATATAAGAATATATTTTGATATATAAAGCAATAGTTCCTTCTAATAAACTGAATTCACAAAAAACTAAACTGAATTCACAAAAAATGGCGTTTGGCGAATGGCGTTTGGCGATTGGAACCGCGTCTCCTCTGTAACCTCTGTTTCCTCCATTCCTTCTTTTTCTGTTCGCCGCCCCTACCTCACATCAATCACTTCTCTTCGTCCTCCCTTCCCCCACGCCCTTCTCTCATTCCATGCCGACTTCTATGACTTCGGTTTCTTCGTCAAAGGCTTCAGATCTGGTACGTGGTTCTGGCGAGCATTTGGCTTCTGCTCCCACGATTCGTGCACCTTTGCCGCTTGCTGAGATTGTCACGCCATTGCCGCTGTCTGGTATTCTTTCTGAATTCTCAACTCCGGTCTCGTCCTTGCCTTCGGTGCTTGGCCCCATTCCTACTTTTGGTAAGTCCCCCTTGTCATCGTTTTTAGCTGCTTCAACTGCGAATGCTTGGTCGACATTAGCCGTGAGTCTTCCAGTTGACTCTTGTTTGGAAGTTGGTATTGATTTACCTGATAGTCATGGCGGTAAGTTGGATAAAGGGGTGGCTTCGGCCGATGATATTGAGAATGTTACATGTAATCATGCGGTGTGTAGTGCATCTGTTGATGATGCCGAAATCAGTTTTGCTGCGGGATTGGGAAGCAAGAAAAATTCTGGAGTTATTTTGGGTGGCACATCAAATGTTCGATGTTATGACAATGCAAATGAACCCATGTCAGTTGTATCTCATGAACCACATGTCCCTTCTCTGGTTCGGCCTGCGACTAGTTGGTCTTCTTTGTTTTCCAAGCTCCCTAGTAATGCAGGTATTCACTCTCCTCGTCGTTTTGAATTAGTTGAGAACGAGGGAGTTATGGTTCCACCGTTGGAAGTAATTGAGGCGGGAATGGACTATTGGAAAGACCATTTTGTTGGTTTCTTTCTTGATTCTAATCCTCCCTATCACGTAGTTAAGTCGAGGTGTAATATGGTGTGGAAGCCTAAAGGTGGATTGTCTGTTCACTATGACAATGAAATGTTCTTTTTTAAGTTTGCACGTAGTGATGAAAGGCAACGTATTCTGGAATCTAACCCTCTCCTTATTGATGGTAAACCGTTCATAATCACTACGTGGAGTCCTACAGTGGATCGTGCTAAGGAACAAGTTTTATCTATTCCTGTCTGGGCCCAT
The DNA here is from genome assembly GCA_030765085.1 of Allium cepa. Taxonomy (NCBI): domain Eukaryota; kingdom Viridiplantae; phylum Streptophyta; class Magnoliopsida; order Asparagales; family Amaryllidaceae; genus Allium; species Allium cepa. The sequence continues at coordinate 1,026,772,452 of CM060937.1, read as the reverse complement.
TTTTCTCATATTCCTTCTGTTCTCCAGCCTCTTATTGGGATTGACTGGCTTGCCGGTCTGGTAGGTAAGGTGATATGTTATGATTCTAATACTGTGGCCAGGAAGAAACTTGTTTATGCCAAAGCTCTAATTGAGATCACCCCTGATAAACCCTTGCCTTCAGTTTTAAAGGTCAAACTAGATGAGAGACATATTGCTGAAGTCAGAGTACGCTATAGTTGGAAACCTGAGATATGTGACTCTTGTCAGTCTTTTGGTCATTGTGCTGTTGCCTGTCCTGGACTGGTTGTCCCCTTTGTTCATCGGACGCCTCTTCCTCGACCTCCTGTCCGTACTTGGGTTAGGAAGTTTGCTGATCCTGCTTCATCTATACCATTTGCTGTTGAGCCTCTTGCTCCAGATTTAGTCCCCCCTACCGTGGATCCTCTTGCTGTCCCTATGGCTAGCGTTGCTCCTCCTGGGTCTGTGCCAGATCTATCCCCAGCTTCTGGCTCGCCTCTTTCTTCCCCTGAGGTGGATCCTACTGTTTCCGCTACTGATATGATTTCCTGGAACTCGGATGAGCGTGCTTGGGTTCACTCTCCTTCTGACATGAGATATTCGCCTGAGAAGGACATTTTTTACGCCTTTATTAGTGAGACTGGTGGCGAGAGTCGTTATCTTATGTATCAAATTGTGGGTGAAGGATTATGCCTCATTACTGATGGTGAGTTAGGGGAGGAGAACAAAAGTAAGTTTTACGATGTCACTTGGGATCGGAAATTTCTATACTCGTCTGGTTCAGCTGGTTATGATCCGTGTTTGGCTTCTCTCTTCGCTGGGTATTCGCATGTTTTTGGTCCATCGGCGGTTGATGGACGAAGCCATTCTTCCTCTTCTGAGGAAGACTGATTCTGTTGTATTAGTAGTTTAGGCTTGTCTGTCTAACTCCTGTTCTTTATTTTTTAATTTCTTTTCTCCTCCGTAGTTGCTCTGTGCATGTGCAGAGCACCTGTTCTACCATTTATATATACAGTGGCACGGCCCACTTTAAAGCCGGCTAGCTTTGCTAAAAAAATATTAAGGTGATTGGTTGTTAAATTATTGGAATTAAATTAAGAAGTAATATAATACAACCAAACTGAAATTGAATAAAAATAAGTTTGAAATTGATTCAAACTAAAATTAAATCTTGAATTTGGTAAAGAGTTTTCAAAATCAGATAATAATGAATTAGTTTACTTGATAGTTGTGTTTAATAATAAAATGTGTATTAATGCATAAGCAAAATGAAATGTTTTAAAGAAGTAAAACATTTAGGCAAGTATGACTTATAAATTGGAACTGATGTTGATCTGAATTGTGGAGTTTTAAATCTGGGTCCAGAATTTGAAAATTTTGTTTCAAAGTAATGAAGAAATAATAAATAATGTTATTTAATATTATTTGAATGATAGAGCTTGATTCAACAAGAGTCGCGTGAAAACTTTAAAGGAATTTGTTTGAATTTAAAACCAAAGGTGGTTTAAAATTTAAAAGTAACCTGGTGTGTAAAGGAAATAAATATGAAATAAACTCTAAGGTTGAGTTTTGAATTTTCCTTAGAGTGTGATGTGAAACCCAAAGTGAAGTAAGTTTTAAACTTAAGTGGGAAGGTTATTAATCTGAAGTGTAAAATTTGAATGGAAATTCAAATTGTGCAAATTTGACTCGATTAAGTAAATTGAATCTAACTTAGAGGAAGTTAAATAAGTTTGAATGGATAACCTGATTTGGAAATTGAACAGTTTGGCTCTGGACTGTTTTCAGAATAAATTGTTTTAATATAAATCTATTTTTCCAAGCTATTTACTATATACAATCTTTTTTTTAAAAGCCAAATTATATTATAATTATTTTACAATTATTTTTGGAAACTATTTAACAATTTTTCAACTGTTTTATAAACTAATTACTATTTTTCGACTATTTTATGAATTAATTACTATTTTACAACTATTTTGCAATTATTTAAAATTTCTATAACTATTTGACTATTTTCCAACTATTTTACAATTACTTAACTATTTTATAGCTATGTTACAAACTAATAATTATTTTTCAACGACTTATCTATTTTTAACTTTTCAAGCTATTTTTTAATCTAAGCTAGATAGAGTTCAAATTGTTTATGATTGAATATCCATTTGGGATAAGGATTAAAGTGATAATCCAATGGAATTGAAACAATTGTGATTATGTGGATAGAAACTAAAGGAAATGTGAATAGAAAGAGAAATTGATTTAGTTGATAATCAATGAAGATAAATACGCAAGATGTACGTATATTATTCTATTCGCATAGTGATTTGATCCAGATTCGAGCACAGAATTTCGAGATAGTTATATCGATCGAGTTGGGATTTTTCACTTCTCAGGAGTGCCATAGGTTGGTACTGCCTTAAAGCCTAAGGGGGGATTCTAAAGTTGATCCTGTGAGGAGTCCGGATAAAACTCGTTCCTGAGGATTATGAGTAGTGTGTAGCGAAAGTCGAGGGTGCTGATGCCTACAGAGGCATTTGGGTTATGCTGTGACGACAGCATAACTCGATGTCACTGCGATCTACTGCAGACCATAGCGAAAGTCGTGTGTGCCGCTGAGAGCCAATAGTCTGCGTTTGATTTTATATCCGTAGACTGCGACCTATGGTAACATAGCAAAAGTCGTATGTGCCACTGAGAGCCAACAGTCTGCGTTTGATTTTACATCGGTGGACTGCGACCTATGTGGGAGTGGAGAAGATTCACTTTTGACAGCAAAAATCGAGGGCGTTGATGCCTACAGTTACATGGACTTTTGCTGTGATGGCAACGTAACCCTGGAATGTAACTGCGATCTATTGTGGGTTCCATGGCATAATCGAGGAGTGCGGAGTGCCTACAGTTATATGGACTTTTGCTGCGATGGCAATGTAACCCAGGATGTAACTGCGAACATGGATGAGGGCGATGATTTCCAGAGCATTCTCATTAAAGATATTTCCTCTGTTTTCAAAAAATATGTTTTCAATATTTTCAATAAAATTATTTTCTAAGTATTTTCACTGCATGTTGAAAATGGGTCTGCTAAGTACTTATAGATTTTATGTCCAACGCCGGATCAAGTTATGACCGAATTTCTATGAGAACAAGGATGGGCTGGTTGAGACATCGAGTTATAAGAAGTATTTTTATAAAAAGCTATTTTAATAGTATTATGTGAATTTAAAAGTATTTCTAAAATTTTAAATTAAAGGAGTAAGCTAATTAGCTAAATAAATTAGTTAAGAGAGTATGTTAATAAGATTTAAATAGGTTAAATAGAAGTTGAATTAGGAGTTATTAATGGAGTTTGGAAATGAAAACTTGAGTTATAGTTTAAATTTAACTTGAAATGCTAGTAAATTAAATACAATTGGAATATTGTCGAATAAAAAGGAAGTTGGATTGAAACAGAAATGGTTTGAATTGCAAATTAAGTTCAAGAAGGTAGAAATAAATTGAAAATGGCCTTGTAATTAGTTAAATGAGTCATGAATGAAATGAATTTGGAAATTAAATTTATAATAACTAATCAATAAATTTGTAGATTGAAATAAGATTTTACTGAAATAAAACCAAGTTAAATTGAAAAGGAAAATTTATTTTGCAAATGAAGTGAACTTAAGTTTTGAAGTTGGACTAAATTAAAGTAAATTAACATAAGTTTAAAATTTATAGAAGCTCGACTTCAAGTAGGAAGGGTAGACCATTAAATAAAAGCTTGGGCTGAATTAATTTGGAAATGGTTAGTAATATACAAGAATGGAATGTGTCGAGCTAAATAAAATGGTTGTGAATGAAATAAAAAGGAAGTAATTAAATATAAATTGAGTCGAAATCAACTTAAATTGGTTATAAATCTTAAGTAATTATTTATTCACATGGATATCATCAAATTGCATAGAATGAATTGTTGTTTTACGTAAATGAAGGTAATTAAATTTCTATGAGTTGATAGAGATTAAATAAATTGATTTTTAGATTAATTGAATTGAATATGAGCTTGTTTGGATAAAAAATAAATTGAATGTAAGAAATTGAGTTGTAAACCATTAAAATTGAATGAAATGGCATATGAATTGGTTGAAAGCAACTGAATTAGCTTTAAAATCATATAAATCACTTAAGGGAAGTGTTTGGTGCATGTTGCTTATGAAATGCATGTGTTTAGCTACTGAAAGTAAGTGAAATGTTAATAAATTTCATATATTTAGTACTTACATGTTTGAATTGAGTAAGTACGGGTACAAAGAAGCCGTTTGGCTGGATTTGGTTGCGCTAATTGCTAAAATAATAAGTCGCTTGCTTAAAAATGCTAAATAAAGGTATGCCTACGCAATAAAAATAGGAAATATGAACTGTTTTTGTTTTTCCGACCGTGTGGGTCGATGTATATATATTTATATCTCTTGTAAAATTGCAAAAGCTCCTCCGTACAAAAGAGACTCTGCCAAAGTTTTTCGAAAATTTTGGCAGTTAGAAAATTTTTGAAAACTTTTTGTTAGCGACAAAACGATTTCGAAATTGAAATAAATTAGTGGATGAGAATAATTTAAAATAATGATATGAATCAATTATAAATGGAAGATAAAATTTGATATTCAAAACTGAAGACAAATTGAATTCATATGGAAATGGGGAAAACTAATTTGAATAAAAGTAGATATGAAAACTTCTGTAAGGAAATGTATAAAGTGATTTTAAAAGCTATGATTGGATATTATTGCTAAGTAGGATATGCAGGTATTATAAAGGGAAAGGAAAATTAGTTTTGATTTCAGAAGACAAATTTGAATTGCTCGACAAAAAGGTATGTGTTTAAATTTTTGTATGAAATTTGATTAGATTTTTTATCTAGCCACTTGGCCTTTTGTTTTCTTTTGGAATTTGGGAGCCCGTAGAGCCATTTTGTAGTTGTACTGGGCTAGCTACGCAAAGGAGACGCCGGCGAAATTTTTCAAAAATTTAGGGAGTTAGAAAATTTTTGAGAAATTTTAAAAATTTAAAACTTGGTTTTGAATTATAATTTAAATGGTTGAATAAGTAAAGTTGTTTGGAGACTATGGAAAAGTTTGGAAAGTTAGTAAGATGGATAATGCGTCTTTAATAAAGATTGTTGGGTTATTGTTAAAAACTGTTTAGTTTTGGAAAATAGTAATGGGTATTCGATCATTCTTCTTAATTAGCAACTTCGGGGACGAAATTCTTTTAAGGGGGAGGAATGCGAGGACCCGGAATTTTGGACAATTTAAATTGGAATATTTAATTGATTTTAAATATTTAAAAGTTAAGTTTTAACTTGAATTCAAATATTATTATTATTTAGCAATTAAGTTATTGGATTTAATAAACTAGAATAGGGTAAATTGTTGAATCTGAAATTCTAAACCTGTTTAAAATAACTTAAAGGCTTGTAAAATTTATATTGATGATACCGAAGATAGTAAAAGTGTTAAAATTGAATTTGGAAGTGTTTTGTTCCGTTTTGAAATTATATCGTTTAAATTGATATTTAAAAATAGCCATCTGGGGCACAGTCTCGGAATTCGACGAAACCAATTCCATTAGATCCGTAATAGTTAGTTATTATCGGATTTCAATTTTCGTAACAATCGGAGTTGTCGTTTGACCCTGGCAGCTCAAAACGTATAGAAACTATTTTAATCGATTTAATTTAAAATTGATCGTTTATTTCCATAACTTGCGCATATGATCGAATTAGCCTCCGAAACACGTTCCACTGTGTTCGAAATGCGGGTAACACCTTATAATCGCCTGGCGGCACGCCTTGATAGGGCATTAGAATTTTAAGTCACAGTAAATAAGATATTTATAATTAAAAAAAATATGTTAACCTGTCAACAATTAGGACTTACCTTCTCCAATACGCCTCCCTCAACCTTATATCACGTATCTTCCTTCCTCCCCTTCATTCCCAGTTCTAAATCGAGATCTGCCCCTTCTTAAAAAAAATCAAGTATGAAATTCATCTCAAAATCTAAATCAAAAGAAAAAAAAGAAACCGAACTCATTTTATTCATTCAGTCCGAAGTTAAGCCTCCCTCCAGCTTAAATCACGAATTGATTTTGAATTTTAAGAAAAAAGTAAAGGAGGAGGACGATCGCGTCAGGCTTGAGATTGAGGGGAGGTCGGCCTTGGAAGCGGCGATAGGAGGTGGCACGAATGAGTGCATTGGGTGGAAGCAGAGCAAATCGTGATCAACGTGGGATTGGTGAAGTTGGCGATTGCCTCGCGTATGTGAAGTAAAGGGGCTTTTGAGCCATGGCAAGGTGGAGGTGTAGGCATGCGTTCGAGGGGGCGGTGGCTCCTTTGTGGGTCGACGATGGGGTTTATGGTGGCGTTCGATGGAAGTCTGCGGCAACAGGAATGGTCGGCAATTTGGGGTTTTTTGCGCAAGTAAGCTAGGGTCGGGAATTCGAGCTGTAAAGTATTTGCAATTATTATTTTCGATTTAAATTTGAATATAAACAGAAAAGAGAAAAAAATATAGTATTTACAGTAAAGAGAATTACTGATTTAATATTTACAGAACAAAGAAAATATATATATATATATATATATATATATATATATATATATATATATAGGTAGGTATGCAATGCAGTTCTGTTTTTAAAATGTATTTAGGTTATCTTCTTAATATATGTATTTTCAAAAGATAAAAGATATTATTTTTACAGTAAATTTAAAATGGTTAATTTCAAAATAGGACCGTCTTGATTTAATATATGTTAGAAGAAATTTTCAATTCAGTAAGTATAAAATAATTTTGTTTTTTTTATTCTAGTAAATACATATATGATTTTGGGTAAAATATATATGGATTTTTAAGTGTTGGAAGGGTTTGATTTTGGAGTCTTTATGAATTATTTTATAAACATGTATGTAGTTCCAAAAATAAAAATAGTATACATGTATAAATAATTTTTATTCTACTAGTTTATTTATAAAAAAATAGGTTTGATAATTAAGCTGTTGTAATTAACTTGTTTAATTTTTGGATTGCTAAAAATAATTTGTTAAAAGAAACTATTATTTTAAATTTTTTAAATCAAATAATGAGTTAAATTGAATAAGTGAATGGTGATCAATTGTTTGACTTATTCAAATAGTAATAAATCGTGAACTGTTTAATCAAGGTCTGAAATCGTGAAGAAATCAAGCTGGATTGGAAATAGATTGCATACAAAATCAAAGGTGATTTAATCTCACTCTTCTGGATTTTTATTTAAATGGTTAAATTTAAATAATTGGTTGAATGATTGAATTGATTGATGTGGTATATTATATAGTAATATATAGTATATATTGGAGTGATTGATTTCCCGCATTATATAGCGAATGAGACCCTATGCGTCGCATAATAGCGGATGATATTATATAAATCCCATATACCATGATATTCCACCTCGAAGTGGAATTGGTACTTTATGTTGTGCTAACGTCTGTGGATGCAGGAAAACAGGTTGGAAGGATCCAACTGGATTCCTCAAAATTATTTAGATTGTTTAATATTCTGTGTTATGAATGTTTGATATGCTGTAATGAATTATATTGATAATTGGAATATTGGTTACCACGGTTTGATTGTATATTCCGGTACACTGGGTTATCAAAATATATAGAATTGGATTTTTGAAAAGAAATATAAGAGTAAAATATGGAAGTGAAATAATTATAGAATAAAAATAAGAATGAATTGGAAAGAAATAAAAGTAATTTTTTTTTAAAAATTGAAGTTAAATTGTAAAGTAGAGATTTAAAACAAGTTTTAAATCAAAAATTAAATCTGGGATTCAAGATAGTGAATTTTAGTATTTAAACAAATAAAGTTTTTAAATTTAAATTATTTTAACAACTTGAATATTAAAGTGCATTTTTAAATTGATTTGAATTTAAAAATAAATTTGGTTTTAAATTCCTTTAAACCTCCTTTATAAAATGAGTAATTAATTTATGGCGTTTTTTGGCTCAAGGAAGAAGTTGCAAAAAAATTTACTCTCAGGGACAAGAAGTTTGTTTTTTAGGCTGAAGGACACTTTTTAGTGTAAATCATAGAATGATAGTTGTAACTATCATTTTCAGTTCACACTAAAAAAATGTCCTTCAAACTAAAAAGCAAACTTATTGTCCCTGAGACTAACTTTTTTTGCAACTTCTTCCTTATGCTTATTTACCTGTTAATTTATTTAATGAAGTAAATAAAAAGATAGTTAATTACAGGTTGAGATTAATCAAGAGTGATTAATATTGTGGTTTAATTGATGTAATTAATTTAGATTAGTACAAATTAAAATGATAAGTGATATATGAGAAATTAATTAATATAAGTAATTAAGGATTAATGTAATTAATTATAGATAATTAATTTATGAAGTAATTAAAGACTAATTACTGTTTGGTTAAGAATAATTAATTTTTATAATTAATTAAAGATAATTGTTTGAATGTAATTGAAGGATAATTAATCCGGGGTGATTAATTAAGATGGATAATTAAGGGATGATTAGTTAATTGATTTGAAATTAATTAATGTCAAGTGAAGGGATCTAAGTGATTGAGGTTAATAATTCAATTAGAAGTGATTAAATTTATTTTGGAAGTGATCGAGTTTGCTTATGGATGATTGAATGGAATTGGATGCCTTGAATGAGTTGATATCTCTGATATTAAATGTTTGTAGTATCATATGTTTGGGGCGGACATGATATTGTGGTTATCTATCGACGATGAATTGTTGTGTAAAGGGACATCCTGTATTTAAAGTTCGAAGTGTATTTCATTTGGATAGTTTGGGTTAGGATGACATGAGACTCGAAGAGACCGGGGTAGGGTTTTAGAAAATACCCGAAACAACTTCGAATTTTTATAGATTGATATATGAAATCAATAGGCTGGAATGAAATGATTTAAGTGAATTGGACTATTTAATCTAAATTTTGGTACTTAGAAAATTGATGTGTGAAATAAGTGATGTCTATAACAAATTGTTAACTTGTAAATTGACACGAGTCACCCTGGGTTTTATATAAGTTGTAGGCTTTGTATTCCTTCTTAGATGGATTTACTCACACTGGTTTCCAGCCTGACCTGAGTGTTACTTTGATGTAATGCTCGGGTCAGACCGAGTATTATAGATTTTCAGGTAAGGACATTCTGGAGCTCAGGAGGCGGGCTGGATGACAGGAACGCATGGAGAGTTCCCTCTATATTATATTGTTGTATATACCTGATTCATGTTGATTGAATATGCATATATTTTGAAACTCTGATGTATTAAAGTAAAATTTGACAGGTACAGTTTTCATTTGTATAACTGTTATTATTTTCTATTATATTTTATCCGCGAATGTGAGAATCTTTGTGGTGTTTCTTCTTCTATCTCTTTCTTCTTTTTCCTAACTATCTGGAATTTTCGGGATTGAAAATTCCAGGTTGTTACAAATAATATAGATGTTCTATTAGTCGCTAGAAATTCATCTTAAATTAGTTAATAATAGTTGGATTTAAAAGTATTCTAAAACCTAAATACATCAACATGAGAAAATTTGTTTAAAACACTCTAAATCGAACTGCAAAATTCATTTTGCGAAACTCGAACGTTTCTAGCTCCATTTGGATTTTTCCGTACGGAATAGCAATGTATATCGGTATCGATTATTGACTTTTGATAGGATGATCGCACCACCGATATCTGTGTACCGTTTTGATCGTCTCGTTGTGCTGATCTCTACGGTATATTCAATTCTGTGTTTTGAAGTCGCAGAATCTGCGAAACCGGTAACTGTATTGGTACTGGTTTTGTGCATTTGTTTCCTTTTCAGTTCACAAAATCTCTCTTCATTTATGTTTCATTATGAAGAAAAAAATTTATTTATATTATTAAACTTCTCCCCCTCTGTTTGTTTTCTGCCGAAACCCAATGAACTTCCACCATAAATCTCCTCCGACCTCATTTTCTCTCTAACGCTCCACATCCCCTTCGCTAGTGAATCCAACATAGCCACCCATAGCCAAGCAACATGGAACCACCCCAGTCGCTCATCACTACTTTCCCACGCACCCACTTTATCGCCTCTCTGACCTATCCTCTTCGCAGCAGCTCAAAGCCACAACCCCAACCGAGCTTCTTTTTCCAACCACCACCGAACCAATGACCAAACCTCCCCCACCCGCGTGAAACCGTTCATCCTCTAGCCACCAGTCAGCCTCGTCCTCTCTGACAGCACCAATCTCCACCTTTCACCTTCTTCCCCCTCTCCAATGCATACCGACCTTCTTTCCCCTTGTCCACCATAAAATCGTCCGTACACTTATCTAGTGCATAGTATATTCTTATATTTAATATATAGGTATGCATAAGTTGTATAAAGCTTACATTAACTGTTAGAGCATATACATATGTTATATTAATAATATGATAGGCTCACTTACATAAGTAAGTTATACCTTGTTTCTATATTAGTTGTTCATACTTATATAGCTAGATATACACGTAAGTCTTTTTTTATGAAACTTTTGGTATTGCCAAGTCCATATTTGATTTCAAAATGTATAATTGATTTTTTTTATTTGCGTTCAGATCTATATTTAATTGATTTCAAAAAAATTGCAATATGAGTTTTTATATCTAGATTTGTACTTTGTATATATACGTTAGTTTGTGTTCATTTAGTAGTACTATATTATGAAAAAATGTTGTTATATGAAGTGAAGTCTTTGTTGGTTTTAGATATATAGTATAATATTGGGTTTGTTCACATTATCTGTAGTATAGGTGTATAGGTGTATAACATATATATTACTACATGCGGTTCCAAATGTAGTATATATTATTTTAAATATATATATATATGTGTGTATGTATGTATGTATGTATGTATGTATGTATGTATGTATGTATGTATGTATGTATGTATGTATGTATGTATGTATTTGCCTAAGTGAGTTATATGGGTTCATATAACATATGTTCAGTCTTTTGCCTGTGTTTTGTTTATTTAAATCCTAACTTTATATATGTTATATGCATATATAAGCGTATACAGTTTTACATATCGAGTTTTCTATATGTTATATAGTATGTCGAGTATATATAGGTTTATTTTAATATATGTCTCGACCTGAAATAAATATATAATTTTTAAATTTTAATATATGTTTGAATATGACTATATATATAGATATATATATAATTTTATATAAGTTCACCTATATATCGATTATCTTCATCGATCCAGTTCTGGTTGGATTTCACCAATTCCTATTTATCATCTTTGACCGTCAAAATTCGTGCCAATCTTACCTTGCTTTGGAATTCGTGCTTGGATTCGTAACTCATCTCACTCTTGTTCATCTCTAGCCCCGAAAGGTGAGCAATCACCCACGATTAACATTCTTGTATTTGTTAAATTTGATTTCGATTGAAATGACAATTGAAATATGCTACTGTCATTATTTAAATTGTTATATATATGCTATTATCTGTATTTGTTCACCTGTAGGAGATGACACCATATCCTGTTGTTTATATTATATTGTTATTGATAATATATGCATGTTGTTATTATTATCATATCTGTTATCACTCTGTAAGTTCCTTGTTAGTGTAGAATTCTCTATGGGTTGAAATGATACATACCCAAACGATCTGTAGAATAGGAGAAAATCGTTATAGGTCGAAATAATAAACCCAAGCGATTTTCATTTGAACTGAATTGGGGATTACTGTTGAAATGATAAATATCCGTATCACTTGACCATAGGATAGAAAATTATATACAGACACCGTAGGTCTATATATAAATATTTTGAAACGATTTCTATGGTTTTGAAAGGATATTTATATGGCTTTATTTAAATTTGAAATATTATGTTTTTGAATAAGCTTTAAAATAAAATAAATTTAATAATAAGCTTTGAAATTAATAAAGCTTGTTTTAAGTAAAATACAATTTGTTTAAGTATTTATTTAAAATTTTATTTTAAAAATGGATTTTATAATGATTTCTATAAGTTAAGGTCGGAAAGCTTAATGCTAAATTAATTGTATTAAGAATTTTATTTGATTAAATCAATTTGAAACTATTGAGATTGAAATTTAAATATGTGATTTTTATAACTTGATTTCGATTCAAAGTGAATAAATGGTTGTTTCAAGTTTAAACAAGTTGAAGGAAATGTTTAGTGATTGTAATTTTAAGCTTTATTTAAATGATATTAGATTGACTAAGTGAATTTTCTAATTAAAATAATGGTAAAGTTGAATTTGAAATATAAATGAATTTAAGCTTCGAAATCTATTGAAATTGAAATGGCTTAAATTGTAGTTTATATATGTATTTGTTATCGATATAAAATTTAAATGGGTTTGAATTGAATTGAAATTGATGAATTGGGGATTAATTAAATTGAATTTTTGAATTTGAATTGATTTGAATCCATTTATGAACTTTGAGGAAACTGTTTTTAATATAAAACTATTTTATTTTATATACTATTATTAAACTGTTTAAGTTGGTGGAAGTTATGATTTCAAAGTTATGGTTTTCCAACGAATTATAATCTCAAAGTGTTTTGGTTTCGAAAGTGTTGTAACTTTGGAAGTGCTATAATTTGAAATAGATATATTTGAAATGGAAATGATATTTTGGTTTTGAAGCATAAATTATTTTGAAATGACCACGGTGTTATAGTGACATTTAGTTGTCAATAGCATATATTTCTACATAGTAGATAGTTCCACGGACTCTTAGAGGATGGTTATCCCAAACATCCTTTAAGTTAATTGTATTTCAGTTGATATTTCACTTGAGTTGGATTTATTGATATAAGAATGTTAATCCTGGCTCGAGTGTTTTGTATTTTGCTTTACGCTCGGGTCAGACTGAGTGATACAGCATTTGAGGCTCACCTTTGGAGTTTGGAGCTTCGCTTGGAGATCCAACTATCATTAAGCTTTCAACTTTCTAGTTGATTTGTTTAGAGATATCATCTGTCTGTATTTGAGATATTCTGTTGTATTCTATTTCAAACTCTAGTAGCTCCATGAACTATTATTTATCTATTCTACTGCATTATTGTCATATTACCCTGTGTCTGTGATTCTTTGATTGATTTATTTACTATACATGATGAGTTTTGCCAAATTTAAATTAACAATCTGATATTTTGAGCAATTCAAGTTCGGCATGTGCGGATGCGAATGGTTGAAAATATTGGGTCGTTACATCGGCCGTTACAACTATGTTGTTCGCTACTGTTAGGGTGTGGCCATCACCCCGATCTAGATTAATATTAACCCATTCAAGTATGCTAGTGAATAGGTACGATTGTTGGCTGGCAATTGAGGTGATGACATATTCGGTACTCTCTAGTAAGGGGTAGGCCGGTCTTGATTTGTAGAGGTCCATGTCAGGCCCTCGGTATATTTTTCTAGAGGTGTACTGTGAACGAGTTAACATTGTATGCAATCCATTCTTCAGTAAGTGCCTTAAGGATAGGTGTGCCCAAATACGTTGGAATATGAGATGCAGGCATTCCTATTATGTTATATATTTATTTTAAACCCTAGACATTTTTATAATATCACTAAGATTTCTTATAGAAAAGGTTTGGTTATCATCGGTAAATACTTGTAATGACCGGCATTTTTAAACATTTAAAAGTATTAAATTAAATTAGATTTTTATATAAAATTATTAGGAATAAAAAAAATTAAGATTTTATTGATACAAACTAGATTATATTACAAATTATGAGCTTAATTAAAATTTCTATTAATGACATATGTGATGACCTGGAAATTTTTAACATTTGAAATGAAATATTTAATTGATTGTAAATATTTGGAAGTTATTTTAACTTGAATTTCGAATATAAATATGAATTTGGCAATTAAATTTTTGAATTTAATCAATTAATGATGGGTAAAAATTTGAATCTTCGGTTTTAAGTTGATTAAAACTATTTTCAAGGATTAGAAAATCTATATTGATAATACTGAAGATAATAAAAGTTTTAGAATTGGATTTGGAAGTGTTTTGTTCAGTTTTGAATTTATATCGTTTAAACCGATATTTAAAAATAACCTTCTGAGGCACAGTCTCGAAATTCGACGAAACCAGTTCCGTTGGATCCGTAATATTGAATTATTATCGAATTTCAAATTTCGTAGCTTCCGGAGCTATCGTGTGATCGTACGAGATAAAAACGCCGAGAAAATAATTAACTGAATTAAATATACATCTGATCAAAAAAATCAAATCACAGTCGTATTATTTCTTTTCAGCTTCTCCTACACGCGATCCTGTCCGCTTTTCTAGACCTAGTCACAGAACGAAATCTTGTCAAAGAGATAATGGCGACCAAATCATTTCGTCCCTCAAGAAAAAAAATAAAACGAAATAAACAAAATAATGGTCGACACTCCAATACAAATCTCTCTTCCCTTCGGTTCTAAATCAAATTTCAAAATGGCCGAAGCCTCGCTAGAAATCGAAATCACGACCGAGCATCTCAAATGAACGAAATCGAAAACAAATTTATTTTTCTCAAAACTAAATCAATGTTCGAATAACGGCGGCGGAGTAGGATGGCGATCGCGGTTGGAGGGGCGGCATGCTGTTCTTGAGCAAGCTCGATTTGGGAAAAATGAGTGTGCCGTTCATTCTTGAATCAAGACCGATTTGAGGCGATTCAAAGGCGAGGTTGTGGTGACCTGGGAATCAATTGAAGCGATGGCCAGTGACATTCGTTCGAGTCTGCGTTCTCGATTTGGGTTCAATGATGGTTGTAGCGAGCGCATGCAGGTGAGGGTTGGCAATGTTAGGGCTTCTCTGGTGAAGTCGCGAATCTGGGATTGGTCGCGATCTTCGGCGGCACTGCATATGTTTGAGATTGAGATGGCTCGTTCGAGCGGCGCTGGTATGCGCGAGTATTTGGGAGTTCGTGGCAGTGAGGAGTGGGTTTGTAGTCACGGTGGCTTCGAAGCAAACTGGACAGGTGTTCAGGCTTGACTAGGGTTCCGTGAGCTCGAGGGCACTGATGCAGGCCGTGGTCGAGGCTGCGTGACGTATTCATTTTCTTTTGCATTTATATTCGATCGAATAATATAGATTCAGAGAAAAAAATTATATGTAAGTTTACAGTAAATAGATAATGATATTATATAAAAATGCATATATATAATTTAAGTAGGATTTTAACAGTGAAGTGAAATTTGGAATTTTATTAACACAATAGATTCAAGTTTAAAATAAGTATTAATGATAGTCGATTATTCGATTAGTTTGAATATTAATAAAATCATATAAATGTTTATTCAAGGTCTAAATGGAGAAACAAGCCGGAATGGAAATGAGTTGGAATGGATTGCAAATAAAAGGTGAGATCTTCTTCCTCAATCAATATTGTTCTGATTTAAATTTTGAATAGCTAGATTTAAAATTGATTGACTGTGTGCTTGGATGTTATTCCCTGGATGATATTATATATATATATATATATATATATATATATATATATAATAGTATATAGTATATATTCGAATTGTTGATTTCCTGCATTATATAGCGGATGAGACCCTATTGCACCGCATAATAGCGGATAATATTTTATAAATCCCATATACTGCGATATTCCACCTCAAAGTGGAATTAGTATTTAATTGTTGTGCCAACATCTGTGGATGCAGGGAAACAGGTTGGAGGGATCCAACTGGATTCCTCAAATATTTAATTTTCTTCGTGTGTTGTGTGTTGATCATTTAAAATCTTTGTGTGACTATTTATGATTGAAACTTTTGAAGGCTACAATTTAGCCAAATATATTTTTGGTATCGTAGGATACCAGGAATAAATAAAATTTGATTTTTGAAATTTAGTAGAAAATTTATAGTAAATTAATTTTAGAAAAATTGAATATATTTAAAAGAAGGAATTTGTTTCTAATAAATTTAGAGTTGAAGTAAATATAGAAATCAATTTTGGAAATTGATTTGGGATTTGAAAATAAATTTGGAAATCAATTTAAAATTTAATCCGGTGCTGAAAATGAATATTTAGAAATCGATTTGGAAATCGTATATCAAGGGATATTTAGAAGTTTAAATTCATAATGGAATTTTATAAAAGAAATGGGAATTCGTTCTAAAAATAAAAGTGTGGAAAGGAATTTACGGATTTGGAACGTAGATTTAAAATAAACCCAGAAAGATTTATAAATTGATTTGAATGAACCATTTTAGAATGCAAGGTGTACTTTCCCTGGAAAGTGGAGTATGTTTCAATATAATCTATAAATATGAAATTGAAGTTATAAAGATTATTTTGGAAAAATTATTTACGTGGATTATTTGGAAAATCCTTAAAGTAAAGATTTATTTTAATTTATTATAGAAGTAATTATTTAAAGATTAAATTGATATTCGTGTTAGAAAATGGATATTTAAATGGTTATATCCTATCTACTAATTTTATTTTAAAATTAGTTTGGCCTTGAATTTTTATACGAGATTTTTTTATATAATATTTTCATAACTAATATTTAAGTAAGTGCTTTAAAATAGTTTATTTTAAATATTTCCAAGTATATATGTTCGGATAAGTAATTTAAATTATTTAAAGTATTTTAACTCGGTAGGCCTTCATTGGAAACAAATAATATCGGGAATCTTATTCCACGAGTGGAAAAAATGTTTTGAAATTTGTTTTCAAAAGATTGAAAGGTGAAAATTAATTTGAAATTTGTTTTCAAATAATTGATGTGTAAAATTGTATCTTGCAAAGATATTTTGAAAATAATAATTGGGGAAAATTTTATTTGGAATCCAGTGATTGTTGTGAATGTTGATTGATAGTTAAATAACCGACTATCAATTTTTCCTTTTAATGGCATTTGAATTTCGATGCGACCGTGGATCGGATTCCAAGTGGATATCGGAAAACCACATCGAACCTTTGTGATTATGATGGATCTTTTATTTAAAAGATCAAAGTGGAAATTGTTGTGATTTGTTTGAAATCTGAATGAACACTTATTTTTAAAAATAAGCGTTGGTTATTCGGATTAGCCGGGAGAGGACTATGTGCCATAAAACCCATTCCGAATAACGATACGACGAAATGGGATTGCATTTGAAGACGGTGTTGAAGACCGGGTATTTTAAAAAATGAAAGGATTACTTGTCGAATGTCTCTGCACCAGGTTGCTCCGGATAGAGATTTTATCGCCTTTGTGATGGGAGTTCTGAACGTGATTTGTGAATATCCGGATTTGCAAGGGCTTCTTTGAAGTGCCTTCGGTTCCGTTCGATCCCGAAACGGACTTGTATGGATGTGCGTCTGACATTACACTTTGAGATGTAAAGTTGGTTTCTATCAAATACATTTCTGTTGGTGGCGGAGAATTTAATCTCTTAGTTTAACACCCTTCTTTGAAACGTACGAGCTCAGAGGTTATGTAGTTGATGGTTACTAGTGATATATTCCCAAACTGGTAATGTGACATACAAAGTGTTGTTGATCATTTGTTGATCAAAGCATGATTTTGTGAAAAGTGTAGCTTTGTGGACGAGACTTCGTCGGACCTCACACCTCGAAAATGGTCAAAACAGGAAAAATGCGGCAAGGTTATAAGGGTCATGCCCTTTAGGGTATATCATTTCCTTTTGGAAATGGGTGGTGTCAGGTATGGAGCCCTGATATTTAACCTTTGTGGTTACTGCAAATACTTTTCTTTGTGGTTGTTGGTGTAGAGGATCCTCGGATAAAGGTCCCAAAGGACCGGGGATGGCATACTCCTGTTGTAGTTACCTAGTTACGGAGGTGACCCGACCTTGTGTTGGCAGACAGCTGGTTAAGTTCTTGGGACGTCCCTCCAGAGGAGTACCCATGTGGCAGTAGGAAGTTCCTTAGCCTGACCATTTGTTGGAAATCCAAAGAAACAATACATGCCTTATACGGTTTTAGTTGTAGAACCTGCCATTTAATATGGTAGCTATAGCAGGCATAATATAATGGAACATATGCTGGCTAAGGTTAATATTATACTTTCGAAATATTTTCTACACTATGCACTAATTATAATATAAAAAGAAAGATTTTACGTATTAAGCATGTTTGACTATCATAAGGAGAAATCTCCTCCAATTCTTCGTTTGCATTGTGTGTGTGGCGGAAGGTCTTATGGTAGTTTCATTTTCAAAAAGTATAACGGATTTCTTTTTATTTTCTTTGTGAAAAATAACTGTTTTTAAGATCTCACACCAGTCTCATGACTGACCTGGAATTTATTGTTCCCTTTCTAAACTCTGGGTGCCCACAATTTTCCATACGGGCAGCCTACAGTCAGGTTATCATTATTCGGGAGCAAAGTCAAGAAGTTGCTGTGGAAATCAGGAGTTGGAGCTGGATGGCGAGGCGTATCACTTATATATGTAATATTTCTTTACGTTGTTGGTTGCTGTACACTCTGATAATGTAATGTGATGTAATGTAATAACTGATATAGTTCTTTATTTTAAAGATATTCATTTATCTATTATATTTGTTTCGCTGCGATATGTGAGATTCTGTTATTGGTTTCTGTTTCTTCTTCTATCTTCTTTTTCTTAAACCCTAATGGATCTATTTTTCCAGCATTCGATTGATCGGCATTCGATGTAGTGGACGTATCGATGTTGACTTTCGAAAGTCGAAAAATGGGACTATTACATGTGGTATTAGAGCATTTGGTTAAGCGACAACCATGGCTCTGGTGGGTGTTACTCATTAGAGATAGAGTCAGCAGTACTCTAGAATGAGTTTGAGTGTATTAATAGATATGAGCGCGTATTTGTTAGTGAATATAAAATTGTTTTATATTGTGTTGATTGGTTTGTTGGGTGGTGTATAGATTCTGGTCAATACGAGTAATTAACATTATTGAGGGGGATCTCTAAACACTTGTACAGAACAAATTCAACACGATATTGTTTTAAAATAGGGTAAATGAAATAATTTTACCCAAACTATTTTCGTATATAAAAGAAATAAATTTTCTGTGAATTATTATAGTATATGATTGCTTAATTGTTAGGAAGTGATAATATTATTATCATTTGAATAGGAAATTGAAATCGTAACTCCAAAGTTAAGAAATAAATCCATATACAAATGAGAATTGTAAATTGTGAATGTGATTTATAATTTGAAATAGAATTCCAGAGAAATATTTGGAAATGTTCTTGAAAATATTTTAAATTCGAGAAGTTTGGAAATTAAATTCCTTTTGGATTGGAAATAGTTTTCAAAGGTTTGGAAAAAAAATGTTTTTGAGGGATAAAAGCTCTAAACACTTTTCGGTCGCTGGAAAATAACTTCGGTGATGACTGTAGAATCATTGATGTTCATTTTAAAGTTTCCAAAAGAGGAATTGCTACCGAATTGTTTTAAATTAAAGTTATTTGGAAAATTTGGATTTGGTTTTGAAATTCAAAGGATAATTTGAAATGTTTTCAATAATGGTTTTGAAAGGTTGAAACGACTCTTGAACGTTATATAAAATATTTATGGAATATCATTAAGTTGATAACTTGTAAAGGTTGAAGTTGTATCTAACTTAAAGAGAAGTGGGTAAAAATAAATGTGGAAGCGAAAATAAGTTGGATAAGAAATGAGTTGGATAAAAAGTGGATTGGAATAAAATTATAAAGGTGGAAAATAAATTGTGAATGAATGAATAAATTTGCAATTGCAGGTACATGAAAGTGAATTGAATGTTGAAATTCATTTGGAATTTGTAAGTAAATAGAACTGGAATTGGAATTGAATTTGGTTTGTATTAAACAAAGTGGAATATTGAAATAAAATTAGTAAATAAAACTAATTAAAGGAATGATGAAATTGAATATGATTTGAAGTGAACCGAAATTCAATAATTGTAAACGAAAGTAAGTGTATTAACAGAGGTGAATAAAATTGATTTTTTATTCAATTGGAATAATATGGGTTTGTTTAAAATTAAAAATGAATTGAATGTAAGCAAATGGGTTGTAAACCCATCAAATTGAATGAAAATGGTATATGAATTAATTGAAAATAGTTGAATTAGTATTAAAACTATATAAATTGCTTACGGAAAGTGTTTAGTGTGCATTGCTTTTAGAATTCATGTGCTTAACTATTGCAAATAAGTGAAATGTTGTTAAACTTCATATATATGACATTGACATGTTTTAGTTGAGTAAGTATAGGTTCAGTGAAGCTGTTGGGCTGGATTTGATTGCGCAAAATGCTAATTAAATAAGCCGCTTGCTTAAAATGCTAAATAAGGTACGCCTACGTAATAAAAATAGGAAATATGAACTGTTTTTTTTGGGTGGGTCGATGTATATATATTTATATCTTTTATCAAATTGCAAAAGCTCCTCCGTACAAAGGAGATTCTGCCAAAATTTTCCGAAAATTTTGGGAGTTAGAAAATTTTTGAACAAAATTTTTGTTAGCGACAAACGATTTCAAATTTGAAATTGAAGTAAATTAGTGAATGAAACTAATTTAAAATAATAATATGAATCAGTTATAATTGAAAGATAAAATTCAATATTCAGAGTTGAAGATAAATTGAATTCATATGGTAATAGGAGAACTAATTGAATAAAAGTAGATGTGAAAACTTCTGTAAGAAAATGTATAAAATGATTTTAAAGGCTATGAATGGATATTATGGCTAGCAAGATATATAGGTGTATTAAAGGAAATGGAATTGTGATTTGATTTTCGAAGATAAATTTGAAATTGCTCGTTAAAAAGGTACGTATTTAAATTTCTATATGAAATTTGGTGATTTTCTTGTCTAGCCACTTGGCGTTTTGTTTTCTTTTGGAATCTGAGGGACTGTGGTGCCATTTTATAGTCGTACCGAGCTAGCCGCGCAAAGAAGACGCTAGCAAAAAATTTCAAAAATTTAGGGAGTTAGGAAAATTTTGAGAAAATTTTGAAAGTTCAAAATTTGAATTTAAATTTCAATTGTTAAAGAAAACAATGTTGTATGAAACTTATAATTGAAGTTGGAAAGTTAGTTGAATTAATGATGGGTCTCAAATAAAAAGATTTGTTTTGGTAAGATGATAAAATTATTTAGATTGGGAAAAATAATAAATGGGTTAAGGATCGTTCTTCTTAACTTGTAATTTCAGGACGAAATTCTATTAAAGGGGAAGGATGTGACGATCCGGAAATTTTTAACATTTGAAATGAATATTTAATTGATTGTAAATATTTGTAAGTTCGTTTAACTTGAATTTTGAGTATAAATACGAATTTGGGAATTAAATTTTTGAATTCAATCTATTAATGATGGGTAAAAATTTGAATCTTCGGTTTTAGGCTGATTAAAAATATTTTCAAGGCTTAGAAAATCTATATTGATAATACTGAAGATAATAGAAGCTTCAAAATTGGATTTGGAAGTGTTTTTTTCAGTTTTGAATTTATATCGTTTAAATCGATATTTAAAAATAACCTTCCGAAGCACAGTCTCGAAATTCGACGAAACCAGTTCCATTGGATCCGTAATATTGAATTATTATTGGATTTCAAATTTCGTAGCTTCCGAAGCTATCGTGTGAACGTACGAGATAAAAACGTCGAGAAAATAATTAACCGAATTAAATATATATCTGATCAAAAAATCAAATCACAGCCATATTATTTCTTTTCAGCTTCTCCTACATGCGATCCTATCCCCTTTTCTAGACCTAGTCGCAGAACGAAATCTTGTCAAAGAGATAATGGCGACCAAATCATTTCGTCCCTCAAGAAAAAAAATGAAATAAACAAAATAATGGCCGACACTCCAATATGAATCTCTCTTCCCTTCGGTTCTAAATCAAATTTCAAAATGGCCGAAGCCTCGATAGAAATCGAAATCACGGCCGAGCATCTCAAATGAATGAAATCGAAAACAAATTCAATTTTTCTCAAAACCAAATCAAAGTAAGTTCGAATAATGGCGATGCAGTAGGATGGCGATCGCGGTTGGAGGGGCGGCATGCTGTTGTCGAGCAAGCTCGATTTGGAAAAAACGAGCGTGCCGTTCATTCTTGAATCTAGACCGATTTGAAGGCAAGGTTGTGGAGACCTGGGAATCAATTGAAGCGATGGCCAGTGACATTCGTTCGAGTCTGCGTTCTCGATTTGGGTTCAGCGATGGTTATAGTGAGCACATGTAGGCTAGGATTGGCAATGTCAGGGCTTCTCTGGTGAAGTTGCGAATCTAGGATTGGTCGTGATCTTCGGCGGCACTGCATATGTTCGAGATTGAGTTGGTTCGTTCGAGCGGCGCTGGTATGCGTGAATATTTGGGAGTTCGTGGCAGCGAGGAGTGGGTTTGTTGTCACGGTGGCTTCGAAGCAAACTGGACAGGTGTTCAGGCTCGACTAGGGTTTCGTGAGCCCGAGGGCGTTGATACAGGCCGTGGTCGAGGCTGCGTGAGGTATTCGTTTTCTTTTGCATTTATATTTGATCGAATAATATAGATTCAGAGAAAAAAATTATATGTAAGTTTATAGTAAATAGATAATGATATTATATAAAAATATATAATTTAATTAGGTTTTAACAATGAAGTGAAATTTGGAATTTTATTAGCACAATAGATTCAAATTTAAAATAAATATTAATGATAGTCGATTATTCGATTAGTTTGAATATTAATAAAATCATATAAATGTTTATTCAAGGTCTAAAATGGAGAAACAAGCCGGAATGGAAATGAGTTGGAATGGATTGCAAATAAAAGGTGAGATCTTCTCACTCAATCAATATTGTTCTGATTTAAATTTTGGATAGTTAGATTTAAAATTGATTGACTGTGTGCTTGGATGATTGATTTATAGTAATTATTCCCTGGATGATATTATATATATAATAGTATGTAGTATATATTGGAATTGTTGATTTCCCTCATTATATAGCGGATGAGACCCTATTGCGCCGCATAATAGCGGATAATATTTTATAAATCCCATATACCGCGATATTCCACCTCCAAGTGGAATTGGTATTTAATTGTTGTGCTAACATCTGTGGATGCAGGGAAATGGGTTGGAGTGATCCAAATGGATTCCTCAAATATTTAATTTGTTTCGTATGTTGTGTGTTGATCATTTAAAATCTGTGTGTAATTATTTATGATTGAAACTTTTGAAGGCTATAATTTAGCCAAATATATTTTTAGCATCGTAGGATACCAGGAATAAATAAAATTTGATTTTTGAAATTTATTAAAAAAATTATAGTAAATTAATTTTAGAAAAATTGAATAAATTTAAAAGAAGGAATTTGTTTCCAAAGATAATAAATTTAGTGTTGAAGTAAATTTAGATATCAATTTTGGAAATTGATTTGGGATTTGAAAATAAATTTTGAAATCAATTTAGAATTTAATTCGGTGATGAAAATGAATATTTAGAAATCGATTTGGAAATCGTATATCAAGGGATATTTAGAAGTTTAAATTCATAATGGAACTTTATAAAAGAAAAGGGAATTCTTTTTAAAAATAAAAGTGTGGAAAGGAATTTACGGATTTGGAACATAAATTTAAAATAAACCCAGAAGGATTTATAAATTGATTTGAATGAACCATTTTAGAATGGAAGGTGTACTTTCCCTGGAAAGCCGAGTATGTTTCAATATAATATATAAATATGACATTGAAGTAATAAAGATTATTTTGGAAAAATTATTTACTTGGGTTATTTGGAAAATCCTTAAAGTAAAGATTTATTTTAATTTATTATAGAAGTAATTATTTAAAGATTAAATTGATATTTGTTTTAGAAAATGGATATTTAAATAGTTATATCCTATCCACTAATTTTATTTTAAAATTAGTTTGGCCTTGAATTTTTATACGAGATTTTTTTATATAATATTTTCATAACTAATATTTAAGTAAGTGTTTTAAAATAGTTTATTTTAAATATTTCCAAGTATATATGTTTGGATAAGTAATTTATTTTATTTTATTTTAACTCGGTGGACCTTCAGTGAAACAAATAATATCGGGAATCTTATTCCACGAGTGGAAAA
Organism: Allium cepa; assembly: GCA_030765085.1. Lineage (NCBI taxonomy): Eukaryota > Viridiplantae > Streptophyta > Magnoliopsida > Asparagales > Amaryllidaceae > Allium > Allium cepa. Next base: position 1,026,748,314 of record CM060937.1, on the reverse strand, counting down.
AATGATTTGAAATTTGTTTTCAAATGATTGAAAGGAGAAAGGTAATTTGAAATTTGTTTTCAAATAATTGTAGTGTAAAATTGTATCTTTGCAAGATATTTTGACAATAATAATTGGGGAAAAATTTATTTGGAATCAATTGATTGTTGTGAATGTTGATTGATAGTTAAATAACCGACTATCAATATTTTCCTTTTAATGGCATTTGAATTTCGATGCGACCGTGGATCGGATTCCAAGTGAATATCCGAAAACCACATCGAACCTTTGTAATTGTGATGGATCTTTTATTTGAAAGGTTAAAGTGGAAATTGTTGTGATTTGTTTGAAATCTGAATGGACACTTATTTTTAAAAATAAGCGCTTGTTATTTAGATAAGCCGGGAGAGGACTTTGTGTCATAAAACCCATTTCGAATAACGATACGACGAAATAGGATTGGATTTGAAGACGGTGTTGAAGACCGGGTATTTTCAAAAATGAAAGGATTACTTATCGAATGTCTCTGCACCGGGTTTCTTAGGTATAGAGATTTTATCACCTTTGTGATGGGAGTTTCGGACGTGATTTGTGAATATCCAGATTCGCAAGGGCTTCTTTGAAGTGCCTTCGGTTCCGTTCGATCCTGGAACGGACTTATATGGATGTGTGTCTAACATTACACTTTGAGATGTAAAGCTGGTTTCTATCAAATACATTTCTGTTGGTGGTGGAGAATTTAATCTCTTAGTTTAACACCCTTCTCTGAGACGTATGAGCTCAGAGGTTATGTATTGATGGCTACTAGTGATATATTCCCAAACTGGTAATGTGACATACAAAGTGTTGTTGATCATTTGTTGATCAAAGCATGACTTTGTGAAAAGTGTAGCTTTGTGGACGAGACTTCGTCGGACCTCACACCCCGAAAATGGTCAAAACAGGAAAAATGCGGCAAGGTTACGAGGGTCGCACCCTTTAGGGTATGTCATTTCCTTCTGGAAAAGGGTGGTGTCAGGTATGGAGCCCTGATATTTAACCTTTGTGGTTACTGCAAATACTTTTGTTTGTGGTTGTTGGTGTAGAGGATCCTCGGATAAAGGTCCCAAAGGACCGAGGGATGACATACTCATGTAGTAGTTACCTAGTTACAGAGGTAACCCGGCCTTGTATTGACAGAGAGCTGGTTAAGTTCTCGGGACGTCCCTCCAGAGGCGTACCCATGTGGCAGTAGGATGTTCCTTAGCTTGGCCATTTGTTGGAAATCCAAAGAAACAATACACGCCTTGTACAGTTTTACTGGTAGAACCTGTCATTTAATATGGTAGTTATAGCAGGCATAATATAATGGTACCTATGCTGGCTAAGATTAATATTATACTTTTTAAATATTTTCTGCACTATGCACTAATAATAATATATATAAAAGATTTTGCGTATTAAGCATGTTTGACTATCATAAGGAGAAATCTCCTCCAATTCTGCTTGCATTATGTGTGTGGCGGGAGGCCTTATGGTAGTTTCATTTTCAAAAAGCATAACGGATTTCTTTTTATTTTCTTTGTGAAAAATAACTGTTTTTAAGATCTCACACCAGTCCCATGACTGACCTGGAGTTTATTGTTCCCTTTTTAAACTCTGGGTGCCCACAATTTTCCACACGGGAAGCCTAGAGTCAGATTATCATTATTCGGGAGCAAAGTCAAGAAGTTGCTGTGGAAATCAGGAGTTGGAGCTGGATGGCGAGGCGTATCACTTATATATGTAATATTTCTTTCCGTTGTTTGTTGTTGTACACTCTGATAATGTAATGTGATGTAATGTAATAACTGATATAGTTCTTTATTTTAAAGATATTCATTTATCTATTATATTTGTTCCGATGTGATATGTTAGATTCTGTTGTTGTTTCTGTTTCTTCTTCTATCTTCTTTTTCTTAAGCCCTAATGGTTCGATTTTTCCGACATTCGATTGATCGACATTCGATATAGTGGACGTAACGATGTTGACTTTCGAAAGTCGAAAAATGGGACTATTACAACATATGTTTGCAATAATATAAGGATGATAACAAATGTTAGTGTGTATTTTAATAATATTGGTTTGAATGATATTGATAATTGTCTAAATGTAAATTTCCGATTGATTGGAATAATAAATGTTAATAAGGAGTAATAAATGATTCTTTATTAAAAAAGAATCATATGTTTATTTATTTAAAATGTTTGGTAGATAAAAGATTGATTTCAAAGATGATAAACTATTAATTGGTAAGAAATGTATAATACATGTTGGTATCCAATAGTGCATAAATATGTTTAAATCACCGTTTGATAGGAAATAATTTTTCTGTTTCTCATTACATTTATTTAGTCCATTTTGATATTCACCTTTGTAATCAATTGAAATTAATGTAATTGAATAATTTCAATTAATAAGAGAGAGAACATTAAATTGTAAGTTTATAAGTGTAACTAAACGTAGCTTATGTTTTGTGAAAATACGAGAAAAGTTTGATTTAATGAAAAGAAGAACGTTTATATCAAATAAAATGAATGTTTCATTTGTGAATGTAGATTTAATTTCATTAGAGTAAAGAATAGAATGATTTGTTAAAAAAAGAAATATATATTTATCTGAAAGTTGTTTTAGCATGCAGATTGATTACAAGAATAGGAATATAATTTAAGTAAGTTATTTATTACTGTGGTGTAAAACAACAAATTTATAAACATGCTTAAATGACTTAAGGAAACAATTGTCCTATTTCTCATCCATTTTGGTTTATCTATTTTGAAATTTAACTTTGTTATTAATTGCAATTAATGTAATGGAAATATTTCGATTAAAAGGAAAGAAAACGTTGACTGCAATTAATAGATTCAATAAAACAAACACACATAATGGTGCTTTAATGGAAATAAAAGAATTAAACGTTTTCATTTTTAAGGTAAGTATAATTTTATTAATTGTACGTAGATAAAAATTTATAGGTGTACAAATTGAATATTATTTGAGTGAATGAAATTAATTTGGTTACGTTTCGAAAAAAATTGTATTTCAAAATGTGTATGTGGTCCCTTCATTTCTTTTTATTTATTTATTGCATGTATGCTTTAAAATAGTTACCTCATTATTAAAACTTTGTCCGTTCATTTCCCCTTCGGTTTAATACCTAAGCCTAAGCTTTTAGGCTATATTTAATTCTTTCCATCTCATTTTTGGTTATAAAATTTTTTATTTTCTTGTGGTTTGCAAATTTTCTCATTCCTACATACATTTCTTTATGCATTATCAATGCCTAAAGCATTTAAAACTAAATGTGCATTTTGTCCCTCCACCTTTATTTCCTTATTATTAAATAATATATAATTTTATTTCTTCATTTGCATTTTAATTCTTCTAACACCTCACATTCATTTAGTTCACATCTTTCAATACTACATTTTAGAGCTGTTCATATTTTACTTTATTTCAATTCCTAGTTTGTTTATATATACCTTATTAGCTTTTCATTTGTTTCCATCTTCATTCCTTTAGTTATATTTCATTTTCTAATCTCAACTTCTGTAGTTTCATTTTCCAATAAAACTTCCATCTCATTTTTCTCTCTCTTCACCTTCCTTTTTCATTTTTCTTCTTCTTCAAATCTCCTTCTTCTCTTTTTTTGGGCTTCGTTTTTAATATTTTTTGTTTCTGCTTCTTCAAATCTTCTTCTTATTCTTTTTGAAAGCTTCCTTTTCTTTTTCAATTCTTCATCTTCTTTAAATTTTCTTCTTCTTTTCCAATCATTCTTCTTTTTATCTAAATCTTTTTCTTCAAATCTCGATTTATAACAACTTCTCTATCTCTTCCAAAACATTATAAAAAAAGATTAAGATAGAAGGAAACAAATCAAAAGGAGGAAGTAGTAGCGGATCCAAATCCAACTAGATCAGAAAAATCCAGAAGGTGAGTGTTTAAACTCACTCACGAAATACTAAAATTTTATTGCAAGTTAAACCAAGTCATATAGCAATAAATTTTTGATTGTTGGTTTGGAATTTTTATTGATATTTAATTTGAATAGCTAAATTTCAATATGTGATGACTAATAATTACTATGACATGTTATTGAATTGGTTGATTTGTTGAATTGATTGATTTGAATGTTGTGATGGATGCTATTGTGATTGAATGTGTATTTGTTCATTTATTTGATATATCCTTGTTATCACCCTATAGTTTATTGTATATATAAATTTTCATATTGATTATTTTCACACTGAATAAAGATAAAAAACCTATGAATTTCACGTATTTACATCAGAGGAAAAATAGTATGTTTAGATTTACTGTTTGAACCATAAAAATGATTTTGAGAAGTAAACCGTCGTTACCTTATTTGAAAGTTTTCAAAATTAAATTTTGAAACATTGGGAAGTTTCCATAAAATTGAATATTGAAACTTTGGAACATTTTTATAAATCAAATCTCTTGAATTAAGAAATTTGACTGGGAATTGTTCTGTAAATTTGTAATTTAGTAGAATGGATCTATTGTGAAATCCATTTTATTTTAAATATGGAAACAATAACATTTCCATAAATTTGAACCTTCAAAAATGTAGTTATATGCATTCCTTATTATATCTACTTTTGATTTAATTTGCATAAGAAGATTCTTTAACCAAAAAGAATTCAGTTCAGTTTTAGTTCTGACTCGAGTGTATTATTTTCCTTTACGCTCGGGTCAGCCTGAGTTTTTCAACATTGAAGAATATTTTCTGGTGGACGAAGATGAAGATTCAATATATTATTGCTATTTATTATTCCACTACATTCTGGGTTCCGCTGCATTATTTGTTTATTTATGATATATGTATAACTATGACTTGAATTTGTAAAAGTGTAATCAAATGTTATTTGTAAAACAGCTTCATGAACTGTTTATTTGATTATAATATTTTATCGCTCCGCTGCGAGATTCTGTATTTTGTTTTTTCTTTCCTTTTTTTTGTTATTTACCCCCATTAACAATCCTTCCTTTCGAATGGTTTGATTCTGACATGTGTGGTTTATTATCGATTTGAACCATCCAAAAAGATGGGTCGTTACACTTGGTATCAAAGCCTTGGTTTAGACATACCTTAGCCTGTTGGGGTTAACTCATTAGGGAAGGGTAGTAATACCCTACAATGAGTTGACCGAGTGTGTATACGAGAGCGCGTATTTGTTTGTGTTATAAAAATGTTTTGTATAAATTTTGATATGAAATTATTTTTCCTAATATTATATGATAATATAGTTATTTGTAATATGTTTGATTTATGAAATGGTAATATTTAATTATTATCAATTTTGTTGACTTGTTGTATTTAATCAAATTATAAACATTGGTTAATTATTGTTGATTGGATTAGTGGACTAAACACTAGTTTAATAATGGTGTATTAAAGAGAATAAAATGAATAATTATCATATTTGTTTATGAAATTGAAATGTTGTTGTGAATTTTGTTGTTTGTTGACATGTAGTTTCGACTATTGAAAAATGATGGAATATTTGGATATTTTGGATAATCGAAACCTTTTGAATTAATACATGAATGAAACTTGATAATTGGGTTGAATTATATAATTGAATTGATGACCTTAATTTTAAAACAAGTAAAACAAGGTTTAATTTGTTATATCTATGTTTAGTAAATGAATAGAATTGGGGTATACATTCTTAGCATGTAATGTAATAATATACAAGTGTGAACTTTAAGCCTTGGCATCTTTAAATTGAAATTGTGATTAAGGAAATGTTGTAAATGAGATTAAATTGGAAAAATATGTTTATAAACTTAATTAACATTTATGAGACGTGTCATAAATAAATTGAAAGGTAAAGGTGAAACTAAATGAAATAAGCAAATATGAATTAAAAGTGAAATGATTCCAAATAAAGCCATGACATGTAAATTGTTTTGAAATAAATGGATGTTGCAATAAATGGTTATAAAATAATGTTGTGATAACTTTAAACTCAAACAATGTCTTATAAAAAGGAATTAAGTTTAATAAATTGGTTATAAACGTAAGAAAATTCCTTATGAAATGATTTGCAAATAAATGTAGTATCAAATGAGAAATATTACATGTGAAATGAATGTAATTTAAATTGAAGACAAATATAAGCAATATTATGAGAATGGATATATTAATGTTTATATCAAAAGTAGAAATTCTATGAAACAAATATTAAGTATGAAGTTGATTTGAAAACTATTGATTTGGAAATGTACTCAATTTGAAAGCGAAATCTTATATAATCGAAGTCTATATAAGTGTGATTTGATACTATTGATTTTGGAAAGTTTTCGATTTGAAAATGGAATCTTATATATAATGGACTTTACATAAGTATGATAATTGAAATTGATTTGAAAAGGTACTATATGATACATATCTTCGAAGTAAAGATATGGAAAGTGCCTTCTGCTTGATATCCGCTTTGTGGCCACATTGTGGATTCATTCTATTGATATTATTCTCTCTGATTTTGGGTTCTCGGATGTGATACTCGAGTGTCCTACCATGGCGTGACCCATGGTCGTTTTTTTGGGTAGCGTAATCCGCAAGGCAGAGATTGCTTAAAGGGTACGAATGTTTCCCGGGGGATCCAACCGTAATGCGGTCTACCGGTTTTGTTGTCGTGGCGTAATCCTCAAGGCAGAGATTGCTTAAAGGGTATGGATGTTTCCTGGGGGATCCAGGCATAACCATTGTTATGTATCCTATGGTCCACAGTTTTGGATATCATGGCGTAATTTGCAAGGCAGTGATTGCTTAAAGGTACGGATGTTTCCTGGGGGATCCACGCGTAACCATTGTGTATCTGCGATCCAGGTGATTTGTTTGGATTGTACTTTCAATATCGGTTTTGGAAGTTTTTCAAGTATTTTCACTGGATGTTGAAACAGATCTACTAAGTACTGGGAGAATTCTAGCCTTGCGCCTGATCAATGCATGGCCAGAGTCTACAAAAACGAGGATAAACCTGTTAAGACATCAAGTTATAAAAGTATTTTGATAATGTATTATATAAAAGATATTTTGGTCATTTTTTTCTTTTCTAAATGCTTTAAAATGTTTAAAATATTATTTGTTTATGTACAACATGGTGTATTAGTGTTGTAAATATCGTGAGAAATTATTAGTTCAACAAAACAAATTTAAAGTAAATGATTATTGATTTATCAATATTGTTTGAAAAGTATCTTGAGATAAAATTAATAAATTTATAAATAATGGACTTATGGGTTTCAATGGCTTCTTTGTAAATATAAGTGATGATGTAAATAATTTTTTTCAAATAGTTTACATATATTTATAAAGATGCTATTTAAAATATTTAAATGGTATTTAAAAATGAAGCAAGAAATTTTACAAATGAATTTTTGAAAAGTATTAAAGTATTAAAGATGATTTATTTGCAAATGAAGCTTTCAAATGAATATTGCAAGTAAAATTTATATAAGTTTCTTTGAATGTAGAATTTGAAGATATTATATAAATGGGAAAAGGTTGATTTGCGAAGTTTATTTATAGTAATATACTTGGCAAATTGTAACGTCCCGCCTTTTCGTATGTTTTAAATTGACGGTAAACCACACACGTCAGACTTAAACCGCACAGAAGGGCGGATTATTATGGGGTAAATAAGAAAAAGCAGAGAAAGAAATAAAACAAAACAGAATCTTGCAGCGGAACGATGAAATATAATAATCAAATATGCAGTTCATGAAGCTGTTTTACAAAATATTCGATTATTCTTATACAATACATATCAGAGTTACACTTACCAGAGAATATTAATAATGCAGCGGAATACAATGGCGTAGTGAAATAATATTATAGATAATAGTAATACACTCTTCGTCTTCATCCCCCAGAAATAAAGTCTCCGAATCCTGAAATGCTCAGACTGACACGAGCGAATTAAAAACACAAGACACTCGAGTCAAAACTAAAAGATCTTATGTAAGTTAAATCAATAGTCAATAATATGAGTGGAACGGCGTCAGAGATGTTTACGGGATTTGACGTCTCCTATCCAGTATCTAACGTGAGTGCAGTAACTTAAGAGATGTTCAGGATTCACATCTCCTAAGGATCCGTTAAACTATTTACTATGTAGTAATATTTCGCTATTATAATAATGTTTATAGTAAAATAAACTTACTTTTAAATAGCGTTAAGGAGTGACCCAATATTCCCCTTAACACGTAATAGTCCCAGTAGTCCATCCAATATCATAGTCCCTCCTGATCGGGAAGCAACTAGAGGATATCACACGGGCAACGGGAGAAAACCAAACTCGTACAAGGTGCGATAGGGTAGATGACACGGCATACAAGGCAATGTCAGGGTAGATATACCAATTATGCACATGGGATGGTGGTAACGCGTAGCAGCTACTACCGCCCACCTCGAGCCACACCCCCAAATCAAAAAAAATCAAAAGTTGCCACCGAATCAATCCAAAAGTCAGAGTATAATATCGAAGGGATGTGTCCGATCAGAGGAATGACCTCATTGGCCCGAGATCGCTCCTGTTTTAGCCACCTTATGCCAATTCATGGGAGTTGGGTCCACTTATATACCTCAAAGGAACGTCGCCACCATCCTACTTCATTCTGGAATCTCCTCCGCGTATACAATTGTTAAAGTGGTTTTCGGAGTTGGCAGAGAGTATGACAACTTCTGATCCCAATATCTTCAACAACCAAACGTTGTTATAACACCGTGGTCATTTCAAAATAATTTATACTTCAAAACCAGAATATAATATCCATTTCAAAACCATATAAATACGGTATCATTTCCGTTTTAAAACCCAAATCAATATGATATCATTTTTTTATTTCAAAATACATCCCTTCCAAAATCATAGCACTTTCAAATCTATATACCTTGAAACCCATAGCTTTGAAACACAACTTCTACCACTTATATGGTTTAAATATTAAATTACTTTATATAATTAAATGGCTTCTTCAATTTCACAAATCAATTCCAAATACAGATTTGAACCCCCAAATAAACCATTTCAATTTTCATATATTTCAAAACTTTAATTATTCCACCATTTCAAAACTAATTCTTTGATAATTCCACATATCAAATTCAATTACTATTATTTAGATTTGAAATGTTTACTTAATAAATCCAATATCATTGAAGTAAAACTTTTAAAATTCAAATAACTTGATATTCATGAAATTTATTTAACTTGATATATTCATTTTAAATCAACTAGATATTCATTTAAATCACTCTAAACAAAAATTAAGTTATAAAAATCATACCCTTTAAATTTCTCACATACATTTAAATTTCAAATCAATTTTATTCGAGTATAATTCTTAAATAATTTAATTCAAATCAATTTCATATTTATCTTCCAACCTCAGATTTATTTAAGTCATTATAAACTCTATATACAATATAATTTAAATAGATACTTAACCATATTATATAAAAACCATCAAACTTTATAATTTAACTGATTTTATATTTCAAAACAAATTTATACATAGCTAAAAATCAGTAATAAAATAACATTTATATATAACATCAAAAATCAAAAATTTTATAACCCATACATTTCTTTACAAAACCATAGAAATCGTTTAAAAATATTTTTATATATAGACCACGGTATCTTTATATAATTTTCTACCCTATGATCAAGTGATACGGATTTTTATCATTTCATCCGTAATTTAAAATAAAAATACGGTTATATATCATTTCAAACCGCAATCTCGAATCAATAATGACAAATCAATAAAGAACTTGTAGATTATGATGATATAAATAAAACATCCATTCATCCATCATAAAATCATACATTCATCACAATCATCATCCAAAACAATCAATCAATATCAGTATATAACTGATAATATATAACAGGAAATTAACTGGCAGTTATATTCAATAATAAATTAAATAACGATTTAATTTAAATAAATTCAATTAACTGCGATGATGATAAAAATATACAAAACGGTCATAAATAAATTCATAATCACAACATAAATTAAATTTAACGAACATAAGAAATTTTAGAAGTTGTGAGTGGGTTAAACACTCACCTTTTGAATTTAAATTGAATTGAAATTCAATTTAAACCCAAAATTTGCACATCCTCAGAATTCGTCAACCAGGGTTAAAATGTCCGGAATTCCAATACGAACCTAGCGGAGAAAACCGCGTGTGAATTCGACCTCGTATGCGAAAGTTATCACGATTAGAACATTTGAAATTAAAATTAAAAATAAAATTAAACAAAACAATATCACCCACCATCCCAAGGCCATGTCACCAATCATTCTTCCTCACGTGATCATGCACGCCCTCATTGCAGAAAAAATCACAATCTCCTGTTGGCGAATCGGCAGCCCTCGAGCTTCGCTTGTCGCCGTCATCACCCCCGCTTGCTCGGACGGCTCCTCACATCAACCACGGCCAGATGCTGCCCCGCCATGATCCCACGACCCGCGCAAACGAACGGTAAACCCGAGACCCCCATCAGCCGCCGCCAACATCGCTAAGCCCTAGCCAATTATCATGCCCAATCCAACCATCGATTCGTCACAAAACCCACACGGATACGATCCCCTCGGTCCTCTCCACACTACTGTACCAACAATTTGTCGATCCGCCATAGTTGATCGTGGCACGATGAATGGCCGAGAATTGATTGGCAGATTATGGGAAAATGGTGTATCGATTTGAAAAATGAATCACACCAAAAGACTACGCTCTTGAGAGCTTCGAATCCATATAAAAATTGATATGATTTGAAGAGTTTGAAATTTCACTTTGATTATTGAATTGCAATTGGATTTGGAATTGTCTGCCATTGAAATAAGGAGATAAAGAGGAATTGTATGCACAGACAAATGAGAAATAGAGGTAGGCTAGGGTTTATAACAGGGCATATATAAAGGCAAGGTTGAAATAGAATAGATGGACCCGATTTATAAACGCGCTGAACGATGAATGGCCCGAAAAGCCCGTTTTGACTCCGAAACGAAATTCGGTGAACCAGTATATCAAAAGAGATGTTTAAAATATTTTAAACGCAATGGAAAAGGTTTCAAGTCCAAATTCCATTGTATGAAGAAGTTATGCTAAAATCAATTTATTTCAAACTGATTTAATTTGATTTCAATGTAATTTATTTCAAGGCGTTTCGAGTCCGTATGATCAAACTACAAGTCCGATCGTTACGAAACTTGAAATCCTATAATAATTCACCATTACGGATCCGATGAAACTAGTTTCGTCAAAATCCAAGTCAGTGGCCAAAATGGCTATTTTTACATTAATAAATTAAATTAGTAAATTAACGAATTATATCAAATTTTCAATTTCAATTCTTTAATTGACCAATTTCAACATTTTTAATTTCTTACTCATTTATAATGATTTAAACAAATTTAAATGTCAATTTAATGTTGATTCATTCATCAATTTCAACGTTAAATTTCATTTTTCTTACATTTAGAAATTATAAATTTAATTTACAATAATTCCAATTAATTTACTTTTCATTCTATTGTTAAATTCATTGATGTCAAATGGATGAAATTAACATCGAACTCAAGATCTATAACATTAATATTCTCCAATTCCAACTAAATTTTCAATTAATGAAATAATTAAATGTTTAATTTCATTCATTTGCAATTAATCCAATTATTGAATGTTTATTCCAATAAATTGTTTTTATTTGATTTAAATCTTTATATCCCATCCACAAATTTCAAATAACCTAGTTAATGCTGGTTTCTACATTACATTACATAAATATACTCAACTTACTTCCTTTATTGTGGATTACTATAATTTCCACTAGTATTGAAATCTTTGCCAAATATAACATTTGCATTACCCCCTTTCTTGGGATTTCTTTCAACTTGTTTATAGTCAACTTATATTAACATCACTACCTTTAATTTTAATTATCAATTCATTCATAAACCACTAACAATGCATTATTACCAAATATTACCTTAAATCCACACTAATTTAATATTTAATTTCATTTATTGCAATTGGTTTCAATTAATTGGGATTGCACTAAATTTAGTTATTTATCAACATACTTTAACGTTATTACATTAATCTACTTCCAATTACAATTAAATTCTCAATAAATTTACCTACTTGGTCTCATGCTTTCTATTACACCAATTACTACCTTATAATAAGTTCACGTTTCTATTTATATTTACATTCACATTTTCCGTTATTATATTAATTATTATTAAAGTAACGTTTATTATCAACAACAAACATTATAATTACTTGCCTAACATTGATTGTACAAATTTGCAATTTATTACGTATTACTTCATCAGTTATTATAACTTTTGAATTTATTTCCTAATTTACTGATTCCAATCAATTATAACCTTACAATTTGTTTCCATTAATTGGTATTACATTGAATTAATTATTTATTAGCTTGCATCAACATTATTACCTTTAGTTGCAAATTGATTACCAATTTTATTCAACACCCTAAATAAATAACATATATTAATTCAATACTTACATTTGTTTACCTATATTTCCTTTATAACAAATTATATTATTTCCACTATTTCAATTAATTTGAATTCCATTCTAGTTATTATTTTTATTAATAATTCATAAATTTTTATTTTCTTAATTAATAAATTTCAAAATATTATTAAATTAACAATTTTAATTATCGAAAATTTATGGGTCGTTACACTCTCCCCCACTTAAAACTTTTCGTCTCCGAAAAGGAAAAAGAAGGGAAAAGAGGAACTTATAAATCAATATATATTATTCAAAACATTATATTCATAACAATAAGTTTACAGAATTGGATAATTTAAATAAAATATATAGATTTATGAACAATTAAATCCTTTTATATTCAAATTGATAAAGTTGGGAAAACGTTTTAAAATTTTCTAAGTCCAAAATTTATGGAAAATTTCGGCAGAGTCTCCGTTGTACGGAGAGGCTCGGGAGAAAATATAATATCAAATATAAAAATATATAACATATATTCCAAAATAATATATATCCCAACCCGGGGTAACAACATAATAACGCTATAAACCGTAATCCGAAACCGTACCTATTTGTCGGCCAAACACGCTTAATTATGAAACCAAAAGCAGTAGCAATTGCTTCCATAACCTGTATTCCACTTATATAATCTAAAAGAGTTAATAATTATATAAAATGAAATATTTAAAGTGGTTTCAGCTATAAATAAACAAATCAATACAAACATCAATCACTTGCAACAAGGCATACAACCATCACATAGAATCAATCAGTCATTCATATCAAACCAAGAAAATAGTTGTTCGTGCAAGACTTCAAATTGTACATAATGAAAATTAATCTAATAAGCGCAACATTTACTCAACAGTCTTTGGGGAAGCTAAATAGATTATTCATACATCCAAACAATATTAAAGTATCCTTACCCAAACAACCATAAACCAAAACAAACAACAACAATTTCAAGCAACAGATTAAGTTTATCCTTATTAATTCCATTCATACATTTGTTGTTTGATTTCTCTTTTTCATTCATATAATGGGTTATCTTTTTAATTTACGTTTATTTCTTAAAATCCTATTTAGAAATAACTTCAACTTATTTACTTAAGTTTAAAATTTCTTACTTACAATACTTAATTTCTACCACAATTTATTTTAGTAATATTTCAATTATCACATTAAATTCTTAATTTAAAACAAATTCATTGAATTCTTTCATTACTTCAAGTTTACTTGTAAAGTTTTCCATCACATTTTCTTCTAACATTTAACTTTTTAATAGTTAATAAGTTATTTATATATGTTAAAGAATGCAATTGAAGATTATACAAGTTATCTCAATTCTTATAAATTAATTTAATGTTCAATAATCCTACCTTTTATCTTATAAGTTACAATTTCATCTTTCTTGAAATTTCATTTATAACCTAGCATTAAATTTCTTAATTTAATTAGGGTTCCAATTATAAATTAGTTACAACCCATTTTACTACAATAATTGAAACTATTAATTAACGAAAACTTAAGAATTAAATACCAGGTTCAATTTCAAATCATTTTAAAATAATAGATAAATGTATATACTTATAGCCTATATATCCAATTATATTTAAAAAAAATAAAATGTTTATCAAAACTACTCTGCAGTAAAACTACTACAGTGGCCTTCCCACTTCGAAACTCGAAAATGAATGTCGATGATGCGTGCACTCATCACCGAAATTATTTTCTAGCGACAGAGAGGGGAGTACAGGATTTATTTCTTTCCAAAGTTTCTTTAAAACAATTCTTTCAAATCATATTGAAATATTTATATCAGAAAATACTTCTAAATAATATTATTATTATATTTCAAAACCATTCAAAAGAAATTTTCAAAACCCTAGAACATAGATTCTAAATTCCCAATTTACATTTTATTTTTATTTTCAATCTTATTTCAACTATTATTTATAATTTCATTACCTCACAACCAATATATTGCAACCAAATATATATCTTATTTATGAAATTTTATTTTATATATAGAAAATATAATAGGCAAAATTATTTCACTCACCTATATAAAAAACAAATATTATGTCGGTCTGTCCTATTAAGTGTTTAGAAATCCTTATTGATGTCATAGCGTCCCATGCACCAACCAGAATTTATAAATACAAAATTGAACAGATTAACGCAATATTAAAACCTTTTTATAGCACTAACAAATAAGGTCTCTCATATATATACACTCAGCGACTCACATAGGGTATTACTACCCTATTAATAAAGAGTCAAACCCCACAAAGCTAAGGTTTATCGCTATCTGATACTAGATGTAATGTCCCGCCCTTTCGTATGTTTTAAATTGACGATAAACCACACACATCAGACTTAAACCACACAGAAGGGCGGATTGTTATGGGGTAAATAAGAAAAAGCAGAGAAAGAAACAAAACAAAACAGAATCTTGCACCGGAACGATGAAATATAATAATCAAATATACAGTTCATGAAGCTGTTTTACAAAATATTCTATTATTCTTATACAATACATATCAGAGTCACACTTACCAGAGAATATTAATAATGCAGCGGAATACAATGGTGTAGTGGAATAATATAATAGATAATAGTAATACACTCTTCGTCTTCGTCCTCCAGAAATAAAGTCTCTGAATCATGAAATGCTCAGACTGACCCGAGCGAATTGACAAGACAAAACACTCGAGTCAGAACTAAAAGATCTTATGTAAGTTAAATCAACAGTCAATAATATGAGTGGAACGGCGTTAAAGATGTTTACGGGGTTTGACATCTCCTATCCAGTGTCTAACGTGAGTGCAGTGACTTAAGAGATGTTCGGGATCCACATCTCCTAAGGATCCATTAAACTATTTACTATGTAGTAATATTCGCTATTATAATAATGTCTATAGTAAAATAAACTTACTTTCAAATAGCGTTAAGGAGTGACCCAATATTCCCCTTAACACGTAATAGTCCCAGTAATCCATCCGATATCATAGTCCCTCCTGATCGGGAAGCCACCAGATACCACACGGGCAATGGGAGAAAACCAAACTCATACAAGGCGCGATAGGGTAGGTGACACGCACACAAGGCAATGCCAGAGTAGATATACCAATTATGCACACGGGCTGGTAGTAACGCGTAGCAGCTACTACCGTCCACCTCGAGCCACACCCCCAAATCAAAAAAAAATCAAAAGTGGCCACCGAATCAATACAAAAGTCAGAGTATAATATCGAAGGGATGTGTCCGATCAGAGGAATGACCTCATTGGCCCGAGATCGCTCCTGTTTTAGCCACCTTATGCCAATTCATGGGAGTTGGGTCCACTTATATACCTCAAAGGAACGTCGCCGCCATCCTACTTTATTCTGAAATCTCCTCCGCATATACGGTTGTTAAAGTGGTTTTCGGAGTTGGCAGAGAGTATGACAACTTCTGATCCCGATCTCTTCAACAACCAAACGTTGTTATAACACCGTGGTCATTTCAAAATAATTTATACTTCAAAACTAGAATATAATATCTATTTCAAAACCATATAAATACGGTATCATTTCCGTTTTAAAACCCAAATCAATATGATATCATTTTTTTACTTCAAAATATATCCCTTCCAAAATCATAGCACTTTCAAATCTATATACCTTGAAACCCATAGCTTTGAAACATAACTTCTACCACTTATATGGTTTAAATATTAAATTACTTTATATAATAAAAAGCTTCTTCAGTGTCACAAATGAACCCCCAAATACAGATTTGAACCCCCAAATAAACCATTTCAATTTTCATATATTTTAAAACTTTAATTATTCCACCATTTCAAAACTAATTCTTTGATAATTCCATATATATCAGTTCAGTTACTATTATTTAGATTTGAAATGTTACTTAATAAATCCAATATCATTTAAGTAAAACTTTTAAAATTCAAATAACTAGATATTCTTTCAATTTATTTAACTTGGTATATTCACTCTAAATCAACTAGATATTCATTTAAATCACTCTAAAAAAATCAGGTTATAAAAATCATACCCTTTAAATTTCTCACATATATTTAGATTTCAAATCAATTTTATTCGAGTATAATTCTTAAATAATTAATTCAATTCAATTTCATATTTATCTTCTAACCTTAAATTTATTTAAATCATTATAAACTCTATATACGATATAATTTAAACAGATACTTAACCATATTATATAAAAACCATCAAACTTTATTATTTAACTAATTTTATATTTCAAAACAAATTTACACATAGCTAAAAATCAGTAACAAAATAACATTTATACATAACATCAAAAATCAAAAATTTTATAACCCATATATTTCTTTACAAAACCATAGAAATCAAAAATATTTTTATATATAGACCACGGTGTCTTTATATAAATTTCTACCTTATGGTCAAGTGACACGGATTTTTATCATTTCAATCCATAATTTAAAATATAAATACGGTTATATATCATTTCAAACCGCAATCTCGAATCAATAATGACAAATCAATAAAGAACTTGCAGATTATAATGATATAAATAAAACATCCATTCATCCATCATAAAACATACATTCATCATAATCATCATCCAAAACAATCAATCAATATCAATATACAACTGATAATATATAACAGGTAATTAACTGGCAGTTATATTCAATAATAAATTAAATAACGATTTAATTTAAATAAATGCAATTAACTGCGATGATGATTAAAAATATACAAAATAGTCATAAATAAATTCATAATCACAACATAAATTAAAATTAACGAACATAAGAAATTTTAGAAGTTGTGAGTGGGTTAAACACTCACCTTTTGAATTTAAATTGAATTTAAATTCAATTTAAACCCAAAATTTGCACATCCATAGAATTCTTCCAAAATAGCATCAAAATGTCCGGAATTCCAATACGAACCTAGCAGAATAAACCGCACGTGAATTCGACGTCGTATGCGAAAGTTATCACGATTAGAACATTTGAAATTAAAATTGAAAATAAAATTAAACAAAACATTATCACCCACCATCCCAAGGCCACGTCGCCAATCATTTTTCCTCACATGATCCTGCGCGCCCTCGTTCCAGAAAAAATCACGATCTCCTGTTGGCGAATCAGTACTCGAGCTTCGCTCGTCGCCGTCATCACCCCCGCTTGCTCGAACGGCTCCGCACATCAACCACGGCCAGACGCTGCCCCGCCATGGTCCCACGACGCACGCGAACGAAGGGTGAAGACGAAACCCCCAACATGTGCCGCCAACATTGCTAAGCCCTATCCAATTATCATGCCCAATCCAACCATCGATTCGTCACAAAACCCACATGGATACGATCCCCTCGGTCCTCTCCACACTACTGTACCAACGATTTGTCGATCCGTCATAGTTGATCGTGGCACGATGAACGGCCGAGAATTGATTGACGGATTCTGGGAAAACGGTGTATTGATTTTAAAAATGAATCACACCAGAAGATTACGCCCTTCGAGAGCCCCGAATCCATATAAAATTTGATATGGTTTGAAGAGTTTAACATTTCACTTTGATTATTGAATTGCAATTGGATTTGGAATTGTCTGTCATTGAAATGAGGAGGTGAAGAGGAATTGTGCATACAGACAAATGAGAAATAGAGGTAGGCTAGGGTTTATAACAGGGTATATATATAGGCAAGGTTGAAGTAGAATAGATGGACCCGACTTATAAACGCGTTGAACGATGAATGGCCCGAAAAACCCGTTTTGACTCCGAAACGAATTGGGTCAACCCATATATCAAAATAGATGTTTTAAAATATTTTAAACGCAATGGAAAAGGTTTCAAGTCCAAATTCGATCGTATGAAGAAGTTATGCTAAAATCAATTTATTTTAAATTGATTTCAATTTAATTTATTTCAAGGCGTTTTGAGTCTGTATGATCAAATGACAAGTCCGATCGTTACGAAACTTGAAATCCTACAATAATTCACCGTTACGGATCCTACAATAATCCTACAATAATGTTGATTCATTCATCGGTTTCAGCGTTAAATTTCATTTTTATTACATTCAGAAATTATAAATTTAATTTACAATAATTCTAATTAATTTACTTCTCATTCTATTATTAAATTCATTGCTGTCAAATGGATGAAATTAACATCGGACTCAAGATCTATAATATTAATATTCTCCAATTCCAACTAAATTATCAATTAACGAAATAATTAAATATTTAATTTCATTCATTTGCAATTAATCCAATTATTGAATGTTTATTCCAATAAATTATTTTTATTTGATTTAAATCTTTATATCCCATCCACAAATTTCAAATAACCTAGTTAATGCTGGTTTCTACATTACATTACATATATATACTCAACTTACTTCCTTTATTGTGTATTGCTATAATTTCCACTAGTATTGAAATCTTTGCCAAATAGAACATTTGCATTACCCCATTTATTGGGATTTCATTCAACTTGTTTATAGTCAACTTATATTAACATCACTACCTTTAATTTTAATTATCAATTTATTCATAAACCACTAACAATGCATTACTACCAAATATTACCTTAAATCCACACTAATGTAATATTTAATTTCATTTATTGCAATTGGTTTCAATTAATTTGGATTGCGCTAAATTTAGTTATTTATCAACGCTATTACATTAATCTACCTCCAATTACAATTAATATTCTCAATAAATTTACCTACTTGGTCTCATGCAATCTATTATACCAATTACTACGTTATAATAAGTTTACGTTTCTATTTAAATTTACATTCACACTTTTCGTTATTATATTAATTATTATTAAAGTAACATTTATTATCAACAACAAACATTATAATTACTTACCTAACATTGATTGTACAAATTTGCAATTTATTACGTATTACTTCATCAGTTAATAAACTTTTGAATTTATTTCCCAATTTACTGATTTCAATCAATTATAACCTTACAATTTGTTTCCATTAATTGGTATTGCATTGAATTAATTATTTATTAGCTTTCATCAAAATTATTACCTTTAATTGAAAATTGATTACCAATTTTATTCAACACCCTATATAAATAACATATATTAATTCAATACTTACATTTGTTTACCTATATTTCCTTTATAACAAATTATATTATTTCCACTATTTCAATTAATTTGAATTCCATTCTAGTTATTATTTTTATTAATAATTCACAAATTTTTATTTTCTTAATTAATAAATTTCAAAATCTTATTAAATTAACAATTTTAATTATCGAAAATTTATGGGTCGTTACACAAATAAATTTGAATCTCTATTTTGCAAGTATAGTTTGGAAGGTTTAATTGATTTCGAAGTACTAATAGTAAATTTATTGGTTCATTTACTGTTTGAATTTTTGTATTAAACCATAATAAATGTTTTTCAATGATTTGAATATTCATTTTCAAACAATTGTGTAAAATTAATTATGAAGATATGAAATTTTAAACTTTGATTTAGAAATTTAGTGTAAGATTTGAGTATTTTATTAGTTTCAGTATAATAATCTTGAGTTTATACTTATTTTCAAAATAACGAGTCTAATAAATTATTGGATTTAAGGAACTTTATGTTAAAGGTTATTATAATGTTTTGATATAAATTTCTAACATTGTTTTAGACTTTTGAAAAATCTTTGCATAATGCTATGAGGATGTTTTAAATATATCTTATATTTTTACTAAGTGAATAAGGTTAAATGTTTTAACTGAATTTTAAGATATGTTGAAATATTTCTTTTCTCTTCAAGGGCAAATACCAAAAACTTAAATTTTTATTCAATAACTGAATGGAGTTATAAAAATAAGTAGGACAATAGAAGCTTAAGTAATATTTTTTTGAAATGATTCATTAATGACTTAAATATTTAATGGAAACCAAATTATGTAAGTGATTGATCTTTATATAAATAAATGAATGAAAGGTAAATGATGAAAAAAAACCAATCGAATAAACTTAAATAAATTTAAAATTCTTGTTGTTTGGCTGATGGTAAGTTTAGGAAAGAATACTTCTAGTTGTTGAGGTTGTTTGACTAGTATATTAAATAATTATCTTAGGCCGTTGAGCATAGGGTACGCTTGACAGTTTATTCATCACCTTGCATAATTTAAGGTTTCTGAACTAAACAAACCATTGGTTTTAGTTACTATGGATGTATGATGGATTCTTTGGTTGCATAAATGGTTGTACTGTTTATTTGTATATGATTTATTTTTGAAATATGATATATATATGTATTGTAATTATTAATATTATTGTTATCCGGACCTCTCTGTACAAAGGAGACTTTGCCGAAATTTTTCGAAAATTTAAGACTTTGAATTTTTTGTAGAATTTGAGTTATTTTTTAATTTTTATTAAATTTAAATATGTAAGTTTAATTGTTTATAAAATTGACTGTTTAAATAAAATATAACATATTTTTTGATTCCTTCTTGTTTGTTTTTAGGGACGAAAAGTTTTGAGTGGGGGAGATTGTAATGACCGGCATTTTTAAACATTTAAAAGTATTAAATTAAATGAGATTTTTAAATAAAATTGTTAGGAATAAAAAAAATTAAGATTTTATTGATACGAATTAGATTATATTACAAATTATGAGCTTAATTGAAATTTCTATTAATGACATATGTTTGCAATAATATAAGGATGATAACAAATGTTAGTGTGTATTTTAATAATATTGGTTTGAATGATATTAATAGTTGTCTGAATGTAAATTTCTGATTGATTGGAATAATAAATGTTAAAAGAAGTAATAAATATTTCTTTATTAAAAAAATCATATGTTTAATTATTTAAAATGTTTGGTAGCTAAAAGATTGATTTCAGAGATGATAAACTATTAATCGGTAAGAAATGTATAATACCTGTTTGTATCCAATAGTGCATAAATATGTTTAAATCATTCTTTAATAGGAAATAATTTTTCTATTTCTCATTACATTTATTTAGTCCATTTTGATATTCACCTTTGTAATCAATTGAAATTAATGTAATTGAATAATTTCAATTAATAAGAGTGAGAACATTAAATTGTAAGTTTATAAGTGTAATTAAACGTAACTTATGTTTTGTGAAAATATAAGAAAAGTTTGATTTAATGAAATGTGGAACGTTTATATCAAATAAAAAGAATGTTTCATTTGTGAATGCAGATTTAATTTCATTAGAGTAAATAATAGAATGATTTGTTAAAAAAGAAATATATATTTATTTGAATGTTATTTTAGCATACAGATTGATTGCAAGAATAGGAATATAATTTAAGAAAGTTATTTATTACTGTGGTGTAAAACAACAAATTCATAAACACGTTTAAACGACTTAAGGAAACAATTGTCCTATTTCTCATCATTTTGGTTTATCTATTTTGAAATTTAACTTTGTTATTAATTGCAATTAATGTAATGGAAATATATCGATTAAAAGGAAAGAAAACGTTGATTGCAATTAATAGATTTAATAAAAGAAACACACGTTTTGTGTGTGTAACGTCAAGCCTTTTCGCACGCTTTAAATCGATAATAAACCACACACGCCAGACTAAAAACATACGGAAGGGCGGATTGTTGTGGGGTAAATAAGAAAAACAGAGAAGAAGAAAAACAAAACAGAATCTCGCAGCGGAAGGATGAAATATAATAGTCAATATACAGTTCATAAAATTGTTTACAAAACGTTTGATTCTTCTTTATACAATAAATATCAGAGTTCACATACCAATAAATATCAATGCAGCGAAATTAAGTGTGTAGTGGAACCATATAATATATAATAATTATAATAATGAAATCTTCGTCTTCGTCCTCCAGAAATAAAGTCTTCAATCTTGAAACGCTCGGACTGACCTGAGCGAATTGAAAAGACAAAACACTCGAGTCAGAACTAAAAGATCTTATGAGAGTTAAATCAACAGAAATAAATATGAGTGCAGTAACTTAAGAGATGCTCGGGATTCACATCCCCTAAGGATCCGTTAAACTATTTACTATGTAGTATATTTCGTTGTAATAATAGTGTCTAATTATAAAATAAACTTACTTTTAAATAGCGTTAAGGGGTTACCCATATAGCCGTTAACACAAATAATGCCAATAGTCTATACAATACCGTAATACCTCCTGATCGGGAGGCTACCAGAGGATACTCCATAGGTACGACACAAATAGAAACTCGTACAAGGCGCAATAGGGTAGGTGACACGGCACAACTAGGCAATGTCAGGGTAGATATACCAATTACGCTTCCGGGTCGGTGGTAACGCGTAGCCGCAGCTACCGCCCACCTCGAGCCACACCCCCAAATCAAAGAAATCAAAAGTGGCCACTGAATAAAACCAAAGTCAGAGTAGAATATCGAAGGGATGTGTCCGATCAAAGGTGCAACCTCATTAACCCGTCGATCGCTCCTGTTTTAGCCACCTTATGTCAACTCACGTTAGTTGGGTCCATGTATTTACCTCAAAGGAAACGCCGCCATCATCCTACTTCATTCTGGAATCTTCACCACTTACACGGTTGTTAAAGTTGTTTTCGGATTTGGCAGAGAGTATGACAACTTCCGATCCTGGTCTCTTCAACAACCAAAAGTTATTATTACACCGCGATCTTTTCAAAATAATTTATACTTTAAAACCAGAATAAAATATCCATTTCAAAACCATATAAATACGATATCATTTCTATTTTAAAACCCAAGTCAATATGATATCATTTTTACTTCAAATATATCTTTTTCAAAAATCATATTACTTTCAAATATATATACCTCAAACCCATAGCTTCGAAACATGATTTTCAATACTTAAATGGTTTAATAATAAATTACTTTATAGAGTAAATTAGCTTTTTACTTTCTCCACTCAATTCCAAATAAAGATTTGAATTCCCAAATAAACCATTTAAATTTTCATATATTTCAAAGTTTAAATATTCCACCATTTCAAAACTGAATTTTAATTCATATATATATATATATATATATATATATATATATATATATATATATATATGCCAAATTCACTTTACTATTATTTAGTTTTGAAATACTTAATAAATCCCGTATCCTTTATATAAAATTTTCAAATTCAATAATTGAATATTCCTCAATTTATTTAGACTAGGTTTTGTTCACTTAAATCATCCTAAAACCCAAATTTAGTTATAACCCCATATTCTTTTAAAATCTAAATTTCAATAAGATCTTAATTAAATAAAATCTCAAACCCATTTCAAAACTACCTTCTCAACTTTGATTTTTTAAAAATCAATATAAACTCTATATTAGAATATAATTTAAGTAAACACTTATCCATAATATATTTTAATAAAATCAACTTTATTTTTAACTTACTTCATACTTTAAACAATTTTATACATAGCTTAAAACCAAGAATTTAACTATATATAAAACTTTATCCAATATTCGAAATCTATATCTCATAAAACCATATATATATATATATATATATATATATATATATATATATATATATATATATTTCTTTACAAAACCATAGAAAAATTATTTCAAAAATAATTATATATATATACCGCGGTGCCTGTATATAATTTTCTATCCTATGGTCAAGTTATATGGATATTTATCATTTCATTCCGTAATTTAAAAATAAAAATTACGGTTATATATCATTTCAAACCGCAATCCCGAATAAAATGAAAATGCA
The DNA here is from genome assembly GCA_030765085.1 of Allium cepa. Lineage (NCBI taxonomy): Eukaryota > Viridiplantae > Streptophyta > Magnoliopsida > Asparagales > Amaryllidaceae > Allium > Allium cepa. The sequence goes on along the minus strand of CM060937.1, from coordinate 1,026,723,996 downwards.
TCATAACTTGCAGTTTATAACAATATAAAATACGGCATCCATTCATCCAATATCAACCATCAACCATTTATTGCAATCATCATCAAATTTAAACAATAGCATCAATATAGAACAGAAATAAACAACAGGCATTAAATAGCAGTTTATATTCAATAATAAATTAAATAATTGTTTAACTGACAGTTTATGTTCAATGAAAAATTAATTAACAATTTAACTGGAAGTTTAAATGCAATGAATAAATTAAATAGCAATTTAATTTAAATAAATGAAATTAACTGAGATGATGATAAAATATGCCAAACAACAATAAATAAATTTTAAATCACATCATATATCAATTTAACAAACATAAGAAATTTTAGAAGTCGTGAGTGGGTTAAAACACTCACCTTTTGAATTTAAGTTGGATTTAAATCCAATTTAAACCCAAAAATTCAACAGCTTCAGATTCTGTCCAAACCCACGTTAAAGTGACCGGAATTCCAATACGAACCTAGCAGAGAAAACCGCGCATGAATCTGAGTCCGTATGTGAAAGTTATTCGATTTAAATCGTTTGAAACAAAATTTTGTTAAACAAAACAAAACAAAAACTAACCTAAGCAAATATGACACGTCACCATCCCTTATTTGCGCACGAACCCTAGATCATCACATACCAGCATAAAACGCACAACCCTAAATCACGTACAGACACAGCGCCGCCACCTCCAAGTCAATTTTCCGACCACCAGAAACCACCGCACTATAATCCACTACTCCCATTAAACTGCCCATCACCGGCCGCCCCTCCCATAGCCACGCGCCTGAGCCTAGCCTCCCCAAAACGTCACACCTCCGCTACGTTCAAACTCTAATTCTGGTGAATCTAAGGCGCTGTCAAGTCGAAGTGAACCAATGGATTTGTGACTCTAGGTCCTCTCTACGCTCTCAAACTTCCCGATCTACGAAACAATGACGATCTGCCGTTGATCAAGCATATGGCCTACGAATGGCGAGGTTCATTTTGAAATTCTGGACAAATGATTATTCGATTTGAAAAACGAATCACACCAGAAGATTACGCACTTTGAGAGATACAACATATATTCTTCCTGCATTTTTCTAAGGAATTTAAAATTTTAGCTTTGGATTTGAATTTGATTTGGATCTGGAAGTGGAAGTTTGTTTGTCTGCCATTGAGGGAGAAGGAGAATAGAATAACTTGTACGTACAGACAAAATGATAAGTAGGGAGGCTAGGGTTTATAACAACGTATTTATAGATAATTTGAAATAGAATGGATCAGATAAAATAGATGTACGCGCTAAACGATATATGGCCCGAAAAGCCCGTTTCGACTCTAGAACGAAATTGAGTCAACTCATATATCAAAATAGATGTTTTAAAATATTATGAACGCGATGGAAAAAATTTCACGTCCAAATTCCATCGTATGAAGAAGTTATGCTAAAATCAATATTTTCAAATTGGTTTCAGTTGATTTCAATTAAATTGATTTCAAGGCGTTTCAAGCCCTTACGATCAAACAACAAGTCGGATCGATACGAAACTTGAAATCCTATAATAATTCACCAATACGGATCTGATGAAATTGGTTTCATCGAAATCGGAGTCAGTGACCAAAATGGCTATTTTTCCATAAGTTAAATAAATTAATAATTAATTAATTAAATCCAATTTTTAAATTCCAATTTTATAATTGATAATTTTATCACCTTTATATTTCTTAATCATTTACAAAAATTTAAACAAGTTTAGATGTAAATTAAAAGTTGATAAATTTATCGATTGTAGTCTTAATTTCTCCGCTTTCATTATATTCAAAATTATAAATTAAATTTCCAACAATTCTATCAAATTAAATAAATCAATGATTATTCTATCCATAAATTTCAAATAGATGGATTTAATATTGGATTCAAAATCTATTATCTTAATAATCTTAGATTTCATTTAAATCTCTATTAACGTAATATTTAGATGTTCAATTTCATTTATTTTCAATTTAATAAATCCAATTATTTATAATTACTTACAATACATTGCTTTAAACCTGATTTCAATCCTTCCATTCTCTGTTAAACATTTCTATAATCATAGTTAATATTTTTTTTACGTTCATTACATTAGTGCTCTCATTCCACCTTTTACTTATTGACTATCATATTTCCATTTACTATATTTTGGTCAATTTCACACGTTATTTGAAATTAAAGACCCAATTAAACTTATCTATTTTGATTTCATTCCTATATTACATCACTTATTGTTTTACAAATAAACTACATTTCAATTCATCCTATTTCCTTCATATCTGGTGACTATTGCCTTAAATTCTCATTAATATACATTAAGGTTCATTAAATTCTAATTGACTCCCATTTTAATTATTACAATAATTACTATCCTTGCTTCCAATTTCAATAATTCAGAAATTACCAATTTTATTTTCAATAATTCCATTTAATAGACTTTCCATTCTATTATTCAATCAAATTTCCCTATTATGGATAGTATTACATTATTGAATCAATTATTAATTTATGGGGAGAATTATTATTTGCTTACTCTTATTACATTAACAATTACATCTTATTCAAATTTCCAATTAATATAGAAATAAATTTCATACACTTACAAATAAATTCATTTATTATAGATTTCCTTCCAATTAATTTAAAATTGATTTCTATAAATGGATTTGATTTAATTGCCAATATATATACATTAATTACTATTTATCATTATGAATTCATTAATTAATTCACTCATTGCCTTTGTTTTCTTATATTCAACCTATTATCAAATATTTCTATTTACACTCCATTATAACCTAAACAGTCATTTCAATCAAATTTGAATTGCATTAATTGGCTATTCATCAACTGCCATTTACATTACTATCTTAATTCACATACAATTACAATTTATCAATGTATTATTACATAGGTAAATTAAATTCTTGTCTTTAATTACTTATTTTAAATTTGTACCCAAGTGCAATTTACACTATTTCACTTTTATTGATTTTACTTCAATTGTCAACAATTGGTTGCTACAATTCATTCTTAAACTTTTATTACGATATAAATTATAAAATTTTATTTCTTTTCTAAGATTTAATTACAAAATTCTTATAATTCAACAAATTTAATTGTTGAAATTTACGGGTCTTTACACTCTCCCCCACTCAAAACTTTTCGTCCCCGAAAAGGAAAAAGAGGGAAAAGAAGAATTAAGAAGTCAATATATCTTATTCAAAAATATTAACTTTATAAACAAATAGGTTTACAAAATTTAATAATTCAAATAAAATATCTCAATTTATAACTATTAAATCCTTTTATATTTAAATTAATAAAGTTTGAAAAACATTTTCAAAACATTTCTAAGTCCAAAATTTTACATAAAATTTCGGCAGAGTCTCCTTTGTACGGAGAGGCTCGGGAGAAAATATAATATCAAATATAACAATATATAACATATATTTTTCAAAATAATATATATCCCAACTCGAGAAAATAATATAATAGCGCTATAAACCGTAATCCGAAAACGTACCTATTTGTCGGGCAATTTACGCTTATTTTATGGAACCAAAAAGCAGTAGCAATTGCTTCCATAACCTGCATTTCACTTATATAATATAAAAGGGTTAACAATTATATAAAATGAAATATTTAAGGTTGTTTCGGCTACAAAAACAATCAATACGACAACAATCAATTCCAACAAGGCATACAACCATCATACAAAATCAACACAATTCAATCATTCATTCATATCAAACAAAACAAATAGTTGTTCGGGTTCAGACTTTAAATTGTACGGAATGAAAAATAAACTACTAAGTGTACCCTTCACTCAACAGTCTTAGGTGAAACTAAATAGATTATTCATACATCCCAACAATTTTAAAATATCCTTACCCAACAACCATATGCCAAAACAAACAACACTTCCAAATAAGAAATCAAATTAAATTTTCCAACTTCATAGGATTTATTGTTTGATTTCCTTTTTATTCATATAATGATTTTTTTATTTATCTTCATTTATTTGCAATATTCATCTTTCTGCTTATTTTATAAATAAATAGCTTCAATCTTTTACTTAGGTTTATTATCTTTTATATATACTACTTAATTTTATTTATTTACTTTCATTTATTACTAAATTCCATTTATAATACTTACCTTTCTATTTAAATTAATAACCTTTATTTTTATACTTAAGTTCATAACAACTCTAACACCAAATTCTTATTTGTTAAGGAATTCCATTGAATACTTTCATTTTTTCAGATTTACTTATATAATATTCTATTATAATTTCTTATTAACATTTCAACCTTTTATATCTTTTGGTAAGTTATATACATGCCTTTAAGAATGTAATTGAAAATCATACAAGTTTATCTTATTTCTTTTAAAATTTAGTCAATGTTCAATAATTATTCTTTGTTTTATGGGTTACAGTTTCAAATTACTTTCAATTTCATTCATAACCTAGCATTAAATTCCTTATTTTAATTAAAGACTCCAATTATTAATCAGTTACATTCCATTTCACTACAATAACTGAAACTATTAATAAATCGAATACTTAATAATTAAATACCGAGTTTAATTTCGAATCATTTTAAAATAATAGATAAATATATATTTACAATTTATATATTTAATTATATTTAAAACAATTAAAATTTATATTTATTTATCAAAATAAATCTGTAGTAAAACTACCACAATGGCATTCCCACTTCGAAACTCGAAAATGAACGTCGATGATGTGTACACTCATTATCGAAATTATTTTCCAGCGAAAAAGAGGAGAGTACATAACTTAAATTTTCCTAATATCTTCTTTAAAACAATTCTACCAAATTATATTGAAATATTTATATCAGAAAATACTTCTAATAATATTATTACTATATTCCAAAATCATTTGAAAGAAATTTTCTAAAGCCCGGAACTTAAGTTCTAAATTTTCAATTTTATTTATTTATTTTAAATTTTATTTCAACTATTATTTATAAATTTCATTACCTAACAACCAATATATTACAACCAAATACAATCTTTGTAAAATTTATTACTTTATATATAGAAAATATAATAGGAAAAATTATTTCATTCACCTATATTAAAAACAAATATTATGTCGGTCTGTCCTATTAAGTGTTTAGAAATCCCTATTGATTTCATAGCGTCCCATGCATCAATCAGAATTTACAAAAACAAAACGAAACAGACTAACACAATATTAAAACCTTTATATAACACTAACAAATACGCTCTCTCTTATATACGCTCAACGACTCATCATAGGGTGTTACTACCCTATTAATAAAGAGTCAGACCCTACAAAGCTAAGGTTTATCGCTAAACCAAAGCTCTGATACCAGATGTAACATCCCGCCTTTTCGCACGCTTTAAATCGACATAAACCACACACGTCAGACTTAAAACATACGGAAGGGTGGATTGTTATGGGGTAAATAAGAAAAATAGAGAAGAAAAAAACAAAACAGAATCTCACAGCGGGAGGATAAAATATAATAATCAATATATAGTTCATAAAACTGTTTACAAAACATTTGATTCTTCTTTATACAATACATATCAGAGTTCACATACCAATAAATATCAATGCAGCGGAATACAGTGTGTAGTGGAAAAATATAATATATAATAATAATAATGATGAAGATGAAATCTTCGCCTTCGCCCTCTAGAAATAAAGTCTTCGATCCTGAAAAGCTCAGACTGACCCGAGCAAATTGAAAAGACAAAACACTCGAGTCAGAACTAAAAGATCTTATGAGAGTTAAATCAACAGAAATAAATATGAGTGCAGTAACTTAAGAGATGCTCGGGATTCACATCCCCTAAGGATCCGTTAAACTATTTACTATGTAGTATATTTTACTACTATAATAGCGTCTAATTGTAAAATAAACTTACTTTTAAATAGCGTTAAGGGGTTACCCATATATCCCTTAACACAAATAATGCCAATAGTCTATACAGTGCCGTAATACCTCTTGATCGGGAGGCTACCAGAGGAAACTCCATAGGTACGACACAAATAGAAACTCGTACAAGGCGCAATAGGGTAGGTGACACGGAACAACTAGGCAATGCCAGGGTAGATATACCAATTACGCTTCAGGATCGGTGGTAACGCGTAGCCGCAGCTACCGCCCACCTCGAGCCATACCCCCAAATCAAAGAAATCAAAAGTGGCCACCGAATAAAACTAAAGTCAGAGTAGAATATCGAAGGGATGTGTCCGATCAAATGGTTTAATAATAAATTACTTTATAGAGTAAATTAGCTTTTTACTCTCTCCACTCAATTCCGAATATAGATTTGAACTCCCAAATAAACCATTTAAATTTCCATATATTTCAAAGTTTAAATATTCCACCATTTCAAAACTGAATTTTAATTCATATATATATATATGCCAAATTCACTTTACCATTATTTAGTTTTGAAATACTTACTTAATAAATCCAGTATCCTTTATATAAAATTTTCAAATTCAATAATTGAATATTCCTCAATTTATTTAGACTAGATTTATTCACTTAAATCAACTTAAAACCCGAATTTAGTTATAACCCCATATTCTTTTAAAATCTAAATTTCAATAAGATCTTAATTAAATAAAATCTCAAATCCATTTCAAAACTATCTTCTCAACATTGATTTTTTTTAAATCAACATAAACTCTATATTAGAATATAATTTAAGTAAATACTTATCCATAATATATTTTAATAAAATCAACTTTATTTTTAACTTACTCCATACTTTAAACAATTTTATACATAGCTTAAAACCAAGAATTTAACTATGTATAAAATAACCTTTATCCAATATCCGAAATCTATATCTCACAAAACCATATATATATTTCTTTACAAAACCATAGAAAAATTATTCCAAAAATAATTTTATATATATACCACGGTGCCTGTATATAATTTTATATTCTATGGTAAAGTGATACGGATATTTATCATTTCAATCCGCAATTTAAAAATAAAAATTACGGTTATATATCATTTCAAACCGCAATCCCGAATAAAATGAAAATGCATCATAACTTGCAGTTTATAAAAATATAAAATACAGCATCCATACTCCCAATATCAACCATCAACCATTTATCACAATCATTATCAAATTTAAACAATAGCATCAATATAGAACAGAAATAAACAACAGGCATTAAATAGCAGTTTATATTCAATAATAAATTAAATAATTGTTTAACTGACAGTTTATATTCAATGAAAAATTAATTAACAATTTAACTGGAAGTTTAAATGCAATGAATAAATTAAATAGCAATTTAATTTAAATAAATGAAATTAACTGAGATGATGATAAAATATGCTAAACAACCATAAATAAATTTTAAATCACATCATATATCAATTTAACAAACATAAGAAATTTTAGAAGTCGTGAGTGGATTAAAACACTCACCTTTTGAATTTAAATTGGATTTAAATCCAATTTAAACCCAAAAATTTAACAGCTTCAGAATCTGTTCAAACCAGTGTCAAAGTGTCTGGAATTCCAATACGAACCTAGCGGAGAAAACCGTGCATGAATCTGAGTCCGTATGTGAAAGTTATTCGATTTAAATCGTTTGAAACAAAATTTTATTAAACAAAACAAAACAAAAACTAACCTAACAAAATATGACACGTCACCATCCCTTATTTGCACACGAACCCTAGATCATCACGTACCAGCATAAACGCGCAACCCTAAATCGCGTACAGACACAGCGCCGTCGCCTCCTAGTCAATTTTCCGACCACCAGAAACCACCGCACTACGATCCACTACTCCCATTGAACTGCCCATCACCGGCCGCCCCTCCCATAGTCGCGCGCCTGAGCCTATCCTCCCCAAAATGTAACGCCTCCGCTACGTTCAAATTTCAATTTTGGCGAATCTAGGCGTTGTCAAGTCGAAATGAACCAATGGATTTGTGACTCTAGGTCACGTCTACGCTCTCAAACTTCCCGATCTACGAAACAACAACGATCTACCATTGATCAAGCATATGGCCTACGAACGACCGAGGTTCATTCTGAAATTCTGGACAAATGATGATTCGATTTGAAAAACGAATCACACCGGAAGATTACACACTTCGAGAGCTTCAACGTATATTTTTTCTGAATGTTTCTGAGGAATTTGAAATTTTAGCTTTGAATTTGAATTTGATTTGGATCTGGAAGTGGAAGTTTGTTTGTCAGTCATTGAGGGAGAAGAAGAATAGAATAACTTGTACGTATAGACAAAATGAGAAGTAGGGAGACTAGGGTTTATAACAACGTATTTATAGATAATTTGAAATTGAATTGATCAGATAAAATAGATGTACGCGCTAAACGATATATGGCTCGAAAAGCCCGTTTCGACTCCGAATGAAATTGGGTCAACCCATATATCAAAATAGATGTTTTAAAATATTCTGAACGAGATGGAAAAAATTTCACGTCTAAATTCCATCGTATGAAGAAGTTATGCTAAAATCAATATTTTCAAATTGATTTCAATTAAATTGATTTCAAGGCGTTTCAAACCCTTACGATCAAACAACAAGTCAGATCGACACGAAACTTGAAATCCTAGAATAATTCACCGATACGGATCTGATGAAATTGGTTTCGTCGAAATCGGAGTCAGTGACCAAAATGGCTATTTTTCCATAAATTAAATAAATTAATAATTAATTAATTAAATCCAATTTTTAAATTCTAAATTTATAATTGACAATTTTATCACCTTTATATTTCTTAATCATTTACAAAAATTTAAACAAGTTTAGATGTAAATTAAAAGTTGATAAATTTATCAATTGTAGTGTTAATTTCTCCGCTTTCATTATATTCAAAATTATAAATTAAAATTCCAATAATTATATTAAATTAAATAAATCAATGATTATTCTATCCATAAATTTCAAATAGATGGATTTAATATTGGATTCAAAATCTATTATCTTAATAATCTTAGATTTCATTTAAATCTCTATTAACGTAATATTTAGATGTTAATTTCATTTATTTTCAATTTAATAAATCCAATTATTTATAATTACTTACAATACATTGCTTTAAAGCTGATTTCAATCCTTCCATTCTCTGTTAAACCTTTCTATAATCATAGTTAATATTTGTTTTACGTTCATTACATTGGTGCTCTCATTCCACCTTTTATTTATTGACTATCATATTTCCATTTATTATATTTTGGTCAATTTCACACGTTATTTGAAATTAAAGCCTCAATTAAACTTATCTATTTTGATTTCATTCCTATATTACATTACTTATTCTTTTACAAATAAACTACATTTCAATTCATCCTATTTCCTTCATATCTGGTGACTATTGCCTTAAATTCTCATTAATATACATTAAGGTTCATTAAATTCTAATTGACTCTCATTTTAATTATTACAATAATTACTATCCTTACTTCCAATTTCAATCATTCAGAAATTACCAATTTTATTTTCAATAATTCCATTTAATAGACTTTCCATTCTATTATTCAATCAAATTTCCTTATTATGGATAGTATTACATTATTGAATCAATTATTAATTTATGGGGAGAATTATTATTGGCTTACCCTATTATATTAACAATTACATCTTATTCCAATTTCCAATTAATATAGAAATAAATTTCATTCACTTACAAATAAATTCATTTATTATAGATTTCCTTCCAATTGATTTAAAATTGATTTCTATAAATGGATTTGATTTAATTGCCAAATATATATACATTAATTACTATTTATTATTATTTCATTAATTAATTCACTCATTGCCTTTGTTTTCTTATATTCAACCTATTATCAAATATTTATATTTGCACTCCATTATAACCTAAACAGTCATTTCAATCAAATTTGAATTGCATTAAATTGGTTATTCATCAACTGTCATTTACATTACTATCTTAATTCACGTACAGTTACAATTTATCAATGTATTATTACATAGGTAAATTAAATTCTTGTCTTTAATTACTTATTTTAAATTTGTACCCAAGTGCACAATTTACACTATTTCACTTTTATTGATTTTACTTCAATTGTCAACAATTGGTTGGTACAATTCATTTTTGAACTTTTATTACGATATAAATCATAAAATTTTATTTCTTTTCTAAGATTTAATTACAAAATTCTTATAATTCAACAAATTTAATTATCGAAATTTACGGGTCGTTGCACTGTTAAACAGAAATGGTACTTTAATGGAAATAATAGAATTGAACGTTTTCATTTTTAAGGTAAATATAATTTTATTAATTATGCGTAGATAAAAATTTATATGTGTACAAATTGAGTATTATTTGAGTGAATGAAATTAATTTGGTTACGTTTCGAAAAAAATTGAATTTGAAAATGTGCATGTGGTCCCTTCATTTTCTTTTATTTATTTATTGCATGTACGTTTTAAAATAGTTACCTCATTATTAAAGCTTGGTCCGTTCATTTCTCCTTCGGTTTAATACCTAAGCCTAAGCTTTTAGGCTATATTTAATTCTTTCCATCTCATTTTTGGTTATAAATTTTTTCATTTTCCTGTGCTTTGCAACTTTTCTCATTCCTACATACATTTCCTTATGCATTATCAACGCCTAAAGCATTTAACCCTAAACGTGCATTTTGTCCCTCCACCTTTATTTCCTTATTATTAAATAATCTATAATTTTATTTCTTCATTTGCATTTTAATTCTCCTAACACCTCATATTCATTTAGTTCACATCTTTCAATACTATGTTTTAGAGCTGTTCAAATTTCACTTTATTTCACTTCCTAGTTTGTTTATATATACCTTATCAGCTTTTCGTTTTTTTTCATCTTCATTCCTTTAGTTATATTTCATTTTCTAATCTCATCTTCTGTAGTTTCATTTTTCAAATAAAACTTCCATCTCATTTTTTTCTCTCTTCACCTTCCTCCTTCCTTTTTTATTTTTTTCCTTCTTTAAATTTCCTTCTTCTCTTTTTTTTGGCTTATAATCTTTTTTGTTTCTTCTTCTTCCAATCTTCTTCTTCTTCTTTTTGAAAGCTTCCTTTTCTTTTTCAATTCTTCATCTTCTTTAAATTTTCTTCTTCTTTTCCAAACATTCTTATTTTTTTCAAATCTTTTTCTTCAAATCTCGATCTATAACAACTTATCTATCTCTTCCAAAACATTCTAAAAAAAGATTAAGATAGAAGGAAACAAATCAAAAGGAGGAAGTAGTAACGGATCAAAATCCGACTAGAAAAGGAAAATCTAGAAGGTGAGTGTTTAAACTCACTCACGAAATACTAAAATTTTATTGCAAGTTAAAGCAGGTTATAGTGATAAATTTTTGATTGTTGGTTTGGAATTTTTATTGATATTTAATTTGAATAGCTAAATTTCAATATGTGATGACTAATAATTACTGTGACATGTTATTGAATTGGATGATTTCTTGAATTGATTGATTTGAATGTTGATTGTATGTTGTGATGGATGCTATTGTGATTGAATGTGTATTTGTTCATTTATTTGATATATCCTTGTTATCACCCTATAATTTATTGTAATTATATAAATTTTCATATTGATTATTTGCACACTGAATAAAGATATAAAACCCATGAATTTCAAGTATTTACATCAGAGGAAAAAAAGCATGTTCAGATTTACTATTTGAGCCATAAAAATGATTTTAAGAAGCAAACTGTCGTTACCTTATTTGAAAATTTTCAAAATTAAATTTTGAAACATTGGGAAGTTTCCATAAAATTGAATATTGAAACTTTGGAACATTTGTATAAATCAAATCTCTTGAATTATGAAATTTAACTGGGAATTGTTTTGTAGATTTGAAATTTACTAGAATGGATCTATTGTGAAATTCATTTTATTTTGAATATGGAAACAATAACATTTCCAGAAATTTGAACCTTCAAAAATGTAGTTATCTACATTCCTTATTACATCTAATTTTGATTTAATTTTCATAAGAATTTTAGTTCTGATTTGAGTGTATTATTGTCCTTTACGCTCGGGTCAGCCTGATTTTTCAGCATTGAAGACTATTTTCTAGTGGACGAAAACGAAGATTCAATATATTATTGCTATTTGTTGTTCCACTGCATTCTGTGTTCCGCTGCATTATTTTTTATTTATGATATATGTATAACTCTGATTTGAATTTGTAAACATGTAATCAAATGTTATTTGTAAAATAGCTTCATGAACTATTTATTTGATTATTATATTTTGTCGTTCTGCTGCAAGATTCTGTGTTTTTTTTTCTTTCCTTTTTCTTTTTTTTCTTATGTACTCCCATTAACAATCCTTCCTTTTGAATAGTTTGATTCTGACATGTGTGGTTTATTGTCGATTTGAACCATCCAAAAAGGTGGGTAGTTACAAAACTCAATTGTGTTTATATGTGTAACAACCCGCATATTTATCAATTGTATCTTTAAATATTTTATTTAAATATTTTATCGTTCGTCGGATTTTGGTCCGAAAAGCTACTTTTTGCAAACAGTCGAATTGGGACTTGAGACCACCCCCATTGAGTTCAAAATGACTTTTGCGACCTTTTTGAGTATAAGCTTCGATATGTTTGGAGAAAGTTGATTTTTGCCACTTTTTCACTTAGGGCTTTGGTTTGGGCTGAGCCCATTAACCCCACTTATGTATTCAGTCCCAACCCTCTCCTCTTCATTTACTTCCTTTCTATTTTCCTAATACTCAAGCTTTCATAATAATGGAGGAGTGGAAGAGGAAACTAAAATTCCAAGCCCTAGTCTTCATTAGCAAATCCATCTTCTAGCTCCAAACTCTAGAGAACCCATTGGTAAGCAACTCCTTCTTCTTCTCCAACTCATTCTCTCTTTGATTTCAGAAATTCCTAAACCTAATTTAGGAAATGTTTCTCTTTTAAGCTTAGATTCAAGCTTGTTGAGTTGGAATTAAAGAGTGCTTGTTCTTGCCATTGCTTCATAGCATCTTCTTCATTCGTTTGGGTTCAAAGGTGAGATTTTTAATCTCACATCTAAGTCTATGAATTACCTTCGATTGTTAGGCATGAATTCCTAACACTTATTCATGTGCATTTGATTTTGATTTGGATTGCTTTTGTGAATATTCCAATTTTTAGTGTTTTGCGTTCAATTCTTTAAAAATCATAACTTTGATGTTTGAACATGATTTTGGTGATGCATCGAGGAGCATATAGGGCCGGGTAGTCGATTGGCATAAACCCTTAGCGCCGTTGCTCGTGCGATTGCAATTTGATCGAGAGTTGCACCTCTTTTGAAATAGGGTAGAAGTGTAATTAAACGACTTAGTAAAACAAGTGGTACGAAACGCTTGCGTTTACTTCGTCAGTTAATTCTTGGACTTGTTCGATTGAATCTCTTGTGACAATTTTTTAGTGGAGATCTACAATTTGTTCGTAAATATTTAAGTTAAGCTAGTGGTTATGGGACATGAAGCTAAGCTCATATATTTACTAGCTTACTGTAATCGACACTTCTCTTTGATCATGGCGATCATTTTATGGTTTAGACTAGCATTGTGCGATGTCTCTTTGTCCACGTGGAGGACTGTACGTCGTTTTTACTGAGCTTCGGCTCACCAGGAGGAGCTTCGGCTCAAAGTCCGCAATGGGGGACTATACCCTGTCACGAGGAGCTTCGGCTCACCAGGAGGAGCTTCGGCTCAATGTCCGCAATGGGGGACTATACCCTGTCACGAGGAGCTTCGGCTCACCAGGAGGAGCTTCGGCTCAAAGTCCGCAATGGAGGACTATACCCTGTCACGAGGAGCTTCGGCTCACCAGGAGGAGCTTCCGCTCAATGTCCGCAATGGGGGACTATACCCTATCATGAGGAACTTCGGTTCACCAGAAGGAGCTTCGGTTCAAAGTCCGCAATGGGGGATTATACCCTGTCAGGAGGAGCTTCGGCTCACCAGGAGGAGCTTCGGCTCAAAGTCCGCAATGGGGGACTATACCCTGTCAGGAGGAGTTTATTTTTCTGGGATTGGCCATCCTTTTTTATTGTGATTTCTGGATTTCGTGTGTTGATTTCTGGAATTTATGTTTCACCAACTTTTACGATGATCATTGATATATATGTCATTTATTTTGGCTTGGTGAATGAAATTAGGAGTATGACATTCCTTTTTATCTTGAGTAGATTATTGTGATATTGATTAATCTCTTGTTGATTTTCAATTACTTATTTATCACAGCTTGGCATTGTGATTATTATATGTTTATATCATATCTCTTATTATATATCACTTCATCTGATATATATAGCTAGACTGATCCGTTTATTATTTTCTTCTTAAATAATACTCGGGTCAGACTGAGATTTCACAGGTGCTTCTGCTTGACTCCTTATCGGACCATCATCTGACTTTTGGCCAACTACTTAGATTAGTAGTTTTTGTTGTATACATTTGAGATACAGACTCTATGATGTATACTTATTCTTTTGTCTAGCACTTGTATCTATTCTTTTTGATATTGTGGATCTTGATTGACCACTACCCTGATGTACACTTTCATGTGTTATATTCATATCTATTTCCACCTTTGTGATATGAATTACCTATGACTGATTTATGTTATGTTTACTTCTATATTTGTTTCCGAACATATTATAGCCACTGTGTAGTAGCTTTGAGTTTGTGTCGGCATGTCGGATTTCCACTTGAAAAGAATTGCATGCTATACTATCTGACATATCGATGCTCGCACAAAGCAATTACACGGATGGTCGCTCCTCAACAGCCTTATTCTCCGTGCTAGTTGACAGCATTCACCGTAATGTTCTTGGCTAGCGTGGGTATAGAGGTGGGGCGTCACAGCTTGGTATCAGAGCCAAACTTCGGAACAATGTAGAATAATATAACAAGGATCATCGTCCTAAGTCTTTCTTGGGAGTCGTGCTTTAGGATTTAATTCTAGTCTTCGTACCGATTCATCCTATTTTCTTTATGATTCCTTGTTTTATCAATCAAGTTATATTGAAATTTATTTTGAGAATAACTTTTTCCTCTTCTTTATTTCTTTCTTAAAGAAGAGAAATGGTTAGACCTGGCCGTCCCAGCGCCGGTCAATCTAGTGCTACTTCCCAGGATGGAGTATATGTCTGCCCAGCAGCTTTTAGATCTTGTTAAGAACGCTCAAACAGCCGGTCCCAGTCCAGAGCCTACTCATCCTAGATCATGTTTTGCACGCTTGTGTAGAGACTACACCGATTTGGGTGGAAGGCCATTCAGGGGATCCGAGAGTGTTATTGAAATTCAAGCTTGGCTCAATCATGCGATCGTATCTTTTCTCGCATGAATCTTATTGACTTACATCAAGTCCAAGTGGCTTCTAGCATGCTCCAAGAAAGAGCATTAGATTGGTATGAGCTCCTAATTTCTGAAATCGTTGAAGCGGGTCTCACTTGGGAGTTATTCCAGGAAAGATTCGAATCGAAATTTGTGCCGGAGGCCGAAAAAGTAACTTTGGCCCGACGTTTTATTGACCTTGTTCAAGGTGAATCTTATGTGACAGACTATGTCGCATCTTTCGAATCTCTTTCCAAATACGAGGTTGAATACATTAACACCCCAATGAAGAAAAATCAGAGATTCATCTATGGCTTGAATAAGAATCTTAAGAAGCCATTACTCCTGAAACTTGAGGTTTCATTTGATCATCTTATTGATATCGCTCTTCGTCTTGAGGAGGCCGATAGAGAAAGTGGTGTCGAGGTTGGAAGTGCCAAACCGAACTCCAACAACACCCAGAAGAGGCATCCCTTTATTAGGTTCGAAAGTCCTAATCCTAACAAGAGGGCGAAGCAAGAGACTTCTATAGCGCATACTCCTATCCCTAATCGCGGAGAATGCTACAATTGTGGCTCTAGGGACCACTATATAAATAGGTGTCCAAGGCCTATTTCTTGCCGCTATTGCAAAAGTGCGGATCATTATATATCTTCTTGTCCCAAGCGTCAAAGCAAGAGAGAAGGAAAGCTGCAAGTCCCTAGCAACACTTCTCGTGGTCAAGGTATTTCTCATTCAATCCTTGATGACATTTGCTTTTTGATTATCTTGTTCATGTTCTTTTTGATATGGGTTCCATCTCATTATTTTTATATCAAAAGAACTTGTCGATTCTTTTTCTTTGAATATTTTGGGCTCGATGACTTCTTTGAGGATTGTGAATCCGGATGGTAGATCCGCAACACTCAATTTGCTTTTTATTGATGTCGAAATTAATTTATGAGACTTTTCTTTCCAAGCCGATATTCTTACTTAGGCTTCGGAATTGATTTTTTGAAAGGATCGGCTTAATCATTGTGAAGCCCATATCCTATTTTTCGAGTGGACTATTCATCTTCGACATTTTCAATCTTTTAAGCAGATTTCTATTTTTCCTTTATGATTTTGATTCCAACTTGATGGCATCATTTTATTCCTTAAGCCCACTTATAAGGAAAGTGTTATTTCTCTCATTCATGTAGTTTGAGAAATTTTCCATTATTTTTGAGTTTGTCTTAGGATTATCACCTAAGAAATCTTTTGTGTGGTGTTAAGGTCTTTTCAGTTTGACTTTACCACCGGTTTTCGTTTGCTACGAGTTGCGGAAATTAGCATTCCACTTACCGCATTCCGCACTCGTTATGATTCTTATGAATGACTTATTATGTCATTCAAATTGTCCAGCTTATTTCATCCATTTTATAAATCGAATATTCTATGAATATTTCGATGAGACTATTCTTGTATTTACTGATTTTGGATGAAAATAGTAATTTAAAATTTTGCAAATCTTTTTCATAAGATTTATTTATAAGTAAAACTGGATTTTGTTCTTGAAACGAACAAAGAATATTCTTAAAACTTTTTGAGAGATTTATTTATCCTATAAAATATGATTTTGTGATTGTATTGCCCGTTGAGTGCTTTAAGAATTTTGGTCGATGCGCTTGATCAACGTTATCGATAGGAATTTCCTAAACGCTTTGATGTGACAATCAGACACAGTATATTAACGTGAAAATGTAAATTTTTGTAGAAAGATTATTACATAAAAATAAAAATGTAATTTTGAAAGTTTTAACTTTTCAGGAAAGAAGATTATTTAAAAGAAATTCTTTCTTTTCGATACTTTTGTTCTTGTGATTCCTGGAGGAGGACCAAGACTTTGCTATTTGTACCGATACTAGTCGTATTAGTTTGGATGTCGTTCTCTTGCATAGGAGAACGTGCTATCTCTTGTGCTTCTAAACCATTAAAGCCGATCGAGACTAGGTATGCCACTCGTGATCTAGTGCTCGCGGCTATTGTTTTTACTTTTGGAATTTGGCATCATCATATTTGGATGAGAAATTTGTTCTCTACCTCGATCATAAATCTTTGGAATATTTATTTCCTCATAGGGAACTTCATGTTAACTCGAGTTCCTAGCATCTTATGATCTTGATATTCTTTTTATTCCGGAAGGGAAATCGTGTTGCCAATGCGCTTTGTCGTATGCAACAAGTGGTTGATTCTTTGATGATGTCTGAATGGAATTATCTTTTTATTAATTTCATCGGACTTTTTGATATACTTCGTTTTATTGAGCTTTATCTCATTCCTTTTATGGACTAGTGTCCGATGTTCTTTTATGATGTTCGGTTCATCGGATGTACTTTTATTATACTACATCGATGTTCCGTCTTATCTGGATCAATGGGTGTACCATTATTATACTACATTGTTGTTCCGGTTTATCGGTTCATTGGGCGTACCGTTTTTGTACTACGTCGTTGTTCCAAATTAATCGAGTTCCTCGTTTCTCGGGCGTACTGTTATTATACTACGTCATTGCACCAGCTCAATTTTCTGCTATTCTTGATGTTTTCCACGTCTTTTAACTATGGAAATGCTTTTATGTTTCCGGTTTTTATTCTTGAGCTCGGTGTTATTGAGGGGATTGAAGTTTCACCAAATTTGACTTTTGAGCAACATTCTATTCGCATCATTGCTTCGAAGGTTGAGTGCCTTCGATATAAAGATATTCTTTTTGATAAAATTTCAATGGTTCTCAAATCCTAAGGATTGCTCTTGTGAAATCTTGAGAATTCATCGAACGAAAACTTTCGGATTTACTCCTTCGTGCTCTTTATGGTGAACTTCTTGATTCAAATTTTCTTCTGTGTTGATATGCTTCCACGGTTGTTACTATATATTTCCTTCTTAATTATTGCGAGGACGCAATTTCTTTAAGGAGGGGAGTCTGTAACAACCCGCATATTTATCAATTGTATATTTAAATATTTTATTTAAATATTTTATCGTTCGTCGAATTTTGGTCCGAAAAACTACTTTTTGCAAACAGTCGAATTGGGATTTGAGACCACCCCCATTGAGTTCAAAATGACGTTTGCGACCTTTTTGAGTATAAGCTTCGATATGTTTGGAGAAAGTTGATTTTTGCCACTTTTTCACTTAGGGCTTTGGTTTGGGCTGAGCCCATTAACCCCACTTATGTATTCAGTCCCAACCCTCTCCTCTTCATTTACTTCTTTTCTATTTTCCTAATACTCAAGCTTTCATAATAATGGAGGAGTGGAAGAGGAAACTAAAATTCCAAGTCCTAGACTTCATTAGCAAATCCATCTTCTAGCTCCAAACTCTAGAGAACCCATTGGTAAGCATCTCCTTCTTCTTCTCCAACTCATTCTCTCTTTGATTTCAGAAATTCCTAAACCTAATTTAGGAAATGTTTCTCTTTTAAGCTTAGATTCAAGCTTGTTGAGTTGGAATTAAAGAGTGCTTGTTCTTGCCATTACTTCATAGCATCTTCTTCATTCGTTTGGGTTCAAAGGTGAGATTTTTAATCTCACATCTAAGTCTATGAATTACCTTCGATTGTTAGGTATGAATTCCTAACACTTATTCATGTGCATTTGATTTTGATTTTGATTGCTTTTGTGAATATTCCAATTTTTAGTGTTTTGCGTTCAATTCTTTAAAAATCATAACTTTGATGTTTGAACATGATTTTGGTGATGCATCGAGGAGCATATAGGGCCGGGTATTCGATTGGCATAAACCCTTAGCGTCGTTGCTCGTGCGATTGCAATTTGATCGAGAGTTGCACCTCTTTTGAAATAGGGTAGGAAGTGCAAGCTTACAGGTTCGGTCGACCGAGCCCCCTGGACCGGTCGACCGACCTGTAGTCCAGGCACTTCCTGCCTCTGTTTTGAAGTGCTGGTTATAGGCTTCGGCCGACCGAGCCCCTGGGCCGGTCGACCGACCTGGTGCCCCGAGCACTTCCAACCTCTGGTTCGGTCGACCGACTCAGGGAGTCCGGTCGACCGACCTGCTACTATTTGCCAGATTAGCCTATATTGCTAATTCGTTTGAATTTCCAACTTTAATCGATTCGTGTTGTCTCCCTTTTGTTGTTGTCATTTATTATCGACTTTGATGACCTTTTCTTTGGGAATTTTAGATATATCCACTTTGATGGATTTGATATCGATTTCTTTGGATTTTATTCACGTTTTCGAATGTGAATCTTAGTGATTGATTGTTCCTACAATCTTCTTCGTGATTTGTCACTTTAAAAATATAAAGGTTTTCTATACTAGTAGTAAATATCAAAACTCTTTCTTCAAATGATTTCAACACTATTTTAGTACAAAGCTCGTTTCTTAAACCGTTTTCCAATCTATTAGTATATACAAACCTTTACCTCACTCGTATGAGAAATATAATTAAACGACTTAGTAAAACAAGTGGTACGAGACGCTTGCGTTTACTTCGTCGGTTAATTCTTGGACTTGTTCGATTGAATCTCTTGTGACAATTTTCTAGTGGAGATCTACAATTTGTTCGTAAATATTTAAGTTAAGCTAGTGGTTATGGGACATGAAGCTAAGCTCATATATTTACTAGCTTACTGTAATCGACACTTCTCTTTGATCATGACGATCATTTTATGGTTTAGACTAGCATTGTGCGATGTCTCTTTGTCCACGTGGGGGACTGTACGTCGTTTTTACTGAGCTTCGGCTCACCAGGAGGAGCTTCGGCTCAAAGTCCGCAATGGGGGACTATACCCTGTCACGAGGAGCTTCGGCTCACCAGGAGGAGCTTCGGCTCAATGTCCGCAACGGGGGACTATACCCTGTCACGAGGAGCTTCGGCTCACCAGGAGGAGCTTCGGCTCAAAGTCCGCAATGTGGGACTATACCCTGTCACGAGGAGCTTCGTCTCACCAGGAGGAGCTTCGGCTCAATGTCCGCAATGGGGGACTATACCCTATCATGGGGAACTTCGGTTCACCAGGAGGAGCTTCGGCTCAAAGTCCGCAATGGGGGACTATACCCTGTCAGGAGGAGCTTCGGCTCACCAGGAGGTGCTTCGGCTCAAAGTCCGCAATGGGGGACTATACCCTGTCAGGAGGAGTTTATTTTTCTGGGATTGGCCATCCTTTTTTATTGTGATTTCTGGATTTCATGTGTTGATTTCTGGAATTTATGTTTCACCAACTTTTACGATGGGCATTGATATATAAATGTCATTTATTTTGGCTTGGTGAATGAAATTAGGAGTATGACATTCCTTTTTATCTTGAGTAGATTATTGTGATATTGATTAATCTCTTGTTGATTTTCAATTACTTATTTATCACAGCTTGGCATTGTGATTATTATATGTTTATATCATATCTCTTATTATATATCACTTCATCTGATATTTATAGCTAGACTGATCCGTTTATTATTTTCTTCTTAAATAATACTCAGGTCAGACTGAGATTTCACAGGTGCTTCTGCTTGACTCCTTATCGGACCATCATCTGACTTTTGGCCAACTACTTAGATTAGTAGTTTTTGTTGTATACATTTGAGATACGAACTCTATGATGTATACTTATTCTTTTGTCTAGCACTTGTATCTATTCTTTTTGATATTGTGGATCTTGATTGACCACTACCCTGATGTACACTTTCATGTGTTATATTCATATCTATTTCCGCCTTTGTGATATGAATTACCTGTGACTGATCTATGTTATGTTTACTTCTATATTTGTTTCCGAAGATATTATAGCCACTGTGTAGTAGCTTTGAGTTTGTGTCGGCATGTCGGATTTCCACTTGAAAAGAATTGCATGCTATACTATCTGACATATCGATGCTCGCACAAAGCAATTACGCGGATGGTCGCTCGTCAACAGCCTTATTCTCCGTGCTAGTTGACAGCATTCACCGTAATGTTCTTGGCTAGCGTGGGTATAGAGGTGGGGCGTCACAATATGTGATGTGGTTTTATGAGATAGCTTTATTTTGAAAGGTTTTTGTAACATTAAAAGTACATATGATTTGTGCTTCCCATGCCGGTTTACCATACTGACCGGGCGTTATTTTTTATAATGTTTGGGTCATCCCGAGAATATTTTCAAATTTAGTTATACATGCTTTGAAGCTTCAAGAGATGAGCTGGATGTCTCTAAGATGTACTCATGTTTATTTCCATTATATTTTTATGTTTGTATTTGTCAACAATTGTAAGGACATGCCGTTATAACTGCCCAGGTCGATGATAGGTTAGTTACTCTAATTTTTATATGTATATCACATTTTTCTTTTGTAAAGATCGATTGTATAATATATATTATACGTCTCGATATGAGATTATATTCTGCCTTTTCCATCTTTCACTCTAACAAACTATCTTTCCGACACTTATGTATATACGTTGTTATATTCATATTGTGGTGTTGGTTTTTATATTGCCATGGAAAGCAAATGACATGTGAATAATGGTTATGGACTTATGTACATGTAAAAAACCAAAAGCTTGGAAGCTTGGTTATAATAAATGTAACTTATAACGAAAATATTAGCCAGTTTTGACTTAGAAAGTATATATAAGCTTTACATATTCATACGGTTTGAGATCCCTCGGGAACACTCATTCCAGTAAAACGTCTCTAGCTTTAAGTTGAAAATCACTATGAACTAGCATAAGCATTGGAGTGGAAGATGATGGAAATTGAAGATGAAGTTCTTTGAAGTACAAGAGCTACTTGCAACTAATTCTAAGGGTAATTCCAAAATGGATGTAGTAAAGATCTGCCTTTCTAATACCTAAAGACGACACTTAGTACATCCTTCGTATTCGTGTGCTGATCATTTAAGTGTCCGAAGGAAAGGTCATTTGGGGTGAAGAAAGAATAAAATCTCACATCATGACGGGAACTATATAATATACACAAAATCTTTACAAAAAGAAATCATCTTTATTTATACACAACATCAGAGTGCACTATCATATTATCAGCCTAGACAGTTATAACATCCTATTCTTACAAATGCTAATTAACACAAATAGAAAAGAAATCAGCGAAAAAGCAAAAGACACGTGACTACGTCTAGGATGCATCCTGCTCATCTCCTGAAAACTCCAAAGCATTCAGCTAAATCTGGAAAATATGCTTGGGCTGACTCGAGCATTATAAGAAAATAATGTCAGGATCAGTCCGATAAACTAGCGTGAGAAAGCTCAATCAAATCATATTGATTTCTAAATTTGAAAACTCTTTTTAAAATAAAAGGTATCTCGTAAGACCACAACACACATAAACACGGACGGGTTTTTACCTTATGATAACCAAACCATTTTTATTTTAAAAATCCAACGATATTATAATAACGTCTATGGTCTAAAATAAATATTTAATCATAATCAAAATGGTTACATTAACTACATTCTAGTATACGAGGTTCTGCAATCAAATTCGTAAGGCTCGTATAAGGAAATGGATTCCAACATGGCAAGGTAAGAGACTACCTTCCGAATGTACACCTCTAGAAAAATGTACCTGAAGTGGCAACCCATTGCACCTCTACTACATAGAGATACTTGTCCCTTTAACCTAACAGGCCAGATTATGTCATCCCTCAACACTGAGGCTGCCTTAATTTATCTGTCGATGCCTACAAGCAGACCAACTCGAGGAAACCGACCTAGATAGAGGGATGGTGCTCCTAAACCCATATAGCTCTACTATATTCTTATTTTAGCCATTTCTAGGTGGTGAGGCTTGTGAGGTCAAGCTTTACCCTTTCCTCTTGGAAATTCCACTCGGAATGCTAACACTGCCCTCCAAACATCAATGCAATGCTAGGATTCATCCATACAAGTTGTTAAGGATAAGAACAAACTGAAGGTACTACTTCTACTATATCCATTTTGGAATCACCCTCAGAATTAGTAACAAGTAGCCTTTGCTCTTCAGTTGCTTGATTCCATCATCTCGAACCTCTACCAAAACGTAGAACGTGTATACGGTTTTGAAGTGGTTACAACATAGAGTCATTTTATACAAGTACACTCTTCCCGCTTATTGATCGCCCCAAAACCAAATCGATAGTTCCGGTTAACTCAACTTCGGTTCTTTAAAAATAATCAGACAATCCATAGGAACGAGAATCACCTCCTAACTGTTTAAGTGGACGAATCTCCTTATCATTTATTCTAGGAGAGTAGAATGAGATATACACGCACAGTACAGCAGCATCGAAAATGACAATGCCATGTAACTCACGTATGTCTCCTAGATATTTCTAAAGATATATCCTTCGGTGTTAAGCATGGAATATTTCCATACCACCAAAATTAAGAAGGATTACAAATTTAGGCTAAGATTTGATAATCGATTGTTTAACTATCAAATAAATAAACATTCAAAATTGATATTACACTTCCTATGGAAATCACTAAGCCTCTAAAATTATATTTCATTAATTTAAAATCACCTTGAAAATATTCATATACTTATCTCACCAATATAACTGTATTCACAAAACCATTCACTTTCAAACTTGGATAACTTTTCCATATACTTATACAATGATATAAGTATATTCATATAACATTAAGAAAGACTTCTTATTTAAAAATCATATTAAAATTGTCAAACCCAAAATGTCATAAAACAGAGATATTAATAACCCGAAATACTATTCTTTTTCATAATCTCTTTATTTATAAATATTTCCTTTATAGTTTTATAGATTTATTTATAAAACTTCTTTATAAATCGCCAGTCTATTTATAAAACATTTTTATAAATATCCAAATCGTTTATAAGACTCTTTCATAAATTTCAAAATCTCTTTTCAATTTATAAAACTCATTTTACAAACTTTCCTTATTTAAAATAAAACTTCTTTAATAAACTTTAATCAATGGAGTTTCTTTGATAAAATCAATTATTTAAAACACCTTGAAATAAAGAAGTTATTATTTAAACCTTCTTTATTTAATTATCTTTAAACTACATTAGCAAAATAATGATTTGAAGCAATCACAAAAAAAGTATTAAATTACTTCAAATGGCTTGCTTAATAATTCTTTAAATATCTTATTTAAAATGGTAATAAACTTTAAACCAATTTTAAAGGGATAAAATTTAAATATTCGACTTCACAAATTCAGAAGGGTGCTTAAGACCATAATGGTTCTCGTTTAGTCAGGTTTAACTTTCCAAGTTATAATATGGATATTTAAATAATACGCAGATATATAAAAGAGATCAAAAGATAATAACCCAAATGTCCAAGTTACTGAAATTAGCAGAACTGGGTTTTTATTCCGCTTAAATAGATTTCAACATAATCTACTTAGTGAATACGGCAAAATTGTGATTTATTCTACTAATAGATGTCAACTACAATTTAATTAGCAAAACGGTGTTTTATTCTGCTAAATATATGTCGTTGGGTCTCATATTCGTTTGAGATTACTTAAAGGTAATCGATAAAGAAATCCCTTGGATTTAAAACATCGTTTAAAAAAGAGTTACTTTAAAACAAAACCGATTTTCAAAAATAAAACAATTTAAACCTTAAAACTATTATTCAATAATTAAATAACATTTAACCCTTTATCTTAATAAAAAATTAAACTTTTAATTGGTAATTAAACAATAATTGACTTTTAAATAAATTGTAGCGACGGGGCAGTTTTTGTGACCCCCACCTCTATACCCACGCTAGACAAGAACATTACGGTGAATGCTGTCGACTAGCACGGAGAATAAGGCTGTTGAGGAGCGACCATCCATGTAATTTCTTTGCGCGAGCACCGATATGTCAGATAATATAACACGCATTCTGTTTCAAGAGGAAATCCGACATACCGACACAAGCTCAAAGCTACTACACGGTGGCTATATAAATCCTTCGGAAAACAAATATAGAAATAAGCATAACACAAATCAGTCACAGACAATTCATATCACAAAGGCGGAATAAGATATGAATATTACACTAGAAAGTGTACATCAGAGTAGTGGTCTAAAAAGATCCACAATATCACAAAAGAATAGTTACACGAACTACACAAAAGAATAAGTATACATTAAGGAGTCTATATCTCAAATGTATACAACAAAATAACTACTAATCTAAGTAGTTAACCCAAAAGTCAAGGAGTTAATCCCGGATGAGAAGTCAAGCAGAAGCACCTGTAACATCTCGATCTGACCCGAGTATTATTTAATAAGAAAATAATAAACGGATCAGTCTAACTATAAATATCAGATGAAACGATATAGAATAAGAGATATGACCAAACACATAATAATCACAATGCCAAGCTGTGATATATATATACACTAGTTGATAATCATCAAGAGATTAATCAATGTCACCAAATCTACACAAGAATCAAAGAAACGTCATACTCCTTATTTCGTTCACCATATCATAAATATTGACGATAATATCAATGTCAATCACAAAAGTCAACGACACACAAATTCCAGAAGACTACACAAGAAATCCATAAATCACAAAAGTCAATGACACACAAATTCACCAATGCACAAAATATTGATAAAACTTATCAATGGAAATCACGAAAATTGGTGAAACATAAATTCTAGGAATCTACACAAGAAATCCAGAAATCACAAAGGGGGGAGGCCTATCACAAACGGGAGCATAAAGCCCACCAACACGTGTATCACAAACGGAACGCTAATTCCATGGTCGCTAGCCATCACAAATTGAGCCGAAGCTCCACAAACGGCCCGAAGACCATGGGTTGCTACCCCATCACAAATTGAGTCGAAACTCCACAAAACGGGGTTTAGTCTCCCTCGCAGACAAAGAGACATCGCACATTGCTAGTCTAAATCACAAAGATGATCGTCATGATCAGCGAGAAGTGTCGATTACACTAAGCTAGTAAATATATGAGTTTAGCTTCATGTCCCATAACCACTTGCTTAACTTAAATATTTACGAACAAACTGTAAATCTCCACTAGAAAATTGTCACAAGAGGTTCAATCGAACAAGTCCAAGAATTAATCGACAAAGTAAACGCAAGCGTTTCATACCACTTGTTTTACTAAGCCGTTTAATTAGATTTCTCATACGAGTGAGGTAAAGGTTTGTATATACTCATAAATCGGAAAACGGTTTTATAAACGAATTTGGTATTAAAATAGTATTGAAATCGTTTGAGGAAAGAGTTTTGATATTTACTACTAGTATAGAAAACCTTTATATTTTTAAAGTGACAAATCACGAAGAAGATTGTAAGAACATTCAATCACAAAAATTCACATACGAAGACGTGAATAAAATCCAACGAAATCGATAAAGGATCCATCGAAATGGATATTCAAAAATCCCTAAAAAGAGTCATCAAAGTCATAATAGATGATAACAACAAATAGGATTATCACGAATCGATTTAAATTGGAATTTCAATCCAAAAAGGCAAATTGGACTCAAACAGCAGGTTCAGTCGACTGAACAGAGATTTTCAGTCGACTGACCCTGTTCATGGAAATTTTCCAGGTTCAGGAAACTTTCTGTTTCCAGTTTCAGTCGACTGTGCAGAGTTTTTCAGTCGACTGAATCATGCCTGGAAACTCTCGGGTTTCAGGTTCAGTCGACTGAACAGGGTTTTCAGTCGACTAAATCATGCCTGGGCTGTTTTTCAGCCTTATTCAAATGAAGAGCAAACTCTTCCAAATTGCAACCGGACGAACATTGGCTCTAAGGGTTTATGCCAATCGGCAACCCGGCCCTATATGCTCCTCGATGCATCACCATAAGTATGATCAAACATCCATAAAAGGATTTCACACAAATTTGACTTAAAAACCCAAAAATTGGAGTATTCACAAAACCAATCCAAAACAAGAGCAAATGCACATGAAAAAGTGTTAGGAATTCATACCCAACAACTAAAGATAATTATAGTCATAGATGTGAGATAAAAATCTCACCTTTTCACAAAATCGAACAAGAAGAAGCTTGAAAGCAAATGGAGAATCAACCTCTCTTCAACACAACCCAATTGAGCTTGAATCTAAGCTCAAAAACAAGAACATTCCCAAAATTAGGTTTAAGAATTTCTGAAATTGGTAAGAGAATAAGTTGGAGAAGAAGAAGAGAAGCTTACCAATGGGTTCTTCTTGAGTTTGGAGCTAGGAATTTGATTTGCAAGAGAAACTAGGGTTTTGGAGTTTTAATTTCCAATCTCCTCCACCATTAATGTTATAAAACTGAAAAGAGAAGAGAATAAGGGTGAGTGGGGGAGAGTGGCTCAGATTTGAGCATAAGTTAACATAGAGCTGAGCCCAAAAACCAAACCCAAAGTAAAAAAAGTAGCAGAAATCAACTTTCTCCAAACATATCGAAGCTTATACTCAAAAAGGTCGCAAACGGCATTTTAAACTCAATGGGAGTGGTCCCGAGACCTAATTCGACCGTATGCAAAAAGTAGCTTTTCGGACAAAAATCCGACTAACGATAAAATATTTAAATATAAAATCGATAAATATGCGGGTTGTTACAGACTCCCCTCCTTAAAGAAATTGCGTCCTCGCAATATTACAAGAAGAAGATATATAGTAACAACCATAAAAGCATATTCAACACAAAAGAAGTTTGAAATAGGAAGTTCACCTCAAAGAGCACGAGAAAGTAAGTCCGGATGTGTACGCTCGATGTACTCTCTAGACTCCCAAGAACAATCCTTAGGATTTGAAGACCATTGAACTTTAACAAGCGGAACATCTTTATTTCGAAGTCGTTTGACTTCCGAAGCAATAATACGAATAGGATGTTGCTCATAAGTTAAATTAGGCGAAACTTCAATCTCTTCCACAACACCGGGCTCAAGAATAGAATCGGAATCTCGAAGACATTTACGAAGTTGAGAAACGTGAAACACGTCATGCATGGAAGAAAACTGAGCCGGTAATAAAAGGAGATAAGCCATGGAACCAATACGTTCGGTGATAGGAAATGGCCCAATATATCGAGGCGCAAGTTTTCCCGATCGACTGAAACGTACAACACCTTTCATTGGTGAAACACAAATGAACACAAGATCTCCCACAGAAAATTCTAACTTCCTTCTCCGGTTATCGCATAGGATTTTTGTCTATTCTGGGCTTCTTTCATCCTATGACGAATAAGATCAATCTTTTCTGTCGAATCCCGAATAAAATCTGGACCTAAAACCAGCTTCTCACCGGCCTCAAGCCAACAAGAAGGAGATCGGCATGGCCTTCCATAGAGTGCCTCAAAAGGTGCCATACCAATACTAGATTGGAAGCTATTATTATAGGAAAATTCAACAAGTGAAATATGATCTTCCCAACTTCCACCAAAATCAAGAACACAAGCACGAAGAAGATCTTCAAGAGTTTGATTCACACGCTCGGTTTG
Source organism: Allium cepa (assembly GCA_030765085.1). NCBI lineage: Eukaryota > Viridiplantae > Streptophyta > Magnoliopsida > Asparagales > Amaryllidaceae > Allium > Allium cepa. The sequence continues at coordinate 1,026,695,166 of CM060937.1, read as the reverse complement.
TCCATCGGACTGGGGATGATAAGCGGTGCTAAAATTAAGCTTCGTTCCCAAAGCTTTTTGAAGACTCTTCCAAAACCCACTAGTAAACAATGGATCACGATCACTAACAATAGAAGTAGGAACACCATGCAATTTAACAATTTCTTTGATAAATATCTTGGCCAAAAGAGGAACAGTTCGGTTAGACCGAACGGGAATAAAATGGGCGGATTTAGTAAGTCTATCAACAATTACCCATAAGCTATCATAACCCGATCGAGAACGGGGAAGGCCATCTATAAAATCCATGGAAATTTGATCCCACTTCCAAACTGGAATTTCTAAAGGTTGCAATAACCCTCCGGGCCTTTGATGTTCGGCCTTAACGAGTTGGCAAGTCATGCAACGTTTAACGGAGTTAGCGATGTCAAGTTTCATTCCCTCCTAATAATAAAGTCGCTTCATATCCGCGTACATTTTATTACTACCGGGATGAACGGTAAATTTAGAGTGATGAGAATCTTCTAAAATATCTTTACGAAGATCCCTAACATTTGGCACGATAAGTCTACCAAATTTCCGAATGCCGCCACGAGAATCGATATTAAAGTCTTTCAAACCTTCAATATCAATTTTATCCTTAATATTTTGGCCAAGAAGAACCAATTCAGTATCTAGCCTTTGAGCTTCAAGAATGCGGTCTAAAAGAGATGGACGAGCCTCAAGGCTACATAAAACAAATGATGAGCATAAATCGGAAACACGGTCTCGAATTTCGCATGTGGATAAAATCTCGAGATCGTTCCATTCGGATATCATCATAGAAACAACAGCTTGTTGTCTACGGCTAAGAGCATCGGCGACAAGATTACCCTTACCGGGAGTATAAAGAATATCAAGATCATATGGTGCAAGAAATTCGAGCCAACGCTGTTGACGCAAATTAAGTTCCTTTTGAGAGAATAAATATTTCAAAGACTTATGATCTGTGTAAAGAACAAATTTCTCTCCTAAGAGATAATGACGCCAAATCCGAAGAGCAAAAACAATACCCGCGAGCTCTAAATCATGAGTGGCATATCTAGTCTCAGCAGGCTTTAATTGCCTAGAAGCATAAGCAATAACGCGTTCCTTTTGCATAAGAACGGCACCCAAACCAATGCGACTAGCATCGGTATAAACAACGAAATCTTGATTCCCATCGGGAATAACAAGAATAGGAGCATCAGAAAGAAGTTCTTTTAATTTCTGAAAAGAAGCTTCACATTTGTCCGACCAAATGTATTTAACACCTTTCTTCGTCAAGCTAGTGAGAGGCACGGCAACTCTAGAAAAGTCTTTAATAAAACGACGGTAATAGCCCGCCAATCCAAGAAAACTACGAATCTCTGTCACACTCTCCGGTCTCTTCCAATCTTGAATCGCTTCAATCTTTGAAGGATCCACGGAAATTCCGGATTCAGAAATAATGTGACCGAGAAACTTCACACGAGATTGCCAAAAGTGGCACTTAAATTTTTTTGCCTTTAATTGATTACTCCTAAGAGTTTCCAACACAATCCGAAGATGTTTTTCATGCTCCTCCTCGGTTTTAGAATACACAAGAATATCATCAATAAAGATGAGAACAAATCGATCAAGAAAATCTTTGAAGACTCGATTCATAAGGTCAACGAAATAAGCAGGGGCATTCGTTAACCCAAATGGCATCTCAAGCCATTCATAAGATCCATAACAAGTACGGAACGAGGTCAATGGAATGCTATCTTTTGCAATACGAAGCTGATGAAAACCGATAGCCAAGTCCAATTGTGAAAAGATTCTAGCACCACTAAGTTGATCGAATAGATCATCAATCCGAGGTAAAGGATATTTATTTTTGACGTTAAGATCATTAAGCTTGCGGTAGTCAACGCAAAGCCTAAGTGTACCATCGGATTTCTTCACAAAAATAGCTGAAGCTCCCCAAGGCGAGGAACTAGAGCGAATAAATTGCTTCATTTCCAATTCAGATAATTGTTTACGCATCTCCTCATTTTCTTTATTGGACATACGGTACGGAGGACGAGTGATAGGTTGAGCTCCCGGAATAAGATTAATTCTGAACTCAATTGCTCGCTTAGGTGGTAATCCTAAAACGGGCTCGAATATGTCGGAAAATTCACAAACGACGTGAATAAGAGAAATAATATCACCCTCATCATCATCATCGTCATCACGAGGATTTAAAGAATATAAAGATGCAACCAAAGAAGAATCTGAATCTTTAAGAATAACAGAAACCTGATTAACAGATTGAGGATGTCGAAGATGAATAGTCCGCTCAGGACATAGGATATGAGCTTCATAATGGTTAAGCCAATCCATTCCCAAAATCATTCCAAAGCCTAAATAACGCATGACATGCAAATCGGCTCGGAAAGATAAATCACACAAAATAATCTCGACATCTTTACACAATAAACTGATTGTTGCGGATCCACCAACCGGATTCGCAATTCTCAAAGAAGTCATTAAACACAAAACATCCAAAGAAAAAGTATCAACAAGTTCTTTTGATATAAAAGAATGGGACACACCCGTATCAAAAAGAACTCGAATAGGATGATCACGAAACAAAATAATTCCATCTAGAATAGAATGAGAAATACCTTGGCCACGAGATGTGTTGCCAGGGGCTTGAGCAACATTTAACTTTCCCTCCTTCCTGCCCTGAAGCTTGGGGCACGAAGATATAACATGACCGGGAACTTTGCAGTAGCGACAAGAAAGAGACTTTGGGCACTTGTTCGCATAATGGTCCTTCGAACCACAATTATAGCATTCCCCACGACCAAAGGAAGAAGTCTTTGTCACGGAGGTCGCTTGCTTCCCTTTCTTATTGGGATAAGGGCCTTTAAATTTGTTTGGCCTCTTTCTGTTGTTGAAGTTTGGTTTGGAACCCACCACTTCAACATCATTCTCTCTATCCGCCTCTTCAAGACGAAGAGCGATATCAACGAGTTGGTCGAAAGAAACTTCTAACTTTAGAAGTAATGGCTTCTTGAGACTTTTGTTTAAGCCATAAACAAATCTCTGATTCTTCTTCAGAGGGGTGTTGATGTATTCAACCCCATATTTGGAAAGCGACTCGAAGGAGGCGACGTAATCAGTCACGGAGGACTCACCTTGAACAAGGTCTATAAACCGTCGAGCCAATGTCACTTTTTCAGCTTCCGGTACGAATTTCAACTCGAAGCGTTCTCGGAATTTCTCCCAAGTGAGATCCGCTTCATTTGTTTCAGAAATAAGAAGCTCGTACCAGTCCAATGCTCTTTCTCGGAGCATACTAGAGGCCACCTGAACTCGGTGAAGGTCAATAAGATTCATGCGCGAAAAGATGCGATCGCATGTTCTTAGCCAAGCCTGTACTTCAATAACAGTTTCGGAACCTTTGAATGGCTCCCCACCCAAATTAGTGTAATCGCTACACAAGCGTGCAAATCCCGACTTTGGGTGAGTAGGTTCCGGGTTAGCTCCAGCTGCTTGAGCATTTGTTACCAAATCAAGAAGCTGTTGAGCAGTCATAAAAACTCCATCCTGGGGCGGAGTGCTAGATGGCACGGCTCTGGGGCGGCCAGGTCTAGACATTTCTCTTCCTTTAGAAAGAAAGAAGAAGAAGAAAAGGTTATTCACCAAATTGAATATCAAGCAATCTTGATAGATAAAACAAGGAATCATAAAGAAAATAGGATAGAACGGTACGAAGACCCGAATAAAATCCTAAAGCACGACTCCTAAGATGAACTTAGGACAATGATCCTTGTTATAATATTCCATATTGTTCCGAAGTTTGGCTCTGATACCAAGCTGTGACGCCCCACCTCTATACCCACGCTAGACAAGAACATTACGGTGAATGCTGTCGACTAGCACAGAGAATAAGGCTGTTGAGGAGCGACCATCCATGTAATTTCTTTGCGCGAGCACCGATATGTCAGATAATATAACACGCATTCTGTTTCAAGAGGAAATCCGACATACCGACACAAACTCAAAGCTACTACACGGTGGCTATATAAATCCTTCGAAAAACAAATATAGAAATAAGCATAACACAAATTAGTCACAGACAATTCATATCACAAAGGCGGAATAAGATATGAATATTACACTAGAAAGTGTACATCAGAGTAGTGGTCTAAAAAGATCCACAATATCACAAAAGAATAGTTACACGAACTACACAAAAGAATAAGTATACATTAAGGAGTCTATATCTCAAATGTATACAACAAAATAACTACTAATCTAAGTAGTTAACCCAAAAGTCAAGGAGTTAATCCCGGATGAGAAGTCAAGCAGAAGCACCTGTAACATCTCGATCTGACCCGAGTATTATTTAATAAGAAAATAATAAACGGATCAGTCTAACTATAAATATCAGATGAAACGATATAGAATAAGAGATATGACCAAACACATAATAATCACAATGCCAAGCTGTGATATATATATATATATATATATATATATATATATAGTTGATAATCATCAAGAGATTAATCAATGTCACCAAATCTACACAAGAATCAAAGAAACGTCATACTCCTTATTTCATTCACCATACCATAAATATTGACGATAATATCAATGTCAATCACAAAAGTCAATGACACACAAATTCCAGAAGACTACACAAGAAATTCAAAAATCACAAAAGTCAATGACACACAAATTCACCAATGCACAAAATATTGATAAAACTTATCAATGGAAATCACGAAAATTGGTGAAACATAAATTCTAGGAATCTACACAAGAAATCCAGAAATCACAAAGGGGGATGCCTATCACAAACGGGAGCATAAAGCCCACCAACATGTGTATCACAAAACGAAACGCTAATTCCATGGTCGCTAACCATCACAAATTGAGCCGAAGCTCTACAAACGGCCCGAAGACCATGGGTTGCTACCCCATCACAAATTGAGTCGAAACTCCACAAAACGGGGTTTAGTCTCCCTCGCAGACAAAGAGACATCGCACATTGCTAGTCTAAATCACAAAGATGATCGTCATGATCAGCGAGAAGTGTCGATTACACTAAGCTAGTAAATATATGAGTTTAGCTTCATGTCCCATAACCACTTGCTTAACTTAAATATTTACGAACAAACTGTAAATCTCCACTAGAAAATTGTCACAAGAGGTTCAATCGAACAAGTCCAAGAATTAACCGACAAAGTAAACGCAAGCGTTTCATACCACTTGTTTTACTAAGCCGTTTAATTAGATTTCTCATACGAGTGAGGTAAAGGTTTGTATATACAAATAGATCAGAAAATGGTTTTATAAATGAATTTGGTATTAAAATAGTATTGAAATCGTTTGAGGAAAGAGTTTTGATATTTACTACTAGTATAGAAAACCTTTATATTTTTAAAGTGACAAATCACGAAGAAGATTGTAAGAACAATCAATCACAAAAATTCACATACGAAGACGTGAATAAAATCCAACGAAATCGATAAAGGATCCATCGAAATGGATATTCAAAAATCCCTAAAAAAGAGTCATCAAAGTCATAATAGATGATAACAACAAATAGGATCATCACGAATCGATTTAAATTGGAATTTCAATCCAAAAAGGCAAATTGGACTCAAACAACAGGTTCAGTCGACTAAACAGAGATTTTCAGTCGACTGACCCTGTACGTGGAAATTTTCCAGGTTCAGGAAACTTTCTGTTTCCAGTTTCAATCGACCGTGCAGAGTTTTTCAGTCGACTGAACATGCCTGGAAACTCTCGGGTTTCAGGTTCAGTCGACTGAACAGGGTTTTCAGTCGACTGAATCATGCCTGGGCTGTTTTTCAGCCTTATTCAAATGAAGAGCAAACTCTTCCAAATTGCAACCGGACGAACATTGGCTCTAAGGGTTTATGCCAATGGCAACCCGGCCCTATATGCTCCTCGATGCATCACCATAAGCATGATCAAACATCCATAAAAGGATTTCACATAAATTTGACTTAAAAACCCAAAAATTGGAGTATTCACAAAACCAATCCAAAACAAGAGCAAATGCACATGAAGAAGTGCTAGGAATTCATACCCAACAACCAAAGATAATTATAGTCATAGATGTGAGATAAAAATCTCACCTTTTCACAAAATCGAACAAGAATAAGCTTGAAAGCAAATGGAGAATCAACCTCTCTTCAACACAACCCAATTGAGCTTGAATCTAAGCTCAAAAACAAGAACATTCCCAAAATTAGGTTTAGGATTTCTGAAATTGGTAAGAGAATAAGTTGGAGAAGAAGAAGAGAAGCTTACCAATGGGTTCTTCTTGAGTTTGGAGCTAGGAATTTGATTTGCAAGAGAAACTAGGGTTTTGGAGTTTTAATTTCCAATCTCCTCCACCATTAATGTTATAAAACTGAAAAGAGAAGAGAATGAGGGTGAGTGGGGGAGAGTGGCTCAGATTTGAGCATAAGTTAACATAGGGCTGAGCCCAAAAACCAAACCCAAAGTAAAAAAAGTAGCAGAAATCAACTTTCTCCAAACATATCGAAGCTTATACTCAAAAAGGTCGCAAACGGCATTTTAAACTCAATGGGAGTGGTCCCGAGCCCTAATTCGACCGTATGCAAAAAGTAGCTTTTCGGACAAAAATCCGACTAACGATAAAATATTTAAATAAAATATTTAAATATAAAATCGATAAATATGCGGGTTGTTACAGTTTTTGACCCCTAGAATTGACACTAATACGTTCACTGTATAGAGTGCTGAGCAATCGAGTGCCTGAAATACCAGGTTATTAGTGTTTAAGAAGAAAAGAGACAGAAGAAGCAAAGAAATAACAGTATAGAATCTCACATTGCAGTGGAAAAAAATATAACATACAATAACAGCATTTTATATAGAGGAGAACAGTAACTGTTAATATACATACAAGGGATCGGAGTACAATCATCAACAAATAAATCTAGACAGTTATAATAACTTGTCCTTAAATTCTGAATATACAACCCATAAAACACAACATAATATAATCAATACGTGCAATACGTCCCTGCCATCCAGCTCGTCTCCTGAGCTCCAAAAGCATCTTAACCTGAAAACTGTAATACTCAGTCTAACCCGAGCATTAAAATAAAGTAACACCCGAGTCAGGATGGAAAGTAGCATGAGTAAAAACGCTTAAATTTGAAGTACTTAAGTTACAAAGACTTTTGAAAATCCAAGGTAACTCGTTCTAAAACAACGAGTTTTTATATTATTATAACCAAAACACTTTTTCAGAAATCTATCGATATTTTAACAATGTCTAAGTACAATTACTTGTTTAAAATGGTCAATTTTTTAAATTTATCCAATTCCTGCATACAGGACTTTATAATCAAAACCGTAAAGGTTCGTAACGATTATTAAATCAAAATCGGATCTCTGCCAACACAAGGTCGGGTTACCTCTGTAACTAGGTAACTATCACGAGTATGCCACCCCCCAGTCTAGACCGACCTTTACCGAGGCGCTTCAACAGCCAACAACCAAATAAGTAAATAATCTAGGCTGCATACAAAAATACCACTTTTTTTAATCACATAAGTTAAATATTTGGGCTCCATACTAGATACCACTTTTTATCCAGAAGGAAATACACATATCCTGAGGGGCGCGACCCTTATAACCTTGCTGCATCTTTTCCTGTTTAAACCATTTCCGGGGTGTGAGGTTTGACGAAGTCTCATCCACAACGCTATGCTTTTCACAAAAGCCATGCTTTGATCAACCAATGATCAACACCTAGCATGCCACATTACCAATTTAGAAGTGTATCACTAGTAAATAACAACTACATAACCTCTGAGCTCGTACGACTCAGAGAAGGGTGTTAAGCTAAGAGAATAAATTCTCCACCACCAACAGAAATGTGTTTGATACTTTATATCTCAAAGTGTAATGTCAGATATACATCCATACAAGTACATTCTAGGCCTAAATGGAACTGAAGGCACTTCCTCCAATTAAGGAAAGAAGCCCTTGCAAATCCAGATATCCTTTAATCACGTCCGGACTCCCCATCACATAGGGTAATATAAATCTCTATACCAGAGCAATTCGATGTAGAGACATTCGACAGGCAATCCTTTCATTTTTGAAAATACCCAGTCTTCAACCACGTCTTCAAATCCAATCCCATTTCGTCGTATCATTATTCGGAATGGGTTTTATGACTCAATTTCCTCTCCCGGCTAATCCGAATAATGAGCGCTTATTTTAAAAATAAGTGGTTACATTCGAATTTCAAGTAAGTCGCAACAAATTTCTACTTTGATCTTTTAAACAAAATATCCATCACTAAGATTTGATGTGCTTTTCGGATAACCATTTGAAATCCGACCCTCGGTCGCATCGAAATTCAAATGCCGTTTAAAGGCCAATATTGATAGTCGGTTATTTAACTAACAAACAACATTGACAACAACCATCAGATTTAAATAATTTTCCCAAATTATTTAATTTCAAAATATCTTCATATGATATTTTTTACCCTTCAAACCTTTGAAAACAATTTTCAAATCACTTTCCTCTCGCGGAATAAATTTTCAAATATTTTTTATTTTCACTGAAAACTAGCCAAGTTCGAATACTTCAAAATAATTTAAATCACTTATCCAAAATACATACTTGGGAATACTTAAAATAAAAACTACTTTAAACACTTTATTTAAAATATTAGTTATGAAATTTTTATACTAATATTTCATATAAAAACTTAAGCTCAAACTAATTTTGAAAAATAAAATTATTAGATAGAGTGTAATTATTTAAATAACCATCTTCCAAATCAAATACTAGTTAAATCTTTAAAATGATCATTTCTATTATTAACTTAATAAATATCAAATATTAATATTTTTTAAACAATTTGAGAAAATAATTTCTCCAAAAACATTCTTTTTAAAAACCAATTTTAGAAACTTTTAATTTATATTTAAAAGCTACTTTGAAAACATACTCGGCTTTCTAGGGAAAACACACTTTCCATTCAAAAATAGTCCACTTAAAATAATTAATAAATCCTTCTCGACTTATCTTAAATTTACGTCCCATATTCGTAAATTTCCTTTCCACAATTTCCAAAATAAATCAATATTTATTTTTAAATCAAATTACTCGTTCCTTTATAAATTTCGTCATGAATTCAAATTTCCAAATATCCACTGATATATAATTTTCAAATCGATTTCCAACATTTACTTTCGAACACCAAATAAAATTCCAAACCTGTTTCCAAAAATTTACTTTCATTTAAAAATTATTCCTTTACTTATCCAAATTTATTTCAAAACCCATTAATCCAATATTCACACCTATATTTATGATTTAAATTCCATTTAAATCAGAAAAACCAATTTCATACTTGATTTCAAAATTCTCCCTTTATTTCTCCCAAACCATTTAAAATCCATCCCAAATTCCTTCTTTTAATTTATCCAATTATCAAAAAAAAATTACACAAAATTCTCTATTTTAATTTTTTTCCAAAAATCAAATTTTTATATTTCTGTATTTTAAAAATACCAGAATATATTCGGCCAAACCATAGCCTTCGATAATTTCAATCACAAATATAATTATTCACAGATTATCAATAAATCACATCACAAAATTATGAAATAAATTCAAACATTTGAGGAATCCGGTTGGATCCCTCCAACCTGTTTCCTTGCATCCACAGATGTTAGTGCAACAAATTAAAATACCAATCCCGCTTCAAGGTGGGATATCGCGGTATAAAGGGTCATCCGCTGTTATGCAGGACGTAATAGGATCTCATCCGCTATATAATGCGCAAAATCAATCACTCCAATATATATATAATATCACCCAATAGATAAATTATCAAATTCATCCAAGCACATCCAATAATTTAAATTTAACTATTTAAATTAAACAAAGCAATTTGATTTAGCGAGAAGATCTCACCTTTGATTTTATTGTTTGCAATTCCGATCCATACCGGCTTGTTTTCTTTCAGATTTTGACCTTGTATAAACAATTTATATGATTTATTAATATTCGAAATGATCGAACAATTAATTTCTTTTCAACAAATTTAATTAACTAACAATTTGATTTTAACTACATAATTCTATTTGAACTAATTTCCTTTTACAAATTAATTTTAGTGATTAAAATAAATTTTTTAAATAAGCTAATTAACAAAACAAATCACCTTAAAAATTTATTTTAGAATGAACTAGTAAATTGAAATATGTGTATGTACATTTATTTTCTATGAAACTACATATATATACTTATATAATAATCTTTATAGCTTTAAATATCATGCTTTAAATTTATTATCATCATTATTATTTTACAAAAACAAAATTAAATTTCTTTCTAACTTATACATATATATATATATATACATATGTTTAAAACTGAACCCTTACTACAACTAAATTTCTAACATATCTATATATAATTTCAGATTTAAATTAAATTTAAAAAAATTCAAATACCTTACTGTCATCGTCGCAATGACCACCAACGTTGCTGCCACAGGACTGCCCACCTCCTCAGCCTCGTCGCGCATCCCTTGCCTCGTCGATTTGCGTGCTCGATAATGGCCTCGCGACAGCGAAACCCCAACCGACCCAATCAACTTCGCCGTCCATGCTTCACTGTGCTCGCCGACATTGCAACTTGAAATCAATCGCTGCCATCGTTACTCTGCCTACGTGTCGCTCTTGGTTCGATCGAATTTGATCGAAATTGGTTTCGATCCGACAGCAGGAAGAAGGAGGGAACATCGCAACACTCATCTTCTTGACTCCCAGTTTAGAACACAAGAAAGGAATCTCGATTAAAGTTTAAAAAGTAGCGGCCATTGATGATTTGAATGAGAACGAACAAATTTGATTTGGGTTGAAGCTGAGAAGTTTTGTTTTTCTTCGTTTGTATTATTTTTTTATTTACTTACTGGCTCGAGTTCTCTTGTATGTTTTTTTAACGAATGCGTGTAAAAGAAAAAATAACACGTGTTAAAAATTTGTCAAATGTTAGAAAGGATGAAACTTGTAGTTTGCCTTGTGAAATAGTATTATATTAAATACATACATACATATATATATATATATATATATATATATATATATTATTTTTAAATTCAAATTTAAATTTAAATCGCTACAATTACGCAACTCAAAATCTCGACTTCCTATCGATTCGTGTCGCCGGGCGTTCATAAGGTTATACCCTTACTTCGAATGCAATGAAAAAGGTTTCGAGTCCTAATTCGATCGTATGGAGAAGATAGCTTTTTAAACCCAGTTTTTATATTAAATTTTTGATATAAATTCAGTGCATGTATCTACCATACGATCATACGACAACTCCGAATGCTACAAAAATTGAAATCCGATAATAGTACAATATTACGGATCAAATGGAACTGGTTTCGTCGAATTCTGAGACTGTGTCTCAGAAGGCTATTTTTTAAATATCGATTTTAAACGATAAAATTCAAAACTAAACAAACACTTCAAATTTAAATTTTTAAAAGTTCTAATACCTCCAGTATTATCAATATAAATTTTTACAAGCCTTCAAATTATTTTTAACAGGCTTAAAACTGGAGATTCAATATTTTACCCAATTTTAAATCATTAAACCCAATAATTAAATTGCCAAATAAACAGTGATATTTGAAATTCAAGTTATTTCAAATATTTAAAATCAATTAAATATTTTGATTTCAAATGTCCAGAAATTTTGTGTCGTCACATTCTTCCCCCTTAAATAATTTCGTCCTGAAATTACTAGTTAAGAAGAATGATCCATAACTCGTTTATCATTTTCCCAATCCAAACAGTTTTAACTTTCCAAAACAATTTTTTATTAAGACATTATCATTCTTCCTAACTTCCCAAACTCAACCGTAAGTTCCGAACAATATTATTTTCTCTACAATTCAAATTTTAAATTATCAAAAAATTTCTCAAAATTTTTCTAACTCCCTAAATTTTCGAAAAATTTCACCAGCGTCTCCTTTGTGTGGCTAGCTCGGCACGACTACAAAATGCCACACGTGTCCCCAGAATTCAAAAAGAAAACAAAAGGCCAAGTGGATACACCAGAAAATCATTAAATTTCATATAGAAATTTAAATACATACCTTATTATTGAGCAATTTCATTTATCTTCGAAATTAAAAATCCCAATTTCCTTTTGCTTTTAAAACACCTGTATATCCTACTAGCAATAATGTCCAATTACAACATTCAAAATCATTTTTCACTTTTCTTTTACAAATGTTTCAATTTTATTCAAGCCCATATGATGCACTTATATCATCCATATGCAATACAAAATTCGATCGTTCACTCGATCACACAATTTCATTTTCGAACTAGTATCGTTCACACGACTTCCTAGTGCGGACCAGATTTGGTTTCTTGATCATAAACCATCATTCTCCTTACATAGCCGCAAAATATGATGGAGAATTTCCAGAATCAACCAAAAATCCATATCCATGGTTCGCCGTCGAAAATCGAGTGAAAAATCCCAGCTCGGATCGATATAACTATCTCGAAATTCTGTGCTCGAATCTGGATCAAATTGCTATGCGAATAAAGTAATATACGTACATCCCACGTATTTATTCAATTGATTATTTGCTATATCAATTCTCTTTTATTCACATTTACATTGATATCCAAAATTTTCATTTCCCGCACTTTTCCTTATTCCATTACTTAGTTATTTTCCAATACCAAATTTACTTAAGAATTTCAACATTTATTTTCTTAAGTTTAATATAAGTATTTTATATACTTCTTATATTATTTCCAATTCAAACTCAATTTCAAATTTGTTTAACTTACTAATTTATTTATTACTTCATTTGGTCCAACTTGACAAAATTTCCTCTTCACTTTGTTTGTCACAAATCAAATTCAATATTCCAATATTTAGCTTGAATTTCATTTCCTTTATTTAACATAATTCAATTATCTTCCAAGTAAATTCAAAATTTTAAATTTCTATAAGTTTCCCAACTTATTTCCATTCCATAAACATTTAAATAAGATTCCAGAGTTTAAATAATCACTTAAGTATTTCAAAGTCATTTTTGAAATCAATTATATCCAAAATCAAACTATTTCAAAATCAAACTCAATTTTGCAAATATTCCCAATTCAAAACATTCGGGTAGCAATTTCTCTCCTGGAAACTCGAAAATGAACACCGATGATGTCACGATCATCACTGAAAATATTTTTCAGCGACCGAAAAGAGTATAGTGCTTTTATCCCTTTAAAAACATTTTTTCCAAATATTTTTAAATTCCAAATCCCACCAGATTTCATATCGAATTCAAAAATATTTTCTCCAAATAATTTCACCATTATTTTCCCAAAACCTTTGAAAAATGATTTTCAAACTCAAAAGGGATTTAAATTTCCAAATCTCAAAATTTCAGATCCTTTCAATTTATTTTCTAATATTTCTTTGGAATTCTATTTCAATTTATAAATCATATTTACGATTTACATTTTCAAATCCCATTAGTTATCTGAATTTATTTCCTAATTGTTGGTTATAATTTAAATTTCTAGTTCAATTTCCATACAATAATGATAATAATTTAATATTATCACTTCCTAACAATCAAGCAACCATATATAACTATAATAATTTATGAAAAGTTATTTCTTTTATATACAAAAATAATTTGGTTAAATTATTTCATTTACCCTATTTTAAACAATATTGTGTCAAATTGTTCTATATAAGTGTTTAGAGATCCCTATCAATGACGTTAATTACTCGCATTGACCAGAATCCATATCCTATTCAACAAACCAATCAACACAATATAAAAAAAATTATATTCACTAAAAGATACGCTATCATATCTATTATTACACTCAAACTCATTCTAGAGTACTACTGACTCTATCTCTAATGAGTAATTCCCCTACCAGAGCCAAGGTACTCGCTTAACCAATTGCTCTGATACTACTCTATAACGATTAGATTTTTCGACGCCTGAAAATCGACATCAATACGTCCACTGTATCAAATACCGAAAATTGAGTGCCAAAAAACATACCCGTTAGGGTTAAAGAAAAATAAGATAGAAGAAGAAATAGAAACAATATCAGAATCTCACAATCGCAGTGGAACAATATATAATAGATAAATGAATAATCTTTAAACAAAGAACTATATCAGTTTATACATTACATCATTAGAGTATAACATCAACAAAACACAGCGCTGACAGTTATGATAACCTGCACATATGGAAATTGAATATTCGGCAAACCATACGCAGCGGATAAAACATAATATAAGTGATACGTCTCGCCATCCAGCTAGTCTCCTGATCTCCACCGCATACTTTCCTGACTTCGCTCCAAAACAACTGATAACCTGACTCTAGGTTGCCCATATGGAAAATTATGGGCACGTAGAGTTTAGAAAGGGAACAATAAACTCTAGGTTAGTCATGGGACCGGTGTGAGATCTTAAAACAGTTATTTGCACAAAAGAAAAAAAAGAAATCCATTCATGCTTTTGGAAAATGAAACTACCATAAGGCGTCCCGCCACACATAATGCAATCGCACACTTGGGGAAGATTTCTCCTTATAGCAGGCAAACATGTCTGATACACGAAAATCCTTTTGATATTATTATTAGTGCATAGTGTGGAAAATATTTCGAAAGTATAATATTAATCTTAGCCAGCATAAATACCATTATATTATGCCTACTATAGCTACCACCTAAGGTTGCAGGTTCTACAATTGCAGTCGTAAAGGGCTCATATTGTTTTGATTGGATTTCCAACAAATGGTCAAGGCTAAGGAACTTCCTTTCTTAAAAGGGTACACATCTAGAGGGACGCCTCGAGAACCTAACCGGATCTCTACCAACACAAGGCTGGGTTACCTCTGTAACTAGGTAACTAACTGTCATGAGTATGCCACCCCCCAGTCTAGACCGACCTTTACCGAGGCGCCTCAACAACCAACAACCACATAAGTAAATAATATGGGCTCCATACCAAAATACCACTTTTTTTAACCACATAAGTTAAATACCTGGGATCCATACAAGATAACACTTTTTATCCAGAAGGAAATGCATATACCTTGAGGGGCGCAACCCACATAACCTTGTTGCATCTTTTCCTGTTTCAACCATTTCCAGGGTGTCAGGTTTGACGAAGTCTCATCCATAAAGCCACGCTTTTCACAAAAGTCATGCTTCGATCAATCAATGATCAACACTTAGCATGCCACATGACCAAATTGGGAGTATATCACTAGTAAATACCAATTACATAACCTCTGAGCTCGTACGTTTCAGAGAAGGGTGTTAAGCTAAGAGAAATTCTCCGCCTCCAACAGAAATGTATTTGACAGAAACCAGCTTCATATCTCAAAGTGTAACATCAGACATACATCCATACAAGTCCATCCTTGGTCTGAATGGAACCGAAGGCACTCCCTCCAATTAAGGAAAGAAGTCCTTCCAAATCTAGATATCCTCTAATCACGTCCGGACTTCCCATTAAATAGGGTAATATAAATCTCTATACCAGAGCAACTCGGTGTAGAGACATTCGACGGGTAATCCTTTCGTTTTCGAAAATACTCGGTCTTCAACCACCGTCTTCAAATGCAATCCCATTTCGTCGTATCATTAGTCGGAATGGGTTTTATGACTCAATGTCCTCTCCTGGCTAATCCGAATAATGAGCGCTTATTTTAAAAATAAGTGGTTACATTCAGATTTCAAGTCACAAAAAATTTCCACTTTGATCTTTTAAAAAAAGATCTGTCACTAAGATTCGATGTGCTTTTCGGATAACCATTTGGAATCCGACCCCGGTAGCATCGAAATTCAAACGCCGTTTAAAGGCTAATATTGATAGTCGGTTATTTAACTATCAAACAACATTCACAACAACCATCAAATTTAAATAATTTCCCCAAATTATTTATTTTCAAAATATCTTCACAAGATATTTTTTCACCCTACAACCCTTTGAAAACAATTTTTAAATCACTTTCCTCTGGCCGAATAAATTTTCAAATATTGTTTATTTGCACTGAAAATTGCCAAGTTCGAATACTTTAAAATAATTTAAATCACTTATCCAAAATATATACTTGGGAATACTTAAAATAAAAAAAACTTTAAACACTCTATTTATAATATTAATTATGAAATTTTTATACTAATATTTTATATAAAAACTTAAGCCCAAACTAATTTTGAAACATAAAATTATTAGATAGAGTATAATTATTTAAATAACCATCTTCTAAATCAAATACTAGTTAGATCTTTAAAATAATCACTTCTATTATTAACTTAATAAATATTAAATTTAAAAAAAAATTAAAACAATTTGAGAAAATAATTTCTCCAAGAAAATTCTTTTTAAAAACCAACTTTAGAAACTTTTAATTTATATTTAAAAGCTACTCTGAAAACATACTCAGCTTTCCAGGGAAAACACACTTTCCATTCAAAAATAGTCCATTTAAAACAATTAATAAATCCTTCTCGACTTATCTTAAATTTACGTCCCAAATTCGTAAATTTCCTTTCCACACTTTTAAAAGTAAACAAAAATTTATTTTTAAATCAAATTACCCACTCCTTTATAAATTCCATCGTGAATTTAAATTTTCGAATATGCACTGATACATAATTTTCAAAATCATTCTCCAAAATTTACTTTCGAACACCAAATCGATTTCCAAAAATTTAGTTTAATTTAAAAATTATTCCTTTACTTATCCAAATTTATTTCAAAATCCATTAATTCAATTTTCACACCTATATTTATGATTTAAATTCCGTTTAAATCAGAAAAACCAATTTCATATTTGATTTCAAAATTCTCCCTTTATTTCTCCCAAACCATTTTAAATCCGTCCCAACTTCCTTCTTTTAATTTATCCAATTCTCAAAAAATTTATTTTACATAAAATTCTATATTTTAATTTCTTTCTAAAAGTCCAATTTTTATATTTCTGATATTTTAAAAATACCAGAATATATTCGGCCAAACCATAGCCTTCAATAATTTCGATCACCAATATAATCACTCACGCATTATCAATAAATCACATTACAACAATATGAAATAAATTCAAACATTTGAGAAATCCAGTTGGATCCCTCTAACCTGTTTCTCTGCATCCATAGATGTTAGCACAACAAATTAAAATACAAATCTCGCTTCAAGGCGGGATAACGTGGTATAAAGGGTCATCCGCTATTATGCGGGGAGCAATAGGGTCTCATCTGCTATATAATGCGAGAAATCAATCACTCCAACATATATATATATATATATATATATAATATCACCCAACAGATAAATTATCAAATTCGTCCATGCACATCCAATAATTTAAATTTAACTATTTATATCAAACAAAGCAATTCGACTGAGTGAGAAGATCTAACCTTTGATTTTATTGTTTGCAATTCCAATCCTAACCGGCTTGTTCCCTTTCAGATTTTGACCTTGTATAAACAATTTATATGATTTATTAATATTCGAAATGATCGAGCAATTAATTTCTTTTCAATAAATTTAATTAACTAACAATTTGATTAACTAAATAATTCTATTTGAACTAATTTCCTTTTGCAAATTATTTTTGGTGATTAAAATAAATTTTTAAATAAGCTAATTAACAAAATAAATCACCTTAAAAATTTAGTTTAGAATAAACAAGTAAATTGAAATATGTATATATAAATTTATTTTCTATGAAACTACATATATATACTTATATAATAATTTTTATAGATTTAAACCTTATGCTTTAAAATATCATTTATTAATACCATTATTATTATTATTATTATTCTGCAAATAATAAAATAAAATTTCTTTCTAACTTATACATAAATACATAAATACATATATATATATGTTTAAAACAGAACCCTTACTACAACTAAATTTCTAACATATCTATATATAATTTCATATTTAAATTAAATTTTAAAAAACTCAAATACATTATTGTCATCATCGTAATGGACACGAACTTTGCTGCGACAGGACTGCCCACCTCCTTAGCCTCGTCGCGCCTCCCTTGCCTTGCCAATTTGCATGCCCGATAATGGCTTGCGATAGCGAAACCCCAGTCGACCTAATCGACTTCGATGTCCATGCTTCACTGTGCTCACCGGCATCACGACTTGAAATCAATTGCTGCCATCGTTGCTCTGCCTGCATGTCACCTAAATCCTCGCGAACGAGGAAGACGTCGCCCTTGGTTCGATCGAATTCCATCGAAATTGGTTTCGATCCGACAACAGGAAGAAGGAGGGAACATCGCGACACTCATCTTCTCGATTCCCAATTTCGAACACAAGAAGGATATCTCGGTTTAAGTTTAAAAAGTAGCGGCCATTGATGATTTGAAAGAGAACGAACAAATTCGATTTGGGTTGAAGCTGAGAAGTTTTGTTTTTCTTCGTTTGTATTTTTTTATTTGCTTACTGGCTCGAGTTCTCCTGTATATTTATTTTTAAGCGAACGCGTATAAAAGAAAAAATAACACGTGTTAAAAACTTGCCAAATGTTTAAAAGGATGAAATGTGTAGTTTGCCTTGTGAAATAGTATTATATTAAATGCACACATATATATTATTTTTAAATTCAAATTTAAATTCAAATCTTTACAATTACGCAACCAAAAATCTCAACATCATATCGATGCGTGCCGTCAGGCATTCTAAGATTATACCCCTATTTCGATTGCAATGGAAAAGGTTTCGAGTCCTAATTCGATCGTATGGAGAAGAAAGTTTTTTGAACCCTGTTTTTATATTAAATTTTCGATATAAATTCAGTGCGTGCATCTACCGAACGATCATATGACAACTCTGAATGCTACGGAAATTGAAATCTGATAATAATACAATATTATGGAACCAATGGAACTGGTTTCGTCGAATTCTGAGAATGTGCCTCGGAAGGCTATTTTTTAAATATCGATTTTAAACGACAAATTCAAAACTGAACAAACACTTCAAATTTCAATTTTTAAAAGTTCTATTACCTCCAGTATTATCAATATAAAGTTTTACAAGCCTTCAAATTATTTCTAACAGGCTTAAAAATGACGATTCAATACTTTACCCAATTTCAAATCATTAAATCCAATGATTTAATTTCCAAATAAACGGTGATATTTGAAATTCAAGTTAAACTAACTTTCAAATATTTAAAATCAATCAAAAATTTCAATTGCAAATGTCCAAAAATTCTAGGTCGTCACATAAGTTAAGTTACATCTTTAGAATCCATATTATTTATCAACCAAAAATAATTTTAAAATAATTTATTTTCATTAATTTAAATTAAATATTTCATTTTTTAAAATTAATTGACTAATTAATAGATAATTAAATTAAACAATAAATTACTTATTTATTCACTTTGATTTTTTTAAATCATTTGAATTTCACTCTGTCGGAACCTTGACCAAATTAGTTTAGATGGAGGTACTCGTCGATAGAAACACGATGCAAAATCTTGCTCGACAATTTGATGTATACGAAGAAGAATTATTGTTTAAATTTTTTAAAAGTTTATTGACAGAGTTATTTCAACTTTTTTTTCCTTTTCTTTTTTTCTTTTTCCTTTTTTTAAATAGGTCCAATACAAAAATATTCGGCCCATCTTATTTTTTCCCCTTCTCCACTTTCCTCCTTCCGGCTATTCCCTTTCTCATATACAAACATGAGACCGTAAGCAAATATTTGCACATGCACACGAACTCAGGCAAGCCAACTTGGCCATCGACCAACTCCGTAAGTTAACTTGGGCCCTCTCCTCATGCTTCCCATTTGAAAAACAAGCGAACATCCACTGTAACGACCCAGGATTTTTAGTAATTCAAATTTGAATATTTAATTAATTTTAGATATTAATAAGAGAATTTATAAGTCGAATAAATTTATTTTGAATTATTGGATTTAATTGGATAATTAAATCGATAATTTAATATGTTAAATTATGGAAATAATTGAAAATTGAGTTAAATATGATTGAAAATGATTTGAAAATTTTTATTTTATCATATTAGAGTTAGAACGATATTTTAGAACTTTTAAAATCGAATTAAGAGTTTATTTGTGAAAATTGAATATTTTAATATTTAAATCGACTAGTGAAAATAGTCAATTTTTGAACAGTTTCAGAATTGAACGAAACCAGTTCCATTGGATCCGTAATAGTTAGTTATTACCGGATATCAATTTTCGTGTCAATGGGAGTTATCGTTTGATCGTGGCAGCTCGAAACGCATCGATTTATTTTTAATTTTAATTTGGCGAGTTAAAATAGCCATTTTTCAAAAAGTCTCGGATTTCGACGAAACTAGTTTCATCGTATCCGTAATGTGATATTATTGTAAGGTTTCAAATTTCGTGTCAATTGGATTTACCGTTTGTCCGGTACAAATTAAAACGCCTAGAAAATCGCTTAAATCGGTTTAATTTAAATTGAACGTTTATAGCCATAACTCGCACAGATGTCCGAATTAGCTTCCGAAACCTGTTCCATTGTGTCCGGAACGTGGGGTAAACCCTAGAAACGCTGGTTACGGCGCGTGAATCGGAGTTTGGAATTCCCGGATGAATAGTGTCGATCGATTTTCCTATAAATAGACCAATAACCCTCACAAAATAAAAAATAAAAAATAATATCTCTAAACCTAACCCTAGCCAGCCGCCTCTTACAAACCAAGGGATGAAAACATTCGATTTTCTTTCCTCAATTACTTCCAATCCGTGAAGTTTTAGCCAAAATTATTAACTACAACATTGAAGAGGAAGGAGAGTTCTACGATTCTATACGGATATGATCTTGTTTGGAGCGTCGGAGGGGGAGCTAGGGGGGCCGATTGTGGCAAGTTGCGCACGGTTTTCAAGGAGCAATAGGGGGCCGAGCTCTATGAGCTTATGGCCGAGCATGGAGCTCGTGACGAGCTTTGCGGTGAGGGTAGTTTGATGAAGTTTAATCAAGTATAGGAGTTGCAAATTTAAAACCTAATTAGGTGTTGATGGGTTCTTGCTTGCGTGAGTGTGTCTGGAGATGTTACGTGAGGGAGAGGGAGAAGGAACGCACGGCAGTGATCAGGTTGGGTGAGATCCAGTGGCTGTGAACTGTTGTAGTTTAAAATTTTTATAATAAAATTTCGTAAAACTTATAAAAATCATAACTTTTTCATACGAGGTCGAAAACGCGCGAAACCAGTTGCGTTGGAATCGTATGGACGAGCACTACGCGATGGAGTTGGATTGGAGTCGTTTGGGGTTAGTGAGAATTTTGGGTAAATTAAACGTCCGTCTAATTTTATTCGAAATAAATCGCTAAAACGAAATTGAAATCAAGGTGAGAACTTCTCACTCAATCGAATCAGTTTCGATTTTATTTTAAATAGTTAGATTTAAAATATTTGAATGCATGTTTGAATGATAATTGTTATCTATTAATTGTTAAAATAGACATTATGCGCCGTTAGTAAGCGGATGTTATTTATTAAAAACATATACCGCGAATATTTCATAAACAGTGAAATTGGTATTATATATAATAGCAATATATATATATTGGCATATGTATATATTGGAGTTGTTGATTCCCCGCATTTTTTTAGCGGATGAGACCCTATTGCGCCGTCTATTAAGCGGATAATATTTTAAATCCCATATACCGCGATAATTTCGTATTGGAGCGAAATTGGTATTGTGCTAATGTTTGTGGATGCAGGAAAACAGGTTGGAGGGATCCAACTGGATTCCTCAACAGTTTTTATTTGAATTCAGATATTTTGATATTTGATGGACTATCATATCGATTTATGATGTCGTTGTAGTCGTGATTGACTATTTGGTGTGTAGCGTCATTGGACCAAATTTTGGAATTTTAAAAGGATTTCAAAGTGATTTTTGAAAGTATACGTTTATAAAATATTTTTCAGAATTTATCCATTTTAAATAAATAAACGTATAATTTTTAATGTTATAAAAAATTATGATTTTTGAGAAATATAGTTAAAGGTTGATTTTTGAAAAAAATATGAGATTAATGATTTTATAAAATAGTTAAACTGGGATTTGAATTTATTATAAAGAGTTGAAAATATAGGATTTATGAAATTTAATTATTTTATAAATCAAAATGGTGAAATTATAAAGGAGATTAAAGATGTTTTAAAATAATAGTATAAATTGATTTTATAAAGGATTTATAAATTGATATTTATAAATTAAAACATTTGAATTATAAAACGAGTTTTTATAAGTGTTTGAATGAAGTGAAAATGGATTGCAGGAGTGAATGGAATTTATAAAATTATAAATGGTGAAGTTATAAATGAAATTTATAAATAGTAAGATTATAAATTTTGTGAAGTTATTAAAGAATATATTTGGATAAATAATTGAATCTTATAAGATATAAGATTTATAATTATGAAGTTTAAAAGAACGATTTTGTAAAATAATCGTTTTATAAGTATTTGACTTATAATATGAACCTTTAGTTTATAATTGAGTTATAAATCGAATAGGTTAATAAAGGAATTTATAAAAGGAAGTTGTTATAAAATAAATAGAAATGGAGTTTATAAACGTTGTTTTATAAATTCGCAAACGACTTATTTTGATAAGTAAATTGTTGAAACTTATTAATGGAGTTATATTCACGTTTAGACTGTGAATAATCCTTTAAAATAAAATGAATAGAAGGATGGAATTGATTAACGTAGTATATTCACGTTTTTGAATAGTGAATAATATGTTAAAGAAATTGTTTTGAATGTGATGTTTTAAATAGAATTAAAACGACCTAACGATGTTTTAAAATGTGTTGAGATTCGAAACCATAGATTTCAACATTTATTGTTGAAATAGACGTTTTCGAGAAATAGAAGGAAATAATGGACTATAACACTGTTGTTATAGTAGATGGTTTCCGAAAGGAAATGTTTTGTATAGTATTGGGATTTATATATCTATTTTAATTTCGAATCCCTATACTAGTGATTTTGGGTTGTCGTAACGATGTTTTACGCAACATTCGTTTTGGCCCAAATAAATATGTTTAAGAGAATGATTTCCTTAAAGAATGAAATATATACTTAATCTCGATTTAAGTATATTGAATATTTTCTAAGTGTTGAAAATAAATAAAATTTATGAATTACTTATGAATAAGTAAGTATGGAAATGTTTTCCAATATAAAGTGAATATTTTGGGAATTTATCTTTTTGAAGATAAATTGAAATGAATAATTGAAATCGTATATGCATGGATATTTTGGAATGAAAATTCACTATGGAATTTATGAATGAAAAGGAGAATTTGTTTAAAAATAAATACTGATTTATTTTTGAAGTATTGAAAATAATATATCTTGTAAAGATATTTTGGAAAATAAATAATTTGGAAAATTATTTGGAATCTGGTGATGTGTGCATATCCATTGATAGTTCAATAACCGACTATCAATATTTCCCTTTGAATAGGTAATTGATGTGATTTGTTTGAATCTAAATGCCACACTTATTTTTGAATAAGCGCTCACTATTCGGGTTAACCGGGAAAGGACCATGGGGTCGTATAACCCATTCCGAATATGTGATACGTCGTTATTAATTGCATTTGATAACCGGTGTTGAAGACCGGGTATTTGCGAAAGCGATAGGATGACCTATCGATTGTCTCTGCACTGGGTAGCTCCTGGTATAGAGATTTCCTAAGTGATGGGAAATTCGATCGGGATTGTGAATACCCGGATTGCAAGGGCTTCGTGAGAAGTGCCTTCGGTTTTGTGCGAGCCCGGAACAGACTTGTATGGATTGTATATCTGACATTACAAATTGAGATATAAAGCAGATTTCTTTCAAATATATTTCTGTTAGTGGCGGAGAATTTATTCTTTTAGCTTAACACCCTTCTCTGAGACGTACGAGCTCAGAGGTTTTGTAGTTGAATGTTATCAGCGATATATTCCCAATTTGGTAATGTGACATGCTGAGTGTTGCTGTAAATGATCATTGTGTTGATTATTTGTGATAGGATCATTTATTTGATCGTCTATCTTGGTGATCATTTCTATGATCATTTGTTGACCCAAAGCATGGCTTTTGTATAAAGTATGTTTTTGTGGACGTGACTTCGTCGAGCCTCACACCTCGGGAATGGTCAAAACAGGAAAGATGCGGCAAGGTTATGAGGGGTAGCGCCCTTTAGGATATGTGCATTTCCTTCTGGAAAAGGGTGGTATCATGGTATGGAGCCCAGATACTTACTCATGTTGAAAACACTTTATGATTATGTGAATTGATTGCGAGCGCTCGGTGAAAGGTCCCAAAGGACCGGGGGATGGCATATTCGGTCAGTTGTTACTCAGTTAGGGGTAACCCGGCCTTGTGTTGGCAGAGATCCGGTTTGGTTCTCGGGGATGTCCTTCCAGAGGCATTCTCATGTGGCAATGGGAAGTTCCTTGGCCTGATCATTTGTTGGAAATCCAATTCCCAATACGAAACCCTGTACGGTATTAGTTGTAGAACCTGCCATTCACTTATGGTGGTCACCACTGTTTGGATGGTAGCTATAGTAGGCATAGTTAGAAATGTCTATGCTGGCTAAGATTTATATTCTACTTTCGAAATGAATTTTTCTCTACACTATGCACTAGTAATAATATCAAATGTTCTTTTAAATGCGTATCAAGCATCTTTGACTATCATAAGGAGAAATCTCCTCCGATTCTGCGTTTGCATTGTGTGTGTGTGCGAGAGGCCTTATGGTAGTCTCATTTTTAAAAGCATTGCGAATTAACTTTAAAAATACTCTTCTATTTTGATTTTAAAGATAAATAAACTGTTTTGAGTTCTCACACCAGTCACATGACTGACTCGGAGTTTATTGTTTTCCTTCCTAAACTCTGGGTGCCCACCAATTTCTACACGGGCAGTCAAGAGTTAGGTTTATCAGGATATTCTGGATATTCTGGAGTTGCTGGAGGCAAGATGGATGGCATGGCGTATTACTAGTTATATAGTATTTCTTTTTCCGCTGCACTGTTTGTTGTTGTTTGTTGTTGTACACTCTGATGATATGATGTAATGAAATGTGATGTAATGTAATAACTGATATAGATCTTTGTTTAAAGATTATTCATTTAATTATTATATGTTGTTCCGCTGCAAATTGTGAGATTCTGATGTTGTTCTGTTGTTTTCTGTTCCGTTCTATTTTCTATGTTCTTTTCTCTCTATTTTCTATCTCTTCTATCCTCTTTTCTTTTCTTAAAACCCTAAGTGTTCGGTTTTCCGTCGTTCGATTGCTCGGCAGTCGATAAAGTAAGTATCGATGTTGAATTTTCGGAAGACGAAGAATCGGGTCCTTACAATGTGGTATCAGAGCATATGGTTAAGCGACAACCATGGTTCTATTGGGTATTACTCATTAGAGATAGAGTCAGTAGTACTCTAGATTGAGTTTGAGTGTAATAATAGCTATGAGAGCGTATTTGTTAGTGAATATAAATTGTTTTGTATTGTG
This sequence comes from Allium cepa, assembly GCA_030765085.1. Classification (NCBI taxonomy): domain Eukaryota; kingdom Viridiplantae; phylum Streptophyta; class Magnoliopsida; order Asparagales; family Amaryllidaceae; genus Allium; species Allium cepa. The sequence goes on along the minus strand of CM060937.1, from coordinate 1,026,669,546 downwards.
TTGACTTATCGGTTGATTGTTTATAGATTTCGGTCGATGTAGTCTAGCTAACTATCGTAGAAAGGGGTTTCTAAACTCTTAAACAAGATAAACCGACACGATATTGTTTTAAATTGGGTAAATGAAATAATTTTGCCTTGAGTATCTTTTATATATAAAGGAATAATTTTTCAAAATTATTAAAGTGTATATAAGTTGATTGTTTAGTTGTTTGAATAATCTAAATAAAAGAATACTTGTATAAGCAAAAGAATTATAAGTATGAAATTATAATTAAAGTGATTTACAATTGAGAAATAAACTTATATATATAAGAAGTGAAACTATATGAATATATGTATGAATATGAGTTGTAAATAAAAATGAATTTAAAGTTAAATAGGAATATAAATTAAGAGATGTTGAATGAAGTTGATATTAGTATCAAAGTAAATTAATAAAGTTAAATGATAGATATGAACTTAAGTTATATAAATGAAATTCAACTTTAGAAATTGAATTGAATGAATGGATTGAATGTAAATCAATTGAATGTGAATTTAGTTGACATGGAATAATGGATATGAGTGTTAATTCATTAAAATCTAATGTTATTGGAAAGTTGAATAGTTGAATGAAAATCAATTAATTAAACCAATTGAAAGTGAAGGTGTTAAACCAAATTGAATGAATATAAGCAAAGGAATTTGGTTGTAATTAATATACATTGGTTGTTATTTGATGTTGATTGATTGTATATAATTCATTAAGTGTTAATGAAATTGAGTTAATGAAATTGAAAGCTAAAGTAATTGAAATTCAATTGGAAGTTAAGTGAATCTTAAATAGAATTGAATTTGAATTAGAAGTGAACCAACTTGAATATGAATTAGTGAATGCAAACTAATTGAAAATGAATGTTAGTAAAAACATCCACTGTTAATGAATCAAATGTGATTAAATTGAAAACCCAATTCATTGAATATTAATGAGAATATGAATGAATATTTATTGGTTATGAATGTTAGTTGGTTGATGGTTGAATATATTGCTTTTGTTTCATTTGTTATGTTGGCATATATAGTTATTATGTTACTATATGATGTATATTGATACTATTGTCTATATGCATGATTCTCATGTTGTTTGTTGAGTGTTTAGTAGGTGCGGATTGCGTTTGCTTCGCATTTGGAGCTCGCTTTCGCGCTATATTAGCCGTATATGCTTGCTAATAAAATATAAGGTACATATCTCGGATTACATACCGTACTTTTATACTTTTTTCCCTGCGGGATGCCTCATTAGTTGATGAGATGTATATTTGTGATATATATACTGTCATTTTTTTTTCGGATCGAGCCGCGCAAAGGAGACTATGGCGAATTTTTCCGAAAATTTAAGGCGTTAGAAAAATTTGAGGAAAATTGGAAAAATTTTGAAAATTTTAACTTTGATTTTGGAATTGAAAGTAAAACAATAGTAGTTGTTTTTGAAAAGATAACTAAGTATGATTTGAAAACTTAGTAAAGATTTTGTAAGAAGTTTGACTATGGATTTTGGAAAGTTAATAAATTCTGTAACTTTTCTTACTTGTAAATTTCGAGGACGAAATTCTTTTAAGGGGGGAAGATTGTAACGACCCAGGATTTTTAGTAATTCAAATTTGAATATTTAATTAATTTTAGATATTAATAAGAGAATTTATAAGTCGAATAAATTTATTTTGAATTATTGGATTTAATTGCATAATTAAATCGATAATTTAATATGTTAAATTATGGAAATAATTGAAAATTGAGTTAAATATGATTGAAAATGATTTGAAAATTTTTATTTTATCATATTGGAGTTAGAACGATATTTTAGAACTTTTAAAATCGAATTAAGAGTTTATTTGTGAAAATTGAATATTTTAATATTTAAATCGACTAGTGAAAATAGTCAATTTTTTGAACAGTCTCAGAATTGAACGAAACCAGTTCCATTCGATCCGTAATAGTTAGTTATTACCGGATTTCAATTTTCATGTCAATCGGAGTTATCGTTTGATCGTGGCAGCTCGAAACGCATCGATTTATTTTTAATTTTAATTTGGCGAGTTAAAATAGCCATTTTTCAAAAAGTCTCGGATTTCGAAGAAACTAGTTTCATCGGATCCGTAATGTGATATTATTGTAAGGTTTCAAATTTCGTGTCAACTGGATTTACCGTTTGTCCGGTACAAATTAAAACGCCTAGAAAATCGCTTAAATCGGTTTAATTTAAATTGAACGTTTATATCCATAACTCGCACAGATGTCCGAATTAGCTTCCGAAACCTGTTCCATTGTGTCCGGAACGCAGGGTAAACCCTAGGAACGCTGGTTACGGCGCGTGAATCGAAGTTTGGAATTCCCGGATGAATAGTGTCGATCGATTTTCCTATAAATAGACCAATAACCCTCAAAAAATAAAAAATAAAAAAAATATCTCTAAACCTAACCCTAGCCAGCCGCCTCTTACAAACCAAGGGCTGAAAACATTCGATTTTCTTTCCTCAATTACTTCCAATCCGTGAAGTTTTAGCCAAAATTATTAACTACAACATTGAAGAGGAAGGAGAGCTCTACGATTCTATACGGATATGATCTTGTTTGGAGCGTCGGAGGGGGAGCTAGGGGGGCCGATTGTGGCAAGTTGCGCACGGTTTTCAAGGAGCAATAGGGGGCCGAGCTCTATGAGCTTATGGCCGAGCATGGAGCTCGTGACGAGCTTTGCGGTGAGGGTAGTTTGATGAAGTTTAATCAAGTATAGGAGTTGCAAATTTAAAACCTAATTAGGTGTTGATGGGTTCTTGCTTGCGTGAGTGTGTCTGGAGATGTTACGTGAGGGAGAGGGAGAAGGAACGCACGGCAGTGATCAGGTTGGGTGAGATCCAGTGGCTGTGAACTGTTGTAGTTTAAAATTTTTATAATAAAATTTTGTAAAACTTATAAAAATCATAACTTTTTCATACGAGGTCGAAAACGCGCGAAACCAGTTGCGTTGGAATCGTATGGACGAGCACTACGCGATGGAGTTGGATTGGAGTCGTTTGGGGTTAGTGAGAATTTTGGGTAAAATTAAACGTCCGTCTAATTTTATTCGAAATAAATCGCTAAAACGAAATTGAAATCAAGGTGAGAACTTCTCACTCAATCGAATCTGTTTCGATTTTATTTTAAATAATTAGATTTAAAATATTTGAATGCATGTTTGAATGATAATTGTTATCTATTGATTGTTAAAATAGACATTATGCGCCGTTAGTAAGCGGATGTTATTTATTAAAAAATATACCACGAATATTTCATAAATAATGAAATTGGTATTATATATAATAGCAATATATATATATTGGCATACGTATATATTGGAGTTGTTGATTCCCCGCATTTTTTTAGCGGATGAGACCCTATTGCGCCGTCTATTAAGCGGATAATATTTTAAATCCCATATACCGCGATAATTTCGTACTGGAGCGAAATTGGTATTGTGCTAATGTTTGTGGATGCAGGAAAACAGGTTGGAGGGATCCAACTGGATTCCTCAACAGTTTTTATTTGAATTCAGATATTTTGATATTTGATGGACTATCATATCGATATATGATGTCGTTGTAGTCGTGATTGACTATTTGGTGTGTAGCATCATTGGACCAAATTTTGGAATTTTAAAAGGATTTCAAAGTGATTTTTGAAAGTATACGTTTATAAAATATTTTTCGAAATTTATCCATTTTAAATAAATAAACGTATAATTTTTAATGTTATAAAAAATTATGATTTTTGAGAAATATAGTTAAAGGTTGATTTTTGAAAAAAATATGAGATTAATGATTTTATAAAATAGTTAAACTGGGATTTGAATTTATTATAAAGAGTTGAAAATATAGGATTTATGAAATTTAATTATTTTATAAATCAAAATGGTGAAATTATAAAGGAGATTAAAGATGTTTTAAAATAATAGTATAAATTGATTTTATAAAGGATTTATAAATTGATATTTATAAATTAAAACATTTGAATTATAAAACGAGTTTTTATAAGTGTTTGAATGAAGTGAAAATGGATTGCAGGAGTGAATGGAATTTATAAAATTATAAATGGTGAAGTTATAAATGAAATTTATAAATAGTAAGATTATAAATTTTGTGAAGTTATTAAAGAATATATTTGGATAAATAATTGAATCTTATAAGATATAAGATTTATAATTATGAAGTTTAAAAGAACGATTTTGTAAAATAATCGTTTTATAAGTATTTGACTTATAATATGAACCTTTAGTTTATAATTGAGTTATAAATCGAATAGGTTAATAAAGGAATTTATAAAAGGAAGTTGTTATAAAATAAATAGAAATGGAGTTTATAAACGTTGTTTTATAAATTCGCAAACGACTTATTTTGATAAGTAAATTGTTGAAACTTATTAATGGAGTTATATTCACGTTTAGACTGTGAATAATCCTTTAAAATAAAATGAATAGAAGGATGGAATTGATTAACGTAGTATATTCACGTTTTTGAATAGTGAATAATATGTTAAAGAAATTGTTTTGAATGTGATGTTTTAAATAGAATTAAAACGACCTAACGATGTTTTAAAATGTGTTGAGATTCGAAACCATAGATTTCAACATTTATTGTTGAAATAGACGTTTTCGAGAAATAGAAGGAAATAATGGACTATAACACTGTTGTTATAGTAAATGGTTTCCGAAAGGAAATGTTTTGTATAGTATTGGGATTTATATATCTATTTTAATTTCGAATCACTATACTAGTGATTTTGGGTTGTCGTTACGATGTTTTACGCAACATTCGTTTTGGCCCAAATAAATATGTTTAAGAGAATGATTTCCTTAAAGAATGAAATATATACTTAATCTCGATTTAAGTATATTGAATATTTTCTAAGTGTTGAAAATAAATAAAATTTATGAATTACTTATGAATAAGTAAGTATGGAAATGTTTTCCAATATAAAGTGAATATTTTGGGAATTTATCTTTTTGAAGATAAATTGAAATGAATAATTGAAATCGTATATGCATGGATATTTTGGAATGAAAATTCACTATGGAATTTATGAATGAAAAGGAGAATTTGTTTAAAAATAAATATTGATTTATTTTTGAAGTATTGAAAATAATATATCTTGTAAAGATATTTTGGAAAATAAATAATTTGGAAAATTATTTGGAATCTGGTGATGTGTGCATATCCATTGATAGTTCAATAACCGACTATCAATATTTCCCTTTGAATGGGTAATTGATGTGATTTGTTTGAATCTAAATGCCACACTTATTTTTGAATAAGCGCTCACTATTCGGGTTAACCGGGAAAGGACCATGGGGTCGTATAACCCATTTCGAATATGTGATACGTCGTTATGAATTGCATTTGATGACCGGTGTTGAAGACCGGGTATTTGCGAAAGCGATAGGATGACCTATCGATTGTCTCTGCACTGGGTAGCTCCTGGTATAGAGATTTCCTAAGTGATGGGAAATTCGATCGGGATTGTGAATACCCGGATTGCAAGGGCTTCGTGAGAAGTGCCTTCGGTTTTTTTCGAGCCCGGAACAGACTTGTATGGATTGTATGTCTGACATTACAAATTGAGATATAAAGCAGATTTCTTTCAAATATATTTCTGTTGGTGGCGGAGAATTTATTCTTTTAGCTTAACACCCTTCTCTGAGACGTACGAGCTCAGAGGTTATGTAGTTGAATGTTATCAGCGATATATTCCCAATTTGGTAATGTTACATGCTGAGTGTTGCTGTAAATGATCATTGTGTTGATTATTTGTGATAGGATCATTTATTTGATCGTCTATCTTGGTGATCATTTCTATGATCATTTGTTGACCCAAAGCATGGCTTTTGTATAAAGTATGTTTTTGTGGACGTGACTTCGTCGAGCCTCACGCCTCGGGAATGGTCAAAACAGGAAAGATGCGGCAAGGTTATGAGGGGTAGCGCCCTTTAGGATATGTGCATTTCCTTCTGGAAAAGGGTGGTATCATGGTATGGAGCCCAGATACTTACTCATGTTGAAAACACTTTATGATTGTGTGAATTGATTGCGAGCGCTCGGTGAAAGGTCCCAAAGGACCGGGGGATGGAATATTCGGTCAGTTGTTACTCAGTTAGGGGTAACCCGGCCTTGTGTTGGCAGAGATCCGGTTTGGTTCTCGGGGATGTCCTTCCAGAGGCATTCTCATGTGGCAATGGGAAGTTCCTTGGCCTGATCATTCGTTGGAAATCCAATTCCCAATACGAAACCCTGTACGGTATTAGTTGTAGAACCTGCCATTCACTTATGGTGGTCACCACTGTTTGGATGGTAGCTATAGTAGGCATAGTTCGAAATGTCTATGCTGGCTAAGATTTATATTCTACTTTCGAAATGAATTTTTCTCTACACTATGCACTAGTAATAATATCAAATGTTCTTTTAAATGCGTATCAAGCATCTTTGACTATCATAAGGAGAAATCTCCTCCGATTCTGCGTTTGCATTGTGTGTGTGTGCGGGAGGCCTTATGGTAGTCTCATTTTTAAAAGCATTGCGAATTAACTTTAAAAATACTCTTCTATTTTGATTTTAAAGATAAATAAACTGTTTTGAGTTCTCACACCAGTCACATGACTGACTCGGAGTTTATTTTTTCCTTCCTAAACTCTGGGTGCCCACCAATTTCTACACGGGCAGTCAAGAGTTAGGTTTATCAGGATATTCTGGATATTCTGGAGTTTCTGGAGGCAAGATGGATGGCATGGCGTATTACTAGTTATATAGTATTTCTTTTTCCGCTGCACTGTTTGTTGTTGTTTGTTGTTGTACACTCTGATGATATGATGTAATGAAATGTGATGTAATGTAATAACTGATATAGATCTTTGTTGAAAGATTATTCATTTAATTATTATATGTTGTTCCGCTGCAAATTGTGAGATTCTGATGTTGTTCTGTTGTTTTCTGTTCCGTTCTATTTTCTATGTTCTTTTCTCTCTATTTTCTATCTCTTCTATCCTCTTTTCTTAAAACCTTAAGTGTTCGGTTTTCCGTCGTTCGATTGCTCGGCAGTCGATAAAGTGAGTATCGATGTTGAATTTTCGGAAGACGAAGAATCGGGTCCTTACAATGTGGTATCAGAGCATATGGTTAAGCGACAACCAAGGTTCTGTTGGGTATTACTCATTAGAGATAGAGTCAGTAGTACTCTAGATTGAGTTTGAGTGTAATAATAGCTATGAGAGCGTATTTGTTAGTGAATATAAATTGTTTTGTATTGTGTTGACTTATCCGTTGATTGTTTATAGATTTCGGTCGATGTAGTCTAGCTAACTATCGTAGAAAGGGGTTTCTAAACTCTTAAACAAGATAAACCGACACGATATTGTTTTAAATTGGGTAAATGAAATAATTTTGCCTTGAGTATCTTTTATATATAAAGGAATAATTTTTCAAAATTATTAAAGTGTATATAAGTTGATTGTTTAGTTGTTTGAATAATCTAAATAAAAGAATACTTGTATAAGCAAAAGAATTATAAGTATGAAATTATAATTAAAGTGATTTACAATTGAGAAATAAACTTATATATATAAGAAGTGAAACTATATGAATATATGTATGAATATGAGTTGTAAATAAAAATGAATTTAAAGTTAAATGGGAATATAAATTAAGAGATGTTGAATGAAGTTGATATTAGTATCAAAGTAAATTAATAAAGTTAAATGATAGATATGAACTTAAGTTATGTAAATGAAATTCAACTTTAGAAATTGAATTGAATGAATGGATTGAATGTAAATCAATTGAATGTGAATTTAGTTGACATGGAATAATGGATATGAGTGTTAATTCATTAAAATCTAATGTTATTGGAAAGTTGAATAGTTGAATGAAAATCAATTAATTAAACCAATTGAAAGTGAAGGTGTTAAACCAAATTGAATGAATATAAGCAAAGGAATTTGGTTGTAATTAATATACATTGGTTGTTATTTGATGTTGATTGATTGTATATAATTCATTAAGTGTTAATGAAATTGAGTTAATGAAATTGAAAGCTAAAGTAATTGAAATTCAATTGGAAGTTAAGTGAATCTTAAATAGAATTGAATTTGAATTAGAAGTGAACCAACTTGAATATGAATTAGTGAATGCAAACTAATTGAAAATGAATGTTAGTAAAAACATCCACTGTTAATGAATCAAATGTGATTAAATTGAAAACCCAATTCATTGAATATTAATGAGAATATGAATGAATATTTATTGGTTATGAATGTTAGTTGGTTGATGGTTGAATATATTGCTTTTGTTTCATTTGCTATGTTGGCATATATAGTTATTATGTTACTATATGATGTATATTGATACTATTGTCTATATGCATGATTCTCATGTTGTTTGTTGAGTGTTTAGTAGGTGCGGATTGCGTTTGCTTCGCATTTGGAGCTCGCTTTCGCGCTATATTAGCCGTATATGCTTGCTAATAAAATATAAGGTACATATCTCGGATTACATACCGTACTTTTATACTTTTTTCCCTGCGGGATGCCTCATTACTTGATGAGATGTATATTTGTGATATATATACTATCATTTTTTTTTGGATCGAGCCGCGCAAAGGAGACTATGGCGAATTTTTCCGAAAATTTAAGGCGTTAGAAAAATTTGAGGAAAATTGGAAAAATTTTGAAAATTTTAACTTTGATTTTGGAATTGAAAGTAAAACAATAGTAGTTGTTTTTGAAAAGATAACTAAGTATGATTTGAAAACTTAGTAAAGATTTTGTAAGAAGTTTGACTATGGATTTTGGAAAGTTAATAAATTCTGTAACTTTTCTTACTTGTAAATTTCGAGGACGAAATTCTTTTAAGGGGGGAAGATTGTAACGACCCAAGATTTTTAGTAATTCAAATTTGAATATTTAATTAATTTTAGATATTAATAAGAGAATTTATAAGTCGAATAAATTTATTTTGAATTATTGGATTTAATTGGATAATTAAATCGATAATTTAATATGTTAAATTATGGAAATAATTGAAAATTGAGTTAAATATGATTGAAAATGATTTGAAAATTTTTATTTTATCATATTGGAGTTAGAACGATATTTTAGAACTTTTAAAATCGAATTAAGAGTTTATTTGTGAAAATTGAATATTTTAATATTTAAATCGACTAGTGAAAATAGTCAATTTATTGAACAGTGTCAGAATTGAAAGAAACCAGTTCCATTGGATCCGTAATAGTTAGTTATTACCGGATTTCAATTTTCGTGTCAATCGGAGTTATCGTTTGATCGTGGCAGCTCGAAACGCATCGATTTATTTTTAATTTTAATTTGGCGAGTTAAAATAGCCATTTTTCAAAAAGTCTCGGATTTCGACGATACCAGTTTCATTGGATCCGTAATGTGATATTATTGTAAGGTTTCAAATTTCGTGTCAATTGGATTTACCGTTTGTCCGGTACAAATTAAAACGCCTAGAAAATCGCTTAAATCGGTTTAATTTAAATTGAACGTTTATAGCCATAACTCGCACAGATGTCCGAATTAGCTTCCGAAACCTGTTCCATTGTGTCCGGAACGCGGGGTAAACTCTAGAAACGCTGGTTACGGCGTGTGAATCGGAGTTTGGAATTCCCGGATGAATAGTGTCGATCGATTTTCCTATAAATAGACCAATAACCCTCACAAAATAAAAAAAAATATCTCTAAACCTAACCCTAGCCAGCCGCCTCTTACAAACCAAGGGCTGAAAACATTCGATTTTCTTTCCTCAATTACTTCAAATCCGTGAAGTTTTAGCCAAAATTATTAACTACAACATTGAAGAGGAAGGAGAGCTCTACGATTCTATACGGATATGATCTTGTTTGAAGCGTCGGAGGGGGAGCTAGGGGGGGCCGATTGTGGCAAGTTGCGCACGGTTTTCAAGGAGCAATAGGGGGCCGAGCTCTATGAGCTTATGGCCGAGCATGGAGCTCGTGACGAGCTTTGCAGTGAGGGTAGTTTGATGAAGTTTAATCAAGTATAGGAGTTGCAAATTTAAAACCTAATTAGGTGTTGATGGGTTCTTGCTTGCGTGAGTGTGTCTGGAGATGTTACGTGAGAGAGAGGGAGAAGGAACGCACGGCAGTGATCAGGTTGGGTGAGATCCAGTGGCTGTGAATTGTTGTAGTTTAAAATTTTTATAATAAAATTTTGTAAAACTTATAAAAATCATAACTTTTTCATACGAGGTCGAAAACGCGCGAAACCAGTTGCGTTGGAATCGTATGGACGAGCACTACGCGATGGAGTTGGATTGGAGTCGTTTGGGGTTAGTGAGAATTTTGGGTAAAATTAAACGTCCGTCTAATTTTATTCGAAATAAATCGCTAAAACGAAATTGAAATCAAGGTGAGAACTTCTCACTCAATCGAATCAGTTTCGATTTTATTTTAAATATTTAGATTTAAAATATTTGAATGCATGTTTGAATGATAATTGTTATCTATTGATTGTTAAAATAGACATTATGCGTCGTTAGTAAGCGGATGTTATTTATTAAAAACATATACCACGAATATTTCATAAACAGTGAAATTGGTATTATATATAATAGCAACATATATATATATTGGCATATGTATATATTGGAGTTGTTGATTCCCCGCATTTTTTTAGCGGATGAGACCCTATTGCGCCGTCTATTAAGCGGATAATATTTTAAATCCCATATACCGCGATAATTTCGTACTGGAGCGAAATTGGTATTGTGCTAATGTTTGTGGATGCAGGAAAACAGGTTGGAGGGATCCAACTGAATTCCTCAACAGTTTTTATTTGAATTCAGATATTTTGATATTTGATGGACTATCATATCGATATATGATGTCGTTGTAGTCGTGATTGACTATTTGGTGTGTAGCATCATTAGACCAAATTTTGGAATTTTAAAAGGATTTCAAAGTGATTTTTGAAAGTATACGTTTATAAAATATTTTTCAGAATTTATCCATTTTAAATAAATAAACGTATAATTTTTAATGTTATAAAAAATTATGATTTTTGAGAAATATAGTTAAAGGTTGATTTTTGAAAAAAATATGAGATTAATGATTTTATAAAATAGTTAAACTGGGATTTGAATTTATTATAAAGAGTTGAAAATATAGGATTTATGAAATTTAATTTTTTTATAAATCAAAATGGTGAAATTATAAAGGATATTAAAGATGTTTTAAAATAATAGTATAAATTGATTTTATAAAGGATTTATAAATTGATATTTATAAATTAAAACATTTGAATTATAAAACGAGTTTTTATAAGTGTTTGAATGAAGTGAAAATGGATTGCAGGAGTGAATGGAATTTATAAAATTATAAATGGTGAAGTTATAAATGAAATTTATAAATAGTAAGATTATAAATTTTGTGAAGTTATTAAAGAATATATTTGGATAAATAATTGAATCTTATAAGATATAAGATTTATAATTATGAAGTTTAAAAGAACGATTTTGTAAAATAATCGTTTTATAAGTATTTGACTTATAATATGAACCTTTAGTTTATAATTGAGTTATAAATCGAATAGGTTAATAAAGGAATTTATAAAAGGAAGTTGTTATAAAATAAATAGAAATGGAGTTTATAAACGTTGTTTTATAAATTCGCAAACGACTTATTTTGATAAGTAAATTGTTGAAGCTTATTAATGGAGTTATATTCACGTTTAGACTGTGAATAATCCTTTAAAATAAAATGAATAGAAGGATGGAATTGATTAACATAGTATATTCACGTTTTTGAATAGTGAATAATATGTTAAAGAAATTTTTTTGAATGTGATGTTTTAAATAGAATTAAAACGACCTAACGATGTTTTAAAATGTGTTGAGATTCGAAACCATAGATTTCAACATTTATTGTTGAAATAGACGTTTTCGAGAAATAGAAGGAAATAATGGACTATAACACTGTTGTTATAGTAAATGGTTTCCGAAAGGAAATGTTTTGTATAGTATTGGGATTTATATATCTATTTTAATTTCGAATCCCTATACTAGTGATTTTGGGTTGTCGTAACGATGTTTTACGCAACATTCGTTTTGGCCCAAATAAATATGTTTAAGAGAATGATTTCCTTAAAGAATGAAATATATACTTAATCTCGATTTAAGTATATTGAATATTTTCTAAGTGTTGAAAATAAATAAAATTTATGAATTACTTATGAATAAGTAAGTATGGAAATGTTTTCCAATATAAAGTGAATATTTTGGGAATTTATCTTTTTGAAGATAAATTGAAATGAATAATTGAAATCGTATATGCATGGATATTTTGGAATGAAAATTCATTATGGAATTTATGAATGAAAAGGAGAATTTGTTTAAAAATAAATATTGATTTATTTTTGAAGTATTAAAAATAATATATCTTGTAAAGATATTTTGGAAAATAAATAATTTGGAATCTGGTGATGTGTGCATATCCATTGATAGTTCAATAACCGACTATCAATATTTCCCTTTGAATGGGTAATTGATGTGATTTGTTTGAATCTAAATGCCACACTTATTTTTGAATAAGCGCTCACTATTCGGGTTAACCGGGAAAGGACCATGGGGTCGTATAACCCATTCCGAATATGTGATACGTCGTTATGAATTGCATTTGATGACCGGTGTTGAAGACCGGGTATTTGCGAAAGCGATAGGATGACCTATCGATTGTCTCTGCACTGGGTAGCTCCTGGTATAGAGATTTCCTAAGTGATGGGAAATTCGATCGGGATTGTGAATACCCGGATTGCAAGGGCTTCGTGAGAAGTGCCTTCGGTTTTGTTCGAGCCCGGAACAGACTTGTATGGATTGTATGTCTGACATTACAAATTGAGATATAAAGCAGATTTCTTTCAAATATATTTCTGTTGGTGGCGGAGAATTTATTCTTTTAGCTTAACACCCTTCTCTGAGACGTACGAGCTCAGAGGTTATGTAGTTGAATGTTATCAGCGATATATTCCCAATTTGGTAATGTGACATGCTAAGTGTTGCTGTAAATGATCATTGTGTTGATTATTTGTGATAGGATCATTTATTTGATCGTCTATCTTGGTGATCATTTCTATGATCATTTGTTGACCCAAAGCATGGCTTTTGTATAAAGTATGTTTTTGTGGATGTGACTTCGTCGAGCCTCACACCTCGGGAATGGTCAAAACAGGAAAGATGCGGCAAGGTTATGAGGGGTAGCGCCCTTTAGGATATGTGCATTTCCTTCTGGAAAAGGGTGGTATCATGGTATGGAGCCCAGATACTTACTCATGTTGAAAACACTTTATGATTGTGTGAATTGATTGCGAGCGCTCGGTGAAAGGTCCCAAAGGACCGGGGGATGGCATATTCGGTCAGTTGTTACTCAGTTAGGGGTAACCCGGCCTTGTGTTGGCAGAGATCCGGTTTGGTTCTCGGGGATGTCCTTCCAGAGGCATTCTCATGTGGCAATGGGAAGTTCCTTGGCCTGATCATTCGTTGGAAATCCAATTCCCAATATGAAACCCTGTACGGTATTAGTTGTAGAACCTGCCATTCACTTATGGTGGTCACCACTGTTTGGATGGTAGCTATAGTAGGCATAGTTCGAAATGTCTATGCTGGCTAAGATTTATATTCTACTTTCGAAATGAATTTTTCTCTACACTATGCACTAGTAATAATATCAAATGTTCTTTTAAATGCGTATCAAGCATCTTTGACTATCATAAGGAGAAATCTCCTCCGATTCTGCGTTTGCATTGTGTGTGTGTGCGGGAGGCCTTATGGTAGTCTCATTTTTAAAAGCATTGCGAATTGACTTTAAAAATACTCTTCTATTTTGATTTTAAAGATAAATAAACTGTTTTGAGTTCTCACACCAGCCACATGACTGACTCGGAGTTTATTGTTTTCCTTCCTAAACTCTGGGTGCCCATCAATTTCTACACGGGCAGTCAAGAGTTAGGTTTATCAGGATATTCTGGATATTCTGGAGTTGCTGGAGGCAAGATGGATGGCATGGCGTATTACTAGTTATATAGTATTTCTTTTTCTGCTGCACTGTTTGTTGTTGTTTGTTGTTGTACACTCTGATGATATGATGTAATGAAATGTGATGTAATGTAATAACTGATATAGATCTTTGTTTATAGATTATTCATTTAATTATTATATGTTGTTCCGCTGCGAATTGTGAGATTCTGATGTTGTTCTGTTGTTTTCTGTTCCGTTCTATTTTCTATGTTCTTTTCTCTCTATTTTCTATCTCTTCTATCCTCTTTTCTTTTCTTAAAACCCTAAGTGTTCGGTTTTCCGTCGTTCGATTGCTCGGCAGTCGATAAAGTGAGTATCGATGTGAATTTTCGGAAGACGAAGAATCGGGTCCTTACATCCACAGTTCGAAAATTCAAACTTCGACCATCGTTGAAAAAAATGGAATGCGGCAATCGATTGCCTTGGTCAGTCACCTATGGCCACCATTCCCAACCAAACTTGCCTCCATCTCACCTTGTCCTCCTCTACACTTTCCCTCGAGTGCGCAACTCTCGTTCTCCCTCTTTTCTTCGCCATCCCTTCAAACCGTAACCATACCACAACCCATTTCGAACCCTAAATCTTCCTCGACCAGACGAACCACTTAATAGAAAAATCATACGCCGTTTTTCCTTAGTTTCCCATCCATTGATGCGTCTCCACGCCGAATCCCACGACACAAAATCAAGCAGGGCGATAGAATTTTGATCAAAACCCCTATTCTGGTCCACTACATATTTCTTATCCTACACCCCACTAGAAATTCTCGAACCAAGCTTAAAAATAACGTTTTCAAAGATGAACATATCCCTATAATCCATTTTGCATTTTATGATGCTTGAAAATTCGAATTATTTGACATTCATACTATAAAAGAATATTTCTTCTCTCCATGCTTATTGGTTTTCAATCAGATCAAATTTAAAATATACTACACTCAAAAACATCCATCTTTTATTTTGGAATCTTGACTTAAAACAAATTAGATATGAATATATTTAGTTTTTAAGTTGGACGTTCAACTGTTTTAACCAAATTATATGAACAGTCAGCTTTTATAGAGGATGTACAGTGCTTCCTTTGAGTTTTAATTGAAACTAGCCATGTCTACATGCACCAACATACCTATATACATATAACGGACATACATAAAACTTGGCATAGATCAAAGTGTCATCCGTATACAGTTGTATACATATATTTGTATTAACCAGTTAAAAGAAATAGAGTGTTCTACTCACTATTTAAAAGATGATGAGCTGTCGCTCCTTTGTTCTAGCTTGTTTATGTCCTTGATCTTCTTATGATTTGATTTATTGGTAGTACACTTGTTTTTCTTTTCTCTTTTTTTGAACTAGGATGTATACATGAAGGTAAAAAAGGAAGTGGTACATATATATAGGGAGTAGAAGTGTACAACGCAAAAAAAGAAGAAGCCGAGACCTGTGACTGTGCAGGCTTCCTTTACATTTTTTTTCTTTTTTTCTTTTGGTTGATTTGGTTTCATACATGGATTTGATATTATATGACTTGATTAAATGTTTTATGTGCTTGAATTCAATGCTTGACTTGATTAAAATATAAAGTTGATTTTGATTTCTCATGTGACTTGAATTGATATGCATTTGTCACAAATGTTCCCTTGTGTGTAAACTTTTTTATGTATATATATAGTTATGCATATGTATTTTACCTTATTAAGATCTTTATATTTTCATATGCACATATCTTATAACATACACAAATATATATATATATATATATATATATATATAGTCGGAGGTTTGAAACTTTTCCATTTATGAAGTTTGTACCTGCATGTATATATATACTTATTTACACATACAATATTTTCATATATATATATATATATATATTCGTTACATCTTCACCTATATGCATTTATTTGTTATCATAAAGTTTGTACTTCTTTGTATATATCCTTTTTACATTTATTTACATTTTACACATTCACTATTCCGTATAACACATATATACATATACGTATACTTATTACTTTTTCATCCTATATATATCTACACATTATTCCTTACTTACATATACATTACTACCTATGGACATATATATCCATATATGAATACATATATACTTATATATTTTTAAACATCATAAAGCTTATATATATACACTTATATGGAAATTCCATCTTAATTTTTATTGGTGGAGTTCATATATATATATATATATATATATATATAATTTATCATATCCAGAAATTTATGTATTAAAATAACATAGTTTTAATCAATATATATATATATTCAGATTTTTTAAATACCAAAAAATTCATTTATTCGACTAATAAAAATTAATATTCCAATAAATAAAATCAGTTAATTTCCGCAATAACAGTGTCAAAAATCTGGGTCGTTGCATTCCTCCTCCTTAGAACTTTTCGTCCTCGAAAAGGAACAAAGTGAGAAATTTTAATTTTGATGTATATTATTAGATAAATCATCCATTAAAACATTTAAACTCCTTACTCTCCCATTATACATTTTAAAACACTTTAAATACATAGTATTACCAAGCTAATTTTTTACTAAAACATTTTTCATAACTCAATGTCTTAACAAGTCCATACTTGTTCTTACAAAAATTTAGTCATACGTTGATCAGGTGCAGGACTGAAAATCTATAAGTACTTAGTAGACCCATTTCAACACCCAGTGAAAATACTTAAAAAAACCTTTTTTCAAAAATTCTACGGAAAGTATACGCCCCTTTCACACCATAGATCGCAGTTAACCTGATGATTGCGTCGCCATTTCGACGAAATCAGAAGGAAACTGTAGGCATCCACACCTCTCGACTTACGCCGTTGAAACACCATAGTCTGTAGCTACACATAGGTTGAGTTTCTATTACAGCAAAACTGTAGTTGTCTATAGGCAATCGCTGCCCCTCGAATTATGCTATCAAACGAAACTATACCACATAGATCGTAGGCTACACAAAGATTGCGTCACTACCCAGTGAAACCCAATGTAGACTGTAGGCACTCGTTGCCTCTCGAATTACGCTATGGAACCAAACCACATAGATCACAATCTACCAATGTTACGTCGCTATCCCAGCGAAATCAAACATAAATTGTAGGCAATTACAACCACCTGAATTACGCTATGGAACTATGATAGATCGAAGTTACACAAGGTTGCATTGTCGTCACAGCAAAAGCCAATGTAACTATAGGCATGAGCACCACTCGACTTACGCTACCCAATAAATGATCACCAGGAACTCATGAGTTTTGTCTAAGCATCGTCTAGGATCCTAATTCTCATTGAAGCTATCCTGTGGATTCCTAGGCAGAACCACAGCGGATCTCCTACTCTAAATTTCGACTTTCGTGGAGGTGCCTTTCCATACTTTTGCCTCAAAACATATCATACTATATACATAGTACCTTCCAAATCATACTCTTTATAGTATTACATATAACCTTTACCAATACAAAATCGATATCTTCAGAATCGATAGTTTTCAAAATTCGGTTTAACCAATTTCCAAAATTGACCATTTGCCAAAATCAAAAGTTTTTTAAAATCAATGGGTGCCAAATCCTTTTCCGTTTCATTTTCATATACATATAAAATTATTCTTTCCCACTCGAATAATTTTCGGATCAATAATTTCTGAGTCCACCTCATACTTATATATACTCCGTTTAGTATTCCAATTATCTTTCAAAGACCATTTCCTTCTAGTTTTAAATTCAATAAGGGAAGTTTGAATGTATAATTAATATATGTATCCTTATTTATGCCAATCAAATATATCCCAAGTCTGATTTCTTTACACAATTATTTGTCACATTTCTTACCTTTTATAAGGCATGTTTCAGTTATAATAACTACTAAGTCTTCACTTTTAAGTCATCAAATTTACCCAATATATACTATTTCACTTAAAAAACATTTTTGCCATAATATCTTGATTTTGGATCCAATTCAAAATTGCCTCAAATGTCCATTTGGGTTAAAACTTCAATTTATCCCAATTCATATTTAAATCTAGGATTTAAATATAAACAATTTCCACTCTGACCGGTTTGAATTTAGAAAATAGCTTGAATAGTTGTAAAATAATTAAATAGTTAACATAAGATAGTTTGATTTTTAAAAATGGTTTGTATAGTAAAATAGTTTGGAAAACCAAAATAATTTGAATATTTAAAAATAAAGATTTTAAATAGTTTATATTAAAATAATTTATTTGAAAATAGTTTCAAAGTCAAACTAAGCCAATTCCCAATCTTCCAATTCAAATTGATTTCAATTTTCAATTTAAATTAGTTCAATCCCGATTTCAATTTGAATTAACTTCGATTCTCATTCTAATTCAAACCAATTCCCATTTTGATTTCAAATTAATTCAATATTTAATTACAATTTCAGTTAATTCAATTCCAATTTTAATTAATTCCAATTCCATTCTCAATTTTAAACCATTCCGATTTATATAAATTTGATTTGATTTTCAAATATGTATTTAATCACTTAAACCAAATTAACCTTTAATATTCAATTTAACGATCTAAATCTTTAAAATAATTCAATTCCGAGCCTAAATTTCGAAATATTCATTAAATTACTTTTACCTGGACTTATTTCAAGGTTCGAGTAAGAGTTCAAATCTTTTTAAACAAATCAATTTCCGAAATTCAATTGATTTTCCAATTATAACTTCACAATTTCAAACCGGATTCTTTATAAAATTCCGGTTGACAAGTTCATTTTTAACATTTCAATCTCAAGTTCAAAATGATTCATTTCCATAAATTTGATTTTATTTCTTAAATTCAAAATTATTTAATAATTTTAAATCAAATTTTTGTTTTTATTTCATTTTCAGGGATGGATATATCATTTCAACATATTTCTTAATTTATTCAAATAATTCGATTTATAGTTTTATATATTGTAAATAATATACAGAATGATAACACGGTATATCAAAGTAAATAAACACCCAAATCATCTAAAACATCAATCAATAGCATCCATCACAAATTTCTAGAATTTGAAACTCGTTTTATTTCGAAAATCGTTTTGAAATCATTCATACATACATTCTTTTGCAACTCTAATCAAATCTATACCTTTTCTTTTACAATTTAATTTATTTAACTTCCATAAATTAAATTTTTAATTCCACCCTGAAATTCCCAATTTCAGGTTATAAGTTCAAAACTAATTTTACTTGGCCTGAGCTAATTTCTCAATTCGTTCAATCCATTTAACCTTTAATTTAATTTTTTACCTTCCAAATCCAATTCTTATTAATATCACTTCCCACTTATAAGTTCAAAAACTTACCTTTCTTTTAGGTTATACTTTTCATTTCAAGGGGGATTCTAGAATTCAACACCTAGTATTTATTTCAAATCAACTTTGAAATTATATATATACACACATACACATACATATATATCATTACACACCAAATTGCCCTTTTAATTTTAAACCCCACCTTGGTTTTTATCCAAAACAAATTCCTCGGTATTTCCAAAACAACCCTTGTTTTAAGCAAAGATTTCCATATCAAATTATTCTAAATAATATTACTTATTATTTCCTTAAAGCACTTTGAAACACATTTCAAAATGTCTGGGACTTAGATTCAAAACCCTCAATTTAGATCAATTTTAATTTATAAGTCATATTTATAAATTAGGCTTATATAATTTTACTTCCTTAAAATTCTTTACCCTATTTCATCATTGTTTATTACGTAATAAACACCTTTATTAAGACATAACAACCAATTTTATGATAATAATCATTATTATCATATCTATAAACCAAACACATTTTAATCCATAATAATTTCCTAGAAAATTATAAAAATATAATCAGGGTAAACTCATTTCATTTCAAAACACCTTGAAAAACTCTTCCAAAATTTCGGGTTTTAAATTCTGGTTTGGGTCTACTTTTAACTTAACTTATTTGCATAATTCATTCTTACCCAAATTTCTATCTAGTTCTATACGTATTACCACTTAAATTTTATAATCTCATTTGATTATAAATATTACAATCAGTCACCTATTATAATAATTTAGACATATTATTTCTTTTTATATCAAAATAATCTTATATAAAATTATTTTAGAATCGTCTTTAAAATCATTATATAAGAAAATAACAAGTATGCGCTCTTATATAATACACTCAACTCATTCTAGGGTACTCACGACCCTATCTCTAATGAGTGATCCCCACCAGAGCTAAGGTTCTCGCTTAACCTTCAGCTCTGATACCACGTATAACGACCTGGCGGTTTTCGACACTCGAGAATCGACACTAATACGTTCACTGTATAGAGTGTCGAGCAATCGAGTGTCGAAAACACCAGGTTTTTAGGGTTTAAGAAGAAAAGAGATAGAAGAAGCAAAGAAATAACAACATAGAATCTCACATCGCAGCGGAACAAAATATAATATACAGTAACAGCATTTTATTTAGAGGAAAATTGTAACTATTAATATACATACAAGGTATCAGAGTACAATCATCAATAAATAAATCTAGGCAGTTTTAATAACTTTCCCCTAGATGTTGAATATACAGCCCACAAAATACAGCGGAATATAACCAATATGCACAATACGTCCCTGTCATCCAGCTCGTCTCTTGAGCTCCAAAAACATCCTAAGCTGAAAATTGTAATACTCGGTCTGACCCGAGCATTACAATAAAGTAACATCCGAGTCAGGCTGGAAACCAGCATGAGTAAACACACTTAAATTTGAAGTACTTAAGTTATAAAGTCTTTTGAAAATCTAAGGTAACTCGTTATAAAACGACGAGTTTTTATCTTATTATAACCAAAACACATTTTCAGAAATCCATCGATATTTTCACGATGTCTAAGCACAATTACTTATTTAAAATGGTCAAATTTGTTAAATTTATCCAAATCCTGCATACAGGACTTTTTAATCAAAACCGTAAAGGTTCGTAATGATTATTAAATCGAAGTGGTTCTAGGTAACACTGATATCTGATCCCTGTCTCATCAAATCTAATCGATAAACTTGAAATGTCCACATCGTTTTTAGATAAACAATTTATATTCAAGATGAGAATATTCATATATGGAAATATGTTTTATTTCAATAAAGCATGTCAGCATTTCATTCTAACTACTTTAATTTATTTGGCCACTTAACGGCCCAGACAATGGATAACTGAAACCAATATCTAAGAAAAATATCGGTCAAGCATATATCGTTACGATTTATAATTACAATCCATTTACAAATCAAAACTGGAATGATAACTGAGTTAAGTTACATCGTTAGAATCCATATTATTTATCAATCAAAAATATTTTTAAAATAATTTATTTTAATTAATTCAAATTAAATAGTACATTTTAAAAAAATTAATTGACTGATTAATAGATAATTAAATAATAAATTACTTATTTATTCACTTTGATTTTTTTAAATCATTTGAATTTCACTTTGCTGGAACGTTTGACAAAATTAGTTTAGATGGAGGTACTAGTCGATAGAAACATGTTGCAAAATCTCGCACGACAATTTGATGTAGAATTATTGTTTAAATTTTTTTAAAAGTTTAATGACATAGTTATTTTAACTTTTTTCTTTCCTTTTCTTTTTTTAAACAGACCTAATACAAAAATACTCGGCCCATCCTATTTTTCCCCCTTCTTCTCTTTCCTCCTTCCAGCTCTTCTCTTTCCTTTCTCATATACGAACATGAGACCATGCACAAACATGTACAAATGTACACGAACTTAGGCGAGCCAACTTCGCCGCCGACCAACTCCGTAAGTCAACTTTGGCCCTCTCCTTACGCTTCCCACCTGAAAAACGTGCGATCATCCTCAGTTCGAAAATTCGAATTTCGACCATCGCTGAAAAAAACTTTAATGCGACCACCAATCGCCTTAGCCAGTCACCTATGGCCACCATTTCCAACCAAACTCCGCATCCAACTTCGCCTTGTCTTCCTCTACACTTTCCCTCAGGCGCAACCCACATTCTCTACCTTTTCTTGGCCATCCCCTCAAACCCGTAACCATACCACAACCCATCTTGAACCCTAAATCTACCTCGACCAGACAAACCACCTAATAGAAAAATCATACGCCATTTTTCCTTAGTTTCCAATCCATCGATGCTCCACCACGTTGAATGCCATGACATGAAATCAAGTAGGACGACAGAATTTGATCAAAACCCCAATTCCGATCAACTACATATTTCTCATCCCACACCGACTAGAAATTCTCAGACCAAGCTTAAAAATCCTGTTTTCAAAGACGAACACATCCTTATAATCCATTTTCCAAATTATGATACTTGAAAATTCGACTTATTTGATATTCATACTGTAAAAGAATATTTCTTCTCTCCATGCTTGATGGTTTTCAATCAGATCAAATTCAAAATATACTACACACAAAAATATCCATCTTTTGTTTTGGAATCTGACTTAAAACAAATTAGATATGAAGAAGTTTAGTTTTTAAGTTGGACGTTCAACTATATTAACCAAATTATATGAACAGTCAGCTTTTATAGAGGGTGTACAATGCTTCCTTTGAGCTTTAATTGAAATTAGCCATGTCTACACGCACCATCATACCCATATACATATAACAGACACATATAAAACTTGGCATAGTTCAAAATGTCATCCGTATCACAGTTGTATATATATATATATGTATATATGTGTGTGTGTGTATATATTAACCAGTTAAAAAAACAGAGTGTTCTACTCACTGTTTAAAAGATGATGAGTTGCTGCTCCTTCGTTCTAGCTTGCTTATGTCCTTGATCTTCTTATGTTTTGATTTATTGGCAGAACATTTGTTTTTCTTTTCCCTTTTTTGAACTAGGATGTATACATGAAAGTAAACAAGGCAGTGGTATATATATAGGGAGTGGAAGTGTACAGAGCAAAAGAGAAGAAGCCGAGACCTGTGACTATGTAGCTTCCTTTACATTTTTTTTTCTTTTGGCTGATTTGATTTCATATGTGGATTTGATATTACATGATTTGATTAAATGTTTTTTGTGCTTGAATTTAATGCTTGACTTGATTTAAATATAAAGTTGATTTTGATTTCTCATGTGACTTGAATTGATATGCATTTATCATAATGTTACCTTGTGTATAAACATTTTTATGTATGTATGTATGCATAGTTATGCATATGTATTTTACCCTATTCAGATCTTTATATTTTCATATGCATATATCTTACAACATACACCAATATATATAGCCAACGGTTTGAAACTTTGCCATTTATGACGTTTGTACCTACATGTGTATATGTATATATATACACACACACTTATTTACACATAATATATATATATATTCATATACATCTTCACCTATATGCATTTATTTGTTATCATAAAGTTTTTACTTCTTTGTATATATTCTTTTTCATATTCATTTACATTTACACATTTCATTATTCCATATAACATATATATATACATATACATATACATATATTTACTACTTTGTCATCATATATATATTTACACATTGTTTCCTACTTACATATATATTACTTCCTATGGACATATATATACATATATGTATACATATATACTTATATATTTTTAAACACCATAAAGCTTATATATATATATATATATATATCTCTACTACTAATAATGAAAATTCGTTGAACTAATTTACTCGGTGTCTTTTTGAAATTCCAAAAATGCCCTTGCTTTCCATTTACATATTTGCGCTCAAACTAAATATCAACGTATACGATAACACAAACAGCCCGTGTGCGAAGCACGAGCCCATACTAGTATTTATATATAATTATATGGATATTCCATCTTAATTTTTTGTTGGTGGAGTTCATATATATATATATATATATATAATACATATACATATATATATATATATATATATAATTTATCATATCCAGAATTTTATGTATTAAAATTAACATAGTTTTAATTAATATATATTCAAATATTTTAAATACCGAAAAATTCATTTATTCGACTAATAAAAATTAATATTCCAATATTTAAAATCAATTAATTTCCCCAATAACAGGTGTCAAAAATCTGGGTCGGTACATAAATGATTAAATAATTATTATCCTTTAAATAAATAATTAAATAATAGTTAATCTTTAAATAAATAATTAAAACATAATTAATATTTAATTAATAATTAAAATAATAATTAAAATAATAATTTAAATCTTTATTAATAATTAAATTTATTTTAATCTAGTCTTAATTAAATCTTAACTTAATTAGCAATTAAAAAATATTAAAACTTTTTCTTAGACAATAAAATAATGATGGTTAACTTTTAAATTTTATAGTTTATAGGTTTTTTAGCTTTATATTTTGCTAATTTTTTGCCTTTTTGATTTCAAAATCACTATTTCACATCTTTAGAGTTAGTTAAGATGCTACATAATGAGCTTTGTTCCTTTTTTAGTCCATCTCTTACTTTGGTTTCTTTATTGTCTTATAATTTTAGCTTTAGTTTTATTACTTTTACTTCATTAAGACATATATGTATAAATTTCATTTCATTTATATACATACATGTGCATTATTCTTATATTTTTGTATAGTTCCGTCTTAAAATACAGGTTTAGGCCGGATATGGTGCTAGATTGCTATTTGTAGGTTTTTAGTGTTGTTTTCGCCAAGATTGCAGTGAGGCGTTCATTATGGATCTTCCGTGTTGGCAGTAAGGCATTCTTTCTGGATCATTTGCGTTTGCAGTGAGGCATTCATTCTCTAGTGGAGCCGCCAGTTGATCTCATTTGTGCACTTGGTCACATCATAGATCATCTGCGTTTGTTGTGAGACGTTCATTCTGGACCATCCATATATGCAGTGAGGTCTTCTTTCTGATTCATCCTAATTTGCAGTGAGGCATCCTTTCTCGGGTTGAGCTCCTTGTAGATCTCTTGTTCTGATCTTGTTTGGGTACTTCTAACATTTCACTATCAGGCGGTGGCCTTGCCGGAGTTCGATATTGAGGTGTAATGGGCGGTGGTCTTGTCAGAACTTATTCATAAAGTTCCCAGAGCTTGTTTTCTTTGTTTTTCTATATTATGATTTGTCACCTACCAGGTATGTTGGCAGCTCCATTGTTTTTAGTGATACACACACACACGTACACATGTGTGCTCTTCTCTACTTTAGAGGATCACACATTTTCATCAAAAATAATTAACCTTTAATTATAGATTAAATAATAATTAATCCTTAAATAAATAATTAATTAATCTTTAATTAATTGAATAATTATAATTAACTTACTTAATTAATACTTAATTACTAATTGCCTTTGTTACCTAATGATTAAGTACTAATTACCTTTCTTAATTAATTAATTGAATAATTATTAAATAAATAAAGAAAGAAATAAATAAATAACAGTTACTTTTAAATACTTATAATAAGTTTTGAAAATACTTTTAAAAAATATCCTAAGTAAAAACGTTTTAAATTTTGCAAAAAAAGTTCATTTGACGAACTGTCTCTATAGTGACTCTCACTATATGACCTGTAATTTTAAAATTTGTTTAACATACCAAATAGCTTTAAATACCTTTCCCTTTATATTTAAACCTACTTTCTAACATTGGGGACAATTTTTGAAGCTAAAAGTAAAGTTTTTGAAACTTTATAAACCCATTTTATAAACACCCAAGTAAAACAAATTTTTAAAAGTAAAGGATCTCTTTACTGCTTTTATAAGTCCATATACTAAACCTATTGGCATAAAAAACATACATAGAAGATCATAGCATAAGTTTGCATGACTTAATATCAAACCATAAGCAAGGTTATAACTTCTCATCCATAAACACAATTTAAACTTTGAATTCTCAAATCGAACTAACTGTCACATCCAAACACTTTTGTATACATACGAACCAACATCAAATCAAAGCACAAATATACACATACAACTCAACATCATTCTCATTCAAATAAACATCATACTTAGGAACCAAGACAATAATAATATAAGTTATAAAAACGTAGTTGAAGTTGAAAACTTTACTCACCAAAAGCTAACTCAATTTACTTTAATTTCCACTAATTTTGCTAAATGACCTTGATTCTAGCTTTGCCTTTGGAAAAAAATGTGATTTTGGTGGCCTAAGTGACAAAATTTATATGGCCAAGGTGGGAATGGTTCGGTCATGCTTGAATAAAGGTGATGTGGGCTTGTTTTAGGAAAAGAGTTATAGGAAAAGAAAGGAGAGATTTCAACAAGTTTTTCATGAATTAAAAGTGAACAAAGCTAAGGTTTCTAAACTTCAAAAAGGCTATGGAAGCCATTAAAAGGTTTCATGGAGTTTGGAATAAGAATGAAATTTTGTGAAATGAAAATATAATGAAATTAGGAAGGAGAAAGAAATTATCAATTTAGAAAAAAAATATCCTTTAATACCATGCCCTCCACTACCATTATGTCAGGTCACCATGCTCCCTCAACCCTTGTACCTTACGTCCCCATCTTGTCCCCTTCTTTTTATGCATAGCTAACATTCATTTAGTGTCCATGTGCGTAGAAGTTTTTCCTAAGGTTATTTCATGTTTAAACATCTTTTTAAACCTTATTTTATTTCAAACATTTGCATGAAAAGTAACGCCTCACCTTTATACATACATACATATATACAATTTTATCTTATTTATAAATGCATTTTTATGTTTATACTAAAGTGTACACAACATTTTCGACAACTTTTAGACGACTAAAAGTCGAAAATTCGAAAAATGAATTTCGGTCGCATTTTTTATTTTGCTTTAACCTAAATGTTTTGAAAACTAACTTTGAAAACTAATTACCATCATTATTTATTAATTAGAAAAGCTATATTTTAATTATAAAATCTATTATTTGATATATTTAAAATTAACTAAATATTCACAAATCAAAGCTATAAAATTTTGGGTCGTTACAAGCAGTACCTTCGATTTGTTCGATCCAAGAACAACTTGTATAGATGAATGATGGCATTACATTATTGCTTAAAGAGCAATGTTAGTATTCGAAGTAGGATTTGCTAAAAAAGCTAAAACACAAACTCAAGCCTCATGTCAGGAAATGACTAAAGGAGGGAAGATGCGACAGGGCTATGTGGTTTGCTGCCATTAGGGTATAGTCATCATCCGATCTAGATTGATATTTATAGATTTTGTATGTTAGGCCCAAAAATATTGCTTGCCTAAGTAATAATCAGGTTGATGATCATATTTGATACCATCCAATAAGGGATAGGCCAGTTCTGTGTTGGTAGAGTTGCAATAGATTTGCAGCTCGGGTACATTTTCTCTAGAGGTGTATTTACGGAGGTAATCCCTTACCTTGTCATTGTATGTAATCCATTTTCCAATACGTGCCTTTATGGACTTAGTTGTATACTAAATATATTATTGAATGTAATTAAAGTAACCATTTTTGGCTATGATTCAATATTAAATCTACCCTAGACATTATTATAATATCACAAGATTTCCTATAAAATGGTTTGGTTATTGTATGGTAAAAACTCATCCATGTTTATGTACATCATGGTCATATGAGATACCTTTATTTTGAAAGTTTATATAACATAAAAATTCAATTGGTTTGTGTTTCTCATGCTGTTCACCAGACTGATCCGGGTGTTATTTTCTTATAATGCTTGGGTCAGCCCGAGCAATTCCGTATTTAGATTAGATGCCTCTAAGACCTATTCACGTATTTTATTTTCTGCTATATTTGTTGATTGTAATTATCAGCAATCATGAGGACATGTTGTTATAACCGTTCAGGATGATGATACGTTGGTTTACTCTAATTGATGTGTGTTATAGTTCCTGTAAAATCATATGTATATTATATGTAACGACCTGGAATTTTAACGATTTGATATATGAGTATTTAATTTAAATAATCAATTAATAGATTTAATAATTAAATAACTCTCTTTTTAAATTTATGACTAATGATATAAAATTCTTTCTTAAATTTTGTTTACATAAATAGGTAGTTCGACGGAAAACTGAAAATGTGCCCGAACATGCTTTTTGAATTTTTAGCTTTTTATCGAATGAGAAGTTATTAAAAGCTGTAACAACCTTGTATAAACTATAAAACAATACTTAGATGTTTTTAACATTTTATTTGGTAATGTATGGATAGCAATAATAAGGATGTAAAAATGTAAATTACATTTAAATTTCAAATAAAAATAATGGACGTGAAGTGAGATGATTCCTTAAGTGTGGAAATGAATTTAGGTACATGAATGCCCTAATATCCAACATATTATTAGAGGTTTTGTACTTTGATAGATTTGAAAAAAATGATGGCAAGTTTGAAAATTTGATTTATAGGTAAATGTGACTTTTGCCTTCTTTTTTTATATATATACCTTCTCTTGTTCTACATTTCATTTCCATACTTCACAATTTTTGTAAACTTTTCAAAAATCATCCTTTTAACTCAAAAATTTTACTTCCTCAAAGTCTATAATTTGAAGCGATTAAAATTTAAAATATGGAAGGTGAGATTCTTCATTTCCTTATTTATTTCATTTTACATGTGATAAAATGTTATGGAAATCTATGGTTGGTTGAATTGTTTTAAATTATCTCTTATGAGTAAATAATGGTTTTAAAAATAAAAAAACTTGATTTGAAATGAGGCGAATAAGCTTATTGGAAATCATAGAAACTAACTCATTTTCTTTTACTGTTAGTTGAAATATTAAGTAACCATCTTTATTTTAAGTTTTCAAAATTCAATATCTTATAATCCATTTAGATTTGGCCAAAATGATCAACTCTAGAGTTATTCGTTATAGTCTAAATTTATTTTTTAAATGGTAACTCAACGTTTCATCGATTCGAATTTGCTCGATTACATAAGTGTTAAGGAAATGTTCAGTTTTCGTCCATCGCGAAACGATAAATGGAGGATATGAGTGGGTTTGTATCATCAATTTGGGATTTTAAGGTTGTTCACGGGATTTAGCGCTGTGGAATTTATCATCGCGGAAGCTGATCGGATTTTGGTTTAAAATCAATTTCCAACGATTATGGTGGTTTGGGGCAGAGAATCCAAGGCTGGAGAAACCTGAGGATGTGGCAGAGACATGGTAGCAGTAGCATGGTGTATGACGATTGGTGGTGCTCCATCAAGCTCACTTTAGGGTTTCAGGGTCAATTAGGCTTTGGGTTTGAATTTTTCCTGGGCGTGGAGTAAGGTTACGTCAAGTTTGACGAGGTTTTGGCTAGAGGCGAAAAAGTGGCAGGCGGTTCAAATGGAAGTGGTGGCGAGGATGGACTAGGTCGAGGAGACATGGCGAGTTCGGTTTGCGTGTGTGTTTAGTTCTAGGCACACAAAAAAATTCAAATTTTGAGGTTGAGGATCATTTTGGGCTAGTTGGTATCAGAGGAGGCGGCGATGGGTCCAAGGGGTTGTGCAAGGTCGAACGAACTTACAAAGATGGTCACGACGTTGATGAAGGCAAAGGGTGGCGATGCACATGCACGAGGAGGTAGTGGTGCACTGGGTTGGATTCATGTTTTGCTTTGTTTTGGAGGAAATGATTTTGGGTGTTAAGTGATTTGGGAGGAATAGGGTTAAGTCTTGGTTTGTGTAGTGGGTTAGTGGGCCAGGTTGGGTAGCGTTTTTATTTTGGTTAGGTAAATTGTAAGAACCCAAATTCTAATTAACATTATTTGGGATATTTAATTGGATAAATTAAATAAAATAACATGGAAGGTTAGGGATATTGAGATTTGATAATTAACAAGAGTCGTGCCTTAATGAATGAGTTAATAAGAATGATTTAAAAACATAATAAGAAGGAGGAAAATATGCTAAAGGGAAAATGGGAATAGATCTAAATTCCTAAACATAAATCCTTATTCTCTTATTTCCTCCTTCATTTCATTCATTACAAACAAAACTAAAATAATTAAGGCCGGCCGTTAACAAGGGTTTCAAGGAAAGTAAAGTGAGGGGAAAAAATCAAAGCTTAGGGGAATCAAATCAAACACAAATTTCAACCTTCTTAAGCCATTCGAGTTGAATAATAGTTATGCATCTCATGTTTTAATTGATATTTTTTGTTTTAAGCAGTCCGATTCTTTTGCTCATATTATGTCATGTTATGATAGTTTGAATGATTATAAGCTTATTGGTGAATATATGGAATTTATTTATGAAATTGAGTGATATTTTGAGTTAGAAAACCTATCATATGATACCCAAATAAATTGAAATTTTTATATGATGTTAGAAACATTATTTTATAAGTGGGTTTTTAATTTCATAATTTTTTGATTTAATGAGAATAGTTTGTGAATTTTCTAAGATAGGAAAATGAGATATTTCGGGTTTTAACTATTTAAAATAATTAAATCATGTTTTTGGTTCCAAAAGTTTTATATCTTAAAGAATGTAATAAATTGGATTTATTATGACTTTTAGGGAATTTCCCAAGTGTTTGTGATTTATTGTGAATTATTTAAGCTAGAAAAGCTTAAGTATTATGTTAAATATTAATATAAAAGATGATGGTTGAACGTGACAACCCACCTTACTTACTCCTGAAAACGATACTTAATACATCAATGGTATTCGTAAAAGATGAATTGTCGTAGGGAAAAATAATAACAGAACAGAAAATCTCATAACGAAACTGTTAAATAGAACATAACAGTAATATAGTACATATGGCTACTTCCTAATTTGGAGTCATCAGAGTTACACAAAAGTACTATAATCAGCTTAGGCAGTTACAACACGTGTCTTACATCCGCATGGGTACAGCTAATTAGTACATGGAGAAGACCCTCAAGTCCATGTTGAAACAAAATACACTTACAAGAACTAAACAAACAGCGGAAACATACGACTAAATAATTAAAGGCTTCCATCTTGAACACCGTCTTTACATAATCCCATAAGACACTGCTGCTCTCCGACTACTCAAACATAATTGAGTATACAGGAGCTTAGTAGGAACAAACAACTCGGGTCAAATAATATATCTTGTATGAGTAAAACTCTAAATAGTAAGTGTAATTAAACAATAACATGTGAGACCACGCCGCCAAACGTAGAACGGATTTCCTCTCACAAAAACAACATCCAAATGTAAAGAATGGATACAAATAATTAACATCGCGAAGAGTGATATACTCTTTCTGATGCAATTAAATAAAACAAATTCGAAGGTTCAAATTTACAAGGGAAGGGAAATTTACCAACAATGACAAGGAGGGTGCATCCCCCTTACCGAAAGTATACCTCTAGAATATATATTTGAGAACTCTGATGGCTCTCGGAAACCTCCAAGCCGGACCCTGCCAACTGTTATTGACTATCCGAGTATTTCACATCTTAATGTGCACAACCGAATCCAATCTAAAGGGGATATGAAAATACCCTAATGGGAGCAACTCCACATAGCTTAGCCCACTCACTCTTTGGGTTTAGTCATTTCCGACAAAAGATATTAAAGCTCAAGTGAGCAACACATCGTCTTAGACTGACGAAATACAAAGAAGGCTGAGATAATCGATAGTCGACAAACCGACTATCGAAGATTACAATATGATTGTATATGGACAGTAAATCTCATAGTCCTGCCACTCCTCATCGATTTCAAACTTGTACTATTTCTTGGTTAAAAATGAAGTCGGGCGAGTGAAGGTAATGTTACCTTTAGGCATTGCCTTGACGATAATTTTAACTTTCGAGATAGTGATAAGTTTCCATACCTCAACGTTTAGTGCCAAGAGTATGACTAAATTCTTTGCATATAAAAGAAGTCATTTACGGAAACTTCTTTTCCATAACTAAATCAAACTTTTACTTTTAAAACCAAATTTGTGCTTGGGCTTCTCATTATAAGTTTTTTTGTTTTAACTTTAAACAACTTTGTACAAATGGTTCATTAACTTTAAAACACCTTTTTAAAAATATTTAATCACTTAAAACATCCTTATTTAATCGGTTAATTATCTTTTATTAACATTTATAAGAATGATTAATTAACTTTATGTTATCCCCCTTTTTGCCAAGGTCGTGACACCAAGAATTTGACTGGAAACCTAGGACACTCCATCCCGAAGATCGATTCTACATGGGTCTACTATGGATACTGGAAAATTAGGTCCGAGTTCGGATCGGGCTAGGATTGATATGGCACGACAAGCAAAGCTACAAAAGCCAACATTTCAAATTTCAAGTCAATCGGGGTTCATATGCACAAGATACGGATCTACCAAGATTCACTTAGAAAACATCTGTAATTCGTATCTAACACTGGTTTGTATCCATGGAGCAAGCATTGAATTTATACCCATCAGAATCAGCTACCACCTCCTTCGTGTCCACTCTGTTCATATCCTTCAGGGGCCTTCACTTCGTATCCATCCACTTCGTAATCATGGCCAAGCCACAATCTCATCCGTATCCATGGAGAGAGCACTGAGTTCGTATACATCCTTTATTATCCCTCAGACCATTAAGCACGTAACCATCCATCCAGGAAGTTCCCTTTGTATCCATTTAGGGTTTTGTCCAAGTTCGTGTCCGTCGGAGAGAAGCATCCAGATTCATATCGATCATCACTTAATCGTCACGAATGGAGAAGCTGGCTATCGATATGAAAAGGAGCATGGGCATCGATACGAGATCAAGTGAGTCATAATTGACAAGAAAATGTTGAGCCTATAGTGACACAAAGAGAATATAAATGACCGACACGACTATAAGAACGTTCAAGAGCAAGACTCGCTCACTTGGCATAAAAGGAGGATCGATCCTAAAAGATAGTGCCATGTCACCTAGTCAACACGTGCATGTTATCGATACGAAGTGAAGCGACATGAATGGAAGCTACACGAACCCGCTTGAACATTAAAGATCCAAACTTTCATCGATCATATCTCATAATCTACAAGTCAAAATGCCATCAAATTTTCATAGGAGCTTGCGTATAACCTAAAGAAGGTACCATATCGATCCCAGCCTGATAGGACTAATTATTGATTGATACAAATTCAATTCGTATTTCTTTTAAATCGAGTCGAAATCACCTGAACTCGATCCCATGAGCCTACCCACCTGAGAGAAGAAGTCTTCCGAGATCTGGGCGAGATATTGCTGCCTACGCCTATAAATAGTGATCCTAGACCTAAAAAACGAAGTTTTTGGCCTCCCTACGCCGATACTCTACCAAAATTGCTATTGTACTTCGGTTGTACTGTTATAAATCTTTTTTAACCAAAAGTTGTAATCAATAAACATCAGTCATTCTATAGTGGACGTAGGCCATACGCCTAACCACTCTAAATTCGTATGTTTCCGCACTTCTTTTTGTCTGTTAATTGGTGTATTTGTTAGAGCAGCATCATTTTTACATTTACTTCCTTCATTTTATCACTTCAAACACATCCAAAGAATGGGGTGCCCAATTTTGACACAAACACTTTGGTGCTTTCACTGAGAAAACCCTGCTTTTCTCCTGCTCGTTGGATCTACTGCCGATATCGAATTGCAAGAATATAAGAAGAATATCCATATCTCAAGCTTAGAAATCCTCCCATCTTATTCAGATTTGCATCAAGTCTATGAGAGAGCTTCACTATTCACTATGGTCGCTACTAGGACTACCTCAACTGCTGCAGATCCAGAAGGACGGGACAGGTAGAATCCCACACAACTTTCTATTACAGACCAAAATACTGCTAGGCCCTCAGATCCACAAGGCCCCATCACTAGGAAGGAGTTCCAACCGTTGATGCAAGAGCTGACTCAGAGCGCTAGCAACTTACCCAGCAGCTCTACGCCATGATGGAGTTAACCAACCAACTAGACCAAGAAAGACGAAGGAGACCTAGATGAGATCAGGCTTCCTTTACATTTACTGAAAGTTCAGCATCCTTTGATTACAATCACAGATCCACACGCCTACGCCTGGATGGAAGCTATGCGCGGGCTAATGGGCATCAGTGCACGTTGAACCTTGGACAAGCGATAGTTGGTCTGTCTACTAGCCGTCAGATTGGACCCTCCTCTTGAGGAAGGGCGGCTCCTTATCACGCTACTACAACAACGTTGTTGCCACTTCCATCAACTTGGAAGCCGACGTCCGAAACCAAACGGATCTAAACCTTCATGGACGAAACCATACTTCTAAACCTTATGTAACCGAAGACCTTGAGCTAAGGAGGCAAGGTATGGACTGTCGACTGCGCCCGGACCGTCCACGCATTGTGGAACCCGACCACACCTTTGCCCAGCATACCCAGATTATGAAAATGCCAGATATCCCAACTATGATCTGCCAAATGATCCGTGAGAGCCAAGGCCTCACTAATGACAACTTGGGAATCTCCTGGAGTCATACCCCATTCACAGATGATATTCTCTACGCTGAACCACCTCGGCGATTTAGAATGCCAAACCTACATGTTTATGAAGGGAGCTCTGAATCTAACCAGGACATTTTAAAGTATGAATGGTTGATGAATGCCGCACGGGAAGATGCGGTCAAGTGCCAAAGTTTCCCAATTTCCCTAGGGGACATCGCAACTATGTGGTTTACTCGCCTGCCACCTCGATCTATTTCATGTTTCGACCAGTTGGCTACGAAGTTTATCGATCAGTTTCATATGCATGTCACAAGGCCCAAAGATGTTAATGCCTTGTCCAGTGTCACTCAAGCTCCTGGAGATACACTCAGGCACTACCTAGAAAGGTTCCATGCTGCTTGCGTGGAGATTAGTAACCCTAATGATAATTCCATACTGATGGCACTGACTAAGAGAATCGATCCTGATTTCGAATTTGGCAACCGGTTGGCTGGGAACCCCTTGCGTCATTGGACCGTTTCTATTCTAAGGCAGCTCAGTTCTTGAAGAGAGAGGATGCGAAATAGTCTAGGAAAAAGGATGACGCAGGGCCCAGTGTGGAAGGAATCCAGGGCAATGTTGATGTAAAACAAATCGGGAAGAGTTTCGAAAAGTGCAGTTAAATATACAGAATAAGCAAAATCACCAGAAAGGTGATGGAAATCAAGGTAAGAAGCAGAATTAGAACCACGGACCGCGACGTAGAGCTCCTATGTTTGACACCTATACTCCTTTAAATACATCCTTGGAGAATGTGTGCTTGCAAACCTATAACACAGGCCAATACAAGAAGCCTGCTCCAAAGTAGTCGACCGATAAGCAGATTCAGTCTGGGAAATTCTATATATTCCATGATTGTTATGGTCATAATACCAATGAATGCCGCCATCTGTAGAATACTATTAAGAAGTTAATCCGAGAGATAAAGTTGGAAAAATTTGTTCAGGTGCCCCAGGCTAAGGGTATGGGCCCATCAAACCACAAGTACAGAATCAAGCAAGACCGGAGGAACCCGCGCATACTAGTTGGGGTTAGTTATTAACACAGTTAGTGGTGGTCCTCATCCAGCTGATCGAAGCTGGAAGGAGACTCATATGCAAGCTTGGCTAGGCATTCGAGCTTTGAATGTTGTAGTAACTTGGAAAACGGGGCTACCGCTAAACAATAGAAGACGATGATAGACGACATCGTTTTTCGAGATAAGGATGCAGATAGAATCAAAGCCCCTACCATTGAATTACTAGTCATTTCAGCTCAGATAGGTCCAACTTGGATGAAGAGGATCTTATTGGACAATGGAAGCTCGATGAATAAACTTTTCAAGCGAGCGTATGATCAAATGAAGATGGAAGCAAAAGATTTGAAGCCTTGTTAGTCACGTATTCATGGACTCAATTGAAGTCAACTATACCCACTGCGATAGTGGAGCTACAGTGGAGTTAGTAGTTGGAGAATGCTAAAGAGTCCAGATGTTACAGTTTATCATGTTCAATATCAATTCACCATACAATGCTTTCTTGGGCGATCGACCCTGGCTGAATTCAGGACTGATATCTCTCCTTGGTGTTTGACGTTGAAATTCCCTACCAACGGGGTCGGAGTTGTCCAGGGAGACCAAGCTGCTGGATAGGCCTGTTATGTTGCCAAGCTGCGGAAGGCGCAATGAAAAGAGAAAGGTAAGGACGTAGAGGAATCTCTCTATGTCCATTTTGCAAACAATTGATAGCTAACGCTTGGGCCTAGGCCCAGATGCTACAACCAATTCCTAAAAGATCTTGATCCAAGAGACGATGATAATAAAGAGGAAGTCAAAGACAATCAGGCTTCCTCTGTAATGACCCCACTTCCTACTCCCAGGAAGTAGCATCGTTAATAAGAAAGAAAGAGGTGAGAAAATAGAAAAGATAGAGAAGAAAGAACAACAACATCAGAATCTCACAGCGGAACGAATAAAATATATTAATCACATAAGTATTTACATAGTATATAACATCAAACAGAGTGATACATATAGTACATCACATACTAGACAGTTATAACACCTGTCTAGTTAATACAACACAATACACAATACATCACAGAGATACCACACAGCGGAACTAAATATATATATCTATAACGCTGAAGCCTCCTGCTCCATTGCTCCTCCAAAATTCGTCAAAGCTAAACCTGAATCCCTTGGCTACCCGTAAAAATTTGGGTACCCGAGAGTTTATAAAAAACAAAAATAAACTTCGGGTCAGACATGGGTCTGGTATGAGTAACAGGTTAAAGTTGCTTAATTTTTGAAAAAATCCTTTGAAAATAAAAGGTATCACGTAAGACTTCCCACACATAAACATGGAAAAGTTTTTACCTTACGCTAACCAAAACATTTGATAGGAAATCCAGTGATATTATAATAGGTCTAGGGTTTTCAAGTAAATAGAAAATAGCCGAAATTGTTACATTCATTAAATTCCAGCTACTAGCCACAAAAGTGGGTAATACAATCAAAACCGTGGGCACTTATTGGAAAATGGCCATACAATGGAGGGGCTACTGGGGTACCGCCCGTCACAGTACGGGGCCTAGATCACTGTACCGAGGATTACTCCCTTCATCCCCTGCAACACAAGGCCGGAACCATTCCTTACTGAACAGTCCCGAACAAGATAAACCCCGTGGTTGGCGCGCCCAACCATCCACTAAGCCGAATAAAAAGGGACATCTAGACAGGGGAAATATCTTGTCCTGCTTGGGCATGACCCACCTAACCTTGCTGCATCTCCCCTGTTTTAGCCATTCCCGGTTGATGAGGCTTGAGGCTATGATTACCTTTAGAGAACAAATTTCTTAGAATGCTCATCGCCCGCCTGACGATGTGTTGAAAGCATTCAATCCATACAAGTTCGTTCCGGGTTCGAACGAAACCGAAGGCATTATCTCGTTACACTCATTTTGGAATCACCCTCAGAGTTAACGACGACAACCCTTGCATTCTGAATCTTCATCTTCACTTCAGATTCACGACCTATCGTTAATTTGGAATTGATGTGGTTTTCGGATATTCCAAATGCGGAAACCCGATCCCGGTCTCATCGAAATCCAAAACGTGTCTTTTAAGGCCAAATTGTCTATTTAGTCTTAACAGTGAATTCAATGTCATCAATATGCACAGATAGATAATTCACATCTCATAATAGATAATCACATCATCATCATAAACAGATAATTAAAATCATCATCCAAACAGATAATTAAACATTATCATACTTAAAACATACATCCATATCACATAGACATTATCCAACTCATTTCTGAGATCACAACCAAACAATGAAATATTAATATCATCCATCAGCAATGATTTATGAATCACTAACTATAATTAATTTAAAATGAATTAAATTAACTACTTCCATCTTAATTAATTAAATTAATTACTCATTCCATAAATCCTTCTCTCCCAATCATTCATTAATTATAAATCAAATTAATTAACCATTCCCTAATTACAAGAAGTAATTTAGTTTTTAATAGATTTCTCAAATGAATTATTCTAAATCATTCATAATAGGTTAACATTTAATTGCTTCCCTATTAATTATCCCTTGATTTACAATTCTTAATTACATCATTAATTATATTAATTAATGATCTTCAATTTAATTTAATTAAGTAATTTAATATACTCTGTTTAATTAATTATTAATCAACGATTAATTATCTATTTCAGTTCAAGCCATCGAATTAATGGTTTCTTAATTAATCATATAGTCTAAATTACGTAATTATTCTATACTATTAATAAATTACTTCCTCAATCAAGTGATTTTAACTTTCATTACTTAATTAACTATCTTTAATTATCTATCAATAAAACTTAATTATCCAATTATTATCTGCTAATTGCTTAATTAATTAATTCTAAATCAAGTTACTCTATCAATTCATAATCCAGTTTACTAGATTAACTAACTATTAATTCATTTAATAACTTAAGTAGTTGATTTCAATTATTTGTTTACTTATAACCCATCACTAACTGTGTATGAATTATTCTTAATTACTCAACCACTAATCATCTATTTATCTCAAAATAGTTACATAACCCAAACTCTATTTAAGTTTTCATATGTTAATCGTTCTTAATTACTTTCGAAAATAATCTATTGATATCAATCATTTAACTTAATTAACGTTTAAAAGTTCTCTTTTCTTATATTTTGAAAAGAAATTTTAGTGTTAACTACAAACTTTAATTATTAGATTACTTATATTCCTTAATTAAAGTGATGATTTAAGAATTTAATAAAGTCGTTAAACTTTTGACTATGATAATTAAAATTTGAACAAATCTTAGCTTAATCCCCTTTTTACTTAATTTCTAAGCTCAAACGTTAAAACAAGTTTGAAGAAAACAAGTTTGGAAAAAAACAAAACCCACTTGCGACTTCTCAAGTAAAACACGAATCATTCCCTGCATTGCACTCGGGGTTACTTCGAATTTCACACGCGCAAAACTCCCTGAGACTCCCCTGAACAATCTTCTTCTCCTTCAACTACCTGTTCTTCCTCTTCTCTCTTTATATTATTTTGAAATTAAGTTGTAAAAGTGAACATTTACTAACTTACGAACACGAGACTAGACCCATGCGATCTCCCCACTTGCTCGAGTTCCACTCGAGACCACCACGCTCAATCCTTAAAACTCGAGAACTACAGAGTTCCCAACCCAACCTCCCACTGGCACACTGGCACAACGTGCACGTGCACGGAACACCGACCCCGCTCTGGCGTTCGATGAGGCTCCTTAAAATGGCGGTTGGATTCGATGCACATATTTTCATTCGCGCGCGCCTGGAAATAAACTCGAAGTAGCACGTTGTTTTTCACGGGGAAACTCGCGTATAACTCGAAGCAAACACAGGGGGGCTCAGGTAGTGGTATTTGTTCTGTATTTTTTTGTACAACCTGAAACTGTTTTAACAGTTTCAACTGTTTTAAAACTTTGTTTTAAAATTTAAAATCAAAGTTAAAATCTAGATTTAAATCAAATTTAACTGTGAATTCAAGTCAGTTTTGAAAATAAAGTTGGGTATAAATAAGTTTTCAAAACTTAAATTATTTTAATAATTTATAGGTGCTAAATGTTTAAGTGTATTCAAAAAGGAGTTAAATTCAAAAATAAATTATAAATGGTTATGAAAGTATTTGGTCAAGTTAACTCCAACGAAATCAGGACTTAGTTATGAAAAGTTAGATTTAGAACTAAAATAAAGTTTTATAATTTAAATTTATTCAAATAAGTTTTAGTTGAAATTGAATATGTGAGATTACAAAGAGTTTTGAAAAATATAATAAATTAGTTGTAAAACTTTATTAAGAGTAAATTGGTTTCATTTAGAAAGTAATTTAAACAAATGTTTTAAAAAAAACATATTGGAATTTTACTTTAATTCATGAAGTTTTAGAAGCATTAACTCTTAAGTTGATTAAGTAAGAATAATTAATGATTGAAATTAATTAAACAAGTAATTATAGTGTAAAAGTAGTAATTAAAGTTAATTAATGAATTAATTAACTAATATGTGATTTAGAACTATAGATTAGATTTTTAAATTAATAATGGTTAATTAACTTATAATTAATAATAATTAATATAAGTTGTTTATGTTTAAAGGAAATAACTAAATAATTATTAATGAAATTCATTAACCAGATTATGTTATAATTAATTAATATGATTGATTTTTAATAAATTAATTAGATTAATTAATTCAATAGTTTAAATGAAATTATTTATTTAAAAAGTAATTAAGAAATTAATTACTTATTAATTGTGTAAATTAATTTGAGTTAATTAATTTAGTTTAATTAACTGATATTTAGGAATTGAATTACTTAGAGAAGTAATTGAAGAATAATTACGGGATGTAATTAACCGGATAATATTGTTAATGGAAGTAATTGAGAATATCATTACTTAAAAATTAATCTAGAAATGTAATTAACCAAGTGTAACAACCCACAAATCCATTAACCCTTATATATGTGAAGTAAAATAGCATTTGAAATAGAGTGTACATGCCGAATTGTATGAAATAAAAGAAAATGAAGATATTAAGATATATATGTGTGCTGGCCAATTTGAATGAACACATGACAGTAATATAAAAACAATAAACCATATATATGTGAAGCTTGCTTTGGAAGACATGGTTAAATATCTTTAAGCTAACAAACAAAAACTAATTAATGTAAAAATCTTTTTAGTACACTTAAGTATACATATCAGCCTACAATTTAAATAAATATCTCTGGTTTCAAATCTGTACAATACAAGATTTTCATGCTGTGTTGTACAAGTATTGCCATAGTGTATGGGACATAATAATAAACTTGTCTGCATATATTCTGTCTCTTTCTTTTTCTATAAATCAGCTTCACCTTGTTTAGTTCGAACTGAGCTAAAACTAAAATAAGCTTCATTAAAACCTAAACAAAACATTCAACAATAACTTAGAGAATCAGGGGATTAAACAGAAAGGATATTCAGTTGCTTCAGGTTTCAAGTGTAAGGATCTGTTTAAATTCGTAGGCTCTGTTCTTTTCTGTTTCAGGTGAGTAACAACAACTTTTTAATAAATTTAAAGTATAAGATTGTTGTTTATATATATGAATGCTTATGTTTGTATCTTTATACATATGGATGTTCTGTGAATAATGATTAGCATTTGTGTGCAGGCTGTTAATCACATATGTTCTCTGTTCTGTGTTTTAAACATAAGATTTTGGTTTAAAGAATCATTTACAATTGATTTACTCGATATTTAAATTTAGTATTAAAACAAAAGTTGTCTATTACTAGGTAAATTAAGTTTTAAAAATTTATTCAAGCCTAAACAGTTTAACAACATCTCTGGAAATTAAGAAAAACTGAACTAACTACAAATTAGTCAAATTTCGAATTGCTAAATTTACAAATTCAGGTAGACAAAGTAAATCAGTGAATCATAACATGATTTTTAAAGGATAAATCAAAATTTTTAGTGGTGTTTTAGGAGAGCAGTTAGTGTTGTAATGTTTTGGGTATTTAGGTTTGCCATGGTCGATCAAGTGGATATGGGGGGTTGAGCTTCGGTCTGAAGGTGGGGGAGCTTGCCAGGGTGATGGGAAAAATAGGCGGAGGTGGCCACGGTCACGGTGGCGACAGCGGCAGACGTTTAAAGGTTGTAAACCTAGTTTTTTCTTTGGTTGGGTATTGGTCTCGTTCGGTGACCAGAGGCGATCGAGTTCAACGTGGGTTTGGGGATAGGTAGAGGGAAGGTGGTGGGAGCTGTAGCCGGAAGTGGTGGTACTCCGGTAGTCGGAGTTTGGTGTGCAGCGAGGTTTTCAGGTTCGAGTGGTAAACTGTTGTGCTCCAGGTTTGTTCAGGCAACTCGATTTTTAATACGAGTTGCTGCAGTGGGTTTGGATGGGCGTGACGACATCTGGAGATGGTCGCCGATGGGAAGCAGTTGA
Organism: Allium cepa; assembly: GCA_030765085.1. Classification (NCBI taxonomy): domain Eukaryota; kingdom Viridiplantae; phylum Streptophyta; class Magnoliopsida; order Asparagales; family Amaryllidaceae; genus Allium; species Allium cepa. The sequence continues at coordinate 1,026,627,481 of CM060937.1, read as the reverse complement.
AATGGATGGCCGGCGATGGCCAGAGGGATGGTGCACGTGCACAGGCACGTTGATGGTCTGGGTTGTGTGGGTAGTTGGGGAAGAAGATGTACAGGAGTTCGAACGTGGGTTACTTCGGGGTCGACACGAGCTTTGCGCGCTGTTTTTGTTGGGCTTGATCTTGTTTCAATTGGGAAGACAGGAAGGAGGAGAAGATTTATGCAGGGGGGAAAAACTCGAAGCGGCTTGACAAAATTATAAACTTTAAAAGCTGATTTATATACAGTATTTTCACTTATAATCAATAGCTTCATGTATACTTTATTTTATTTCTATGTTTAGCTTATTACTTAAAATCTTGCATCCTTATATATATATATATACATTCTTACTTATTTATATTATAAAACATATGATCAACTTGAAATGATAAATAAAATAAATCATCTTTCTATTATAAACTACATAGTTATTAATGTATGTTAATGTATTTATTGACAAAATTATATTAAAGACTCGTATATATTGTTTAAATCCATGTTTTAATCAAGTTATACTAAAAGAAAAGAAAACAAATCTTTTTGTTAACAAATGTAAATTTTTAATCTTAAGCTAAAATAAGTTTTTAAACTATTTAAACATTTACTTATGTATTTAAAACTCTATATTGATTTATTTAGCCTTTGAAAAGTTTATATTAAATAAAACATAATTTCTAATTCACTAAAATATATATTAGTATTTAAACATATTTTATTAGTTGAACTTTTAAAACAAATTCATCTATTTACAATGTATACAAATATATACATATATAAATAGAAAACAAACAATTTATTTCTAACAGATAAAATTTACCAATTGAATATTTATTAAAAGAAAAGTATTAATTCAAATTTTATTATCAAATCAATTTAATATTTAATGCAGATTATTAAATTGATATTGCTAGAAAATTCCGGGTCGTCACATCCTCGGCTGAGTTGACGATTGAGATGATGACTACTGAGTGTTAAAGGTCGGGTCTCAGCTAATTCGACAGATGAAAGAGGAATTGGTTGAATTTCTTTAGGCAATCCTCGATATGTTTGCTTGGACGAACTCTGATATGTGTGGGATCTCGTTGGACATCGCGAGCCATACATTGAATATTGGCCCACAGCATGTCGCGATCAAGCAAAAGAGGCACGATATGGGTCCAGAGAGATCTGCTGCACTTAAGGAAGAGGTGGAAAAACTCAAGATGAACAGGTTTATCCGAGATGCGTTATATCCAGAATGGGTATCCAACCCAGTGCTTGACAGAAAACCAAAGGAGAAATGGAGAACTTGTGTGGACTACTCAGACCTAAATAAATCATGCCCTAAAGAAAGTTTTCTACTTTCCAGAATCGATCAGCTTGTAGATTCAACAGCCAGACACAAGCTCTTATCTTTTATGGATGCGTATTTCGGCTACAATTAGAAACCGATGCACCTACCCGGTCAAAAGCATACTAGATTTATCACTGATCTTGAACTCTATTATTACAAAGTGATCTCGTTCGGACTTAAGAACGCTGGGGCGACCTATCAAAGACTTATTAATCGAATGTTTGCAAGCCAGATCGGTAAGGCCATGGAGGTGTATTTGGAAATATTCTTGTAAAGTTGAGACTCTCTATCGATCACATCAAAGACCTTGAAATAACGTTCAACATCCTCCGAGAATACCAGCTCAACCCATTGAAGTATCACTTTGGAGTCGCCTTTGGAAAGTTCCTTGGATTCATCATCAATGCTCGAGGGATTGAAACAAATCCCGAGAAGATCTGGGAAGTTTGGAATCTTGAGACTCCAAGGACCATAAAGCAAGTACATAGCCTCAATGGGAAATTAGCACCATTAAGCAGGTTCATCTCCAAATCCACCAAAAATTGTATTCCTTTCTTTGATTTGATCAGGAAAGGAAAACGAAACTTTGAATGGACTGAGGAGTGTGAGGGCGCATTCCAAGCACTGGTTCAGCACCAAGCTACGCCACCTATTCTATCAAAGCCGATTTATCATGAGAAATTATATATCTATCTGGCAGTATCGGATAATGCGATCAGTGCTGCATTAGTCCGGGAGGAGGATCAGATACAATGACTGGTTTATTACCTTAGCAAACGAATGATCAGATCAGAGAGAAACTATCCGAAGTTGGAAAAGCTGGCCTACTGTTTCTTCATTGCCTTGAGAAAGCTTCATCCCTACTTTCAGGGTCATTTTATCACAGTCTACACCGACCAGCCATTATGATAGGTCCTTACAAGGCTTGAGACGTCTTGTAGGCTATTAAAGTGGAACATCGAATTAAGTGTGTTTGATATTGCTTACATGCCAAGGCAGGCTATTCAATGATAAGTTCTGATGGATTTCATTGCTGAGTTTACTATACTGAAAGACTTGCCCAAAATCAGTGAATCTTCCAAATACATATGGAAACTATACACAAATGGTGCATTGAACGACCGTTGCTCGGGTGCTGGAGTTATACTTGAAACCCCAAAAGGTTGATATGTATGTTATGCCTTGAAGTTTGATTTCCGTGCAACCAAAAACAAGGCCGAATACGAAGCTTTACTTGCCATACTCAGATTCGCCAAAGATTGAAAATTATTGCCATAGAAATTTACTACGATTCGCAATTGGTCGTATGTCAGTCTGGGGAGAATACCAAGAAAAGGGCTGAAGATTGGCTACATATCTCACTCAGGTCCAAGAAGTGTTGAATCGGTTCAATTATCATGCCATCTATTGCATACCCCGAGAGTGTAACTGTAACGACCCATAAGTTTTTAATAATTAAAATTGTTAAATTGATAAAATTTTGGTAATTTAATATGAAGAAAAATAAACTTTGTAATAAAATAAGGAAGGAATGTTAAAGTGGAAATGCATATTTTATTCATAAAGTAATATAAAAGAATGAAACTTATTAGAATGAATTTGTTTAAGGATTCAATCATAATAAATGTACACATTTAATGAATTCAATATAATTAAGAACAACTGTTAATACAAAGGAAAGAATTTAATTAAATCCATCAGGTCATTGCTTGATTTCTTGCCTTTTTCTACATGGCCTCTTTATTTCTTGCTTTAGCCATACAAACTCTTTTCCTAGCTATTTATTTCTCATTTTCAAATCATGTACAAGAAGGTTTATTTCTCATTTCAAAACTCCTCATTTTCATTTGCATTTAAGAATAAAACATATATACGTTTCTTTCTCCTTAACTTATGCCTTTTCTGTTTCTTAGTATTTACTCTCACTTTGCTTACCATCCAAACCGTCTATGTTCCAACCCAAAATTTTTAATAAATTTTTTATTTATTTAATTTAGATAATTATGTTATTTAAAATATAAATTTTGGTGTGGATTAGAATTCCACACATGAATTAATAGAATATTTTCCGAAAATGTGAATTTTGTCAATATGGTCAATCTTTGGCTTTTAAATTTAACAATTTAAAAGTTTAAAATTTTGAATTTTATCTTTTATTTTGAAACTAAATAAAATTTTAAGAATACTACTTTTCGTTTCGTTGAAATCTGATTTATAAAGTGAAAGTTATGCATTTTTAACTATTGTGTGTAATTTGTTGTATTTAACAAAATTGTTTACTTTAAATTATATAAATAATATTTTTTTGGTCATCTAATGTTCTAATTTATGTTTTCCGGGGTAAAATAACTTGTTTTGTATATATTTTGGTTTTAAAGCATTTATAAAAGTGTAACTGACATTTTCAAGTGTCAGTTGCATTTTGTTTACAATTTCTAATTTCCAACTTCAATTAATTTAAGAAATTCTTTATTTATTTTTATATTTTTCTTAATAACTTATTTTATTCTCATTCCCACTTTATTTTGTTTCTCAAAGATTTATTTTAAAACCATTTTTAAGAAGAGTTGTAATTTTTCAAAGTTAAGTGGATTATGTTTGCAATTTTTTTAAGCTAGTTTCTATAAATTAAGCTATTTTCTTTATTTATCTTTCTATTTCCTAAAATATAATTATTTATTTTCTTTTTCACTTTATTTCAGTTTGTTTTTCTTTATTCACTGGTTTTTATTTGTTTTAAAGTGTGGTAGAAATTTTTCCAAAGCTAGTGGTATTGTGTGTAAATTTTTAAGCCTTGTTTCAATTTAATAAACTATTTCTTTAATTCTTTTCCATTTTTTCTTGAAATCATTTATTTATTTCCTACCTTAAATTATTCCTCAAAATCCATAGCCATTCCTTACATGTAGCCTATCAATTCACGTGAAGATAGGAAGAGTTCTCATTTTTTACTTATTCTTTTTATTAAATAGGAATCAAATCCCTTCATTTTCTCTTGCCGTTTTAAACATGATTGCTTGACTGTTTCTTCCACTTGATTGCCGTGAGTTTTCTCACTTTATTTCTCACGCAAAAACATCTCCTCTCGTTTTTATTTCTCATGGCCAGGAATATTGTAATGGCCTCCTCTTTTTTTTCTACTTTTTTCTTCTTCCAAACTTTTATTTAAACTGTATGTACAACATCTGTTCCGCTTTTATTTTAAAAAAAATTGGTTATAAACTTTTTAAATTAAGTAATAAATATTGTGTAAAAAGAAATAAAATTTTACGTTCTTTTATACGTATATACATCAGTTTCTTAGTTAAATGATAAATAAATCAAATGAATGTAAACAAATCAAATTTTAAATTTAGTAATAAATAGCGTATAAATAAGCTATTTAATTACACGTTTTAAACTGGCACGTTTATATCCGTTCTCGTTTTATTTAGTTGGCGTTAAATGGGGCATTATTTGATGAAACATTCTTTAGCGTATATTTTACTAAATATATAAGAAGCGAATAAATAAGAAACGAATAAAATTTAAATACGTTACTTTTGTTATAAATTTGGGCGTATGTTTCGATTAATTATTGCATCTATAATACGCGCTCATTAATTTCTTACCGCAGCTAATAAAAATCAATTCAACCCATGCCTTACTATTCACGTGCAAAAATATTCCCTTTTCGTTGCTTCCTTATATTTAGTAGGAATAAATGCCTTATTTCATCTTGATGTTTCAAACAAAGATTACTTGCCTTGTCATTCGCGTGCGTGGATATCCTCTTTCCCTTTTTCTTCTTTGTAATTGATAGTAATAAATTCCCATAGCTATTTCAAAATATCAAATTTTATTTTCTTGCCTTTTTTTCACTAATCAACGCAAATACCTCCCTCTTAAATACTAGTCACGTACAAAATTCCATCACCACATCAAATTGTTTTCATCCTTCTCTTGCGTGAGCTCTCTGCTTCAGGTAATGGCTGCAAAAAATTTCTTCCTTCTTTTATTTATTTTCTTTCTTTTTCTTTTTCTTATATTTCTTTTGTCCATTGTTTTGCTACACCAAGTACTCGGCCCTCCACCACCTTTGAGTTTTAACCCCAGCCTAAATTTTCCAATCTCCCACTGCTTGTGTGTTTCAGGCTATTAAAAAAAATTATATATTAATGCATGCGCCACTTGTGCATAATTAAATCTTAGCCTATAAACCTTAGCATCCCTCTGTGTACGTGCTTCTCTAGCCTTGAATATGGTAAATAGCCGAGACTTAAGGTGTGGATTAAATCGTGTGGTGAAGGGACCGAGTTATTGGTTAATCCTATCATTTTATTCAATCTAGCTTTTCAGTTTTGCTTTATTAAATTTGATATTATCGAAATTGAATTCGCGTAATTATTTTTATTCGTTTTGTTTCAAGATTTGAATCTGATCGTCTCCTCCGCTAAAATTTGATTGTGCCTTCTGTGCGTTTGTTCCGGTGTGGATATCGTTTGAATCTAACCTTCAGCATCGTAGAGGTGAGTATTCACGCTTGACAAACATACTTATAGAATCGTAAATTAATAACAAGTGAAATTGTAGAATGATTATATTTTATTTTACTTGCCTATGAAATAAATTTTATGATGTTAAAACCCCGTTATAAAACTGTCACATCATCCGTTATATTATATGCTGTTATAATATTTATTTACCATTATTTATCACTGCAAGTTCCCAGTAGAGTAGAATCGTTATAGGATGAAATGATAGGCCTGAATGATATTTATTTATTTATTTATTTAACTTGGCATTGTGGGTTTGAAATGATAGAGCCCGGATTTTTGTAAATTACGAATTTAAATGATATATTTTCTGTATCACTTGACCTAGGTTAGAAAATATTATACAGAACCGTGGTTATATATATTTTTCTAGAAATTTTAAGTATTTTTAAATTTGTATATTATAATATTTTGATTTAAACTGAATTAAAAATAATTGTTAGTGATTTTATACAAGTTAAATATACAAATAAATGAATGGTTAAGTTGAAAATTGAAATATAAATTTATTTTGGAATTTTGACTTTTTAAGGAATGAAATTCAAGTTAAGTAAATAAATTATAATAAACTGAATTTAAAATGGATAAATAAGGTGTTATTTAAATTTTCTATGAATTAAATGGTTAATAAAATAAATGCATAAAAATAAAATTTTGAATATAAGTAAACTTAGAAAAGTGAAGTTTGGTTTAAGAGAAAAAGGGTAAGTTAAGAAATAAATTGGAAAATAAGTTATATTTTGAAATGGTAATTAAACTTAATTGTTAAAGTAAATTTTGAATACCAAGACTAGAAATTTGTGCATTTGACTTAAATAAGTGAAGCTTTGAGAATTTTGATATTTGTTTGTGAAATTTACTTTACAAAATTCATAAATTATTGAGTAGTTTAGACGACTATGTCAAAGTGAAAGATATGTTTTTATAAGTTAAATTGGTTTAAATTATATTGCTGAATACATATTGAAGTTTAAAATTTTAATTTACTTAGATTCTATTGTAAGGGATATTACCGCACTTTGTAAGTGCCGTAGTTGATGCAAATAAACTAAAGGCTAAAATTAATTAAAGGCTATTGCAGTACTTGGTAAGTGTTGTGGTTGCGAAATTTAAAGCTAAACCTGAATAAAGAAAAGGGCTATAGTAGCACTTGTTAAGTGTTGTAGTGGCTGAAATTGAGATTTTTGGATATTTGATTTGTAAATATAATAACTTCTCTTTTAAAAGTTAAAATGAAGTATTTTGATTTAATATTAACCATTTTGAAATTTATAACCACGGTAATAATAACGTTGGTTGTTAAAGAGACAGGGATCAGATATGGGCAGTCTTTGTCGATACCGAAAACCACTTTGACAACCATGAACGCGGTGGAGATTCCAGAATGAAGTAGGATAGTGGTGACGTTCTATTGAGGTATGTACGTGGACCCGACTCTTATGAGTTGGCATAAGGTGGCTAAAACAAGAGCGATCGACGGGCTAAGGAGGTAGCACCTCTTATCGGATGCACTTCTTCGTATGTCATTCTATTACTTTGTGATTGTTTGGTGCGCACCTTTGATTTGGGAGTGTTGTTTGAGGTGGGAGGTAGTAGCAGCTACGTGCTACCACCGGTCCGGAAGCGTAATTGGTATATCTACCCTGGCATTGCCTAGTTGTGCTGTGTCACCTACCCTAGCGAGCCTTGTACGAGTTTGGTTTTCTCCCGTAGCCTGTGTGGTATCCTCTGGCGATCAGGAGGGACTATGATATTGGATGGACTACTGAGACTATTACATGTTAAGGTGGAAAATGTAAAGCCTTAACGCTATTTAAAAGTAAGTTTATTTTAAAATAGACACTATTGTAATAGCAAAATATTACTACATAGTAAATAGTTCAACAGATCCTTAGAGGATAGGCGGTCCCAAGCATCCTTTAAGTTACTTGCCTTTATGTTATAATTCACTTGAATTATCTTACACTGTATAAGTATGTATATCCCGACTCGAATGTTTATGTTTATTTCTTACGCTCGGGTCAGCCTGAGTATCAGTTCGGACTTCATTTCCTAGAGCTAGGACTGCTGGAGATCATCTTTATCAAGCTGATGTCTATTTTTCTATTCAGTCTTTTATCTTAGCCTATGTAATTGAGATAAATGAATTTGGGATTTTCTACGGTTATTTCAAACTATATTGGTTTTAAGACTATGTAATTCGTACTTATTTTGAGACTATGTGATAGTGGCTTCATGAACTACTATTTTCTCTACTTCCGCTGCATTTCTTACTCTGTGTCTATGACCTGTGATTATATATTTACGGTATATTCTGCGATTTGCCAAATTTTATTTACAACGCGGTATTTTGAACAATTCAAGTCCGACATGTGCGGATGCGAATGGTTGAAAATATTGGGTCGTTACAGTAACCAGAAGACCGAATCTTTGTGTGATGCCCCACCTCTATACTCACGCTAGCCAAGGACACTACTAGGTAATGCCATCAACTAGCACGAAGAATAAGGCTGTTGAAAAGCAAACATCCGTGTAATTGCTTTGTGCGAGTACCGATATGTCAGATAGTATAACATGCATTTCATTTCAAGAGGAATCATACATATCAAATACAAACTCAAAGCTACTACACAGTGGCTATGTGATCTTCGGAAACAAATATAGAAATAAGCATAACACAAATCAGTCACAGATATCCATATCACAAGGCGGAAATAGACATGAATATATCACATAAAAGTGTACATCAAAGTAGTGGTCAAACAAGATCCACTACATCACAAAAGAATATGTATACATCAAGGAGTCTCTATCTCGAACGTATAATAACAAAACTACTGAACTAGAGTAGTCAGCATAAAAGTCGAAATCCAGTCTCAGCTATGGAGTCAAGCAGAAGCACCTGTAACATCTTGGTCTGACCCGAGTATTATTTAATAAGAAAATAATAAACGGATCAGTCTAGCTATAAATATCAGATAAAATGAAATAGGATAAGAGATATGACTAATACGTATGATAACAATAACGCCATACTGTGACAAGTACACATTTAACAACAACAAAAATCATACAATATCTCAAAAATCTCAAACACCAAAAAGAATGTCATATTCTTTAAATTATTCGCCAAAACACAAATATTGATAAGCTTATCAACATAAACCTCAAAAAATTAGTGAAACACAAATTCTAGAAATCATCAATCAGAAACTCTGAAAACATAAATGAGCCAAAGCTCCTCCAAACAGGGTATAGTCCCCAATTGCGGACTATGAGTCGAAGCTCCTCCAAATGAGCCAAAGCTCCTCCAAATGAGTCGAAGCTCCTCCAAACAAGCCAAAGCTCCTCCAAACAAGGTATAGTCCCCCATTGCGGACTATGAGCCGAAGCTCCTCCAAATGAGCCGAAGCTCCATAAAATCGAGGTATAGTCCCCCACATGGACGAAGAGAGACAAAGCTCAACATAACGGGGTACTGTCCCCCATATGGACAAAGAGAGACATCGCATATCGCTAGTCTAAATCACAAAATGATCATCATCGATCGAAAAGAAGTGTCAGTTACACTAAGCTAGTAAATAAATGAGTTTAGCTTCATGTCCCATAATCACTGGCTTAACTTAAATATTTACGAACAAATTGTAGATTTCCATTCGAAGATTTTCACAAGAGTTTCAATCAAACGAGTCTAAGAATTAATCGACAAAGTAAACGCAAGCGTTTCATACCACTTGTTCTGCAAATTCGTTTAATTAGATTTCTCAAACAAATGAGGAAAAGGTTTGTATATACTAATAGATTGGAATACGGTTTTATAAACGAGCTTGTATTAAAATAGAGTTGAAATCATCTTTGTAAAAGAGTATGAATATTTACTACTAGTATAGAAACCTTTATATTTCAAAGTAACAAGTCACAGAAATGATTGTAGAAACAATCAATCACCAAAAATTCACATACGAAGACGTGAATCAAATCCACAAAAATCGATACAAAATCCATCAAAATGGATATTACTAAAAATCCCCAAAAAGAAATTATCAAAGTCAACAAAAGTGATAATAATTATCGGAGAAACGAGAATCGATTAAAAATTGGAAACCCAAATGAAAACTGCCTAAAATAGGCAAAAGGCTCATTTTCCAGATTCAGTCAACTGAACTGTAGGGTTAGTCGATTGATACATGCCTGGAAACTCTCGGTTTTCAGGTTCAGTCGACTGACCCTGTAAGTCGGTCGACTGACCCTGTAAGTCAGCCGACTGATACAGGGACAGAAAATTTTTTGTCCCCAGTTTCAGTCGACTGACTGAACTTGAAATAGCAATATTTTCAGCCTTGCCCCATGAAGGGCAAAAATCCTATCGGATACGATTAGGCGAGCAACGAAGACTAGGGATTTATGCCAAGCGATAACCCAGCCTTATAGGCTCTTCGATACGCCTCTAAAAACATATTCAAAACATCAAAGATAGGATTTTTATAAAATTGGTCAACAAAATCCAAAAATTGAAAAATTCACCAAATCCATTAAAATCAAAAGCAAATGAACATGAATAGATGTTAGGAATTCATACCTAGCCACAAAAAATGTTATAGACATAGATGTGAGTTCAAAAACTCACTTTTTTACTCAAAAACAATGAACGAGAAACTTGAAAACAAAAGGAAGATCAACTACTCTTCAATTTCAACTTTAAAAGCTCCAATTTAAGATCATAAGAAAATATTCCCTAAGTTAGGTTATAGGAAATTTCTAAAATTGGAGAGAGATTGAGATGGAGAAGAAGAAGAGGGTGCTTACCTAAGCTTCTCTTTGATTTTGGAGTTAGAACTTGAATTTGCAAAAGAAACTAGGGCTTAGGATTTTGAATTTCTAATCTTTTCCCCCATTTTGGCGAAAGCTTGAAGTGTTAGGAAAATAATAGAATGAATGAAGAGGAGAGGGGGTGGAGTTAGGATATAAGATGAGTTGGGTTAGTGGGCTGAAATCCAAACCCAAAGCCCTAAGTGAAAACATCAAAATTCTACTCAACTCCAAACAAATCAATGTTTATACTCAAAAAGGTCGCAAACACCATTTTGAACTCAATGGAAGTGGTCTCGAGTCCTAATTCGACTGTTTTCAAAATGTAGTATTTCGGACTTTAATCGGACTAATGATGCTATATTTAAATAAAGTATTTAAATATATAATCGTAAAATATGCGGGTTGTTACAGACTCCCCTCCTTAAAGAAATTGCGTCCTTGCAATGCTTAAGAAGAAAATAAAGAGTAACAACCATAAAAGCATATCAACACAAAAGAAAATTTGAAGTAAGATGTTCCCTAAAGAACATGAGAAAGTAAGTTCGGATGTGTTCAGTCATAAGTCAAATTAGGTGAAACTTCAATTTCCTCAATAGCACCAGGCTCAAGAACAGAATCGGAATCCCTAAGGCCGTAGTTAAGAGATGTGGAAAACCTCATGAATAGCAGAAAATTGAGCCAGTGCAACGACATAGTTCAATGATGGTACGCCCGAGGAACCCGAAACTTGAATAATTTGGAACAACGACGTAGTACAATAATGGTATGTCAGATGAACCTGTCGAAAAGATCATTCCATACGGACATCATCAAAGAAACAACCATTTGTTGTTTACGACTAAGGGCATTGGCGACGCGATTTCCCTTTCCACAGTATAAAGAATATCAAGATCGAAAAAAGCAAGGAACTCGAGCCAACGTTGTTGATGCAAATTAAGTTCCATTTTAGAAAATAAATAATCCAAAGATTTATGATCGGTGTGGAGAACAAATTTCTCTCCCAAAAGATAATGACGCCAAATTCTAAGGGCGAAAACAATAGACGCGAGCTCTAAATCATGAGTGGCATATCTAGTCTCGGCAGGCTTTAATCGTATAGAAGCATAAGCGGTAGGACGTTCCCTTAGCATGATAACGGCACCCAAACCAACACGACTAGCATTGGTATAAAGAATAAAGTCTTGGTTCCTTTCGGGAATCACAAGAATAGGAGTATCGGAAAAGAGTTCTTTTAATTGATCCTCTTTCCCCAAAAAGCTAAGACTTCCAAAATTACAATTAACTTTATGTAATAATCTTTCTAGAAAAATTTATATATTCCAAGTCAATTTACTGTATCAGATTGTCTCATCATAGTGTTTAGGCGATTCCTATTGATAACGTTGATCATGCGCATCGACCAGAATTCTCAAAGCACTTAATAGGCAATACAACACAAATTCATCTTTTATATGACAAAAATATCTCTTAAAAACTTTATGAATGTTCTTTGCTCGTTTTAAGAACAAAATGCGATCATACTTATAAATATTTTATGAAAAAGATGTGCAAAATTTAAATTGTTGTTTTCATCCAAAATCAATGAATACAAGGATGGTCTCATCGAAATATTCGCAGAATACTTGATTCTTAAGATGGATGAAATAAGCTGGACAACTCGAATGACATCATGAGTCACTCATAAGAATCATAATGAGTGCGGAATGCAGTAAGTGGAATGCTACCCTCCTCAACTCGTAGCCGACGAAAACCGGTGGCAAGATCAAGATGAAAAAACCTTAGCACCACTCAAAAGATTGCTTAGGTGATAATCCTAAGACAAACTCAAAGGTACCGGGAAATTCACGAACTACTTGAATAAGGAGAATAACATCTTCCTCAACAAGTAGGTCTAGAGAATAAAATGATGTCATCGAATTGGAATGGAAATCATTTAGAAAAATAGAAATCTGCTTAACAGATTGAAAATGTCGAAGATGGATAGTCCACTCGAGACACAAGATAGGGGCTTCATAATGATTAAGCCAGTCCTTCCCCAAAAATCAATTTCGAAGCCTAAGTAACCATAACATGCAAATCGGCCCAGAAAGAATAATCACATAAAATAATCTCGACATCTTTACAAAGTAAACTAAGCGTTGCGGATCCACCAATCGGATTAGCAATTCTCAGCGAAGTCAACAAGCCCAAAATGTTTAAAGAAAAAAGAATCAACATGTTCTTTTGATATAAAAATAATGAGATGAACCCATATCAACAAGAACTCAAATAGGATAATCACAAAACAAATGTCATCAAGGACTGAATGAGAAATACCTTGACCAAGAGAAGTGTTACTAGGTGCTTGCACAACATTCAGCTCTCCCTCTCTCTTGCTTTGAAGTTTGGGACATGAAGATATATAATGATCCGAACTTTTGCAATAGCGGCAAGGAATAGGCCTTGGACACCTATTTATATAGTGGTCCTTAGAGCCACAATTGTAGCATTCTCCACGATTAGGGATTGGAGTCTTTGCTACCGAAGTCACTTGCTTCACTCTCTTGTTAGGATTAGAACTTTCAAACTTAATAAATGGAAGCCTCTTCTTATTGACTCCCACAATCTCGACATCACTTTCTTTATCGGCCTCTTCAAGTCGAAGAGAGATATCTACAAGCTGATCGAAAGAAACTTCTAGTTTCAAAAGCAAAGGCTTTTTAAGGTTCTTATTCAACCTATAGACAAACATTTGATTTTTCTTCAATGGGGTATTAATATATTCAACCCCATATTTAGAGAGAGATTCGAAAGATGCGGCGTAATCCGTCACAGAAGATTTACCTTGAACAAGGTCAATAAAGCATCGGGCCAAAGTTACTTTTTCATCCTCCGGCACAAATTTCAATTCGAATCTTTCCCGGAATTGCTCCCAAGTAAGACCCGCTTCAACAATTTCAAAAACCAAAAGCTCATACCAATCTAATGCTCTTTCTTGGAGCATGCTAGAAGCCACTTGGACTCGATGTAGATCAACAAGATTCATGTGAGAAAAGTTGTGGTCGCATGATCTAAGCCAAGCTTGGATTTCCATAACACTTTCGGATCCCCTGAATGGCCTTCCACCCAAATCGATATAGTCTCTACACAAGCGTGCAAATCCAGATCTAGGATGAGTAGGCTCTGGGATAGGTCCGACAGCTTGAGCATTCTTTACAAGATCTAAAAGCTGCTGGGCAGACATGAATACTCCATCCTGACGAGTAGCACTAGATTGACCAGCGCTGGGATGACCAGGTCTAACCATTTCTCTTCTTTAAGGAAGAACGAAAGAAGAAGAAAATTTTATTCTCAGAATGAATATCAAACGATCATAAAAGAAAATAGGATAGAACGGGTCATAAGACTCGGATAAATCCTAAGGCACGACTCCTAAGAAGGACTTAGGACAATGATCCTTACTAGATTATTCTACATTATTCTAAAGTTTGGCTTTGATACCATGCTGTGACGCCCCACCTCTATACTCACGCTAGCCAAGGACACTAGGAGGTGATGCCGTCAACTAGCACGAAGAATAAGGTTGTTGAGGAGCGACCATTCGTGTAATTACTTTGTGTGAGTACCGATACGTCAGATAGTATAACATGCATTTCATTTCAAGAGGAAATCCGACATATCAAATATAAACTCAAAGCTACTACACAGTGGCTATGTGATCTTCGGAAACAAATGTAGACACAAATCTGTCACATATATCCATATCACAAGGCGGAAACATATTGAATATATCACATAAAAGTGTACATCAAAGTAATGGTCAAAAAAGATCCACTACATCGAAAAAGAATATGTATACATCAAGGAGTCTCTATCTCGAATGTATAATAACAAAAACTACCAAACTAGAGTAGTTAGCCAAAAAGTCGAAAGCCAGTCTCAGCTATAGAGTCAAGCAGAAGCACCTGTAACATCTCAGTCTGACTCGAGTATTATTTAATAAGAAAATAATAAATGGATTAGTCTAGCTATAAATATTAGATAAAATGAGATAGGATAAGAGATATGACTAAAACGTATGATAACAATAATGCCATACTGTGACAAGTACGCATTTAACAACAGCAAAAATCATATAATAACTAAAAAATCTCAAACACCAAAAAGAATGTCATATTCTTTAAATTATTCACCAAAACACAAAAAATTGATAAGCTTATCAATATAAACCTCAAAATTAGCGAAACACAAATTCTAGAAATCATCAATTAAAAATCCATAAAACACAAATGAGTCGAAGCTCCTCCAAACGAGCTAAAGCTCCTCCAAACAGGGTATAGTCCCCTATTGCGGACTATGAGCCGAAGCTCCTACAAATGAGCCGAAGCTCCTCCAAATGAGTCGAAGCTCCTCCAAACAGGCTGAAGCTCCTCCAAACAAGCTGAAACTCCTCCAAACAGGGTATAGTCCCCCATTGTAGACTATGAGCCGAAGCTACTCCAAATGAGTCGAAGCTCCTCCAAATGAACCGAAGCTCCATAAAGTCGAAATATAGTCCCCCACGTGGACGAAGAGAGACAAAGCTCAACATAACGGGGTATTGTCCCCCACGTGAACAAAGAGAGACATCGCACATCACTAGTCTAAATCACAAAATGATCATCATCGATCGAAAAGAAGTGTCTATTACACTAAGCTAGTAAATAAATGAGTTTAGCTTCATGTCCCATAACCACTGGCTTAACTTAAATATTTACGAACAAATTATAGATTTCCACTCGAAGATTGTCACAGGAGTTTCAATTGAACGAGTCGAAGAATTAACCGACAAAGTAAACGCAAGCGTTTCATACCACTTGTTTTGCAAAGTCATTTAATTGGATTTCTCGAACAGAAAAGGTTTGTATATACTAATAGATTGGAAAATGGTTTTATAAACGAGCTTGTACTAAAATAGAGTTGAAATCATCTTTGTAAAAGAGTTTGAATATTTACTACTAGTATAGAAACCTTTATATTTCAAAGTGACAAGTCACAGAAATGATTGTAGAAACAATCAATTACCAAAAATTCACATACGAAGACATAAATCAAATCCATAGAAACCGATACAAAATCCATCTAAATGGATATTCCCAAAAAAGAAATTATCAAAGTCAACAAAAGTGATAACAACTAATCGAAGAAACGAGAATCGATTAAAAATTGGAAACCCACACGAAAACTTCCTAAAATAGGAAAAAAACTCATTTCCCAGATTCAATCGACTGACTGCAGGGTCAATCGACTGATACATGCTGGGAACTCTTGGTTTCCAGGTTCAGTCAACTGACCCTGTAAGTTAGTCGACTGATAAAGGGACAGAAAATTTTCTGTCCCTAGGTTCAGTCGACTGACCTTATAGTTTAGTCGACTAAACTGGCAATAGTAGTATTTTCAACCTTGCCTCATGATGGGAAAAAAATCCTATCAGATACGATCGAGCAAGCAATGGAGACTAGGGATTTATGCCAAGCGACAACCCAGCCTTATAGGCTCTTCGATACACCTCCAAAAACATGTTCGAAACATCAAAGATAGGATTTTTATAGAATTGGTCAACAAAACCCAAAAATTGAAAAATTCACCAAATCCATTCAAATCAAAAGCAAATGAACATGACTAAATATTAGGAATTCATACCTAACTACAAAGAAGGTTATAGACATAGATGTGGGTTCAAAACTTACTTTTTACTCAAAAACAATGAAGGAGAAGCTTGAAAACAAAAGGAAGATCAACTACTCTTCAATTTCAACTCTACAAGCTCCAATCTAAGATCATAAGCAAATATTCCCTAAGTTAGGTTATAGAAAATTTCTGAAATTGGAGAGAGATTGAGATGGAGAAGAAGAAAAGGATGCTTACCTAAGCTTCTCTTCGATTTGGAGCTAGAACTTGAATTTGCAAAAGAAACTAGGGCTTAGGATTTTGAATTTCCAATCTCTTCCCCCATTTTTGCTAAAGCTTGAAGTGTTAGGAAAATAATATAATGAATGAATACGAGAGGGGGTGGAGTTAGAATATAAGAAGAGTTGGGTTAGTGGGCTGAAACCTTAACCCAAAGCCCTAAGTGAAAACATCAAAATTCTACTCAACTCCAAACATATCAACGTTTATACTCAAAAAGGTCGCAAACACCATTTTGAACTCAATGGAAGTGGTCTCGAGTCCTAATTCGGTTGTTTGCAAAAAGTAGTATTTCGGACTTTAATCCGACTAATGATGCTATATTTAAATAAAATATTTGAATATATAATCGTAAAATATGCGGGTTGTTACACTTTGGCAAAACTAGCCAACACTGGTGAAGCACAACAAATGGGACTTGTCCCTGTTAAGACACTTACCTCTTCGAGTATCAATCAGATGGAGACAAATTGGGTGCATGAAGCAACACCCAATAAGGAATCATGGATGACCCCATTCAGGGACTATCTCGAGCATGGAGCTTTACCCGAACATAGAAGTGAGAACTGACAAATTCTTCAAAAAGCTTCATGATTCATTATCCAGAACGGAGTCATGTATAGAAGAGGATACTCAATTCCTCTACTCCGGTGTATCGCCCACGATGAAATCAAATGAGTATTACATGATGTGCACAAAGGAGAATGTGGCGATCTTACTGGTGGACGAGCCCTTGCTAAGAAGATACAGCGATATTGGTATTATTGGCCGACAGTGAATCGAGATGCATTGGACTATGAAAAGAGGTGGGAAAGATGTCAGAAGTATGTTCACATACAAAGAGCCCCGCCTACTGAAATTATTTAAACAGTTAGTCCTCGGCCATTCGCCACATGGGGCATCAATATAGTTGGACTTTACCTCTAGCTAAAGGTGGTGCAAAGTACGCCATCATTATAGTTGACTACTTTACCAAATGGGCGGAAGTTGAGCCCCTTGCTACTATCACAAGAAGAAAGTAATCAACTTTGTTGTCCGCAACATCATCTGCCGTTTTGGCGTCCCACATACCATTATCACTGACAATGGAGCCCAATTCGACGGTGTCGAGTTTAAGGAATTATGTCAACGTTTTCGCATTCACAAGAAGTTCTCAGTAGTTGCTCACCCTCAAGCAAATGGACAAGTTCGAAGTTGTTAACAAAATTATCAAATCCACCTTGAAAAAGTGATTGGAAAAGGTCGGAGGCAAATGGGTCGATGAGCTTCCCATGGCCCTATGGGCATGTCGAACTACCCATAAGTCCGCAACCGAAAACACACTCCATTTTCAGTTTCTTATGGCTCGGAAGCCATCATTCTGGTAAACTAGAAGTACCTTCTCATCGTGTAACTTACTATGATCCGAAGATAAATGTTATATTTGCTTGCCGAATCTCTGGACTTATTAGATGAGAAGCGTGAAGAGCTGATTTAAGGGCAACCGCGCACTGAAGTCGAATTGCCTGGTTGTACAACGCTAAGGTCCAACCCTGAACTTTTGAACTTGGCGATCTCGTGCTCAAGAAAATTTAACCGGTCCCTTCGCATATGAAGCCAACATGGGAAGGACCGTATGTTATTGAACGAAGACTTAGAAACGAGACATTCAAATTATCGACCATCGATGGTCTCACTTTACTGAGAGCTTAGAACATCGAAAGTCTTCATTACTACTACACATAACAGGCTTTGTTTATTCATATAGTTTACTTTTCATTTTCAATTTGTTTATGCATTTCGAAAGTTGAACTTGTAATAAGGCAACTGACTTTGCTGCACTTTATTATTTCAGCAATAAAATGCAATCTCTTCGAGCCAAAGTAGTGATTCTTGAAATATGTCATGCGACTATCACAATACATGGAGAGCTAAGTTCCATCCTACGGTGGGACAAATTCAAAGAAGGAGTGACTGTGATATGATCGGTCACTCGCTAAGTGAAACTCGAGCTCTGGGGCAAGTTGTCACATTGAAGCCAAAAAAGGATTGATACACAACAATCCACCGATTAACTCCGACTCCTAGAGTGCAAGCTGGAGTATAAACTAGCGAAACGTAAGCTTGAGGAGGGTGGACTCGTCCATCTAGCGACCTTGCTTTCCACATTCACAAGCTCGAGAAGGGCGGGTCCATCCA
Source organism: Allium cepa (assembly GCA_030765085.1). NCBI lineage: Eukaryota > Viridiplantae > Streptophyta > Magnoliopsida > Asparagales > Amaryllidaceae > Allium > Allium cepa. Next base: position 1,026,608,675 of record CM060937.1, on the reverse strand, counting down.
CCCACGACCTCGCTTGTTTACTCAGGGCGGATGTGACTCGACAATCCATAATCCTGATCAATTTATCGTTCTTAAAATGCAAACGAGATACCAAAAACTTAAAACAGATGCGATCGATCGCCTGTTAGCTAACCTTAAGTCCCCAGAGTGCGGACTGGAGTATAAACTTCAACTGGGTGTGACTGACCACCCACGACTAACTCTAAGTCCTCAAAGCATGGACTCGAATATAATCTTCAACTAGGTGTGACTGACCATCCATAAATCAACCTAAGTTCCCAGAGGTGGACAGGAACCTGATCATTAAAGCGGGTGTGACTGGTCGCCCATGAGATAGCTTAAGTCCCTAGAGTGTGGACGTGATTTTAGACATCAATTGGGCGTGACCAACCGCTCTCCAACTAACTCTAAGTCCTTAGAGCATGGATTGGAGTATAAACGTCAACTGGGCGTGAACTGACCGCCCACAATTCAAGCTAAGTCCCTAAAGTGTGGACGCAATTCCGATCATTAAAAAGGGTGTGACGACTGCCCGAAAAACAACTTAAGTCCCCAGAGCATGGACATAACTTTAAACATTAAGCAGACGTGATTGACCGTCCACATGCGAGTTCAATCACCAGAGTGTGGATGTGATTGTCAATAAGTGAGTGAGTGTAACCCGACCACTCGAACTCATCTCTCTACCACTTACTTCCGACTAAGTAAAGAAAAAAATGTCAAAGGTGAAAATCAACCACCGTATGACCACTTTGAATCATCCCCTAGACTAGGGGCATGCCTCCAGCACCAACTACTAATTGAGACAGTGCAATGTTGAGGATCGACTTAACGTTTGGTTATGACCTGAAGCCATGACTTCGAGACTTAACAACTAAACACAAGTTCGATCCAAAGACTGATGCTTCATAAGTGTGTCAAAAGAAAACTCGAGTAATGCAACACTTAAACAAATAAACTCAGAGTTGTGCAAAGAATAAAAGGAAATTCTATTTCATTTATCTTTTAAAAGCAAAATAGATACAAGGAGTCCACTGGAGCTGCTACTATGATGCCGCTTCGAGCTTTTGCCTTTACTAGGCTTGGCCCCAGTCGGGGGAAGTGTCATGGTCTCCTCCTCCGAGTTCATGGAATCAAGATGCTTTCAGAGTGTGTGGTCGGAGGGACGAGGGAACTTTCCATGAGACAAGATACGGGGGGAACCCCAGTAGCGATAATCGTGCCACCCGGAGAGATCATGAGTAAAGGGGCTGGGCTAGGTCTTGCCATTCCACCTCCTATGATGCTATCAATTGTTGTGCTCGCCATCTCAGCGCCAATTTCCACCATTATTTTGTCATCATGAGCTGCTTGAGTATCAAGCGGGACGCTGGCGGTCGAAGCCAAAGAGCTGGCCGTAAATGCACTTCCACTCATAAAAAATGGAAAGTCAGAAAGAAAATCGCTGTGGGTGCCTAGGAGCTCATCCACCATTTTCTCATTAAAGGTGAAAGCGCTCACATCAACTTCCTCGACCATAACAGTAGTAGCGGTCGTCGTCGCCTTCATTATGATAGCCTTCTACTCTTGGTTTTGTTCTTGAGTTCAAGGGGCATGGTCGGTGTTGCTTCTATAACTGAATGGAGATAAGAGAAAATATTAGAAATTTCCTTTGATGGTATTCCGGCTTTGAACGAGTTCAAGAACTGTTCAGAATATCTTCCTCGGGTTGGCTCACTATGGGAGGCTGGGTTTCTCCAGACACGTGCTCATGGACCAGAGATAGCTGTGGCTGATACAGATCATAGGCCGGCACAGGTAGACGATCAACTGCAGGAGTGGATTCAGGCTTGGTTGGCACGGGGATCTCAGAGCTTGTATCATGATGCTTAGCACCAAAGCCCTCTCCAACCTCTAAGTGTTGAGTGGCGAGCTTCTCCTTTTCAAATACGATGATGGCGTCATGAAGAACTCTCCTCTCTTCCTCATTCAACACTCGTTATCCAGTTCGAATTTATCAAGGGATTCGGTATGATGCTCTGCCTTCTCATCGGCCAAAAAACGACACCGGGCACTATGTAAGTGAGTTGGATAATCGTTAAGCCGGCTCAAATCACAATATTTCCGGACATTGATGTTATAGGTGATTAAAAAATCTTCAATATCGCTTTCAAGTCTAGCCTCCGCTGCCCTGGCCTCAATCCTAGCCTCGGCCTCTTGAGCTTCCGACTTCGTCGCATCCTTCTCTTTACAGGCCTCTACAATTTGGTTGCAGGCCTCCTAAGCAATCTTGTTGGCTTCATCTCTTTCCTTAACGACTTCGTAATATTTGGCTTTAAGCTCTGCCAGCCCTTGGAGTGCTTTATCTTTTTCAGCAGTGACTATGGTGTTCTTGTGTCCCATGTCATCTACTAAGTTTAAGTGCTCCCGCCTCCTCTGCGTCAACTCCTTATTGGCCTTGTCAACCTTTTTCAGGGCCTCCGTTTTGGAATCCATTAAAGTGTCATTTTCGCCAGTCAGCACCATGACTATTCTATTTTTTTTGGGCAATGGTTTCTTGTAATTCTTCGATTTTTTTTTTGTAAGCTCAAATGCCACAGCTAAAGCTTTGTCGGCGCACTACACCAAAACAGCAAATTTGGCACACCAGGAAGCAGAGATTTGATACAGCTCATAGCCGTAACAAATTTCCTCTGCGATCCACACCCCCCACAACACCTAAAATCTAACCCTACGTTTGAAAGGCCGCGGATCACTACGTTTTGCTCGCGCTAGTTTTCATTTCCCGCACTATTTTCATTTCGCATGATGGAATTTTCGGTTTACTTTTGTCTGTTGCTTACAGTAATATTTCAAGCCAAGAACAAATATAGTTTTTCTCCTTTATAAAATCCAAATCCCATCATCTATCATTAATTAGCCTTCGCCATCAAAACAAAAGGTGCTCGGTTTCATCTCTAGTATTTTTAAAAATTGACGGTACTCAATTTCGTCGAGTATCTTTTGAGTTATTGCCTAAAAACTAAAAGGGGATAAAATTGTTTCCAAACTTCAAAAATCAATTTCTCTCAATCCGTTGAAAATTAATCATCGCTGCTTGTTCCATTGGGTTCGTACGGAGATGTAGGATTTTTGGTATAAGTTTGGCGAAGTTTTGTGATGGTCGATGACGAAAGTCGATTTCTAAGGTTTCATTTTTTTTTCGGATTTTGGTCATCGATTCACGATTTGGTGTTCGTCGTCGAGTTCGTGGTGGAAAAGTTGGGTCATGGCCGAAGTTTTGGGATGTCCGGTCATGTATAGGGCGGCCATGAATTTACGTTCGCCGAGCCTGTAGCTCGTTTTCAAGGGGGCAGCTTACTTTCAATTTTTGCTATAGTGGTCATGAAGTATGGGCGAGGGTGGCAAATGGATAGGAGGACAAAGTGGCGCACGATGGTGGTCTTTGATCGAAGGATGGGGGTATGGTTGTCGCATGCACGTGCACACATGTGCACTAAAGTCTGGAGCTAGAATGTGTATTTGGGGGAAGAGTGAAAGAAAAAGGTCTGTAGCTTCTTGGGTAGGGTTCGAGGCTAATGGGCATGGTCAATTGATTTTGGGTGAGAAACTTAGTTTATTTTGTCTAAAAATTTATCTATATAAGTTTTTAAAATTCAAAATATTATATTTGTGCATGATGGAATGGAATTTGGATAGTGGCAGGGAAGTGTGGTGAAGCTTGGAAGATGTTTGTATATTGAGATTGTTTGAATGGTGGTGTTTATTGGTTGAAGAGGTTGTTGAAGGTGGTTGGGTTGCAATGTTGTGTAGGGGGAGGTTGAAGATTATGGAGAAGGTGATGTATGGGTATATGGTGAAGAGTGTTTAGGTAGTAAGGAGTTTTTGGTTGAGTTTGTGCAGCTGCAGGTGGATGTCTTGGTTTGTGAGGGAGGGAGTTTGTATTGATGGTAGCATCGATTTGGGAAGAGATGGAAGTGGCTAGTTGTATGTGAATGCAGTGGGACAGGGGTGTTTGGAGAGGCGGTCTGGTTGTTTGAACTGATGATGTGAGGCAGATTGATGGTGAGGTGGGTGGAGATTAATGAGGATGGATGTCAGTATTTTTCTATATAGATATTATCTTTGCATGTTGCACCACAAATGATTGTTTCGGTCAATAATTCATGTCCAGTTCAACTAAAATGGAATTTTGATTCTGTAAAAAAAAGTATGCAGAAAAATAATAATATTTAAAGCTCATATTGTATAATTTTCCATGTTCAGAAGCATGCAAAGCTCTGCAAGAAAGGAATGGTTACATTGTATAATTGTATATCTTATATAGAGTTTCTTATATGTGTTAAACATTGTATAATTGTATATCCTATATTCATTTTTAATTGACTGCTGACCGTAGGCATCGATGTAGAAGAAGGGAACATGTAATGTGAAAAATAGAGAGCAATGCATTTTTTTATACTTTAATACATTAATTTGATACGGGTCAAAGCCATATCAAATTCATGAATTTGATACGGCCCAAAGCCGTATCAAATTCATGAATTAGGAAGTGCTTTGAGCCGTATCAAATTCATGAATTAGGCAGTGCTTTGAGCCGTATCAAATTTTTAACCACGCCAAAATTTGATACGACCCAAAGCACTGCCTAATTCCATTTGATACGGCCAAATGCACTGCCTAATTGGCATTTCTGGTGTAGTGGCGGTTTTCTTCCATTCTTGATACTGGCCAAAAGCATGATAGAGGTGATCATGAATAATTTTTTCTGCTCCATCCGGCAGCACCATTAAATTTGGAGGGAAATGGAAGCCGTCGAAGCATATATTCAGAAAATCTCTTTTCAGTTGGGCTACCCAAGCAGCTCTCTTGCCTGTCAATTCTGTAACAGCCAAGGTAGTTGCAATAGAGGTGTCCACCCCAGTCCTACGGCACTATTCGTCGGGTCTTGGAACTGCCGGCGGCACCGGTTGGCCAAGTCACAACAGTTTGTGTCCTTGAACTGGGAGGTGACAAAAGAAACCTTGGGTGGAGGAGAGCGTGATCGGGAGCGGCGTATATCTCGCCTCTCCTTTTCTCTTTCTCATTACCTCTCCCTTTCCTTAGTTCTCTCTCTATTGTAATAATCCCTCTCTTGGCTGGAATGGCGATGGTCGTAATCAGAGTCGTGCTTGTGGGATCCTCTGTATGAGCTGGAGGATTGACGCACGGCATGGAGACTGCTAAGCATTGACGGTTACTTTGACATCGAATCTATAAAGTGAAAATAAAAATAGAGTTAGTCGTCTCCATAGATTGAATAACTTGTGCATATTAGTTATGATGTGTCGTGAAGTGTATGCATGCATGTGTAAACACCACGACCAACCGGAAGTAGCTGCCATACTCGGAGAGGTCGGCCCTCCTAAATTTAGAGCACTTTAAAGCCCTTCTAGTCTGGCATCTTATTGGAGTGACACATCATCCGGAATTGGGATATCTACAAGTCCTTTAAAGGGGTTCTCCATGTGCAAGAGAGGAGCCTTTGAAATTATAACACCAGTAGCTGGTGGAGACACGACCATGAATTTCCATCTCTTAGCTTTGTGAAGTTTATAAGCAACCTCCTTGCCTAAACTTATTCTTTCTGGATGTCGAGGGCTATCTGAAGGCCTGGCTACAGGTTCGTCCTTGGTGGGCATATCCTCTTTGTCACTTCATTCGTTGATCACAACCCCAAGCATCCTCCATCTAGCTTGTCTCGTTGGAGCCGCCCTAAGAGATCCTTCAAGTCCTATGCTCTGACCCCTATCAACCAGCCCAATGACCCTCAAATTTTCATCTGTAAGCGCTGCCTCAATCTCCCTAAACTCGGTTGACACCTCCTAAAGAATCCTGACAATTTACCCAAATTGAGTGCCATCGGATCATGGAAATGAAGCTGTAAAAAGGAAATACCATTAAGCTCGGTATCAATGGAGATTAACCAGTTAGTCGCTGGAGGATATGAAATACTTACATCTAATTAGCCATCGTCTAGCGAATCCTGGCGGGCATCAAACATAGAACCACTCGGTTTTAAAGTAGCTGAGTTTGGTCCAAGTCCTAATCACAATTTAATAGTTTATGAATCCCTCTACGAATGTGAAGGAGGGATTATCTCCCCGACTCTTTACATTGAACAAGAATCTTGCTTCCTTGGAGTCCGGGGCCGTAAAGGCACTCTATGAAGATGATGAATACGCTGTTCAGCAAAACATACACATTCAGATGAAGCTGTGACGGGGCAATCCCTAAGTAGGATAATACTTCTCGTATGTATTGATTAAATAGTGGAGGCATCCCAGCGGTGCACGAGAATCTGTTAAAAGCGGTGTACCCTTCAGGGGGACTGTGGGGCTTATCATCTGCTCCAGGCAATAAGACGTTATCCCTCAACAATGCATGCCTTGTACAAATTCTTCCAACATGTCTTTAGGGATATTGGATGGAACAGAGTCTTGAGAATTCCCGATGAAAGCTGCCGTGGTAGCTCATTTGGAGCTTGATTTATGACTTCGGCTGCGACAGTTGGCGCCTCTACTATAGAAGGAGGTAGACTGTGAACGTCTAGTTGCTGTGAACTTATGAGTTCCATAGCTAATCAACTTAGTAAAAAAACCATTGTTAGGTGGCAATAATCCGGTGTGTTCCCCAGTGTGAAATGCATGAATGTGTTGTGCAATGCAATGCTGCAAGATTTAAAAAGTGTTTGCAAGATAAGACTTCAAAATTCGACCAGAATGACCGTCATCGCTGACCGTCACGACCGTGCCATCCAGGCTTTGGAAATCGATCCAAGTTAAGAATCATTGAATATTGTCAAGTTATAGTTCCATCGACGAACTTCGAAGGATAATCAAATATGCAGTGCAATGGTTAAGTCCAATTATGCAAGGCAGAAACTCGTCAGATCGTATGTTCGAATGTGCAAGGGGTTTCAAATTCGTCAAAATTCAACTCGAATCAATCACAAAAAACTCCAATTCGTATTGGTCAAGAAGGCAATTTGTATCCATCAGAGTGCGAGTTCGAATTGATCTTTAGAAGTGCATTCGTATCGATCTCCTACAAGGCAATTCATATCGATCAGGTATGTTCGATCTCATATCGATTACATACATCACCTTCACGTCGATTAATAGGTCTGGGCCTTCGTATCGATTGTCTCGGATCGATATGAAACCCCATCATGGATCGATACGAAGATCTCCACCTAATTGCTACAAAATCCCATTACCCAGATCGATTCGAGCGCTCCCAATCCAGATCGATACGACTCATCCTCCCTCCTTCATCGATATGAAGCTGGGATCGGGCCATCTCTCCACAAGTCCTTCATATCCCTCCCCGATCCACACGAGAGCCATTACCACCTCTCATCAAACTCCAACCTCCACATCGCTAGAGTCAGCCTCGAATGTGGATAAGATAGCATGAAGAATTCGAATCTCGTCGTTCTAGGGGTGGATTTGGTTAATTACTTACCTAATCATGGTAGTTAATTGAAGGAGTTAAGGTTCCATTGAAAAGTAAGAACGATTCTGGTTTTCCTTGGAGCGATACGAGTGCAAGGAGAAGTAAGCAAGTAACCAAGAAAAATCCTAAGTGCCAAGAATTTATACTAGGAGAACGGCTATTCGTCTCCCCGTTACCTCTACTGGACAAAGCAGTCACTGAGGAGATCGATACAAGTTGGTTACTTCGTGTCCAATGGCTCAATCGAGACGAACAGGCCTCTTTGCAACCAGGCTTTGCCTAAGTGACTCCCCATTTGCATCCATCATACAGCTAAGAAGAAGCAAATACAAATCGAATCTCTCGTATCCCTCAGTTTATCGATACAAAGTGCAAGTTTCGTATCCCTCTATTTGAAGACCCTAAGATTTGTATCCATCGATACGAACTGTATTGAGACTCCAACAAAATTCGTGTCGATCTCCATCGATACGAAAGCAATTGTTCAACTTTTCACATCGATTCAGGAGAGGATCGATATGAAGAGACACTTCAAAACAACTATCGAACGTTGTTACAATTCGAATTTCACATCGATTCAGGAGAGGATCGATACGCGATTCGATATAAGAAAACTGACAATGACTCGTGAAAGAATCGAATGATCACCTAGAAACAATCACAACGGTGAACAACTGACCTCTAGCACTCAACACTCTATTACAATAATAAACAGCACAATCATTGGCAGTCAGCAATTAAGTATTTAAATTACAGAGAAACAATCAAAGGTTACATCTTTTGATGAAATGATGACAACCATTCGACAAATCAGATAGAAATTTTCAGATAGAAATTTTCAGATAGAAGGTTGCAGCTTTCAAAGCACGTCATGCTCACACAAGACATACTTGGAGGGCAAATGTTATCCCACATTTTGGCAAGGCCATGACACCAAGAATTTGACAGGAAATCCAAGACAGTCCATCCCGAAGATCGATTCTACACAGGTCTACTATGGATACTAGAAAATTTATTCTGAGTTCGGATCGAGCTAGAATAGATATGGCATGACAAGTGAAGCTACAAAAGCCAACGTTTCAAATTTCAGGTCAATCGGGGTTTATATGCTCAAGATATGGATCTATCAAGATTCATATAGAAAACATCTACAATTTGTATCCAACACTGATTTGTATCCATGGAGAAAGCGTTGAGTTCATACCCATTAGAGTCAGCTACCACCTCCTTCATCCACTCCATTTGTATCCATCAGGGGCCTTCACTTCATGTCCATCCATTTCATAACCGTAGCCAAGCCACAATCTCATTCATATCCATGGAGAGAGCACTGAATTTGTATCCATCCTTTACTATCCCTCAGACAATTAAGTACATAACCATCCATCCAGGAAGTTCCCTTCATATCCATTCAGAGTTTTGTCCCAGTTCATGTCCATCGAAGAGAGCCAGCAGAATTCATATCGATCATCACTTGATCGATACAAACGGAGAAGCTGGCTATCGATACGAAAAGGAGCATGGGCATCGATACGAGATCAAGTGAGTCACAATCGACATGAAGAGGATGAGCCAATTCTACGCGAAGAGAATATAAATGATCGACATGACTAGAACACATTTAAGAGCAAGACTTGGCCACTCGGCATAAATAGAAGATCGATCCTAAAAGATAGCGCCATGTCACCTAGTTAACACGTGCATGCTATCGATACAAAGTGAAGCAAAACGAATGGAAGCGATATGAACCCGCTTGCACATTAAAGATCTAAACTTGTATCGATCATATCTCACAATCTATAAGTCCAAATGCCACCAAATTTTCACACGAGCTTGTGTACAACCTAAAGAAGGTACCCTATCGATCACAGCCTAAAAGGGTCAATTATTAATCGATACGAACTTAATTCGTATCGCCTGTAAATCGAGTCGAAATCACCTAACTCGATCCTGTTGGCCCACCCATATGAGAGAAAAAGTCTTCAAAGATCTGGGAGAGATTTTTGCTGCCTATGCCTACAAATAGTGACCCTAGATTTATAGAAAATGGACTTTTTGGACTCTCTATGCTGATACTCTGCCAAAATTGCTATTGTACTTCGATTGCACTGTTGTAAACCTTTTATAACCAGCAAGTTATAATCAATAAACATCAATCATTCCATACCGGACGTAGGCTATACGCCATACCACTCTAAAATTTATGTGTTTCCGCACTTCTTTTTGTCTGTTAATTGGTGTGTTTGTTAGATTTGCCTTATTTTACATTTACTTTCTTCATTTTATCTCTTCAAATACATCCGAAGAGTATTGTGCCTAATTTTGATAAAAACACTTTAAACTTCGTTAATTAATTTGATTAATTAGCTTTAAATACCTATAATTAAAAAGGGTTAATCATTTTAAAACATCTTTAGTTAAATTAATTAATTAATTTTAAATCTCATCAATTAAGTTGTTTAATCAATTTTAAAACATCATTTACAAAAAAGAATCAAATACTTTAAAATATCAGTAATGGAAAAGATTAATTAAATTTAAACTAATTAATTAATTTAAAAGCAATTGATTAAAAATGATTAATTAATTTTTAAACACCATTAATTAAAATAATTAATTAACTTTAATTATTAATTATTTAATAGATTAATTGAACTTAATCACCATTAGATAAAATGGTTAATTAATTGTAAACATTATTAACAAAGTAATTAATTAATTTTTAACACATCATTATTAAGATTATTAATTATCCTTAATCCTCATTACTTAAAATAATTAATTAAATTTAAAATAATTATATAATTTGTAAATTAATTTTAAATCCATCGTTATTCAAAAATGAAATTAACTTTATAAACTAAAACCCAAGCTCGAAAGTAAAACAAAAGTTGTCGAAGAAATAGTGTTTTTGGAAAGTGTCGATATAGCGATAGTCGCTATACGGACACTTCAAAAACTACTTTCATGTCATAATAATTTTCATCCGAGCCTCACATCACATAACATAACAGGGCATATACACAAAGTAAACAATATTTATGAACATAAAGAAGGCATCACTTATACAAATTTACTTCGAACTACAAAACTAGTTTTGATTACTTACTAACTACTCAAGGTGTCGACTTTTTAACAAGCAAACCAATTAACAAACATTACAACCAAACATCCATAATTAAGTGACTTAAATATTTACAATAATGTGAAGGAAATTAAGTCCAAAACTTTATTTCACAGGGCAAGCTTTACTTACCTAAAAGTCAATCAAATAACCTAGAATTTAGTCACCTTCTCATGAATTTTTGACTTTGCTACTCTTAGAATTTGAAGAAGTTGTCAAAGAGATGGTTCTTGGAAATTCTTTTCCATCCCATTTAAAAAAAAGAGTTATTTAGTTTGGATTTTTTTTAAGGGAGATATAGCTAAAAGAAGAAGAGGTATTTTCGGACTTGAAAATATGAGTCCGAAAATGCTCTGCAAAAAATGAAATTTTCTCCCAATAACTCTTGGAAATTGAAGAAATTATGTAAATGAAAATTGTAGCCAACTCGATTCTCTTGAACTTTGAGAAATGAATTTTTTTATTTGGAGTACTTTTGAGGGAGTTATGGCTATGATAATAGAAGGTAAAGTTTGGGAAGAAAATGAAAATGAGAGCATGGAGATGCTATTTATAATCTCATGCAAAGTAGCTAACTCCACTTATACCCTCTTATCCATAGTTGCCACATTGCAATGCTTACCTCCCCCTTACCAACATGCATTTAAAACTCAAGTTGCCAAAATATCAAATCATGTCTAAACATGTTTCATTTGATGTGACATTTTCTTTTTGTTTTAATTTTAAACTTAGGAAATTATTGCATCACCTTTTTTTATTTTATATCTTAAAATATAAATAAATATGTATTATCATTTCTAAATCCTATTTTTTTATAAATGTTTGTTTTTATTTACACTAAAAATTTCACAATGTTTCGGACAACTTTTGGAAGATGTAAAGTCAAAAATTCAGAAAACAATTTTCGGTCATATTATTGATTTTTCTTCGAGCTAAATATTTTTGTACACAAATTTTAAAAACCCTTTAACCATCACTAACCATTATTTTAAAGTTTTTTATTTTAGTTATAAATCAATTAGTTATTTAAAAATATATTGAATATCCATATTTTAAAGGGGTTAAATTGCGGGTCGTTACACTCTTCTCCCTTAAAAGAATTTCGTCCTCGAAATTAACACTTAATCACTCAAAAAGGGCACATATATATCATGAAACCCATATAACATATACATATTAGATAACTATATCTCAAACAGTGCATACATAATTCATACAAACAAACAACACCATCCTAACATCAACTCAGTGTATGCTTCCCTCATACTATCTACAGTCTTCCAAGTGCAATCTCTGGGATCTGCACTCCATTGTACTTTGACCAAATTCACAACCTTAGTCCTTAATCATTTCTTATCTCGATCAAGAATTCATAGAGGTTGTCTTACAATGGTCAAGTCAGGCTCAACTTCCATATCCTCCTGTTGAGATGGCGGAATAATCAAAGTAGGATCATGGACATACTTACACGGATGGGGTAAGTGAAAGACATCATGTATGCCCGACCATCTAGTCGGTAACTCCACTTTATATGCAAGGCTTCCTATCCTCTTGAGTATCTTAAAAGGTCCAACAAAACGAGGAGCTGGCTTTCCTCCTTTCCCGAACTGAGTCACCCCACATATCGAAAAACTTTGACGGATACATAGTCCCAAACCGCGAACTCGAAATCTTGACATCTCATATCTACATAGTTCTTCTACCGACTTCGATCTATCTTTAAATGCTTCCTAATCCAAATTACCTTATTCGTGGAATCACAAATCATATCCGGTCTAAGTAATAAGCGGTCCCCTGGTTCCACCCAACAAGATAGAGGCCTACAAGACCTACCATACAATACCTCAAAATGTGCCTGTAGCGACCCGACTTCCTATCTCCAGGAAATCGCATCACTAATGAAGAAAGAAAGGGATAGAAGAAGAAAAGAAAGAGAAAGAAGAAACAGAACATCATCAGAGAACTCACAGCGGACGAATAAAATATAATATATAACATATATATTACACAGTATCATAATACATCAGAGTATATAACTATACAACACATATTAGACAGTTATAAACATCTGTCTAATTCATACAACTCAAGTATACTAGATACAAACACAACATACATAGCGGAAACATAATATATATCTACACGTCGAAGCCTCCTGCTCCATATCTCCTCCAGAATTCGTCAAGCTAACCTGAATCACTTGACTACTCATACATAATATGAGTACCCAAGAGTTTAATAAAACAGAAAATAAACACTCGGGTCAGACAGGGGTCTGGTGTGAGTAAACGGGTTAAAATTGATTAACTTTAGAAAACCTTTGAAAAGAAAAGGTATCACGTAAGACTTCCCACACATAAACATGGAAAAGTTTTTACCTTACGATAACCAAAACATTTGATAGGAAATCCAGTGATATTATAATAGTGTCTAGGGTTTCCAAGTAAATAAGAAATAGCCGAAATTGTTACATGATTAAATTCCAGCTACTAGCCACAAAAGTGGGTAATACAATCAAACCGTAGGGTCTCGTAGGGAAAATGGGTTTCCATCAATGGCAGGGCTACTGGGGTACCGCCCGTCACAGTACGTGGCCTAGATCACCGTACCGAGGATTACTCTCTTCATCCCCTGCAACACAAGGCCGGGACCATTCCTTACTGAACAGTCCCGAACAAGACAACCCCGGCAGTTGTCCGGATCAACCGCCCCACACAGCCGAAATAAAAGGGACTTCTAGACAGGGGTAAATCTTGCTCTCAAGTGGGAGCTACCCACGAAGCCTTGCTGCACCTCCCCTGTTTTAGCCATTCCCGGTTGATGAGGCTTGAGGCTGCGATTACCTTTATAGAACACATTTATCTTAGAATGCTCATCGTCCGCCTGACGATGTATTGAAAGCATCCAATCCATACAAGTTCGTTCCGGGTTCGAACGAAACCGAAGGCACTATCTCGTTGCACTCATTTTGGAATCACCCTCAGAGTCAATGACCATAGCCCTTGCACTCTAATTCTCCATCTCGAATCTATAAGTACTATTCCGTAAACTCATTACGGAATCACCCACAGAGTTATACTGACTTATAGCCCTTACACCTCGAGTCTTTACTTGCTCCACTTGGATTAACGACCTAACGTTTAATTGGAATCGATGTGGTTTTCGGATATCAAAATATGGAAACCCGATCCTGGTCTCACCGAAACCAAACGCCATTTTAATGTCCAAGTTGTACTTAAGGGATTTAAACAGTTTAACTTATTCAGAATGATATCTAAACAGATAGATGAATAATATTATCACAATAGATAATTCATATTAACATTCATCTCACAAAGCAGCATATCACATATCTCATAAACATCCAAATCATCCAGTATCAACCAAACACCCAATATCAACCATCCAATATCATTCAATATCAAATATCAACCATTCAATATCATTCAATATCAAATATCAACCATTCAATATTAACCATTCGATATTAATCAATCATCCATAGCAGAATTGATTAACTCTTAATCAATTTAATTAATCTCCAATTAGATTAATTACTATCCTTAAATAATTTGGATTATCCTAACTCCTGCTTCATTGATTTATTACAAATCAAATTCATTAATCATCTTTAAATGATCTTCCTAATTAATCTTCCTTGATTAATTATCTTTTAATTACATTCAAGTAATTAATCCTAACCATATTCAGTAATTAACCTTTAATTACTATCATTAATTACAATAATTAATGATCCTACATTAATTAATTAACTATGATTAATTACATTAATCCTTAATTAATTACAATTAATTAATCATACTTTAATTAATTACTTAAATTAACCACTTCATTTATTATATTAATTAATAATCTTTATTAATCAATATTCCTTTAATTAATTAAATAATTAACTTGTAATTAATCATCTCATTAACCATAAACAGTAATTACCAATTTGTAATTACTTATCTTAATTAAATAACTTCTTAATTAATTAACTTCTAATTTAATTATATTAATCCTTGATTAATTAATCCAATTAATTAATCTTAATTACTTCATTAAGTAATTATTAATCAATAATTAATCCTTAATTAATTACTCTAATAATTAATTACAATTTAAATTAATTACTCTTAGTAATTAACCTTGAATTTAATCTCATTCATTAATTAATTAATCACATTAATTAACCAAAATAAATAAGTAATTAACTCTTAAGTACTTACATAAGTAATTATCTCTAATTACTTTTTTTTAATAAATCTTAATTACTTTCTTAATAATAATTAATTACTTCATAATTAATTAACTTTAAAACAATTAAGTTAATCAATTCCTTAATTGATAACATTTGGTGATTATCCAAAATCACTTCAATTTAAATTACTCCCATGAGTAACCTCCACTAATTTCTTCCATATTAATTACTTCCGTTCTTAATTATATTAAAGATTTACTCAAGATTATTTCATTAAGTGATTACACTTAATTATTTCATAATTAAGTGGTTATTTAAAAATAATTAACTAATTATTTAAAATTAATTAAACAATTAGTTAATTAATTTCTTATAATTTCAAAATCCTTAATTAAATTATGAAAGCATTAAATCTTAATTAAACGTTACTTATTAGCAAATCAAATTTAACATTTATATTCAAATCAAAGATAAATTAACCTTTATTCATCTTGCAATGAATTATTGGAACAAATCAAATTTTTACATCTTAAACAAATTATCCTATTTGGTTTCCAAAATCATAATGATAATCTTATTAGAAAATAGGAAATTTAGAAACAAATTACAAAATTTAGAATGTTTTAAAAACATCCAATTTAAACATATCTATTTTTAGAATAAATTTGAAACTTGTTATTAAAACATTATTTCAAAATTTACTTTAAAATTTTGATTTAATAATTCAATTCAACTTCTCTTTTAAAATTTGAAATTTTAAAACTTAATTTAAGATAACTATTTTTTTTAAAAAAATCAAACATCTTAAATTATTTTAAAATTTAGATATAAATCAGAATTTTACTTCTAAAGGTTTGATTCACTTTCACTTTGAAAACAACAAGTTTAGCTTATATATGTTGCTTCCTTTAACTAGTTTTCTATCTTAAGCTTGATTTTATGTTTATTTAAAACAACAAACCCAACCTGCATATCACTATAGAACCCAGCCGAAAAAAAAATCTCGAGTTCAACCCCTAGTTACCCCATGCTAGCATTAAGACACAACCTAAACCTAACTGCTTCGAGACGCTACTACGATATCGCGAGTTCCCCACCGAGACAATCACTCGTCTTCCCCAAACAAACTTCCCTGCCTAAACCCATGAACTTCCAGGAACACAGCGTACATGCGTGCACAATGCACGGCGAGCCTAGCGTCGCCGATCTTCCCTCTGACCATCCCCAAGTCAGAAGCTACCACGATGTGCCTTACCACCAACCCAAACCAAAAATCTTATCACAAAGCGATATTTGACCCAAGGCTCGAACCATTGCAGCAGCAACTCAACACCAAAATCCCAACGCCGACCACCACATCGACGATATGCTCCGCTGACCTCACCATCGAGACGCTACAACACCAACTTCAAATTCCCCCATGTGCGCACTGTTCCGGTCTCCAATTCAAACCTCAGAAACCACTACAGACAAACCAAAATCAAAAACATGCTAAACCCTAACTCCTCCAAATTCCTTTAATTCACTTATTAGAAAAATTATTTAGCATTTTTCTCATGATCTATAGCTTATATTCAAGCTACGATCCAAGAATCAAACCAAGTTATTTAATGGATAATCGGCAATTTGCCAAAACCCCTAATTCAAACCAACCCAAAATTCACATAAATTACCAATCTAAAAATTACAAATTTGACATCTAAATTCATCATTTTCTATCATAAATCTAGATGTATAATTCAAACTACAAATTGCGATAATCGATTTTTAACCCAAATTTGATTTTCACTGTTAATTTTGTTTTAAACATGTTTTGTTGTATTTAAAAATCCTGAACCTATGTTATGACCTTCAATATACAATTACAAACAGTTTTCCTTTAAATACTTTAGCCTAAAATGGATTATATTTGTAGATATTGAAATTTTTCACCAAAACATTCACTGTATCCGTCAGAGAGAAATTTGAATGTAAGTAACAGACAAGCTCAATACACATTCATACCAATTTATTTAGATTCAAGCAAAAGAATTTGATTCAAATAATTATCATCACATACATGTCAATGAAACCATATCAAACTGTTCTTAAAATTGTTTACTCACCTGATCATTAGAGAGGCAGAGCAGATTAAACTTTCCAGATTTTTGAACTTTAATTTAGTAAATGCATTTGCTGATGAAGTGAATCCCTTTTTGCATGCCCTTGAATTGAAGTTGTACTTTATGCAGGTTGAATATTTACTTCCATTGCAGGTTGATGATGCATATCGATTTTCATACTGCATATTTGAGTTGCAGTATCCTTTCCAAATTTTGCAGGTTTTAATTTGTTTTTGTGATAATGAATTTCAGGTAGCATTTGGTTTTTGTTTTGGATTTATTTTCCATTTTCAGGTTTTGGAAAAATTTCTGATTTGAGCTAAAGAAACAAAGAAGAATTTGTGTAAAGCTCATTTTCCTTTCCTAAAAACATTTATTAACATTAAAATGAAAATAATGCCACTTGTCATTAATTTGCACAAATGTCACAAACATAATTTTAAAAGTTAACGAGTGTTATTGGGAAAATTAATAGGGTTACATATGTCTTTAAGTATTTTAGTAAATTTTTTTATTTGATTTTAAATGTAAATATAAATTTACATATTTACTTTCTTAATTGATAAATACTTATATGTATATAAATAAGTTTACTTTTAAAAGAAAATCTACTAAACTAATTATAATATAAATAAAATCTTATACATGTTATTTTAAATTTTTAAACATTCATTTTTGATGTAAACAAAAAGAAAACAAACAAAGCTTGTTTAAATTCCTTTGAAACTATTCTATTTAAAAATGAATAACCATCTTATATTTGAAACAATTGAATTAAACTAAATTATCTTTTGAAAATCTTATTGAATTTAAAACAAAACTTTAAAATTGCAATATTCATTCATACATAAATTATTAATAGATTAAATTAAATTTCAAAACAATTTCCAAATCATAACATATACATACACATACATTACAATTTGAAAATTCAACTTTTATTTAAACAAAAGGTATTCCATTCACAATATAAATCAAATGTATATATTATAAATAGAATTAAAATTTATTAGCTTTTGAAAAATAATTCTAACCAATATTGTCAGATTAAAATTTATTAACCTTTAAAAGATTAAATTAACCAATTTATATTAAAATTATAAAGAAAATCATCAAATCAATTAAATTATTATTGCAGATTATTAAATTGATATTGCCCAAAATTCCGGGTCGTTACAATCCTCCCCCCTTAAAAGAATTTCGTCCCCGAAATTTAAAAGCAAAGTTAATTTAATAACCCAGCAAAGATTTTAATTTCAAACAGGAGAGCATTCCTATCAACCAGTACTAACAACCATGGCAATCAATCACACAAACAAACTTAACTAATTATCCTGACATAATCACGATGAAACTGCAGTTGCAACCATGAACAACTGCCATAGGTCAAATAATCAATGTCTAGTGACCGGAGCATAATGCAAATCAACACAAAATGACCAAGGAGATCGAACAGATCAAAAATCATCAAAGCCGAGAATATCACTAAATCAATCAGCGCAAATGGCAAATTTTAACAAGCTAAAAATCATCAGAGTGGAATTAGATGTGAGTGATAAGAAATCACTCACCTGAATTCGAAGCGAGGGCGAGATTGAGCAGCCGCGAGCGAATCGAACTGTAGGTGAAACCCTAATTTTTGAATGATGAAGAGGAACGGCGATTTTAGGACGCCATTAATTCGTTCGTATGTTTTTTTTTTTATGAATGAAGGGGTAGGGTTTTGAATGAATGGGAGAAGACGTGATTGTGGTTCGTGGGTTATGGCGTAGGTGACGGCGTAGATTATGGTGATAAGGTAAGGCGTGAATGAAGGCACGAGTTAAGGCGTGTATCTAGCTGATGAAAGTAAGGTCGTGTATACTTATTTATTTTATTTTTATTTTTTTATTATATTTTTTTTTCAATTTAAATTCAATTAGTTTTGTTTATTTTCTTTGCTTTGCAAAAACGATGTTGTTAAAATTTCCACTAGTTGTATTTATTAATTTCGTTATTGACAAAAAATTTATTCTATTTTATTTTAGTTAAAGAAAAATGTTATTTATAACTAAACATCGATTTATAAATTTGCATAAATAATAATTCTCAAATCCAAATTATTATTCCTAGTCATTTGTTCAAATTTTAAATACCAATTCAATATTCAATTTTAACTTCAAAGTCGAATTTAAATTTTATTCAACTTTTCACTAGATTAAGTTCTAAAATTTAATCGCCAATTTATGCTGATAATTTGAAATTCACATCAAATCATCATTTAAATATTTAAAATTAATTAAATATTATCATTTTTAAATTGTTCAAAATTCTGGGTTGTTACAATCTTCCCTCCTTAAAAGAATTTCGTCCCGAAATTATAAGTTAGGAAAAACGATTGCTAAAATCTCACCGATATTTATATCCTACACAATTTTACCAAGTTTCAAACTCGCAAATAAATATAGGATTCATTCTATTTATTTTATCTCACTAGTTTTGTTCATCGATTTCAATAATCAAGACACAAAAGTCTTTTTCCAAAATTTTCGATTTACAAAACTCATATTTTTAAACTTGAAATCTTTCATGCTAAATATTTGCATATTACATCTTTTCCAAAGCTGTGTGCTTTCAAGATATTTTAAAAATCTTCTTCCTTAATTCATTAAGTTAGAATTATGTAATTCTAATTTCAGACTATTGATTTTCTATTCAAAGTTTGAAAATACTTGATAACTCGAAGTTTAACAAGTCCATCATCGTTCTCACAGACATTAGGCATACGCTGGCCAGGCGCAAGACTAAAAATCTCCAAGTACTAAATATACTTGCTTCAACTCCCAGTGAAAATACTTTTAAAAAAAATTCTTTTAAAAATGGATATGGAAAGCACATTCCCCCATGGATCACAGTTTACCCGGCGGTTACGCTACTATCCCAGTTGAATCGCTTGTAACCTTAGATTTCACATCTCTCTTGAATTTTGCCATGGTTGTCGCCTTAGATCACGGTCCACACGGTGGTTGCGCAACTATCCCAGTAGAATCGCTCGTGGCCGTAGGCATCACGCCCCTCGAATTACTTTTCGGTTTCTAGATCGCAGTTTACACGGCGGTTGCGCCACTATCCCAGTGGAATCGCTTGTAACTGTAGGCATCACGCCCCACGAATTACGCCAGCATCAATTCACCTAATCCCAAACACGATGATCCATCGTGGGGGATCCCAGTCAGTCCCTATGGACATTCCACTAATGGAAATTCTACGTAGCTACGATTTCCAATGGACACTCCACCGAGTTCCAATCACCTTCACAAATAATAATTGGAAGGTACATTTCCATATCCTCAGTTTTTAGAAAACATATGTCATATACATATAGTACTTCATTTCACATTTCGTACATATCATACCTATGTAAACTTACACAGGACTTTTCATAATAATGACTTTCCAAACTGATGGTTTTCGATTTATTACATTCACATATATAAGTTACGAAAACTCAATTCACATTCATCACAAATAGAGGATTCCAAATTTTCCATCACGTTTAAATTTTTCCTCTAAATCGATTTGAAAATTTAAGGTTATCTCAAACCTAATTCACATTCATAATCCAATTCATTATCGACTTCACATTCGATTTGGATTTCACGTTACATCGTCAATTCTCAACACATAATTGATGTCTACCGATATATAACCTCTAAGCTCGTACGTCTCAGAGAAGGGTGTTAAGCTAAAAGAATAAATTCTCCGCCACCACAGATATATATTTAATAGAGATCAAATGCTATGTCATCAATTCACAATGTTAGACATACAATCCCAATCGACTATCCAAAATTCAAAGCTCAACTTCTATTGTTTTTGATGTTGAAGTTAAACTCAATTTAACTCAAGATTCAATCTTTTTTTTTTTTGAAAAATTTCCAAGTTGAACTAATTGTTCACATTTCTCAAAATAATATCTTTACAAGATATATAATTTTCACACTTAACCCTTTGAAACCAATTTCAAATATTCATTTTTTCAATTTATCTTTAAAAGATAAAATTTCAAACCTTTCATTTCATATTGGAAAACATTTCCATACTTATTTAATAATAAGTAATTCACAAGTTCATTATTTTCAACTCTCGGAAAATATTCGATATACTTGAATCAAAATTAAGTATATATTCCATTCTTTAAGGAAATCATTCTTTTAAACACATTTATTTGAGTTAAAACGAATGTTGCGTAAAACATCGTTACGACAACTCAAAAATCACTAGTATAGGGATTCGAAATTTAAGATAGATATATAAATCCCAATACTATAAACAACATTTCCTTCCGGAAAACATTTACTATAACAACAGTGTTATAGTCCACCATTTCCTTATTTTTTCGAAAACGTCTATTTCAACAATGGATGTTGAAATCTATGTATTCGATACTTAATGCATTTTAAAACATCTTTAAAACCATTAACTTTTCCAATTTCAACTTCAACTTAATTCATAGTTTGAATTCCTCATACATTTCATAATATTAGTTTTAAACCAACTTCAAACCTTTCAATATTAAGTTTTTCACTTAATTTAATTTTCCGCACGTTTAAATTCAAATTCATCACTGAATTTATTAAACCTATAATGGATTATCATGTTGACAACTTCAAATTTGAAATCTAAATCTCATTTGAACTTTGCATTTGCTTTTCTATTCCCAAAAATAATCAACTAGTTCTTTAGTAAGCCATTCATCAACTTGGTTCCATTAAATCTATATTTCCATATTAACTATTTTAGGCAATAGTTTTAAACTTGAAATATAAACTTTACATCAAACTTAGTTTGATTCATTCAGTTAAATCAACAATTAAATTTCCTTCCCAAGATGCTATTTCATTAAAATATTTTCTCCATACAAAATTTTACATAGCTTAATACTTTTAAAAGACGTGCACAGAAGATTTTGGATTACAAAAGATAGTATTACAAAATATATTGGTTGGTTTAAGATACAGAATAATTAAGGACTATCGACTTCTTGTCCGGTAGTATGCATCTTTGCCAAACTTTCATCTTCGGATGACACTATTTCATGTTGTGTTAAAGGAGAATTAACACATTCAAAATCCACATGTCCCCAATCCTTACAGTTATTGCAAAAATATGAGATGTTTCCATCCTTATCTACCACCTTAGCACTTTTCGCTCTAGCTGGTCGGGCTATAGCTTGCTTTCCCTGCTGTCTTTCGGTGCAGTTTCTGGCTATATGTCCAGTCTGACGACAATGGTAGCAGATTGTCAATCTATCGACGGGTAAATCGAGTACGCACTTTTTCCTTTTCACTTTAGGGCAATGACTAAGAAAATGCCCTTTCTCCCGACATTTAAAACACACAATCTCAGGACGAGCGAATCAGACATCCACATCCCTTTTCTTTCTTCTCTTTCGGCACTTAATGGCATAATGTCCCTTTTTATGACATCGATAGCAAATAACCTCATCATATGGACCAGGTGCTTGCCTTTCACTGAATCTCCTTTCAATTTCCGCACGTGTCGCTTCTGCTTCTCTACGAGCAATTGCTCTTTGTTCACGGCGTGCTGCTTTTTGTGCTTCGGTTTTCGCCATTATAATTAACAAGGTGTTTTCGAAGTCTCCTATCAATATTTGCAATTCTTATTAGCAGAGGTTGGATTATTCAATCTTTTTACCTAAAACATATCTGTTTTATTCAATAATATATTCACTGTCCAAAATCGTGAATATACTTTGTCAACCAATTTCATCATTTCTACAACTTATTTTTTTTATTTTTAAAGGGTTATCCACTGTCCAAAATCGTGGATATAACTCCTTTAATAAGCTACAACAATTTACTTATCAAATTCAATTGATTTCGAATTTATAAACAATCTTCATAAATTCCTTTTCTAGTTATAAAACTTCGATTTACAATCTTTTTATTAATTCAATTCAATTCAATTTATATAACTCAGTTATATACCAAAAGTTCATATTATAATTTAAATACTTATAATCCATTTATTTACTAAATCATTCTTCAAAACATTTGAAATTAATTTTCAAAAGAATTCAAAATCGAATTCCCAAGTTATAGTTTAATTATCCTCTTGGCTATAACTAAATTGAAATGTTTTTTATTTCACAATTATTATTTTGTAGATATTCACAATATTTGATTCAAACCAATTCATTAATTCATTTAACTTACATTTCATTTTTCATAAATCTCAACAATTCGATAATGGATTTTCGAATGAGAAACTATCGCAATCCTAAATTTAGAGAGGGGAATTTTCGAAAAAGATTTGAATTTTCAAAATACCTTTTATTTTTCAAAGAAAACAATTTTATACTTCTTTAGATTTGAAAACACTTTCTTTAAAGTGGTTCTAGTAACTATTCATATTAAACATCATAAACTGAGCTTTGAGTAAACCAAAGCTCCGATACCACTTTTGTAACGACCCGCCGTTCTGACCGCCTCTAGTCGGTAATTAAATCAACTCGAAACGTTCAAAATGACGGATTGTTAGTCAGTTTATAGAGTTTAAACAGAATCAGCCACAGAATCACAGAATAATCATAATATTATTCATAAATGAATTTTTCTTACATACATATATCAGAGTTTGTACAATGCATTAAATTTTTATACAGCGGAACAATTTATTTATTATTAAGTACAAGAAAAAATTTTCAGAAAAACTTTAGTGGAGTGCTTTCCCCTCTCTCTCTAACTTCGCGGCCTGAAAATCTTCAAGCTGTAAAAATACTCGGTCTGACCCGAGTATTATATTCAAAAGAAAATAATACACAGGTCAGTCTAATTCAAACTCAGTTATTAGTGCATAGAAGCAATAATAATCAAACAACAATTAGACGACAGTCAAATATAAATTTACCTATCTGATCCTTCAACAAGAAATCGGATAACGGTAAATACAACACTTATCAGTGTTAAACAACCAATCAGTAGATTCAAATTATCAATGAGGATGGATGAAGGGATTATTGATGAAGATAATTTAGAAAACAATCAAAATTTGCCTAAACGACAATTAACAACAAAATCATCAAAATCGGTTCAAAATATATTGAATTGTCAACATAAAACAATTTTCATCAAAAGAAAACATCATTTAAAACATTAGATTTGGTAGGGCTGCAGTACACACACGCGTATACGGCCTCGCCACATTTAAAATGTCAACTCCGTGGCTGCAGTTCACGCTTGCGTGCACTGCCTCGCCACTACCGTAATGAAATATGCAAAAGATCATAAATCAAAGCAAAATAGGATATCAATAAAAATCAATGCCGTGTGGCTGCAGTTCACACGTACATACATGTGCACTGCCTCGCCAACTCAAGTGCACAAGGTCAAATCAAAATCAGATTCAACGCAAGTACAAACGGCCTCGACCAAAATTCAAAATATCACTGCAACAATGAAACTCAAGTAATTCCAGAAATCCAAATAGTTTCAAGAATGTAAGCACTACAAGGAAACTGACTCCAAGCTGCATGTACACTTGAATACATGAAGTAAATTTGAAAACAAGGCATGCAATAGTGGAACAACAAGGCACAAAGGCTACAAGTATGACTTGAACAAAGCAAGGCTACAGAGCTCGAGCACAAGTCATGGCAACAACAATCATGAAATATAAGTGCAAGTACAAAATGAATGCCACGACTACAGAGAGTCAAGGGCAGTCACAACTGTACATATTCAAATGCACTTAAACAAAGAACTCGGAGACATTATCAAGTTAATGTCGAAGTTCAACCAAATCATCAACTTGATATAGTATAATGCACCAGTAACAAATGAATGAAACTAGACGGTGCAACAAACATTCGAAATATATATATATTTTTTTAACAGCAGTTTCCAAATAATCAAGCAGCGGGTTTCAAAAAAAAATCAAAATGGCCGAAGGCCATTTAGAATCAAATCGACTGCCAAAGAATTCAAAGCAGCAGTATAAAGGTGAGGGCACCATAGATATGGCACCACAACACAAAACAAGATCAAAGTATAGTTAACATAAAACAGATCAGAGTGACTACCCAATATGTACAAGGCAACAGAGGATGCACATGCAAACACAGGCAGCAGCATGGTTAACAAAGGCAACAGGAATGCAAATAATATCAAGCTGCTGCTAAACAAAGCAAGTAACAGGGTATAACCGAAGGCAACAAGATCATCATTGTCAAAAAGAATTCAACACAGTGGTAGTCACAAAATATCAAAGTGTATAGGTCAGGGAACAGCGCAATGATGGAATCACAGTGATGTACAGCAGTGTAAAAATCACATTTAAGCAACTCGAGTAAATCACAGTGGACATTACTCATACAACACATATATACATACATAAGTGTATGTATACACATGGCAGTAAAGGTATAATGCCCAGAAATAGCATGGCAAAAGTCAAACAATACCAATATCACAAAAATCAAGTTTGATATAGTCAAGGCCGAAGCCATAGCATAAAATAAGGTTGCAGGGATTACAAACCAGAAACCAAACCCAGTCAACAAGTATCAAAATCACGATGAAACTGCAGTTGCAACCATGAACAACTGCCATAGGTCAAATAATCAATGTCTAGTGACCGGAGCATAATGCAAATCAACACAAAATGACCAAGGAGATCGAACAGATCAAAAATCATCAAAGCCGAGAATATCACTAAATCAATCAGCGCAAATGGCAAATTTTAACAAGCTAAAAATCATCAGAGTGGAATTAGATGTGAGTGATAAGAAATCACTCACCTGAATTCGAAGCGAGGGCGAGATTGAGCAGCCGCGAGCGAATCGAACTGTAGGTGAAACCCTAATTTTTGAATGATGAAGAGGAACGGCGATTTTAGGCCGCCATTAATTCGTTCGTATGTTTTTTTTTTATGAATGAAGGGGTAGGGTTTTGAATGAATGGGGGAAGACGTGATTGTGGTTCGTGAGTTATGGCGTAGGTGACGTCGTAGATTATGGTGATAAGGTAAGGCATGAATGAAGGCACGAGTTAAGGCGTGTATCTAGCTGATGAAAGTAAGGCCATGTATACTTATTTATTTTATTTTTATTTTTTTATTATATTTTTTTTCAATTTAAATTCAATTAGTTTTGTTTATTTTCTTTGCTTTGCAAAAACGATGTTGTTAAAATTTCCACTAGTTGTATTTATTAATTTCGTTATTGACAAAAATTTTATTCTATTTTATTTTAGTTAAAGAAAAATGTTATTTATAACTAAACATCGATTTATAAATTTACATAAATAATAATTCTCAAATCCAAATTATTATTCCTAGTCATTTGTTCAAATTTTAAATACCAATTCAATATTCAATTTTAACTTCAAAGTCGAATTTAAATTTTATTCAACTTTTCACTAGATTAAGTTCTAAAATTTAATCGCCAATTTATGCTGATAATTTGAAATTCACGTCAAATCATCATTTAAATATTTAAAATTAATTAAATATTATCATTTTTAAATTGTTCAAAATTCTGGGTTGTTACATTATTAATCAATAATTAATCCTTAATTAATTACTTTAATAATTAATTACAATTTAAATTAATTACTCTTAGTAATTAACCTTGAATTTAATCTCATTCATTAATTAATTAATCACATTAATTAACCAAAATAAATAAGTAATTAACTCTTAATTACTTACATAAGTAATTATCTCTAATTACTTTTTTTAATAAATCTTAATTACTTTCTTAATAATAATTAATTACTTCATAATTAATTAACTTTAAAACAATTAAGTTAATCAATTCCTTAATTGATAACATTTTGTGATTATCCAAAATCACTTCAATTTAAATTACTCCCATGAGTAACCTCCACTAATTTCTTCCATATTAATTACTTTCGTTCTTAATTATATTAAAGATATACTCAAGATTATTTCATTAAGTGATTACACTTAATTATTTCATAATTAAGTGGTTATTTAAAAATAATTAACTAATTATTTAAAATTAATTAAACAATTAGTTAATTAATTTCTTATAATTTCAAAATCCTTAATTAAATTATGAAAGCATTAAATCTTAATTAAACGTTACTTATTAACAAATCAAATTTAACATTTATATTCAAATCAAAGATAAATTAACCTTTATTCATCTTGCAATGAATTATTTGAAAAAATCAAATTTTACATCTTAAACAAATTATCCTATTTGGTTTCCAAAATCATAATGATAATCTTATAGAAAATAGGAAATTTAGAATGTTTTAAAAACATCCAATTTAAACATATCTATTTTTAAAATAAATTTGAAACTTGTTATTAAAACATTATTTCAAAATTTACTTTAAAACTTTGATTTAATAATTCAATTCAACTTCTCTTTTAAAATTTGAAATTTTAAAACTTAATTTAAGATAACTATTTTTTTTAAAAAATCAAACATCTTAAATTATTTTAAAATTTAGATATAAATCAGAATTTTACTTCTAAAGGTTTGATTCACTTTCACTTTGAAAACAACAAGTTTAGCTTATATATGTTGCTTCCTTTAACTAGTTTTCTATCTTAAGCTTGATTTTATGTTTATTTAAAACAACAAACCCAACTGCATATCACTATAGAACCCAGCCGGAAAAAAAAATCTCGAGTTCAACCCTTAGTTACCCCATGCTAGCCTTAAGACACAACCTAAACCTAACTGCTTCGAGACGCTACTACGATATCGCGAGTTCCCCACCGAGACAATCACTCGTCTTACCCAAACAAACTTCCCTGCCTAAACCCATGAACTTCCAGGAACACAGCGTACATGCGTGCACAATGCACGGTGAGCCTAGCGTCGCCGATCTTCCCTCTGACCATCCCCAAGTCGGAAGCTACCACGATGTGCCTTACCACCAACCCAAACCAAAAATCTTATCACAAAGCGATATTTGACCCAAGGCTCGAACCATAGCAGCAGCAACTCAACACCAAACTCCCAACGCCGACCACCACATCGACGATATGCTCCGCGGACCTCACCATCGAGACGCTACAACACCAACTTCAAATTCCCCCATGTGCGCACTGTTCCGGTCTCCAATTCAAACCTCAGAAACCACTACGGACAAACCAAAATCAAAAACATGCTAAATCCTAACTCCTCCAAATTCCTTTAATTCACTTATTAGAAAAATTATTTAGCATTTTTCTCATGATCTATAGCTTATATTCAAACTACGATCCAAGAATCAAACCAAGTTATTTAATGGATAATCGGCAATTTGCCAAAACCCCTAATTCAAACCAACGCAAAATTCACATAATATACCAATCTAAAAATTACAAATTTAACATCTAAATTCATCATTTTCTATCATAAATCAAGATGTATAATTCAAACTACAAATTGCGATAATCGTTTTTTAACCCAAATTTGATTTTCACTGTTAATTTTATTTTAAACATGTTTTGTTGTATTTAAAAATCCTGAACCTATGTTATGACCTTCAATATACAATTACAAACAGTTTTCCTTTAAATACTTTAGCCTAAAATGGATTATATTTGTAGATATTGAAATTTTTCACCAAAACATTCACTGTATCCTTCAGAGAGAAATTTGAATGTAAGTAACAGACAAGCTCAATACACATTCATACCAATTTATTTAGATTCAAGCAAAAGAATTTGATTCAAATAATTATCATCACATACATCTCAATGAAACCATATCAAACTGTTCTTAAAATTGTTTACTCGCCTGATCATTAGAGAGGCAGAGAAGATTAAACTTTCCAGATTTTTGAACTTTAATTTAGTAAATGCATTTGCTGATGAAGTGAATCCCTTTTTGCATGCCCTTGAATTGAAGTTGTACTTTATGCAGGTTGAATATTTACTTCCATTGCAGGTTGATGATGCATATCGATTTTCATACTGCAGATTTGAGTTGCAGTATCCTTTCCAAATTTTGCAGGTTTTAATTTGTTTTTGTGATAATGAATTTCAGGTAGCATTTGGTTTTTGTTTTGGATTTATTTTCCATTTTCAGGTTTTGGAAAAATTTCTGATTTGAGCTAAAGAAACAAAGAAGAATTTGTGTAAAGCTCATTTTCCTTTCCTAAAAACATTTATTAACATTAAAATGGAAATAATGCCACTTGTCATTAATTTGCACAAATGTCACAAACATAATTTTAAAAGTTAACGAGTGTTATTGGGAAAATTAATAGGGTTACATATGTCTTTAAGTATTTTAGTAAAAAAAATTATTTGATTTTAAATGTAAATATAAATTTACATATTTACTTTCTTAATTGATAAATACTTATATGTATATAAATAAGTTTACTTTTAAAAGAAAATCTACTAAACTAATTATAATATAAATAAAATCTTATACATGTTATTTTAAATTTTTAAACATTCATTTTTAATGTAAACAAAAAGAAAACAAACAAAGCTTGTTTAAATTCCTTTGAAACTATTCTATTTAAAAATGAATAACCATCTTATATTTGAAACAATTGAATTAAACTAAATTATCTTTTGAAAACCTTATTGAATTTAAAACAAAACTTTAAAATTGCAATATTCATTCATACATAAATTATTAATAGATTAAATTAAATTTCAAAACAATTTCCAAATCATAACATATACATACACATACATTACAATTTGAAAATTCAACTTTTATTTTAAACAAAAGGTATTCCATTCACAATATAAATCAAATGTATATATTATAAATAGAATTAAAATTTATTAGCTTTTGAAAAATAATTCTAACCAATATTGTCAGATTAAAATTTATTAACCTTTAAAAGATTAAATTAACCAATTTAAATTAAAATTATAAAGAAAATCATCAAATCAATTAAATTATTATTGCAAATTATTAAATTGATATTGCCCAAAATTCCGGGTCGTTACAGTGTCATCCCAATACTTGCCTGAAAACTGTTATTATAAGCGAACTCAACCAACGGCAAGTGGTCCTCTCACGAACCTCCAAATTCTAGCACAAAAGTTCGAAGTAAACCTTCCCAAACAAGATTCACCCTTTCGATCCACCCATCCGTCTGAGAGTGATAAGTTGTTCTCAAACTCAACGTTGTCCTAAGTGCATCATGTAAACCTTCCAAAACCGACTTGTGAAGATTGGATCCCGGTCACTCAGAATACCATATGGAATGCCATGAAGCATAACAATCTCTTTAACGCATAACTAAGCCAAAACAGCAGTCATCCTTGTTGCCTTGATTGGTAGGAAGTGAGTGCTCTTGGTTAACCTATCAATGATAACCCAAACTTGTTCATTACCTTTCCTCGATCTAGATAGTCCATCGATGAAATGCATAGAAATCTTCTCCCACTTCCACTCTGGTATCTCAAGTGGCTGAAGCAGTCCGCCTGTCTCTTGGTGAGTTCCCTTTACTTGCTAGCAGTTAGTACATTTACTTATTAAATGTAGCAATGACCCTTTTCATCCCTTCCCACCAGAAAGTATGCTTCATGTCCTGATACATCTTAGCGGCCCCTAGATGTATCATTAGTTTAGAATGATGAGACTCTGTCAAAACTTCTTGTCCAATTCCATCTACATCTCGAACACACAACCGACTATTTATCCTTATAACATCACGGTCATCTATTATGAATCCTAGCCACTTCTCCGGCGAAGCATTTTCACTGATAGCTCAAGCTATCTAAGAAAGATGCGGCTGATTATTTTCAATGCATTAGATAAGAGTCGGACGAACTTCCATGTTAGCCAAAAATGCATAATTCCTACTCAGCGCATCAGCTACAACATTAACTTTTCCAGGTGTATAAAAAATCTCAAGATTATAAGCCGCTAGAAATTCTAGCCAACGTTGTTGCCTTAAATTCCAGTCCTTTTGAGTAAAGAGATACTTTAAAGATTTGTGATCCGTATATAACTCGAACTTTTCACCCAAAAGATAACACCTCCATATCTTTAATGCGAAGACAACTGCTAAGAGCTCCAAATCGTGCGTAGCATAATTCTTCTCATGTTGTTTCAACTGTCGACTTGCATACGCAGTGATTTTCCCATTTTGCATTGGCACTACTCCCAATCTGGTTCCACGAGCATTCATGTATATAGTTAACCCTTCGCTCCTATTTAGAATAGTCAAAACAGGAGCACTGGTCAATTTCTCCTTCAATTCATTAAGTGCTTGATCGCAGTTAGGTGTCCACACAAATCTAGCATCTTACTTCGTCAATTTCGTCAGATGAGAAGCAATCTTTGAGAATTTTTTGATGAAACTTCTATAAACCAGCCAATCCCAAGAAACTTCTGACCTCTGCCGCATTTTTGGGCTTCTTCCAGTCTTATACCATAACTACTTTTGCTGGGTCCACTGATATGCCTTCTCCTGAAACTACGTGCCCTAGAAACCTGACTTCGGATTTTCAGAGACAGCACTTAGATAACATTGCTTTCAACACATTACTTCTTAAAGTATTTAGAATGACTCAAAGATGATACTTATGCTCTTTCTCCATTTAGAATAAATGAGAATATTATCAACAAAGACGAGGACAAATTTATTAAGAAAATCCTGGAATACTCGATTCATTAAGTCCATGAAATGAGTGGGGTGCTAGTCAGTTTGAACAGCATAACTAACCATTCGTAAAAACTAGTTGGAGTATGAGAAGCTATTGAGGGTACACTCTCCTCTACTACCCTTAATTCGTGAAAACCAGTGGTAAGATCTAGTTGAGAAAATACCCGAGCACCATGGAGTTGATCAACATGTCATCGATCCTAGGTAAAGGATAGTTATTCTTGATAGTTCTCTTATAACTCTCAACAGTCTACACATAACCTAATAGAACCATCCGCCTTTGCAATGAAAACTACTGGCGATCCCCAATTCGATATGCTACGCCGGATCAAACCTTTATGCAATAAGTCAAATATCAACTTCTCTAATTCCCTTCTCTCTTTTGAGGCCAACCTTCGAGGAGGTTGTACAATCGGTGTCGTTCTTGAAATTAAGTCAATATGGAACTCCACTTCATGGTGATGAGGTAAACCTTGCATTTCATCGAAAATATCCTTATAGTATCGGATAATCGGTATATCTTGTATCTCCTCTTTAGCCACTTCAAGCAAATAGAGAAAACTGCTCACTAACTCATTTGGCCTCCCATAATTTATATCTACATCAATGTCTATAGCATCACTTATCCTGATAATCCTTCGATCATAATCTACGATCGCTCTAATTTAGACAGCCAATCCATTCCCAACAACACCTTATAATCCAGGAAGCCATGAACAAAAAAGTCAAAAGGGAAGTGCTGATCTCGATACAGAATAGACACATTTAGACACACGGTGTCAAGATTCGTCGGACTCCTAATATGGTTTGTTAACTAAAGAGGGTTATTTAGAATAACATACTTAAGGTTTAACTAGTTCATTAGGTCATATGAAATAAAATTATATGAAGCACCGGTATCAAACAAAACTCTCATAGGAATATCAGAAATGGATAAGGTACCTTGCAACACCTTCTTTCCCTTCTGATCTGTAGAATTAGATGGTATTTCCTCAATAGCAAAAGCTTGACCATGCGACCTCTTCTTTGGGAAGCGACACTCATTCTTCATGTGCCCCAGCTGATCGCAGTTGTAATAGGAGATACTTGGACACTGATTTGCAAATTCGCCCATATTGTTGCACTAGAAACAAAGAATGTTGGCCAAGTTAGGCTGCTTCTTTTGAGTTGGAGTTCCACCGTCGGTTTTCTATCCTGACCACTTGTAACGACCCACGATTTTCGATAATTAAAAATTATTGATTTAATAAGATTTTGGTAACTAAATCTTGAATAAAAAAATTGAAATTTGTTAATTTAATATGATTGTGTAATTAATACTGAAAGAAATAAAATTGGGAATCATATTGATGGAATAATACGTAACAAATTTTAATTTGATAAAATCAATATTAGATAACGAATTGCAATAATTGTTGGTTGATAATAAAGTATGAATAGGATAATGATTGTTTGAATAATAAAAAATAAAAATTAGTGAATTATTAATAAAAGTTGTGATAATGTAGTGAAAATTAACTAAAAGGAAACGTAACATGGTTAATTAAAGTTATTAATTAATGAACTTGAATGAAATTCCAATTAAATAAAATAATTTAAATGTTATGACCTGGTTATAAATGGAATATGAGAAAGCAAATGTAATTATTGAATTAATGTGTGAAATAATATAATAGATGGTATTTGGTTGGGAAAAATGAACATACAAGTATTATAAAGGGTATAATAGTGACAAATGGTTGTTTTTACCAGTTAATTCACCAATTATAAATAAAGATAGTTAAATGTACTTTAATGATAATTAATATAATAACGGGAAGTGTGAACGTAAATTTAATAGAAACGTAAATTTATTTATAAGGTAGTAATTAGTGCAATAGAAAGCATGAGACCAAGTAAATAAATTTATCGAGAATATTAATTATAATTTATGTATATATTTAGCAAAAATATATTAAATGGAAATAGGGTAGTTAATACAAAGGAGTAAGGGATTTGAATATATTAAGGTAATATTTATACAAATGTAAGATGTAAATAGGCATATACTAGTATAATGAATATAAAACTAATGTAATTAGGTATACTAAGTAATAATGGACCTAGTATAAAGATGGCAATTAAATCAAATAAAATTTTGGAATCAAATTTTTTTTGTAATGTAATCAATAATAAATGAATTTAATGGTAAGTAACTGGAAGTACATTCTATATTAGTTGAAACTAGGAGGAAATAGAAATTATTAATGTAAAAAAAAAATCTTCCCATAAAATGATAATTGATTCAATAACAAAATCTATAAATCAAATAAATAGATTTCATTGGAATTTCAATCAACAATTTATGAATTTATTGGAACTGGAATTTAATACTATAATTGGTGAATTGATTAACTTTAAATTGATATGGAAATTTGTTATAAAGGATTATAAATTTCTAAAGTAATCCAAGATGATAAAATTTATGAATTATAGAATTTGAATTTAAATAGTGATTTTATTTATTTAATATTAATTTATTTAATTAATTGAAAAATAGCCATTTTGGCCACTGACTCGGATTTCGACGAAAAAAGTTTCATCGGATCCGTAACAGTGAATCATTGTAGGATTTCAAGTTTCGTAGCGATCGGGCTTGTCGTTTGATCTTACGAACGTGAAACGCCTTGAAATCAATTAAATTGAAATCAATTGAAATCAATTTGAAATAACTTAATTTTTGCATAACTTCTTCATACGATAGAATTTGGACGTGAAACCTATTTCGTTGCGTTTAAAATATTTAAAAACATCTATTTTGATATATGGGTCGACCCAATTTCGTTCCGAAGTCGGAACGAGCTTTTCTGGCCATTTAATCGTTCAACGCGTATATCAATCGTGTCCATCCATTCTAATTTCAGCTTTGTATATATATATCCTATTATAAACCCTATTCTGTTTCTTACGTCATTATTCTATACGTACAATTCTATTTGTTTCTCCTCTTCCAATGGCAGACAAACCAAATTCCAATTGAAATTAAAATCCAATTCAATTCCAAAAATTTAACCTCCTCAAAAAAATTCAAAAAAAATGTATATCGAAGATCTCCTCGATATGAATCAGCGTCTTGTGTCCGTTGTCTGAAATAGTGCTCGAGGCATCCAGAAATAGTGGTGAAAGCCATAAAATATCGAAACCCTTAGCAATATTGGGGATTTTCGGTTTAGGCTTCGATCGGGGAAATTGAGAGATGGGTATTGAGAGCTCGTCAAGGGAAGTCGATAGGTAGTGGTCTCGTGGCTTAGCATGGCATGTGGCTCTCATATTTCGCGAGTTATGGTTTGAAAACCCTAGTGTTACGGCGGTGGCGGCCTACACCGGAGAAGGCCGGAGTTCGGCGGTGCTTCGGGGAGTGACACATCGGCGTTTGGGTGGGGGTTCGAAGTTGATTGGTGGTGTGTTGATGGGTAAACGGTGGCGGCCGTTCCTTCAGTCACGCGTGTTTTGCTGCAGATAGGTTTGGGCGTGAACCAAGAAGGAGATGACGAGGCTGAGTTGAGGGTTAGCTTCTTTTGTTTTATATTATTTAAATTTAATTTTCAACTCGTTCTAATATCAATAACTCTCACATGCGAGGTTCATTTTAAGTGCAATTTTCTCCGCTAGGTTCGTATTGGAATTTCGGACATTTTGGCGGAGGTTTGGATGAATTCTAAGACTGTTCCATTTTTGAATTTAAAATGGATTTAAATTCAATTTAAATTCTAAAGGTGAGTGTTTTAACCCACTCACAACTTCTAAAATTTCTTATGTATGTTAAATTAATTTCTGATGTGATTTGAAATTTATTTATGGCTATTTGGTATATTTTTATCATCATTCCAGTTGAATTGAATTTATTGAATTAGATTGTTATTTAATTTATCATTGCATGTAAACTGCCAATTAAATTATTATTTAATTTATTATTGAATATAAACTTCCAGTAAATACATGATATTTATTATCTATTATATATTGATGTTATTGTTTGAATTGGATGATGATTGTGATAAATGGTTGATGATTGATATTGGATGAATGGATGTTGTATTTTATATTGTTATAAACTGCAAGTTGTTATGCATTTTTATTTCATTTGGGATTGTGGTTTGAAATTATATATAACCATTTTTTTTTAAATTACGGGTTGAAATGATAAATATTCGTATTAGTCGACAATAGGGTAGAAAATTATATACTGACACCCTGGTCTATATATATAAAAATATTTTCAAACGATTTTCTATGGTTTTGTGAAAAATATATGGTTTTATGAGATATTGATTTGGATATTTTATAAATGGTATTTTATGTATAGTTAAATTCTTGGTTTTAAGCTATGTAAAAAATCAGTTTAAAGTATAAAATAGATTTAATAGTAAAGTTTGATTTTATTAAGATATAATATGGTTAAGTATTTATTCAAAATTATATTTCTGGAGTTATAATGACTTAAATGAGATTAAGGTGGGAAGATAAATATGAAATTGTTTGAAATCTTATAAAATTGAGATTTTAAAGATATGATTTTTATAACTGGATTTTTGTTTAAGATGAATTAAACGAATATTTCAATTATAAATAAATTAAAGGAAATATTTTGGTTATTTGTAATTTTAGTTTTATTTAAGTGAAAATGGATTTATTATGCAATTATTTCAAACTAAAAATAGAACATTGAACTATTGAATCATAATTACCAACCTTAGTTTTGAAATTGTTTAATACTCAAAGTTTGAAAAATATTGCAATTGAAATAGTTTATTTAAACTGAAAGTGAGTTGAAAGTTATGAATCGAGATTTAATTTAAGGTGAATAAAAGTACGGAGTTGAGGAAATTATTCTACTTTATAAAATAATTTTAAATCCAAACTATTTTATTTTATATATATTGTTTGAATATCCAAACCATTTAAGTTTTGGAAGTTATGGTTTAAAAGCTATGAAATTTGAAGTATTATGTTTTAAAAGGTTATGTTTCATGTGTTTGGTTTCACCTTCGGTTTTCTATCCTGCCACTTGTAACAACCCTCAAATTTCGATAACTAAAAATTGTTAATTTAATAAGATTTTGGTAATTAAATCTGGAATAAAAAAATTGAAATTTATTACTTTAATATGATTGTATAATTAGTACTGAAAGAAATAAAATTGGGAATCATATTGATGGAATAATATGTAATAAACTGTAATTTGATAAAACCAGTATTAGATAATGAATTGCAATAATTGTTGGTTGATAATAAAGTATGAATAGGATAATGATTGTTTGAATAATGAAAAAATAAAAATTAGTGAATTATTAATAAAAGTTATGATAATGTAGTGAAAATTAACTAAGAGGAAACATAACTAGGTTAATTAAAGTTATTAATTAATGAACTTGAATGAAATTCCAATTAAATTAAATAATTTAAATGTTATGACTTGGTTATAAATGGAATATGAGAAAGCAAATGTAATTATTGAATTAATGTGTGAAATAATATAATAGATGGTAATTGGTTGGGAAGAATGAACATACAAGTATTATAAAGGGCATAATGGTGACAAATGGTTGTTTTTACCAGTTAATTCACCAATTACAAATAAAGATAGTTAAATGTACTTTAATGATAATTAATATAATAAAGGGAAGTGTGAACGTAAATTTAATAAAAACGTAAATTTATTTATAAGGTAGTAATTGGTATAATAGAAAGCATGAGACCAAGTAAATAAATTTATCGAGAATATTAATTGTAATCTATGTATATATTTGGCAAAAATATAATAAATGGAAATAGGGCAGTTAATACAAAGGAGTTAGGGATTTGAATATATTAAGGTAATATTTATACAAATGTAAGATGTAAATAGGCGTATATTAGTGTAATGGATATAAAACTAATGTAATTAGGTATATTAAGCAATAATAGACCTTGTATAACGATGGCAATTAAATCAAATCAATTTGTGGAATCAATTTTTTTTTGGAATGTAATCAATAATAAATGAATTTAATGGTAAGTAACTGGAAGTAAATTCTATATTGATTGAAACTAGGAGGAAATGGAAATTATTAATGTAAAGAAAAAATTCTTCCCATATAATGATAATTGATTCAATAACAAAATCTATAAATCAAATAAATAGATTTCATTGGAATTTCAATCAATAATTTATGAATTTATTGGAATTGGAATTTAATACTATAATTGGTGAATTGATTAACTTTAAATTGATATGGAAATTTGTTATAAAGGATTATAAACTTCTAAAGTAATCCAAGATGATAAAATTTATGAATTATAGAATTTGAATTTAAATAGTGATTTAATTTATTTAATAGTAATTTATTTAATTAACTGAAAAATAGCCATTTTGGTCACTGACTCGGATTTCGACGACACTAGTTTCATCGGATCCGTAACGGTGAATCATTGTAGGATTTCAAGTTTCGTAGCGATCGAGCTTGTCGTTTGATCGTACGAACATGAAACGCCTTGAAATCAATTTGAAATAACTTGATTTTAGCATAACTTCTTCATACGATGGAATTTGGACATGAAACCTATTCCGTTGCGTTTAAAATATTTAAAAACATCTATTTTGATATATGGGTTGATCCAATATTGTTCCGGAGTCTGAACGGGCTTTTCGGGCCATTTTATCGTTCAACATGTATATCAGTCGTGTCCATCCATTCTAATTTCAGCTTTGTATATATATACCCTGTTATAAACCCTAGCTTATTTCTTATGTCATTACTCTGTACATACAATTCTATTTGCTTCTCCTCTTCCGATGGCAGACAAACCAAATTCCAATTGAAATTAAAATCCAACTCAATTCCAAAAATTTAACCTCCTCAATCAAAAAAAAATACATATCGAAGATCTCCTCAATACGAATCAGCATCTTGTGTCGTTGTCTGAAATAGTGCTCGAGGCATCCAGAAATAGTGGTCAAAGCCACGAAATTTCGAAACCCTAAGCAATATTGGGGCTTTTCGATTTAGGCTTCGATCGGGGAAATTGAGAGATGGATACTGGAGAGCTGATCAAGAGAAGTCGATAGGTAGTGTTCTCGTGGCCTAGCATGGCCTGTGGCTCTCGAATTTCCTGAGTTAGGGTTTGAAAACCCTAGTGCTATGGCAGCGGCGGCCTACACCGGAGAAGGCCGGAGTTCGACGGTGCTTCGGGGGATGGCGCGGCGGCGACCTACACCGGAGAAGGCCGGAGTTCGACGGTGCTTCGGGGGATGGCACGGTGGCGTTTGGGTATGGGTTCAGCGTTGATTGGCGGCATGTTGATGGGTAAATGGTGGCGGTCGTTCCTTCAGTCATGCGTGTTTGCTGCAGATAGGTTTGCGCGTGAACCAAGAAGGAGATGACGTGGCGGCTTGAGGGTTAGCTTCTTTTGTTTTATATTATTTAAATTTAATTTTCAACTCATTCTAACATCAATAACTCTCACGTACGAGGTCCGTTTTAAGCGCTTTCTTCCTAGGTTCGTATTGAAATTTCGGACATTATGGCGATGGTTTGGAAGAATTCTGAGACTGTTCATTTTTTGGGTTTAAGTTAGGTTAAATTCAATTTAAATTCAAAAGGTGAGTGTTTTAACCCACTCTCAACTTCTAAAATCTCTTATGTGTGTTAAATTAATTTCTGATGTGATTAGAAATTTATTTATGGCTATTTGGTATATTTTTATCATCATTCCAGTTGAATTGAATTTATTGAATTAGATTGTTATTTAATTTATCATTGCATATAAACTGCCAATTAAATTGTTATTTAATTTATTATTGAATATAAATTGCCAGTAAATACATGATATTTATTATGTATTATATATTGATGTTATTGTTTGAATTGGATAATGATTGTGATAAATGGTTGATGATTGATATTGGATGAATGGATGTTGTATTTTATATTGTTATAAACTGCAAGTTGTTATGCATTTTTATTTCATTCGGGATTGCGGCTTGAAATGATATATAACCGTTTTTTTATCTTACGGATTGAAATGGTAAATATCGGTATCACTTGACCGTAGGGTAGAAAATTATACACATGCACCGTGGTCTATATATATAAATATTTTTAAATGATTTTCTATGGTTTTGTAAAGAAATATATGGTTTTATGAGATATTGATTTGCATATTTTATAAATGGTATTTTATATATAGTTAAATTCTTGGTTTTAAGCTATGTAAAAAATTGGTTTAAAGTATAAAATAAGTTTAATAGTAAAGTTTGATTTTATTAAGATATAATATGGTTAAGTATTTATTCAAAATTATATTTTTGGAGTTATAATGACTTAAATGAGATTAAGGTGGGAAGATAAATATGAAATTATTTGAAATCTTATAAAATTGAGATTTTAAAGGTACAATTTTTATAACTGGATTTTTGTTTAAGATGAATTAAACAAATATTTCAATTATAAATAAATTGAAGGAAATATTTTGGTTATTTGTAATTTGAGTTTTATTTAAGCGAAAATGGATTTATTATGCAATTATTTCAAGCTAAAAATAGAACATTGAATTGTTGAATCATAATTACCAACCTTAGTTTTGAAATTGTTTAATACTCAAAGTTGAAAAAATATTGCAATTGAAATACTTTATTCAAACTGAAAGTGAGTTGAAAGTTATGAATTGAGATTTAATTTAAGGTGAATAAAAGTGCGGAGTCGAGGAAATTATTCTACTTTATAAAATAATTTTAAATTCAAACTATTTTATTTTATATATACTGTTTGAATGTCCAAACCATTTAAGTTTTGGAAGTTATGGTTTAGAAGCTATGAAATTTGAAGTATTATGTTTTGAAAGGTTATATTTCATGTGTTTGGTTTCGAAGTGTATAAAGTTGAAGGTGCTACGATTTTGGAAAAAGGATATATTTGAAATAAAAATGATATTATATTGATTTGGGATTTCTTTAAAATGATATCATAATGATTTAGTTTTTGAAATGGAAAGGATATCGTATTTACATGGTTTCGAAATGGATATTATATTCTAGTTTTAAAAGTATAAACTATTTTGAAAAGACCGCGGTGTTATAATAACGTTTGGTTGTTGAAGAGACTGGGATCGGAAGTTGTCATACTCTTTGCCAACTTCGAAATCCACTTTAACAACCGTGTACGCGGTGGAGATTTCAGAATGAAGTAGGATGGTGGCGACATTCTATTAAGGTATGTACGTGGACCCGACTCCAGTGAGTTAGCATACGGTGACTAAAACAGGAGTGGTTCTGGACCAGCGAGTAGCCCCTCTTATCGAACACACTCCTTTGATATTATATTCTGACTTTGAGATTTATTTGGTGGCCACTTTTGATTTTTGATTTTTGGGGGTGTGTCTTGAGGTAGGCGGTAGCTGAGTGCTATGCGTCACCACCAGTCTGGATAACAATTGGTATATCTACCTTGGCATTGCCTAGTTGTGCTGTGTCACCTACTCTAGCATGCCTTGTACGAGTTTGATTTGTATCGTACCTATAGAGTACCTTCTCGTAGTCTCTCGATCAAGAGATATGCAGGTACTGTATAGACTACTGACACTATTTATGTGTTAAGGTGGAAAATGTAAAGCCTTAACGCTATTTTAAAGTAAGTTTATTTTACTAGTAGACACTATTTTAATAGCTTATGTTACTACATAGTATATAGTTTAACAGATCCTTAGGAGATGTGAACCCCGAGCATCTCTTAAGTTACTGCACTCACGTTAGACACTGGATAGGAGATGTCATATCCCGTAACATCTCCGATGCCGTTTACACTCATATTTATTTACCGTTATACGATCTTTTAATTTTGAATCGAGTGTTTTATCTTTTCGATTCGTTCGACTCAGCCTGAGCATTTCAGGATTTGGAAGACCGTATTCTGGAAGACGAAGACGAAGATTTATTATTATTTACTGTAGTATTCCACTACATTCGTACTGATTCGCTGCATTATTTATTGTTCTCTGGTATGTGTAACTCTGATATGTATTGTATAAGTATAATCAAAATGTTTTTGTAAAACAGCTTCATGAACTGTTTATTTGATTATTATATTTTATCGTTCCACTGCAAGATTCTATATTTTTTTCTTCTTTCTCTGCTTTTTCTTATTTACCTCATAACAATCTGTCCTTCTATATGGTTTAAGTCTGACGTGTATGGTTTATCGTCGATTTAAAGCGTACAAAAAGGTGGGATGTTACATCTGGTATCAGAACTTTGGTTTAGCGATAAACCTTAGCTTTGTGGGGTTTGACTCTTTATTAATAGGGTAGCAATACCATATGATGAGTCGTTGAGTGTATATATATGAGAGAGCATATTTGTTAGTGTTATAAAAGGTTTTGATATTGTGTTAATTTGTTTCATTTTGTATTTATAAATTCTGGTTGGTGTATAGGACGCTATGATATCAATAGGGATTTCTAAACACTTAATAGGACAGACCGACACAATATTTGTTTTGAATATAGGTGAATGAAATAATTTTGCCTATTATATTTTCTATATATGTAAAATATTTATTTTATAAATGATATATAT
The DNA here is from genome assembly GCA_030765085.1 of Allium cepa. NCBI lineage: Eukaryota > Viridiplantae > Streptophyta > Magnoliopsida > Asparagales > Amaryllidaceae > Allium > Allium cepa. Next base: position 1,026,566,572 of record CM060937.1, on the reverse strand, counting down.
ATTTGGTTGCAATATATTGGTTTTTAGGTAATGAAATTTATGAATAATAGTTGAATTGAGATTGAAAATAAAACAAATGAAAATTGGGAATTTAGAACTTAAGTTCCGGGGTTTTGAAACTTTCTTTCGAATGATTTTGGAATATAATAATGATATTATTAGAAGTATTTTCTGATATAAATATTTTAAAATGATTTGAAAGAATTATTTTAAAAGAACTTTGGAAAGAAATAAGTTCTGTACTTCCCTCTCTGTCGTAGGAAAATAATTTCGGTGATGAGCGCACGCATCATTGACCTTCATTTTCGAGTTTCTAAGTTGGAAGGCCACTTTAGTAGTTTTACTGCAGCTTTATTTTAATAAATAAATATAAAATTTAAATTGTTTTAAATATAATTAGATATATATATATATAAGTTGCAAGTATATACATTTATCTATTATTTTAAAAAGATTTGAAATAAAACCCGATATTTAAATTCTTAAGTTTCCGTTAATTAATAGTTTCAATTAGTGTAGTGAAATGGAAGTTAACTAATAAATGGGAACTTTTAATTAAAATAAGAGATTAAATGTTATGCAATGAATGAAATTAAAATAAATTTGGAATTCGTAACCTATAAAGCAAAGGATATGATCATTGAACATTAAATCAATATAAAGAAATGAAAAGACTTGTATAACTTTCAATTACATCCTTAAAGCATATACGTAACTTACCAAATATTAATTTTTTTAATGATTAATAAGAAAATGTAATGGGTGTTACACAACTAATAAACTTGAGGTAATGAAAGTATTTAATGAAATTCTTTTATAAATAAGAATTTGATGTTGTAGTTGTTGTGAACCTAAGTTATAATTGAAATGTTACTGAAATAATGGTAATAGGAAGTTGGTATTGTAACTATAAGATTTTAAACTTTAGTAAACGAATAAATGAATGTAGTACAAATAAGAGAATTTGCAGTATATGGATTAATGCAAATGAATTTGTAAGTAGTAGATAGAAATAAATGAAAGCTGTCAGAAATAAAATGTGAATTAAAAGATTATAAACGTAAGTTAATGAAATTGCCATGCCAAGTGACTGAATTGAGCATGAATATTATTAATAAATGAATGTAAATAAATGAAATCAAGTAATGAATGAATATATAATACAATAAAAAAAAGAATTGACATGATGTGAATAAATTAAATGAAGATAAGTATTATATAAATGAAAAGGGAATCAAACAACAAATGTATGAAATGAAATTGATAAGAATGAACTTGATTTATTATTTGAAATTGTTGTTTGTTTGGTTTATGGTTGTTTGGGCAAAGATACTTTAAAATTGTTTGGATGAATGACTAGTCTATTTAGTTTCGTCTAAGACAGTTGAGTAAATGGTGCACTAAGTAGTTTATTTTCCATTATGTGCAATATAAAGTTTGAACCCGAACAACTATTTGTTTGTTTGATATGAATGAATGATTGATTTGTGTTGATTCTATGTGATGGTTGTATGCCTTGTTGCAAGTGATTGTTGTTCGTATTGGTTGTTTGTTTATCGTTGAAACAACTTTAAACATTTCGTTCTATATAATTATTAACTCTTTTTTTGATTATATAAGTGAAATACAGGTTATGGAAGCAATTGCTACTGCTTTTGGTTTCATAATTAAACGTTAATTGCCCGTCAAATAGGTACATTTTCAGATATGGTTTTATAGCATTATTATATTATTTTTCCCGTGTTGGGATATATATTATTTTGGAAAACATATGTTGTATATTGTTATATTTGATATTATAATTTCTCCCGAGCCTCCCCGTACAAAGGAGACTCTGTTGAAATTTTTCGAAAATTATGGACTTAGAAATTTCTTGAAAATGTTTCCAAACTTTATTAATTTAAGTATAAAAAGATCTAATGGTTATAAATTGGTATATTTTATTTAAATTAATTAATTTTGCAAATTTATTTGCTTATAAATTTAATATTTAAGTAAGATTTATTGTTTACTTAATTCTTCTCTTCCCTTCTTCTTCCTTTTCGGGGACGAAAAGTTTTGAGTGGGGGAGAGTGTAACGACCCACGAATTTCGATAATTAAAAATTGTTAATTTAATAAGATTTTGATAATTAAATCTGGAATAAAAAAATGAAATTTGTTAATTTAATATGATTGTGTAATTAATACCGAAAGAAATAAAATTGGGAATCATATTGATGGAATAATACGTAATAAATTGTAATTTGATAAAATCAATATTAGATAATGAATTGCAATAATTGTTGGTTGATAATAAAGTATGAATAGGATAATGATTATTTGAATAATAAGAAAATAAAAATATAGTGAATTATTAATAAAATTTGTGATAATGTAGTGAAAATTAACTAAGAGGAAACGTAACAAGGTTAATTAAAGTTATTAATTAATGAACTTGAATGAAATTCCAATTAAATAAAATAATTTAAATGTTATGACTTGGTTATAAATGGAATATGAGAAAGCAAATGTGATTGTTTAGTAAATGCGTGAAATAATATAATAGATGGTAATTGGTTGGGAAGAATGAACATACAAGTATTATAAAGGGTATAATGGTGACAAATGATTGTTGTTACCAGTTAATTCACCAATTACAAATAAAGATAATTAAATGTACTTTAATGATAAGTAATATAATAATGGAAAGTGTGAACGTAAATTTAATAGAAACGTAAATTTGTTTATAAGGTAGTAATTGGTGTAAGAGAAAGCATGAGACCAAGTAAATAAATTTATTGAGAATATTAATTGTAATTTATGTATATATTTGGCAAAAATATAATAAATGGAAATAGGGTAATAATACAAAGGAGTTAGGGATTTAAATATATTAAGGTAATATTTATACAAATGTAAGATGTAAATAGGCGTATATTAGTGTAATGGATATAAAACTAATGTAATTAGGTATATTAAGTAATAATGGACCTAGTATAAAGATGGCAATTAAATCAAATCAATTTTTGGAATCAATTTTTTTTTGGAATGTAATCAATAATAAATGAATTTAATGGTAAGTAACTGGAAGTAAATTCTATATTGATTGAAACTAGGAGGAAATGGAAATTATTAATGTAAAAAAAAATCTTCCCATAAAATGGTAACAATAACAAAATCTATAAATCAAATAAATAGATTTCACTGGAATTTCAATCAATAATCTATGAATTTATTGGAACTGGAATTTAATACTATAATTGGTGAATTGATTAACTTTAAATTGATATCGAAATTTGTTATAAAGGATTATAAATTTCTAAAGTAAATCCAAGATGATAAAATTTGTGAATTATAGAATTTGAATTTAAATAGTGATTTAATTTACTTAATTAACTGAAAAATAATCATCTTGGCCACTGACTTGGATTTCGACGAAACCAGTTTCATCGGATCCGTAACGATGAATATTTGTAGGATTTCAAGTTTCGTAGCGATCGGGTTGTCTTTTAATCGTACGAACATGAAACGCCTTGAAATCAATTTGAAATAACTTGATTTTAGCATAACTTCTTCATAGATGGAATTTGGACATGAAACATATTCCCTTGCATTTAAAATGTTTAAAAACATCTATTTTGATATATGGGTTAACCCAATTTTGTTCCGAAGTCAGAATGGGCTTTTCGGGCCATTTTATCGTCCAACGCGTATATCAATCATGTCTATCCATTCTAATTTCAGCTTTTTGTATATATACCCTGTTATAAACCCTAGCATGTTTCTTATGTCATTATTTTGTACGTATAATTCTATTTTCTTCTCTTCCAATGGCAGACAAACCAAATTCCAATTGAAAATAAAATCCAATTCAATTCCAAAAATTTAAACTCCTAAAAAAAATTCAAAAAAATATATATATCGAAGATCACCTCAATACGACTCAGCGTCTTGTGTCTTTGTCTAAAATAGTGCTTGAGGCACCCATAAACAGTGGTCAAAGACATGAAATTTCGAAACCCTAAGCAATATTGGGGCTTTTCGATTTAGTCCCGGGGAAATTGAGAGATGGGTATTGGAGAGCTCATCAAGGGAAGTCGATAGGTAGTGGTCTCGTGGCCTAGCATGGCCTACGGCTCTCGAATTTAGTGAGTTAGAGTTTGTAAACCCAAGTGTTATGGCGGCGGCGGCCTGCACCGGAGAAGGCCGGAGTTCGACGGTGCTTCGGGGGATGGCGCAGCGGCGTTTGGGTGGGGCTTCGACGTTGATTGGCGGCATGTTGATGGGTAAATGGTGGCGGCCGTTCCTTCAGTCACTTCGTGTTTTACTACAGATAGGTTTGCACATGAACCAAGAAGGAGATGATGTGGCGGCGTCGAGGGTTAGCTTCTTTTGTCTTATATTATTTAAATTTAATTTTCAGCTCGTTCTAACATCCATAACTCTCACATATGAGGTCCGTTTTACGCGTGGTTTTCTTCCTAGGTTCGTATTGGAATTCTGGACATTATGGCGCTGGTTTGGACGAATTATGAGACTGCTCAATTTTTGGGTTTAAATTGGATTTAGATTCAATTTAAATCAAAAGGTGATTGTTTTAACCCATTCACTACTTCTAAAATTTCTTATGTGTGTTAAATTAATTTCTGATGTGATTAGAAATTTATTTATGGCTGTTTGGTATATTTTTATCATCATTCCAGTTGAATTGAATTTATTGAATTAGATTATTATTTAATTTATCATTGCATGTAAACTGCCAATTAAATTGTTATTTAATTTATTATCGAATAAAAACTGCCAGTAAATACATGATATTTATTATCTGTTATATATTGATGTTATTGTTTGAATTGGATGATGATTGTGATAAATGGTTGATGATTGATATTGGATAAATGGATGTTGTATTTTATATTGTTATAAACTGCAAGTTGTTATGCATTTTTATTTCATTCGGGATTGCGGTTTGAAATGATATATAACCGTATTTCTTTAAATTTCGGATTGAAATGATAAATATCTGTATCACTTGGCCATAGTGAAGAAAATTATATACAGACATGTGGTCTATATATATAAAAATATTTTTAAATGATTTTCTATGGTTTTGTAAAGAAATATATGGTTTTATGAGATACTGATTTGGATATTTTATAAATGGTATTTTACATATAGTTAAATTCTTGGTTTTAAGCTATGTGAAAAATTGGTTTAAAGTATAAAATAAATTTAATAGTAAAGTTTGATTTAATTAAGATATAATATGGTTAAGTATTTATTCAAAATTATACTTCTGGAGTTATAATGACTTAAATGAGATTAAGGTGGGAAGATAAATATGAAATTATTTGAAATCTTATAAAATTGAGATTTTAAAGGTATGATTTTTATAACTGATTTTTGTTTAAGATAAATTAAACGAATATTTCAATTATAAATAAATTAAAGGAAATATTTTGGTTATTTGTAATTTGAGTTTTATTTGAGTGAAAATGGATTGATTATGCAATTATTTCAAACTAAAAATAGAACATTGAATTGTTGAATCATAATTACCAACCTTAGTTTTGAAATTGTTTAATACTCAAAGTTTGAAAAATATTGCAATTGAAATAGTTTATTTAAACTGAAAGTGAGTTGAAAGTTATGAATCGAGATTTAATTTAAAGTGAATAAAAGTGCGGAGTCAAGGAAATTATTCTATGTTATAAAGTAATTTTAAATTCAAACTATTTTATTTTATATATATTGTTTGAATATCCGTACCATTTAAGTTTTGGAAGTTATAGTTTAGAAGCTATGAAATTCGAAGTATTATGTTTTGAAAGGTTGTATTTCATGTGTTTGGTTCGAAGTGTATAAAGTTGAAGGTGCTACGATTTTGGAAAAAAGTATATATTTGAAATAAAAATGATATTATATTGATTTGGGATTTCTTTAAAATGATATCATAATGATTTAGTTTTTGAAATGGAAAGGATATCGTATTTACATGGTTTTGAAATGGATATTATATTTTGGTCTTAAAAGTATAAACTATTTTGAAAAGACTGCGGTGTTATAATAACGTTTGGTTGTTGAAGAGACCGGGATCGAAAGTTGTCACTCTCTACCAACTCCGAAAACTACCTTAACAACCGTGTACGTGGTTGAGATTCCAGAATGAAGTAGGATGGTGGCAACGTTCTATTAAGGTATATACATGGACCCGACTCCCGTGAGTTGGTATAAGGTGACTAAAACAGGAGCGATTCCGGACCAGTGAGGTAGCCCCCCTTATCGAACACACTCCTTCGATATTATATTCTGACTTTGAGATTTATTTGGTGGCCAGTTTTGATTTTTAATTTTGGGGGTGTGGCTCGAGGTGGGTGGTAGTTGCACGCTATGCGTCACCACCTGTCCGGATAGCAATCGGTATATCTACCCTGGCATTGCCTAGTTGTGCCGTGTCACCTACCCTAGCACGCCTTGTACGAGTTTGATTTGTGTCGTACCTATGAAGTATCTTCTTGTAGTCTCCCGATAAGGAGATATCAAGTACTGTATAGGCTACTGGCACTATTTATGTGTTAAGGTGGAAAATGTTAAGCCTTAACGCTATTTTAAAGTAAGTTTATTTTACTAATAGACACTATTATAATAGCGTATGTTACTACATAGTAAATAGTTTAACGAATCCTTAGGAGATGTGAATCCCGAGCATCTCTTAAGTTACTGCACTCACGTTAGACACTGGATAGGAGATGTCAAATCTCGTAACATCTCCGATTCCATTTACACTCATATTTATTTACCATTGATTTAACTTACATAAGATCTTTTAGTTTTGACTCGAGTGTTTTGTCTTTTCAATTCGCTCGGGTCAGCCGGAGCATTTCAGGATTTGGAAGACCATATTTTGGAGGACGAAGACGAAGATTTATTATTATTTATTTTAGTATTCCACTACATTCATACTGTTCCGCTGCATTATTTTTTGTTCTCTGGTATGTGTAACTCTGATATGTATTGTATAAGTATAATCAAAATGTTTTTGTAAAACAGCTTCATGAACTGTTTTTTTTGTTATTATATTTTATCGTTCCGCTGCAAGATTCTATTTTGTTTTTCTACTTACTCTTCTTTTTCTTATTTACCCCATAACAATCCAACCTTCTGTATGGTTTAAGTCTGACGCGTGTGGTTTATCGTCGATTTAAAGCGTACAAAAAGGTGGGATGTTACACCACTGCTTTTTCCCTTTGCATTTAATATTTGGTTTGTTTGCAACAGGGATAACTGATAAAGGCTACGCACTAAATACTGGCACTACACCTTTTTGAACTCCTTGCTTAATATCCAAAGTTTCATACGTCACGGTCATGCTGATCAAGTTGGTAAAGGTACCATTAACATGGTTGGTCATCTCACGGGAATTCTGGCCTCAGTCCTTTCACGAACATCTCATTCTTTTTAAGTGGCGTGTCTATCTATCCTGGTCCAAAGCAAGACAATGCATTGGATCGATGCTCATTCTACGCCACTATTATATCTCCCTGCTTCAAATCCATGAAACTTATGAACAACTGAGTCCTCCCCGCCTCTAGAATAATTTGAGCTTCGAAGACTTCCTTAAATTGAGCCCAAGTAAAATCTTCCTCTGGGGTATTAACTGTCACTGAATCGCACCAATCCATTGCTGACTTTTGAAGCTGTCGCGACGCAAACAATCACTTTCTTGCATCCACCAACTGAAGATCCTCGAATATCCTCCTTTCACAAGAGTGGAGCCATATCTAAACTCCCAAAATATCTTCAGTTCCAAAGAAATTTTCACCACCCAAAGCAGTAATTTTTTTGCACAGAGTAGCAAAATTGAGGTGGTTGAACTTGCACTATTGCTTCTTCTACCTACTCTACAACTGGCCTATTTCTAGCAGCTCTGCCATTTGTAGCCGTGCTGGTTCTACATCCTCTCCCTCTTCCTCCTCCTATACTCATTTTCAATTGCCTGAATAATGACAGGCACTATTAGAATACAACTAGGACCAAAATGGTTTTAAGGGAAATGACACCAAATGATCTAAAACCAATCTTAAGGATGGGTGATAAAAAATGCTCTCTTGAGATTAACTCATTCTAGGGCTCTTCTCATACTATCTCTAATGAGTTGTACTCCAATCGGGCTAAGGTGTTCTCTCAACCGAAGCTCTGATACCAACTATGATAACCCACCTTCCTGACTCTTAGGAATGACACTTAATACATCCACGGGTATTCGTGTGTTGTTGCCCAAGCATCCGAAAGATGAATTGTCATGGGGTAAAATAAAGAACGGATAGAAAATCTCATAATGGAACAGTTAGATAGAACATAACAATAATATAGTACATAATGCTACTCCCTAACTTGGAGTTATCAGAGTTACACAAAGTACTACAATCAGCTTAGGTAGTTATAACAACCAACCTTTACAATGCTGAAACAAAATACACTTACAAGAAGTAAACAAATAGCGGAAACATAAGACTAAACAGATAAGGGTCTCCTGCTTGAACTTCGTCTTCAAAAGAGTCCATAAAAGACCTACTACTCTCGGACTACTCAAATACAATTGAGTACCTGAGAGTTTAGTGAGAACAAACAACTCGGGTCAGACAATATGTTTGGCTTGAGCAAAATTCTAAATAATAAGTGTAATTAAACAACAACATGTGAGACCACACCGCCAAATGCGAAACGGGTTTCCTCTCACAAGAACAACATCCAAATGTAAAGAATGGATACAAATAATTAATTTTGCGAAGAAGGATATACTCTTCCCAATGCAATTAATTAAAACAAATTCAAAGGTTCATACCAACATGGAAAGGGAAATTTACCGACAATGACTAGGAGGGTGCACCCCTTACCGAAAGTATACCTCTGAATATATACTTGAGAACTCCAATGGCTTTTAGAAACCTCCAAGATGGACCCCGCCGACTGTTACCGAGTACCCGAGTATTTCACATCTTAATGTGCATAACCAAATCCAATCTAGAGTGGATGTGAAAATATCTAATGGGAGCAATCCCACATAGCTCAACCCCCGCTCGCTCTTTGGGTTTAGTCATTTTTGACAAAGGATAACAAAGCTCAAGTGAGCAACACATCGTCTTAGAATGACGAAATACAAAGAAGGCTGAGGTAATCGATAGTCGACAAACGACCATTAAATATAACAAAATGATTGCACATGGACAATTAATCTCATATTCCTACCACCACTCGTCGATTTCAAACTTGTACTATTTCTTGGTTGAAAATGAGGTTGGGCAAGTGAAGGTACTGTTACCTCTAGGCATTGCCTTAACGACAATTTTAACTCTCGAGACAGTGACAAGTTTCCATACCTCAACGTTTAGTGCCAAGAGTATGACTAAATTCTTTCCATATAAGCGATGTCATTTATGGAAACTTCTTTTCCTTAACCAAATCGAACTTTTACTTTTAAAACCAAACTCGTGCTTGGGCTTCTCGTTACAAGTTTTTTTTAACTTTAAACAACTTTGTACAAATGGTTCGTTAACTTAAAAACACCATTGTCAAAAAGATTTAATCACTTAAAACATCCTTAATAAATAGGTTAATTATCTTTAATTAACATTAATAAGAATGATTAATTATCTTTAAACTTCGTTAATTAATTTGATTAATTAACTTTAAATACCCATATTTAAAAAGGTAAATCATCTTAAAACATCATAAATTAAACTAATTAATTAGTTTTAAATCCCACTAATTTAGTTGATTAATTAATTTCCAAACATCATTTACTAAAAAGGATTAACTAATTTAAAAGATCATTAATGGAAAAGATTAATTAAATTTAAATTAATTAACAATAAAAGTAATTAATTAACAATGATTAATTAATTTTTAAACACAATTAATTAAAATAATTAATTAAATTTAATCAATAATTATTTAAGTGTAACGACCCAGGATTTTTAGAAATTAAAATTTGAATATTTATTTAATTTTAAATATTAATAAGTGAATTTATAAGTCGAATAAATTTTTATTTGAATTATTGGATTTAATTGGATTATTAAATCGATAATTTAATACGTTAAATTATGGAAATAATTGAAAATAGAGTTAAATATGATTGAAAATGATTTGTAAAATTTTATTTTATCATATGGAAGTTAGAATGATATTTTAGAACTTTTAAAATCGAATTAAAAGTTAATTTGTGAAAATTGAATATTTTAATATTTAAATCGACTAGTAAAAATAGTCAATTTTTGAACAGTCTCAGAATTGAACGAAACTAGTTTCATTGGATCCGTAATAGTTAGTTATTACCGGATTTCAAATTTCGTGTCAATCGGAGTTATCGTTTGATCGTGGCAGCTCGAAACGCATCGATTTATTTTTAATTTAAATTTGGCGAGCTAAAATAGCCATTTTTCAAAAAGTCTCGGATTTCGACGAAACCAGTTTCATCGGATCCGTAATTTGATATTATTGTAAGGTTTCAAATTTCGTGTCAATTGGATTTACCGTTTGTCCTGTACGAATTAAAACGCCTAGAAAATCGCTTAAATCGGTTTAATTCAAATTGAGCGTTTATAGCCATAACTCGCACAGATGTCCGAATTAGCTTTCGAAACATGTTCCATTGTGTCCGGAACGCGGGGTAAACCCTAGAAACGCTGGTTACGGCGCGTAAATCGGAGTTCGGAATTTCCGGGATGAATAGTGTCGTTCGTTCTCTTATAAATAGCCCCCCCATTTAAAAAATAAATAAAAATAAAACAAAACCCTAGCCATAACGCAGCCGCCACCCTCCCCATGAACGGCCAGAAAGCTCCCATCTTCATCCTCAAATTTCTTCAAATTCGTGCAACGATTCGACGAACTTCTAACTGGAGAATCGTAGGGCACATCGAGATCTACTAGTTCAACGGATATGATCTAAAACGATGCACCGAGGAGGGAGATAATGGCCTGCGTTCGGCCACGCTTACGCACGGTTTTCGAGGACGATGGAGGAGCCGGGTGAGTGCGGTCTCTGGGCGTGGGTGGTGCCGGGGGGCGCGAGCGTGATGGTGTTGTCTGATCGAATTATCGTGGGGCGAAGGGATGGCAAAGTCGAACCCTAATAGGTATAAATGGGTTTGTGCTTGTGTGATGCGGCCTGTAGATGGAGTGGGGGAAGAAGCTTGCGTGCAGGCCTGATGAGGAGGGCATGGATCCAACGGCAGATATTAATTTAGGTTATAAAATTTTTAATTTATGTTGTAATTGTTATATAAAAATCGTGTAAAGTTTAAAAATCAATATCTTTTTCATACGAGGTCAAAAACGCGCGAAACCAGTTGCGTTGGAATCGTATGGACGAGCACTACGCGATGGAGTTGGTTTGGAGTCGATTGGAGTTAGTGAGAATTTTGGGTAAAATTAAACGTCCGTTTAATTTTATTCGAAATAAATCGCTAAAACGGAAATTAAAACCAAGGTGAGAATTTCTCACTCAATCGAATCAGTTTCGATTATTATTTTAAATAGTTAGATTTAAAATATTTGAATGCATGTTTGAATGATGATTGTTATATATTGATTGTTAAAATAGACATTATACGCCGTTAGTAAGCGGATGTTATTTATTAAAAACATATACCGCGAATATTTCATAAATAGTGAAATTGGTATTATATATAATATCAATATATATATATTGGCATATGTATATATTGGAGTTATTGATTTCCCGCATTTTTTTGTTTAGCGGATGAGACCCTATTGCGCCGTTATTAAGCGGATAATATTTATTAAGAACATATACCGCGATAATTTCGTACTGGAGCGAAATTGGTATTGTGCTAATGTTTTTGGATGCAGGAAAACAGGTTGGAGGGATCCAACTGGATTCCTCAACAGTTTTTATTTGATTTCAGATATTTGGATATTTGATGGATTTTCATATTGATATATGATATCGTTGTAGTCGTGATTGACTATTTGGTGTGTAGCATCATTGGACCCAGATTTTGGAATTTTAAAGTGATTCAAAGTGATTTTTTGAAAGTATACGTTTATAAAATATTTTTGGAATTGATTCATTTTAAATAAATAAACGTTATAATTTTTAAAGTTATAAAAATTATGATTTTTGAGAAATATAGTTAGAAACTGATTTTTGAGAATATGATGCTATTGAGTTTATAAAATAGTTAAATCGAGATATTTTAGAATTATTGTGAAAAGTTTAAATATAGGATTTATGAAATTTAATTATTTTATGAATCAAAATGGTGAAATAATAAAGGAGATTTAAGACGTTTTAAAAGAATAATATAAATTGAATTATATTTAGAGATTTATAAATGGATATTTATAAATTGAAATATGGACATTATAAAACGAGTTTTTATAAGTGTTTGAATGAAGTGAAAATGAATTTCATAAATAGAAATGAAATTTATAGAATTATAAACGGTGAAGTTATTTGAAGAATAGATTTGGTTAAATAAATGAATCTTATAAGTTATAAGATTTATGGTTTGGAAAGTCTTTAGAGGAACGATTTTGTAAAATAATCGTTTTATAAACATTTGACTTATAATATGAACTTTTAGTTTATAATTGAGTTATAAACTGGAATATGTTAATAAAAGAATTTATAAAAAGGAAGTTTTTATAAATAAATAGAAATGGAATTTATAAACGTCGTTTTATAAATTCGAAATGACTTATTTTGATAAGTAAATTATTATAACTTATGTATGGATTTATATTCACGTTTTTAACTGTGAATAATCCTTTGAAATAAAATGAATAAAAGGATGAAAAATTATTAACGTAGTATATTCACGTTTTTGAATAGTGAATAACACGTTAAAGAAATTGTTTTGGATTTGGATATTTTAAATAGAATTAAAACGATCTAACGATGTTTTAAATGTGTTGAGATTCGAAACCATAGATTTCAACATTAATTGTTGAAATAGACGTTTTCGAGAAATGAAAAGGAAATGGTGGACTATAACACTATTGTTATAGTAAATGATTTCCGAAAGGAAATGTTTTGTATAGTATTGGGATTTATATATCTATTTTAATTTCGAATCCCTATAGTAGTGATTTTGGGTTGTTGTAACGATGTTTTACGCAACATTCGTTTTGGCCCAAATAAATATGTTTAAGAGAATGATTTCCTTAAAGAATGAAATATATACTTAATTTCGATTAGAGTATATTAAATATTTTCTAAGTATTGAAAATAAATAAAATTCGTGAATTACTTATTTAATAAGTATGGAAATGTTTTCCAATATAAAGTGAATACTTTGAGAATTTATCTTTTTGAAGATAAATTGAAAAGGAATATTGAAATGAATAATTGAAATCGAATATTCATAGATATTTTGGATTGTAAATTCTCTATTGAATTTGTAAATGAAATTGGAAAATGGGTTTAAAAATAAATGTTGATTTATTTTTGAAGTATTGAAATTATATATCTAGTGAAGATATTTTTGGAAAATAAATTATTTGGAAAATTATTTGGAATCTGGTGATGTGTGCATATCCAGTGATAGTTCAATAACCGACTATCAATATTTCCCTTTGAATGGGTAATTGATGTGATTTGATTGAATGTGAATGCTACACTTATTTTTGAATAAGCGCTCACTATTCGGGTTAACCGGGAAAGGACCATGGGGTCGTATAACCCATTCCGAATATGTGATACGTCGTTATGAATTGCATTTGAAGATCGGTGTTGAAGACCCGGTATTTGCGAGAGCGATAGGATGACCTGTCGATTTACTCTGCACCGAGTTGCTCCGGTATAGAGTTCTCCATATGTGATGGTGAATCCGATCAGGATTGTGAATATCCGGATTGCAAGGACTTCTTTGTAAGTGCCTTCGGTTTTGTTCGAGCCCGGAACAGACTTGTATGGATTGTGTGTCTGACATTACAAGTTGAGATATAAAGCCGATTTCATTCAAATATATTTCTGTTTGGTGGCGAAGAATTTATTCTTTTAGCTTAACACCCTTCTCTGAAACGTACGAGCTCAGAGGTTATATAGTTGAAGTTATCAGCGATATATTCCCAATTTGGTAATGTGACATACTGAGTGTTGCTGTAAATGATCATTGTGTTGATTATTATGATAGGATCATTTATTTGATCGTCTATCTTGATGATCATTGTGTTGATCATTTGTTGACCCAAAGCATGGCTTTTGTATAAAGTATGTTTTTGTGGACGTGACTTCGTCGAACCTCACACCCCGGAAATGGTCAAAACAGGAAAGATGCAGCAAGGTTATGAGGGGTAGCACCCTTTAGGGTATGTACATTTCCTTCTGGATAGAGGTGGTATCATGGTATGGAGCCCAGATATTTAACCTATGTGGTTACTACGAATTTATTACTTTGTGGTTGTTGGTTTTCGGGATCCCGTGAGAAAGGTCGTTTACGATCGGGGAATGGCGTGCTCGTGTCAGTAGTTACCCAGTTAGGGGTAACCCGGCCTTGCGTTGGCAGAGTTCCGGTTTGGTTCTCGGGGATGTCTTTCCAGAGGCATTCTCATGTGGCAATGGGAAGTTCCTTGGCCTGATCATTTGTTGGAAATCCAATTCCCAATACGAAACTTGTACGGTATTAGTTGTAGAACCTGCCATTCACTTATGGTGGTCACCACTGTTTGGATGGTAGCTATAGTAGGCATACGATAATGGTCGTATGTTGGCTAAGATTTATATTCTACTTTCGAAATGAATTTTCCACTGCACTATGCACTAGTAATAATATCAAATGTTATTTTAAATGCGTATCAAGCATCTTTGACTATCATAAGGAGAAATCTCCTCTGATTCTGCGTTTGCATTGTGTGTGTGTGCGGGAGGCCTTATGGTAGTCTCATTTTTAAAAGCATTGCGAATTGAAATAAAAATATTCCTCTATTTTGATTTTAAAGATAAATAAACTGTTTTGAGTTCTCACACCAGTCACATGACTGACTTAGAGTTTATTGTTTTCCTTCCTAAACTCTGGGTGCCTACCAATTTCCACACGGGCAGTCAAGAGTAAGGTTTATCAGGATATTCTGGAGTTGCTGGAGGCAAGCTGGATGGCATGGCGTATTACTAGTTTATATAGTATTTCTTTTTCCGCTGCACTATTTGTTGTTGTTGTTGTACACTCTGATGATATGATGTAATGAAATGTGATGTAATGTAATAACCGATATAGTTCTTTGTTTAAAGATTATTCATTTATTATTATATGTTGTTCCGCTGCGAATTGTGAGATTCTGATGTTGTTCTGTTGTTTCCTGTTTTCTTCTGTTTTTCTTCGTTCTCTATTCTCTTTTCCTTCTATTTTAAAATTTTCTATCTTCTTTTCCCTATCTAAATTTTCTATCTTATGTTTTCTCTTCCCTCTATTATCTATTTTCTTCTTCTTTCTTCTTTTTCTCTCTTCTTCTTTTCTTAAATTTTTCTTAAAACACCTAAGGGTTCGTATTTTCGTCATCTTGAATTAAACAAAGGAGATTAGTGTCTATTCAAGGAGTACGGATTTACGGGTCTTTACAGTTGGTATCAGAGCTTATGGTTAAGCGACAACCATGGTTCTGTTGGGTATAATTCATTAGAGATAGAGTCAGCAGTACTCTAGAATGAGTTTGAGTGTAATAATAGCTATGAGAGCGTATTTGTTAGTGAATATATAAAATTGTTTTATATTGTGATGATTGGTTTATTGAGTGGCATATGAACTTTCGTCGGCGTGGTCCGCAAGACTATGCCGAAGGGGTTTCTAAACACTTGAATAGAACAATTCGGCACAGTATTGTTTTAAATTGGGTGAATGAATTAATTTTACCTTGATTATATTTTATATATAAAGAAATAATTTTTCAGAATTATTAAAGTATATAAGTTGATTGTTTAGTTGTTTGAATAATCTAAATAAAGGAATAATTGTATAAGCAAAAGAATTATAAGAACTAAATTATAATTAAAGTGATTTACAATTGTGAATAAACTTATATATAAGAAGTGAAACTATATGAATATATTTATGAATATGAGTTAAAAATAATAAAGTTAAGAGATAAATGTGAACTTGAGTTATATAAATGAAATTCAACTTTTGTAACAGAATTGAATGAATGGATTGAATATTAATCAATTGAATGTGAATAAATTGGAATGAAATAATGAATATAAGTGTTAATTCATTAAAATCTAATGTTATTTGAAAGTTGAATAATTGAATGAAAATCAATTAAATTAAACCAATTGATAAGTAAAGGAATTTGGTTGAAATGAATATACATTGGTTGTTATATGATTGTTAGTTGATTGATTGTATATAATTCATTAAGTGTTAATGAAATTGATTTAATAAAATTGGAAGTGAACCAACTTGAATATGAATTAGTGAATATAAACTAATTGAGAATGAATGTTAGTAAAAACATCAAATGTAAATGAATCGAATGTGATTAAATTGAAGAACCAATTCATTGAATATTAATGAGAATATGAATGAATATATATTGGTTATGAATTTGCTGAATGTTAGTTGGTTGATGTTTGCATTTGTTGCTTTAGTTGCATTTGCTATGTTGGCATATATAGTAATTATGTTGCTATATGTTGTATATTGATACTATTGTCTATATGCATGTTCTCATGTTGTTTGTTGAGTAATTAGTAGGTGCGGATCGCGTTTGCTTCGCATTTGGAGCTCGCTTTTGCGCTATATTAGCCGTATATGCTCGCTAATAAAAATATAAGGTACATATCTCGGATTACATATCGTACTTTTACACTTTTTTCCCTTCGGGATGCCTCATTACTTGATGAGATGTATATTTGTGATATATATACTGTCATTTTTTTTTCGGATCGAGCCGCGCAAAGGAGACTATGGCGAATTTTTCCGAAAATTTAAGGCGTTAGAAAAATTTGAGAAAAATTGGAAAATTTTGAAAACTTTAACTTTGATTTTGGAATTGAAAGTTAAACGATAGTAGTTGTTTTTGAAAAGATAACTAAGTATGATTTGGAAAACTTAGTAAAGATTTGTAAGAAGTTTAATTATGGATTTTGGAAAATTAATAGATACTGTAACTTTTCTTACTTATAATTTCGAGGACGAAATTCTTTTAAATGGGGAAGATTGTAACGACCCAGGATTTTTAGAAATTAAAATTTGAATATTTAATTAATTTTAAATATTAATAAGTGAATTTATAAGTCGAATAAATTTTTATTTGAATTATTGGATTTAATTGGATTATTAAATCGATAATTTAATACGTTAAATTATGGAAATAATTGAAAATAGAGTTAAATATGATTGAAAATGATTTGTAAAATTTTATTTTATCATATGGAAGTTAGAATGATATTTTAGAACTTTTAAAATCGAATTAAAAGTTAATTTGTGAAAATTGAATATTTTAATATTTAAATCGACTAGTAAAAATAGTCAATTTTTGAACAGTCTCAGAATTGAACGAAACCAGTTCCATTGGATCCGTAATAGTTAGTTATTACCGTATTTCAAATTTCGTGTCAATCGGAGTTATCGTTTGATCGTGGCAGCTCGAAACGCATCGATTTATTTTTAATTTAAATTTGGCGAGCTAAAATAGCCATTTTTCAAAAAGTCTCGGATTTCGACGAAACCAGTTTCATCGGATCCGTAATGTGTATTATTGTAAGGTTTCAAATTTCGTGTCAATTGGATTTACCGTTTGTCCTGTACGAATTAAAACGCCTAGAAAATCGCTTAAATCGGTTTAATTCAAATTGAGCGTTTATAGCCATAACTCGCACAGATGTCCGAATTAACTTTCGAAACCTGTTCCATTGTGTCCGGAACGCGGGGTAAACCCTAGAAACGCTGGTTACGGCGCGTAAATCGGAGTTCGGAATTTCCGAGATGAATAGTATCGTTCGTTCTCTTATAAATAGCCCCCCCCCCCCCCCATTTAAACAAAAAAAAAAAAAAAAAAAAAAACCCTAGCCATAACGCAGCCGCCACCCTCCCCATGAACGGCCAGAAAGCTCCCATCTTCATCCCCAAATTTCTTCAAATTCGTGCAACGATTCGACGAACTTCTAACTGGAGAATCGTAGGGCACATCGAGATCTACTAGTTCAACGGATATGATCTAAAACGATGCACCGAGGAGGGAGATAATGGCCTGCGTTCGGCCACGCTTACGCACGGTTTTCGAGGACGATGGGGGAGCCGGGTGAGTGCGGTCTCTGGGCGTGGGTGGTGCCGGGGGGCGCGAGCGTGATGGTGTTGTCTGATCGAATTATCGTGGGGCGAGGGGATGGCAAAGTCGAACCCTAATAGGTATAAATGGGTTTGTGCTTGTGTGATGCGGCCTGTAGATGGAGTGGGGGAAGAAGCTTGCGTGCGGGCCTGATGAGGAGGGCATGGATCCAACGGCAGGTATTAATTTAGGTTATAAATTTTTTAATTTATGTTGTAATTGTTATATAAAAATCGTGTAAAGTTTAAAAATCAATATCTTTTTCATACGAGGTCGAAAACGCGCGAAACCAGTTGCGTTGGAATCGTATGGACGAGCACTACGCGATGGAGTTGGTTTGGAGTCGATTGGAGTTAGTGAGAATTTTGGGTAAAATTAAACGTCCGTTTAATTTTATTCGAAATAAATCGCTAAAACGGAAATTAAAACCAAGGTGAGAATTTCTAACTCAATCGAATCAGTTTCGATTATTATTTTAAATAGTTAGATTTAAAATATTTGAATGCATGTTTGAATGATGATTGTTATATATTGATTGTTAAAATAGACATTATACGCCGTTAGTAAGCGGATGTTATTTATTAAAAACATATACCGCGAATATTTCATAAACAGTGAAATTGGTATTATATATAATATCAATATATATATATTGGCATATGTATATATTGGAGTTATTGATTTCCCGCATTTTTTTGTTTAGCGGATGAGACCCTATTACGCCGTTATTAAGCGGATAATATTTATTAAGAACATATACCGCGATAATTTCGTACTGGAGCGAAATTGGTATTGTGCTAATGTTTTTGGATGCAGGAAAACAGGTTGGAGGGATCCAACTGGATTCCTCAACAGTTTTTATTTGATTTCAGATATTTTGATATTTGATGGATTTTCATATTGATATATGATATCGTTGTAGTCGTGATTGACTATTTGGTGTGTAGCATCATTGGACCCAGATTTTGGAATTTTAAAGTGATTTCAAAGTGATTTTTTGAAAGTATACGTTTATAAAATATTTTTGGAATTGATTCATTTTAAATAAATAAACGTTATAATTTTTAAAGTTATAAAATTTATGATTTTTGAGAAATATAGTTAGAAACTGATTTTTGAGAATATGATGCTATTGAGTTTATAAAATAGTTAAATCGAGATATTTTAGAATTATTGTGAAAAGTTTAAATATAGGATTTATGAAATTTAATTATTTTATGAATCAAAATGGTGAAATAATAAAGGAGATTTAAGACGTTTTAAAAGAATAATATAAATTGAATTATATTTAGAGATTTATAAATGGATATTTATAAATTGAAATATGGACATTATAAAATGAGTTTTTATAAGTGTTTGAATGAAGTGAAAATGAATTTCATAAATAGAAATGAAATTTATAGAATTATAAACGGTGAAGTTATTTGAAGAATAGATTTGGTTAAATAAATGAATCTTATAAGTTATAAGATTTATGGTTTGGAAAGTCTTTAGAGGAACGATTTTGTAAAATAATCGTTTTATAAACATTTGACTTATAATATGAACTTTTAGTTTATAATTGAGTTATAAACTGGAATATGTTAATAAAAGAATTTATAAAAAGGAAGTTTTTATAAATAAATAGAAATGGAATTTATAAACGTCGTTTTATAAATTCGAAATGACTTATTTTGATAAGTAAATTATTATAACTTATGCATGGAGTTATATTCACGTTTTTAACTGTGAATAATCCTTTGAAATAAAATGAATAAAAGGATGAAAAATTGTTAACGTAGTATATTCACGTTTTTGAATAGTGAATAACACGTTAAAGAAATTGTTTTGGATTTGGATATTTTAAATAGAATTAAAACGATCTAACGATGTTTTAAATGTGTTGAGATTCGAAACCATAGATTTCAACATTAATTGTTGAAATAGACGTTTTCGAGAAATGAGAAGGAAATGGTGGACTATAACACTATTGTTATAGTAAATGATTTCTGAAAGGAAATGTTTTGTATAGTATTGGGATTTATATATCTATTTTAATTTCGAATCCCTATACTAGTGATTTTGGGTTATTATAACGATGTTTTACGCAACATTCATTTTGGCCCAAATAAATATGTTTAAGAGAATGATTTCCTTAAAGAATGAAATATATACTTAATTTCGATTAGAGTATATTAAATATTTTCTAAGTATTGAAAATAAATAAAATTCATGAATTACTTATTTAATAAGTATGGAAATGTTTTCCAATATAAAGTGAATACTTTGAGAATTTATCTTTTTGAAGATAAATTGAAAAGGAATATTGAAATGAATAATTGAATCGAATATTCATAGATATTTTGGATTGTAAATTCTCTATTGAATTTATAAATGAAATTGGAAAATGGGTTTAAAAATAAATGTTGATTTATTTTTGAAGTATTGAAATTATATATCTAGTGAAGATATTTTTGGAAAATAAATAATTTGGAAAATTATTTGGAATCTGGTGATGTGTGCATATCCAGTGATAGTTCAATAACCGACTATCAATATTTCCCTTTGAATGGGTAATTGATGTGATTTGATTGAATGTGAATGCTACACTTATTTTTGAATAAGCGCTCACTATTCGGGTTAACCGGGAAAGGACCATGGGGTCGTATAACCCATTCCGAATATGTGATACGTCGTTATGAATTGCATTTGAAGATCGGTGTTGAAGACCCGGTATTTGCGAGAGCGATAGGATGACCTGTCGATTTACTCTGCACCGAGTTGCTCCGGTATAGAGTTCTCCATATGTGATGGTGAATCCGATCAGGATTGTGAATATCCGGATTGCAAGGACTTCTTTGTAAGTGCCTTCGGTTTTGTTCGAGCCCGGAACGGACTTGTATGGATTGTGTGTTTGACATTACAAGTTGAGATATAAAGCCGATTTCATTCAAATATATTTCTGTTTGGTGGCGAAGAATTTATTCTTTTAGCTTAACACCCTTCTCTGAGACGTACGAGCTCAGAGGTTATATAGTTGAAGTTATCAGCGATATATTCCCAATTTGGTAATGTGACATACTGAGTGTTGCTGTAAATGATCATTGTGTTGATTATTATGATAGGATCATTTATTTGATCGTCTATCTTGATGATCATTGTGTTGATCATTTGTTGACCCAAAGCATGGCTTTTGTATAAAGTATGTTTTTGTGGACGTGACTTCGTCGAACCTCACACCCCGGAAATGGTCAAAACAGGAAAGATGCAGCAAGGTTATGAGGGGTAGCACCCTTTAGGGTATGTACATTTCCTTCTGGATAGAGGTGGTATCATGGTATGGAGCCCAGATATTTAACCTATATGGTTACTACGAATTTATTACTTTGTGGTTGTTGGTTTTCGGGATCCCGTGAGAAAGGTCGTTTACGATCGGGGAATGGCGTGCTCGTGTCAGTAGTTACCCAGTTAGGGGTAACCCGGCCTTGTGTTGGCAGAGTTCCGGTTTGGTTCTCGGGGATGTCTTTCCAGAGGCATTCTCATGTGGCAATGGGAAGTTCCTTGGCCTGATCATTTGTTGGAAATCCAATTCCCAATACGAAACTTGTACGGTATTAGTTGTAGAACCTGCCATTCACTTATGGTGGTCACCACTGTTTGGATGGTAGCTATAGTAGGCATACGATAATGGTCGTATGTTGGCTAAGATTTATATTCTACTTTCGAAATGAATTTTCCACTGCACTATGCACTAGTAATAATATCAAATGTTATTTTAAATGCGTATCAAGCATCTTTGACTATCATAAGGAGAAATCTCCTCTCATTCTGCGTTTGCATTGTGTGTGTGTGCGGGAGGCCTTATGGTAGTCTCATTTTTAAAAGCATTGCGAATTGAAATAAAAATATTCCTCTATTTTGATTTTAAAGATAAATAAACTGTTTTGAGTTCTCACACCAGTCACATGACTGACTTAGAGTTTATTGTTTTCCTTCCTAAACTCTGGGTGCCTACCAATTTCCACACGGGCAGTCAAGAGTAAGGTTTATCAGGATATTCTGGAGTTGCTGGAGGCAAGCTGGATGGCATGGCGTATTACTAGTTTATATAGTATTTCTTTTTCCGCTGCACTATTTGTTGTTGTTGTTGTACACTCTGATGATATGATGTAATGAAATGAGATGTAATGTAATAACCGATATAGTTCTTTGTTTAAAGATTATTCATTTATTATTATATGTTGTTCCGCTGCGAATTGTGAGATTCTGATGTTGTTCTGTTGTTTCCTGTTTTCTTCTGTTTTTCTTCGTTCTCTATTCTCTTTTCCTTCTATTTTAAAATTTTCTATCTTCTTTTCCCTATCTAAATTTTCTATCTTATGTTTTCTCTTCCCTCTATTATCTATTTTCTTCTTCTTTCTTCTTTTTCTCTCTTCTTCTTTTCTTAAATTTTTCTTAAAACCCCTAAGGGTTCGTATTTTCGTTCATCTTGAATTAAACAAAGGAGATTAGTGTCTATTCAAGGAGTACGGATTTACGGGTCTTTACATTAAGAGATTTATTAAACTTAATCACCGTTATATGAAATGGTTAATTAATTTTAAACATTATTAACAAAGTAATTAATTAATATTAAACACATCATTATTAAGATAATTAATTATCCTTAATCCTCATTAATTAAAATAATCAATTAAATTTAAAATCATTATTCAATACTAAATTAATTTTAAATCCATCCTTATTCAAAAACTTAAATAACTTAATAAAATAAAACCCAAGCTCGAAAGTAAAACAAAAGATGTCGAAGAGATAGTGTTGTCTGAAAGTGCCAATATAGCTATCGTCGCTATATGGACACTTCGAGAACTACCTTCACGTCATAATAATTTTCATCCAAGCCTCACATCACATAATATAAATGTTATCCCGCCTTTTGGCAAGGCCGTGATACCAAAAGATTGATCGAAAACCAAAGACAGTTCATTCCAAAGATCGGTTATACACTGCTTTGCTATGGAAATCGATGAATTTTGTCCGTGCCCGGATCAGGCTACAATTGATAGGACATGACAAGCAAGACCATAAAAGCCAGCATTTCAAATTTCAGGTTAATTGGAGTTCGTATGAATAAGAAATGATCGATGCAAGTTAGAGAAAATATGATATTCGTATCCATCTGGTTGATCGGTTCGAATCCATCATATTTTCGTATCCATCAAAGAGTTAAGGCGATGTCTTATTCGAATCCATCAAGTTTGTATCCATCGGAATGGCATCACCTTAGTATGTTCGAATCCATCAAGTTTTGTACAGTTCGAATCCATCAGGTTCGAATCGATCAGATTCACGCATGCTCGGTTGTTCGTATCCATCGTGCTTCGAATTGATCTTGTTCGGTGAATAGTTCGGACCCACCTGGAGCTATGCTATTCGTATCGATATCGAGGGGCCTAATTCGTATCGACTGAACATTAGCAGTTCGTATCGGTCCACCCGTGCATCCCAATCTTGCATTATTCGTATGGATCGCGAGGGCTTTGTTCGCATCCATCGAACGCTAACTGTTCGTATCGATCCATTGCGCAACGATCGATCGATGCGAACGCTTATAAATGACCGATGCAAATGGCGTCATGGCTATCGATGTAAACGGCGAAGTGGTCGACACGAACTCAACTTCGATCTTGGATGCGAATAAGACTCCTTCAACGCGGCACAAAAGGTGGAGCGATCCAAGAATCTCACGCCATGTCACCGCGCGCTCACGTGTCCAGGTCGATTCGAAATGATGGATACAAAACCATGGATTCGAACTCAGCAGCACACGAAAATCACAATCTTGCATCGATCATATCTCATCAACCACTGACCCAAATGAAACGAAATTTTCATAGCAGCTTCCATACAAGGTAAAGAACAATCCTGCCAAGTTTCAGCTCGATTGGATCATTTTTGATGGATATGAAATTGTTTCGT
The DNA here is from genome assembly GCA_030765085.1 of Allium cepa. Taxonomy (NCBI): domain Eukaryota; kingdom Viridiplantae; phylum Streptophyta; class Magnoliopsida; order Asparagales; family Amaryllidaceae; genus Allium; species Allium cepa. The sequence continues at coordinate 1,026,542,339 of CM060937.1, read as the reverse complement.
ATCGATTACAGATCGAATCGAAACTTGGTGGGGTCGGTCGCGTGGGCCCACTCACGTGCCAAAAGGAGCCTTTCGAATTTTGAGTGTGATCTCAGCCTCATACGCCTATGAATAGCTCCCTGAAGCCTACAGAAAAGGGATCTTTTTGGCTATTGGATGTCCAGACTCTGCCGGATTCAATTCATCTTTCTGTCAACGTGGTATTCAAACTTCAGAGCTATAACCTACTGTAATCTGCTGTAACAAATTGAAATCATCAAGTGAATCAATAAAATCATAAGCTTCAGAGTGGACGTAGGCAAGATCGCCGAACCACTATAAATTTCTGTGTTGTTCACTGCTTACTTCTGAATTTTCTAAGTGATTTTTATATTTACTATTCATCTGAGATCTGTGATTGTGAATTATCAACTGTTGGGTGTTTGTGACCAATTTTGGCGCAAACATTTTTGGTGCTTTCACTGAGAAGGCTAATTCAGGAGTTCTACCGCTTGGAAGTTGAATTTGAAGATTAAAGAATTCAAACCTAAAGAGATATGACAAGGCAAATGAGTAGAAGGCAGAGACTAGAGAGAAGTCAACATGAAGGAAGTCAAGAGGCTTTCTCAGGAGCGAATCAGGCATCGATCTTCATCGCCAGGGATGAGATGGAAGCAATGATGAAGAGACAAGAGGAGTTGATCCAGAGTTTGTTTCAACAGATTGGGCAGCGTAGAATCGAGGAGCGGATGGAGTTCAGGATAGTGTAGGACCATTCGGCGTAGCACCAGGACTAGCGGGCACACACTTGGAGCATGTTGATCCAATCCCGAGGAGAGAGACATGGGGCATCCGAGCAATCTGGTGGTAGCAGAGAGATGAACTCTCAGCCAGGGGGCAGATTCCAGAAAGCTCTCATGGACTCGGGGGGCAGATCGACAGCAATGAACGAGGATTGCATCTTGCAGACGATGACAGATTGGCAGAGATGGTCAGACGGGCTATGAGAGGCGGATTAGTAAATAGAGATCTTGAAGACGTGAACAGGAGTCCCTTTTCTCCTGCGATTAGGATGGCTAGGAACCCACCAGAGTTCAAGTTACCATCAGTGGAGATGTACGATGGGAGGACGGACCCCGCGGTTCATCTGACAAAATATATGAGGCACGTGGAAGTGCTAGGGGCATCACAGGAAGTTATGGCCCGGTGTTTTCCATTATATCTAACGGATATCGCAGCATTATGGTTTAGGCAGCGAGAGAGCGGCTCCATAGGAACTTGGGCATATTTAACCGAGAAATTCATGAGGCAATTCAGGGTTCACATCGCAAGACCCAAGAATGTGATGAGTTTGTCAAATTTAAAGCAGAAAGCTGGGGAGTCCTTGAGGAATTTTCTAACGCGATTCAATGCGGTAGCAGCATCGGTGGATCGACCAGATCCATCCATGGTTATGATGGCAGCTGTGTTCGGAATAGCTGATGGCACAGAGTTCAAAAATTCATTGACCATAGATCCGCCTATGGATCTAAGAGAATTCTATCACGAGGCAGAAAAGTTTTTGCGATTGGAAGATGCTAGTGCAGAGAGAGACGACGGATCGACGTTTACGCAATCAAGGGCGGAAATCCACCTGGAAAGGGTGCAGAGACTGGTAAAGGGAAACAAAAGACTGAGCATAAATATGACTGGTCAAAGCGGCCACGGAGGGAGCCGCGATTCACCACTTATTTTTAGCTGAATGAGAGTTTGGAGCGAATCTATCAGGATACCAGAGAACAAGTTCCCTATCATAGACCGCGAAGGGATTCAACTGTTGACGAGAGGAAATCAGAAAAATATTGCTTATTCCACGAACTGAATGGTCATAGCACTAACGATTATAGACATCTGAAGGATGAGGTGGAAGGGCATGTCAGAAACGGTAGGCTACTTCAGTATGTGAGGGGGCAAGCTTCAACGGTGGAGCCAGAGCGACTACCGTCTACATCAGCTAGGGGTGATCCTAAACTGGGACACCGAAAGGTTATCAATTGATTGATTGATTGAAATAACGATGAACAGGTCGTAAACCTCTCACTAACACGGTTAAATCATTTACACATGTATGAGATCGTGAACGATCCACAGGCATGCTCTGAATGACTACTAACCGCACCATAGTAAGAGTTTACACTTCGACATCCTTATCATGCTTTTGTTTTGTGTTGATTTGGACATTTGGACCTAGTTTGTTTGGACATTTCTGTTATGGAATTCATGTGAACATTGCTTTGATATTTACAATTCTGTATAAAGAGTTACCTATATATCCGTTAGATCGTGAACGGTCCACAAGCACACCTTGTATGGCGATGAACAACCAAAGTCTTTAATTTAGAAACTCACCCGAACGTGATATCTAACTCTAGTAATGCCAAGTCCCCCTCGATATTCGATCGGAACGATTGCAGATTTGCCTCGTACGGCGCTCGACCTCGAACGATCACAATTCGCCTCGTACGGCATTCGATCGCGAACGATCACACTCTGCCTCGCGCGGCGCCCGACCGCAAACGGTCACAATTCACTTAGTATAATATTCGATCGCGAATGATCACGTTTTGCCTCGTGCGGCATCCGACCGCGAACGGTCACTATTCGTCAAGAACGACGCCCAATCGCGAACGATCGCAAATCATCTAGAACGACATCCAACCTCCAACAGCCGCCCTTCGTTTGAAGCGGTATCCCGACCGCGAACGGTCCCATTTTACCATTTGCCGCAAACAGCATCCGACCGCGAATGGTCCAATTTCACCATTTACCGCTAACGGAATCCGACCGCGAACGGTCTCATTTGATCATTTTCCATGAACGGCGTCGACAACAAACAGTCTCGTTTCACCTTAAATGGCATACGATCCCGAACGATCGTCATTCGAGGTCATATGAAACTATCAAGTTCTTTACAGGTTGTTGACAGGATATGAACACCCAGCTTATGGCATTACAAAACACACCTTCCTATCATAAGGCATTTTTTGAGGGCCAAGTGTTATCCCGCATTTTGGCAAGGCTGTGATAACAAAAGATTGATCAAAAACCAAAGACAGTTCATTCCAAAGATCGGTTATACACTGCTTTGCTATGGATATCGATGAATTTTTTCTGAGCCCGGATCAGGCTACAATTGATAGGACATGACAAGCAAGACCATAAAAGCCAGCGTTTAAAATTTTAGGTTAATCGGAGTTCGTATGAATAAGATATGATCGATGCAAGTTGGAGAAAATATGATGTTCGTATCCATCTGGTTGATCGGTTCGAATCCATCATACTTTCGTATCTATCAAAGAGTTAAGGCGATGTCTTATTCAAATCCATCAGGTTCGTATCCATCGGAATGGCATCGCCTCAGTATGTTCGAATCCATCAAGTTTTGTACAGTTCGAATCCATCATGTTCGAATCGATCAGATTCACGCATGCTCGGTTGTTCGTATCCATCGTGCTTCGAATTGATCTTGTTCGGTGAATAGTTCGGACCAAGGTTTTAAATCTCGGATTTCGGTCACGTCTCGTCTCGAAGAATTTAGAGAGCTTATCTCGTATCGGGTGAGATCTCGAACGAGATGAGTGCATCTCGGTCGTCCATCTCGGATTTACATCTCGGTTTCTAAAATTCATTTCGGAGTTATCTCGGAGTATATGCCATGTCGAAAATTAATTTTTATACACCTAAATTTATAATACTAGTCACTACCTTAAGGAAAACACTATGCACTTACCTTGAATATATCACACGCTTATCATTAGTAATTTAGTATGGAAAAATATCACTTGTATCATGTAAAATAAACAAATAACTAGATTTCATGAATAATGTTCAATATAATGTCATATGAGATAAAGTAGACAAGAAATAAACCATAGCATATGCACCTTTACTTTGTTTGATCATTCACTTAACTTTTCTACACAATATAATGTCTCATTTCTACCTTTTATAATTTATAGTACCGTAAGGGAAATCTTAATTTTATAACTTTAAATACAAAAGTCTACAAGTAGAATTAAGATATTCTATGTCTGATTATAGTATTTAATTATTAGCAAACAAAATCTCATTAAGCAACTAATAACATAGATATTTCAAACAAACGTAGAAAATAGCATACATAGTACAAACAATTTTCAAACATTTAGTAATTTTATAATAAAAGCAAAAAAATGATGTACGAATGAACAAGTAATCATCAAATGAAATTAATAGATGAAATAGAATTCCTTTATTACTTAATAATAAGCCTTGAGGAAAAAAATTATAACAGCAAAGACTAAATGAAATCAAATTGGGAATCCATTTGGAACATAAAGTTAAATAAGTGAATCCCAAATTTATAGCAACAAAAAAATAGGGTTAGGAAAAAAACTCAAGAAAGTGTCAAAAAAAGAACATTGAAACCGGATGTAAATTAATTTGGATCAAAAACCTAAATGAAAATCATAAAGTGAAATACTTACCATAATCGATGTAGATTTTATCATCTTCTTACACTTGTCACTGTCGTAAAATAAAAGACGAATATTAAATGAGAATTATATAAGAAATAAGGGTTAAAAAGTACAATTAAGAAGGCTTAAATTAAGGTAAAGGATGAGTCAGCCCAATATGGAAAAAGAGTTGATTTTTTCCAAAATTCATCAACTCGGCCGATATCTCGCAATTAAATCTCGTCCGAGATATCGAACGAGATACCGAAATATCGTCCGAGATTTGGGTCAGACGAGATTCAAACGAAATAGCCTGTTTCAAATCGCCCAGGCTTAAAAACGAGATCTCGGCCGAGATCTCGGCCGAGATGAGCGAGATTTCAAACCATGGTTCGGACCCACCTGGAGCTATACTATTCGTATCGATATCGAGGGGCCTAATTCGTATCGACCGAACATTAGCAGTTCGTATCGGTCCACCCGTGCATCCCAATCTTGCATTATTCGTATCGATCGCGAGGGCTTTGTTCGTATCGATCCATTGCGCAACGATCAATCGATGCGAATGCTTATAAATGACCGATGCTAATGGCGTCGTGGCTATCAATGTAAACAGCACGAAGTGGTCGACACGTACTCAACTCCGATGTTGGATGCGAATAAGACTCCTTCAACGCGGCACAAAAGGTGGAGCGATCCAAGAATCTCGCGCCACGTCACCACGCGCTCACGTGTCCAGGTCGATTCGAAATGATGGATACGAAACCATGGATTCGAACTCAGCAGCACACGAAAATCACAATCTTGCATCGATCATATCTCACAAACCGCTGATCCAAATGCAACGAAATTTTCGCAGCAGCTTCCATACAAGGTAAAGAACAATCCTGCCAAGTTTCAGCTCGATTGGATCATTTTTTGATGGATATGAAATTGTTTCGTATCGACTACAGATCGAGTCGAAACTTGGTGGGGTCGGTCACGTGGGTCCACTCACGTGCCAGAAGGAGCCTTCCGAATTTTGAGCGTGATTTCAGCCTCCTACGGCTATAAATAGCCCCCTGAAGCCTATAGAAAAGGGATCTTTTTTGCTATTGGACGTCCAGACTCTGCCGGATTCAATTCATCTTTCTATCAACGTGGTATTCAAACTTCAGAGCTATAACCTACTGTAATCTGCTGTAACAGATTGAAATCATCAAGTGAATCAGTAAAATCATAAGCTTCAGAGTGGACATAGGAAAGGTCGCCGAACCACTATAAATTTCTGTGTTGTTCACTGCTTACTTCGGAATTTTCTGAGTGATTTATATATTTGATGTTCACCTAAGATCTATGATTATGAATTATCAACTATTGGGTGTTTTTGACCAATTTTGGCGCAAACAATAAACATGGCATATAAATAAAGTAAACAATATTTATGAACATAAAGAAGGCATCACTTATACAAATTTACTTCGAGCTACAAAACTAGTTTTGATTACTTACTAACTACTCAAGGTGTCAACTTTTTAGCAAGCAAACCAAGTAACAAACATTATAACCTGTAACAACCCAATTTTTTTTAACAAGTATTTTTTTTACCTGTATTTTAAAAACTTTGGGGTTTATTTAAAGTGACTAAAAAAAAAACAATTGACCAAATTTTTAATAATAAGATCTCTGAAATTTTGACATGGTTAAGAATTAACTTTAATTTGGAAATTTGGGGTTTTGTCGAAGATGGTAAATAACTTAATTTCTAGCCAAATCAAGTTTTAATTAAGAAAACATTAATAGCTTAGGTGGTTAAGACATCTGGGCTATTTACGACAGGTCACGAGTTCGAGTCTCGGCATGGTCAGAATTTCTAATTTTTTTAGTATATAAATGAACTGGGTAATTACGCCTTAAAAAGGGCGCCTAAATTTAGGGAATAAATACCGTATATATATATATATATATAAGATTATATATAAGAAAACGTATAGAACTTTAATCCGTTATTTTTCTCTTTCCAGTAAAATTTACTTCCCAATTTATATACATATATAATTTGATTTAAATCATTTCCTTAAAATACTAAATATGGAAATTTAAAGTTGTGAAACGGTTAATTTTGTTAAAAGACAACTCCATTTGAATTTTAATAAAAGGAATTTTGTATATATATATATATAATATGTGAAAACCAATTAAGTTGTTAAGTAATAATTTTGAAGAATTTAGTGTATTAATGAACTGTTAAATTTCGCGTCTAAAGGACGCGTAAAAAAAATTTATGGTATAAGTAACAAAATAAACGTATAAATTAAAAACATTATTTTTATATAACTTTGGGTGTTTTATATTACGTCAGTTTGGCGTATTATAAAAATCATATTTCAACATTCATATGTATTTAAAATATCGTATCAATGGTCTGTATACAAAATCAACGCTTGCTTTAATCACGCATATAAAGTATAGAATCCAAAGCTTTGTATAACTGGCAACTAATATTTTCGCAAGCCTTATCTCAAATCCAGAGGAATAACGTGCATATCCAGACATCAAAAAAGCACGCAAATCTGAATTTAAAAGAGAAACGTTCAAATCTGTTTGTAACTGTTCTTCAAAATATAATGATAATAATCAACTCTTCCATTTTTGATTTAAACATACCTTATATTTCTTCTTAAATCACGCATATATCATTTGAGAGAAAATCAATTTTGCATTCCTTTGCGCGTGACACAAAATTTTATTCTTTTAACATTTTTGGCATTTGCCTCTTACCTTTTTGTTTCTTGAGCACGTCACTGTATTCATTTATTCACGCAACCTAAATGGACCAATATATTTGATTGCCTAAAATCAACTCATGCATTCAAATTTAACCTTGCCTATCTTTTCAAATTCTCACATTCCTATTTATATCTCTCTGTTTCCACTGCCTTTATTTTGCAAGATAAAATTTTTCGTTCCTATAATCACGCATATAAAGTAAAAATCATATTTAAATATACTTATCGATTAAAATATCAGTTAGTGATTTTTATAACAAACGTTACTTTTGTTTTAACTGTCAAAATTTATTTTAAACTTTTGTATATACCTTTTCATCCAAATATCTTTTGCCTAAAATCAATCTCTTGCCTAATATCAGTTCTTCCAAATGTCGTTTCTTCAATCTACAATCACGCAACTATCAAATAAAAAAAATGTTGAAATCAAAACTCATAAACTGGCAATGAATATCACGCATATAAAATCAAATCTAATTGCTAACTGTGGTCCCTAAAATCACACGAGCCTTATCCATTCAAACAAGATAAAAACTGGAAATAAATCACTGAGCTCTGCTTGCTTTTTCTTTTTCCATTGATTTCGCCTCAAATCAATTATTTATCTGCAAAATGTTCAATCTTCTATCAATGCTGCCGTTTTTTTTTCAATCTCTTGCCAAGGTATTCACATTCAAACTTTTGAACGTACGAAATTTTGCTTTATCAATCAATTGTTTAGGCATGCCAAGATATGTTGCCATTTTTGTACCAAGCCCTTTTGATTTTCTTCACGTATATATGTTTTCTTGCATCTAAAGCAAACTCTCCCCTCTATAAATATATTAGCCCGGTTCGTATTTTATCTCCTCATCTTGCATAACATCATCCACAAGGAGAAAAGCTTCTATCAGGTAATATTACTATTCCTCTTCTTCTTTTGCATCCTCTCCGTTTTCCTTCTTCAGTTTTGTTTCCTTTGCTTTCCCATCTTTTGGCTCGACCACTCCAACCCTGACTACCACTCTAGTGCTCAGCCAAGTTTCCTACGAGACATATATTTTGAAAAAAAAAACCTTGTTTCTAGTAGCAGTGCATATGTGTGTTGATGATGAGGTCTTAAGAGAAATGCATTACCTTGCAAATTCATTCAAGTCACGTCAATAACCTGTAGGAAGCTAGGTTATGGAATTAGTGTAGTTATGATGTAGTAAGTGTTATTCTGGATGTACGTATCATTAATGATCTGTGCATGCTTTACCATCTTGTAACAGTAGATATCAGAGAGACGCAAGTTGTAGGCAGAGAGTTGCGTGAGTTTTGTTTTGCATAGGATGTTAGACATGTTTAAAAAAAAATAAAGAAAAAAATAAAAAAATAAATATAAAACGAGAGTAAAGAAGAATATAACAGAGGGAGAGAAAGAGAGTTTTCAGGGTTCATCAGAATATAACATGTTGACATAGTGAGTGAGCCTTCAGTTGCATATAGGCATATCATATAGGCAGGCTTTTAGTGAAATCTTGACCATGTTTTAGGTAACTGACTTGGGTAGTTATTCGTTGATGATAGTAAAAATGTTAAAGAAGAAATGATGTATCCGTGCATGTTTTATAAATATATATATATATATATATATATATATATATATATATATATATATAAGATTCGGTTGAAAAAAAGGGAGAAAGCCTGTAATACTTCAGATAACAGAGAAGATGTTAGGTGGAAATGTTTAGTTGCATATAAAAGCATATAACTGCAATATGCTTTATAGTTGTGTGGGACAGTGCATAAGCCTGTAGGTAGTAGAGTATTGGATGCACTTGTACATGCATATATCACGGCCTATAGGAGAAAAACTTCACCATTTTGTTTTAGATGGCCTTTAGGTAAATTTTACCTTGATTTTTGAAATGGCATGGTTCAGTAATGGGTAGGAAAAGTTTCGTTATGTTTTGATAGTATACCCAGTGGAGTGGTCGAGCAAGTCGAACTAATTCTCGTCCTATTTTTAATTTTTGCTTTGACCGTAAATTTCTAAAGTCACGTATCCGGTATTTGGATCTTGTTATAGATTTGAATCTAGGCGTGACATCCGGGATGTTTGATCGTTACTCTCTGTTCGTTTCTTTTCCAGTGGATTTTCGTTTTGAATCAAAAAATTTCTACAGCCTTCAGGTGAGTTTTTCTCACCAGACAAACATGCCTATATTTCTGTGAATTATCGCAAGTGTATGTGTAAATTATTATTTAACTGTTATCTGTCTGTAATATAACGTAGGATGTTAAACTCCATTTAAATTGACACCTCATCAGTTATTTATCTGTTGTAATATTTCTGCAGTTATATTGTTAAATGTTTATTTACTGATTTAAATCATCACTGCAAGTTCCCTATAATTTAAATCGTTAAGGCTGAAATGATAGGCCTAAAACGACGATTATTATGCATTTATTCAGTTAACTGTTAAATTTTAACTTGGGATTGCGGGTTTGAAATGATAGAACCCGGGGTTTGTAAAATTGCGGATTGAAATGATATAAATCCGTATCACTTGACCTAGGCTAGAAAATTTTATACAGACCCGTGGTTTCTATAATATTTTTCTGAAATATTTTAAAATTATTTTTAAATGGAAGTTTATAATATTGTGGTTTAATGTATTTAGGATTTTTATAAAGATTTAAAAATGATTTTTGAATGAGTTAAGATTTTAAATAAATAAATATAACTTATTTGGAAAAATTCTGGATTTTTGTTAAGATGAGATTTCAGTTAAGAAATAATTGATAATAAGTTGTATTTGGAATTTAAACTAAATTGATAATTTAATAACCTATTACAGCATTTAAATGCTGTCTTTTAAAATTGGACTGTTTAACCCATAAACTTTAGGTAGCATTTCATAGGTGCTGCAGAAATTGAAATTTGATTTATTTAAATTTATAGAAATTTATTTTGGGAATAAGTTAAATTTTTGGAATTTAAATATGTAATTAATAAAAATTAAGAAATGGACTTTGGATAGTTTTAAAGGAAGAAATTGATTTTAAAGTTTGTTAAAAGCAATAAATTCCAAATTAAATTGAATAAGTTGAAATGGTATATTATCAAATGAAATGTTTTAATCAAGAATTTGATATTGAAGGTATTTGAAATATATTTGATTTGTAAAAATACCATTTTTAAACTATAACCACGGGGTATAATAACGTTTGGTTGGCAAAGAGACCGGGATCGGATATGGACATACTCTCTGTCGATACCGAAAACCACTTTGACTAACCGTGTACGCGGTGGAGATTCCAGAATAAAGTAGGATGGTGGTGACGGTTTCTTTAAGGTAAATACGTGGACCCGACTCCCGTGAGTTGGCATAAGGTGGCTAAAACAGGAGCGATTCTCGGATTAATGAGGTAGCACCTCTGATCGAACGCACTTCTTCGTATGCCATTCTATTACTCTTGTGATTGTTTTGGTACGCACCTTTGATTTGGGAGTGTTGTTCGAGGTGGGCGGTAACTGCGGCTACGCGTTTCCACCGGTCCGGATAGCAATTGGTATATCTACCCTGGCATTGCCTAGTTGTGCCGTGTCACCTACCATAGCGAGCCTCCTACGAGTTTCTATTTGTGTCGTACCTATGGAGTATCCTCTGGTAGCTTCCCGATCAGGAGGTATTACGGTATTGTATAGACTATTGGCATTATTTGTGTTAAGGGCTATATGGGTAGCCCCTTAACGCTATTAAAATGTAAGTTTATTTTACAATTAGACACTATTATAATAGCGCAATATACTACATAGTAAATAGTTTAACGGATCCTTAGAGGATGGGCGGTCCCAAGCATCCTTTAAGTTACTTGCTCTATATTACAGTACACTTGAATTAGCTTACACTATATAAGTATGTATGTCCTGACTCGAGTGTTTATGTTTTATGTTATGCTCGGGTCAGCCTGAGTTGCAGTTCAGTTTTCATCCCGGAGCTAGGATTTCTGTAGATCACTTTCAAGCTGCTGGCAAACTTCCTTTCCAGTTCTTTATCTAAAATTTTGAAATCAAGACTAGTGGACATTTGGACTGTTTACTGATAAGTTAAAACTATATTTGGATTTAAGACTATGTAAATTTTACTTGAGTAAGAATATTTATAGTGGCTTCATGAACCACTAAGTATTTTTAAATTCCGCTGCGAGTATTCTGATTCTGTGTCTGTGATTCTGTGATTAATATTTACTGCATATTCTGAGTTCTGCCAAGTTTATTTCTACAACGCGGTATTTTGAACAATTCAAGTCCGACATGTGCGGATGCGAAAGGTTGAAAACACCGGGTCGTTACATCTGGTATCAGAGCTTTGGCTCTAGGCAAAACTTAGAATGTATGGTAAATTTGATTTACAGAATCACTTTCATTCGAGCTTGAATCTCTTCCTTTTTTGAATTTTGGAACGTTCCCTGCGGTTTCGAAGTTCATTCGTGTCCCTCACTATTTATTTTTCTTTCGATTCGGGAGTATCCCATAACTCCACTTAGGATGATCTTTATAGTGAATTGGCGGTTTCGCCAATATTCTAATATAGCGGTGAAACTCCTTTACAACTAGCATTGATTCACCGGAGATTTATATTTATCCTCGGTTTAGATACTAGTATCTTTGGTTATTCTGAACTCTATCTCTTCAGATCGAATGTAGATTTACCCCAGAAAATTCACATCGATCTGACTCTTTAAGACACGGTTGACCAGGTTAAGGTTGCCCGCGATTTATATAAACTTATCTGGTTTCTTATTCTGTTATTTAACCATCGGATCTTCTGATTCCAACTTATCTTTAAATCAAAATTCTCTTTAATTTGAGTCCTTCAAAATTTGAATCTCTATCCTTGTTTTGAAAAAATTTATTCCTATATTTGGGAAAATCTAATATTATATATATAAGTATAATTTTCAGAATTTAACTAGTTGTTTAGAGATAATAATGTTTGATTTTATTTATAGTTTTGTAAACCATTGGTTTTGTCTTAATGAATAATTGAACTATAAAACATGGTTATAAATTTATTTGGAAACAGAAATGGATTTAAAACAAGAATTTAAGAATTTAATATCTGATAGTTTCAAACCTTGTGTTTAAAGTCTTAAAAGGATATATTATTATTTAAATTATTTTCGAATATAAATTTGTTTCCAAAGAATTTTAAAGTTTTAAAAATCAGTGCTCTTCTCTTTGTCGCTAGAAAATAATTTCGGGGATGAGTACAACATCATCGACATTCATTTTCGAGTATCGAAGTAAAGAGACCACGATGTAGTTTTGCTTCAAAAATTTAATTAATTTGAATTTCTAAAATATGACTTAATTTATAATATATATAGATATATGATTTAAATTTGATTTGACATATACTATATGTATGTATTTATTTATCTCTAAAGGGTTTGAAGTTAATTGGAAATTTAATTCATAAATTTATGTTAAAAGGTGATTCTAATGATAAAATAAAGTCAAATTTGGAATGAATATTTAAACTTGAATAATATAGTTGGAAAATTTTACTTGTATAAATTGCATGCCAATATAACTTACCTAAATCATTCAGAAATTAACTATGTAATTGGATAATGTATAATATAAAAGGATTTTATAAATAAAAATTTGAGTGGTTATAATAAATGTTATACACTTAAAGTTTCAGTTACAACAAGACAAATAGAGGTAAATAGAAATAAAATAATAATTGAATAATATACAATATCAAATGGTGTTAAAGGAAATTTAGAAATATATTGGAATAGTTATATTAAATATAATCTACTTAATATGTGCGATAAGATAAATTAAGCAGAATATATTTAATAATAATCTGGAATAAAGAAAATTAAATTTGTTGAATAAAAGATGATTATTATAAATGACTATACAAATTTCTGATTTTAGAAAATAATTGGATAATAAGATAATTAATTTGGAAATAGTTAAGATTGATTTAACTTCTGTAAAAATCAAATGAATTAAATCAATTATTGAATATTAATTAATTGAATTTATATGGTTTAGATATTGAGAAAAATATTTGACATAGATGAGAAAAATATTGAGAAAAATAAATTTAATTATAGTTTGGAATAAAGAAGAAACTAAATGGGAAATTTAGTTTATTTTGGGAAATGGTAAATTTACTTTAACAATTAAGTTAAATTACCATTTCAAATTTGGATTAAAATTAAACATTTTAAATTAGAATGTTATAATACATTGTGAAAAAATTGGAGAAAGAAAAAAAAATGAATGATTTTTCTTTTTTTTAGTGTAGGGATATTATACAAGTAAATATGTAAATAAATAAATGTTAAAATTTTAAGTATAAATAGATGAAATCAATGATTAATTTAAAATTGAATTTTTATTGTTTAGATTAATGATTCCAATTTAAGTTTCAATTTAGTTTTAGTTCAGGTTGTTTCTATTCCCCTACCTTCTTCCTTTTCGAGGACGAAAAGTTCTGAGTGGGGGAGAGTGTAACAACCCAATTTTTTTTAACAAGTATTTTTTTTACTTGTATTTTAAAAACTTTGGGGTTTATTTAAAGTAACTAAAAAAAAACAATTGACCAAATTTTTAATAATAAGATCTCTGAAATTTTGACATGGTTAAGAATTAACTTTAATTTGGAAATTTGGGGTTTTGTCGAAGATGGTAAATAACTTAATTTCTAGCCAAATCAAGTTTTAATTAAGAAAACATTAATAGCTTAGATGGTTAAGACATCTGGGCTATTCACGACAGGTCACGAGTTTGAGTCTCGGCATGGTCAGAATTTCTAATTTTTTTAGTATATAAATGAACTGGGTAATTACGCCTTAAAAAGGGCGCCTAAATTTAGGGAATAAATACCGTGTATATATATATATATATATATAAGATTATATATAAGAAAACGTATAGAACTTTAATCCGTTATTTTTCTCTTTCCAGTAAAATTTACTTCCCAATTTATATACATATATAATTTATTTAAATCATTTCCTTAAAATACTAAATATGGAAATTTAAAGTTGTGAAACGGTTAATTTTGTTAAAAGACAACTCCATTTGAATTTTAATAAAAGGAATTTTGTATATATATATATAATATGTGAAAACCAATTAAGTTGTTAAGTAATAATTTTGAAGAATTTAGTGTATTATTAAATTTCGCGTTTAAAGGACGCGTAAAAAAAATTTATGGTATAAATAACAAAATAAACGTATAAATTAAAAACGTTATTTTTATATAACTTTGGGTGTTTTATATTACGTCAGTTTGGCGTATTATAAAAATCATATTTCAACATTCATATGTATTTAAAATATCGTATCAATGGTCTGTATACAAAATCAACGCTTGCTTTAATCACGCATATAAAGTATAGAATCCAAAGCTTTGTATAACTGGCAACTAATATTTTCGCAAGCCTTATCTCAAATCCAGAGGAATAACGTGCATATCCAGGCATCAAAAAAGCACGCAAATCTGAATTTAAAAGAGAAACGTTCAAATCTGTTTGTAACTGTTCTTCAAAATATAATGATAATAATCAACTCTTCCATTTTTGATTTAAACATACCATATATTTCTTCTTAAATCACGCATATATCATTTGAGAGAAAATCAATTTTGCATTCCTTTGCGCGTGACACAAAATTTTATTCTTTTAACATTTTTGGCATTTGCCTCTTACCTTTTTATTTCTTGAGCACGTCACTGTATTCATTTATTCACGCAACCTAAATGGACCAATATATTTGATTGCCTAAAATCAACTCATGCATTCAAATTTAACCTTGCCTATCTTTTCAAATTCTCACATTCCTATTTATATCTCTCTGTTTCCACTGCCTTTATTTTGCAAGATAAAATTTTTCGTTCCTATAATCACGCATATAAAGTAAAAATAATATTTAAATATACTTATCGATTAAAATATCAGTTAGTGATTTTTATAACAAACGTTACTTTTGTTTTAACTGTCAAAATTTATTTTAAACTTTTGTATATACCTTTTCATCCAAATATCTTTTGCCTAAAATCAATCTCTTGCCTAATATCAGTTCTTCCAAATGTCGTTTCTTCAATCTACAATCACGCAACTATCAAATAAAAAAAAATGTTGAAATCAAAACTCATAAACTGGCAATGAATATCACGCATATAAAATCAAATCTAATTGCTAACTGTGGTCCCTAAAATCACACGAGCCTTATCCATTCAAAAAGATAAAAACTGGAAATAAATCACTGAGCTCTGCTTGCTTTTTCTTTTTCCATTGATTTCGCCTCAAATCAATTCTTTATCTGCAAAACGTTCAATCTTCTATCAATGCTGCCGTTTTTTTTTTCAATCTCTTGCCAAGGTATTCACATTCAAACTTTTGAACGTACGAAATTTTGCTTTATCAATCAATTGTTTAGGCATGCCAAGATATGTTGCCATTTTTGTACCGAGCCCTTTTGATTTTCTTCACGTATATATGTTTTCTTGCATCTAAAGCAAACTCTCCCCTCTATAAATATATTAGCCTGGTTCGTATTTTATCTCCTCATCTTGCATAACATCATCCACAAGGAGAAAAGCTTCTATCAGGTAATATTACTATTCCTCTTCTTCTTTTGCATCCTCTCCGTTTTCCTTCTTCAGTTTTGTTTCCTTTGCTTTCCCACCTTTTGGCTCGACCACTCCAACCCTGACTACCACTCTAGTGCTCAGCCAAGTTTCCTACGAGACATATTTTGAAAAAAAAAACCTTGTTTCTAGTAGCAGTGGATATGTGTGTTGATGATGAGGTCTTAAGAGAAATGCATTACCTTGCAAATTCATTCAAGTCAGGTCAATAACCTGTAGGAAGCTAGGTTATGGAATTAGTGTAGTTATGATGTAGTAAGTGTTATTCTGGATGTACGTATCATTAATGATCTGTGCATGCTTTACCATCTTGTAACAGTAGATATCAGAGAGACGCAAGTTGTAGGCAGAGAGTTGCGTGAGTTTTGTTTTGCATAGGATTTTAGACATGTTTAAAAAAAAATAAAGAAAAAAAAAATAAATAAATATAAAACGAGAGTAAAGAAGAATATAACAGAGGGAGAGAAAGAGAGTTTTCAGGGTTCATCAGAATATAACATGTTGACATAGTGAGTGAGCCTTCAGTTGCATATAGGCATATCATATAGGCAGGCTTTTAGTGAAATCTTGACCGTGTTTTAGGTAACTGACTTGGGTAGTTATTCGTTGATGATAGTAAAAAATTTAAAGAAGAAATGATGTATCCGTGCATGTTTTATAAAATATATATATATATATATATATATATATATATATAAGATTCGGTTGAAAAAAAGGGAGAAAGCCTGTAATACTTCAGATAACAGAGAAGATGTTAGGTGGAAATGTTTAGTTGCATATAAAAGCATATAACTGCAATATGCTTTATAGTTGTGTGGGACAGTGCATAAGCCTGTAGGTAGTAGAGTATTGGATGCACTTGTACATGCATATATCACGGCCTATAGGAGAAAAACTTCACCATTTTGTTTTAGATGGCCTTTAGGTAAATTTTACCTTGATTTTTGAAATGGCATGGTTCAGTAATGGGTAGGAAAAGTTTCTTTATGTTTTGATAGTATACCCAGTGGAGTGGTCGAGCAAGTCGAACTAATTCTCGTCCTATTTTTAATTTTTGCTTTGACCGTAAATTTCTAAAGTCACGTATCCGGTATTTGGATCTTGTTATAGATTTGAATCTAGGCGTGACATCCGGGATGTTTGATCGTTACTCTCTGTTCGTTTCTTTTCCAGTGGATTTTCGTTTTGAATCAAAAAATTTCTACAGCCTTCAGGTGAGTTTTTCTCACCAGACAAACATGCCTATATTTCTGTGAATTATCGCAAGTGTATGTGTAAATTATTATTTAACTGTTATCTGTCTGTAATATAACGTAGGATGTTAAACTCCATTTAAATTGACACCTCATCAGTTATTTATCTGTTGTAATATTTCTGCAGTTATATTGTTAAATGTTTATTTACTGATTTAAATCATCACTGCAAGTTCCCTATAATTTAAATCGTTAAGGCTGAAATGATAGGCCTAAAACGACGATTATTATGCATTTATTCAGTTAACTGTTAAATTTTAACTTGGGATTGCGGGTTTGAAATGATAGAACCCGGGGTTTGTAAAATTGCGGATTGAAATGATATAAATCCGTATCACTTGACCTAGGCTAGAAAATTTTATACAGACCCGTGGTTTCTATAATATTTTTCTGAAATATTTTAAAATTATTTTTAAATGGAAGTTTATAATATTGTGGTTTAATGTATTTAAAGGATTTTTATAAAGATTTAAAAATGATTTTTGAATGACTTAAGATTTTAAATAAATAAATATAACTTATTTGGAAAAATTCTGGATTTTTGTTAAGATGAGATTTCAGTTAAGAAATAATTGATAATAAGTTGTATTTGGAATTTAAACTAAATTGATAATTTAATAACCTATTACAGCATTTAAATGCTGTCTTTTAAAATTGGACTGTTTAACCCATAAACTTTAGGTAGCATTTCATAGGTGCTGCAGAAATTGAAATTTGATTTATTTAAATTTATAGAAATTTATTTTGGGAATAAGTTAAATTTTTGGAATTTAAATATGTAATTAATAAAAATTAAGAAATGGACTTTGGATAGTTTTAAAGGAAGAAATTGATTTTAAAGTTTGTTAAAAGCAATAAATTCCAAATTAAATTGAATAAGTTGAAATGGTATATTATCAAATGAAATGTTTTAATCAAGAATTTGATATTGAAGGTATTTGAAATATATTTGATTTGTAAAAATACCATTTTTAAACTATAACCACGGGGTATAATAACGTTTGGTTGGCAAAGAGACCGGGATCGGATATGGACATACTCTCTGTCGATACCGAAAACCACTTTGACTAACCGTGTACGCGGTGGAGATTCCAGAATGAAGTAGGATGGTGGTGACGGTTTCTTTAAGGTAAATACGTGGACCCGACTCCCGTGAGTTGGCATAAGGTGGCTAAAACAGGAGCGATTCTCGGATTAATGAGGTAGCACCTCTGATCGAACGCACTTCTTCGTATGCCATTCTATTACTCTTGTGATTGTTTTGGTACGCACCTTTGATTTGGGAGTGTTGTTCGAGGTGGGCGGTAACTGCGGCTACGCGTTTCCACCGGTCCGGATAGCAATTGGTATATCTACCCTGGCATTGCCTAGTTGTGCCGTGTCACCTACCATAGCGAGCCTCCTACGAGTTTCTATTTGTGTCGTACCTATGGAGTATCCTCTGGTAGCTTCCCGATCAGGAGGTATTACGGTATTGTATAGACTATTGGCATTATTTGTGTTAAGGGCTATATGGGTAGCCCCTTAACGCTATTAAAATGTAAGTTTATTTTACAATTAGACACTATTATAATAGCGCAATATACTACATAGTAAATAGTTTAACGGATCCTTAGAGGATGGGCGGTCCCAAGCATCCTTTAAGTTACTTGCTCTATATTACAGTACACTTGAATTAGCTTACACTATATAAGTATGTATGTCCTGACTCGAGTGTTTATGTTTTATGTTATGCTCGGGTCAGCCTGAGTTGCAGTTCAGTTTTCATCCCGGAGCTAGGATTTCTGTAGATCACTTTCAAGCTGCTGGCAAACTTCCTTTCCAGTTCTTTATCTAAAATTTTGAAATCAAGACTAGTGGACATTTGGACTGTTTACTGATAAGTTAAAACTATATTTGGATTTAAGACTATGTAAATTTTACTTGAGTAAGAATATTTATAGTGGCTTCATGAACCACTAAGTATTTTTAAATTCCGCTGCGAGTATTCTGATTCTGTGTCTGTGATTCTGTGATTAATATTTACTGCATATTCTGAGTTCTGCCAAGTTTATTTCTACAACGCGGTATTTTGAACAATTCAAGTCCGACATGTGCGGATGCGAAAGGTTGAAAACACCGGGTCGTTACATCTGGTATCAGAGCTTTGGCTCTAGGCAAAACTTAGAATGTATGGTAAATTTGATTTACAGAATCACTTTCATTCGAGCTTGAATCTCTTCCTTTTTTGAATTTTGGAACGTTCCCTGCGGTTCCGAAGTTCATTCGTGTCCCTCACTATTTATTTTTCTTTCGATTCGGGAGTATCCCATAACTCCACTTAGGATGATCTTTATAGTGAATTGGCGGTTTCGCCAATATTCTAATATAGCGGTGAAACTCCTTTACAACTAGCATTGATTCACCGGAGATTTATATTTATCCTCGGTTTAGATACTAGTATCTTTGGTTATTCTGAACTCTATCTCTTCAGATCGAATGTAGATTTACCCCAGAAAATTCACATCGATCTGACTCTTTAAGTCACGGTTGACCAGGTTAAGGTTGCCCGCGATTTATATAAACTTATCTGGTTTCTTATTCTGTTATTTAACCATCGGATCTTCTGATTCCAACTTATCTTTAAATCAAAATTCTCTTTAATTTGAGTCCTTCAAAATTTGAATCTCTATCCTTGTTTTGAAAAAATTTATTCCTATATTTGGGAAAATCTAATATTATATATATAAGTATAATTTTCAGAATTTAACTAGTTGTTTAGAGATAATAATGTTTGATTTTATTTATAGTTTTGTAAACCATTGGTTTTGTCTTAATGAATAATTGAACTATAAAACATGGTTATAAATTTATTTGGAAACAGAAATGGATTTAAAACAAGAATTTAAGAATTTAATATCTGATAGTTTCAAACCTTGTGTTTAAAGTCTTAAAAGGATATATTATTATTTAAATTATTTTCGAATATAAATTTGTTTCCAAAGAATTTTAAAGTTTTAAAAATCAGTGCTCTTCTCTTTGTCGCTAGAAAATAATTTCGGGGATGAGTACAACATCATCGACATTCATTTTCGAGTATCGAAGTAAAGAGACCACGATGTAGTTTTGCTTCAAAAATTTAATTAATTTGAATTTCTAAAATATGACTTAATTTATAATATATATAGATATATGATTTAAATTTGATTTGACATATACTATATGTATGTATTTATTTATCTCTAAAGGGTTTGAAGTTAATTGGAAATTTAATTCATAAATTTATGTTAAAAGGTGATTCTAATGATAAAATAAAGTCAAATTTGGAATGAATATTTAAACTTGAATAATATAGTTGGAAAATTTTACTTGTATAAATTGCATGCCAATATAACTTACCTAAATCATTCAGAAATTAACTATGTAATTGGATAATGTATAATATAAAAGGATTTTATAAATAAAAATTTGAGTGGTTATAATAAATGTTATACACTTAAAGTTTCAGTTACAACAAGACAAATAGAGGTAAATAGAAATAAAATAATAATTGAATAATATACAATATCAAATAGTGTTAAAGGAAATTTAGAAATATATTGGAATAGTTATATTAAATATAATCTACTTAATATGTGCGATAAGATAAATTAAGCAGAATATATTTAATAATAATCTGGAATAAAGAAAATTAAATTTGTTGAATAAAAGATGATTATTATAAATGACTATACAAATTTCTGATTTTAGAAAATAATTGGATAATAAGATAATTAATTTGGAAATAGTTAAGATTGATTTAACTTCTGTAAAAATCAAATGAATTAAATCAATTATTGAATATTAATTAATTGAATTTATATGGTTTAGATATTGAGAAAAATATTTGACATAGATGAGAAAAATATTGAGAAAAATAAATTTAATTATAGTTTGGAATAAAGAAGAAACTAAATGGGAAATTTAGTTTATTTTGGGAAATGGTAAATTTACTTTAACAATTAAGTTAAATTACCATTTCAAATTTGGATTAAAATTAAACATTTTAAATTAGAATGTTATAATACATTGTGAAAAAATTGGAGAAAGAAAAAAAAATGAATGATTTTTCTTTTTTTTAGTGTAGGGATATTATACAAGTAAATATGTAAATAAATAAATGTTAAAATTTTAAGTATAAATAGATGAAATCAATGATTAATTTAAAATTGAATTTTTATTGTTTAGATTAATGATTCTAATTTAAGTTTCAATTTAGTTTTAGTTCAGGTTGTTTCTATTCCCCTACCTTCTTCCTTTTCGAGGACGAAAAGTTCTGAGTGGGGGAGAGTGTAACAACCCAATTTTTTTTAACAAGTATTTTTTTTACTTGTATTTTAAAAACTTTGGGGTTTATTTAAAGTGACTAAAAAAAAACAATTGACCAAATTTTTAATAATAAGATCTCTGAAATTTTGACATGGTTAAGAATTAACTTTAATTTGGAAATTTGGGGTTTTGTCGAAGATGGTAAATAACTTAATTTCTAGCCAAATCAAGTTTTAATTAAGAAAACATTAATAGCTTAGATGGTTAAGACATCTGGGCTATTCACGACAGGTCACGAGTTCGAGTCTCGGCATGGTCAGAATTTCTAATTTTTTTAGTATATAAATGAACTGGGTAATTACGCCTTAAAAAGGGCGCCTAAATTTAGGGAATAAATACCGTATATATATATATATATATATATAAATATAAGATTATATATAAGAAAACGTATAGAACTTTAATCCGTTATTTTTCTCTTTCCAGTAAAATTTACTTCCCAATTTATATACATATATAATTTGATTTAAATCATTTCCTTAAAATACTAAATATGGAAATTTAAAGTTGTGAAACGGTTAATTTTGTTAAAAGACAACTCCATTTGAATTTTAATAAAAGGAATTTTGTATATATATATATATATATAATATGTGAAAACCAATTAAGTTGTTAAGTAATAATTTTGAAGAATTTAGTGTATTATTAAATTTCGCGTTTAAAGGACGCGTAAAAAAAATTTATGGTATAAGTAAAAAAATAAACGTATAAATTAAAAACGTTATTTTTATATAACTTTGGGTGTTTTATATTACGTCAGTTTGGCGTATTATAAAAATCATATTTCAACATTCATATGTATTTAAAATATCGTATCAATGGTCTGTATACAAAATCAACGCTTGCTTTAATCACGCATATAAAGTATAGAATCCAAAGCTTTGTATAACTGGCAACTAATATTTTCGCAAGCCTTATCTCAAATCCAGAGGAATAACGTGCATATCCAGGCATCAAAAAAGCACGCAAATCTGAATTTAAAAGAGAAACGTTCAAATCTGTTTGTAACTGTTCTTCAAAATATAATGATAATAATCAACTCTTCCATTTTTGATTTAAACATACCATATATTTCTTCTTAAATCACGCATATATCATTTGAGAGAAAATCAATTTTGCATTCCTTTGCGCGTGACACAAAATTTTATTCTTTTAACATTTTTGGCATTTGCCTCTTACCTTTTTGTTTCTTGAGCACGTCACTGTATTCATTTATTCACGCAACCTAAATGGACCAATATATTTGATTGCCTAAAATCAACTCATGCATTCAAATTTAACCTTGCCTATCTTTTCAAATTCTCACATTCCTATTTATATCTCTCTGTTTCCACTGCCTTTATTTTGCAAGATAAAAATTTTCGTTCCTATAATCACGCATATAAAGTAAAAATCATATTTAAATATACTTATCGATTAAAATATCAGTTAGTGATTTTTATAACAAACGTTACTTTTGTTTTAACTGTCAAAATTTATTTTAAACTTTTGTATATACCTTTTCATCCAAATATCTTTTGCCTAAAATCAATCTCTTGCCTAATATCAGTTCTTCCAAATGCCGTTTCTTCAATCTACAATCACGCAACTATCAAATAAAAAAAATGTTGAAATCAAAACTCATAAACTGGCAATGAATATCACGCATATAAAATCAAATCTAATTGCTAACTGTGGTCCCTAAAATCACACGAGCCTTATCCATTCAAACAAGATAAAAACTGGAAATAAATCACTGAGCTCTGCTTGCTTTTTCTTTTTCCATTGATTTCGCCTCAAATCAATTCTTTATCTGCAAAACGTTCAATCTTCTATCAATGCTGCCGTTTTTTTTTCAATCTCTTGCCAAGGTATTCACATTCAAACTTTTGAACGTACGAAATTTTGCTTTATCAATCAATTGTTTAGGCATGCCAAGATATGTTGCCATTTTTGTACCGAGCCCTTTTGATTTTCTTCACGTATATATGTTTTCTTGCATCTAAAGCAAACTCTCCCCTCTATAAATATATTAGCCTGGTTCGTATTTTATCTCCTCATCTTGCATAACATCATCCACAAGGAGAAAAGCTTCTATCAGGTAATATTACTATTCCTCTTCTTCTTTTGCATCCTCTCCGTTTTCCTTCTTCAGTTTTGTTTCCTTTGCTTTCCCACCTTTTGGCTCGACCACTCCAACCCTGACTACCACTCTAGTGCTCAGCCAAGTTTCCTACGAGACATATATTTTGAAAAAAAAAACCTTGTTTCTAGTAGCAGTGGATATGTGTGTTGATGATGAGGTCTTAAGAGAAATGCATTACCTTGCAATTTCATTCAAGTCAGGTCAATAACCTGTAGGAAGCTAGGTTATGGAATTAGTGTAGTTATGATGTAGTAAGTGTTATTCTGGATGTACGTATCATTAATGATCTGTGCATGCTTTACCATCTTGTAACAGTAGATATCAGAGAGACGCAAGTTGTAGGCAGAGAGTTGCGTGAGTTTTGTTTTGCATAGGATGTTAGACGTGTTTAAAAAAAATAAAGAAAAAAAATAAATAAATAAATATAAAACGAGAGTAAAGAAGAATATAACAGAGGGAGAGAAAGAGAGTTTTCAGGGTTCATCAGAATATAACATGTTGACATAGTGAGTGAGCCTTCAGTTGCATATAGGCATATCATATAGGCAGGCTTTTAGTGAAATCTTGACCGTGTTTTAGGTAACTGACTTGGGTAGTTATTCGTTGATGATAGTAAAAATTTTAAAGAAGAAATGATGTATCCGTGCATGTTTTATAAATATATATATATATATATATATATATATATATATATATATAAGATTCGGTTGAAAAAAAGGGAGAAAGCCTGTAATACTTCAGATAACAGAGAAGATGTTAGGTGGAAATGTTTAGTTGCATATAAAAGCATATAACTGCAATATGCTTTATAGTTGTGTGGGACAGTGCATAAGCCTGTAGGTAGTAGAGTATTGGATGCACTTGTACATGCATATATCACGGCCTATAGGAGAAAAACTTCACCATTTTGTTTTAGATGGCCTTTAGGTAAATTTTACCTTGATTTTTGAAATGGCATGGTTCAGTAATGGGTAGGAAAAGTTTCGTTATGTTTTGATAGTATACCCAGTGGAGTGGTCGAGCAAGTCGAACTAATTCTCGTCCTATTTTTAATTTTTGCTTTGACCGTAAATTTCTAAAGTAACGTATCCGGTATTTGGATCTTGTTATAGATTTGAATCTAGGCGTGACATCCGGGATGTTTGATCGTTACTCTCTGTTCGTTTCTTTTCCGGTGGATTTTCGTTTTGAATCAAAAAAATTCTGCAGCCTTCAGGTGAGTTTTTCTCACCAGACAAACATGCCTATATTTCTGTGAATTATCGCAAGTGTATGTGTAAATTATTATTTAACTGTTATCTATCTGTAATATAACGTAGGATGTTAAACTCCATTTAAATTGACACCTCATCAGTTATTTATCTGTTGTAATATTTCTGCAGTTATATTGTTAAATGTTTATTTACTGATTTAAATCATCACTGCAAGTTCCCTATAATTTAAATCGTTAAGGCTGAAATGATAGGCCTAAAACGATGATTATTATGCATTTATTCAGTTAACTGTTAAATTTTAACTTGGGATTGCGGGTTTGAAATGATAGAACCCGGGGTTTGTAAAATTGCGGATTGAAATGATATAAATCCGTATCACTTGACCTAGGCTAGAAAATTTTATACAGACCCGTGGTTCCTATAATACTTTTCTGAAATATTTTAAAATTATTTTTAAATGGAAGTTTATAGTATTGTGGTTTAATGTATTTAAAGGATTTTTATAAAGATTTAAAAATGATTTTTGAATGAGTTAAGATTTTAAATAAATAAATATAACTTATTTGGAAAAATTCTGGATTTTTGTTAAGATGAGATTTCAGTTAAGAAATAATTGATAATAAGTTGTATCTGGAATTTAAACTAAATTGATAAGTTAATAACCTATTACAGCATTTAAATGTTGTCTTTTAAAATTGGACTGTTTAACCCATAAACTTTAGGTAGCATTTCATAGATGCTGCAGAAATTGAAATTTGATTTATTTAAATTTATAGAAATTTATTTTTGGAATAAGTTAAATTTTTGGAATTTAAATATGTAAGTAAAAAAATATTAAGAAATGGACTTTGGATAGTTTTAAAGGAAGAAATTGATTTTAAAGTTTGTTAAAGCAATAAATTCCAAATTAAATTGAATAAGTTGAAATGGTATATTATCAAATGAAATGTTTTAATCAAGAATTTGATATTGAAGGTATTTGAAATATATTTGATTTGTAAAAATACCATTTTTAAACTATAACCACGGGGTATAATAACGTTTGGTTGGCAAAGAGACCGGGATCGGATATGGACATACTCTCTGTCGATACCGAAAACCACTTTGACTAACTGTGTACGCGGTGGAGATTCCAGAATGAAGTAGGATGGTGGTGACGGTTTCTTTAAGGTAAATACGTGGACTCGACTCCCGTGAGTTGGGATAAGGTGGCTAAAACAGGAGCGATTCTCGGATTAATGAGGTAGCACCTCTGATCGAACGCACTTCTTCGTATGCCATTCTATTACTCTTGTGATTGTTTTGGTGCGCACCTTTGATTTGGGAGTGTTGTTCGAGGTGGGCGGTAACTGCGGCTACGCGTTTCCACCGGTCCGGATAGCAATTGGTATATCTACCCTGGCATTGCCTAGTTGTGCCGTGTCACCTACCATAGCGAGCCTCCTACGAGTTTCTATTTGTGTCGTACCTATGGAGTATCCTCTGGTAGCTTCCCGATCAGGAGGTATTACGGTACTGTATAGACTATTGGCATTATTTGTGTTAAGGGCTATATGGGTAACCCCTTAACGCTATTAAAAAGTAAGTTTATTTTACAATTAGACACTATTATAATAGCGCAATATACTACATAGTAAATAGTTTAACGGATCCTTAGAGGATGGGCGGTCCCAAGCATCCTTTAAGTTACTTGCTCTATATTACAGTACACTTGAATTAGCTTACACTATATAAGTATGTATGTCCTGACTCGAGTGTTTATGTTTTATGTTATGCTCGGGTCAGCCTGAGTTGCAGTTCAGTTTTCATCCCGGAGCTAGGATTTCTGTAGATCACTTTCAAGCTGCTGGCAAACTTCCTTTCCAGTTCTTTATCTAAAATTTTGAAATCAAGACTAGTGGACATTTGGACTGTTTACTGATAAGTTAAAACTATATTTGGATTTAAGACTATGTAAATTTTACTTGAGTAAGAATATTTATAGTGGCTTCATGAACCACTAAGTATTTTTAAATTCCGCTGCGAGTATTCTGATTCTGTGTCTGTGATTCTGTGATTAATTATTTACTGCATATTCTGAGTTCTGCCAAGTTTATTTCTACAACGCGGTATTTTGAACAATTCAAGTCCGACATGTGCGGATGTGAAAGGTTGAAAACACCGGGTCGTTACATAACCAAACGTCCATAATCAAGTGAATTAAATAGTTACCGTAATGCAAAGGAAATAAAGTCCAAAACATTAGTTAAAAAGCGAGCTTTACTCACCTAAAAGCTAACCAAACAACCTAGAATTTAGCCACCTTCTCATGAATTTTTGGCTTTGCTGCTCTCAAAATTTGAAGAGGTTATCAAATAAATAGCTCTAGGAAATTCTTTTCTATCCCATTTAAAAAGAAGAAACTTATTTTGGGGGAGATATAGTTAAAAGAAGAAGAGGTATTTTCGGACTTGAAAATCTGGGTACGAAAATGCTCTACAAAGAAATGAATTTTTCTTCCACTAACTCTCGAAAATTAAAGAAATTGTGCAAATGAAAATTGTAGCCAACTCGATTCTGTTGAATTTGAAAAAATGAATTTCTTTATTTGAAGTATTTTTGAGGGAGTTATGGCTATAAGTACGGAAAATAAAATTTGGGGAGAAAATGAAAATGAGAGCATGGAGTTGCTATTAATTATCTCATGCAAAGTGACTAATTCCACCTATACCCTCCTATCCATTGTTGCAACATCACAATCCTTGCCTCCCCCTTACCAACATGCATTTAAAACTCAAGTTGCCAAAATATCAAATCGCATCTAAATAAGTTTCATTTAATGTGACATTTGCCTTTTGTTTTAATTTTAACTTAGGAAATTATCACGTTGCCTTTTTCATTTTATATTCTTAAATTATAAATAAATATGTATTATCATTTCAAATTCCTAATTTGTTTTATAAATGTTTGATTTTATGTATACTAAAACTTTCATAGCGTTTCTTACAACTTTTAGAAGATGTAAAGTCGAAAATTTGGAAAACGATTTCCGGTCATATCTTTTATTTTTCTTCGAACTAAATATTTTTGTGAACTTTAACGACCCTGACTCGATCTTCGAAAATCGACACCCAAATACATCACCCCTTTTCGAATTCTGCATATTCAGACGTCAAATCTGGTTCATCGGAGCTTAGTACACATAAAGTACAATAACACAGCGGAAGAAAAATGAATAACTTTTATTGATACACAAATAGATACAACATCTGATACAAATGAATGTCAAACTTATCAGAGATACAAGATAACAGCGGAAGAATAATAGCGGAAGTGATAACTCCAACATGATCTCCAAGAGAAAGTGAATCCACAAGCTGCAACTCTAATGCCAAAGCTCAAAAGACTCCAAACTCCAAATCAAAAGCTCGAACCACCATCACGTTGAACTTGTAGCAAACTAGGTAACTCGGTGCACACCAAAGTCTGAAGAAGATTTCCAAATGCTACCAACCAAAGACTTTGAAGGCTATCGAATTTACATCTACCATTCGACTATCTGAAAACCTGACTCTAGGCTGCCCGTGTGGAAAATTGTGGGCACCCATAGTTTAGAAATGGAACAATAAACTCCAGGTTAGTCATGGGACCGGTGTGAGCAAACGAAAATAGTTTATCTTTTACAAAAGGAATCAAAAGAAATTTAAAGAAATCCGCAATGCTTTCTGGAAAATGAAACTATCATAAGGCCTCCCGCCACACACACAATGCAAGCGCACGATTGGAGAAGATTTCTCCTTATGATAGTCAAACATGCTTGATATGCAAAATCCTTTTTGATATTATTATTAGTGCATAGTGTAGAAAACCTTTCGAAAGTATAATATTAATCTTAGCCAGCATACACATTTCGTAGTATGCCTACTATAGCTACCAGTTAAACGGCGGGTCGCCACTATAAGTAAATGGCAGGTTATACAACTAAAACCGTAAAGGGCGCGTATTGTTTCTTTGGATTTCCAACAAATGGTCAGGCTAAGGAACTTCCTGGGCCACATGGATACGCCTCTGGAGGGACTCCCCGAGAACCTAACCGGATCTCTACCAACACAAGACCGGGTTACTTCTGCAACTAGGTAACTACTGATACGAGTATGTCATCCCCCGGTCATTACCGACCTTTATCCCGAGATTCACTAACAACCATAAAGCAACAACCAAATAAGTTAAATATTTGGGCTCTATACCATGATACCACCTTTTATCCAGAAGGAAATGGACATACCCTAAGGGGCACTACCCCCGATAACCTTGCCGCATCCTTCTTGTTTTGACCATTATCGTGTTGTGAGGTCCTGATGAGGTCTCATCCATAAAGCTACGCTTTACACAAAAGTCATGCTTTGATCAACAAATGATCAGCAGCACTTACCAAATTGGGAATGTATCACTAGTAACCATCAAGTACATAACCTCTGAGCTTGTACGTCTCAAAGAAGGGTGTTAAGCTAAGAGAATAAATTCTCCGCCATCAAACAGAAATGTATTTGATAGAAACCAGATTTACACCTCAAAGTGTAATATCAGACATACATCCGTACAAGTCCGTTCCGGGTTCGAACGAAATCGGAGGCACTTCAAAGAAGCCCTTGCAATCCGGGTATTCACAATCTCGATCGAACTCCCCATTACATATGGAGATCTCTATACCGTAGCTACTTAGTGCAGAGTCATTCAATGGGTAATCCTTTCGTTCTCGAAAATACCCAGTCTTCACCGTCGGTCTTCAAATGCTATCCATTTCGTCGTATCACTATATGGAATGGGTTATATGACATAAAGTCCTCTCCCGGGTAAACCGAATAATGAGCGCTAAATTTTGAAAACATATGGATATGGTGGGATCTTAGTTAAGTCACAACTTATTACCCAAAACTCTTTCTTTCAAATGGTTTAAACAAATTTCAACTTCTAATCTTTTAAATAAAAAGATTCACTTTACAAAGTTCACCAATCTTTCACAAGGATTCATTCATAGCTTTCAAAACTATTTCAATTCCAAATCTTTTATACAAAAGATATACCTTTAAGATCCTCTTAATTTTGAAAACAAAGTTCACCAATCTTTAACAAATATTCATTTATAGCTTTCAATACAATTCCATTTCAAATTTGAAACCCTTTCAACAAAACCATAAGTTCTTTCCTTTATATAAAAGCCATTATCATTTGAGCACAAAGAGTTTTCGCTTCGGGATAATCCGATTACGTTTGCTCCAGTTAAAGCCCATCAAGCATAAACTTGGGTTAAATTCAAATTCCTAAAATAATATATTTAAAGATACTTAAAAATGGTTTAAAATCCATATATATATATATATTATAACTTGTATAACCTTTTTAAACCATAGTTTCCAAACATATATCATAGAACTCAATTTTAAATCTTAAATTCAAATCAAATCATTTAAATTTAAAAATTTAACAAGTTATTCAAAATAATTTTATCTTCAAAACTCCTTTTCAAAATCTTTTCATGTTTAACCAAATTACATTTCCAAACCTTTTTGGATTCAAAATTTAACCTTAAAAATTATTTCACCATTTGAATAAAATAATGTTAAATTCAAAATATCTGTGACTTAACCAGTTTCCTCGTGAAATCCATATTTATGTGTGTGTGGTGTAGTCTAGGGGTTTTACACACAACAATACAATATCATCAATCATCACAAATCCAAGCACAGCAATATCAATAAGCAGTATAATCTTATAACGCTTATCATCATTCACAGATTCACAGATAAATAATATAAATTCATTATAAATAAATAAATTACATTCATCACAGCTCAAATCAAAACAATTCATATAACAGAATATCACACATCGGGTATATCAATAATTCCTCAAGCATTCAATATAATTCAAACATCCATAAGTAAGATCAATTAATTATCTGATCAATTTAAATAATATTAATTACTTATGAATAAATTACTAATCCTAGTTAATTAATATTAATTAATTACAAACCATTTTGATTAATTATCCTTTAATTATTTATTAATTAACCTTTAATAAATTAACTAACCTTTAATTAATCAACCTTAATTAATAAATGAATTAACCTTTAATCATTAAATAATTAACCTTTAATTATTTAATTATCCTTTAATTAATTTTCCTTAATTACATTAATTAATTAACCCTTAATTAATTACCATTTAATTAATTATCCTTAATTACTTACAATAAGTGATTATCCATAATCACTTATATTAATAAATCACAAACTAATTACATTGAGTAATTACCCTTTTATTACTTGATTAATCAACTTTAATCATTAATTAATTACTTTTAATTAAGTAACTGTCTTTAAGTAATTAATTACCCTTAATTACTTGCATTAAAAAATTTATCTTTTAATTAATTAATTATCCTTTTAATTAATTATCCTTTATCAAATCACATTAATTAATTATTAATTAATTATCCTTAATTACTTACCATTAACTCTTAACCAATTAATTAATCTTTAACTAATACTTAATTAAACTTTTATTAAGTACTTATCATTAAATTTCAAAAATAATGATCCTTTAATTAAGATAACCCATTTATCTTAAATAATTACAAAATCATCATTTAAGTCTTTAAACAACCTTTGATATGAATCATCATTATCACCTAATTTGACTTAAAGCCTTTAAGTAAATTAAAAATATTTAATCTTCTTAATTAAATTCTTAATTATACTATTTTATATATATTTAAAATAAACGAAGGATTAAAACATTTTAAACTTGATTAATTAATTTTTTTTTTAAACCTTTAATTTATTCAAAACTAAAAATAACCATTTATTATCTTACAAGAATAAATTAAGAAAAAGGTTTTAAAATTTAATTATATAAAAAACTTGTTTAATTTAAATTTTAAAAACTATAATATTACAAACCCGAGAGAAATACTTGTTTAACCCGAGCCCTACTTCGAGTTT
Source organism: Allium cepa (assembly GCA_030765085.1). NCBI lineage: Eukaryota > Viridiplantae > Streptophyta > Magnoliopsida > Asparagales > Amaryllidaceae > Allium > Allium cepa. Next base: position 1,026,510,542 of record CM060937.1, on the reverse strand, counting down.
TCTTCGCACTTTATTACTTCGAGTAAAAGCTTATATTTTCTAGTGCCTGAACCCGAGTAGCTTCATCTTACCAAATTCTATAACTAAAATAAGATACAACAGATACCCCGTGCATGTGCACTGACGCTTCGGTCACCTCCGACTATTCCTTGACCTTCGACAAGTCAACGACCCCTTCCTCCGATGACTTGACCACCCAGTTCGATGTAATCACCAGTAGAATAAAATTGAACGACTTGATCAAAATATGGAATTGATCCTAGTCGACGAAAACCACCACTTTCATCACCTCCGGCCATCAGAATCGCCGCCGACTCGCCCAAACCCTCGTCACCGTTCCATGAATCAATTCCCCTAGACCAGTCACCTCAAATGCCTCGACGACGTCGCAGCGATCTTGTCTTTGTCATCGACCAAAACGAACCCTTAAACCCTATTTTATCGCCGCTCAACCACTCTGATGATCAACAAATACCTTGAACATTTTTTTGATGCTCCCCAGACCTCCACCTTCCTCCAGCGACGAGCACAACATGCCACCTACTAACGATCGTCGGAATTTGACGATGATACAAAAACCGATCAACTCAAGAATTCCCATCGTATACTATCTTAAAAATCATGAAACTATAATCAAAATTCATATTTTGCTAATTCGAATCAGATACCATAATTAAATCCGGAAATTGGGATGATCGATTTTTCTGATTTTTAAAAATTTTCACTGTAAAAATTTATTTTCAAATTATTAACTGGATAATTCCACTTGGAACTATTTTTAAAATTAATCTTACATTGTTACTAACATTTTTCTTTTAGAGATTATACCCTAAAATCGAATGTACGAAGAGAAGTTGATTCTTTTTTGAAATCAGCCTGGAACACACAGAGATATGCATATACTTCAGACATGCATATTTCTTATTTTACCACACAATATATTTCTTCATTCATACAACCAATTTCTACCACATACTTCAAGTATAAATCAAAAGTATCGGGTTTATATTAGTAGTTTGCTCACCTGAAAGATGAACAGAGGAATAGGCTTGATCTATTTTCCTGGAACCTGTTGTGTTTTGATTTTTTTCTTCTTCATATTTTTGAATTTAAATCTGATCTAAGAACTGGTTGTTTATGAGCTGAAGTTGAGTTAATTTACTCTTGAATCGGACTCTAGATTGAAGCTTTGTTTTAGAGTTGAACTTGCAAGAGGTTTGGGTTGGTCTGACACTTAATGTTTGAACTAAGTTCACTTGAAGCTTTGAATTGTTTTCTCAAGTTGAACAGGTGAAGTTGTTTGCATTTGATTTTCTTTTGAAAGATGAAGTTTCAAACTAATAAATGAAATCACCAGGTTTGATTTTCATTTCTAGTTTTCCATTTCTTGAGAAGGATGAAAGAAGATTATACATTAGCCTGGTTTAAACATTTTGATTTTTATTTACATTAAATCTTAAAGAAATAAGGTTGCCACTTGTATTTCTATAATATAATCAATCTAACACTTGTTAATGTATATTACTAAAACCTTACACTTGTTAATTCATATAATTCTAACCTTACAAATGTTCAAATGTAAACATTTTGTGTTTAAACCCATTACTTAAATTTTATTAAATTTTATATTTTAAACCCTTTCTTTTTATAAATTACTTAATTTTATATTTACATATGTTTATATCTTTAAAGAATATAATTTAATAATTTATTAAACACTAATATATAAATTCACATATATTTGAATTTAACTCCTTATATAGATTTTTTGAAAATTGTTATATTAATTTCAAATATAACTTCCAAATCATTATATATATATATATATATTAAAATCAAAAAACAATTTCTATTAGTTTTAAAATATAGATTTTTAAATCCAATTTATTTCTAAGATATTTATTTATTTCAAATTCAAATTCTATTTACAAACTATTTATATACATATACATTTGAATAAACAAACAAATGTTTTATTTAATTTGGAAAAAATTCAAATTAATTCACAATTTAATCCAAAATTTAATATTAATTACTAATTTAAATTTGGCTAAAAAATAGGATCGTTACATGAACAAATTTTGAAAACCCTTTAACCATCACTAACCATTATTTTAAAGTGTGTTATCTTAGTTATAAATTAATTAGCTAATTATTAAAAAATATAATAAATATTCATATTTAAAGAGGTTAAATTACGGGTCGTTATGTTGAAAATGTTCTAAGAATGAAAAATTATGGTAACGGGTAGATTTCTAAAAAGAAATATGATAAAATATTTGTTAAGTAATAATATTTTAACAAACACTATGGGCTGGTGCAAAAGAACTTACTTTTCTTAGTAATTAAGCAGCTTTAATACTAACTACGGAAATGCCATGTTGGTAGTGACGACGTCGCAATTTCTCTTCATCGCTACTATGACTTCGATGGCAACGAAAAGCGACGCATATGATATCAAGCTATATTGGTATGTAGTAAATTAGCTAGGGTTGAAGAGGTTCGAAGTTGGTATCCTCACGGTCAACATCGACCTTGTCGCATGCTTTGCTATAGTTACGCATTTATATATTTAAGGGTATAGGGCCGCCTACCCATAACATCGTCGATCCTATTGCTTTCGAAGAACTTATATTGAGTTCGGCTCTAGAGAGGCCACTTATTTACAATAAGGCAATGATGCTGCATTTTATCCACTTCGACCCGATTGAGGTCATGTTTTCTATAAAGGCGATGACGCCATTATTTTATATCGGCTATACATGATATCGTGTTTTATTACTTCGACCTTAATGACTTCAATCTCAACCTTTATAACCTGTTTTCGAAGATGGCAATATAGTGCCGCTTTTTATTACTTGGGCTCTAATGAAACCGCTATTTTTCTTTAAGGCATTAGATGCCCGGATTTAACTATGTCAACATTAAGCTTTAAGACCTTAAACTATGAAAACTATGTTTTATCTCCTATGATGTCGACACTCTATGAAATGTGACATTCATATATGATGCCCTATGGCCTTATCTTTAAGTTAAAGACTTACTTACGTTTATAATGGAAGAGGGACGAAGATCCTTAGTGGCGATGAGGTTGTCAAGCTTTATCACTATGTAAGGTTTATGGTTTTGGCCGTACGGCCTATGTTTAAGGGGCAAAGACATGCATTAATTTCAAACTTCATCATGAAGTTTTATAAAAACATATATCATGGCATAATTATTTTGGATAAAGTAAAGGACTATATTTTCCTTATTTTGAAAGTATGATTTCAAGGGCTAAATCATTTATAAAGAAAGTGTTATGAAGGAATCATAAAAGGGTATTTAACCTAGAATTTTACTAAAGAAATTATTGTTCTGATCACTTTTGGATAGATTATGATAGGATAAATTGACTGAAAGATTAAAAAACCAAATGGGACTGGTTTAGGGTAGCGCCCTATACTTTATCTGTTAGCCCTTAGGCAATATAAGTCCAAAATTCTAGTGCATAGGATTTTGTAAAAGGTAAAACAAAAAGTAGGTGTATGCACAAAAAGAAATACATAAACATAGGATAGGTATAGGTTGTCCTACAAAACCTTTAGGTTCATAGTAAGCCTAGAAAAACTATGAGATTGATAGGTAGTCAGGTATATACTAGGATAAGTGTGTTGGGACAGACCGGTCAGTTTTCTTCTAACAGTCAGTTAGAAAATTTGGTATATCTAGTAGGCCCCAGTCAGCCATATAGGTTGGTAGTTACACTGTAAAAACTAAACATTGGGACTGATAGTCCACTTGTTTGATGGATAGTCATGATTACCCATGTAGCATGCATGTACATTATTATTTATATTGTTTAATATAACCAATTTGGTTGTAGGACTTTGATTTGAAAAAGATATATTTTTAAAGGGGTATTAGTAAGGGGAAAACCCATTGTATTCTACGGCATTGTCTCACTGAATGTCTACAAATTGAGATGGTATATTATTATTCACGCTAGGCTTTTTGTCCGATTTGAAGTTTATGTTTTCCCTTTAAACTCTCGGGTGCTCAAAGTTTGATTTGAGTAGGTTGGGAGTAAAGGCATTATAGGATAAGTAGGTTTTGGGGAATAAAGCTTCTAAAGACATGCAGGAGGAAAAGCTAGCTATGTAGAAGTTTATTTATTACTATTATCCGCTGTGTTATGTCAATTGTTGAATGAATGTATTGAAAGTAGATGTATCTACCTATATAGTAACCCTAATCAACCAAGGAAGCAAAATCATATGTTTCACTTGGAGTAATAATTATATTTTATCTAAACCGAGACAACATTTAAGATTATGTAACGAATATGGAACATTATCCTTGAAATGAAATGTGAAATTTTGATTTGAACTTGTGTTTAAAGTTATTTCATATTCTTATGCTTACGATATTAAAGATACCATTAACATGGCCGCATTTTATCGTCAGAATTAGTACTATAGATGACCGCAGAATCTATAGCGCTTAGTTTCCAACCTCAAAATGGAGGATTTTATAGCTTGGTATAAGAGCGTAGGTTTATGTAAAACTAAAGAATTTTGAACTTCAAAATGAGTTTTTGAAAACATAATCCAAATGAATTAGAGAATAAGATTGGGGTATGGGATAACGTGATAGTAACGTACTTGTATTTGCTATATATAAGTATATGCTTTATCTTTATTCTCCCTCTCTCTTAGACCATTCTTCCGTACCTTACTAAGCTTCGAATGCAAATTTAAGGAAGCAAGATATAAAGGCAAATGGAAGAGTGAATCTCGGAGGAAGCGCCACTACTAATGGAAATGTCAGGCTCAATAATAGAAGGAATCTAGGTCGACAAACAGCTGTTAACGTAAGTGCAGGAATACCACCAGTTGATATGGGAGAAATGTATCAGTTCTTTGTCAACACAATGCAAGCAAGAGCTGCTGTTAGATTAGTTGGTGGAAATGTTGGAGGAGCCAATCAGAAAGTTCCAGTTGTCGACAATTATGTTGTTTTAAGTAAAGACAATGCAAGACTTGGAGGGAAACAATTAATTGGAATGGAAGATGCAGTTGAAGTGGAGCATTGGTTGCTTCATTGTGAAAGGATTTTTGCTGATCTTGGTTTAAATGATGAACGAAAGAGGAGATTGGTGTCCAAGCAATTGCAAGAAGCTGCATTGTACTGGTGGAATAGTGTGATGGTTGGGGTAATAAAAGAGGCTCTGACTTGGGTAGAATTTAGGAGAAGGGTTGAAGATAGATTTATGTCTATGATTGCTAGGTCAACTCTATTGAGAAGCTTACAGAGTTGTTGCAAGGTGATATTATGGTGCTTGAGTATGCTACCATATTCGAGGAGCTATCTCGATATGGATATGCTACAGTAGACACAATGGTTAAGAGAAATGAGAAGTTCATCCATAGATTAAGACCTGAGCTTGCTAGGGTGACTTTACTACATCTCAGGGATCCATATAATGTAGTCATGGAGATGGCTTTGAAAAATGAAGAGATGCTTTCTTTGTCAGTAATAATGAGCCAATAGAGAGTCGGGGTGGACAGAATCAGAAGAAAGGAGCTTAGAATGGTTGAGCTGCCAAGACAGGGAAGTCTGAGGTTATGTGTTACAAGTGTAGCAAGAAGGGACATTATGCTCATGAGTGTCGAATTAGCAAGGAAATGAATTCATTGGAAAGAAGAACAGTAAGTGCTTTAACTGCAACCAAGTGGGACATTAAAGAACAAATGTCTGGAAGTGGCCAAGGAAGAAAAAGAAAAATTATTTGCTTTGGAACCGGCTACCTCAAGGTCAACAGCTGAGGAGAAAGGGAAAGTTGTGATGGGAGGAATGCTTTTGATTCATGTTATACTTGTCAAAGTTCCGTTTAGTACTAGTGCATCACATTCTTTTATATCTCATTGTTTAGTAGCTAAGCTTAACCTAGATCCTTTATACCTAGTTACTTCCTCAAGGGTTGCGAATCCGATCGGAGGGTATGCAACTCTAAGGATGAGATGTGACCGATTAGAGTTTGTATTATTAGGTCATGTACTCGCCTGCAATTTGCATGTATTTGATTTCGTGGCCTTTAGGATTATTTTGTGTATGGATCGGTCAAGAAAATATAATGCTAGGATATTTTACCAAGATAGGAAACTATCACTAAGACACCCTAATAGTAGCGACTGAATTTTATACTTAGTAGAGAATCCAAGATTAGATGTTTGTAATTTATTGGGTGTAATAGAGGAGGAGGATGAGTTGAATCGAGTTTTTATAGTCAGAGAATTTGTAGATGTTTATGAGCATATTACAGAACTACTGCTGAAATGAGCTATTGAGTTTCGAATAGATTTTGTACATGGACCAAAACCCATAAGTAGACCTCCTAGCAGAATGACATCTGCTGAGATGAAGGAGTCAAAGATGCAGTTGGTGGAATTAAAAGGGAAGATTTTTATTAAACCAAGCAGCTCGCCTTGGGGAGCAGCCGTGGGGTTCGTAAAGAAATTAGATGGATTGTTAAGATTGTGTATCGATTATCGTAAGTTAAATGGAAAGATGAAAAAGAAACGATATCATTTGCTGAGAATCGATAATTTATTTGATCAGTTGAGTGGAGCCAAAGCATTTTCCTAGTTGGATTTGGTGACATGATTCCATCGACTAAGAGTGATGGAAGACAGTATTTCATTGACGACATTTAGAACAAGATATGGTTCGTACGAATGTTAGTGACACCATTCAGATTGACTAATGCACCTACTTTCTTTGTAGATTTAATGAACCAAATATTCCAATAGAATTTTGATAGATACATATTGGAATTCATAGATGACATTTTGATATATTCCAAGGATGAAAGAGATCATGAAGTTCATCTTAGGATAGTGCTTGAGATGCCGAGGTAGCGTCAAATAAAAGAAAAGTTTTTGAAGTGCCATTTTTGAAAGAAGAAGGTGAAGTTTCTTGGTTGTTCTCAAAAAAAGGGTTGTTAGCAGATCCAGCTAAGACAGAAGCAGTTAATAACTAAAAGAGACCCAAGATGATGACTGAGATAAAGATTTTTCTTGGACAATTTGGCTATTACCATAGATTTATTGGGGATTTCTCTCGTATAGTTGCATCGATGACTAAACTAACGAGGAAGGATGTGAAGTATGTTTGGACCGATAAATGTGAGGAGGCACTCTAGAATCTGAATATTTATTGACCAACGTGCCCGTATTAGTTGTTCCGGATGGAAGTCAAGATTTGATGGTGTATAATGATGCATGTGGAACAGGACTAGGAGTTGTGTTAATGCAAAGGGGTAAAGTAATTGCCTATGCTTCGTGACTGCTCAGCCTGCACAAAGTTAGATGTCCAACTCATGGCATAGAGTTGGCTGCCGTAATTTTCACTTTGAAGTGTGGAGACATTACCTTTTGGGAGAATAATTCAAGTTGTATATAAATTACAAGTCACTAAGATACTTGTTCTCTCAGAAGGAGTTGAATATGAGACAATAGAGGTGGTTAGAGTTTATTGCTGCTTATATTTTGGAATTTAGTACACACCAAGGAAAGGAAATAGTGTAGATGCACTTAGTAGGAGACATCATAATGCAATGTTAGCAATGATGTTGGAGCAAAAAGATTTGAAAGCATTGACCACTTATAGTGTGCAGTTAAGATAGACTGTCAGCTCTAGTCAGAATACCGCAATGTTGTCTTATTTGGAAGTTCGACCGGTATTGATCGACGGAATTGCTTCTAAGCAAAGAGATTATCCACTATTAACCGAAAGAATTAAAAGAATGAAAAGTGGAACTGAGATTGATGACTTGAAGGATTTTTATCTTGATCAAAATAGATAATTGAGAAAGAAAGAACGATTATGTATTCCAGATGTTGGTGACCTAAGGAAAGAAGTTCTTAGGGAGTGTCATCAATCAAAGTTTGTTATTCATCTCGGAGGGACTCGTATGTATCAGGATATGAAAAGAAGTTTCTTCTGGGAGGGTATGAAAAGGGATGTAGGCTTATGGGTAAACAGTGTCTCAATTGCCAACAAGTGAAAGCCAAACACCAAAAGCCGAGTGGATTGCTTCAACCTTTAGACATACCAATATGGAAATAGGATTCTATATTTATGGATTTCATTGATACTTTGCTAAGGTTGAATAGAGGAAATGAAAGTATTCGTGTTATAGTGGATTGACTATTTAAGAGTACATACTTTATACCCGTTAAGTCGGCAAGAATGACATCTGTTTTGGCTAAGTTGTTTATGAAGAACATTGTTAGACATCATGGAGTTCCTAGTAGTATAGTCAATAAAAAAGACGCCTTGTTCACTAGTGAATTCTGGAATAGTCTATAAGAGGTTTTAGGTACTAATCTTAAGATGAGTACCGCATATCACCCACAGACAGATGGAAAAACAGAGACAGTTAATAAGATAGTTGAAGATTTGTCAAGAGCTTGCGTACTAGATTTTGGTTTGCCATGGAAAGATTATTTGCACCTGGTTGAGTTTTCCTATAATAATAGTTATCGGACTAATATAAAAAAGATGCCTTATGAAGTTTATATGGAAGGCTATGTAAATTACTAGTATGTTGGTTAGAGACTGAAGACGGAATGATTCTTGGTCTACATTTAGTATGAGAAGTCGTATAAAAGATTGAGTTGATTCGAGCAAGAATGCAGGAAGCTCGGCTTAGGCTGAAAAATTATGCTGATAAGAGTTCTCAGTTGCAGATCATGTTTTCGTCAATATATCACCGATGAATGGTGTAGTAAGATTTCAAAAATCATGGAAATAGGCCTAAGTTTGTTAGACCATTTCCTATTATAGAAAGAATCGAGAAACTCGCTTATAGGATATAGTCATTGAGTAGTTTGACAGCAGTCCACAATGTTTTCTTTATTTCTTATCTAAGAAAGTGTGTGCATGATCCAAGGACTATTATTACTTCAATTGCATTGGAAGATTTACCAATGGAACCGATTATGACTGTTGTTAAGCAACCAGTTCGTATTGTGGTTAATGTTGAGAAAAAGCTAAGGGACAAGACAATCAAACTGATAAAAGTCTAGTGGAGTGACGATGAGAGAGATTGTACTTAGGAAACAGAAAGCAGGATTAGGGATACTTATCCTGACTTGTTTAATGATATGTTTTAGAACTATGTTTTATGTTTGATGCGTGCCTTATCGTAATCTCGAGGACAAATTTTTTTAAGGATGGGAGTTTGTAACAACCTAATTCTAATGAACATTATTTAAGATATTTAATTGGATAAATTAAATAAAATAATGTAAAAGGTTAATGAGACTGAGATAAGATAAACAATAGGTGTCATGCCTTAATGAATGATTTAATAACTTAATAAGAATGAGGAATATATGCTAAGGGAAACGTGGGAATAGATCTAAATTTCTAGATATAAACCCTTGTTCTCTTATTTCCTCCCTTAGTTCATTCATTGTAAACAAAACTAAAAGAATCAAGATCGGCCACTAATAAGGATTTCAAGGGAAGTAAAACTTGGGTAGACAAGATCAAAGCTTTGGGGAATCAAATCAAATAGAAATCTCAACCGCTTAAACCATTCAAGGTGAATAATATATATGCATCTCATGTTTTAATTCTTATTTTTGGTTTTAAGCATAAATTCGATTCTTTCGCTCATATTATTTCGTGCTATAATAATTTGAATGATTATATGTTTATTGATGAATTTATGGAATTTATTTATGAAATTAAGTGATATGTTTGAGTTAGAAAATTTATCATATGATACCCAAATGACCTAAATTTTCTATATGATGTTAAAACATTATTTTAGAAGTGGGTTTTTAATTTCATATTTTTCTGATTTAATGAGAATATTTGGTGAATTTTCTATGATAGAAAAATGAGATATTTCGGTTTTTAATTATTGAAAATAATTAAATCATGTTTTTGGTCCTGTAATTTTTATATGTTATAGAATATTATGAATTGAATTTATTATGATTTTTGGAAATTTTCCACAAGTATTTATGATCTATTGTGAATTATTTAAGTTAGAAAAACTTAAATATTATGTTAAAATATTAATATAAAAGGAGTAGTTTGAAAATGCTTTAGTATGATAAAGTCCGGTAATGGGTAGATTTTTGAAAAGAATTATGTTAAAGTATTTTTTAACCAATAAAATTTTAACAAGCAATAGGGTTTGATGGAAAAGAACTTATTTTTATTAGTAGTTAAGTAGTTTTAATATCAATTAAGAAAATATCATGCCGGCAATGATGAGGTTGCATTTCTCTTCGTCGCTGCTACGACTTCGATGAAAACCAAGAGAGATGCACGTGATATCAACCTGTATTGGTATGTAGTGAATCAGCTAGGGTTGAAGAGTTTCGAAGTCGGTATCCTCATCATCGACGTCAACCTTGCCACATGCTTTGCTATAGTACCACATTTATATATGTAAAGGTATGGGGCTGCATACCCATAACATCGTCAACCTTATTTCTTTCTAAGTACTTATATTAACTTTGACTCCAACGAGGCCACTTATTTTCTATAAAGCAATGATGCTGCATTGATCTACTTCAACTCTATTGAGGTCGTGTTTTCTATAAGGGTGATGACGCCACTGTTTTATATCGGCTATACATGATACCATAATTTATTACTTCGACCTTAATGATTGTCGACCTCAATATTTATAACATGTTTACGAAAACGGCAATATAGTGTTGCGTTGTATCACTTTAGCTCTAATGAAGCAGCTATTTTTCTTTAAAGCATTTGATGTTGAGATTTAACTATGTCGACATTAAGCTTCATGACCTTAAACTATGCAAACTATGTTTTATCTCCTACAACGCCAACACTCTATGAAGTGCGATGTTCATATTAGCGGCCCTATAGCCTTATCTTTTATAAGTTAAAGACTTTAGCTTACTTTTATATGGAAGAGGGATAAAGAACCTCAGTGGCGATGAGGTCGTCGAGCTTTATTACTATACAAGATTTATAGTTTTTGGCTTTATGAACTATGGTTTAAGGGGTGAAGACCCCATTGACTTCGAACTTCATCAATGAAGTTTTATGATAGCATATATCATGTGATAATTATTCTTGGTAAGTAAAGGGATATATTTTCCTTGTTTTGAAAATATGATTTCGATAGGTAAATCATTAATAAAGAAAGAGTTTTCAAGGAAATAGAAAAGGGTATTTAGCCCAGAATTTTACTAAAGAAATTATTGTTCATCGCTTTTGGATAGATTTTGATGGGATGAATTGACTCGGAGATTAGAAAACCAAATGGGGCTGGTGTAGGGTAGCGCCCTATACTTCAACTGTTAGCTCCTAGCTGATATAAGTCCAAAAATCCAATGCATATGGCATTATCAAGGGTAAGACTAAAAGTAGATGTATGCGTAGAAAGGAATACATGAAGATAAGACAAGTTATAAGTTGGCCTACAAAACCTTTAGGTTCATAGTAAGCCTAGCAAAACTATGAGATTGACAGGTAGTCGGGTAAACACTGGGATAAAGGTATTTGGATAGACCGTCCAGTTTTCTTTTAACAGCTAGTTAGAAAATTTGGCATATCTGGTAAGCCCGAGTCAGCTATGTAGGTTGGTACTTACCCTGTGAAAACTAAACAATGCGACGGATAGTCCAATGATTTGACGGATAATCGTGATTATCCATGTAGCATGCATGCACATTATTGTTTATATTGTTTATTATAACAAGTTTGGTTATAGGACTTTGATTTGCAAAAGATATATTTTTAAAGGAATATTAATGAGGAGAAAACTCATTCCGCTCTACGACATGGTCTCACTGAATATTTATAAATCGAGATGGCATATTATTATTCACACTGGGCTTTTTGTCTAAGTCAAAATTTATATTTTCTCCTTAAACTATCAGGTGCTCAAAATTTGATTTGAGTAGGTCAGGATTATGGGCTTTATAGGTTAAATAGGCTTTGGCAAATAAAACTTCTAAAAACGTGCAGGAGGCAAAGCTAACTATGTAGGAGTTTATTATTACTATTATATGCTGTATTATTTCAGTTGTATGAATGTATTGACAGTAGATGTATTGTCTATTTAGTAACTCTGATCAACTAATTGTGCATCTTCATATGTCGCTCCTAGAGTATTTTGTAATAAATATATTTTATCTGAACTTGGGCAACTTTTGGGATTATGTTACGAATATAGAATGTTATCTTTAAAATGAAATGTGAAAGTTTGATTTGAAATTGTGTTTGAAATTATTTTATATTCTCGTGCTTATGATATTATTGATACCATTAACGTGACCATATTTTTATCACCGAAAATTAATAATATAGCTGACTACAATATCTGTAGCGCCTAGTTTTAGGTCTAAAAAATGTGGGATGTTATAAAAATTATTTAATTTAAAAATGGTAAACTTTAGAAAATGATATCTCCTTCATTCTACATTTTTTTTGAACCATGAATCTTTGCGTTAGATTTGTATTATCGAGCAGGACTTTTTGTACAAGTATTCGACAAATTTATAGAAATATAAAATATTGATAAATTTAGGTCATAGAAAATAATTACGTTGATTGGTAATTATATTTTATGTTGGCATTCTGTTAGCAGAATAAAGTACCGTTCTACTATATTTAAATTGAATAGATTTCATCGACATATATTCAACAGAATAAAATCCCGTTCTGCTATTTTATTAATTTGGACCCTTATTTATATGTCAGTTGACTTGAACAGATGAGTTATTTATCTTGTGTTAATTATGAATTTTATTTACATATATGTTGCTTATATAAATATCAATGATATGATCTGGATTGCTAAACTAAAATAAGTGGTAGCTTGTCTAAGGGTCGGTGTGGTTGCTAAGCTTCTTTCCAAATTTAAAAGAAAACGGATTAAAAACTGACTTTAACTTTATAATATTTCCGAAGTAAAGTGTTTTCTACATTTAAAATGGTTATGTTAATATTTTTTGAACTATAATAGTATAGAAGTTAATCAAATATTGTATTTAAGTTATTTTTTTAAAGTTAATTAATTATTATATTAATGATACTTTAGGTAGTTCATTATTTAATAATGATGTTTTTGAAATTTATTTATTATTTATTAATACTGTTTAAAGTTAATCAATCACTTTATTAATAGTGATTGAGTTTATTAATTATTTATTTTAGTAGTTTTAAAGTCAAGTAATTATTTATTAATGGTGTTTAAAAATTATTAAATCATTTGTTAGGATGGTTTTAAAGGTAATAATTTATTAAATAAAGTGTTTAAAGTAGTAAATTGGTTATAAAGAGAATTTTTTTTGAATAAAAGGTTATGCACAATCATCGGAATACGTGTCTATATGTTAAACACTCCTAAATGTCATTAAAGAACCAACACGTTACATAATAACTATTTCATATAGGCTTGGCTGGAGTAAAATCGCTCCAGCCTTGGTCCAAGTTCAATCTGGCTTGCAAAAAGGTGCACCGGTTTGCATGCACCGGTGGCCATGTTGATTTCAGGTTCAACGATATCAAATTTTGACTATTTCGTTCCTAATTCGTTTTTAACTCCATTGATTACTATTTTATGCTATCTTATCTCCCTTAAACATCATATTTCGCTATCATAACTCTTCACATATCAAGTATTATCATTGTACTCATAATCACTCCTTAATTTCCATAATCGACTCATTATATACAATTTTCATTTAATATACAATTTAAATGAAAGCTAACCTAATTTTGATTATCCTTAACATCATTAATCTTTGTAATGTTTTCAATGTCGATTTCCTAATCGAAATTCCCCAAATTAACTATTTACTTGACCTAAATTGTAGACATACAGGATATACTACTCTCATGCAATCAATATATCTTTGGTAATTATTCCCACTCATTGAACTGCATTGCCAATCCCTAGAATCCACCAATTAGTCTTTAATTCCTTCATTGTTTAGAATTGCTGTTTTTCTAAGATTTTCGAATCCGCAAATGATTGATATCCTCGTGTAGCCCTCATTGAATTCTTTGATTTGGTATAGAAAGATATAGGTTTTTACGAATATTTAAAGAAGTGGAGAGAAGTTAGAGCGATGAAAGAAGAAGGAGAAGAGAAACAAAATCGTACGTGAAAGAAAGAAACGAATTTCAAACTTCTCAGCCTGTATTATAACTCTCAGAACCGACGTTTCCAATTTAATGGGCTAAGGCCTTAATTCAAAATTCGCAACTTAAAACCCATGTAACTCCTCCATTTGGATTTCGATTCAGACAAACCAATATATCATTCTTACCGGAAAAATAAGCTCTTACAAGTCCCATAACCTAATTTCAATATTTGTAAAATTACCAATTTTCCCTTAGTAATAAAATATATGTCTAAACCCCATGGGGTACTAAATTCATGCGTTAATATCTTCATGGTTTCTTAAGTCTTTGAGGGGGAGGGAGAGGGGCAAAATGGTAATCTTGATGGATCAGTTCCGATTTATCTATGGATTGTTGTCGCCACTTTGGAAATTTTATTCCGTCTTTTTTTATTCTTTGTACATGATCTTCTTTCAAGTCCAAAGTTCCTCCTTCATCATTTCATAGTCTTATTCCATTAAAATGCCGCTTGGGGAAAATGCCGGATAATACCACTATGGCGACAACCACTTTACTTGAACTAAAAACGGCAAATCATCATGTTAAGATCGCAAATTTTCTCTTTCATATTCCGAATATTTTTTCGATTGCCACAAGGAAACTTAAATGGTAGAAATTGAAATTTTCATTATCCCTTTTTGGTTCATTTTGAGTTTCATCAAAATCGAGGATATGATATTTCACATTTCAATATGATAGAATATAACCATCTATTAGCGGATACAATGAATCAACTAGATAATACTAACCTGATGGGGGATGTGGAAAGTGTTTTAATTATTTGTTAAGAATTAAATACTCTACTATCATATGTTATTCTATCCCGACCAACCATGACATATTTAAAAGTTATGTCAAATGAACACGGCCATAACACTTTGTTTGACATATCATTTTCGACCAACAAATGGTTGTGCACTGTTACCGAGTAAATGTGCAACAATGTAGGTACCATCTATTACTTTAATATAATTTTCGAAAAATGGTAATATCAGTTAAAACTTCTAATTTGTACCGGTACAACGTTAAATTTTTATTATCTAGTTTAATTATATCTTTTGACGTTAACATAACAGCTTTTAGAAAAACATGAGGATAAACACAAATAGTGCTACTTGATATTCGAAACGATTTCGTAATCTAACTTGTTGAAAGAGATTTATGGACCGTGGATCATAAGATTTTGAACGGTTACACAAAGTAATGAAGCACAGTCTTTTCATTTGAAAGTTTCTTTAATAGCGCTCTTGATGTCCGTAAAGGAAATTGCTAACCTAATGCATGCCGGTAAAAGTTGAAGTAAGAAGCGATGTATATCTGTTTTTTTAACTATCCAAAAATTCGTTTATCACAATCAAGTCTTCAAGGTCTTCATAGTCGAAACCACAATCTGCCATTGATTTTTTTAATGTAAACACAGAGTAAACAATAGTTTTGCTCTCGGGATCGCAACAGAAACACTCAATTTTGAAATAGATAACTTCAAAATTTTGAAGTTAAGCATGCTTGGGTGAAAGTACTAGAATGTGATCGAATTTGCTTCAGTACAGCGTGATAGGGGGTTCTCGCTTCGCGTTTGGTGACGAACGTGAGACTCTTACCCCTACATGTTCCTGGGGAGAGGTTGGTTAACCGGGTAGGTGAAGCAGTCGAAAGGTTAGCCGTAAAAATAAGGGCAGGTTACCATTGTATGCCACGGCGGCGCTGGGTTAGTTGAAAAGTCTACCAGTCGAGACTGGCTGCTGTCGATGGTTGAAAAGCGTAAAGCGTCACATTTGGCGTAACAAGATAAAGAGGTGGATTATTGTTTAGAAAATGAGTTAGGTTAAATTATATATAAAGGAGGGAAATCATACTGTCTAAGCTTGATGTGTCGGATGACATCGAACAAATTAGACATGTCAAGCTCAAAAAGTTTAATTTTCTTGCATTCTTTAAACTAGTCAAAATGGATTTAACTAGGTTCTGATGCGTCTAACGCATTGAATTGGGCAATTATATGCAAATGCACCTTTATTACTTAGATGTGTTATTGTTACTATTAATACAACATTTTGTAAATTTATTTTGCCAATGGTCATGTTGACGTGACTTGATGTTTTTCATTATTAGTTGACTAGATAGACGCACACTTAATAAAATTGAACATTAATAAAATCTCAGATGAAATTATTAGCAAGGTCCCTGGGGTCTTTCAAAAATGAAGTCTACGGTCCTCTAGTTGCATCTCATTTTCTAATGCTACTATTTATTTGTTTGATAGTTCTAATTTTTTTGTACTTCTTTGGTTTATAGATTTCTAATGTAAGAATTACACAATGAGCAAGTACTCCGCTATTGTAGAAATCCTGCGATTGCTCCCCTTTCTTTTTTTAATTAAACAGAGTGAAATGCCCTTCATTTGATATTATTATTTTTAATTGTTTTAGTTCACTACGCAGGGCGCCTACGTGAATTCTGAAATAACCATGTAGTGTGGATACGTAGTTTAGGTTCATACCATGTATTTTCCCTTTGAGGTTAAAAGCATTACCTACGAGGTTGATAGCACTACCTCGTAGGTGCTATGGATATTTTAGTCCACTTATATTTCAACAAGTTTAAGAGGGCAATCCAGTAACTTGATGGGTTTAAATAGCCTCGACCCATAGACGTTCTTGGGGAACAATGATATATTTTTTAAATTATCAAACCAGAAAGGGTTTCCATTGACATTAGTTAATTAATATATTGAAAAATATATAGTTCTTCATGTTACTAATTGTATAAATATGAGAGGTGGGAATAGATGGTCTAAACCTAATGTTGGGATTCATCTGTCATCACCCCTTAGGTATGTACAACAAGAATGAAAAACATATTATCTTCATATTTCAAAATCATATACTTCAATATATGTATATTAGGTGAAAGACGGATGAATATCACAAGTGAAATAAGATAATTATTTACTAAATATTCATAATACATCGTTTTTGTTCTTCATTTTTCGACATCTAGTTACAATGAATACGATCGTTAACCGTTATTTCATGTTGTTACTTCGATTCAACTATAAATCAAACGTCAAAGTTGTTTTAGATATTTGTTTTTTGCATGTCGATTTGTTTCCGGTCAATTTGCCGACGTTATGTACATTATTATAGTCTTCCCCCAATTTTTGTTTTTTAGTTGTTTGTTCGATTAAGAAAACTTCACACCATATCGTAAGATTTAAAATCGGTGTCATACAAATGTTATTGTGAATAACTTAGACAAATGTAACTGCTGTTAATTCATCATCTCCAATTCTACTCTTTGAATTATATCTTTCATCCATATCGCCCAACTTAAACAATTATCAACATTCACATCCATGTAATGCACGGGATATCTCCCCTTGTGTGTGTATACACATACAAATCATATATACTTCCAAGAAAGCATCGAATATACAATTATATGCTATTTTAACACTTTTAAGGTAAAATTGTTCAAAAATTCAACTTCCTTTAATTTGGTTGCCCTTAAATTAGCCCATGTAATCCCTATTACAAAAGAGCCCGACCCATTAAGTGTCAAATCCCAGCAGCTCAAGTGCTTGCCAAATCCAGCTAACGAATCCAATATCGAAACAATGGAATCTGTGCCGGTGCCAGTACGTCAGCCACAGAAACGCCTGTTATTTGACCGCCGATACGGTTGGGTGTAAGTACTCGCTACATAACAATTTGCATATTACGCATGGTTTTTCGGTTTTCGTTCATTTGTTTTTGAACAGAATTGATGAGTGGAAGGACCCTTCTGAGGAGGCTTTAGCTGGCGGCAGAGGAATGTGAGCTCAATTTAATTTATTCCATCAACACTCATGTTTTCTTTGTAGTTTTTTAAAAAAAATTCTGCAACTGTTTTGACATTTGATTTTATTTATTTTTGGTGATTTTTTTAGGTTTTGCATACTACCCATTACCAAGTCTCTGGTGAATAAAGCTTCAGAGCTGGTATTTTCTTTAATATTAATTATTTGTCCTTTGAAGGTTACTTTCAGAAAGTTTGTCTCTAGCTAGCATCTAAGTATTGAATTTGCAATCAAAACTCCGTAGGCATTATATAGGTCATATAATTTATTTATACATTGTGTCTACAAAGATGAATGTGTGACATTTTTGTTCAATTATATAGGCTTAAATGTATGAATGTGTAAGTTTGTAAGCTGATATTTATCATGATATATAGGAAGAAAAATATATTGGTTGTATGATAAATAGAATCCATCTTCTAAATCATTTATCTTGGCACAGTGGTTGGTTTTGGACTGATTAGGTGGAATTAACTGACATATTTGAACCAGTTTTGTGATTTGGTTTGATTCCATTAAACTTCGTTCTGAACTTTGTTAAGGACCTAAAAACAACACTGTTACTGATTCGGTTTTCGTTTTAGAAATGTATAAGCAAATATGACCAAATAAACTGCGCCAATATTGAATTTCAAATATTTATAACCTTTTCATTTACTGCAAATAAAATTATTTAAAAGATGCATGGTTTAGTGTGTGGTTAATGCTGCATTCGTTATGGCATAAGCAATATTTTGAGAACCGAACTGCAAGTCGGACTGTGATGTCTCAAGGTTCGAGGTTCTAAAGATTGAACCGGTCAAAATGCCGGAACCGTGCATTTTTTTAAAACAATTTGTACATATAAAATGTAAAATATAGACTAAATTGCATAATGTATGATATTAATTCATGTCAAAAAAGTATAACAAACCATTTTTATATGTATATCATATCTTATATATATAACATCATCGTAAACACATACAAATTGATAACAATTCACATATAAAATAGTTGAAAACTACATATAAATATCAAAATAACATAAACTCAAACATTGCAACTTTTATTTAAACTCAAACATACATATTGATGCACACTGTAAGTAGCAAATAATATCACAATTCATAATCGTTTTATCATTTTCACAAATGAATGTTATCAAATCTAGTGATAGATTATTAATCAAAATAACATTATTCTATCATAGAAAGTGCAAAGAATAAAAGAAATTTCAATTACATATATTATAACCGGGAATCAAAACAAAGGCGCAATACATAATGAACTAGCACCTTTTACTTATGCAATTTAAATTTGGATTTTATTAGATAGTTATCATAAGTCAATCTGTTTCTTTTCCCTATGGTCCTCTGCCAGCATGCCTCTTGATTACTTAATTTAAATAAAGCATAAGCTTGCACTTGCATCAGCTTAGATTTGTCAGTTTCAACAAATAATCATACAAAATTATAGCATACGACTCAAAGGAAATAAAAGTAAAAATTAAATTTACCTGCAAAGCTTCCAACTATCAACAAGAAAGGTCGATTTAGCATTTAGATTTGGAGGAAAGTTGCGTGAGGAGGCAGCGATGGCGATGTCGGTTGCGGTGGCAGCAGCACGGTTTTAGGGTTTCTCGATTTGGGGGCAAAATAACAAGAGAACATGGCATGGTTTCAAAGGTTCACCCGACGGTTTCTGCACCAAGGCGGTCTGCCGACTGGTGAGGTCCACTGTCGTCGGCTTCGCACGGTTGAACAACGATCCGGTTCGGTTTTCAAAACTATGGACATAAGCTTACAAAGCTTCACATGAAAGAGAACAAGCATGAATAGTGATTAATATTTATTCTACTTCTTTAACAATTTTATTTAACATTTTTTTTCCATAGCAGTAAATTATGTTAATACATAACCGACCCATGTTTAGTTTGATTTGTTGCTATATTGAAAGTGACTAGATCGTGTAATATGAAATATTAACTAAACTATTACTTGTGCGGAATATAAATATAAAAGTAAGATAATAAAGTAAATAACACCATATATTTTTGTGCTGGTTCGAACTCTGCGTTCTACATCCAGTCCCAGACTTCTTCCGGAATTCAACTATCAACCCTCATTTAACCCGAAGGAACATGTATTACACCATCTGAGCAGCTGAACATGACTTCAACTGCCTAATTAACAGAATAGGACTTCAACAGCCTGAGCAACCGAATATGACTTCTAATACAAATAGTAAAATTGTTTCCGACTGAGTATGCTCTTGAATAGCACTGATAAGTCAATAACGTACACCCTTCCTATAATCTTTTTTTTGGGTATATCGTGTAATTCGTGAAGGTATGAAGTTTTTAGTAAATCACTAATGAAGTTTGCTTGAATGAACAAGTGATTAGACTGAAATATTGAATGCAAATGGCAAGATAGTTTTGACAAATAAGAATGAGAATTAAAATCAGAATTAGTGATTAAAACAATGGATTTCATGGCTATATATAGTGATTAAGAGTTGCAATCGTTCGTGAAAAGTAGCCATGAAAGAATATGGAAGCAACTCTTGAATCAAATGTTGAGCCTACTCAGATCAGAACTCAACTTGTTGAAATGAAGTGTCTTTTCAAAATGTAGCCGTTATGAAGATTCAGCCGTCTGAATAGTACGAATCAGCCAGCCGAATGGATTAAAATTTGATCCAGTAAGAAAACAATGCAAAATGACCCAATTCAGCCGGCTGAGTATGTATGGTCAGCCGTCTGTATATTCAAAGTAAACTGTGCAAATGCATAGAATTCAGTCGGCTGAATTATGAGTTTTTTTGGCATATCAAAAAATGTTTTAAAAACTTTAGCATATAAACTATGTTTTGAAAAACTTTAGCATATGAACATTGTTTTGAAAAACTTTAAATTGCGTATGCATGCATATACCACTTCAGAGAGATTTTAACATAAATTCACTACTAGACTCAGACCCTAAACTAAATATATTACTGAAGTTTCTATTTGGAATCTGGTCTGCAATCTGTTAAATTATTTCTCGAGTAAAACAGTATCTTCTCCTGCAAATATGGTTAGTTCATATAATATTTACTTATATAGAGTTGTTACAGTCAAAACATCAAAATTCAACGTTCTAACATTCTTCCCTTTTTGATGACAACAACTATGTAAATTTGTAAATATATAAAAGTAATTTACTCTACCTGACTGAATACTTTTCCTATTAATCATATTCTCCCCCTTTGTCATCGACGAAAATAATAATAATTGATATGAGAAAAATAAATAATTTACACAGACATATAAGTATGTAGATATGACAGACAAATAACTAACTCACATAGAAACTTTGAACATCACGTTTGTGGCTTCATTTCCATAAGTATCAAAAAGATTGGAATATATCTCCCCCTTTATATGTGGTGTAACTGCAAAAAAATGACATGTATGTTCTGGTACCCACTTCCTATATTAGGGTCTGGGGATTAGGACTTGGAAAGCCATACCCATTTGAGTATGGTTGAATCTTTATAAATATAATTTTTATTATTAACTACTATATCAAAATAATCATAAGTGTATTTTTTTATGTTTTTCTAATTATCAGGAACTCAAATACTTAGATAATTTTTATTTATATTTACCGTCAATGATTTTATAATTCTAGAGATATTATAAACATTATTGGTCATAGCAGTACTTGAATTTCTATAAAAATTGGATTTAGACTTTATTCAAAATTTAATACTAGCACCAACATTTTACTATACATGAAAGCATACCTAGTGTTATTTCTACGATTAATTTTATTATATCCTAAACCACTTTTATCATGAAAAGGTCTAAAGCTAGATAAAATCATGTTTAAACCATTTTGACCTTTATTAATTTTCGTGAATTCATTTTTACGTTTTTCAAATTCAGTTTTAAAGTTACAATTGTTATTTTTAAAAGAAATATTATTATTTTTCAAAATATTAATTTTCCCACTTAATTTAGAATTCTCTATTTTTTTAACTTATGGTTCTCTTTTTTGAGAAGAAAATTTTGAAATTCTGAATTATCTAAAAAGGTTTGTAATAAATCATTTTGTCTTTTCAAATCAAATTTTTTTTTGAAATTTTTTCTCTTTTTTTCAAATAAAGTGTTTTGTTCATCTAGAAATTCTTTAAAAGATATAAAATTATTTTTTAAAACACCAAGTTGATTTTCTAATTTAATTTCTCATTTTTCAATTTCTCATTTCAAGTTCTACAGATTTCATCTTTTCTAAAATAATAAAATTAAGCTTTGAGATCATATCGTTCATACTAACTAATTCATTATTATCATTTACTGAAATTTGTAAATTAAAAAGTATATTTTTGTAGTCCTCATTGATAGCTTTGACAGAGATTTTTCTTGTTGTATTTCGATTGGATCTTTTTCTGGCCATTATTCTATGTTGTTGTGACGACCGATAAAATTTCATGCTCTGATACCAAGTGAAAATGATTAAAGATCGTGTAATATGGAATATTAATTAAACTATTTACTTGTGCGGAATATAAATATAAAAGTAAAATAATAAAGTAAATGACACAAGAGATTTTTATATTAGTTCGAACTTCCTGTTTTACGTCCAGTTCCAAACTCTTTTTGGAATTTAACTATCAACCCTCATTTAACCCGGAGGAACAAGTATTACACCGCCTGAGCAACCGAACATGACTTCAACCGTCTAAGCAATAGAATAGGACTTCAACTGCCTGAGCAACCGAATATGACTTCCAATACAAATAGTAAAATTGTTTCTGACGGAGTATGCTCTTGAATAACACAAATAAATCAATAACGTACATCCTTCCTATACTTTTCTCCTTTATGATATATTGTGTAATTCGTGGAGATAGGAATTTTTATTAAATCACTAATGAAGTTAGCTTGAATGAACAAGTGATTAGAATGAATATTGAATGCAAATGGCAAGATAGTTTAGACAAATAAGAATGAGAATTAGAATCAGAATTAGTGATTAAAAAAATAGATTTCATGGTTGTATATAGTGATTAAGAGTTGCAATTGTTCGTGAAAAGTAGCCATGAAAGAATATGGAAGCAACTCTTAAATCAGGAGTCGTTTTTATTCGTTGAAATGAAGTGTCTTTTCAAAATATAGCCGTTATGAAGATTCAGCCGTCTGAATAGCACGAATTATCCAGCTGAATGGATTAAAATTTGATCCAACAAAAAAAACAGTGCAAAAACGATCCAATTCAGCCGGCCAAGTGTGTATGGTCAGCCATTTGAATATTCAAAGTAAACTGTGCACATGCACAGAATTCAGTTGCCTGACCATAGCCGTTCAGCTGGCCGAATTATAAGTTTTTTTGGCATATCAAAAAATGTTTTAAAAACTTTAGCATATGAACTATGTTTTGAAAAACTTTAGCATATGAACATAGTTTTGAAAAACTTTAAATTGCGTGTGCGTGCATATACCACTTCGGAGAGATTTTAACATAAATTCACTACTAGACTCAGACCATAGACTAAATATATTACTGAAGTTTCTATCTGCAATCTGGTCTGCAATCTGTTAGATTATTTCCTGAGTAAAGCAGTATCTTCTCCTACGAATATGGTTAGTTCATATAATATTTACTTATATAGTTGTCACAATCAAAACATCAAAATTCAAGGTTCTAAAATATATGACTATATAGGTTCTGAAGTGAGGGTCAGCCTATGCCCAAGGCCACCAAGGCGGTCCCCTCATACCTCAAGATCTTGTCTGTCTTTAAGGGCCTCATTCAACGTTTTTTACATTTTCTAAATATGCAAACATCGTCTATTCAAAAAAATTGTAAATTAAAATGGAAGCAGTATAGGTCGTGAAGCATTCTACTTTAATTCGATTTGTTTCAAGTTCAAGGCTTGTATTCAATAGATTTTGATTGAAACTTTAATTTATTCGAAGCTTCGATAAATCTTTGCTGATTCTGCTTGGTTTCAGGAGGGAAAAAGAAATCCACATCGTTGATATAAAGGGCCGCCACTTCAAAAGCGGCCTTGGGCCTCTTATATATAAAAGTTGGCCTTGTCTAAAGTTATCTAGTTCGGTCCACTTCAATGCTTATTGCAATTCATAAGATTCATATCGGTTTAGATTGAACTGATTGTTTACTCAACCCCTATCTTTGCATATTTTGTAATGGTCATGTAAAGCATTTACGTTTGTAATTGTACTAAATGTTGATTCAATTGTTCATCTAATCGATATTCATCATCCTAGCATAATGAATATAATTAATTAGACAATGTAATAAAAAAAACCTCAAAAATAGCAGTCTAAGACATATGTAGGTATGTACGAGGATGATAATTCTGGTTAGCATGTGTTTTATACTAGGATAGAATTTAGAGTTGCATGCATTCATTAGGGTTGATGAGTAGAGCATAGATGACATTCGTATGCATCACTTTCTATCACATGTTTATTTCATGACATACCTGGCTTATGCCTAAGAAATTATGTTAGAAAATGAGCTCAGATAATGCTTATTGATGATTTGCCATATTTCTGACACACTTGGCATTTTCAAATCCAAGATTTTAGTGTACTCCAATGATTGAGGATCCGGTCGGAACCATGAGATTCCGACCATCTCGTACCGGTCCCGACCATCACCGGGACGGGATTAGGTCAAAATCCTGTCCCGTTAAAACTTTGATTAAAAAAAAAACAATTCACGAAAAAATAAAAGGGCAACAGCCGAAATCAAATTGCGCGCAAAATTCAAATTCGAAAAAGCAATACAAATAGAAAATCGTCCCGTGCTTGCACAGTAAAAGCATAAATTTTTTGCTTATAAATAAACGACTGCGAATGTAAATTAACACTTGTGCTTCAGCAATCCTATTCAAACAAGAAGAATCACCGATTCGCGCAAATTCGAGAAAGTTCGACCTCGTGGCGTTGTTCTTCGAGTGGCAGGAGGAGAACCGAGCTTCAATTCGCGATTTCTGATTTCCGTCTTTAGCACTAGTTTGCTTTCGAACGAAAGGTGAATTTTTTCCCATCTTTTTTTATCTTCTGCCCTAGCTTTCAGTCGATCTTTTTTTTATTCGTCTGTGTTTGGGTCGTGAAGTGGGGGGAAGTGGAAAGAATACGTATGTAAATAAGCGGGCTTTTTTAATTCGTCTATGTTTTATGGTTGGGCCTCATTTTTTTAGCTGATATAGGCATTGCTTTAATTTTTTTAAGCCTTGCCTTTTTGCTATTATAGGTTGAACATGAACATTGTTTGATGTTGCATATGTAAACGGCCTCGAATATGTTGAACCGGCTTAAATAAGTCGACTGGCCTGAATATGTTGTACTGACCTGAATATTGGACTTGAATATGCTGATTTGAATATGGACTTGAATGTTGAACTTGAATATGTTGAACTGGAATATGGACTTGAACATTGGACATGGACATTGAACTTGACTCGAACTGTTGAACTTGAACAATGAATTCTGACAACTTCGATGAATGTTATTTATGCATTTGTATTTTATTTTGATTTGATTTGG
The DNA here is from genome assembly GCA_030765085.1 of Allium cepa. Taxonomy (NCBI): domain Eukaryota; kingdom Viridiplantae; phylum Streptophyta; class Magnoliopsida; order Asparagales; family Amaryllidaceae; genus Allium; species Allium cepa. Next base: position 1,026,484,986 of record CM060937.1, on the reverse strand, counting down.
AATATTAAATTGCTTAGCATTTACTTTTGTTTAATTATGTGTATATTGTATCGTTTATTTATAATCGCATGCATGTTATGGCAATTCCAAATGAAATTGGTTGGAATTATGGTACTGCGATCGACGACAATCTTCGAAAAACAAAATGTAACTTTTGTAATAAACTAATTAATGGAAGTGGTGTGACACGTTTGAAAGAACATCTAATAGGAGTGAGCGATTATGTATGAGCATGTCTAATTGTTCCGAAGTTACACAACTTGTACGATCACATATCATTCAAAAGAGAAATGAACGAAGCGAAGAAAAACTAAACAAACGCTTACAAGAGGAATTAGTGAGCAGACCGCACCAACTATCAGACAATGAAAATGAAGACGATGAAGAACTTCAACATGTCATGCGGCAAAGCAGAGATGCATTTAGAGATGAAGAGCTGCGCAGATCTCACACTGTTCGACGATCGGGTGGTGGTTCAAGTCAAACATTGCAAAGATCTCATACTGTTGGAAAATCTGTCAGAGTAGATGATGATTTTGACAATGATGCTGCTCGACGAATCGACTCATACATGCAAAAACGATGATGTAGAACTCAACCTTCTATTAAATCTACAATGAAAGGTATTAAAGATGCCCAAAAACATATAGGTCGAGCAATTTCTAAGTTTTTTTTCCAACCATATTCCGCATAACGTTGCTAATAGTCCATATTACACGACAATGGTTGACGCGATTGCAGAAGTGGAATTGATCTATCAACTGCACGTGAAATATCACACTCGTACCTTGAAATGGAAATAGAAGAAATTGGACAATATATTAAAACATTGCATAATTTCTGGGATGAATATGGTTGCACACTAATGCGTGATGGTTGAAGTATACAGAATCGACGAAAAATAATAAATTTTCTCGTGTACTCTACCCATGGAACGGTATTTATCAAATCTGTGGATGCCACAAATGAATTCCAAAATGGAGAATATATTTGTGGATTAATGGATGATGTTGTCGAAACAATCGGTGAAAATAGGATAGTGCAAGTTATTATAGATAATGGAGTAAACTACAAAGCTGCCGGTCAATTATTGATGCAGAAAAGAAAGCATTTATATTGGACATCATGTGCAGCACATTGCATTGACTTGATTTTGGAAGATATTTTCAAAGAGCCAGTGGTAACAACTATTATCACAAATTGTCAATTAATAACGACGTTTATATACAATCATGGTTGGTTACTTTCTATCATGAGAAAAGAGACCAATAATAAAGAATTGATTAGAACGGCAGTAACACGGTTTGTCACATTTCATCGCACTGGACTCTATTCATAAATATAAAGATGGTCCAAGAAGGATGATTGCTTCAAGAGAGTGGACATCAAGAGTTCCTAGACTCAATAATATAGATAAAAGAATAATAAATATTGTCTCTACACTGATTTACAACAACGCTTTTTGGACTGGTGCTGCTTCCATCATTCTTGTTTTTGAGCCACTTGTGAAATTTTTATGAATGGTAGATAGTGATGATAAAGCAGATATAAGATATCTTTATGAGGCGATGGATCGAGCAAAAGAATCGATAAGAAAAAATATTGGTGGAAGACAGTGTCAAAAATGGTGGGATATAATAGACAAAAGATGGGAAAGACAATTACATCGACCTCTTTATGCGGCATGTAATTTGTTTTATCTTATCATCATCCAAACAGTTAAATACATACCATTTAAATAATTTGTTAGACTTTTTCCATGTAGGTTATTTTCTTAATCTCATCATTCAATATGAGAGATGCAACAAACGATGGAGAAGTATTAAATGGATTTAATAACGTCGTTGAAAGAATGGTGCTGGATATTGTAACACAAATTAAAATTGAAAAAGAGGTAAAAGTTATATATATATATATATAATAATTATGATAAACATTTAACATTTAAGGCATAAAATATTTAACATATACATCAACATGTAGAAAAATATAGAATGAAAATTAGTGCATTTGGTTCTGCAAAAGCATACGCAGCCGTAAAGACATGTTTCCCCGCTCAATAGTGGTCAATAATTGAAAGAGAAGATGATTCAAATTTAACATGTTTAACAATGCATATTTTAAGACAAACAGTTTCATCTTCAAACTGCGAAAGAAACCGGACTACATTTTCAATGATGCATACAAAATTACGAAATAAAATAAAAATGAAAAATCTTGAAAAATTGGTATATGTGCATTACAACATGAGACTAAGAGCAAAAAATTCAAGACGCCGCGACACTGAAAATCAGTTGATCGATTTAGACTGTATATTCCATGAAGATGATCCATTAGCAGAGTGGACTACTGAAATTGAATCACCCTTGTTGTACAACGATCCTTGGATGACCAATACACTGAATGATGCAGTCGCTGCTGTTGATGGTATACATGTACGACCAACAAAGAGTCAAAGCAATGAAAATAGTAGCAGCTCGTCAAATGACATCATGGTAATGCAGGTGGAAGTGGCGTTGGTTTAACAAGTAATTATGGTATTGGTTCTAATGATGGTGGTGAATTATATAGACCAACTCAAACATATTCAAGAAGAAGGGGTGCGAGTGACAATCCTAACCGAAGAGATAGTAATGTAAATGTTGAATCCGGACATCAACATGACTACGAGCACCACAATCCATATACTTCAACTGATCCACCAACTTATAGGTATTTTACTTCTGACTATACAAGTGGTAACTCATATAGTGATATCTCGAGTGATCAAAATAGTCAAGCTACATATACAACACAAAATGATGAACTATCGTCTTTTGATAATATGATGGCGACATTTATGGGCTCAGGACAAATGCAATATGATTATCCATCATATTATACAACACAAGACGATGAAGAAAATTATGAAAACAATCCATATGTAGCTTCGAGAAATAGTTTGTGGATGTAGTAGTGTTGTATATAGCATTATTAGTTTATTGTATGCTATATTTCTATTTGAATTTGAATCGTTTATCGTTACGTTTTCATTAAAAATGCAAAAATCCAATATCAAGACCGAAACCGAAACAAAAACCGAAACAAGCGAAATTGTCGAAATTGACCGAAACCAACAAAATTTCAAATGACCGAAACCGAGACCGAAACCGAGTTCTCGAACCTTGATGTACTCCCTCTGAATAATGTCTTTCTTTATTGTTCTCTAAACATTTTCAAATTGTGACTATGCATCCACAAAAAATGTATGCAGCGTATTACCCTCTTTCACACATTCTTTCACTTCATGTTAAGCAGATGACAAACTTGGCAGACTCTGCAATCAAGACTATGGAAAATCCTCAGCCATTTTCACTGAAGGCTTTGCATTCTAACATAATGCAGTATGCGCAGAAACATAATTTCAAGATATTGCCATTAAATGAGTCTCCAGAACAGAAGAAGTAACCAGTCATGATGCTTATGCTTTCAAATTCTTATGGTATCTGCTCAAGCAACAGCCAGTAATCAGTTATTCTATATATAGGTATCTAATTAGGTTGTAATCATATTTAAGTTTTCAATTTCAAGAATATTTGATTATCTATGCAATCAATATTTATATATATTTGGTGCACACTTTAGAAGATATCAATGCCAGCAATAAGAAATTTTATAAATTTGTACGGTCTTACATTAATGTTAGTTATTTTCATGCACTATGTATTCTGTGAACTTATTCTATGTACTTGTTTCCTACTATTAACTATCGAATTTTTTTTTTTGCATCTTTAAACAACTCAAATAATTTTTCTTTGCTACTAATTCTTTTAATTGCAACTCTGCCCAAGTAACCAAGATTAATCTTTGATCTGAAAAGATTTGATTGGTTATACGTGCTTCAACATAAGCTATATTATATGCTTTCACATCATCATGTGTGTATATTGAGAAATAAATTATGATTTGTGTAATTATATATCAAGTCCAGACATGAACGATCACAGGTTGTATGTTAATTATTGGTTTGGCCTGAAAAATTACATGCCTTAAGAGTTTTAATAGCTGTCCTGAATGTTTGCCTCTGTCTTTGTAAGCATGAGAAAGCCAAACTGAATCAGAATGTCAAATTTAACTGCAGTGATAGAATATCATAGCGATTCTTAATTTTAGAGCAATTGCACTCACAAACAACTGTTAACGCGATTGTCAGTTCTATTATACATTGTTATTGCATCCATTTTAAATTGACCAAACAATTGTGCAGTCACCTTGACGGCTGAGCAATTTGTTAATTGTTGGCAACTCAATTACTCATGAAAATGGTGGGTTTTAACATATTTATTCAATTTTAACACTTTATGTCTATCATTAGACCGTATTTTTTTATTAAAATATTCAGAAATCAATCCAGCTGGCAATTTAGTTGTGCCTCTGGCGCATTGTTATGTAGGATTTTGTAAATTGACTAATGGCTATTTGGCTGACAATTGATGATTGAAAAATGAGTACAGAAACTACAGATGTCTTAGATAACATGTCTTGGTTATAGCATCATAAATTCTTATGCAAGCACAACAAAACAAACTATATGTTGCTTAATAATATGAAAATATATTTTTGGCATCATCTATGATGTTCGACACAGAGCGTGCTACAAAGAACTTTAGAGTCCAGACGAAATAAGCGCTTGCCATATAATTGGGTACAAATGATTTTTTCTTTAAATAACGATAAAAACAATAATTACATATTGGATGAACCTTAACTGGTTTTGATTAAATCATCACTATTTATTACTTACAAGGATATATATATATATATATATATATATATATATATATAAACATAAGAAAATTTATACATAATAAAATTTATGTTAGGACTATAAATAAATATTTGTATACCAAATAGTCATGAAAGCATTAGAATAAAATGTACAGTAATGTTGAACAATTCAATTTTTTATTTGTTACAGATACTGCACGTTGTATTCCAAAAATATTTTTAAAGGAGAACTAGAAAAATAAAAAGAAATAAGAATTTTTTTGAAGAAACCATTAGCATTAAATTATGAAGAAATGAGAATACAGTACCATTATTCTAAATTATGGGGATGAATATTATTGATTGGTTGTCTATATAATTTGAAATGAATGTATAAAGTAAAATTAAATTGGAAACGCTATTAAAAGATAAAGGGTTTCAACGAATAAAGTAATTGTATGTTTTTTATTGTAGTTGTATTTAATTTAGTAACATAATACATATTAAAAACACCTGTTTTCTTAGTACCCAAAAAAGTTAGCGTTTGATTGAATAAAACGCTAAAGTAAAAACGTGGGAAGTCCACAAGTAGCTCCTAAATGGCATTTAGCTCCCTGGCTTTATCAGCATAAGGCATCATCAATTCAGCAACTAACAATTTATAGTTTAATGGTTACAAATAGAACCGTCAACTGATAAAAACGAGTGCAGATGGTATCATACCTGCTTTGTATTCAAAATTATTTTTTGCGGATAGTGGAACTATATCGGGTTTGTGACGACCATCCTACACTTTCGACATCCAACATACATCTATAGTGCGTTGTAACGTTACCCAGTCGATGTAGGACTATTGTCTAGTAATAAATTAATAAAATGTCCAATCGATAATCTACCGTGTATCCCACAACGTATCAAATATAATATAATAATCATCATAGACAGAGTTATCATATCGCACGTTATAACACGCTATTGCGCAAAATAGCGCATAGTGTAGGATGTGCACTATTTGACTTATAATAGCGCATGTGTCATCTATAGCGCAAAATAGCGCGCTATTTTGTCAAAGTGCAAAATAGCACGTTATTTTGTTTTTTTCCTTTTAGATACATATAGTGAATAAAGCTCAAAACTGACCCAAAATATGTTTTTGAACTAGATCTATAGCAAGAGAAGGAATAAGCTTGAACACGAAAGACTACAAAGCTTTGTCTTTATTAAGTTCAATCAAACTTTGAAAATCGTTTCTAACGAAGGGATGTAGTAGATCCTATTTCTTTAAAAGATATAGACGATTCAAATGAATGGATGACCATTTTCATGAAAGGGGATAATTCTGACATAGAAGATGAGTTGATTTTTTTGAATGATCCACTGACTTGGGGTAACATATCATAGATGTCGAGAGCTGGAGAAAGAGTACAGAAGACTCGACAACACCAAACTAAGTTGAAATGAAAATGAAAGGCATTAGCTTCTGGTTCAAGTCCTTTGTATGTTGATGATGAAGAAGAGACTAACTTTGAAGGTGATTGGAGGAAGACAACGTAGATTATGACTCGAAAGAAGAAGAAGAAATGGACAATGATTTAGATAATGATGATAGTTGCGATTTGGATGACATTAGTGATTAGGCTTTAGAAACTTAGAAGTATAATATAAGTTCTAAGTTTTGTTATCGTAGACTTGAATCATGTTTGACTTAGTTTATTTGAATCATGTCATTGTAGACTTTATGGTATGTTATTTTCGTTGGACCTTCATATTTCCAATTTGTGATTTTTCTTATTTATATTTTTCCTTAGTTCTTGTCAATAGAAATCTTATGTATTTTATGCAAAATCATATTTTCCATGCATTTTTTTACAAAATTTTATCTCATCGCAGGTTCACTTCTCACAAACATAAAAATAAATTTCAAATTCTGTAAGACACAAATATGTTTTATATATCAATTATTTTGAACGAATAGAATGGAATTATCAACTTTTTTCTAATAATTGCATTTTACGTCGAACTTTTTTTAAATACATGCATGAAGTATGGTAGTGTTTGCCAGTTTGTATTTGGAACCTGTAACGGTTTGGATGTGACACAAAACCTACAATAACATATTTGATTAATTGTAAAAATATGCAAAATATAAAAGAGCGAACAAAATAGCGCTCTCTATAGCGCAAAATAGCACATAGCTCAAGTTTTGCGCTGTTGGCTATTGACTACCTTGATTATAGATATAAAATCGGCGAGACAATAATCACTAAATGAACCACATAATTATACACAGGTTCATAATAGCTATATACAACCCACGTCATAGAGTTTTATACATCAAATGATAACTCAAATGATAAACTGTCTCTAAGATAAAAGTCAAACACTATTTAGGCACCACGGTGTCACACAGCGGGATGATAAAAGCAACAAGCTCAAGTAATAGTGTATGAAAGCGCAACCTTCTGCTACCTACCTGCACAACGTATGTGTCGTCTCACATCTGCTTTCTAGTACTCATTTAAGAATATTCGAGATGATAAGAAGCAAAATATAAAATCTTGATTCATACAACGGTTTGACGTGAGCGATAAACTATCTCAAAATAAAATGAACGTCAATATAGTGTATGACATAGGGTATGGAGAATCATATCAGACATATCCCTGCATTCAAAGAGTTGGCACATAACATCAATATATGCTAATCTGCTATCATCATCATATGGATGTAGTACAATTCAAGTATAATGTCGGACGTTTGGGTATCCAAGTCATAATACATACGTTATGTGGCATCCTTAGGGTGATGAAATAAACATAACAAACATATCAAACACAACATCTATCAAACAACCCTCAAATCGTTTGAGTGCTTTGGATATAAGGTAACTCGTATGGTTCAATCATTAGCTAGAGACTCAGTCAAATCTCGGTCTCATGATGCTCAATCCATGTCACTTCGTTAGACTAGGAAATTGATTCACGATCATAAGACCCTGAGTAATCCAGTCATAAGGTATGGACACGGTCATAATCCAAATGAACGTCCCCATGTAACACTTCTATACGAGCACATTGGAAATCTCTGAATATATACGATCCCTTTGCACACGTCATAATTTCATAGTAAGATACAATCAATGTTCCATTCCATCATCTTCATAGCAGAACACTATTATAGTTTCATTCGCGAGTCTCCCTCATTGAACTTTCCCTTTGGATCATCGTCTTGACTCCTGTCGTTGAGTTGTCATCAAAGGAACATCTCTAGACATCCCTAATAAGTCATAGAGTAACCTCATCCCTTTGGATCATCGTCTCGACTCCCGTCATTGAGTTGTCATCAACGGAACATCTCTAGACATCCCTAATAAGTCGTACATTAACCTCATCAAAGTTTCTAAGTCATCATATTGATGCATTACGTCATCGCTTCACCATCGAAGTCGTCCTTCATCGCATCATAACATTGAAGTCAAACATCAAATAGATGAACGAACGTGCACGACTCATATCTCGAAGTCCACGCCTCGTCCCCTTTGGACCTCGAAGCATCATGTCGGCACCGACATAATTGATTTAACCCAAATATGGTTGTCGTTCAAAACTCACCTTTCTTAATTGCCTTGAAGTTTGCACTTCTGAGTCCTGAAGCCTTTTCTTAGAAAGTCTGAAGCCATAACGTCAGCATTGACACGATGCCTTAGCTAGTATTTTGCTTAAGTCCAAATGGAAAACCTCTCATCCCCCAAACTCCTTGCCCTGAAGCTCCTATGCATATGTCTTGGAGTCTCTGCCCCCACTCTCTCGAAGCACATCATCATTGACTTGATTTTTCCACTACCATCAACCTGATTTGCCCATTGCCAATGACATGATTTTTCACCGTTAACTTCATGCAACTTGTTTTATAGCTTCCCTAGACCTCCAAGAACAACATACTTAAGCCGCATCACATTTTGAACATTTTTGACGTCAATTTACACAAAACGACGACCACTCTCTAACTACAATAACACGAGTTGAAAACACATCAACCAATCACATACAAACATCACATTGCATCCGAACATCATATACATTCAAATGCAATTCATACACGTATATTGTCCTAGATCTAACCAACACAAAATGACGACTTGATTTGCAAAATAGTGAAAAACGAGTCATGCTACATTTTTGTCTTTCTAAGCTTGGTTTAAAGATGTCATTAGTGTTTGATCTAGTTTTAAAAACGTTTTTTACCATCAAAAATCATCTTAAAATTCATCATTTTACTGTAGTAATATGCATAGTATAGGAAAATGCAAAATCACTCATCTTAGTATCAAAGTGCACAAAAATCATGCAAACCAGATGTGAACAACTTTCACAAATCCCAAACTGCCCCAATAGTAATTTCTCTAATCTCTTCGCTAATTATCCCTTAATGTATGTCTGGGCTAATTAAAGTAAAGAAAAATAGTGCTTTTTGCTAAGAAATAATTAATGGAGGTTTAGTTTAGCTTTGGAAAGTGGAAAAATTGATTAGGAATTTTCCTATCTTCTCAATTAGGCACAAATTTTGAAATGAGTTAGTGGGACTAATCCTGGCGTAATTAATTACCCAATAATATTGTCAGAAACTATCCAAATTTCAAATGGTCATATCTTTTATACAGTATGTCCAAAAAGCTATTAAGACCACTACGGAACGGAAAACCATCATATCTTTATAATGGAAGTAGTCTCGACGTCTAATTTAGCTCCTATCAATAATTATAGGCCTTACAATTTTTTACAGTCAAAATCATCCAATAAAATTAAAGGTCAGAAATACCACTACTCAACATTTACTAAAGTTATATTGTCATACAACCCAATATAAATTTAAAAATAATATTTTATAATCATCCGATACGTAAAATGCTAGTCATTACAGGATTTATCTCTCTACTTGTAGTTTGATAAATTGAGAAAAATAAATAGAAAATCATGGTTTAACATGCAATACCAATGGTGAAAATTAAGATGAAAAGGCTTCTCAGTCCATGATAATAAATTTCTTTGAATAACGCTTTAAAATAATTTTTTCAAGGATAAAAGAATAAAAATGTGTTATTCACAAGAAAATGGTAAACGAAAGTATCTTTTGCCTATCATAAAAATTGATACTTTCTTTTATCTTATCTTTGAAACTATAAAATTGAAAAATGAAATTACCTTCTTTCCCTGTCACTGCGAGTATTTATTTTTTAACTTTTATCCCAAAAGTTAATAATTCTTCTATTAACTTATTATTCTGGACCGATAAGCTTTTTAAGTGAAAGCGTCATACTAATGCATATACATACATACATGTGTGTGTATATATTCATATAATATAAACTAATAACTTTATAAAACAGCCAATACAAATTGTTCATACTTCATTGTACTAAAATATACATAGTATAAACTTGATAACATTTGGATTAATAATTTTGAGCTATAGATATTGTCATGTATGTACCCACATTTCTGGATGTAGGATTTTTTTTTTAAAGACACTAATGTGGATAAATTTTGGATTTTTTGAGTATCCACTGTCAAAACTAGTTATGCATTTTATTTACACATATCAAACACAATTAGACGGAAGTATAATCACAAGTCTTAATGATTTTATTCAAAATTACGAACAGTTTTGAAGTTTCCATTGTAGTAGGTTATACAAGACTTTAAGTTGTTCAGTGCAGGTCTTTTGGACTATCTCAAGGCTGCTCCTATATCATGTTAGGCCCTGCACATGTGTGTGTGTATGTATATGTATGTATGTATAGACACACACACGCATAGACACACACATTTATGCATATGCATATACATACTGATGTGTGTGTACGCATATACTTAAACTATCTTTTATGGGTGAATTAACTGGATTGATTATTTAAGAAAAGTCGTCGTATAAGTGGTAGTAACCACGAGATACTAAAAAAGGGTTATTTTGTAGAAGAGCTAATCACTACAAGATCATTGATGAAGAAATTATTTGAATTAGACTATCCAGTAGCCTAAACGGTTGTTCGACATGAGAATAAGGGCGCAGAGAGATCCCCACGGGCTTTGCTTTAGAATTAGGTGAAACTTATACGGAAAAATACAACGAACACGATGGTACAATAATTTTTGAGATTGGACAAACGGTTTGACGAAAACAAGCTTGGAGTTCGGTGTAGATTTCATGTTGCCATTATGTGTATAGTGTACATAATGCATGTCACTTCCATGCTAGGCAGGCCACTCTCTAGTTGGAAACCCCCTCGAGACCAACATGAAATAAATTGAAACTCTGGTAGAATAATGAAACTAATGAACTTCTAATTTTACAGAAGAAAATAAAAAAGGATTTAATTTGAGTTTCAAATATATGAAAATTCAATATTTGAAATTTTAATTTAGAAAACATACAAAAATGATAAAATATATGAAAATATTAAACATCTTCTAGTGCTATAAATACTTATAGTTAATCAATATTGGTCGTTTTGTATCTTTTTTTGCTATTAAAGATGAATAATATATTTTGTTTCAATAAATCAAACAGTCGTATGAAAAATAAATAATGAAATCTGAAACTAGAACTGAAATTCTCAGATTTTACGAATTATATTGAAAATTCTAAAATTACAAAAGAGCAAAACCAAGACTGAAACCGAGGTCTTGGACCTTAGTTAGCACACTTTTCTACTAAGCGAGATCCAAATCCTCATGAAAACTAGTTCTGAGATCACATTCAGTATCTAGACTCTACCAGATCTCTAATTGGGATGTTTGGTCAGTTTTGATCCAAACAGTATCCACTTCGAAAAATAATAAAATTATTAATGTAATGAAAGTAGGCCATTCCTTATATCTAAAGAAATTCTTCCTTGAAAAATAATAATTAAATAGTAAATGTACAAACAAAATCTATTACTACTTGAGAAAAGGGCAAATATTCAGAAATTGAACTGTGCGTTTCTAGGTAGAATTTGAAATATAGTCACAAATTGAATGCTAGAGGTTGAGCTAGTATGAGAAAACAGGATGGATATTTCGTTTAAGTTGATAAATAGTTTCTCATCTTGATTGACTCAATACCTGGCTCTATGATGTCACACATGTGTCACATTACCAGGGCTACCTTTAAACTATGTAAAGGCATTCAAAGAAATTTCAAGATTATAAGAACCGTTGATTATGAAATTTGGGCAACTCTTGGTTCAAGCCGCACATCTGAATAAAGTAGCCATGAGATGAGATTTGAGACTATGTTATCGGTTGGTGGCATGAGTCTATTGCAGTTGATCGAGTTTATATTGATCCATCAGCTAATAATTTGTTAATGCAGAAGAAAGATTTTCTCCACCGCGAATAATGTATCATATGGACAGTTATAATGGCTATTTATGAGGCTGTATTTGCATGATCACTTTTGGTATGCTGTGAGTATATTTCTATTGATTTTAACAGAGGTCTATGTTTCTATGATTCTCTTATGGAAAATGATGTGACAAGCCTTGATAAAAGATAAGTTGCGTGTTTTTGGTGTAGGGTTATGTTGCAATTTAAATTTCATATTGAACTGTTGTGTATAATTAACGTTGGTATTCTATTTAAGAGAGCAATAAAGCTTTATTAAGGACCTAGAGTAATGTTGTCTTTCTTTGGTGCTTTAAGTTTTATTCAACCTGGCATTTAATATGGATGGTTATTTATGTGTAGAAATATTGATCATCAATCTTTATGTAACGGAAGAAAAATAATCCTTCACTGAATGTTAATGAGCCAGAGTAGTTATAGCCAAATCTAGCCGTAATTAGTCTAAAAAAATCTATAACCTCCAATTAAATACCATTAATTTTTGTCTAACTTTAGCTTGTTGTTTCCTTTCCTCAAAATGTAACGGCTTTTATATAACAAGTTATATCATCTACAAAACCCCAATATTTCTTCTCTGGAAGATAACTTTTCTTTTTTGAAGCCAAACATGGCCATGTTATTTATCAAGCATTTAGTCCTTCTATTTTTCATTACATTTGCTAATGCTAAAGATTCGGCAAAGATAGATTACCGTGATGCATTATCAAAGTCAATAGTCTTCTTTCAAGGTCAGAGGTCAGGCAAGCTTCCTCATGATCAGACCATTAACTGGAGGGCAGACTCGGGATTAAAAGATGGTTCTGTAGAAAATGTAGGAATTTTCTTAATTTTGCAATCATAGATTAACAAAACGAAAAAAAAATCAATAAAACAATCTACTCTTAGTGCAGGTGGATTTGACTGGCGGGTACTACGATGCTGGAGACAATGTAAAGTTTGGTTTGCCAATGGCATTCACAACCACAATGCTATCTTGGAGCATTTTGGAGTTCGGTAGGCGAATGCCTCATGAGATAAATCTTGCACGGGAAGCTGTGAAATGGGCTACTGATTACCTTCTCAAAGCTTCTGCTCGACTTCCTAATGCTCTCTATGTTCAGGTCTTTTATATTGCCCTTGAGTAAGTTAGTTCCATATTATTAAGAGCATCTTCGAATTAGAAGTAAATCAACCACATATACGGATAATGTTAATGTGAATTGTGTTGTAGAACCTGTTTAGATGGCTTTTAATAAAACATTTTTTTCCTTTTAAAATCAAAACTAAGAAATTAAATTTCATGCGAAGGAGAAACATATTTTAATATTTTTATTTATTTATTATTATTTGAGAGAACTAGCTATACTAATGAATATTCTTGCCAAATTAATAAAACGTATTGAACTAGACTTTTTTTCTTCTTCAGTTTATTCGTTCTCTAAACTCAAAAAGCATTTGAAATTAAAATAAGCAAACGAATTTGTTTTTATTGCTGAATTTACTATATATTGTGAAAATGTATTTATCATAGGTAGGTGATCCAGTAAGCGATCATAAGTGCTGGGAAAGAGCAGAAGACATGACAACTCCAAGATCGGTTTACAAAGTCACTCCTCAGAATCCAGGTTCAGATGTTGCAGGTGAAACTGCTGCTGCTCTTGCTGCTGCTTCCATGGTTTTCAAGCGTGTCGATCGTAAATACTCAGCCAAGCTTCTGGAAACTGCAAAAAAGGCCTTTTCATTTGCAGATACTTATAAAGGAAAATACAGTGATTCTCTTGCATCTGCTGTTTGTCCATTCTACTGCTCGTATTCAGGATATGAAGTAAGATTTCACCCTTCTGAATTTGGTTTATGTGATGATATAAATTCGCTCTTACAGTTATTTTAGACTGGCACATGGAATACACATTATGGGTGCATATGACACTTATCTTAGGCAAAGGAAATAAAGAAAATTTATTATTCCGGCATGAATAGAATTTGCATTTTGGCTGCCAATAATTGTGCGTCAAAATCAGTTGATGTTGTATAAGAGCAAGTCATGCAGATTCACTGCAAATACAACAAAAGACTTTAGCATCACACAATTGAGTAGTTCTAGAATTGAGTAGGATAAGAGCGTCTACATTTCAAATGTGTTTTTAATGTAAAGCGAATGCGACATAATTACTAAACGTTAACTCGCCAATGCTAATATATTTAGAATGTAGAATATGATGTGACACATTTTTTGTTAGACACGTTGGATTGAAATATCTACTTCTAGACATTGTAATTCACAACATTAAGTGTTAACTACCACTAACCTTTTGCCACCTATGCAAGTTTCAATATACAAAAATGTTTGTATTGGAGAAAATAAAATTAATTTTATTGTGATGTGCATTTAGGTTAATTTAACATTGTTTAACTGTTTATGCCAAATAGATATCTCATGAAATTAGTAAAGGTTGGAGATGCTCTAAAGCCACAATAGAGTTAGGTAGATTATGCCCGTATTATGACTCGGAGGTTAGATATAGGGTGAGAGCCCTTGGAGCATATATACATACGCATGCATGTATACTAAATTAGGCGTACACATCAATCTCATGTTTTATTTTGCATCTTATTTGCTAGACACAGATAGTCATGTTGTGCGTTTTTACAAATTTGTTTATCATCTCTTCTGCAAGTACCTTTACAGTCAGGGACTGCTTAGATATATTTCTACTTCGTGTACCTTTTGTTTTGCCCGCTTGCGTTTCTTTTTTCGCCCAAATTTTGACGTACACATATTGGTGTACATTTTTGTTTCCTTCTCCCTCTTACCCTCTTTTTTGCAAGCCACCGAGTAATCATTCTACATTGTGTTTTATAATACAAGTCACACTGTTTTACCTGAAAGAGTTTTTTTTGTTAGATTTTGACAATGAGATAATTTTTGTTGAAAAAGTGTCATAAGATGAAAGATTTTTATTTCATTTTTTTTTTGTAAGTTATGTTGCTTGCTAATAATCATGCATTGCTTAGGATGAGCTTCTCTGGGCATCAGCATGGCTCTACAAGGCTACCAAAAACTTGACTTATCTCACTTATGCTCAATCTCTAGCAGATACCGTCAATTTGGACTCCGACACTTTCAGTTGGGACAACAAATTTCCTGGTGTTGCAGTCCTATTAACAAGGGTAACTCAAACTAAGAAAACTAAAATTTCGACGGTTTTTCACATCATCTTATAACTTTCATATAACTTGGAATACAGGAATTTCTGATAAACAAAAATCAAGCAGCATCCATGTTCAAACCACATGCAGAAAAGTACGTGTGCAGTGTGCTGCCAAACTCTCCTACTAAGACTGCAAAGTACACTCCAGGCGGACTTCTTCACACCGAAATGGGTGGAAGTAACTTGCAATATGTCACTTCCATGTCTTTCCTGCTCTCAGCTTACTCCAAATATCTCAAGAAGTCTAAATCAACATTTAGTTGTGGCGATTCTCCTGTTAGTCCTTCAACTTTGAGACAAGTAGTCAAGAAACAGGTATCAACTCCTATTTATCATTTTTTTAACGTTAGTTATCGTGTATGGGTAGGAGACTGAAAACAAGAGTCTTGTTCTTCAAACTATGTCTGTTACCACTTAGCGGTAATAGCAATTTATATGAACCCAAATAGCTTATCCTGTTTGATACACTGAACCTAAAAGCTCTATTCCCTACGCTTTTAAAAACTTTACCAGTTGCCTATTAGTCCTTATGTCAAATCATATTCTCTAGTACATAGTAAAATATACCAATAACCATTGGTGATAATAGTGGTAGGAGTCTGCTTGTGCAAGCAGAAATATTCAATTCAATATCCCATGGCATTCTTAATAGCTAGGGCCTTTGAGTACCAGGATTCTATTTTTGATTTGGTTGTAAGAAATAACCATGTGCCAATGAATATTTAAATTATGTTCTATTTTTTAAAAACTTGTAAGGTTTAAACTAGATTTAAAAATCAATTTGCTTTTTCCTTAAATAGTATAGTTGTTATTGAAGTATGTTTTCTACCATATTATTTATTTTTTTAACCATCAAATTTTATAGAATTTTCAAAACACTTTTAAAAGTGATAGTTAATTCTGGAAAATCACAAATTAGCTTGCGCTATTTAGTTTTAAAAATTAAGAATGTAATTTACAAATTTGTTGGCCTACGGAGTTTTCTTACATCCACACACAGTAAAATAGATGTTCATGCTAGAAATACATGTTAATTTTCAGGTAGACTACATATTAGGGGACAACCCGAAGGGCATGTCCTACATGGTAGGGTTCGGCAAAAACTTCCCACAAAGGATTCATCATCGAGGCGCGTCGATGCCAAGTGTGTATGTGAATAAACAGCAAGTTGGGTGCCAGCAGGGGTTCAGCTACTACTACAGTAGGAGCTCAAACCCTAACGTTTTGGTAGGGGCCGTGATTGGTGGCCCGGACGAGAACGATGAGTATGCGGATGATCGCAACAACTATGCTCAATCTGAACCGGCTACTTATATCAATGCACCTCTTGTTGGAACTTTGTCTTACTTGACTGCAATCTCCATGTAGTTCATTTGTGATCTCTAATTGTTTAGAAGTTGTGTTGCATGGGTCGGCTAACCTATATTGCTATGCTAACTGTCTAGAGTTACTATTGTTTTTCTTTCTTCTTCAATTTCCTACAGCGTGAAATGAATGTATGCAGTGTATATAGTTACTAGTTAGCGTAAGACATCGCTGGTAAGTGATGTTCTATTATTCTCCAGGAAGTAACTAGGACTGTACTAACACTTTCAGTACAAAGCTCCGTGCTGAACTAATTTTTTTCCCATCTTTTTAACAATCCAGAGAACCAAGCTATACTAACTTTATGAAATTACCTGTCTTTCAAACACATACTTTATATGCTTGTTACAGGAGTGTCGCTTATGGGGTTTAAACTTATGAACTTTGGTTTTGCAGTTTGGATCGTCTACTAATTGCTTCAACCCTGTTACTGACTAAAATGTTGCTATATGCACTTTAGCAGTAAATTTTAGTATTGTTTTCATAGCAACTAGACTATCTATTAGAGGAAAATATAATAGTATTATATGATATGAGTCGTTTTAGTGTTCATAAGTTCTTACTTTTTGTCAACTTTAAATCTCTATCGGCAGCAAATGACGGCGCAGGCTCATTGCTTTCTAAGCACATAAGATGACAACAATGTACTGTTCAGTTTAGACATTTGATGTGTATGATGCATCAGAAGTACTGAACTAGGCAACGGTTATTTTGATCAGTTGATGGAGGACGTGAAAACTGGATCATTTGTTGTCGACACGTCGGACGTGTTGGATTCTTCTGATGCGTTGGCAATAAACGGTCTAGTGTTCTCTAGACAATTATTTTATGAGGGAACTAGGAAGAAGAACATAGGTGGAAGGACAACAAGTTTTATTTTTGGACCGAAGGACAAATTTTGAAAATAAGTTAGGCTGAACTGCAATGCTAGTTATAATTAACATTATATTCAATTTTTACACCATACAGAATGCTAGTTATAACTAGCATTATATTCAGTTTTACACTGTATAAAATGCTAACTATAATTAGCATTGTCTTTCAGTCTATTTTTTTTTTAAGTTTGTCATTTTGTCTAAAAATGAAACTTGTTGTTTTTCAGCTTAATTTACTTTACAAAGCTTGTCATTGTGTCTATTTTTCACTTTATTTTCTAAGCTATTTTTGTAAGTTCAGTTTTTCCTATTTTCTTCCACATCAATCTTAACTTATTCATATTTCTCTCCAAAATTATCATTTTTCATATTTTTCTTCTCTTCAAAATTGTCACAAAAACAACTCAAACATTCAGAAATACAGTTTTTTGTTGCTACTTTGCATTTTCAATGGTACACTGTCATAACATGCTGCCGTTGAAATTAAAAAAGGAGCTAAAATGTCTTAGAGAACTATAGATGATCGAAGAGTATGTTCGACACAAATACAAAACTCTAAAAACAGAGGATGATGTGGCAAAATTTGTGCAATAAAACTGGATTAGACTGAGATTCTATTAGGAAAGCTGGTAGCTAGGAATGTGGGTTGATCTTGTCAAATAGTCTAGCACTTATATTTTGAAGTATAAGATCTCTGTTCTCAAAACCTATACACAAACAGTCCCTATTAATAAACCCAGTAAATTAGGTTCTTTTTGCGTTATCTTTTACCGAATTGTCCGCTTCTAAAAATTCGGTCCAGCATTGAAATCAGGGACAAAAGTGACACAAATTAGTAAAAAACTAAAAATAGAAACCACATCGTCATAACGTTATTAAATTCGCTTCAAGATGTAAGCATCTAATACAATGTAGCACAATTTGGAAGGTGTCCGGGTACAATCTATCCAGTTTTTTCTTCTGTATCTCCTACTACGGATGGACTTTGGATCAACTTCTGGTACCCAAAATCGTACTAGAAATGGCCGAAGACATAGGTACGATACCTAAGAAAAGATGAATAATTTGATTTATAAACACCAAATGAAGAATAAAGGTCACAAACTGGAAACTCAAGCACTGCTGCACTTCTCATTCCAACAATCAATAATAACAATATAGATTCTATCGGATATTCTTCATTGTATATAGTTCTTGTTAATCATGTGAAGTTGTTTATAGAAAAACTAAGCTATTACAATCCTGATGGAAAATGAAGATGGCTGAAGGTTGAGATAGAACGGTTGTGGAGCAAACTTCAGTACCATCAATATTTAATAAATCGACCTCTAATCCGTAGAGTTTGTATTTTTATCATGTATTTTTTGTAGTTTTTTAATGTCTATGTACCCATTTATTTTTAAACGCGTCCGTTTTTTTGTTTCGCAATATCCACATTACTTTATAATTAAATGTCAATTATTAATATTCACTCAAAAATAATTAAAACAATTTAAATAAAAGCATATAAATTCATACGAACAATCATTTCCCTTTCGCTACCCTATTCGTTGGACATAAACGCATTTTCCTTTCGCTGAACTTTTCCATTTACTCCCCATTCAGAATAGTCGTTCGACTTTCTTGTTCTCTTGCACAAGAACGATCTCATAGTTATTTGAAGAACAATATGAAATAAAGTTAGTATATTGCAAAAGACAAAAAATGGTGGAGCATAAAGTAAATAAAAATAATAATATAATTATAAAATAATTAAAATAAAACAAAGAAGAAGAAGATGAATAAGGGTAGGTGTATACTTACATTAATTCTATTGTTAAACAATTAACAATATAAATGTCTATAATTAAACCTATCTTTAAGGAGGTTTCCCTTGCGTAAGAGCTAAAATAAACTAGTTTGAAACCAAAAAGGCAAGAACATTGTCTCATGCACTTTCTCGTATATCTTTGCCCTTGCTCGTATATCTTTGCACTTTCTCGTATATCTTTGCACTTTTATTACGTATTCAAAGTCTTTCTTCCCCTCTCAAATCCCTCTTTAAAATCCACATTGCATCTCCCAAATCAACGCATCACAAACCCTACCTACCCAAATCAACTCTGCTCTTCTACCCACCCCTTGACGTACATGCCTCCGACCAACATCACCACGTCCAAGAGAACATAATAGCCTACATGTAACAACTTGAGAATTTTAACGATTTTATAATGTAATTAACTAATTTTTCTTGAAATTAAAACAATAAAATTTTGAAATGAAAATTTGATATTTGAAATGCGTCTATTTAAACATAGCATATTGAAAAGGACAGTGCAGATCGTGCTATATGGAATTATACTATACTAGTGCGGAAATAAACTTAAATACTATAGCAATGAATAAGTAAAATAAAACAAGCACACAATGAATTTTTATACTGGTTCGAACTTCCCGTTCTACATCCAGTCCCAGACTCCTTCTGGAATTTCACTAACATAACCCTCATTTAACCCAAAGAAACAGGTTTACACTGCTTGAGCAACCGAACAGACTTCATCCGCTTAAGCAACCGAATAGGACTTCAACTACCCGAGCAACCGAACATGACTACTTTTACAAATAACAAATGTATCTGACTGTAGTGTGTTCTTAAATAACACCGATAAGTCAATTGAGTACAATGTTTCTATAATCTTCTCCTTTGTGATATATAGTGTGATGTGCTTTGAGAATCGTGAAAGATAAGTGATTAATGATCACAGTATGTAAGCAATTTGAGTGCAGTTCGAAATCTTAAGAATAGATGAGAATTCAAGAATGCTAAAAGTAAATTCGGTGAGTTGTTTGTTGAATTCTGTAATCTATTTATAATATATAAAGAGTTGCATCTATAAATGAAAAGTTATATTGAAAATAACAGATGCAACTGTTGAAAATGTTTCTCTTGGTGAAGAGAAGTGTCTTTTCAAGAAAATAGCAGTTGGAAATATTCAGATGTCTGAATTAAAAATTTCAGACTTCTGAATTAGATTGAAACGCAAAGAGCAAGCTTTTAGGCAATTTTTGACTATATTCAGACGTTTGAAAATTATCATTCAGACGTCTGAATATTGTGAACTAATATTCAGGTTTCAGCATTCAGACGTCTAAATGAATGGTTTCAGACGTCTGAGTTTGGACTTTTGTGCATGCATGTGCATGTGTATGCATATATATATATATATATATATATATATATATATCGTTTCAGTAGAGATTTTAACAAATTTCTAAGTAAAGTACAAATTCTAGATGCATAATACTTAGCTTTAAACATCTGAAAAGGAATCTGCAATAAATGTCCTACAAAGATGGTTAGTATACATATAATATTTTATATAGTTTATCACAATCAAAATTGAGATTCCAACATTCTCTCTCTTTTTGATGATGACAACTATATAATCAATAATAAACGTTTAAAGTATTGTTACTCCCACTGTCAATATGCATAATTTTAAATTTCTAAAACTTATCAATATGCATAATTTTATATTTCTTCCCCTTTTGTCATCGACAAAAAGAGCATAGATAATAATACATAGTTCATTTCATTAAAGCAATCATAGTAGTAGATAATAATACATGAAGAGATAATAACTCAGAAATTTCTCATACAACTAGTCAAGCAAAGTTATAAGCAAAACATAAGATAACAACTGAAATAGACAAAGATAATTAGAATTGGCTTGAAAGAGACGGATCATTGTGATTAGAACTCGAGCTTGAGGAAGACCACTTAAATGGAGACGGATTGTAAGCTTGAGTGGATGTAGAGCCGGAACAAGAAATTCGATCCCATATTTTATTGAGAAAGCCTTTGATAGAGTTGAATTTTCTTTCCGTCTTCTTCTCAAGTGCCTTAATTTCCCGATGATTCTTTGATTGATTTCGGAAGAGAGTGATGATGGTTTGTCTTGAAGAAGTTTCCGGGTCAATTTCTTGGATGGTATCATTGTCCTCCTCTTCTTCTTCATGTTAAGTATGAGAAGAAGAAGCAATACTAGTGTCTCGAGGTTGAGGAACACCTTATTGAACATTTTACGACCATTGGTGGAAGAAAATAATTTGTTGAGGAGGAGGCCGTGTAGGAAGACCATCAATCCTGGAGTTTTAGCGCCTAACTCACTAATAGTTGTGAAATCAGAGTCGAGCATTAGTACACTGACATTTAGGAGGATGTGCATAACATAAGCACCATAATGAATGGTTCTATATTTTCTTCGGATTGTGATGTCTTGAAATTCATCCAAAATAATTTTTCCCCAATTCACTTGTTGATTTGAGTAGATAGAATAAAGTGGTTGGAAGTTTTCTTTATACACTTTTTCATAACTTCCCATCCTTGGTTGGAGGGAACGAATAAGTGCACGGTGAATGAGCCTAGCTTGTGGCCTTAAGAAGGTAGATTTTAAATTGTCCAAATTTATAAGTTAATCGAACAAAAATTGATGTGAAACTTCATCCCGATGATCCATATCAACTTCATTTTCATTAATATCAATTCCTTGATAAGGGAAATTTAAAATATGACCTAATCTTTGTAAAGGTAAGAAGATTCTTACGCCACAAACTATCGACCAAACACAATCTTGTCGCTTTGGGGATTATGATGATCCAAATTTAAGTTTGCAAGAAAAAGTTTAATCATAAGATGATTAATCTTAACATTGTTAGGAGTATACCCAATCAAGCTATCGAAGTGGAATTGCTCCGCTAACTCTCTAATACGATATGCTGCGAAATCCGGGAATTTCATGAATGCTCCTTCGAAGATGTTGGAATTCTTCATAGAATAAAATGAGAAACAACAACATCGTTCCATAGCTATTGCCGGATTTGGTCTTCGGATGGTTCGAAAGTTGATTCTCTAGTTCTTTTTGATCTTGGTGCCATTGGAGAGTTAGAGGAAAGGTAAAATATTTGAGAGAGATGAAAATGGGGGCTAGGGTTCTGAAGTAAGTGGAATGAAGTGAAAAAGGCATTATATAGAGGGTGAAAAGGCAGGGGTATAATGGAAAAGAAAAAAAAGAAGAAAGGTTAAAAAATAGCTCAGAAAAAATTCGGCCGTCTGAATCATTTGATTCAGACGTCTGAATAGGGTTGAAAAGTAACCCGCAAGGAATTAGTTCAAAATTGGCCTTATTCAGACGTCCGAATCTGGGGCAAAAATTTTCTGCTATGAATATTCAAACGTCTGTTTCTAATAGAACAACCGTCTGAATTTTGCTCAGAGGCACATATTGGCTTTACTAAGAGTAGAAAACAATATATATTATTAAATAATTTTACAAAATACAAGTTTAGAATAAACAGAATGAAATGACAAATTAACAATAGTATATAAACAACAAGAAATAATTAAAGAGATTTTGAAGAAGAGGATGGAGTATGATATGGCCCTTCTTCAATTTTAATGTTCTCTACAAATGGTTAAAGTGGAGACCATCTGTTGCCACGTTCCCAAGAATTTGGTGATGTCGGTGGACATTGTGGTGATGGTTCCCAAGGATTGCGAGAACGAACTGTAGATGGTTGATGAACATTGTCTTTTGATGAAGAACCATAGAACTTTAATGCTACTTGTTCCGAAAAGCTAAGCCGTTTGGCATTAACCTTTTGTTCATAGTATAATTCATGTTGTAGTTCTAATGTTTCTCTCTGATAGCGATGAATATCATCTATTTTCTCTTTTGTGGATGGTTATCCAAAAAAGAGAGACCGTCTTATTCTTTTAGTTGGTGGAGTATATCCAGTATGAGTTGAGGGTGGAACAATCGAAACCGGTTCATAGATTGGTGTAGGAGTTGGTAGATTATCTGATCCCGGGGAAGAAGTATAAGAAAGCTCAGGTGATTTGGAGTTGTAGTGAGATGGCATGTTGAAACAGAAATTTGATATATATTTTTTTTAAAAAAATTGAACGAATTCTGGTGCAAAGAATTAAGAAAAGCAGAGAATATATAGTTAGCAATAAGATAAAAATAGAGAAACAATGTATGGTTAAAAGAATAATGGCCATAGGAAAAAGAGGTGAGAATGAAAGGTAAATAAGAATTCAACAACAATCTCATGTTTCAGAAAAAGATAGAGAGTGAAGTGGTAGAGCAGAAGACTACCGAGTATGAGATCCTGAGTTCGAGTGCTTGATAAACACCTCTAAATTTTTTATTTTTTAAAAGGAACTAAGAATTAAAAATATAAAAACCATATATAGTAAAAAAATGCAAACTTATAAATCTTTATAAGAGACGATTCCAAGTTCTTGTCTTAAATTGATGAAAGTATTTTCATTTAATGGCTTTGTAAAGATATCTGCCAATTGTTTGTCATATGACACAAATTCTAGATTTATTAAATCTTTTTCAATATTATCACGAAGAAAATGATGACGAATGTCAATATGTTTTATTCGTGAGTGATTAACATGATTTTTAGATAAATTTATAGCACTAGAATTATCACGGTAAATAGTTGATTTGGATAAATTAAAACCAATCTTGTAGTGTTTGTTGCATATAGATAACTTGAGCACATGACAAAGCTGCAGAAATATACTCTGCTTCACATGTCGACAATGAAACACAGTTTTGTTTCTTACTAAACCAGGATACAAGAGACCGTCCAATGAAGTGACAAGTGCCACTCGTACTGTTTCTATCTGTCCGGATTCCTCCAAAATCAGCATCACTATAGGACACTAATTCAAAAGGACATTCCTTTGGATAGAATAGTCCAAAGTCCTTGGTTTTATTAAAATACCGTAGTATGCAATTCACTGCTCAAAATTTGATTCTTTGGGATCTGCTTGAAATCGTGCACACAAATAAACACTCATCATTATGTCAGGTCTACTTGCTGTTAAATATAGTAACGATCCAATCATACATCAAAATAATTTTTGGTCAATACTTTTTCCATTTTTATCTTTATCAAGATGTGTAGTTGTACTCATAGGAGTTGATTTGGTAGAAGTATTTTCCATACCAAAGCGTTTAATTAGATTGTTACAATATTTTTATTGATTTATAAAAATAACATTTTCTAATTGTTTTATTTGTAAGCTAAGAAAATAATTTAATTCACCCATATGTGACCTTTCAAATTCTTTGGTCATTATATTAGAAAATTCTTGACATAGTTTTTCATTTGTAGATCCAAAAATAATATCATCAACATATATTTGAACAATTAAAATATCTTTCTTGTTTCTTTTAATAAAAAGAGTTTGATCGGCCTTTCCAATTTCAAAACCAGAATCTATTAAATATCTTTTAAGATGATCGTACCAAGCACGGGGTGCTTGTTTGAGATCGTAAGCCTTTTTAAGTTTATAGACATGGTCAGGAACTTGTTCGTGTATGAATAAAGGAGGTTGTTCAACATAAATTTTTTTCTTTTATAAAACCATTTAAAAAGGCACTTTTAACATCCATTTGAAATAATTTAAAGTTATGAAAACATGCATAGGCCAGTAAGATTCGTATTACTTCTAGTCTAGCGACCGGAGCAAACGTTTCTTCATAGTCAATTCCTTCTTTTTGATTATATCCTTGTGCAACTAATATAGCTTTATTTCTAGTAAAATTTCCTTGTTCATCTGCTTTATTTTTGAAGACCCACTTTGTACCAATAACTGATTGATACTAGGCCTTGGAACTAAATCCCAAATGTCATTTCTTTCGAATTGGTTTAGCACTTCTTGCATGGCGATTAACCAATTTTCATCGGTGGATACTTCTTTAATATTTTTAGGTTCAATATGAGAAAGGAAAGCTACATGACCCATTTGATTTAATTGACTTCTTGTTGTAACAGATGAATTGAGTTCTCTAATAACATTAATAGAAGGATGATCGCTTAATAATCTCACTGGAGATCTTAATTCATTGTTATTGTAAATCATGTTTTCATTATTTTCAAAATTTGAAATTTCTGTATTTGTGATATTATCAGGGAATTCTTCATCATCTCTTATACTTGGTATTTGATTAAAATTTTCATCGAAGGATACATGAAGTGTTTTTTCGAGATATTGGTTCTTTTATTATAAACTCGATAAGCTTTGCTTCGATCTGAATATCCTACAAAGATTCCTTCATCGGATTTTGAATCGAATTTACCAAGCTGATCTTTTGTGTTTAAAATAAAACATTTTGAACCAAAAACTTTAAAATATGAACTATTTGGTTTTTGTTCATTAAGAAGTTCATAAGGAGTATTCTTAGTTAGTGGTCGAATAGAGACATGATTCAAAACATAACAAGTTATTGCAATTGCTTCAGCCCAGAAATATTTTGGTAACGTACTTCCATTTAACAAGGTCCGTGCACATTCTTGTAAGGTTTTATTTTTACGTTTTACAACTCCATTTTATTGTGGAGTTCTAGGAAACGAAAAATTATGAAATATTCCCTTCTTCTTACAAAAATGTTCAAAGGCTTCGTTTTCGAATTCACCTCAATTATCACTCCTTATATTTTTGATTTTTAATCCTTTAAAATTTTGAATTCTTTTGACAAAAGATTTGAAATTATCAAAAGTATCACTTTTATTTTTCATAAAAATAGTCCAAGTATATCTAGAAAAGTCATCAACAATTACAAACACATATCTACTGTGTTTAATGGATTGTACTTGTGTTGGTCCAAATAAATCCATATGTAGTAATTCAAGTGTTTGTAAAGTTGAAATAAACTTTTTAGATTCAAAAGATGACTTAGTTTTCCTAACTGACATGCATCACAAATATGATCGGTTTTAAAATTCATTTTTGGCAGACCTTTTACTAAATCATTTTTGGAAAGCTTGTTTATAGCTTTGAAGTTAATGTGACAGAATCGTTTGTGCCATAACCAAGGATCATTTTCTTTGGCTATTAAACACATATCTGAATTATGATTTATTTTCATATTCAGAACGTAGATATTTCTGTCTCTATTTCCTTCAAAGATAAGATTTTAATTTTGGTCAAAAATATTGCGTTTGTTTTCAGAAAAAGTGATTTTGAATCCTTTGTCACATAATTGGCTGATACTAAGTAAATTATGTTTTAAATTTTTAACAAGTAAAACATTTGAAATAAAGGTAAATTTGAAATACCGTTGTTGCTCATATTGCCTTTACGGATGATATAGCCTTTGGAGTTGTCTCCAAATGTGACGAAGCCTCCATCTGAGTAAGTAATATTTGATAGCATATCTTTGTCTCCTGTCATATTGAGCAACCACTATCGAGTATCCATTTTCCTCTTTTCTTGAGTGGGACCTACAAAAAATATGTGATAACATTGGTACCCACCTTTTTTAAATAGGGTCCTAAGAGTTAAGTCTTAGGAAACCAAACCCAAGAGGGTTCAGTATCCCATTTGAAAATGTAATCTTTATTTTTATGAACAGTTTCTAAAAAGGTGTTAATATATTTCTTCCTAATTAGACAGTTGTTTGTTTTTGGAACCCAAACTCTTATGTTTTTTTGGTAAGTATTCCTTTTTGACTGTTTTTCAGTAGGATTAATGTTTATCCTAATTTTCTTTTTAGATGGAGCTTTTGTTTTCTTATCATATCCTAATCCTTCCCCACTTGAAACAGATTGAGAGCTATCAATAATTTTAGATAGAGTTTCTCTTCCTTTATTAAAGTTTGAAACATTTTTGGTGATGCTATCTAACTTAGTTTTGAGACTAGTATTGTCTAATTCTATCAATTTTACTTTTTTCTTTACTTCGTGATTTTCAAAAACAAGAGCGTCATTCTTTTCTTTTTGAGTTTCTATTTCTTGACTCAAAAGAGTGAGTTGAGAATTAATATTAGAGTATGATTCTTGTAATTTTTCAAGTTCTTCCTCTAGTATTTTCTTCTCATCTTTAAGCTATCTCTTTCGAATTCTGCTTTGTTCTGATATTCACGAGTCTCCTTATATTTTCTTTTGAGTTTTTTGAGAGTGTCAACTAGCTCTGAATTTATTTATATCATATCATAAAAGGTAAAATTACTAACCTCGTCTTCGGTAGCCATAAAACAAATATTAGCTTGCTCGTTATCCCTGTCACTGCTGCTGTCTGATGAAGATGTATCAGAATCATCCCATGTAACAGAAAATGCTTTCTTTTTCTTATCTTTTCTTCCCTTGTTGAAGTACTTTTTCTTTAGTTCTGGACATTCTTTCTGCATATGACCTTTCTTATGACAACTAAAACATTCTAGAACTAAAGATGATGGTTTGCTTGGAAAAGTTCCTTTTTTCATTGTTTATGTTGTTTTATCGGAATTTCAAGAACTTTTTGAAATTTTTGGCAATAAATGCTAGATCTTCTTCATCTGAATCTTCATCCTTTTCTTCTTCAGCATGGAAAGCTATGTTCCTTTTGTTTTGTGCTTGTACTCGTTTTTCCTACAAATTCACTTTATAGGACATTAGATTTCCTATTTACTCTTCAGGTTTCATGGTAGAGAGGTCATTAGCTTCTTTAATAGCTAAGACGTTTCTTTCCCATTCATCCGTTAAAGAGTTTAGGATTTTGGATACAATATCAAAGTCAGTGTACTTTTCTCCTAATCCTAATAATGAATGATAGATATCTTGAAATCTGGAGTACATATCATTGATGGATTCATCATGTTTCATTCTAAAATTTTGAAACTGATTTTTGAGCATGGAGATTTTTCTTTGTTTGACTTTGTTATTTCCTTCGTGAGTGATTTTAAGTGTTCTCCATATTTCATAAGCAGTTTGACACATGCTAATATGATTAAATTTATTTCTATCCAGAGCATAAAATAACATGTTCATAGCTTTAGCATTGGCAGTATCATCTATTTTTGTGTGTTTGTCCATGTGGAGTATTCTCCAATAGGAAGAGTGTATTCATTTTGTGTGATATTCCATGATTCAAAGCTATTTGATTTCATATAGATTCTCATACGAATAGCCAATAATTATAGTTCAAACCATTGAAAAATGGAGGCCGTGCAGTGGATTGACCTTCTATAAAACTGGAGTTAGTGCTTATAGAACTAGTGCTGGTGTTATTATCCATATTAGCAAAGGATCAAATAACTATGTTATGGTTAGATTAAAAACTTGCTCTGATACCAAATGAAAAAAGACAGTGCAGATCGTGCTATATGGAATTATACTATACTAGTGCGGAAATAAACTAAAATACTATAACAATGAATAAGTAAAATAAAACAAGCACACCAAGAATTTTTATACTGGTTCGAACTTTCCGTTCTACATCCAGTCCCAGACTCCTTCTGGAATTTCACTAACACAACCCTCACTTAACCCGGAGGAACATGTTTACACTTCCTGAGCAACCGAACAGGACTTCACCCGCCTAAGCAACTGAATAGGACTTCAACTGCCTGAGCAACCGAACAAGACTTCTTTTACAAATAAAAAATGTATCTGACTGTAATGTGTTCTTAAATAACACTGATAAGTCAATTGAGTACAATCTTCCTATAATCTTCTCATTTGTGATATATAGTGTGATGTGCTTTGAGAATTGTGGAAGATAAAGTGATTAATGATCAAAGTATGTAAGTAATTTGAGCGCAGTTCGAAATCTTGAAAATAGATGAGAATTCAAGAATGCTAAAAGTAAATTCGGCGAGTAGTTTGTTGAATTATGTAATCTATATATAGTATATAAAGAGTTGCATCTATAAATGAAAAGTTGTATTGAAAAGAACATATGAAACTGTTGATTTTAAAAATGTTTCTCTTGGTGAAGAGAAGTGTCTTTTCAAGAAAATAGCAGTTGGAAATATTCAGACATCTGAATTAAAAATTTCAGACTTCTGAATTAGATTGAAACGCAAACAGCAAGCTTTTAGGCAATTTTTGACTATATTCAGACGTCTGAAAATGATCATTCAGATGTCTGAATATTGTGAAACAATATTCCGGTTTCAGCATTCAGACGTCTGAATGAATGGTTTCAGACGTCTGAGTTTGGACTTTTGTGCATGTATGTGCATGTGCGTGCATATATATATATATATATATATATATATATATATCGTTTCTGGAGAGATTTTAACAATTTTCTAAGTAAAATATAGAATCTAGACACACAATACTCAGCTTTAAACATCTGAAAAGAAATCTGCAATAAATCTCCTGCAAAGATAGTTAGTATACACATAATATTTTATATAGTTTGTCACAATCAAAATTGAGATTCCAACACATATGATAAAATTTTATATGAAAATATTTCAGATTTTTTATTTATGAAATTTGAAAATTTAAGATTTAAATCAGTTTATTTGTTGAAAAATATAATATTTTCAAACGTGAACATTTTTGATAAAAATGTAAATCATTTTTTAAGTGAGACGTCGTAATACGTTTCGTCAAATTTGAACTGTTATAGCCCTGTTTAGATTATTTTCGACGTTTTAGCAGCATTTTCAACACACTACGCCATAAATGGCCTTCTGCAACACAAAAAAAATGTTGGGTTAGGCCCAAAAAATGTTGCCATAGGTCTATGGCAACACTTTTCTGGTGATGCAATTTTTACCGTTGCCTTAGACCTCAAAGGCAACATTTTGACTATCTAAGGCAACATAAGTAATATTGTTGCAATAGAACCCTATTTGGGTCTATAGCAACATCCATATGTGTCTGTAGCAACATTCCAAAATGTTGCTATAGATATTAACTTTCTGAATTTGTGGGGCCCACAATGTAGAGCATATTTGATTTTTTTAATAGAAATAAATATTTATTTAATAAAATGCTATTGCACAGAATTTGATATTCAAAAAGTAATTTATTTAAATAAATATTTTATTTCAACATTTGAAATAGTACAAATTCCTGACTCCACTATTTTACAATTCAATGATATATAACACTGATATTCACATATACAGATATTCCTCACTACATCACTCAGTTCACTCATTACATATGCAGTTTCAATTTATACAGACACTGACACTGACAAATATATGACGAGCCGAGTGCCGAGCCGAAGGCGAGCCGAGTAGCGGGTCCAGTCTTCAAGCTCAAGCACATTTGATTTGACTTTGTCTTCAAGCTTGTATCCAGCTGTCCAGTCTTCAATACCTGTCACATATAATTCAAAAGCAGTAATCTGGAAAATAATATTTAACTCAAACAGAAAATGAAAATATTTTTGTTATATTATTTGCCTCAGGTATTTGGGTTGTTTCTTTTCATATTTTTTTCTGACAGGGACCAAATATTTGCACGGACAACCTGTGAATGCACAAGTCAGCTGTTCACAAGTGCATAAGCCAAACATGAATGCAACACATGGATACAAGACAGTATGGAAGACAGCAAGAAACAGTTCAGGCAAAAATGCACAAAGGAGAAGCATTTATGTACTGGAGTTTTAGAAATGTACTGGAGTTGAAGCATTTATAAATTATAGATGTTATTTCTAATTCTGTATTTAAAACCCAAGTTGAAGCATTTATTAATTTAAAAAAATTCTATGAAGTATAATACTTCAAAGACCAAATTGGATTGCTCACTGAAATAATCATGTATATAACATAAAGGAAATTACTTGCTGAAAATAACTAAATAATATTATTAGTTACCTTTGCGTGAAGAGAATTTAGGTTTCCGTTTGCGCCATCACAGCATGAGCCGGAGTCCCACACATAGGGTGAAGCAACACATCCAGCCCAGTAAAGACGCTTAACCAAAGTCCACAATCTTCAGATTACCTATGATATTGGTAAGGCAAGAGCTAAATAACATAAAATTTAGGAATCTTCCCAATTTTTATGCTATTCAACTATGCCTCATCAATATCATTTGGACCTTATACCATAGTGACAACATCTATGATTGATGTAAACGCACCTGTGTTAAAACTTATAATTTAGATTTTACCAAATTGGGATTATTTGTCGTAAACGCACCTGTGTTAACATCTATATTCATTCACCAAAAATATCATAGGTTCAGTCTCCACAGTCCAAACCACTTGAGCACAGCAAACACACAATAGAAAAAAACATATTTTTTATTACTCAATTGTATGGTGAACTGAATAGCAATGTAAAGATTTTTGATGTTAGTATACATATTTTTTAACAAAAGCGCAATTGTACAATAGTGATATAATAAAAAACAAGATGAGTTTTATAACAAGTTTTCAAACAAAATGGTGTGTTATAACTATTTTTTATCATCTTAACAAGTGTTTTGAGAAATAAATCAAACAGCAGTAGATAAAACTTTATCATTCAATTCATCAGTTATCTTTACTTTTAGTGGAAATATTTGACAGAAAACAACAGAGTATTCATACTTGTAAACTAGTCCTTCATTTTTGACAATGTTACACATGCAACCTTCTTTTGTTACTGTATCAGCTGGAGTGGACAAATGATTCATGGCCAAAGATATGGGTTTCAAAAACACAGCCGGCCTACAAAAGCACCAAGCAGTAGCACATGGTAATCCCAGATTTAAAACCATGATAGTAATCAACAAATTTGATTTTCATAAACATTAAAATAAGCTTGCATCAAATCCTCGTAGGACATAGTTGCTGTAATACCATGATAGTAATCACAATGAAATCATTAAATAACATTTAAATTCTTTCTTTTGAAATAATATCCGAATTACTTAATCATTAACTCACAATTCAGCACCTTATAGCAAATAAAATTAAAAGGAGAAATAGGAACAGCAAAAGTAGGGAATGGAAATACCTTAGAGAAGTTAGTATGATTTCTAGGCAAAATCGAATCGCGATTCTTCGTTCCCAGTTCGAGCTTCCAGACATCACGTTTCTGTTCGAAATTCCTTCCAGGCAAAATCGATTTCGTGCTTTGAATTCGTGAAACCCAGCTTGCAATCGAATCAGTTGAGGAGGAGACTACATCGAGCGGTGGAGGGTGATTTGCGAAGGAGGATGACTTGCGATGGAGCACTGGAGCGAGCCGGAGCCTGGATCGAAGCGAAATCGGGAACCCCTAAATCGAAGCCCTAAGCAAAATCGACAGAGAAGAAAGAAAATAAAAAGTTACTTGCGGAGACTTTTTTTCTTCGCGGCTCTAAAAGATCAAGGAGTGGTGTTCGGATTGATGAGGTGTCACGTTCTCCAACGTAGGATTTGCCTTGGTAGATTGACGCGGATCGGTGCGAAAGATATGCAAAGGTCTGCTATAGCAACACTATAAATTTTTTTTGCATCAATTACACTTGTTTAGCTAGAGCAACACATTTTTATGGCTAAGGCAACATCAAAAATTCAACGTTGCATTAGGACCAAAATTGTATAGCTATCGCAACATTTTACTTGACAACACCTTGCAAAAATGTTGCAGAAGGCCATCTATGGCGTAGTGACAGCGAAAAATCGAATCTTATAACTTGGTCGTATTGCTGATATCTATGTACCATTTTGTTTGTCTCGTCATGCTGATCTTCGTAGTATATTCATTCCTATGATTCGTGTCAGATACGCGATGAAAACAACAAACACACTTTGTCGGTGCCATATTTATGCCTTCTTGTATTCCTTCGTCTTTTCAAATTTTCCAGCCTTGTAACCTTTGGTCCTTGCTTTAAATAAATTCTGAAATCAACATTTGACCCTTCATATTTCATTGATTTTCATATATATTTGCCGTGCCTTTTCATTTTTGCCTCATTCGTTCATCTGGAAAAGAAGAAGAAGTGAAAAGTGAGAATTTGCATTCTTCTCTGGCTCGTTATTCCCTTTCATTTGCTGAAGCCAGCCTGTCCCATTCTTACCCGAGCCATGTCTCATGTCCTCCTATCCTTTTCCTAAAGCAAAACCCACAGCCGCCTTAAAAACCAACATCTCCTTTTCCTCTTTCTCTGCCCCGAGACCAACCCCGTGCTTCCCTTGCCTCCAACCCGAAGGGAACCCGCTAACGACCTTCCATTTTTCCGAAGCAGCTCGCTGCCCTATCCATCCAACCTCCTACCCACGAAACCCAAAGCTTATCCGTGTTTTTCCATCCTCTGACCCGAGACTCGACTCAAGCACCATCTCCCCATCCCAAAACTTCCTCGACCAAGCCCACAATCAACCGCTCCATTCTCCATCTCCATGCCTGACTCGTGCCTGACTCGAAGAAACGAACCTCTACCCTGAAGCAAGCCTAGACCACCGAGATCCATACCAAACCATCAACCTTTCCCCTTTTTCCGAAGCCAGAGCGGAAGAGAAAACCCCCTGACCCGAAGCCTGACTGCAAGCGAACCTTCATCTCCCTGTAGCAGTATTCCCGTCTCTCTTATATATATGTTATATATATGTTTGTGTCAGAAGTTTATATATATGACTTGTCTTGTTGCGTATGGACTTTTCCCCTATTTGCATCATC
Organism: Allium cepa; assembly: GCA_030765085.1. Taxonomy (NCBI): domain Eukaryota; kingdom Viridiplantae; phylum Streptophyta; class Magnoliopsida; order Asparagales; family Amaryllidaceae; genus Allium; species Allium cepa. The sequence continues at coordinate 1,026,451,039 of CM060937.1, read as the reverse complement.
TTGGCTGTGACTTATATTTTCTTTTTCTATGCTTTTACATGAAACCATAGTTTTCATAACCGTGCCGTGCCTTAAACCGTGATGATCGAAGGTTTAAGGTTTTGATGGTTCAACTGGTCGAACCGTCGAAATCGTGATTTATTTTTTCGAAAAATTTGCACATTTAACTACAAACTATACACAAAATTTTTGAAATAATAGACAAGCACCATTATCCAAGTGGTTAAGTAATTCGGCTTTGGTGCAAGAGGTCACAAGTTCGAAATTTATGTAGCATGATTCGAACGTTTATTGGCATGTGATATGTTGTCCTAATGACATGTTGGATATAAAGTACCGTTTCAAAAAAATATTAAAATAATAATACTATGTACACAAGCTGTAGACGGTCTTTAAGGTATGCAACCGAAGTTGTGTGTTGTTGCAGTGCACAACTATGGCTTTGTATATAGTAGTAGTGCACAACATGGAAGTTTGATGACGACAAACTTGACGAGTCTTATAATGGTATTAGAAGAGTTTGCAGTAGTGAATAACAAAATGATGAAGTTAGTGGTTTAATTTTTGAAACGATTATGATTTTTGAAATATGTATTTACTTATTTTCTTCAAAGCGATGCAAAAGATGAAAATAAGAGAGAATTACACGATAAGAAAGTAAGAAAAAACAAAAGAACCGTGGTTCAAGCAGGTAAAATTGACGGTTGAACCATTGGTTTAAAGGTCCGACCAAGGCTCATGGATAAACGAGGTCCGATTAAATTTGGAACCGTGGTGGTACAAGGTTCAGGGTTATTCGAGATCGGACCGATGCCGGATAGGGTCATGTAAACACTGTATGGAACATACACATACATGTTTTATACATAGGCGATGAATATGGATTGATTCCTTTTGGTCTCTGTAGTAATGTATGTATTGATGTATACACTCTCGCACAGATTTTCTCTGCCGTGCACATATATTGTTTGTATGTATGTTACACATACAAACTATGTATGCTTGGCTGTGGTGTATATATATATATATATGTGTACATTGATACATATAAGTGGCACAGTTCATCCAATTGCTTGTCTATCTCTATGTGTCACGTGTATATATTAATCGAGACATGTATATGTATGAAAATATGGAGGCTCATATATGTTATATATGTATACATTGCATATTATATATTTGTTCCTTCTAATATCTATAAAACAAATGTATATATATTGCATATTGTATATATATTTGTTTTCATTGAATTCTCGTGCTAAATCTGTTTTTCTTGTCGCGGCTATTTGACGTGTCGTGTCCATGTCCGTGTTCGTATCCATGTCAGTTGCTTATCATTTCCATCATTCTTTAGCCACGAAAGGTGAGCAATCACTCACCATTAATATTTTTATGCTTATTAAATTGATTTCATATGAAATGACAATTTAATACGTTGTTAAATTAGAACTGTTAGTTATCTAACTATTAAATATGATATGTTGATATCTTAAATTGTTTACTTATGAAAATTGATACCATAACATGTTGACTGACTAATATTGTTATTGGTCATATATGCTAGTAATTGATATGTTATGCTATTTCATTTTATTGTTCTCACTCTGGAAGTTCCCATAGTTTTAGGAATCAATGTAGGGTGAAATGATACATACCCGAACGATCTTATAGATTAGGGAAAAATCGTTATGGGTTGAAATGATAAACCGAAGCGATTTTCATTAATTTTAAAATTTTAGAAATACAGGTTTAAAAGATATAAACCCGTAAATTTAAATTATTTTGGATTGAAATGATAAATATCTATATCACTTGACCATAGGATAGAAAATTATAATCGGACACCATTGGTCTATTTTGAAAAATGATTTCCAAGGTTTTGAAAGGAAATATATGAGTTTTGATTTTGAAATATAGTAAATGTTTTATTTTAATATGTGTAAATTTATAATTTTAAAATTATATGTTTTTGGAAATTTTAAAATTATAAGTTTAGTTAAATTGTAAATTATAAAATTTCACTTGTAATTTTATTATTTTTAAATATATAAAATAAGATTTTAAATAGGTTAAATAAAAAGGTTAATTTAATTTATTTTTAATATATATATATAATATTTTTAAATTTTTTATTTAAAATTTATATGATATTTAAAATAGATTTTTATAACTTTGATCAATTAAAAGTAGAAAGGTAGATTGAAATTGATTTGTAATTTCAATTTGCTAATAATTGAATTTAAATAAGGACTTATCTGGAACTAATGATTTGGAAATTTAAAGTATGATTTATAACTTGATTTGATTAAATGTGATTAAATGAGTAATTTCAAATTCAAATAAATTAAAATTGAATATTTAATTTTGATTTAAATTGGTGATTTGAGATTTTGTTTATAAATTTATAAAGTGATTTTTAAATGACCATGGTGTGAAATAAGCGTTTGGTTATTAAAGAAACCGAGATCAGATATTGTCATACTCTCTACCAATATCGAAAACCACTATAACAACTGTGTACGTGATGGAGATTTCAGAATGAAGTAGGATGGTTTGGCAAATGTCTGTAAGGTATGAACGAAGCCCTAACTCTCGCATGTCAGGTTGATGTGGTAAAAACATGAGCTATGCCGGGCCAAGTAGTGTCGCACTCCCTATCAGGCACATTTCTTCGAAACCATATTTATTGTTTTTACGATTCGATTTGATGTGCACATCTTTGATTTGGGAGGATGTCTCGAGGTGGGGGGTAGTAGCTGCTATACATTACCACCAGTTCGGGAGTGCAAAACTGCAACAACCCGCGTATTTTACGATTATATATTTAAATGTTTATTTAAATATATCATCATTAGTCGGATTAGTGTCTGAAATGCTACTTTTGGTAAATGGTCGAATCCCGACTCGATACCACTTTCATTAAGTCCAAAATGGCGTTTGTGACCTTTTTGAGTATAAACATCGTTATGTTTGGAGTTGAGTAGAATTTTTCTATTTTTCTATTGGTCTTTGGGTTTGGGTTTCAGCCCACGAACTCATCTAATACCCTAACTCCTCCTCCAACTCCTTTTCATTCATTCTATTATTTCCTAACACTCAAGCTAAAAGAAAATGAGGGAAAGAAAGAGAAATTAAAATTCATAAACCCTAGATTACTAGGAAATTCAAGATTCAAGCTCCAAAATCAAAGAGTAGCTTAGGTAAGGATCATCTTCTTATTCTCCACCTCAATCTCTCTCTCCAGTTTCCAAAAAATCCTATAACCTAATTTAGGTAATATTTGCATTTGATCATAGATTTAGGATTCTTGAAGTTAAGTAAAGGAGAGATTGATCTTGCCTTGTTTTAAAGCTTCTCATTCGTTGTTTTTGGGTTTAAGGTGAGTTCTTGAACTCACATCTATGTCTATACCTTTGATAGTTGTTAGGTATGAATTTCTTACATCTATTTCATGTCCATTTGCTTTTGAACTGAATTGGTTTTGCGAATTATCCAATTTTTGGTATTTTGAAGTCAAAATCTATGAAAATCCTTATATGGATGTTTGGACATGTTGTTCGGAGTGTATTGGTGAGCCTATAGGGCTGGGTTATCGCTTGGCGTAAATCCCTAGCCATCATCGCTCATTCGATCGCCTCTAATATGATTTGGCCATCAATGGCCATGGCTAATTTCTGCCCTGAGCTTCAGCTCAGACGTCTGGTATAACACTCAAACGTCTGGGCCATCGGAATAAAAATTCCAGTCTTTCAGATCAGACGTCTGAGTTTGTTCCCAAGACGTCTGAGCGATCTAGAAGAAAATTCCAGACCTTCAACATAGACGTCAGAGGAAACCACCAGACGTTTGACACTATTAAATTCAGGGAAACTGCCTATTTCTATATGGCTTTCCATTTTATATCAATTTTTGATTAATCCGATTAGTTGTTATCACTTACCATCGACTTTGGTGATTTTTTTATGGATTTTTGGCAATATCCATTTGATGGATTTGATATCGATTTTTATGGTTTTGATTCACTTCGTCGAATGTGAATTTTTGGTGATAGATTGTTTCTACAATCATTTCTGTGATCTTTCACTTTAAAATACAAAAGTTTCTATGCTAGTAATAAATACTCAAACTCTTTTGCAAACATGATTTCAATAATTACTTTCAATACAAAGCTCGCTTTTAAAACTGTTTTCCGATCTATCAATATATACAAACCTTTACCTCATTCGTATGAGAAATCTAATTAAACGGCTTAGCAAAAAAAGTGGTATGAAACACTTGCGTTTACTTTATCGGTTAATTCTTAGACTTGTTCGATTGAACTATCATGACAATTTTCGAATGGAGATCTACAATCTGTTCGTAAATATTTAAGTTAAGCCAGTGGTTATGGGACATGAAGCTAAACTCATTTATTTACAAGCTTAGTGCAATTTACACTTCTTTTTGATCAATGAAGATCAATTTGTGTTTTGAGTGGAAATCTATAATTTGTTCGTAAATATTTAAGTTAAGCCAGTGGTTATGGGACATGAAGCTAAACTCATTTATTTACTAGCTTGATGTAATTTACACTTATTCTATGAAGCTTTGGCTCAATTTTTGTGGGGTAGCGACCCATGATCTTTTTAATAGGTTCATCTGGCGTACCGTTGTACTACATCGTTGTTCCAGATTATTTGAGTTTCAGGTTCATCTAGCGTACCTTTGAGGTTCATCTGTTGTACCGTTGTACTATGTCGTTGTTCCGAATTATTTGAGTTTCAGGTTCATCTGGCGTACCATTGTACTACGTCGTTGTTTTGGATTATTTGAGTTTCAGGTTCCTTTGGGATACCGTTGTACTACGTCGTTGCACCGGCTCTATGGGTTAGCGACCCATGGAATAGCGTTCAGTTTGTGATGCACGTGTTGGTGAGTTTTTATGCTCCCGTTTGTGATAGGCCTCCCCCTTTGTGTTTTCTGGATTTCTAATTTTTGATTTCTGGAATTTGTGTTTCATCAATTTTTGCGATTGGCATTGATATGTTTTGTCAATATTTGAGGTTTGGTGAATAAGCTAAAGAATGTGATATTCATTTTGGATATTTGAGGAGATTTAAGATATTATAAGATTTTTGTCGTTATCAATTGTATATTTATCACAGTATGACATTATTGTTATCATATATTTTGGTTGTATCTCTTATCCTATCTCATCTTATATGATATTTATAGCTAGACCGATCCATTTATTATTTTTCCTCTTAAATAATACTCGGGTTAGACCGTGGTGTTACATGTGCTTCCGCTTGACTTCTTAGCAGGGATTAACTTCTGACTTTTGGCTAACTATCTTTAGCTTAGTAGTTTTTGCTTTTATACATTCGAGATATAGACTCCTTGATGTATACATTATTTTGTCTAGCACTTGTACATATTCTTTTGTGATGTGGTGGATCTTGTATGACCACCACTTTGATGTACGCTTTTATGTGATATATTCATATCTGTTTCCGCCTTAGTGATATGAATATCTGTGACTGATTTGTGTTATGCTTATTTTATATTTGTTTCCGAAGACCACATAGCCAATGTGTAGTAGCTTTGAGTTTGTTTTGATATGTTAGATTTCCTCTTGGAATGAAATGTATGTCATATTGTCCGACATAATGGTACTCGCACAAAGCAATTACACAGACGGTCGCTCCTCAACAGCATTATTCTTCGTGCTAGTCGACGGCATTACCCCATAGTGTCCTTGGCAAGTGTGAGTACAGAAGTGGGGTGTCACAAAAACGGTAGGATCCTACCTTGGGCATTGCCTCGCATGCCTTGTCACATGCCTTATTTCACCCATTACGAGTTTGGTTTGTGTCGTACCTATGGAGTGCTCCCTGATAGTCCACATGTTGGTGGAGTTTACAGTACTGGATAGACTAGACATTATATAAAATGTGTTAAGGGGGATATGGGTAACACCTTAACGCTATTTTAATAGTTTACTTTACTGTAGAAGTTATATATATAGTATATTGTACTATGTATGTAAATAGTTTATCAGATCCTTAAAGAATGGAATCCCAACATCCTTTAAGTTATGTTGTATTGCGCTTGACATTTCACTTGAGTTTGATTTACTTGCATAAGAATGTTAATCTTGACTCAAGTGTTTTGTATTTTTCTTTATGCTCGGGTCAACATAAGTGCCACAGCTTTTGAGACTCGTCTTTTGGAGCTTGGAGTCGTTTGGAGGATCTATCTTATATATATCAGCTTTCTGTTATTTTTGTTATTTCTAGTTGTATGTTTCAGACTTATCATTAGCTTTTGTACTAGAGACTCTTATGTATCTGAGGTTTCTGTTGTATTTGGTTTGGACTCTATTGTTTCTATAGTAGATTCATTAACTACTATTTATTTATTTTCGCTGCTTATTATTGTAAAAATCTATGTTTGTGATTTTGTGATTGATTTATTTACTATATGTGCTAAGTTTTGCCAAAAATAAAAATTAACAATTTGTTATTTTGAGCAATTCAAGTCTGACATGTGTGGATGATTGTCGATTTGAATGGTTTGAAATGACGGGTCGTTACAGTTGATATTAGAGCTCTAGTTTAGGCCAAACTTAGAAAATGGAGTAAAAATCATCAGAGATAGGGTAATAATACCCTAGAATGAATTAAATTAATTATGGAATCATATTCGTTCGTGCTTGAAATTCTTAGCTAAAATTCTCTTAGGATTTCCTTTGAATTTTGAACTTTATCTTTGTTCTAAAAACTATTCTTTTCTTTTCCATATGACTAACCATAGGAATATTCGTGGTAGGTGTCATGGAAATGCCCCTGCACCACCTATTCAGGCCATTAGGTTCATTTAGCTTTGTACGAAGTATAATCAGCTTGGGGGTACTAATTTCACTAGTTCCAAGAGTACTATCGAGGTTCAATAGTGGTTAAAGAGTCTTGAGAGGATTTTCACCAGCCTTGATATTACTGACGCTTAGAAGCATAGCTACTTGGCAGTTACAGGAATCCACCCATGATTGGTGGGAATCTGTTACCACTCAGACTATTGAGCCTAACATCACTTGGCAACAATTCATTTCTTAGTTGTATTTTCTAGATTATTTCTGTGAATCTATTTCTTTGAAATTTATCTCTTTGCACTTTATCTCTATCTTATCTTGGAACCATTCTTTTCAGGGACGCTTTTGTAGCCAAATGGATAATTAAACCCGAGAAATCTCACTTATATAGGGCAATCATGGATCTTGATTAGGGAGACATGACTTTTGCTGAGTATGAGAGGAAGTTAGTATGATTGACACTCAGTTCAAGAATAATGAGAAGTTTATTAACGGTGCTCATCAAGGGTATTATGACCACTTGATTAGTCATGTTTACGACACCTTTACTTCTTTGATGGATGTGGCCACCAGATTCTAGAATCCTACTTCCAAGGGTAAGAAGGCAGTTTCAGCATCTGAGGGCACTTCCAGTGGTTCGAAGAAGAGGAAGCCCAATTTTCAGCAGTAGAAGAAAAATTGGCAGAAGTATCATGGTATTGGATATGCTTCTCAAAGGCAACCACTTGACTTATCTTCCATCACTTGTTTCAAGTACAACCAACAGGGTCACTATGGAAAAAAGTTGTCCATCCGCTGTCAGTGCTACTATTCCTCCACCTCAAGCCACCAAAGACAACCTTTTCCACCTCTTTCTCCAGCCCGGTCATTTCAAGAATAACTATCCCACTCAATAGAAAGGCGAGAAAGGCAAGACATCTGGATTTTTGCCATGACTTCTTCCACTCCTCCTCCGCCTTCCAGTAATAACCAAGGTATTCTTCAGAGCTCCTTTACTTTGCATGACTATCCTGTTCGTGTTCTATTTGGTACTGGTGATCCCATAGCTTTATATCTGTTGATCTCTGTAATAAATTCAAGCATATTTTGCAACCTCAACTGGCTATTTCATCATTATGTGTGACCAATCCCATCGTTGGTCTTACTAATCTTAGTATGATTTGTAAAGGAGTGAAATTCCTTTACAATTTGCACCAATTCACTGGAGATTTCTATGTTTTGGGTTTCGATGCATTTGATATTTTACATGGAGGTGATTGGATAAAGCGTTATAATGCTGTTATTTCTTGCAAAGCCCGAACCATTTCTTTAGTAGACAACTAGGGCAATTCTCTTGTAATTGAATGCCGAATGCCTCAAGATTATGCGGGCAGTTTTATCTTCTCGCTGGATGCTCAGCATAGTGATCTTGACTCCACCCCTGTTGTCCAACTCTTTCCTGATGTTTTTGGTGAAGTCACTTCTCTTCCTTCTAAGTGGAAAATTAAATTCCAAATTTATCTTATTCTTGGTGCTCGACCTGTTGTTCTCCTATCCAGATGGATAGCACCCGGTGAGAAAACTGAGTTGAAGAAGAAGATTGAGGATTTGTTCTCGAAGGGTTTGATTAGGCAGAGTTTTTCTGAATGGGTGCTGCTGTGGTCTTTGTCACCAAATCTTATGGTTCTTTGAGGACATGTGTTGATTATAGAGAGCTGAACAAGCTTACGTTATCTGATGCCTTGTATCAATGATTTGTTTGATCAGCTCTATGGAGCTAAGGTATTCTCTCAGCTTGATCTTGCTACCGGTTTCCACCGGCTTCGTGTAGCAAAGGAAAGCATTCCCAAGATTGCTTTTCGAACAGAAAACAGTTTCTATGAATGGTTAGTCATGCCTTTTGGATTAACCAGTGCTCCTACCTTCTTTGTCAATCTTATGAATCGAATTTTGCGCGATGTCCTCAACGAGTTTTTTTTGGTTTTTGTTGATGATATTCTTGTCTTTTCTAAGTCAGAGAAGGAGCACGAATCACATATAGGCTATGTATTGGAAACTCTTAGGAGTCATCAGTCGAAAGCCAAATTTTCTTAGTGCTATTTCTAGAGAGATGAAGTCTGATTTCTTGGACATATTGTTTCAGAAAATGGAGTCTCGGTTGACCCAGTTAAGGCCGACGTGATTAATGTAAGTCCATCCATGTTTTCTCTTTTGAATTCATTTATCTTATTTATCCTTGAACTTATCTACCTTATTCAATTTCCAGGATTGGGAGACACCTAAGGCTCCATCCAATATTCATAGCTTTCTGGGCCTTACTGGTTATTATCAAAGATTTATTGAGAATTTTGCGTGCATAGCTGCACCTCTCACTGCTTTGACTCATAAGAATGCCAAGTTTATTTAGGGTGATATGTGTGGAGCTACATTTAATGAGTTGAAGCAAAAGCTTACTTCTGCTCCTGTCCTCACTGTTTCGAATGGGAGTGAAGGATTATCCGTTTATATTGATGCTAGTCAAGAAGGTTTGGGTGTTGTGTTGATGCAAGATAGGAAGGTAATTGCTTATGCTAATCGTCAGTTGAAGCCCCACGAAGCTTAATTTACCACCCATGATTTAGAATTGCTTGCTTTTGTGTTTGCTTTGAAGTTATGGAGGCATCACCTTTTGGGAACCAAGTTTGAACTCTTTACTGATCATCAGTCTCTTAAGTATATCTTTACCTAGAAGGATTTGAACCAGAGGCAGGTTCGATGACTTGAGTTCTTAGCATCATATGACCTCGACATCAACTATATTTCTGGGAAAGCCAATGTTGTGGCCAATGCTTTGAGTCGTAAGAAAGTCATGTTATGTTTGATTGTAGCTTCTCTATCTCCCATGGATCATGTTGCAGCCAAGCAGGATGTAGATGCCATGCTTAAGCTCATGAAGGTTGATTTTCGAAATAGAGAAGGTGATGATCAGAATGTGCTAGGAGCACAGATTGATCGGAATGGAGTTTTGAGGATTAATAACCGGATTTGTGTTCCGAATATTGATGGATTGAGGCAAGAAGTTCTTAGGAAGAATCATCAGTCCAGACTCTCTATCCATCCAGGTGTCACGAAGATGTTTCAGAATATGAAGAGGTTGTATTGGTGGATTGGTATGAAGAGAGACATCTCTACCAATTTCAGTAGATGTGCCACTTGTCAGCAGGTTAAGGCTGATCATCAAAAGACCGCTGGATTGCTGCAACCCCTTGTGATTCCCATTTGGAAGTAGGATCAGATTTCTATGGATTTTATTGATGGTTTACCGAGGAATAGAAAGGGGTAATGAGAGTATATGGGTAGTTGTCCGTCGATTGACCAAATCCGTACTCATTTTATTCGGTCAATTCGAATCGAACTGCTTTGAGCTTAGCTGAGGTTAGTATGAGGGAGATTATCTGTCTCCATGGTGTTCCATCTAACATTATTTGTGATCGTGATCCTATCTTTACCAGTATGTTCTGGAAAGCTTTTTAGGAAGCTTTTGGGTACTCGTTTGAATCTTAGTATGACCTTCCATCCTCAGACTAATGGTCAGACGGAAAGGGTGAATCAGATTCTGGAAGATTTCCTTCGTGCCTGTGTTCTTGATTATGGAGAATCTTGGGAAGATCATCTCCATCTCGTTGAATTCACCTATAATAATAGTTATCAGGTATAACTCTATCTTTGAATTTTCAATCATCTTAAGCTTCAATCTATTAATTCTATTCCAATCTTTTGAATTCAGGCAAGCATCGAGATGTCTCTATTTGTCGCTCTTTACAGACGATCTTGCAAATCTCCATCTTGCTGGATTGAATTCGATGATCGATTGGTTCTTGGACCTGATATGATTCTAGAAGCTTCTGAGAAGGTTGAGGAGATAAGAAGGAAGGTGAGGATTGCTCAGGATAGGAAGAAGAAGTATGAAGATAGGCGTAGAAGGGGTTTGGAATTTTCAGTGGGGGACCAGGCGTTTCTTCAGATCTCGCCGCTGAATAATGTGGTTCGTTTCGGTCAGAGAGGGAAGCTTGCTCCTAGATTCATTGTTACTTTCCGTGTTATGGAAAGAGTTTGTCCTTTGGCTTATAGAGTTGATTTGTCGAAGAAGCTGGTGGATGCGCACAACGTGTTTCACGTATCTCACCTTCACAAGTATGTCCACGATCCATCCTTGATATTTCAGCCAGCTTTATTAGAGAATTTGGACGTCGAGCCAAATCTTACTATCGAAAGGAAGCCACTTCATATTTTCGACAGAGTTACGAAGCAGCTTCAGAGGAAATCTATTAGTCTGGTCAAGGTACAGTGGAGTATGGATGATCAGGATTGCACCTGGAAAACTGAGTAATCCATGCGTGATTCGAATCCTGAATTATTTGATTCACGTACTATTTGTTTGAGTTTATTTTATCTTTCTGCTTGTTTCTGTTCTCTTATCTCGTTCCTTTTCGAGGACAAAAAGTTTTGATTGTGGGAGAGTTAACATGTAACGACCCATAATTTTCGATAATTAAAAATAAATAATTTAATAAGTTTCATAATTTAATGCTGGTAGGAATAAAATTTATGGTTTAATAATAAGAATATAACTGGAATGTGATGAAATAGTATTAATTTTAGGTAATGGAAAATTGCTCTAAATGTAATTCCAAGTTGATCGAAATGATTAAGAGTTATATGTGATATAGATTGTAAATAAATTATAATAATGTATGTAAAAGACAATTAATAAATTAAGTATTGATTAATTAATAAAATAATGTGTAATAAATGAAAATTGAATAAATTTTGTGTAATGAGAGTCGTTATAACATTTGCTTGCAATTAATAAACATACAAATGTTATTAAAATGTAGTAATGGTGACGATTGTTATTTGCTACCAATACATTTAACCAATTGAAATAAAATGTAATTAAATATTACATTAGTTAAGACCTGTGCAGTTAAAGCGCTCGGTAGATTCAAAGCGGTGGAGGCGCAAAAAGTCATAGCGGGGATACAGCGAGGATATAGTGGGATATCGCAGATAGCTCTAAAGTAGCATATAAAACTAGTACTTAATGTTTTTACAAATATATAAATGGTAATTAAATGAAAAATTATCATTCAATTGAATTATAATTAATACATAAATGATTTTAAACAAAAACCATGTGCGAATATACTTTAAATAAACGTAAAACTGTTATATAAAATAATTGAATTTAGTAGAAAATTAGAGTATTTTCATTGCTAAAAATATATTAAAAATTAAATCAAATAAATTAATTTCATAATTTTTATAATGTATAAATGCAATTTTTTAATTCATTTTATTAATGAAGATATAGCGGAAATAACAAAATATAGCGCGAATAACAGGATATAGCGGAAATAGCGGGGATTAAAGCGGAAAGGCTATATTTTGCGGCTATATGGAAAAATCGTAGCGGTAGAAATCTGCTATGAGATATTGCGGGGTTATAGCGGGGTAATAGCGGGGCATTAACTACACAAGTTAAGACAATAAATGAAATTTGTGAACGTATAAAATGAATAGAAATGTTAATTTTATTCATAAGGTAATAATTGATTTAATAAAAGAATGAAACCAAGATAAATAAATGAATTGGGACTTTAAGTTATAATTAATGTGTAAATTTGACAAAAATTCAATATAAATTGAAATATAGTAGTTAATACAAATAAAAGATGGAAAGTGAAATATATTAGTGAAATGAGATATAAATGAATGTTAATTATGTTGATAGAGTAACAATTGATGTAATAAAAAGAACTGAAATCAAGTTGATCTATTTATTGGAAATTAAGTTATAATAAATGGATATATTGCAGTTAAATGTAATTAAATACTACGTTAATAAAAATTAAGATGAAATTGTAAAATCTTAATGTAGTAAGAGATAATTATATCCTTAGGGTAATAATTTATTGAATAACAAGATTGAAAAGTCAAACAAATGGATTTATTGGAAATTCAAATTTTAATTACTGAAATTTTGAAATTGAAATCAAATACTGTAATTTGTGCAATATTGAATATTGAATTGATACATAAATTTGTTTTGAGGGATTATAAATTACTTAGTAATCTAAAGTGATAGAAATTCGTAAATTTTAAAATTTGAATTAAAAAGTGATTAATTAATTTAATATTTATTTATTTATTTAATTAATGTGAAAATAGCTATTTTGGTCACTGTCTCGGATTTTGACAAAACTAGTTTCATCGGATCTGTAACGGTGAATTATTATACGATTTCAAGTTTCGTAGCGATCAGACTTGTCTTTCGATCATACGGGCTCGAAACGCCTAGAAATCAATTCAATTGAAAACAATTTGAAATAATCTGATTTTAAAGCTAACTTCTTCATACGATGGAAGTCGGACTTAAAACTTGTTCCATTGAGTTCAAAATTATCGAAAACATCTATTTTGATATATGGGATGACCCACTTTTGTTCCGGAGACCGAACGGGCTTTTCGGGTCGTTTATCGTTCAACTTTCGAATCAATCTTGTCCATTAATTTTATTTCCGAACTACCTATAAATAAACTGTTAAAAACCCTAGAAATCTTTCTATTTCTTTGTTCTATATGCACAATTCTCTTTGGCTTCTCCTTCCTAATGGCAGAAACAAACTCCAATTCCCAAACCCTTAAATTCAAATTCAGAACAAAATCCAAATTTCAAACTCCTCAAACTTACCGTATTACATATCGATTTGAAGCTCTCGATGAGCGCAAGTCAAATCCGCTGTATTTTTTTCGATTTGGATTTCTATATGGTCGGAATTGGGCGATTTAATCTCGGCCGTTCATTGGAGTTTGATGATCATCGACGGATCATCGATTGGAGGATACCGTTGTATGGAGACGGACGAGAGAAGTGCATCGGAGTAGTTCATTCGACGAAGCGATGGTTAGATCGGTTGCGAAAATTCGCCGAGGGTTACTATAAACGGTGCCGGCTGCGTGTTTTCGGTGTGGTTTGATGTGGCGGTGGGGGAGGGCGAGCATTGACCGGAGGTGTCCGCGCGACGTTCTGGTAGCGGGGCATGGCCGCGATGGGCCCCAACGGCTGCGGCGATTGCAATTGAGTTCATCGAGGCCGTGAACGATGCTGTAGCAGCGCCTTAGGGCTTCGATCGACATTTCTGGAAGGAATACGTGAGTGACGTGGCAGGTTTGATATTATTTAATTTAATTTAAATTCAAACTTTGAAATGTTCTGAACCACATAAATTTTACATACGAGGTCCAATTCGCGCGTTGTTCATTTCTGTTGGAATCATATTGAAATTCTGGACATTATAATACTGGTTTGAACGAATTCCAAGACTGTTGAATTTAGACCCTATTTTGGATTTCAATCGATTTGAAATTAAAAGGTGAGTGTTTTAACCCACTTACAACTTCTAAAATTTCTTATGTTAGTTAAATTAAATCTATTATGTCATTAGAAATTTATTTATTGCTGTTTGGTATGTTAAATTGTCATTCTGATTAAATTTGACTTTATTGCATTTTATTATCGTTTAATTTAATACTGAATTTAAATTGTCAAAAATTAATACCTGTATTGATGATCAGTTATCTATTGATGTTTATTGATTGATTTGGATGATGATTGTGATGGATGTTTGATTGTCGATATTGGATGGTTGGATGTTGTATTTTATATTTTATAAACTGCAAGTTCACTATGGGTTGAAATGATACATAATCGAGCGATCTATAGACTAGGAAAAAATCGTTAAGGGTTGAAATGATAGTCTCGAGCGATTTTATGGATTTTATTTAATTCAGAATTGCGGTTTGAAATTATATATAACCGTAAAATTGTAAATTGCAGATTGAAATGATAAATATCCGTATTACTTGACTCTAGGATAGAAAATTATATACAGACACTGGATTGGTGAAATTAAATGATTTTTGAATCCTTGAAGTTTTGAATTCTGTTAACTGGCATTCTAAAATAGAAATTGATTTACATAAACTGAATTATCTTCGATAATCCAAATGTAAAGGCTGAAATTGGGATTAATTTAATAATTTGTTCAAAGGATTTTAATTGGAATTTCAAAGTTGAAGTGGTATAAATAAGTGGATTTATCGGAATTGAGTGATTGAAATTGTTTGGTTATAACTTTGGAATCTATTTCAAACTAATTTAAACCATTTTAAATTAAATTAACCATTTTAAATCAATTTAAAATAATTTAATTTACATTAATATAGTATAACCTATTTAATACAATTAAATCTATTTCACCTATTTTAAACTAATTAAATTTATTAAATCTATTTTTAAATTATTCAATTTATTTAAAAATCTACGTAATATAATTTAAATCCATTTAAATTTATATTTAATCTATTTAAATCATTTTAAAACTAATTAAATTAAATTTATATCTATTTAAACTATTTTACTATTTAAACCATTTTAAATCTTTTTAAACTATTTTAAGCTACATAACTATTTACAATTACCTAAACTATTTTCTAAAAATTTCAGACTATGTTAAGTTGAAGTATTTATATTTAAATCCTTGATGATGATACAACCTAAGTTGTTATTGGAAATTTATACCTTTTTGAAATTTACATATTGAGTAATATGATGATTTTGGAATGAGGTTTAATTAACCTCTCTTATCGGTAAATTCAAAAGGGAATATGATTTTTGAAAGTGAATATGATTTCGCAAAAGATATGATTTGAAAATCGAATATGATATTTTGATATAAATTTGTGAATGGACCTTTTGAAATGTAAAAGAACCATCCGGTGTGAAATAAGCGTTTGGTTGTTAAAGAGACCAGGATCAGATATTGTCATACTCTTCACCAATACCGAAAACCACTTTAACAACTGTATACGTGGTGGAGATTCTAGAAGTGAAGTAGAATGGTTTGGTGAACAATTTCTATATGAGGTATGACGTGACCCTGACTCCCGTGAGTCAGCGTAGATGTGACTAAAACAGGAACCACGTCGGGACAAGTGAGGTCATTCCTCCTATCGGGCACATTTCTTCGATACCATTCTATTACTTTGTGTTTGATTTGGTGGCTACCCTTGATTTGATTTGGGTGTGTTCGAGGTGGGCGGTAGTAGCTGCTATGCGTTATAACTAGTCCGGATATGAAATTGGTATACGTACCCTGGCATTGCCTCGAGTGTCGCGTTCACATGCCCTAGAGCACATTCTATGAGTTTGTTTTGACCAAACCTATGGAATGTCCTCTGATAGCCCTCCAGTTTACGTAGGAATTACGGTGCTGAATAGAATATGGAAATATATAAAAATATGTTAAGGGGGATATGGGTAACGCCTTAACGCTATTTTAATACTTTTACTTTACTATAGACATATTATAATAGCGTATTTTACTACATAGTAGATGAGTTAACGGATCCTTAGTAGATGGAAATCCTGAACATCTCTTAAGTTACTGCACTCACGTTGGACACTAGATAGGAGATGTTAAACCCCGTAAATATCTCTGACGCCGTCACACTCATATTTACTGTTGATTTAACTTACATAAGATCTTTTAGTTCTGACTCGAGCGTTTTGTCTTTTCAATTCGCTCGGGTCAGCTTGAGCATGACAAGGTTGAAGACCTTATTTCTAGAGGACGAAGACGAAGACGAAGATTTGTACTATTATTATTTATTATATTTATTCCACTGCATCATGTTATTCCACTTCATTCATTTATTTATTTATTCTTATTGTCGGTAACTCTGATTCTGTACTGTATAAGTATAATCAAATTTATTTGTAAACAACTTCATAAACTGTTATTTGACTATTATATTTTGTCATTCCGTTGGGGTATTTTGTATTTTTTCTTTTTCTTTTTCTTATTTACCCCATAACAATCTGCCCTTTTGAATGGTTTGAGTCTGATGCATGTGTCTACTTAAAACGTCCAAAAAGGCAGGTCATTACATAACGACCTGAGAATTTCAACAATTTTATAATGTAATTAACAAATTTTTCTTGAAATTCGAACAATAAAATTTTGAAATGAAAATTTGATATTTGAAATGCGTTTATTAAAACATAGCAATGGTAAATTTTTATATGTAAACATTTAAGATTGTTTATCTTTGAAGTTTCAAAATTTAAGATTAAAATCAGTTTGTTTGATGAAAATATAATATTTCCAAAACCTGAATATTATTAAATAATAAAAATATAAATCATTTTTTGAGTGAGACTTGTAATTCATTTCGTCAAATTTGAATTGCCATAGCCCCATTTATCTTATTTTCGGCTTTTTAGTAGTATTTTCAACAGCGAAAAATCGAGTTTTTATAGCTTGATCGTATCGCTGATGTTTGTGTACCATTCTATTCGTCTCGTCGTTCTGATCTCCGTAGTATATTCATTTCTTAATTCAGTGTCCGATACGCGACGAAAACGACAAAAACAGCTTATCGTATCGGTACCGTATTTGTGCCTTTTTTCCTTTGTCTTTTTAAATTTTCCAGCCATGTAACCATTGGTCCTTGCTTTATATAAATTCTGAAACTAAAAATTGACCCTTCATATTTCATTGATTTTCATATATATTTTCCGATCCTTTTTATTTTTGCCTCTTTCGTTCTTTCTAGAAAAAAAGTGAAAAGGTAAGAATTTGCATTCTCCTTCTCTGGCTCATGATTCCCTTTTATTTGTTGAAGGCAACCTGTTGCATTCTTTCCCGAGTCATGTCTCACGTCTTTCTATCCTTTTCCCAAAGAAAAACCCACATCCGCCTTAAAAACCACTATCTCAACCCCGTGCCTCTCCTGCCTCTGACTCGAAATGAACCCGCTAGCGGCCTTCCATTTTCTCGAAGCAGCTCGCTGCCCCATCCATCCAACCTCCTGCCCACGAGACCCGTAGTTGCCCATTTTTTTTCCATTCCCTGACCCGAGACTCAACCCAAGCACAATCTCCTTATCCCATACTCCCTCGACCAATCCCACAATGAACCACTCCCCTCTCCATCTATAACAACCTGAAATTTAGCCCGTAATAATTAATTCATTAATTAACTAAAATAATAATAATAACAACTTTTTGAAATTATTAGAATTAAGCCATGGGAATTTCACCATTTTGTCCATGGTAATTTTCCAGTCAATTTCCATGTATAGAATGTTAGAAACAAGGCTAATATGACCATGTTATAAAACAAACAAAATAAGTAGAATATATATGGGTAGGTCGACCAGCCGGTCGACCTTTGCACCAGGGCGGTCGACCCGCCTCTGTTATTTACGAACGAATGTTCCAGAGCCTATTGGTGACATATTTTGCATTCTTTATTTTAGTCCGGTCCCTCCATTCTTGCATCCAATGGCTTCTATTCAGCCTATGATGCAGTTGCATCCTATTCTATCCCTATATCCAATGGTCCGAGATCCACTTCTACCCCTATAAACAGACCCCTAGACCTAACACTTTTTCTCATTCTAGGTTTTCTCTAATTGGTTCGCCTTTCTAGTAAGGACCCAAAACGGAATAATTTTTTCAAAGGAGAAAATGGTTTATGAATTAAATTATTTTACAATACCAATTGGATCCGGGAAGACCAAAGGAAGAGCTTAGGACCGGAGTTGAGTGATTGTAATTATATTAAAATTTCTTTAAGTAATTTAAAATAACAGGGTTTCCAATAGTTGTAATTTTACTATGATTTTTGGAATAGCCTTTTCAGTTGTTTATTTACAGTCTTTAGAATTACTTTCAGTATATTTCCTTTCAGCTATTCTTTTCAGTAATTTTAGTTTATTTCTATTAATTATAGCTTAGTTTATTTATAGTATTTTAGTTTATTTACTGTTATTTATACGTTATTTACATCTTCTTTTTACGCTTTAGATTTTCTTCTATTTTCATTTTTCTTTTATTCCTCCTTTGCATATAGATTAAAATAGGATTAACACGAATATGGATTAAATTGTAAAAAATTGTAATAATGGAATATAATATGTAAATTTCAAAGACTATAATATAAATGGAATTGGACTGAAATTATGCCTAATTATGATGTTAATTGGACTGAATTAAAAAGATTGGCCTAGTTATAATTTAGAATTATAACTAAAAATAGTAAAAGATGAAAGAAGCTTATTTTCACTCTTAGACCTTGGGTTAAGTAATAAGCATGATTATAACGTAGGTTATAATAAGAAAAATAATAGAATAAGGCTTATTTGAAGACTTAAGAGAAATTAATAAGCACAGATAGTTGAGAAAAATGTAAAGGCTTATTTAAATAATTTACCTCAATTAATAACAAAGATGAAAGTAGGACCTGTACCAAATAGCATTTCCTATTAGACAAAACGATGGTCCCATATTAGCCTGAAGTGAGACGAGGGCGCACTTATGCCAAGAATGGTAGTAATTGGTCAAATAAAAGCCTAAATCATGGGGGATTTGGATAAGGGGAGCGACTTGATGTTGTTTGGATGACGGGTTAGTACCAACAGCATTTCCCCTATAGATTTTATGGACACACGGTGATCACACGTTAGTCTGAAATGGGATGAGGGGAACGCTTATGCTGGAGTTTGAAGTAATAAGAAGACCCAATATTGGAGCAAAAGTTAGCACAGGCATGGCAGCAGTTGCGCGTGCGATTTCCATTCGGATGCTCAGTAATAGCTATGAGTTCCAATCACTTAGTATGGGTGTGTTTCGTAGACACCATTGCCTTCTGTGTAGGGAGCTATTAGATGTCGTCCAGATCCACGGTGGTTGCTCTATGCATCTTTCATAGATACCATTGGCTGATGTATAGGGAGTTATATAGCGTCTGGTCCGTAGAAAGGTCTATGGAGTAGCAGGTCGATCAAAAAGGGTAGAATTAGAGTTACATCCTAATTATAGGATTATTAATTTAGCCTAATCAAAGCAGAACTCTAGGACAAGTGCAGGTAATCAAAATTAACCTTTCTTATAAATTGAGCAATATTTAATCGTGCTTTTTTCCAGTTTATTTCTTTCATACTTCCTTTATTATCCTTATTCGTGCTAGAACTGTTGTAGAGTCTATTACATTTATCTTGCTTAAAGACTCTAGTAATTACTATCATTCACCAGACTTTTATTCCGACCCACTCCTCCATTTTCCTCTTCGCCCCATAGGCAATCAAGGGAGAAGTCTGTAGACTGCTGCTTCCTGGAGTTTTCTTGGAGGAGATTTTTACTATGTACTTCTTTTATTTTTAGCTTCTTTTCATTCTAAGTATTGGCTTATTATGAGGAATATTATGTACTCTGATTTTTGTGACTATGAGCTTTTGTTTCATAGGACATATCGGATTTTCAGACATGTATGCAGTATTTGGTATTTGACTTATTTAAGAAACAATTATAAATTTGTGTTTTAATTAAGTTATTATTTTAAGTTTCCACTGTTTTATCTATATTTGTATCATGAATCTTAGTCTCTGTTAGCTTTAGTTATACCTATAATGCAACATGCCTTTTAATGTGCCCATTTGGGTATAATTAAGGAGGGTTGGGTGTTTCGCTTGGTATTGGAGCCTAAGGTTATAGGATTCCAAAAAAAATTATTTTTAAAAGTAAAGTATTTTTCAATATAACTTTTTTTAAAGTATTTTTCAGAAAAGAAATTTTAGTAATTATTTTTAAGTGTAAAAGATTGTTTATGAAAATCCCCTCATAAGTCTAGTTTAATCTCCCTTTGACACTTTCTAAAACCATCCTTTTCTTTTCGTAGAATGGCTAATTCCCCGAGCTTTCCCGAGGGCATACCAATCCCAACCTGGTTTCGTAGGTACTTTCAAACAATGACTCCAGATGTGCATGGGTCTGCGCCCATTCCTGCACCAGCGGGTGGGAATCCCATCAATCCACCTGCCACCATCAATTTCTCTAAGCTTTGTAAAGATTTTGTGAGTTTGGATGGGATGACTTTTTCTAGCAAGGTGGCTTTTGTAGAGGTTAGAGCTTGGCTTAGTGACACAGAGAGGATTTTTGGTCTTTTGGGATTGGATGGTCAACAACGAGTTCAGCTAGCCGCTTGGCAGCTGAACAAGGAGGGATATTATTGGTGGGAGGTGATCGAGTTGGATGGAAGGATATTACTTGGGAATCCTTCCGAGAGCTATTCGATAGGAAGTTTCTGTCTTAGGCGAAAGAGAGTGTTCAGCTAGAGATGTTTATTAATTTGAAGTCAGGGAGTTTGTCTGTTAAGGAATATATCAATCAATTCAATGAGTTGTCGCGGTTTAGTATGGATTTGGTAAACATGCCGCACAAGAAAGTTATGAAGTTTGTGAAGGGAATGATTCAACCCATTTAGGGATTATTGCTGACTCATGTACCGATGGGAGCTACTTATGAGTCTTTGGTCGAGATGGCGCTTATGTCGGATATAGTCAAGGAGAGAGAGTCTAAAGAGGAGGTTAGATCAGAAGGTTCAAAGATGAAGTGGTGGGAAAATAATAAGAAGAATAAGAAAGGTGATGGTCCTCAGAAGCAAATTAAGAAAGGAATAAAGTGCCATAGTTGTGGGAAGGTTGGACATATGGCCAAGGATTGTTGGAAGGAGAAGATGAATGGTAAGTGTTATACTTGCGGGCAACCCTCATATGAGTAGGTGTTGTCCCCAGGGAGCGAGTGCATTAGTTGCTTAGGTTTATGCATTAGACATAACACCTTCCAATAACATTCCAGATAGAGGTAGGAAAGTCATAGTCGAAGGTTTGATTTCTACATCTGCTTTTCCCATTCAAATTTTATTTGATTATGGAGCATCACACTCTTTCATCTCTAGCTCTCTTGTAGATTTTTTGCACTTGGACATATCATTAGCAGTAGATCCCATTATTTTTTCAAACCCTATAGGAGGATCGGGTACACTTATCTATGGTTTGTGTAGGTTTGAAAATCTTTATCCTAGGCATAGAATTTGACTGCGACACCTATGTTTTAGGATTCTTAGGGTATGGGACGATCTTAGGGACGGGTTCGCTATCCACATATGGAGCTATATTAGACTACGAGAAGAGAGTCATTAGACTTGAGACCTGTAGTGGTAGGACACTTGAGGTATCTTGCGACCCGCAAGGGTCGGTCATGTTGAGTTTTCTCTATTCCCTCGATTCATCGTCATCAGAGTTGTATTTGGTTCCAATTGTTAGAAATTCTGCAGACATCTTTGAGGAGGTTAGGGGACTACTCCCTAAGAGGGAGATTGACTTCAGGATTTATTTGACCGAGACTGCTAACCCAGTAGCGTCACCTGTAAGGCACGTGGAACCTAGGGAGAGGAAAGAAATAAGCACGCAGATCCATGAGCTTTTGGAGAAAGGATTCATAAGAATGAGCATATCGAAGTGGGGAGCACCAGTCGTCTTCGCCCCTAAGGAGGATGGTTCCCTCCGACTCTGCGTGGATTATAAAGAATTAAATAAGCTCACCAAGAAGAACCGATATCCACTCCCTAGGATTGATGATCTTTAGGTTCTTCGGTTTTCTGTCAACTTGATTTAGCCATGGGATTTCATCAGTTTAGTATCGTTGATGACAGTATAGATAAGAATGCCTTTAGGACGCCGGACGGATTCTTTGAGTGGTTGGTTATGCCTTTTGGGCTAACCAATGCTCTAGCCTATTTCGTTGATTTGATGAGCCGCGTCTTTAGGGATGTCCTAAATAAGTTTGTGGTAGTATTCATGGACGATATCTTGGTATTTTATAAAATATGGAAGAGCATGTTGGTCATTTGGAAGAAGTTCTTAGCATACTCCATAGTCATCATTTGAGAGCTAAGTTTTCGTAGTGTCATTTTTGGAGAGTGGAAGTTCGTTTCTTGGGGAACGTAGTTTCAGAGGAAGGTTTGTCTATTGACCCCACTAAGGTTATTGTAGTACAAGATTGGAAGGCTTCCAAGAACGTTACCGAGGTTAGGAGCTTCCTAGGATTGGCTGGCTACTATAGAAAGTTCATTAGGGACTTTGCCAAGATTTCAGCACCACTCACACGCCTTAATAAGAAGAATAAAGCTTTTGTGTGGGACATGGATTGTTTAGATTCCTTCATGAAGCTTAAGAGAGCCCTTACTAGTGCACCAGTGTTAGTTTTACCTGACGGAGCTAAGCCTTTCACTGTATACACTGATGCATGTGGAACGGGTCTAGGAGCAGTGTCGATGCAAGAAGGGAGGGTAGTGTGTTATGGTATTATGCAGTTGAGGACACATGAGAAGAACTACCCTACCTACTATTTGGAGTTGGTTGCCATAGTTTTTGCACTTAAATCTTGGAGGCACTATTTTCTTGGAGAGAGGTTTGAGATTTTTACCGACTATAAGTCTTTGAAGTCTTGAACTTGAGGTAATAAAGGTTGGTGGAGTTTTTAGCCTCATATGATTTTGAAATAGCTTATACCCCTAGAAAGGGTAACGTGGTTGTGAATGCATTGAGTAGAAAGAAAGCAATCCTTAGTCCTTTGTTCATAGAGTGGAGAAGCTTGGAGTTTATTTCTACTTTTGACTTTAAGCCCTCTACAGACATTACTCCCAGATTGTTGGCGACATTGGAAGTGAGGCCTATGATCAGATTGGCTTGAGGCAATAGGAGGATTCAGAGCTTATAGACATTATGGGTAGGATTAGCTGAGGATAGGTCTCGAGATATATCCAACGCTATTCCATAGATAGTAAGGGGTGGCTTAGGAGAAATGGGAGGTTTGTGTTCCATGCGCAAGTGGCTTGTTGAGAGTAGTTTTGAAGGAGGCGCACCATTCTCGTATGACTATTCATCCGAGTGGTGACAAAATGTATCGAGATATGAAGAGGATGTTATATTGGGGTGGTATGAAGAAGGACGTGGCAGTATTCGAGCTAAGTGTCTCATATGCCAAAGGGTAAAAGTAGAGCAGTAGAAGCCCAGTGGATTACTTCAGCCCTTAGATGTGCTTGAGTGGAAGTTGGACAGTATTTCTTTGGATTTCATTGTGGTTTACTCCGTTCTAGGAAGGGGAACACTTGCATTTGGGTGATTGTTGATAGATTGACCAAGAGTTCCCACTTCATCCCAGTTAAAGGTAAGCATATGGCTTCATATTTGGCATCCTTGTATATTCAAGAGATAGTTCATCTACATGGAGTTCCTTCTAGCGTTGTTAATGATAGAGATCCCATTTTCACTAGTGAGTTTTGGAGAATCTTACAGGAGGCGCTTAGGATGCGACTTAGGTTAAATACGACCTATCACCCCCAGACAGATGGCCAAACGGAGAGGGTAAAATGGGTGCTTGAGGATTTGCTGTGGATGTGTATTTTGGACTTTGGAGGAACTTGGAAGGAGCATCTTCCGTTGATTGAGTATGCATACAATAATGGCTACTAAACTAGTCTAGGAATGGAACCATTTGAGGCTTTATATGGGAGACCTTGCAAGTCCCCATCATGTTGGGTAAAGTCTACAGAGAAGTTATTACTTCGATCCGATATGGTTAGGGAGACCTCTGAGAGGGTGGATTTGATTCAGCAAAGGATGAAGATGGCTCAAGACGGACAGAAGTCGTATGCGGACAAGCGGAAGAGAGACTTAGAGTTTGAGGTTGGAGACTTTGTTTTTATCGCCCCGCTTAGGAAGGTGGTAAGGTTCGGATCAAATGGAAAGTTAGCCCCTAGATTTTTTGGACTATTTCCTATCACATAGAGAGTTAGGAAGCTGGCTTATAGAGTAAGGCTACCTAATAGGCTCGTAGGAGTGCACGACGTTTTCCATGTTTCGCACTTGCAAAAGTGCTTACATGACTCGGCGTAGCTTGCAGAGCCTAGTCAGTTAGAGGAGGTGGAGGTAGCAAGGGAAGCTTCTGTTCGACTTATCCCCATGAAGATTGTTGGAAGAGACATCAAGCGACTAAGGAATAAGGAGGTTCCATTGGTGAAGGTAGATGACGTTGCAGACGCCACTTGGGAAGCAGAAGTGAAGATTCGTACTTCCTATCCTTATCTTTTTGATAGTAAGTTTTAGAATTTCTTTTTCCATCTTTATATTTGAATATGTTCTTTCTTTTATTATCCTTTAGGAGGGTAGAACTTACATTTAACCTATGGATGGTATGATTTGATGTAAACATGTTATGAATGATGTATGCTAGTGGTTGAAAGTGTTTGCCAGTGGATGCATATAGGTACACTAGGCACATTGTTCCTTTGGGATCGGCCTAACTGGGACACTAGAGCATATGCATATTGATGTGTGCGCATTTTTATTTTATTTCCATGGTTGCTATAAATGGATGTTTATCACATGATTGTTGCATTTGGATGATGTTTGTAGCACGCATATAGAGTTATCAGTATCATTAGGAAATTTTTGCATTCATTTGGATACATGGCACAGACATGATTGAATAAAAGGAGGTCAACTGAATCAATGGACCGCTTAATCTTTTGCATTAGTTAGGAACATTTACACTACGCTAATTGCATAAGTATCATAAATTTCATTAGAAAAACTGAAGGACAATGGATGAATGGTTGATGATCGAGTAGTTAGCTGTAGAAATGGATGAAAACATTTAGTACATTCTTTTATCCTTAGAGATTTCAGGGATGAAATCCCTTAAGGAGGGGAGATTGTAACGACTTGAAATTTAACCCGTAATAATTAATTCATCGATTAAATAAAAGAATAATAATAACTTTATGAAATCATCAAAATTAAGCCACCGGAATTGCACCAATGTCCATGGTAATTTTCTAGTCAATTTCCATACATCGAACGTCAGAAACCGAGCTAATATGACCAAGTTATAAAATAAACAAAATAAGCAGATATATATATATATATATATCTGTGTGTGTGTATGTATGTGTATAGATACATATACGTACATATGTATACACACACATGCACACGCGCGCGCGCACACACACACACATATATAAATAATGGAATATAAGATGTAAATTTCAAACACTGTAATATAAATGGAATTGGACTGAAATTATGCCTAATTATGACGTTAATTGGACTGAATAAAAAAGATTGGCCTAGTTATAACTTAGAATTATAACTAAGAAAAGTAAAATATGAAAGAAGCTTATTATCACACTTAGACCTTGGGTTAAGCAACAAGCATGATTATAATATAGGTTATAATAAGAAAAAGAATAGAACAAGGCTTATTTTAAGACTTGTGAGAAATTAATAAGCATAGATAGTAGAGAAAAATGTAAAGGCTTATTTAAATAATTTACCTAAGTTAATAACAAAGATGAAATTAGGACCTGTACCAAATAGCATTCTTTATTAGACAAAACGATGGTCCCACATTAGCCTGAAGTGAGACAAGGGTGCACTTATGCTAAGAATGGTAGTAATTGGTCAAATAGAAGTCCAAATCACGGGGGATTTGGACAAGGGCGCGACTTGATATTGTTTGGATGACGGGCCAGTACCAACAGCATTTCCCCTATAGATTCTATCGACACACGGTGATCTCACATTAGTCTGAAGTGGGATGAGGGGAACACTTATGCTGGAGTTTAAAGTAACAAGAAGACCCAATAGGTGGAGAAAAAGGTAGCATAGGTATGATGGCAGTTACACATGAGATTTCCATTCGAGTTCTCAGTTATAGCTATGAGTTCCACGCACTTAGTATGGGTGTCTTTCGTAGACACCATTGCCTTCTGTGTAGGGAGCTATATATGTCGTCCGAATCCATAGTGATTGCTTTGTGCATCTTTCGTAGATACCATTGGCTGCTGTATAGTAAATTATATAGCATCTGGTCCGTAGCAAGGTCTATGGAGTAGTAGGCCGATCAAAAAGGGTAGAATTATAGTTACATCCTAATTAAAAGATTAGGAATTCAGCCTAACCAAAGCAGAACTCTAGGACAAGTGCAAGCAATCAAAGTTAACCTATCTTATAAATTG
Source organism: Allium cepa (assembly GCA_030765085.1). Lineage (NCBI taxonomy): Eukaryota > Viridiplantae > Streptophyta > Magnoliopsida > Asparagales > Amaryllidaceae > Allium > Allium cepa. Next base: position 1,026,424,240 of record CM060937.1, on the reverse strand, counting down.
AGCAATATTTAATCATGATTGTTTCCAGTTTATTCCTTTCCTACTTCCTTTGTTATCCTTATTTATGCTAGAACTGTTGTAGAGTCATCTTGCTTAAAGACTCTAGTAATTACTATCACTCACCAGACTTCTAGTCTGACCCACTCCTCTATTTTATCCTTTCCCCCGTAGGCAATCAAGGGAGAAGTCAATAGACTACTGCTTCTTGGAGTTTTCTTGAAGGATATTTCTACCATATAATTTTTTTATTTTCAGCTTTTGTTCTTTCTACGTACTGGCTTATTATGAGGGATATTATGTACTCTGATTTTTGAGATTACAAGTTTTTGTTCTTGAGAGATATTGTATTTTCAAACATGTATGTGGTATTTGGTATTTGACTTATTTAAGATGAAATTATGAAGTTTTGTTTAATTAAGTTATTATTTTAAATTTTCGCCGTTTTATCTAAATTTGTCTTATGAATCTTAGTCTCTGTTAGCTTTAGTTATACCGACAACGCACCACGCCTTTTATTGTGTTCTTTTGGTTATATTATGGGGGGTGGGGTATTTCACCATCTCCATGCCTAACCTATTTCTGACTTGAAGAAACCAACCCTCTAACCCGAAGCAAGCCTAGACCACCCAGATGCACACCAAGCCATCAACCTTTCCCCTTTTGCCGAAGCCAAAGCGGAAGATAAAACCCCTTGACTCGAAGCCTGAATGCAAGCGAACCCTCACCTCCCTGTAGTAGTCTTCTCGTCTCTCTTATATATATGTTTGTGTCTAAAGTTTATCTATATGGCTTGTCTTGTTGTGTATGAGCTTTTCCTCCTATTTGCATCATCTTGGCTGTAACTTGTATTTTCTTTTTCTCTGCTTTTATATGAAACATATATATATATATATATATATATATATATATATGTTTTATATATATAGGCGGCGAATATGGATTGATTCCTTCTTGTCTCTGTAGTTATGTATATATTGGTGTTTACATTATCGCATAGATTCTCTCTGCCGTGCACATATATTGTTTATACATATGTTACACGTACAAACTGTGTATGCTTGGCTATGATGTGTGTGTGTGTGTGTGTGTGTCTGTGTGTGTGTGTGTGTATATTGATACATTTAAGTGGCATAGTTCGTCCAATTACTTGTATATCTCTATATGCCACATGTATATATTAATCGAGACATGTATATGTGCGAAAATATGGAGGCTCATATATGTTATATATGTGTACATTGCATATTGTATATTTGTTCCTTCTAATATCTATAAAACAAATGTACATATATATATATATATCGCATATTGTGTATATATATATTTTTGTTTTCATTGAATTCTCGTGCTAAATCTGTTTTGCTTGTCCAAGCTATTTGACGTGTCGTGCCCGTGTTCGTGTCCGTATCAGTGTTAGTTGCTTCTTGTTTCCATCCATCTCTAGCCACGAAAGGTGAGCAATCACTCACGATTAATGTTATTATGCTTAGTAAAACATGAAATGACAATTTAGTATGTTGTTAAATTAGAACTGCTAGTTATCTAACTGTTAAATATGATATGTTGATATTTTAAATTGTTCACTTATGAAAATTGACACCATAACATGTTGATTGACTAATATTGTTATTGATCATATATGCTAGTAATTGATATAGTATGCTATTTCATTTTATTGTTCTCACTCTACAAGTTCTCTTAGTTTTAGGAATCACTATGGGGTGAAATGTCACATACCCGGACGATCTTATAGATTAGGGAAAAATCGTTGTGGGTTGAAATGATAAACCAAAGTGATTTTCATTATTATGAAATTTTGGGATTACGGGTTTAAATGATATAAAATGTGTTAAGGGGAATATGGGTAACGCCTTAATGCTATTTTAATAGTTTACTTTATTGTAGACATTATATATATAACATATTATAATATGTATGTAGATAGTTTATCGGATCCTTTAAGGATGGAATCCCAACAACCTTTAATTTATGTTGTATTGCACTTGACATTTCACTTGAGTTTGATTTACTTGCATAAGAATGTTAATCATGTGTTTTGTGTTTTTCTTTATGCTCGAGTCAGCCTGAGTGCCATAGCTTTCGAGACTCATCTTTTGGAGCTTGGAATCGCTTAGAGGATCTATCTTATCTATTTCGACTTTCTGTTATTTCTAGTTGTATGTTTCAGACTTATCATTTGCTTCTGTACTAGAGACTCTTATGTATCTGGGATTTCTGTTGTATTTGGTTTGGACTCTGTTGTTTTTGTAGTAGCTTCATGAACTACTATTTATCTATTTCCACTGTTTATTATTGTAAAACTCTATGTCTGTGATTCTATAATTGAATTATTTACTGTATATGCTAAGTTTTGCCAAAAATATAAATTAATAATCTGTTGTTTTGAACAATTCAAGTCTGATATGTGTGGATGATTGTCGATTTGAATGGTTTGAAATGACGGGTCGTTACATCCTGTCATCAGTTCCTCATGCCTACGACCTCTTGACCTTTAGTATGACGTAACAATCCACCTCGCCTACGATCATCCTCTTCATCTTCCAACGACCTGCCTCCTTAGTTCGTCACATTACAAGAAACGTCACGTAAATCACTATTTTTTGAATCATATACTTCTAATACTGGTAATTCCTTTTTATTTTATTTTTGTATTTCTATTCAATATTTTAGATTTTAATCTATGGTTAGTGTTAGAAACTTTTAAGATTTTAATACATTAAAATTTTCCCAATCGTATTTTATAGGTTTTAAGCTAAATTATATTTATGAGTAAAAATTGTAGCTAATGGTGTGAATTTGAACCTTTTTGTATTCCAATTCTACTTATGTCAATACTACCTTGCATTATCATTGGAGTAAAATAAGCAGGTAGATTATACGCATAGGCCTTAGTATTGCATAGTTGTCAAAGTAAAGTATGAATCATTATTTATTGTGATGTAAGATGTGTTTACTTGGTAGTATTTTACAAAACATGAGCATGTGGTAGGAATGATAAGTTCTTTATTTGTAGGAAATATATAATCTGAATTTGATATGTTGTTTATATGGGATAGATGCTGATAGAGAAGATCTGTGATATAGTATTAATGGCGTTCTAGTTTGGTTGAGATTTGAAGATGAGGAAAGATTTCCTAAGTAGTTTTGTTGAGATTTGCGTTTTAAGTTCAGGAAAATGATGAAGATGATGAATGTGTGTTTGTTTGTTTCATTAGGCTTGAAAACTAATTTTAAGAAGAAGATTAATGAAGGAAAGTTGAGGAAATTTAGTGTTTGAAGGGTTGATAATATGCTACCATCTCTTATTTTAAAATGGATATATGAATGCAAATACATTTGTGCCAAATTAAAAATTTGTTTACTTTTAGTATATGGAATTTGGTGTTAAAATTTAGTTCTTAAAATCATTCTGTAGAAACTATATGGCTAAAATAAAAAAAATTAGTTGTTACATGTATTTAAATTTTTGCTAGTTCAAATTTTGTTAAATTTCGCTTTTGGTTTATTTATTTTATTAGTTTGTTCATATATACATAGTACAATCAAAATTGGTCTTTCTGTTACCTTCATACAATGTGAATGTAGCATCCTATGGTTTATATTTTTTCCTCATTTGATCATCTCTTATCTAATACCAAGACCTCATTCACATCAGGGTTGTAGTCATATTTTCACTCAAACTCCTTAGATAAAACATTGTTGGTGTGTAACAACCCGCAGATTTAACCGGTTTTAATAATGTTATTAATTGAAATTTTGTGGGATTTTAAACGATAAAATTTTGAAATATAAATTTGATATTTGGAATGCGTCTAGTTAAACATAGCAACTGGTAAATTTTAGTCCGAAAATATGAAAGTTTTTTCGTGTGTAAATTTACTTCAATTTAATCAGTTAAAAAGCGATGAAAATAAAACGTTTTCGAAACCTAAATATTTTTACATAAAAAAATTCTAAACCATCTTCTGAGCAAGACGTCATTTTTCGTTTTTCCAAATTCAGACTTTTTTTAGCTCCGTCAATCTTATTTTTCTGCGTTTTTCTTGCATTTTCCGCTAGTAGAAAATTCGAATTTTTATAATTCGGTCATACCACTAATATCTATATACCGTTTTGATCGTCTCGTCGTGCTGATCTCGATGATATATTCATTTCTATTTTTTAATATCTGGTGCACGGCGTTATCTGTGAAACAAATAGCCATACGGAACCCGTTTAACTTTGACTTCTGTGTCCGTTCGAATTATATATATATATTTTTCTTTACAACGGATAAAAATTAAACAGCTTTTCAGTGAAAACCATTCACCTCCTGCCCATTCACCTCCTACTTTTCTGCGTTATCTTGAAACTTGAAAAAAAAATAGGAAACCAAACTTGCTTTCCCTTGTTCATTCTTGTTACTCTTTCACTTTTATTTTTATTTTTTTTGCTGTTCCTCACTGTGACCAAGCTCCTCCTCTCCCCTTCATTCACGCTAGCACCATAGCCATGAGAAGCCACTCCGTCGTCGCCTGTTCCCACCAGCATGGCAACACATGCACGTGCTCAACCTCCACCCAAACAACAACCAAGCCTGTGACACCACCATTCCATCCACTGACCATTTTCGGCCATAGCCGCCTACTCCACAAAACCCAAAAGCCATGCCACCATGCCAAACTGAGCAGCCACCATCACCGGTCCTTCGCCCACTAACCCATCACCGCAACTCCATCCTTCCCCACGCGTTCCAGCAAACTCCACCGCGCCTCCTCTTTCCCGACAACCAGCTGACTATGCTGAGATAGCCGCGCCCTCCGTCAGCACCTTCGAGTCTCTTCCACTTCTCCTCACTCTCTGCAGCACCTAGCCGTGCTCCATCGTAGCTCGCCAAGCCTGACCCCAATCACCACAGAGCAGCCACTTCGCATAGCCTCCACCTGAGTCTCACCGCCCCACATCTCTGGTTTTAGTTTATACTATCACAGGTTCTTATATATAATATATTAAACATTATATAGGTATGTACAACTTGCAACAGTTTAATAATATATATATTATATAAATTTTGCATCGTATGTTATGTATATATTTAACAAGTTGTTTCGTGTGTATGTAATATATATATTTTAAAGTATATGTGTAATGTGGTACTATGTTAGATATGGAAGCTGTATCGATCCATATATATGTATAATATATCGTTAGTATGTATTAGTTTATACATGAACATATATGTTTATTGTTAATAAAAATCGTTGGTCCATATCAAACTATATATATATATATATATATATATATATATATATGTTTAACGTATGGTCTGCATATCTTCCATAGCCTGCTTGTATTTGTAACTATAATTTATATATGTAGACTTTAAATGAGATTTATGTATGTATGATACAGCTGACCATATGTATTATTTGAAAAAAAAAGAATTTTTTTTCTGTTATACTAAGTAAGCTGGTTTCGATTTCTATTATGTATTGTAAATATACAATATACTTTGACTCTCTTGGTTTACATTTCTGTTACAGCCTATGTATATAGTATATCGTTACTGTGTACTAGATGATATTAGTAATATGTACACTTTATTTTAAAAAAAAGCCTAGTTTACGTCTTATTAGCTGTGTAGACAGGCAGCTAGTCTATGGTGTATATATAAATATTTATGTCCTAAAACGTTTACTTGAATCAGTTATATTAGTGTACCTGTAGCAAAATGATTTCGTGTACCATGAATGCAATGAAATATATTTTGAAATGTCTGATTTTTTTTTTAAAGTATACCATAGAAGTTATTTTATATAAAATGTGTATAGGTTGCGTATATGTTTGTATATATTAGTTTATATATAGGTATGCGTGAATTTGGATTTTTCAATTAAATATTCTATTTTAGTAGGTGTTTAAAAGAAATAATGATTTTAGTTTGTGTATATTTACTTATATATTTGTTTCATCAAATCCAGTTTCATCATGCCGTATTTTGTTTCGCCAATATCCAAATTTGGTCACGACAGCTTTTGATTTGCTGTGTTCGTATCCGCATCCATGTCCGAGTCATCTTCTTGTCCCTCTAGCCTCGAAAGGTGAGCAATCACTCACGATTAATGTTATTTTATTTATTAAATTTGATTTCAATTGAAACGACAATTGAAATATGCTTCTGTTAGTTATTTATACTGTTATATATATGCTATTACCTGTATCAGTTCACCTATGATATCTGACACCATTATCTGTTATTATATGATGATAATCCAGTTTGGTTGATAATTGATTGGTTGTTTGATGTTTACATTGGACGTTAAATTGTAAATGTTGAAGTAATAAATAATATGCAATTAAATTTTACATAGGATAGCTAATAATTTGATTTGATATATGTGATGAATTTGACTATTTAAATTTGTATATTATGACCCCTTTATGTGTTAAATTAAATTGACACGTAGAAATTGGTTAATTACACCTTGAACCATTGAACATATGTTTTATAATTGATGTAGTTTGAAGTTTGAATAATAATCTTTAATCTACATGAAATGATAGTGTAGATTCTAGAAATAATTATTTTAATTTGCATAAATAACAAATGTAAATTAATACGATTATTTCGAGAATATTTAAATAAATTATTGGATTGTTATTGATTGTTGTTATTGCTTGTTTATTTACTTTGACGCCATCCCAGTTATCACACTACAAGTTCCCTTTGTTATGCTTTGATTTTTGAATTGATTTGGAATCGGGTTGAAATGATAAATACCCAAATAAAACTTGACTTAGGATAGAGAATTAAATAAAACCCGATTGGTCAATAATGATTTGATTTAAAAATAAAATAAAGACTTTATTTGAATAAATAATAAGGTTGAAATGAAGTTGGAATTTGAATCTTTATGAAAGGGAAATGCTAATTTTCAATAATAGGAAACAAAATATTAATAAAGTAATTGATGAAAGATCGTGGTTAAATTTAAGAAATTATTGAATTAGTTTTGAAATTATTTAATAATTAAGTTTTGAAATTATTTAATAATTAAGTTTTGAAATTATTTAATAATTAAATAAAATTGAATTATTTGATAATTAAATAAAAATTTGAATTCTTTGATAAGAGAAATTGAACTTCCTGAATATGTGAAATTTAGTTTCTTTATTAATTGAGTTTTGAAATTTGTAACTAGTAATAAATCAGTGAAAATTGAATTTCTTTAACAAGAAATAAAATGTGATTTATTGGAATAAATATAAGACTTGTAATTTAAAGAACTTGATTGACGAATCTAATTGAATTCAATTTGAAGTTTTGATATAATGAAGTTGAACTTAAATAATTGATTTAATAAATTGGAAATTATATAGAAATTGTTTTGCATGATAAATTTACTTAACGAATATTGAATGAAGTCGATAAATGAATTCAAATTATTTTGAATGATAAATTTACTTAACGAATATTGAATGGAATTGATAAATGAATTCAAATTGATTTGAATGTTAAATTAAATTAATTTAATTGATTACGGAATGAAACTTATATACGAACTTGAATAAATATTTGAATTATTTAAATAAAAATTGAAATTGAATTATAAGATTTTGAAATGGTAATTTGGAAGTTTTGAAACATAAATTATGGAAATCGATATAGAAAGACAAATGGAATGTTGGTTTACAAAGTTCTAATTGAAATTGAAATTTGATTTGGTTTTGAAATTTATTAAATGACCAATAGGTGTAACAATTACGAAAGTTATTAAAGAGACCGGAATCGGTTATGGACATACTCTCTGTCTAAACCGAAAACCACTTTAATAACTATACGCGGAGTGTGATCCAGAATGAAGTGGTTGGAATGATGTACGTGATGACTGAAGAAAGAGAACGATAATGGATAGCCTTGACACTTGTGTCAAATTGAAAATGACTAAAACAGGAGCCGTGCCGGGCTAAATGGGGTTAGCTACCTCGAGCGAACACACTTCTTCGTAAACTACTCATTACTTGTTATTGATTGGTGCACCCTCGGAATTTTAGGAGTGTTGTTTCGCAGTGTTGCGATCGTTGCAGCGATGCGTTTTCACCAGTCCGGATCAGGCAAACGGTAGTTTCACTACCTTGGGTATTGCCTCATGTGCCTTGTCATACTTGTATCCCTATACACGTGACCACTACGAATTTGTTTTGTGTTATACCTATAGAGTACTCCCTGATATCCCACTAGTTTACGGTGGAGTTTACAGTGCTGTATGGACTATAACGCTTACATAAAATGTGTTAAGGGGGATAATGGTAACGCCTTAACACTATTTTGATACTTTATATTACCGATAGACATTATCTATTTAGCGTAAGTACTACGTAGTAGATAGTTTAACGGATCCTTAGAGGATGGTTATCCTAACATCCTTTGAGTTACTGGTATTTCAGTTGTTATTTCACTTGAGTTGGACTTATTGATATGAGAATGTTAATCCTGACTCGAGTGTTTTGTATTTTCTTTACGCTCGGGTCAGACTGAGTGGTTCAGCTTTTGAGACTCACCTTTGGAGTTGGAGCTTCACCTGGAGATCCAGCTATCTATCAGCTTTCAGATATTCAGTTGATTCCAGTGATATATTTTGATTATTGTATTTGACTATTGTATTCGAAACTTCTGTTGTAATTTATTTAACTCTGATATATATAGCAGCTTCATGAACTACTATCTTTTGCTTCCGCTATTATTATTACTCTGTGTTTGTGATTCTGTGATTATTTATTTACTGTATATGTTCTGTTTTGCCAAATTTAAATTAACAATTCGGTATTTTGAATTATTCAAGTCCGACATGCGTGGATGCGAATAGTCTAAAATAGCGGGTCGTTACAGTTGGTATCAGAGCTTTGTTAGCTCTAGGCAAAACTTAACATATAGGGTAAATGTATTTACGGAATCACTCTCATTCGAGTTTCAATCCCTTCCTTTTGACTCGATTCCTTTGAATTTTGGAACGTTCCCTGCGGTTCCAGAATTCGTTCGAGTCCCCCACTCTTCGTTTTTTTCCAATTCTGGAGTATCCCATAACCCCACTTCGAATGATCTTTATTATGAATCGGCGGTCTCGCCAATCTTAGAATTATTTGTAAAAGGGGTAAAACTCCTTTATAATAGACATCGATTTACCGGAGATTTCTGTATCCTCGGTTTACGATGCTATCTATCTCCCGCTATGCCTGAATTCGATTTCTTGAGATCAAATGATGATTTACCTCGGAATTCAGCATCGATCTTATTCTTGAAGCTACGGTCGGCCCGGTTAGGGTTGCCCGTGAATTAAATAAGCTTATCCATCTCCCGATTTTGTTAATTGAATTATCTTATCTTCTGTTTCGAACTTATTAGCGAATCAAAATTCTCTTTAATCTGATTTCCATCAAATTTGAATCTCTATACTTATTTTGAAATCCATCCTTGTATAGTCGAGAGAGGAAGTGTAATTGTGTTTATACTAAATTATACTATATATATTGTGTTGTTTGAGTTGTTGATGTTGATTTAGATTTTCTATCGATTCGTCTGATCAACGCTGTCGATAGAATTTCTAGAACACTTGAGCAGAGCAAACTGACACAATGTTGTTTTCAAAATTAGTAAATAAAATAATATTGAATGATTTATTATATAAGTATAAATTTTTCTGAAATTAAAATGTTAATAAATCTGTTGTCTGAAATGTGGAAAATTTATTTTTCATTTATTATTGGTAAACCATTGACTATTGCATAATATAAATGAATTTATAAAACTTGGGTATAATTTGATTAGAATTTGAAGTGAATTTAAATTAGGATTTGAGAATTTAATTCCCGATAATTTCGAACTATGGTTTTAAAGTTTAAAATGTATATTATTTAAATATTTTCGAATATAAATGGTTTTCAAAGAATTTTAAAAGTTTAAATCAGTGCTCCTCTCTTTGTCGCTGGAAAATAATTTCGGTGATGGCGGCCGCATCATTGACATTCATTTTCGAGTTTCGAAAGGAAGAGACCAATTCGTAGCTTTGCCACAGTTTGTTTTGAAATTTAAATCGATTTAAATTTCTTAAGTATGATTGATTTATATATATATAGATATATAGATATATTATTTTAAAATTTAATTTGATTTGATATATATAGTATATACATAATTATCTCTAAATTGTTTAAAGTTAACCGGAAATATAATTCTTAAAATTTGGGTAAAAGATGATTTCAATTATAAATGAAACCAAAATTTTGAATTAATATTTAAAATTGAGAGAATTGAATTAGAAATTCACTTGTATAATATTCAATTGCACAATATAACTAACCTAAATTGCTCAAAAGTTAACTATGTAATTGAATATTATACAGTAGAAAATGATATCAAGAAATTTTAAATAAATTTGAGTTGTTATAATAAAAGTAAATATACTTAATATATATGTGATAGGATATATTAAGTAGAATAAATTTAATAATAATTTGGAATGAAGAAGAATTAAATTTGTCGAATGAAGTATAATTATAATAAATGACTATTAAAATTTATGATCTTTGAAATTGTTAATTTAAGAAAATTGGATAATATATAATATAAATTTTCTTTCTAAATAAAATGTGAGTGCGTATAATAAATGTTATTCACTTAAATTTTAATTATAAAATGTTTATGGAAATAAATAGAATAATAAGTTAAATAAATAATAGATGTGATCAATAGAAGAAAAATTTGTTTTGAAGGTTAATAAATTGAATTAAATCAACTTTACAGTGTATCTTGAATTAATTGAATTTAAATTGAATTTCATTTGAAAGAAACCTTTTGTACCTAACATTTATAAATGAGAAATCAAATCAATTTAATGAAAATCTTGAATTTAAAAGTCAATTCATAAATATAAATCAATTGACATTTATATGGTTTAAATTAATTGTTTATTTTGGAATTCAAATCTATTTTCTTCTGGTTGTTTCTATTCTCCTACCTCCTTCCTTTTCGAGTACGAAAAGTTTTGAGTGGGGGAGAGTGTAACAACCCGCAGATTTAACCGGTTTTAATAACGTTATTAATTGAAATTTTGTGGGATTTTAAATGATGAAATTTTGAAATATAAATTTGATATTTGGAATGCGTATAGTTAAACATAGCAACTGGTAAATTTTCGTCCGAAAATATGAAAGTTTATTTCTTGCGTAAATTTACTTCAATTTAATCAGTTAAAAAGCGATGAAAATAAAACGTTTTCGAAACCTAAATATTTTTACATATAAAAATTTTAAATCATCTTCTGAGCAAGATGTCATTTTACGTTTTTCCAAATTCGGACTTCTTTAGCTCCGTCGATTTTATTTTTCTGCGTTTTTCTTGCATTTTCCGCTAGTAGAAAATTCGAATTTTTATAATTCGATCATACCACTAATATCTGTATACCATTTTGATCGTCTTGTCGTGCTGATCTCGATGATATATTCATTTCTATGTTTTAATATCTGGTACACGGCGTTATCTGTGAAACAAATAGCTATACGGTACCCGTTTAACTTTGACTTCTGTATCCGTTCGAATTATATATATATATATTTTTCATTGCAACGGATAAAAATTAAACAGCTTTTCAGTGAAAACAATTCACCTCCTGCCCATTCCCTCCTACTTTTTTGTGTTATCTTGAAACTTCAAAAAAAATAGGAAACCAAACTTGCTTTCCCTTGTTCATTCTTGTTACTCTTTCACTTTTATTTTTATTTTTTTTGCTCTTCCTCACCGTGACCAAGCTCCTCCTCTCCCCTTCATTCACGCTAGCACCATAGCCATGAGAAGCCACTCCACCATCGCCTGTTCCCACCAGCATAGCAACACATGCACGTGCTCAACCTTCACCCAAACAACAACCAAGCCTGCGACACCACCATTCCACCCACTGACCATTTTCGGCCATAGTCGCCTACTCCACAAAACCCAATAGCCATGCCACCATGCCAAACCGAGCAGCCACCATCACCGCAACTCCATCTTTCCCCATGCATTCCAGCAAACTCCACCACGCCTCCTCTTTCCCGACAACCAGCCGACTATGCCGAGATAGCCGCGCCCTCCGTCAGCACCTTCGAGCCTCCTCCACTTCTCCTCACTCTCTGCAACACCTAGCCGTGCTCCATCGTAGCTCGCCAAGCCTGACCCCAATCACCACAGAGCAGCCTCTTCGCATAGCCTCCACCTGAGTCTCACCACCCCACACCTCTGGCTTCAGTTTATACCATCACAGGTTCTTATATATAATATGTCAAACATTATATAGGGTATGTACAACTTGGAACGGTTTAATAATATATATATTATATAAATTTTGCATTGTATGTTATGTATTTATTTAACAAGCTATTTCGTGTGTATGTAATATATATATATATATATATATATATATATATATATTTTAAAGTATATGTGTACTGTGGTACTATGTTAGATATGGAAGCTGTATCGATCCATATATATGTATAATATATCGTTAGTATGTATTAGTTTATACATGAACATATATGTTTATTGTTAATAAAAATCGTTGGTCCATATCAAACTATATATATATATGTTTAAAGTATGGTCTGCATATCTTCCATAGCCTGCTTGTATTTGTAACTATAATTTATATATGTAGACTTTAAATGAGATTTATGTATGTATGATATGGCTGACCATATGTATTATTTGAAATAAAAAAAGATTTTTTTTTTGTTGTGCTAAGTAAGCTGGTTTCGATTTCTATTATGTATTGTAAATATACAATATACTTTGACTCTCTTGGTTTACATTTCTGTTACAGCCTATGTATATAGTATATCGTTACAGTGTACTAGATGATATTAGTAATATGTACACTTTATTTAAAAAAAAGCCTAGTTTGCGTCTTATTAGCTGTGTAGATAGGCAGCTAGTCTATGGTGTATATATAAAAATTTATGTCCTAAAACGTTTACTTGAATCAGTTATATTACTATACCTGTAGCAAAATGATTTCGTGTACCATGAATGCAATGAAATAGATTTTTTCTCTCTAAATTATACCATAGAAGTTATTTTATATAAAATGTATATAGGTTTCGTATTGTTTGTATATATTAGTTTATATATAGGTATGCGTGAATTTGGATTTTTCAATTAAATATTCTATTTTAGTAGGTGTTAAAAAGAAATAATGATTTTAGTTTTGTATATTCACTTATATATTTGTTTCATCAAATCCAGTTTCATCGTGCCGTATTTTGTTTCGCCAATATCCAAATTTGGTCACGGCAGCTTTTGATTTGCTGTGTTCGTATCCGCATCCATGTCTGTGTCATCTTCTTGTCCCTCTAGCCTCGAAAGTTGAGCAATCACTCACGATTAATGTTCTTTTATTTATTAAATTTGATTTCAATTGAAACAACAATTGAAATAAGCTGCTGTTAGTTATTTATACTGTTATATATATGTTATTACCTGTATCAGTTCACCTGTGATATCTGACACCATTATCTATTATTATACGATGATAATCCAGTTTGGTTGATAATTGATTGGTTGTTTGATGTTTACATTGGACGTTATATTGTAAATGTTGAAGTGATAAATAATATGCAATTGAATTTGATATAGAATAGTTAATAATTTGATTTGATATATGTGATGAATTTGACTATTTAAATTTGTATAATATGACCCCTTTAAGTGTTAAATTAAATTGACACGTAGAAATTGGTTAATTACACCTTAAACCATTAAATGTATGTTTTATAATTGATGTAGTTTGAAATTTGAATAATAATCTTTAATCTACATGAAATGATAGTGTAGATTCTAGAAATAATTATATTAATTTGCATAAATAACAAATGTAAATTAATACGATTATTTCGGGATTATTTAAATAAATTATTGGATTGTTATTGATTGTTTTTATTGCTTGTTTACTTTGACACCATCCCAGTTATCACACTACAAGTTCCCTTTGTTATGTTTTGATTTTTGAATTGAATTGGAATCGGGTTGAAATGATAAATACCCAAATAAAACTTGACTTGGATAGAGAATTAAATAAAACCCGATTGGTCAATAACGATTTGATTTAAAAATAAAATAAAGACTTTATTTGAATAAATAATAAGGATGAAATAAAGTTGGAATTTGAATCTTTATGAAAGGGAAATGCTAATATTTAATAATTGGAAACAAAATATTAATAAAGTAATTGATGAAAGATCGTGGTTAAATTTAAGAAATTATTGAATTAGTTTTGAAATTATTTAATAATTAAGTTTTGAAATTATTTAATAATTGAGTTTTGAAATTATTTAATAATTAAATAAAATTGAATTATTTGATAATTAAATAAAAATTTGAATTATTTGATAAGAGAAATTGAACTTCCTGAATATGTGAAATTTATTTTCTTTATTAATTGAGTTTTGAAATTTGTAACTAGTAATAAATCAGTGAAAATTGAATTTCTTTAACAAGAAATAAAATGTGATTTATTGGAATAAATATAAGACTTGTAATTTAAAGAACTTGATTGACGTATCTAATTGAATTCAATTTGAAGTTTTGATATAATGAAGTTGAACTTAAATAATTGATTTAATAAATTGGAAATTAAATAGAAATTGTTTTGAATGATAAATTTACTTAACGAATATTGAATGAAGTCGATAAATAAATTCAAATTATTTTGAACGATAAATTTACTTAACAAATATTAAATGGAATCGATAAATGAATTGAAATTGATTTGAATGTTAAATTAAATTAATTTACTTGATTACGGAATGAAACTTATATACGAACTTGAATAAATATTTGAATTGTTTAAATAAAAATTGAAATTGAATTATAAGATTTTGAAATGGTAATTTGGAAGTTTTGAAACGTAAATTATGGAAATCGATATAGAAAGACAAATGGAATGTTGTTTTACAAAATTCTAATTGAAATTTGATTTGGTTTTGAAATTTATTAAATGACCAACCGGTGTAAAAATTACGAAAGTTATTAAAGAGACCGAAATCGGTTATGGACATACTCCTGTCTAAACCGAAAACCACTTTAATAACTATACGCGGAGTGTGATCCAAAATGAAGTGGTTGGAATGACATACGTGATGACTGAAGAAAGAGAACGATAATGGATAGCCTTGACACTTGTGTCAAATTGGAAATGACTAAAACAGGAGTCGTGCCGGGCCAAATGGGGTTAGCTACCTCGAGCGAACGCACTTCTTCGTAAACTAATCATTACTTGTTATTGATTGGTGCACCCTCGGAATTTTGGGAGTGTTGTTTCGCGGTGTTGCGATCGTTGCAGCGATGCGTTTTCACCAGTCCGGATCAGGAAACGGTAGTTTCACTACCTTGGGTATTGCCTCATGCGCCTTGTCATACTTGTATCCCTATAACACGTGACCACTATGAATTTGTCTTGTGTTATACCTATGGAGTACTCCCTGATATCCCACTAGTTTACGGTGGAGTTTACAGTGCTGTATAGACTATAACGCTTATATAAAATGTGTTAAGGGGGATAATGGTAACGCCTTAACAATATTTTGATACTTTATATTACCGATAAACATTTTCTATTTAGCATATACTACTACATAGTAGATAGTTTAACGAATTGTAACGTTAGGGATTTTTCGTTGCCGAAAAACCGAAATGTTAGGGTTTTAAGAAAAAGAAAGAGGTAGAAGAAGAGAGAAAAAGATAGAAAATAGAACGGGGCAGAAAACAAACAACAGAACAACATCAGAATCTCACAATTCGCAGCGGAACAACATATAATAATAAATGAATAATCTTTAAACAAAGAACTATATCAGTTATTACTTCACATTACATTACATCATATCATCAGAGTGTACAACAACAACAACAAACAGCGGAAAAGAAATACTATATACTAGTAATACGCCATGCCATCCATCTTGCCTCCAGCAACTCCTGAATTCCAGAATATCCTGATAAACCTAACTCTTGACTGCCCGTGTAGAAATTGGTGGGCACCCAGAGTTTAGGAAGGAAAATAATAAACTCCGAGTCAGTCATGTGACTGGTGTGAGAACTAAAACAGTTTATTTTTCTTTAAAATTAAAATAGAGGAATATTTTTAAAGTCAATTCGCAATGCTTTTAAAAATGAGACTACCATAAGGCCTCCCGCACACACACACAATGCAAACGCAGAATCGGAGGAGATTTCTCCTTATGATAGTCAAAGATGCTTGATACGCATTAAAAGAAACATTTGATATTATTATTAGTGCATAGTGTAGAAAATATTTCGAAAATAAAGATATAAATCTTAGCCAGCATAGACATTTCGCACTTATGCCTACTATAGCTACCATGTTCAATAGCAGGTTACCGCCACATTCCATGCAGGTTCTACAACTAAAACCGTACAAGATCGTATTGGATGAATGGATTTTTCCAACAAATGGTCAGGCCAAGGAACTTCCCATTGCCACATGGAAACGCCTCTAGAAGGACGCCCCGAGAACCCAACTGGATCTCTGCCAAACAAGGCCGGGAACCCCTTTTCCCAAGGGATATTATAAACCCTCAGATATGCCACCCCCGGTCCTTTGGGACCTTTAAACGAGAGCTCTCTAACCAACATCACACCATAATAATAAGTGTTTCAACATGAGTAAGTATCTGGGCTCCATACCATGATACTACCCTTTCCAGAAGGAATGGTCATACCCTAGAGAAGCGATCCCTGAAAACCTTGCCGCACAATTCCTGTTTCGACCATTACCGGTTTGTGAGGCTCGACGAAGTCACGTCCACAAAGCCACGCTTTATACAAAATTTGTGCTTTGGGTCAACAAATGATCATAGAAATGATCACCAAGATAGACGATCAAATAAATGATCCTATCATAAATGATCAACACAATGATCATTTCACAGCAACACTCAGCATGTCACATTACCAAAATTGGGAATATATCGCTGATAACCTTCAACTATATAACCTCTGAGCTCGTACGTCTCAGAGAAAGGTGTTAAGCTAAGAGAATAAATTCTCCGCCACCAACAGAAATATATTTGAAAGAAATCGTCCTTATATCTCAATTTGTAATGTCAGACATACAATCCATACAAGTCTGTTCCGGGCTCGAACAGAACCGAAGGCACTTACAAAGAAGTCCTTGCAATCCGGATAATCTCTAATCACGACCGGATTTCCCATCACATATGGAGATCTCTATACCGGGGATCAGCCAGTGCAGAGACAATCAACAAGAAACCCTTTCGTTTTCGAAAATATTCGGTCTTCAACACTGGTCTTCGAATGCAATTCATAACGACGTATCACATATTCGGAATGGGTTATACGACCCCAAGGTCCTTTCCCGGTTAACCCGAATAGTGAGCGCTTATTTTTAAAAAAATAAGTGTGGCATTCAATTTCAAGCAAATCACAACAAATACCTATTCAAAGGTAAATATTGATAGTCGGTTATTGAACTATCAATGGATATGCCAACATCACCAGATTCCAAATAATTTTCCAAATTATTTATTACCCAAAAATATCTTTACAAGATATATATTTTCAATACTTCAAAAATAAATCAATATTTATTTTTAAACCCATTTTCCCCATTTCATTTATAAATTCCATATTTGAATTTATATTTCCAAAATATCTGTGAATATACGATTTCAAATCGTTTTCTAATATTCATTTTCAATTTATCTTTAAAAAGATAATTCTCAAAACGTTCATTTCTTATTTGAAACCATTTCCATACTTATTTATTTATAAGTAATTCACACGTCTTTTTATTTTCAACACTTGGAAAATATTCAATATACTCTAATCGAAATTAAGTATATATTTCATTCTTTAAGGAAATCATTCTCTTAAACATATTTATTTGGGCCAAAACGAATGTTGCGTAAAACATCGTTACGACAACCCAAAATCACTAGTATAGGGATTCGAAATTAAAATAGATATATAAATCCCAATACTATACAAAAACATTTCCTTTCGGAAATCATTTACTATAACAACAGTGTTATAGTCCACCATTCCCTTTTATTTCTCGAAAACGTCTATTTCAACAATAAATGTTGAAATCTATGGTTTCGATGGTTAATACATTTTAAAACATCTTTAGATCGTTTTAATTCTATTTAAAACATCACATTCAAAATCATTTCTTTAACATATTATTCACTATTCAAAAACGTGAATATACTTGTTAACAAATTTTATCATTTCTATTCACTTTATTTTAAAGGATTATTCACTTCCTAAAACGTGAATATAACTCCATTAATAAATTACAACAATTTACTTATCAAAATAAGTCGTTGCGGATTTATAAAATAATGTTTATAAATTCCATTTCTATTTATTTATAATACTTCCTTTTACAAATTTCCTTTATTAATCCTATTCAATTTTATATCTCAATGATATACTAAAAATTCATATTATAAGTCAAATACTTATAATTTATCTGTTTACAAAAATCGTTCTTTTAAACTTCCCAAGTTTATAAATCTTATAACTTATAAGATTCATTTATTTATCCAAAATCTATTCTTTTAAATAACTTTACAAATTTTATAAACCTACTGTTTATAAAATTCCATTTATAACTTCACCGTTTATAATTCTATAAATTTCATTCATTTATGGAATTCATTCACAATCCATTCTAACATTTATAAAAGCTCGTTTTACAATTCTAATATTTTTGTTTATAAATATCAATTTATAAATCTTTTAATATAAATCAATCTATATTACTATTTTAAACGTCTTTAAACTCCTTTATAATTTCATCATTTTGATTTATAAAATAATCAAATTTCATAAATCCTATATTTAAACTTTTCACAATAAATTCAAAAATCCCAGTTTAAACTGTTTTATAAAATCATTAATCCCATATTTTTCAAAAATCAACTTTTAACTGTATTACTCAAAAATCATAATTTTATAACTTTTAAAATTATAACGTTTATTTATTTAAGATGAATCGATTCCAAAAATATTTTATAAACGTATATTTTCAAAAATCATTTTAGAAATCCCTTAAGAATCAAAATCATTATTTTTTTAAACTTCCAAAATTGGATCCGATGACGCAACACATCAAATAGTCAATCACGACTTTCCAATATCATATATCATCCATGATAAACAATCAAATATCACAATATCTGAAATCAAATAAATATTTGTGAGGAATCCAGTTGGATCCCTCCAACCTGTTTCCCTGCATCCACAGACATTAGCACAATACCAATTCCGTTTCAAGATGGAATATCGCGGTATATGGGTTTAATAAATATTATCCGCTTAATAACGGCGCAATAGGGTCTCATCCGCTATACAATGCGGGAAATCAATCAACTGCAATATATACATATGCCAATATATATATATATTGCTATATACTAATATAATACCAATTCCACTTCAAGGTGGAATATCGCGGTATATGGGTTTAATAAATATTATCCGCTTAATAACGGCGTATAGGGTCTATTCACATCCAATATATATATATATATATATATATACACACACACACACACACATATATATATATGTGTATATATATATAACAATCATCATTCAAGCATTCAATCAACACAACTAACAATTTTAAATCTAACTATTTAAAATTTAAATAAATCCTTTTGAGTGAGAAGTTCTCACCTTTGCTTTTATTAGCAATCCATTTCCCATCTTGACTCGATTTTCTTGATTTATACCTTGTATAAATATTTACACAATTTATTAATATTCGAATAAATCGAATAATAAATTTTCATTAGATGATTTTGATTCATCGGCGATTTCATTTTAATAGTTAAATTAACTGATAGTTTTATTTAAACCAGTTTCTCCTTTTCATAAATTTATTTTAACTAAAAATTAAATTTAATTAACCAATTTCTCTTTCAATAACTTAATCAATTATAAATTCAATTTTAACTAAAAATTTTCTTTTTAGTAACTATAATAGATAAAACAAATTTATTATCGTAAACTATTTATTTTATAACAACTTAACTAATCATTTTACTTTAAATTAATATCCTTATATCAATTTCTTTTAATAAATTTGTTTAACTAAAAATTTAAATTTAAACTAAATTCTCTTTAAATAAATCTTTCACTTAATAAATTGAATTTCCATTTGATAAATATACTTAACAAAATATTACATTTCCTTTAATAATTGAATTAACAAAGGTTCAATAAAAAAAATGAATTTCTTTTAACTATAATTTTTTTTTCTATAGCTTACTGTAAATGTTTACATACAGATTTTATTTTTCTGTTTATAATTCTCTGTTTTTTTTTCGAACTGCATACAATTTAAATTAAATTAAAGAAAAAAAATTATTACCTTACTGTATCTCGCGACCTTGCCTCGACGTCGTCACGCACAACTCCACCTTTCATCGTGCTCGTCTCCACGCTGCCCCCCTTTTCCATGCCTGCGCCTCCTTGAATCGTGCGACACCCCACGCAGCCGCGACCACCACCGCTCCTTCGAACGCAGCCTCACGCGAAACCCTAAACTTCGCCGCCCCCAGCACGGGCCTCCATGCGTGCCCTAAATACACAACGCGACGCCGCCACAAGCTCAGACGACCCTGCCTCACCTCGAGCGCGCACTTTAGCCTCGTGCCTCCACTTTGAGATGCTCGCAATCGAGCTCGTCCCCACTGACTCGCGATTTTGATTTGGGGCTTCGGCCATTGTTTATTTTTATTTTTATTTTGAACGAGATGGGCTTCGCCCATTATCATCATCGTTTGATTTTTTTTTTTGAACTGAAGATTGTGTTATTATTTAAAGAGGGATGGAGGAGACAAAGGAACGTGATGCTTCAGAGAATACGTGATTTTAGGCGTAGTTATAGGCATGATTTTCTGCGTGAGAAAAGGAGGCAACGTGATGTCGTTGACCAATTTAAATTTTAAATTTAAATTGAATCCGATTCAATTTCAACGCGTTTGCTCACCGTGTGCTCACATACCAACTCCGAAAAATACGAAATTTGAAATCCGAGAATAATTCAATATTACGGACCCAATGGAACAGGTTTCGTCGAATTCCGAGACTGTGCCTCAGACGGCTATTTTTAAATATCGATTCAAACGATATATTTTCAGAACTGATCAAATCACTTTTAATTTCAATTCTGAAGCTTCTATTATCTTCAGTATTATCAATATGAATTTTACAAGCCTTTGAAATATTTTTAATCAGCTTAAAATTGAAGATTCAAATTTTTATTCAACTTCAATAGATTAAATTCTATAATTTAATCGCCATATTCATTCTGATAATTTGAAATTCAAGTCAAACCATCTTTCAAATAAATTAAATATTTCCAAATTAAATTATTCAGAATTCTGGGTCGTTACAATCTTCCCCCCTTAAAAGAATTTCGTCCCGAAATTACAAGTTAAGAAGAATGCCCTTATCCCGTCTATTATTTTTCACAATCCGAATAGTTTTATCAACTTACTAACCTAAATCTTTTTACTAGAGATTCACTATCATTTCAACTAGCTTTCCAATTCCAATTATAAGTTTCAAACAATATTGTTTACCTAACAATTCAAATTTAAATTTAAATTCAAATTTTAAACATTCAAAATTTCTCAAAATTTTTCTAACACCCTAAATTTTCGAAAAATTTCGCCAGCGTCTCCTTTGCGCGGCTAGCTCGGTACGACTACAAAATGGCACCACGGCCCCTCAGAATCAAAAAGAAAAGAGAAAACCAAGTGGCTGGAGAAGAAAATCATCAAATTTCATATTGAAATTGAAATACGTACCTTTTTGTCGAGCCATTTAAATTATCCTTGAAATCAAAATCTCAATTCCATTTCTTTTAATACACCTGTATAACCTGCTAGTAGCAGCATCCAATTCCAACATTCAAACCATTTTGCCAATTCCATTACAAAATTTTCAACATATGTTTCTTATACATTTTTACTTCACTATTGAAGTTACATATCCACTTTGATTAAATTTTACATTTCAATTCAATTCACAATTTCAATTCTACTTGAATTAAATTCACAATTTTAATTTCATTCGAATTCAATTCTCAATTCTAAATATTGAATTCTATCGATTAACTTTCATTTGCTAATTCATATTACTACTTTAAATTAGTTTCATCCACTAATTCATTTCAATTTTCAATTTCCATATTCAATTCATCTCGAATTTACTTAATTACTAACAAAGGGAATTTCAATTTATTTCTTTTACTTACTTGAATTTATATACGAATTCAAATTTATCTTAAAATTTAGCTCACGACTAAACTTTAATTGCAATTCATTAGTCCATGAATTAATAATTTATCAAGTTAGTTTACTTGAATTCAATCCATTTTATTTTATTTAATTCCATATACTAATGATAATAATTCAATATTATCACTTCTTAACAATCATGCAACCATATACTATAATAATCCATAGAAAATTATTTCTTTTCTATACAAAAATAGTTTTGGGCAAAATTATCTTATTTACCCGATTCAAAAACAATTTTATATTCACTAACAAATACGCGCTCATATCTATTATTACACTCAAACTCATTCTAGAGTACTGCTGACTCTATCTCTAATGAGTAATACCCAACAGAACCATGGTTGTCGCTTAACCATATGCTCTGATACCAAATGTAACGTTAGGGATCTTTCGTTGCCGAAAAACCGAAATGTTAGGGTTTTAAGAAAAAGAAAGAGGTAGAAGAAGAGAGAAAAAGATAGAAAATAGAACGGGGAAGAAAACAAACAACAGAACAACATCAAAATCTCACAATTCGCAGCGGAACAACATATAATAATAAATGAATAATCTTTAAACAAAGAACTATATCAGTTATTACTTCACATTACATTACATCATATCATCAGAGTGTACAACAACAACAACAAACAGCGGAAAAGAAATACTATATACTAGTAATACGCCATGCCATCCATCTTGCCTCCAGCAACTCCTGAATTCCAGAATATCCTGATAAACCTAACTCTTGACTGCCCGTGTAGAAATTGGTGGGCACCCAGAGTTTAGGAAGGAAAACAATAAACTCCGAGTCAGTCATGTGACTGGTGTGAGAACTAAAACAGTTTATTTTTCTTTAAAATTAAAATAGAGGAATATTTTTAAAGTCAATTCGCAATGCTTTTAAAAATGAGACTACCATAAGGCCTCCCGCACACACACAATGCAAACGCAGAATCGGAGGAGATTTCTCCTTATGATAGTCAAAGATGCTTGATACGCATTAAAGGAAACATTTGATATTATTATTAGTGCATAGTGTAGAAAATATTTCAAAAATAAAGATATAAATCTTAGCCAGCATAGACATTTCGCACTTATGCCTACTATAGCTACCATGTTCAATAGCAGGTTACCGCCACATTCCATGGCAGGTTCTACAACTAAAACCGTACAAGATCATATTGGATGAATGGATTTTTCCAACAAATGGTCAGGCCAAGGAACTTTCCATTGCCACATGGAAACGCCTCTAGAAGGGCGCCCCGAGAACCCAACTGGATCTCTGCCAAACAAGGCCGGGAACCCCTTTTCCCAAGGGATATTATAAACCCTCAGATATGCCACCCTCGGTCCTTTGGGACCTTTAAACGAGAGCTCTCTAACCAACATCACACCATAATAATAAGTGTTTCAACATGAGTAAGTATCTGGGCTCCATACCATGATACTACCCTTTTCCAGAAGGAATGGTCATACCCTAGGGAAGCGATCCCTGAAAACCTTGCCGCACAATTCCTGTTTCGACCATTACCGGTTTGTGAGGCTCGACGAAGTCACGTCCACAAAGCCACGCTTTATACAAAAGCTGTGCTTTGGGTCAACAAATGATCATAGAAATGATCATCAAGATAGACGATCAAATAAATGATCCTATCATAAATGATCAACACAATGATCATTTCACAGCAACACTCAGTATGTCACATTACCAAAATTGGGAATATATCGCTGATAACCTTCAACTATATAACCTCTGAGCTCGTACGTCTCAGAGAAGGGTGTTAAGCTAAGAGAATAAATTCTCCGCCACCAACAGAAATATATTTGAAAGAAATCGGCCTTATATCTCAATTTGTAATGTCAGACATACAATCCATACAAGTCTGTTCCGGGCTCGAACAGAACCGTAGGCACTTACAAAGAAGTGCATACAATCCGGATAATCTCTAATCACGACCGGATTTCCTATCACATATGGAGATCTCTATACCGGGGATCAGCCAGTGCAGAGACAATCAACAAGAAACCCTTTCGTTTTCGAAAATATCCGGTCTTCAACACCGGTCTTCGAATGCAATTCATAACGACGTATCACATATTCGAAATGGGTTATACGACCCCAAGGTCCTTTCCCGGTTAACCCGAATAGTGAGCGCTTATTTTTAAAAAAAATAAGTGTGGCATTCAATTTCAAGCAAATCACAACAAATACCTATTCAAAGGTAAATATTGATAGCCGGTTATTGAACTATCAATGGATATGCCAACATCACCAGATTCCAAATAATTTTTCAAATTATTTATTTTCCAAAAATATCTTTACAAGATATATACTTTCAATACTTCAAAAATAAATCAATATTTATTTTTAAACCCATTTCCCCATTTCATTTATAAATTCCATATTGAATTTACATTTCCAAAATATCTGTGAATATACGATTTCAAATCGTTTTCTAATATTCATTTTCAATTTATCTTTAAAAAGATAATTCTCAAAACGTTCATTTCTTATTTGAAACCATTTCCATACTTATTTATTTATAAGTAATTCACACGTCTTTTTATTTTCAACACTTGGAAAATATTCAATATACTCTAATCGAAATTAAGTATATATTTCATTCTTTAAGGAAATCATTCTCTTAAACATATTTATTTGGGCCAAAACGAATGTTGCGTAAAACATCGTTACGACAACCCAAAATCACTAGTATAGGGATTCGAAATTAAAATAGATATATAAATCCCAATACTATACAAAAACATTTCCTTTCGGAAATCATTTACTATAACAACAGTGTTATAGTCCACCATTCCCTTTTATTTCTCGAAAACGTCTATTTCAACAATAAATGTTGAAATCTATGGTTTCGATGGTTAATATATTTTAAAACATCTTTAGATCGTTTTAATTCTATTTAAAACATCACATTCAAAATCATTTCTTTAACATATTATTCACTATTCAAAAACGTGAATATACTTGTTAACAAATTTTATCATTTCTATTCACTTTATTTTAAAGGATTATTCACTTCCTAAAACGTGAATATAACTCCATTAATAAATTACAACAATTTACTTATCAAAATAAGTCGTTGCGGATTTATAAAATAATGTTTATAAATTCCATTTCTATTTATTTATAATACTTCCTTTTACAAATTTCCTTTATTAATCCTATTCAATTTTATATCTCAATGATATACTAAAAATTCATATTATAAGTCAAATACTTATAATTTATCTGTTTACAAAAATCGTTCTTTTAAACTTCCCAAGTTTATAAATCTTATAACTTATAAGATTCATTTATTTATCCAAAATCTATTCTTTTAAATAACTTTACAAATTTTATAAACCTACTGTTTATAAAATTCCATTTATAACTTCACCGTTTATAATTCTATAAATTTCATTCATTTATGGAATTCATTCACAATCCATTCTAACATTTATAAAAGCTCGTTTTACAATTCTAATATTTTTTTTTATAAATATCAATTTATAAATCTTTTAATATAAATCAATCTATATTACTATTTTAAACGTCTTTAAACTCCTTTATAATTTCATCATTTTGATTTATAAAATAATCAAATTTCATAAATTCTATATTTAAACTTTTCACAATAAATTCAAAAATCCCAGTTTAAACTGTTTTATAAAATCATTAATCCCATATTTTTCAAAAATCAACTTTTAACTGTATTACTCAAAAATCATAGTTTTATAACTTTTAAAATTATAACGTTTATTTATTTAAGATGAATCGATTCCAAAAATATTTTATAAACGTATATTTTCAAAAATCATTTTAGAAATCCCTTAAAAATCAAAATCGTTATTTTTTTTTAAACTTCCAAAATTGGATCCGATGACGCAACACATCAAATAGTCAATCACGACTTTCCAATATCATATATCATCCATGATAATTAATCAAATATCACAATATCTGAAATCAAATAAATATTTGTGAGGAATCCAGTTGGATCCCTCCAACCTGTTTCCCTGCATCCACAGACATTAGCACAATACCAATTCCGTTTCAAGACGGAATATCGCGGTATATGGGTTTAATAAATATTATCCGCTTAATAACGGCGCAATAGGGTCTCATCCGCTATACAATGCGGGAAATCAATCAACTGCAATATATACATATGCCAATATATATATATATATATATATTACTATATACTAATATAATACTAATTCCACTTCAAGGTGGAATATCGCGGTATATGGGTTTAATAAATATTATCCGCTTAATAACGGCGTATAGGGTCTATTCACATCCTATATATATATATATATATATATATATATATAACAATCATCATTCAAGCATTCAATCAACACAACTAACAATTTTAAATCTAACTATTTAAAATTTAAATAAATCCTTTTGAGTGAGAAGTTCTCACCTTTGCTTTTATTAGCAATCCATTTCCCATCTTGAATCGATTTTCTTGATTTATACCTTGTATAAATATTTACACAATTTATTAATATTGGAACAAATCGAATAATAAATTTTCATTAGATGATTTCGATTCATCGGCGATTTCATTTTAATAGTTAAATTAACTGATAGTTTTATTTAAACCAGTTTCTCCTTTTCATAAATTTATTTTAACTAAAAATTAAATTTAATTAACCAATTTCTCTTTTAATAACTTAATCAATTATAAATTCAATTTTAACTAAAAAATTTCTTTTTAGTAACTATAATAGATAAAACTAATTTATTATCGTAAACTATTTATTTTATAACAACTTAACTAATCATTTTACTTTAAATTAATATCCTTATATCAATTTCTTTTAATAAATTTGTTTAACTAAAAATTTAAATTTAAACTAAATTCTCTTTAAATAAATCTTTCACTTAATAAATTGAATTTCCATTTGATAAATATACTTAACAAAATATTACATTTCCTTTAATAATTGAATTAACAAAGGTTCAATAAAAAAAAAGAATTTCTTTTAACTATAATTTTTTTTTCTATAGCTTACTGTAAATGTTTACATACAGATTTTATTTTTCTGTTTATAATTCTCTGTTTTTTTTTCGAACTGCATACAATTTAAATTAAATTAAAGAAAAAAAAAATTATTACCTTACTGTATCTCGCGACCTTGCCTCGACGTCGTCACGCACAACTCCACCTTCATCGTGCTCGTCTCCACGCCGCCCCCCTTTTCCATGCCTGCGCCTCCTTGAATCGTGCGACACCCCACGCAGCCGCGACCACCACCGCTCCTTCGAACGCTGCCTCACGCGAAACCCTAAACTTCGCCGCCCCCAGCACGGGCCTCCACGCGTGCCCTAAATACACAACGCGACGCCGCCACAAGCTCAGACGACCCTGCCTCACCTCGAGCGCGCGCCTTAGCCTCGTGCCTCCACTTTGAGATGCTCGCAATCGAGCTCGTCCCCACTGACTCGCGATTTTGATTTGGGGCTTCGGCCATTGTTTATTTTTATTTTTATTTGGAACGAGATGGGCTTCGGCCATTATCATCATCGTTTGATTATTTTTTTTGAACTGAAGATTGCGTTATTATTTAAAGAGGGATGGAGGAGACAAAGGAACGTGATGCTTCAGAGAATACGTGATTTTAGGCGTAGTTGTAGGCATGATTTTCTGCGTGAGAAAAGGAGGCAACGTGATGTCGTTGACCAATTTAAATTTTAAATTTAAATTGAATCCGATTCAATTTCAACGCGTTTACTCACCGTGTGCTCACATACCAACTCCGAAAAATACGAAATTTGAAATCCAACAATAATATTACGGACCCAATGGAACTGGTTTTGTCGAATTCTGAGACTGTGCCTCGGACGGCTATTTTTAAATATCGATTCAAACGATATATTTTTAAAACTGATCAAATCACTTTTAATTTCAATTCTGAAGCTTCTATTATCTTCAGTATTATCAATATGAATTTTACAAGCCTTTGAAATATTTTTAATCAGCTTAAAATTGAAGATTCAAATTTTTATTCAACTTCAATAGATTAAATTCTATAATTTAATCGCCATATTCATTCTGATAATTTGAAATTCAAGTCAAACCATCTTTCAAATAAATTTAATATTTCCAAATTAAATTATTCAAAATTCTTGGTCGTTACACGAATCCTTAGAGGATGGTTATCCCAACATCCTTTGAGTTACTGGTATTTCAGTTGTTATTTCACTTGAGTTGGATTTATTGATATGAGAATGTTAATCCTGACTCGAGTGTTTTGTATTTTCTTTACGCTCGGGTCAGACCGAGTGGTTCAGCTTTTGAGACTCACCTTTGGAGTTGGAGCTTCGCCTGGAGATCCAACTATCTATCAGCTTTCAGATATTCAGTTGATTCCAGTGATATATTCTGATTATTGTATTTGACTGTTGTATTCGAAACTTCTGTTGTAATTTATTTAACTCTGATATATATATATACATAGTAGCTTCATGAACTACTATCTTTTGCTTCCGCTGCATATTATTACTCTGTGTCTGTGATTCTATGATTATTTATTTACTATATATGTTCAGTTTTGCCAAATTTAAATTAACAATTCGGTATTTTGAATTATTCAAGTCCGACATGTGTGGATGCGAATAGTCCAAAATAGCGGGTCGTTACATGGTGTGATTACTTGTCATTGACCAACATCCCAAAGTTCTAAAGGTAAGCCCTGGAAGTGGCAGCTTAAAAGAGAAGGACGTCTGAAGGCTAGATGCCTAGGTCGAAGACAGTAAAAGAAAGAAGTGCTGGAAAGTAGGAACACATCAATTTATAGTTGTTAGTGAGCTGATCCCGACATCCGCTGTTGAGAAGTTGCTTTACTACTTTATCAACTAAGACGAAGGTGGCTTTACGAGTTCTTAATGACACTATCTTCCATTAACGATCACAGTTTAAAAGCTCAAGTCTTAAAAGTTAAAACGATTGCAATTGATTCGGGTAATATGTTGCTAGTCTCTGGAATTGAATCAAAATCAGGATCAGGATCTCGTATATAGGGGTTTGTTAGAGAGTTAAGGGTATGCCCTAGTGACAATTCTGTAATTTATTGTAATTTCTTAACTTTGTAATAAAATTTCATTTGAAATAATATGTGCTTGATTTCTATTATATACTTGCTATATTATGATATATTAATTAAATAATTAATCTAAGTATATTTAATAGAAAATTCTTATATGATATGTTATGGATAATACTAGGAGTTATAATCATGAGAAAATTATCACAATATTAAATAATATATTATTTTGCATATTCTAGGTCAAGATGTTATGAGAAGGTATATAAATATATCCGTTGAGAATAGAGTATGTAACACTCTCCATTGTTGGACGTTAAATCACTCATGGCTATTGAGTGTGCTAATGGGTTACATACTGATAGTTATTAAATAAATATGGAATGACTTGTTTGTGGGTTTCATGT
This sequence comes from Allium cepa, assembly GCA_030765085.1. NCBI lineage: Eukaryota > Viridiplantae > Streptophyta > Magnoliopsida > Asparagales > Amaryllidaceae > Allium > Allium cepa. The sequence continues at coordinate 1,026,394,400 of CM060937.1, read as the reverse complement.
AGGTTAATAAAAACAAATGTCAAATAGGAAATGTCAGAGTGATGATATTACAAAATTCTCTCAACTTGAGAACACTATTGAACTTTGATGTAAACACTATACTTTGGTTATAGTGAAGTCAAGACATGACGACATCAAACAAATATAGTTGGGTCTGAGCTGAAGCAGTAAAAGCGAACTATTATTTAATAGAAAATTCGTCTCCCCAATTGTGTGAGGTTAGTATCGTGGTCAATTGTAGTCAATTCAAAGTTAAAATTCTGGCCAAAGTAGTATAGATAAAAATAGTGACGTGTGAACATTAATATTTGAATTATTCGGATGTTCGTCGCTGATTGAATTCGCACTCATAATCGAATTCATTTTATTTTCTGAGAATACTACTTGATATAATTAGTTTATAAAGTATTGTAAATTAATCAAATTAATTAATATTTAAGAAATATTAATTTCAATTGTATTTAATATTTGGAATGTATTTGGTAAATGGGTTAGCCTCTACAAATGTTCTAAGTGCTGTTAGTGATTAATTGGGTGCGTATATAAAAGTTATATATGTGTGTATTAGTGTATGATATCGTTAAGAATTTAAGTTGGATTTGAATAGAATTTATTATTATTTAGTTTTGAAGTCCATTTGGTCCACTATAGACCATAGACTAGGCCGACCAAAAATGAGGGAGATATGGGGTCTTAGGGCATGACTTGGTAAGAGGAGATGGTATAAGATATTTTGCTTGATTCCTATTCAATTGAACCGAAGCCTTTACTTTTTGTTTTATGTTTTTCTTTACCTCTTCAACTCCTTAGCCTCCACCATCCCTTCATTCCCTTGCTCACACCCAAGTAAAATTTTATCCTTAAATTGAATACAAAATTCATTCAAGTGGTGAAACTCCAAATCTTGCACCTTTGGACATGGATTTAGGAGATCTATAAGACCACGTGTGAACCAAAGACTACTTCTATTAGGTATACCCTCTTATGTTATGTGTGCGCGTGTTTCATTGTATGTTGTCACTTTCATGTACGTCAACGCCTTCCTTTTTATACGTCAGTTAAAATTTAATATTCATTTTCTATCTATTTCTTAATTTTATAATATGTATTTGATTGAAAAATTAATTATTTTTGGCTAGGGTATTTTTATAGAAGTTTCTAAAAAAAATTTATATAGAAAAAGTTATTTTAATAATCTTAAAATATTGTTTGTGAATTAAATCATATGAGGATAAACTAAATTCAAGTTTATATATATATTTAATTTTATTTATTATAAAATGTTTTTGGTAATAAAATTAGAAAAAAGTTTATTTTTTAGGTTGAACTATATTTATTTAATAACATATTAATAGTTATATATATTCGCAGTGAGATTTAAATGATATATATACATATAAAATATTTTCGTATAAAAGTTTACTTTTGATTTTTATTAAAAATAATTCTAGCTGAAACATATATTACATATTTTTTAAATGTTTATTTAAACATAAAATTATCCAGTATTAAATACATATGTGTGTGTATTTCGACCATCATATATATATATATATATATATATATATCACCAAGTCAAAGTTATGGTGTTTTGAAAATTTGAAACGAGATCTTAGATCTACTTTAAATTTAAATATGTTTATTAAGTCAAACTAGATATTTTAGATTCAAATTTGAAAATAAAGACCCAGTCAAAATTTTATGTGGTATTTTCAAAATTAAATTTGTTATAACTATAATTTCATATACACGTGTGTGTGTGTCTCTATATATGTAAAATATTTTGTTTATGCAAAAGGCGTATATGTAAGTGCTAAGTATATACATGGTAGATAGAAATCCCAATATCAACTCATGTATAATCTTGACCATGTACACTTTTATATATATTGTAGTTGCACAATACACACACATGAGTATATGATGATGTACTCATAAACCATATAAATACTAGCTAATTAAATTCATCAATAAATTAAATCAAGAAAATTAAATAAAATTGGATTTTATTTAAATTAATTAGATTGGACCTAACACTACCCATTGGACTTCATAGGCTCAATTAGAAAGGAAAAAAATGAAAACCTACTCATTCACCCATTACGGACTGACCTGATTCTAACAATGGTATCAAGCACAAGTGGTCTATACAGTCTAATTAGCAACTTTAAGGCCAATTAACTAAAACTTAATCTGACCAGGTGTCAAGAATTGTACTGTATATGCATGGGGTTGAACAATCAAGCAATCCCCTTCCTAGCTACCAGCCTGCCCCGGCTACTGAAATAAGTCTAGAAGGTTGACCCAATCGTAAATGCCCAAATTGATTTGGGTCTTAGGCTAATTTTCAAAATTCCATTTGAAAATCTAAAATATATTTTAAATTTAAAAGTTAAGTTAAATCATAAAATAAATTTTATAACAATTGTAAAATATTTTCAAAATTTTTTCAAAAATACATTTAATATTTTCAAGAATGATTTAATATTTAATTAATTAGATTAACTAATTAATTAAATAAAATTTAATTAATTAAAAAAAACATGTATTTTAGTATATGTATGTATATATATAATTATAAATTTTATACTTCGATATGTTAAATTGTTTAAGGTAAACTAAAATAATATTTTGAATTTATTAAAAATATTCGAATAAATAAATTAAATATTAATTAATAAAGACACAACATAACTATAAATATTATAGTTTTTATTCTTCTTAAATTTCCTAGGATAAATAAAATAAAATTTCGAATTTTAAAAATAATTCAGTAAATTTATTAATTAAATTTATTAAATATGATTTAATTAATAATATACATATGATATATAAGTTAATTAAAAAATAAATATTTTTAATGTATTAAACTTACATATATAATTGTATAATATAATTAAAACTTTAAGAAACCCAACTTAGGCTTAAGAAGTAAATATGTAATGACCCTTAAATTTCAATGGTTTTATCTACATAATTAACCGAATTTTTATGAAATTTTAAATAATAAAATTTTGAAATGAAAATTTAATATTTGGGATACATCTACTTTAACACAGCAAGTGGTAAATTTTCATTAGATAATATGGAAGTTTATTTTCTTATGTAATAAATTTAAATCAGTCAATAGTTGATGATAATAAAATGTTTTCCAAACCTAAATATTTTTACATAATAAATTTGTAAATAAATTTTTGAGTGAGACGTCATCTTCTGTTTCATCAAATTTGGACTGTTATTGCTCCGGTTATCTTATTTTCGACAGATTAGCAACATTTTCGATACTGATACCGACTTTTGATAGGATGATCGCACCACTGATATCTGTATAACATTTTGATGATCACGTCGTGCTGATTTCTGCGGTATATTCAATTCTATATTTTGAAGTCCGGTACACAGCGGAAACTGCGAAATGGTCAACCGTATCGGTTCCAAAATTTTAGCTTTTAAACTTCTGGTGACTATTCATTTGCTCACCGTATATTAATCAATAGCCTCTAACATTTGTGTTCGTTGAATTCAGCTCATGATTTTCTATATTTCTATCGGTTGCTTTATTAATTTATGTTCGTTCATTCTTCCTGCACATTTTTTTTCATTCGTGAAACTTAATTTATATAAAAGCTTAGATAATTATTAATCACCTGCCGATCTCCTTTGCACGTCCCTTCATTTTTCATGGCCTAATGCGTGCTCGACCTCACCATCTTTCATCTTCGCAACAGCCTCCACCTCCTCCATGTGAGCATACCAAGAGCTCGCCTCACCTACATGCACCAGCCCGCAACGCAACAGACTTCCCATGCTTTGCCTTGCCACAGTCAGCCTTTGCCTCCACTCCAGACCACCTTGACCGATTCTCCGTCACACACTCGACCTCTGCCTGCAGCCTTTTCATCACCTATTCTTCTCTTCTCAACGTGTAGCCAATCACCTTGCCTTCTCTATCATAGCAGCCACATATAATTATTATGGATATAAATCTGTGTTCGTATTTTATATATATAATGTGCATATTTTATTTCCTCAGTATAGATGTTATATACGAACCAGTTATTTACTAAGTAGCCTATATTATATGAAAAATATATCTTAGAGTTTTATATTATGGGTTAGTGTATATATATATATGCTGTTAGTATGTAGGCAAGTTTATTTAATAATATGTTAGTATATGTATACACTGAGGCTATGTAGTATATTTGGAACGGTTTGATAATAATAAATACAATGTTATATATATATATACATATATCTAATCTGATTTTTTTATAGTCTAGATTTATTTTAATTTTTAAACACTTTTTGAAAATGTTGGAAAATATTAATTTTGTATTAATTTTGATATTATATATATAGATGTATTTTGTTTATACTGTGTATATATATGTATATATATAACAACTTAGTTATATTCTAGGTATGCAGACAACAAGTTGTTGTATGATGTTAGTATACATATCAGTTTATATATATTGGACCTGTTGGGTTTTAATACGTCGGTTTATATTAGTTTTACATCTCTATTGATATATATATATATATTATATATATATTACACATTTTTTCACTAGTATATATGAGTTGCATATTAGTTTATAGCTGTAATTTTATATTTCAAAATTTCTATGTTTTGCTCTGGATAGTTTACAGAATATATATGCATAAATATATGATGTATGTAAATAATATAATACGTGTCGTATAAAGGAAGTATGAGTTATATAAGTATTTTATATAATTTCAACAATATATATGTTTTCAAAGTTTACATGTCAGTTTTAAAGTCTGGTTATCACTGTCTTATAAACATTAGATTATATATTAATATACATGTATTGTTGATTCTAAAGTATTTTACGTATGTAAGTTTATAAATATAGATTTATATATATATATATATATATTAGTTTTATATATAAGTAATGTTATGGCTGGGCATATATAAGTAATTATTTCAACATATATTATGTATACATATTTGACTGTAATATATGAGTTTTAGTTTGAACCAATGATTTTAAAATTCATATATATTTAATTTAATATATGATTAATTTTATAATATGATTATATATATATATAGTTATATATAAGTCCACTTACACCATATATCTACATCGATCCTATTTTGATATGATTTCGTCTATTCCTTATCTATCAGCTTTGTTCGTTGAATCGTGTCCATCAAGCCTTGCCTTGGAATTCGTAGCTCATTCCTTTGACAAATCTATCTTGACTCGAAAGGTGAGCTATCACTCACGATTAACGTTCTTATATTTATTAATTTTGATTTCAATTGAAACGATAATTTAAATATGCTGCTGTTAGTTATTTACTTTGCTATATATATGTTATTATCTCTATCTGTTCACCTGTGACATTTGACACATTATCTATTATTATTGATGATATATGCCTGTTATATTATTATCATATCTGTTATCACTCTGCAAGTTCCCTGTTAGTATAGAATTCCCTATGGGTTGAAATGATACATACCTGAACAATCTGTAGAATAGGAGAATATCGTTATGGGTTAAAATGATAAACCCAAGCAATTTTCATTTAATTGAATTTGGGATTGTGGGTTGAAATGATATATATACCCATATATATATATTTAAATTGCAGAGTGAAATGATAAATATCCATATCACTTGTATTTAGTCGTATTTGAGTTACTTGTATTTCAGTTGATATTTCACTCGAAGTTGGATTTATTGATATAAGAATGTTAATCCTGACTCGAGTGTTTTGTGTTTTGCTTTATGCTCGGGTCAGATTGAGTGCCACAGTATTTGAGACTCGCCTTTGAAGTTGGAGCTTCGTTTGGAGATCCATTTATCTATTCAGCTTGCAGTTATTCAGTTGACTCCTGTGTTATATTCTGATCTTGTTATTTGACTATTGTATTCGAGATTTTTGTTATATCTTGTTTTCACTCTGTTATATATATAAAGTAGCTTCAAGAACTACTATTCATTTGTTTCCGCTGCTTATTGCTATATTACTCTGTGTCTATGATTCTGTGATTTATTTATTTACTGTATATGCTGAGTTTTGCCAAATAATTTAACAATTTGATATTTTGAGCAATTCAAGTCCGACATATGAGGATGCGAATGGTTGAAAATACCAGGATGTTACAAAATACATACATATTGTACGTATACCGTAATTTCTGATGTGTCGGATGCTTGAATCATGATGGTATTCCATAAAAAGTACATTATTCTCTAAATCAATATCACTCTAGTATATTTATATATTAAAGATTATGAATCATTAATATATAAAGTTGTCTTCTACCATTTATATATCGATACCATTTATATATTAATAGATTACTTGCACACTCTTTAGTTGTTGAGAAATCTTTTGCTGAGGATGTTATGTGTAGGATTATTAATATATTAACTAGACGAGGCAAGATACATGCATGTGTTTGTTGATCCAACTCAAGGTTCCGCATCATACTTAGGCCATCGCAAAGTGGTAGGCATGAGCATGGTTTTAAATCTTCTATATCTCATCTGAGATCTCCTTCGAAAACTCCTTTTCGTAGTTAGATAAAATGAGACATCAAACCTCCCTCCTATCTCCCATAACACTCAACTCTCACCTAAATATGGATCAATCTCGATATGAAATCTCACTATAATTATATCTTTTTTCTTTTATGTAATTTTTTTTTCATTTTTAGTTAGATTTAAAAAAAACTATTCAATCCAATTACTAATTTACCAACTCCTTGAATATATTTTTTACTTTTTATCTGGCGAGTCACAAAAAAGATTTCATTTGTTTTTAATGTTCAAGTGAGAGGATATTATTCAATCAATACCAAATAGTTAAAGTTAATCAAGATACTACTCTTCTTTAAACCATTAATTTCAATTCTTTTTTGCAATAAGTATGTTATAATTTTTACTTTTACTTTAAAAATTATAGCTGTTAAATAAAACACTAAAACATCAATTTTAGACACATAAGTTACTTTGAGATATCCTTGAGATGTATAATAAGACTCGTGATGTCAATTCTAGATGTACACCTTAGATACACTCATCTCATCCGAGCTCTCATCCATTATGAGATAACTTGTGTAAATATTCCGAGATGGAACATTACATAAATCCAAGATTTAAAACCTTAGGTACAAGCGAATATTCTCTTTTAATTTATTGAGAATCTAATGGTCGAGATGAGATTAGAAAAAATACCACGAGTAAGGAGTTGTATATGCAATAACCGATAAAGTGTTATCCATCACTTCTGAGCCTATGATTTGTTAAGAAAACTCAAGGTCGGGATCTCAAGGTAAGTGAGTCCTAATACATAGTAGAGAAATCAAAATAATTCTATGTTTTCCTTATGCTTTTGAGAAACATAAAAATCTAGCAGGAGCTCACTAGAAAAATGAAATGAATACATTTAATCTTTCTAATAATATAAGAACATATTGTAATTATATACTTCTAATCTACTTAAACTAAATTTGCAGCAAAATGACTAACCTAAGACTATTTTTGGAAAATTATAAGCCCAAGGGACCAAACTACCGTCTGGCTAAAAGAAATTAAAATAGTACTCATATTTGAATGTTTATGGTCGTCTATTACCGAACCTTTAAAAGAAAAACCCAATGAAACTATTGACCCCGAGATAGTAAAAGCTTTTAACTTTTAGGCAGCTGATTATGAATTGCTCAAGTTTTCATTAGGCAGCTAATAGTAAAGGAAACACAAAAATATTTGTCCGTAAAACCTTCAAAAACCTTCGAGATTTACTTGGGGAGAAATCTCATTCAACAAGGTACGATATTTTTGAGAAACCTTTGGATACAAAGATAAGTAAGGGAAATCATGTTGAGGATTTCATCATAATAATTAAAGGCTATACTAATAAACTTTCTAAACTAAATGTTACGGTAAGCAATGATCTGCTAATTATCTTGATTCTAGGCTCGCTAAATCGCAGTTTGAGTCTTTCATATCGAATTGCGGTATGGACCAATAGAATGCTAGCCTCATCAAGCAATTCAATATTTTAAGGTTAGGTGTGAGCTTATTCTAAGATCAAGACACTGTTGTAATGGCCTAATTTTTTTTAGCATTTTGAATATGAATGTTTAATTTATTTAAATATTTAGGTTTGATTCAAATTTAATAAATAATAATAAAATCAATTTATAAGATAATGACTTGATTTTTTTTCATATTTTTTTATTTATTTGATTTTTTCACAAATTTTAATTTGGAGATTATTTAAATTTTCGTTCGACGGTTTTTCGACGAACGATGGCATTATTGTGATTTTACAGAATACAATAGCTAATTTATTTTATTATTGTATTGGGATCGTATTGCATTTTTGTACGTGATTATATATTTGTTTTGTCGTTCTCGGTTCATAGCGAACAAATTGCTATGCGGCAATATATCGAAAACTGAATAATAAACTTGACCCATCAACAAGTCAACACTCATCTCACCTATCTATTCTTTCCATCTTCATTTTCAAGTTACCAAAAAAATCAAAAACGAAGGAAATAAGCTTCTCTAATTTCAAAAATCAAAATCTAAGAATCTACTCAATAAAAAAATTCAAAGCAAGGATCTTCGGATCCGAAATGGAGAGATCTTCGTGCCTTTAGTGTTTTGTTGTGTTCATGGGGGAGGGGGTTTGGGTTATTCAATAGTAAGTTGAGGAGCAAAAAAAACTAGGGTTAAGGTTTCCAAGAGGTATATGCATCCATTTGCAAAATGGATATTACATTTAGCTTTGTGATGTTGAAGAGCATCAAAGGGAGGAGATTGGTGAGGCGCGATCAAGATATGTGATCCACAGTTTTTTTCCTAGGCATAAGTATGTCCAGATGTCATGATCCAATAAGGGATGTCTAGCTTCCATTTAAGGTGTCTAGAGCAGAGAGATCTGGAAGAGATGGCCGACAGAAGTGGTCTCATGTCATATTGTGGTGAAACAAAGGAGATATGGAAGGATGAGTGATCAACATGGTGTTCGACTACATGCATTAGAGTTGGAGTTTTTTTGGGAAGAAAGTGTTTTGAAATGGGTAATTATTGTAATTAAGTAATTACCAGAAAGTAATTATATTTTATTTGATCTCATACTTATAAAATCAATAAATCTCTCAAACTGGGTCCAATCGAGACGCGATCTTTTGCATTACGCCCTTAATAGTGATAGCTTCGCGATAGAATTGGTTCGATCGAATTTGAAGCATGTAAAATTTTGAATAAAATAGAACGTCATTCGATTTTATTTCAAAATGAAACGCCTAAGCGTAATCAGTATGTTATATAGTAGATAAAATTTATCGTTTGGATTTGGATGAATATTGCTTGGTTTGATGAAATATCCGCTTTGAAAAGTGAATGTCGTTTAAATTGAAATATATGGAATTTTATAGAGAAATTCTGATTTATCAACATTATGAATTTTAGTTTTCAATTATATTCCTGTTGATTTTATTGCAATTATATACCTATTATATAGATTGTTAAATGTCAATATTTGATAGATTGGCTATATCGGACATGACACCGACATATGTTAAAAATTAAAGCTTTTAGAGAAAAGGCAGCGATGCCATTGGTTAAGTGTTGTAGAAACTATCGGCCTCAATATGGTTTTTTGAAAAATACAATTAATTGTTGTTTGATTTGGAAATGGTTTTCGATTTGAAAAATTATTTGTAATTCGACTTTTGGATTTTCTTTGACATTTTATTCAAAAATTAGTTTTCGTACTTCTCTATTTTGCTTTAATTTCTTTTGTTTTTCTTTTCTAATATTTATGTAAATGTTTTTAAATTGTCTTGGAAAGTATATATTTCCATAGAAAGTTATTATACCAATGAATGTTTATTTTTAAGAATATAAAAAGGGTTTATCTTTTATTTTAAAGTGATTTTTATTTCTAAAGAGATAGAAATATTTTAGAATGAGTATTTGTGAAATATTTTATTTAAAATTGTTGGAATAAATGAACAAATTTATAAAAGGTATTTCATAATAGGAGGAGAGATTTATAAGTGGTATTGTATAAATAAAAGGATATGTTTATGAATGTTATTTTAAGGGGAAAATATTGTTTTTTGATAAATAGGAGGAATAAATCGCAGTTGTGAATTTATTTTAATATATAGGATGATCATTTTAGGGAAAGTATACGATATTTATAATTTTATTTGGAGGTTTGTTTTATAATTCGAGCTTGGGTTATATTTGGGGTTTGGTAATTGTATTTCAAAATTTGTGAAAGGAGTTTTATAAATGAATTTGGTGTTTTACAAAAAAAAAGGAGTTGCAATAGATTTGGCAATCTATCAAATGAGTCGTATAAACGACTATTTTGTAAAAGAAGTTTTATGAAGAGTTTTATAAATAGAAAATGGGATGTTTATAAATGAGTTTAATAAATAAATTTGAAGATTTATAAAGGTGGTTTATAATTTTGTTTAGAAATTAATTTTTTTTTTGTAGTTTATAAATAATGTTTTATAAAAGGAGTTTGTAAACATATGGAGTTTTATTAAGGCATTTTATAAGAAGAATGTGATCTGATTTCCATAAACGATCATTTCAACTTATGGTGGTATGGAAAATGTTCTTTTCATACTTAATACCAAATTCCGAGGTATGAAAACTCATCTCTATCTTGAGAATGAAGAATGTTTATCGAGGCAATGATATTTTTTCTAACTTGTTCGTTTTCATTGTTAATTGAGGGATAGAAATGTTTGAAATGAGGAAGTAGTGGTAAGGTTCTAATTTTTATGTGATCTATTTACTTTCAACAAAAAGGAAAGTGTTTTGGGTTTATAATTATCAATGTTTAATTGACATTTGTTTTAATCAAACGAGTACGGTTTTAGAAATGAAATCTTTCCAAAAATTTGAGAATATAATTATACCGTGGAGATAAGTATATGAGTACATTTTTCGAGTATTAGAATTGTTGCATTTTGTGAGTATATTTACACTCTTGATATGAGTATATGGAAAAAGTTTCTCTAAGTTTTGAGTGTGAAATCTTTTATGGATATACTTATACAATTAAGATAAGTATATCAAATACTTTCAAGTATTGAGAAGTGTAGAGGAGACTTGTGAATATATCTTTGTAAAAGTATTTTGATACAAGTATTTACAAAGTGGTTTAATTAATGATAAGATTAATCAAATAGGCTTAGTGGCTACTTTGTGCTTAATAATGCTTGGTTAAATTTCTAGTTGAATTCTTTGTTTATTTGATAGTTAAATAACCGATTATCAAATATTGCTCCATTTTAAAACTTTCTTTGTCAGTTCGGAGAGACTATGATCATATATATTATCCAAAAACCACTTCAAACCGGCCTAAGCGTTCGAATTGAAGACATCTTGAAGATGATGGAATAGAAGATGGATTTATTCTAAGTGTAAGGGATGCTTGCTACTAATCCCGAGGGTGATTCCAAAATGGATGTCATAGAAGTAGTGCCTTCAGTTCACTCATATCATGAACAACTTGTATGGATGAATGCTGGCATTACATTGTTGCTTGGAGGGAAGTGTTAGCATTCTAAGTAGGGTTTGCTAAAAAGGTAAAAACAAAGCCTCAAAACTGGTAATGACAAAAACAAGGTGGTACCACAGGGCTACGTGGGTCGCTTGCATTAGGGTGGTATTATCATCGCCCTTCTACATTATGGATTTGGTTGCGCGTGAAAGCTCTTGGAAAAAGGTTGCAAAGTAACCGGTGTGATGAAATATTCGGTTACAATCTAGTAAAGGGTAGTCCAGTCCTAATTCACAGGGGTTGATAAATTCGACCCCAGTATAATTTATCTAGAGGTGTACTGTACGAAAGGTGGTCTCTTACCTAGTTATTGTATGGAAACCCATTGTCTAAATAAGTGCCTTTCAAACTTAGTTGTATATCTATTATGCTGTAACTTAATTAATGTAACATCCCGCCTTTTTGTACGCTTTAAATCGACAATAAACCACACACGTCAGACTTAAACCATACAAAAAGGAAGATTATTGTTGGGGTGAATAAGAAAAGGCATGGAAAGAAGAAAAAAAATAGAATCTTGCATCAGAACGATAAAATATAATAATCAAATAAAAGTTCATGAAGCTATTTTACAAAACATTTGATTATACTTATACAACACATATCAGAGTTATGCATACCAGAGAATAATAGATAACAATGCAGCGGAATAATGTGATGAAGTGGAATATAATAAATAATAGTAATACAAATCTTCGTCTTCGCCCTCCAGAGACAAAGTCTTCAAATCCTGAAATGCTCAGACTGACCCGAGCGAACTGAAAAGACAAAACACTCGAATTAGAACTAAAAGATCTTATATAAGTTAAATCAATGGTAAAATATGAGTGTAAACGGCTCGAAGATGTTTACGGGATTTGACATCTCATATCCAGTGTCTAACATGAGTGCAGTAACTTAAGAGATGTTCAGGATTTACATCTCCTAAGGATCCGTTAAACTATTTACTATGTAGTAATATTTTGCTATTATAATAATGTCTATAGTAAAATAAACTTACTTTCAAATTGCATTAAGGCTTTATATTTTCCACCTTAACATGTAATAGTCCAGTAGTCCATCCAGTATCATGGTTCCTCCTGATCGGGAAGCCACCAGTGGATATCACATGGGCTACGGGAGAAAACCAAACCTGTACAAGGCGCGATAGGGTAGGTGACACGACACGCAATGCAATGCCAGGGTAGATATACCAATTACGCACACGGGTTGGTGGTAACGCGTAGCAGCTACTACTGCCCACCTCGAGCCACACCCCTAAATCAAAAATCAAAAGGGCCTCAATCAATCATAAAGTAATAGAATGGTATCGAATGAGTGTGTCCGATAAGAGGGGCTACCTCACTGGCCCGTGATTGCTCCTGTTTTAGCCACCTTATGCCAACTCGCGGGAGTCGGGTCCACTTATATACCTCAAAGGATGTCACCACCATCCTACTTCATTCTGGAATCTCCACCTCGTACACGGTTGTTAAGGTGGTTTTCGGAGTCGGCAGAGAGTATGACAACTTTCGATCCCGGTTTCTTTAACAATCAAACATTATTATAACACCGCGGTCATTTCAAAATAATTTATACTTCAAAACCAGAATATAATATTCATTTCAAAACCATATAATTACGATATCATTTTCATTTCAAAAATCAAACCAATATGATAGCATTTTTATAAAAACCCAAATCAGTATAATATCATTTTTATTTCAAATATATCTTTTTCAAAATCATAGCACTTTCATAGTTATAACACTTCGAAATCAAAACACTTAAATTAAAATACTTTCAAATCATAATACTTTGAAACTCATAACTTTGAAACATAACTACACCACTTAAATGGCTTAAACATTAAATTACTTTATATAATAAAATAGCTTCTTCAATTTCACAAATCAATTCCAAATACAGATTTGAAAACCAAATAAACCATTTAAATTTCTATATATTTTAAAGCTTTAAGTATTCGACCATTTCAAAACTAATTCTAATAATTTCATATATATCTTAGTTCAATTTACTATTATTTAGTTTTGAAATATTATTTAATTAATTCAATATCATTTGAATAAAGCTCAAACTTGAAATATTCGTTAATCACCTTAAACCATCATTAAGTTATAAAATCATGCTCTTTAAAATCTCAAATTCAATAAGTTCCAGATTGTTTTAATTAAATACCACTCTTAATTACAACAATTTTAAATCGATTTCAAACCCATCTTCTCAACCTTAATTTCTCAATGTCATTATAAACTCTATATGTACAAAAATATAATTTAAATCAATATGTGACCATATTACATTTTAGTGAAAGAAAACTTTATTATTAAACTTATTATATAATGAACAAAATTAAACATAGCTTAAATTTAAGAATTTAACTATATATAAAATAATATTTATATAATATAAAATATCCATTTTTATATAAAACCATGTATTTCCTTCCAAAACTATAGAAATCATTTTCAAAATATTTATATACAGACCAGCGGTGTCTATATATAATTTTCTATCCTATAGTCAAGTGATACAGATATTTATCATTTCAATCCGCAATTTAAAATAAAAAATACGGTTGTTTATCATTTCAAACCGCAATCCCGAAATAAATACTAATAACTCCATAAAGAACTTGCAGATTGTAATCATATAAAATAAAACATCCATTCATCCATCATAAAAATCATATATCCATCACAATCATCATCCAAAACAATCAATCAATATCAATATATAATTGATAATAGATAACAGGTATTTAATTGGCAGTTATATATTCAAAATTAAATTAAATAAAGATTTAATTTAAATAAATGCAATTAACTAAGATGATGATTAAACATATATGAAACAGTCAAAATAAATTCATAATCACAACATAACTTAAATTTAACAACATAAGAAATTTTAGAAGTTGTGAGTGGGTAAAAACATTCACCTTTTGAATTTAAATTGAATTCAAATCCAATTTAAACCCAAAATTTTAACTGTCTCGGAATTTGTCCAAACCGGTGCCAAAATGTCCATAATTCTAATGCGATCCCAGCAATATAAACCACGCATGAATCCGAGCTCGTATGAAAAAGTTATGAAAATTAGAAAATTGGAAAATTCCGGTCCTATGTCGACTTCGGGTTCAACTTCGGTCCACCGCCTCAAATCTCTGGTGCTTGCTCTGAGTTTTTGCCAAAACAACCCGAAGCGACCCAAGTCATTTTCTTCCCGACCCGAAGTTGATGCAGGGTTTTTTCCTCTGAAACTCGAAGCGCGACCCGAAGTTGCTGCAGATATGCAAATTCTTTTTTTTTTGGAATTGAAATTGGATTGGAAAGATTAGGATTTTCAGCCATTGAAAAGAGGAGGAGTAATTTGAATTCTACATACATAAATGAGTAATAAGAAATGCCTAGGGTTTATAACCGGATATATATAGGTAGGGCTAAGAAATAGAGGAACATATACGATTGGTTTGGACTATTGAACGATAAATGGGCCGAAAATCTCGTTCTGACTTCGAAACAAAATTGGGTCAACCTATATATCAAAATTGATGTTTTGAACATTTTAAACGCAATGGAACAAGTTTCAAGTCCAAATTCCATCGTAAGAAGAAGTTAAGCTAAAATCAAGTTATTTCAAATTGATTTCAATTAAATTGATTTCTAAGCATTTCGAGTCCGTACGATCAAACGACAAGCCCGATCGCCATGAAACTTGAAATTCTACAATAAATCATCGTTACAGATCCGATGAAACTGGTTCCGTCGAAATCCGAATCAGTGGTCAAAATGGCTATTTTCTAGTTAATTGAATAAATTAATATTAAATTAATTAATCACTTTCCAATTCAAATTTTAATAATTTACAACTTCTATCAATTTTGATTTTTTAACCATTCACAAATAATTTGAACAAATTTAGCTGTTGATTTAAAATTGATTAATTCTTCAATTTCAGTGTTTAATTTCGATTTCATTAAATTCAGAAATTTATAAATTTAAAATTCCAAAATCCATTTAATAACTTTTAAACCTTTTTATTCAAGTCTTTTATTACAATAAGGATATAATTAACATTGGTTTATAACATAGTACATTAATATTTCCCAATTTCATCTTAATCCCTATTTACGTAATATTTAAATATAATTTTTCATTTAATTCCAACTAATCCAATTATTAAAATTAAATTAATAAATCTTGATTCCCATTCTTTTTATTCAATCAACCATTATCCTTTTCATACTTTATTATCAACCAACAATTTTTACAATTAATTATCTAATATTGATTTTTCCAAATTATAGCTTATTTCGTATTATTTCGTCAATTAATATAACTTTGAATTTTATTTCCCAATTTACTATTTGCAATCAATTATGACCTTGTAATTGTTTCAATTAATTGAGTTTGCACTAAATTAGTTATTTATTAACCGCATTAACATTATTACCTTTATTTTTGTGATTTCATTATTAAATTACAGATTTTTTTTATTTTCTTTCCGAATTAAATTACTAAAACTTGTTAAATTAAAAAAATTAATTATCGAAAATTACGGGTCGTTACACTCTCCCCCACTCGAAACTTTTCGTCCCTGAAAAGAAAAAACAAGGGGAAAGAAGAATTAAGAAATCAATATATCTTATTCAAAATATTAAATTCATAAACAATTAATTTACATCATAAAATAATTTAAATAAAATATGTAAATTTATAAACAATTAAATCTTTTATTTCCATGTTAACAAAATTTGAAAAACATTTCAGAAAATTTTCTTAGTCCAAAATTTACGAAAAATTTCGACAGAGTCTCCTTTGTACGGAGAGGCTCAGGAGAAAATATAACAACAAATATAACAATATATAACATATAGTTTCCAAAATAATATATCCCAGCATGGGAAAATAATATAATAACGCTATAAAACCGTAATCCGAGAACGTACCTACTTGTCGGGCAATCAACGCTTAATTATGAAACCAAAAGCAGTAGCAATTGCTTCCATAACCTGTATTTCACTTATATAATCCAAAAAGAGTTAATAATTATATAAAATGAGATATTTAAGTTGTTTTAATCACTAACAAACAAATCAATATAAACAACAATCATTCGCAACCTACAGCATACACACCACCTACAAATCAACCACTCAAGCAAAACAAAACAAATAGTTATTTGGGTTCAAAAACTTTAAATTGTACAGAATGAAAAATAAACTATTAAGTGTACCATTTACTCAACAGTCTTAGATGAAACTAAATAGATTATTCATTCATCCAAACATATTTAAGGTATCCTTGCCCAAACAACCATAAACCAAACAAACAACAATTCCAAGCATAAATTAAGTTCATTCTTATTAATTTTATTTCATAGCATTTATTGTTTAAACTCCTTTTTATTCAAATAATGATTTATCTTTTTAATTTACATTTATTTCTCGTAAATTTTCTTTTTTGTTGCATTACATTCATTCATTTCTCAATTTTGTTTATTTTCATTCATTTTTCCATAGTATTCAACATTTCTTAAGTTCAAAATCTTTTACTTACAATATTCATCTTTCTACTTATTTTTATTATAAATAACTTCAACATTTACTTAAATTTATTATCATTTATTTATGAATTTTCTATTGTATTTAATTAGTAGCATTTCAGTCATAACTTGAGTTTATAACAACTATAACATTAAATTCTTATTTATAAAAGCAAATTCATTGAGTATTTTCATTATTTCAAGTTTACTCGCACAATTTCCATTGCATCTTCTTATTAAGAATTACATCTTTTAAATCACCTGGTAAGTTATATATATATTTTTAAGAATGCAATTGAAATTTATAGAAGTTTATCTCATTTCTTTTAATTAATTTAATGTTCAATAATCATATCTTTTGTTTTATAGGTTATAATTTCAAATTTCTTGAAATTTCATTTATAACATAGCATTAAATCTATTATTTCATTTAGAGTTTCAATTATTAGTTAAATTCCATTTCACTAAGGCAATTGAAACTATTAATTAATGGAAAATTTAAGAACTAAATATCGGGTTAAATTTCAAATCATTTTAAAATAATAGGTCGATGTATACACTTTCAATTTATATATCCAATTATATTTAAAACAATTTGAAATTTATATTTGTTTATCAAAATAAATCTATAGTAAAACTGCTACAGCGGCCTTCCCACTTTGAAACTCGAAAATGAATGTCGATGATGCGTGCACTCATCACCGAAATTATTTCCCAACGACATAGAGGAGAGTACAGAACTTATTTCTTTCCAAAGTTTCTTTGAAACAATTCTTTCAAATCATATTGAAATGTTTATATCATAACTATTATTCCAAAATCATTTGAAAGAAATTTTCGAATACCCCGGAACTAGAGTTCTAAATTCCAATTTTCATTTATTTTATTGTAGAATCTTATTTCCAACCAATATTCATAAATTTCACTATCCAACAACCATTATATTACAACCAAATATATATCACATACAAAAAAAAATTATTTTATATATAGAAAATATAACAGGCAAAATTATTTCATTCACCTATATTCAAACAAATATTGTGTCGGTCTGTCCTATAAAGTGTTTAGAAATCCCTAATGATGTCATAGCGCCCTATGCACCAACTAGAATTTTTAAATACGAAATGGAACGAATTAACACAATATCAAAACCTTTTATAACACTAACAAATACGCTTTCTCATATATATATGCTCAGTGACTCATCATAGGGTATTACTACCCTATCGATAAAGGGTCAGACTCCACAAAGCTAATGTTTATTGCTAAACCAAAGCTCTGATAACAGATTGTAACATCCCGCCTTTTTGTACGCTTTAAATCGACGTAAACCGCACACGTCAGACTTAAACCATACAGAAGGGCAGATTATTATTGGGGTGAATAAGAAAAAGCAGGGAAAGAAGAAAACAAAACAAAATCTTCCAATGGAACGACAAAATATAATAATCAAATAACAGTTCGTGAAGCTGTTTTACAAAACATTTGATTATACTTATATAACACATATCAGAGTTATACATACCAGAGAATAATAGATAACAATGCAGCGGAACAATGTGATGCAGTGGAATATAATAAATAATAGTAATACAAATCTTCGTCTTCGTCCTCCAGAGATAAAGTCTTCGAATCCAGAAATGCTCAGACTGACCCGAGCGAATTAAAAAGACAAAACACTCGAGTCAGAACTAAAAGATCTTATGTAAGTTAAATCAACGGTAAAATATGAGTGTAAACGGCGTCGGAGATGTTTACGAGATTTGACATCTCATATCCAGTGTCTAACGTGAGTGAAGTAACTTAAGAGATGTTCGGGATTTACATCTCCTAAGGATCCGTTAATCTATTTACTATGTAGTAATATTTTGCTATTATAATAATGTCTATAGTAAAATAAACTTACTTTTAAATAGCATTAAGGCTTTACATTTTCCACCTTAACACATAATAGTCCGAGTAGTCCATCCAGTATCATGGTCCCTCCTGATCGGGAAGCCACCAGAGGGTACCCACGGGCTATGGGAAAAAACCAAACTTGTACAAGGCGCGATAGGGTATGTGATACGGCACACAAGGCAATGACACGGTAGATTTACCAATTACGCACACGGGCTGGTGGTAACGCGTAGCAGCTACTACCTGCCACCTCGAGCCACACCCCCAAATAAAAAATCAAAAGGCCCCCAATCAATCACAAAGTAATAGAATGGTATCAAAGGAGTGTGTCCGATAAGAGGGGCAACCTCACTGGCCCGAGATCGCTCCTGTTTTAGCCACCTTATGCCAGTTCACGGGAGTCGAGTCCACGTATATACCTCAAAGGACGTCGCCACCATCCTACTTCATTCTGGAATCTCCACCGTGTACACGGTTGTTAAAGTGGTTTTCGAAGTTGGCAGAGAGTATGACAACTTCCGGTCCCGGTCTCTTAACAACCATGTTATTAAAACACCATGGTCATTCCAAATTAATTTATACTTCAAAACCAGAATATGATATTCATTTCAAAACCATATAATTACGATATCATTTCCATTTCAAAAACCAAACCAATATGATATCATTTTTATAAAAACCCAAATCAGTATAATATCATTTTTATTTCAAATATATCTTTTTCAAAATCATAGCACTTTCAAAGTTATAACACTTCGAAATCAAAACACTTAAAGTAAAACACTTTCAAATCATAATACTTTGAAACTCATAACTTTGAAACATAACTACACCACTCAAATGGCTTAAATATTTAATTAATTTATATAATAAAATCGCTTCTTCAATTTCACAAATCAACTCCAAATGCAGATTTGAACCCTAAATAAACCATTTCAATCTCTATATATTTTAATTATTTAAGTATTCCACCATTTCAAAACTAATTCTGATAATTTCATATATATCTTAGTTCAATTTACTATTATTTAGTTTAGAAATATTATTTAATAAAGTCAATATCATTAAAATAAAACTCAAACTTGAAATATTCGTTAATCACTTTAAACCATCATCAAGTTATAAAATCATGCCCTTTAAAATCTCAAATTCAATAAGTTCCAGATTGCTTGAATTAAATAACATTCTTAATTGCAACAATTTTAAATCAATTTCAAACCCATCTTCTGAACCTTAATTTATCAATATCATTATAAACTCTCTATATACAAAAATATAATTTAAATAAATATGTGACCATTATTACATTTTAGTAAAAGCAAACTTTATTATTAAATTTATTATATAATGAACAAAATTATACATAGCTTAAATTTAAGAATTTAACTATATATAAAATAATATTTATATAATATCAAAAATCCATTTTTATATAAACCCATATATTTCCTTCCAAAACCATAGAAATCATTTTCAAAAATATTTATATATAGACTATCGGTGTCTGTATATAATTTTCTATCCTATGGTCAAGTGATATAGATATTTATCATTTCAATCCGCAATTTAAAATAAAAAATACGGTTGTATATCATTTCAAACCGCAATCCCGAAATAAATAATAATAAATCCATAAAGAACTTGCAGATTATAATGATATAAAATAAAACATCCATTCATCCTTTATAAAAATCATATATCCATCACAATCATCATCCAGAACAATCAATCAATATCAATATATAACAGGTATTTAACTGGTAGTTATATATTCAAAAACAAATTAAATAAAGATTTAATTTAAATAAATGCAATTAGCTGAGATGATGCTTAAACATATACAAAAAAATCATAAATAAATTCATAATCACAACGTAACTTAAATTGAACAACATAAGAAATTTTAGAAGTTGTGAGTGGGTTAAAACACCCACCTTTTGAATTTAAATTGAACTCAAATCCAATTTAAATTCAAAATTTGAACGGTCTCAGAATTCGTCTAAATGAGCGCCAAAAATTCCGTAATTCTAATACGATCCCAGCAAAATAAACCGTGCTTGAATCCGAGCTCGTATGAAAAAGTTATGAAAATTAGAAGATTGGAAAATTCCAGTCCTGGGTCGGCTTCGGGTTCAACTTCGGTCCACCGCCTCAAATCCCCAGTGATTGCTTTGAGTTTTTGCCAAAATGACCCGGAGTGACCCAAGTCATTTTCTTCCTGACCCAAAGTTGATGCAGGGTTTTCGCCTCTGAAAATCGAAGCGCGACCCCAAGTTGCTACAGATCTGCAAATTTTTTTTTTTGGAATTGAAATTGGATTGGAAAGATTAGGGTTTTCAGCCATTGAAAAGAGAAGGAGTAATTGGAATTCTACGTACAAAAAATGAGGAATAAAAAATGCCTAGGGTTTATAACTGGATATATATTGGTAGGGCTGAGAAATAGAGGAACTTATACGATTGGTTTGGACCGTTGAATCATAAATGGCCCGAAAAGCCCATTCTGACTCCGGAACGAAATTGGATCAACCCATATATCAAAATAGATGTTTTTGGACATTTTAAATGCAATGGAATAGGTTTCAAGTCCAAACTCCATCGTAAGAAGAAGTTATGCTAGAATCAAGTTATTTCAAATTGATTTCAATTAAATTGATTTATAGGCATTTCGAGTTCGTACGATCAAACAACAAGCCCAATCGCTACGAAACTTGAAATCCTACAATAATTCACCGTTACGAGTCCGATGAAACTGGTTTTGTCAAAATCCGAGTCAGTGGACAAAATGGTTATTCTCTAGTTAATTAAATAAATTAATATTAAATTAATTAATCACTTTCCAATTTAAATTTTAATAATTTACAACTTCTGTCAATTTTGATTTCTTAACCATTCACAAATAATTTAAATAAATTTAGCTGTCGATTTAAAATTGATTAATTCTTCAATTTCAGTGTTTAATTTCAATTTCATTAAATTCAAAAATTTATAAATTTAGAATTCCAAAATCCATTTAATAACTTTTAAACCTTGTTATTCAAGTCTTTTATTACAATAAGGATATAATTAACATTGGTTTATAATATGGTACATTAAGATTTCCCAATTTCATCTTAATCCCTATTTACGTAATATTTAAATATAAATTTTGATTTAATTCTAACTAATCCAATTATTAAATTTAAATTAATAAATCTTGATTCCCATTTCTTTTATTCAATCAATCATTATCCTATTCATACTTTATTATCAACCAACAATTTTTACAATTAATTATCTAATATTGCCCAATTACAGCTTATTTTGTATTATTTCGTCAATTAATATAACTTTGAATTTTATTTCCCAATTTACTATTTACAATCAATTATGACCTTGCAATTGTTTCAATTAATTGGGTTTGCACTAAATTAGTTATTTATTAACCGCATTAACATTATTACCTTTATTTTAGTGATTTCATTATTAAATTACAGATTTTTTTTATTTCCTTTTCGAATTAAATTACTAAAACTTATTATATTAACAAAATTTAATTATCGAAAATTATGGGTCGTTACAATTAATGTAACAATTACGGCTATGATTCAATATTTATTTCAAAACCTAGATATTACTATAATATCATAAGATTTTCTATGAAATGGTTTAGTTATCATAAGATAACCCATTCGTGTTTAAATGCGGTGTGATCTTACGAGTTACCTTTATTTTGAAAGGTTTCATAACATTAAAATCCATTTGAGACGTGTTTCTCATGCTGGTTTACCAAATTGATCAGCGCGTTATTTTTCTTATAATGCTTAGGTCAGCCCAAGCATGTTTTCTAGATTTAGTTTGGAAGCTTTGGATCTTCAGAAGGCGAGCTGGATGCCTCCAAGATGTACTCAGGTATATTTTATTTTCTGCTGCACTTGTTAGTTGTATTTATCATCAACTGTGAAGACACATTGTTATAACTCTACAAGCCGATAATTGGTTAGTTAACTCTGGTTTATGTATTCATATACAGTTTTTTTGTAAAGATCTGTTGTATATTATATATTACTCATAACAATGAGAGATTCTATTCTGCCTTTTCTTTCATTTCCCCAACAATCTTTCATTCCGGCACTTAGATGCTTTACACATGAATATCATGGATGTATTTGTATTGACTTTTGAGGGTCGAAAATGTGGGTTGTTACTATCTTAGTTGTAAAAGGAAGGAACAGTCTTTGGAAGGTTCAAAGAAACATAAGGTGGTTCTAATAAAGGTAAGAAAGATTCTTCTAATGACAGCGGTGAATATTGTAATGATCCACTTTTCAACCCTCAAATGTCGACACTAATATGTCCACGATATTCATGTGCCAAAAATTCAAGTGCCAAAAAGGCAAATTGTTATGGTAAAGTAAAATGAAAAACAACAAGGAAGAAGAGAACACAATATCAGAATCTCACAATGGAGCAATAACATATAACATCAAAAGAGCGCAAACTATCACTCTAAGATACAAAGTATTAACCTAAAAAATGGATCAACACCCTGAATTGTGCGTGAATGCAACAGCCCTGTTCTTACAGAGCAATAATACAGAGAATAAATATAGAAAAAGCAGAAACAATAAGAAGACAGGAAGATTTTTATAGTGGTTTGGTTGTTAATGAAGCCTACGTCCGCTTTTTAACTTTTATTATTGACAGATTGTTGTTACAAAGTGAATTGGATTACAAAGTTGTTGAATATCCCGAGTTAGACTAAGTCCCCAATGCTAGAGTTTACTAGAGAATCACAACAAACCCCTTGGATAACTGTTGTAAGGTGGAAGGAGAAAAGTGAAGAATAGTTTATGTAGAGTTTCAGCAGCCAGTCCAAAGGATCCTATTTATGTTGCAGGTAGAATTGTATTTATAGATACTAGGCTAGGCCTTCTTTCCATATGCTTGTGAATGATATAGGAAGATGCTCTGCAAGTTTCATCTCGGACCAAGCTAACTTGATGGATCGCTAGCGATCCATAGGCTATGGATCGCTAGCGATCCATAGATTTTGGCTCGATGACGACCTAATGACTTGGGATGCTCCCTTACTTTCTATCTCGAAACTCATGGCGAACTGGAAAATTGACAAGGATTGCTAGTGATCCATAGTACATGGATTGCTAGTGATCCATGTACTGAGCTGATTTCTAGACCTTATCTTCTAGGGTGCATTTGTTGTCTCGCGTTGTTTTCCTCCAAGTAATTTCATAGCATGTTGCCGTGTTTTGATGACGGTCTGCTTATTGATTGCATTAGACTGCTGATCGAACTAGATGAATGCTTGTCTGTCGATTTAACTAGTGTGGGATCCCATCAAACTTAGCCATTATCCTTAGAATATCCATTGGACCATGATGCATGAGAAATCATGAACCCACGAGCCAAGATTATGGATATCTAGTGATCCATCACCTTTGCATATTTTCTCTTTCTATTCCTCTGACTTCTCTTGGTTTGTTGTTCTAGTCGTTTTGGGTGGCTCTTGAGCTATTCTAACTCGACCAAGCTATTCTAACTTCCTTTGGATTCTGCTGGGTTAAAAACCCGAATAAAATTTACCCCTCCCCCCCCCAGAGTATGTCTTTGTTGAAAACAAGGTGTGCTTTGGAAGTGATTGCTTTCTAGTTTCTACTTGGCATGGTTCAAGTAATCGTGTTAGGGCCAACCGAATTTGAATTTGGCTATATAATGCTTGTTAAATTTTGACCTGGATTGTCATTGCTCATAATAACAGACCAAATTTTACCCCATAACTTTTTAGAATGCCTTGAAGCAGAACGTGGATCTCACTAGACAAATTTAAGATCGATTGTAGGCGATTCGACGGATTGCTAGCGATCCATAGTGGATGGACCGCTAGCAATCCAATGACTTAGACTTTTTTATGCGATTCTTCCATATAAATGCCTTGAGCCGATTTATTTTCCAATCTTACTTTCTTCTTGCGACCCGGGTCATTTCTTGCGACTTAAGCTACCTCATGCAACTCAATCCAAACTTCGACCAAGCCCCAGTCCATCCGATCTATCAGCTTCGTCGACCATTGTCAACCAGAGCACTTTGTCGTTGGTTGACCCGAATCTCGCCATCGCCTTGCCTTGCCGCTGACCAAACCCTAACTTCATTTCCTTTCTTGGATCACTGCCGACCCACTGTGCTTGGATCCCTGGGTTGAATACTCCGAGCATCATTGCCTATTGATCCTTGGTTCGAGGTGGGTAATGATGATTCTAACGTTCGTTTAGCGATTTGATGAGGGAGTGTATTGGTGATGATTATAGCAAAGAGTCCAAATTGATTGTGATTTCATGGAGGAAGATAGAAAATCTAGTCTTGAGTTCTTCACAGACGACATTCGGGCCTTGTCTCGGTGCCTGACATGTTTTGCTGTCTTCGTCCATAGAACCAAAATTGACTTGTATTGGCGATACAGCACGATGCATCACAAATTGGTTTTACCCTTCTAGGGGGGAGAATAGCTTAGGATAACGTCTCGCAAGTAGCTGATGTTGTTGTCACCTTTTGGAGAATTCGAACTGGTCTCGTTTCTTGCATGCTCGGTTTACCTATACCGGGAAGAGCTTTCCATGTCGCTTCGGACAACGGATCTGTCATCGATCGTTGATCAATAATGGGTTATTGTAGAAGAAATAATTTCAAAAAATGATACGAAAAGCCATTTTCTTTCTTTGCTATGAGTGAACTATCTAAATGGGATAACATGTTTGTAGTATTCAAGACACCGAGCTCACCCCCCATAAATAACACACTGCACTTGCCCCGGTATATACTTGAAATCCGATATATCGGAGTGAATCGATATCTTTTTGGAATTCAAGTGTTATAGGGGATTTTTTCGTTAAAGATAGATTTACCTAACCGCTTTGGACATAAGTCATGTTGTATAAAATGAAGTATCCGTTTTCTCGGTGTAAGTCTAGTGGAGGAATCTTGGTAATTTTAGAAGCTGAATCATCGTCTGTCGCCTCTTCCTTTTCCGTTTCGCTGCCTGAATACAGTCAACTAGTCCCAGTTGATCTAGTTGCGGACCGAAATCCACCGAATTTCAAAGTTCTCCTTAACCCACCATAGAGAGTTTCTTCCATAATCTTCGCCAAGGTTTTGCATAACATTTGCTTGCAATATGGCATTCCAAAGGATGGCGTGCGCTTGCCGGAGAAGAATGAATTCGCCCATATGCCACCTTTGGGTTACACTGCTTATCATCGATATTTGTGCTTAAACGGAGCAGTGCCTCCCTTCAATGATTTATTTAGAGAAACTCTTTAGAACTTAGGAATTTCCCCGTTCCAAATCCATCCTATTGGGTATGCGATCTTGACTTGCTTGCATGTTCTGTTTATGCAAACATTTAACCATGCTCCAAGTTTTGACGAGTTGAGATATTTCCTAATGTTTGAGAGGAGAGAACAGTGTCTGTCCTTTGTCGTCACTGAGGCTCAGAGGAATCGGAAAATCATGCTATAGCTTCAAAAAAAAATTTCCCAGTTCAAGACTCGGTGCTTCTTTGTTAGATGTCTCGAAGGCTTCAATCGCCTTTAGACAACGAGGGGTAAGTTCCCTTCTTTACTCACTGAATTTTGAAATGTCGTTATGGAGTTTCTAACAAGTCAAATGCTTCATGTAGTTATTCCAAAACCAAATAAAGACCCATCACTTAACCAAACTTTCCATACCCTAAAGGTTGTAGATGTCGAGGAAAGATCGGTTAAGTTCTTGCTGATGGATGAAAACTTGCTTCGGTATGGACTGTTGCATCCAACGAGATCTGCTGTAGCGGTTGAGGTCCTGTCTCCTTCTCGATCCTAAATATGAACGCACTCTACTTCTTCATCTCATGGTTCTAAAGGGGGTGTTTTTCAAGAAAAGAAAGGCTTGTCTAGCGAGTTGGCTAAAGAGACTCATGAGGGAAGAGATGTTGCAGTTGGAGCCAGCTGCCCAATTAGAATGCCCCCAATTCTAGAGGAAGGGGAAGAAGAGTTTAAACAACGAGAAGGCATGGCTTTAGCGGTAACAGTAAAAGAGGAGGGTGAAGTTGAGAGTATACGTAGCTATGACTCCTCCTTTAGTGATGATGATTTGACGTGGGTTTTGGTGGCGAAGACTCTGAATCATGTGACGTGACTCCATGAATGAGTCCCGTTATTACAAACTCGCCTCCTCAAAAGACCCACAATAAAGATGCTGCCCTAAAAGTCAAGCAACGTCAAGATTCCCCGATTAAAGATGCCAATGTAGACTTTGGGGATCCGAACAATGTCTACGTCAGTTTTGATGAACTTATGTGGGAAGATTTCAGATTTGAAGAGATATCTTTGTCCGAGCCATGTTGCGTCCGAAATTAGTCCGATTTCTTACACAATGGCTAACCGATCTAGTTTGTGACATCATTTGTGGCCCCCTAGACACATTGCACGTTTCACTAGGGTCACATTCACTTACACATACATAATTCAAGCCTATTTTCCATCACTAAAGCTGTTTATCTGTTCTTCATGTAAGGTACCATGAGAGGATGTGGTCTTTATGACGATCTCAAGGAATTCATCGATTCACAACGTTGGTCAAAACAATCCACCAGCCATCATCAGCCTTGTGAGATCAAGGAGGAATGGCTAAACGGAAGGATTTGGAGGCTGAAGCTCATCGCCGCGATGAGAGGGAACATAGTCATACGTACGAAAGCAGTTAAGAGAAGAGAAAGACCTTTGATGAGCGAGAGGAACCATCCAAAAGGTCAAAGGTCGATCGTAGTTCTCATCCTTCAGAGCAACAGGCCTTTGCCCCGGCTCTAGCTTCAGTCGGTCTCGAATTTCTAGTTTCTTATGTTCGAGCTCCATATTCATCCCAAATTCCATTATCCCACGTGGTACTTCCCCTGGTTCTTCGTTCCCTCATCGAAGATCGACTTATGTTCTTCCATTTGGTCCTTCTAGACTAGAAGCAGCGCTCCCTATGTGGTTTTTAAAAGGGGTTAAGTTTGACTGTGACCTTTACCCAGTCTGCAAGGATTCATATATGCCTTACCTTCAAGCGATCCAAAGTAATTTGAAGCAAGCCGAGGGTTGGGAAAAACTATGTAAGCAGCTGGCTAATACGAACCGCAATAATTACCAAGAGCTCCTCTCCTTTGAATCGGAGAAGGATAATGCATTGGCGGAACGACATGCAAGAATCGAACGACTGGTACAAGAAAAGGACGCAGCGCTTCGAGAGAGTAAAAATAACGTCGGCATGCTAACATAGTTGAAAGAGGCCCATAAGAAAATTGAGATCGTCTATAGAGATTAAAGTAAGAAGGCCCATGTAGAAGAAGTCAAGTTAAAACAGAAGCTCGAAGCCCACAACACGATTATTGAAGCCTAGAAGAAGACCATTGCTGATCATGACAAGATTGTTGAAGGACATAAAAAATACAATCGTGTAATATGAGGAAATCATGAAGTCACATGAAAATAATATTTTCGATCAGGCCCAGACGATTTCCGTGCTCCAGGAAAGAGTTGCGCGGCTTAGCACTAACAAAACTCGCATTGAAGTTGAAAAGACCACCATTACAGCGGATTATTTAGAGCTATAGGACACTTTTGAGTGGAAGATGGAGAAGATGGACGATACCATCTTAAAATTCTATGTTAACCCCCTGATGCATCAGAGGAGTCTCCATTATTTAGACCCCAAGTTCTTACGCACTCTCGCCGTGATTTGGGAGGAAATTTTAACCCATTTTCGAGATAGCGGGGATGCCTACACCAAGAAAAAGCTAGAGGATGCCTACATTAACAAGGATTCAAAAATAGTGCTGATAGAGAGCTGAGAAATTCTACCAATTGAAAAGGAACCATTTGTTTTATAAAAGGAACCTTAACGAGGAAATTCTGTCAAAGAAAGCGCTGATAGAGGCGTTGAATATGAGATTGACATTCTTGGCCACTCCTCTGATGCAGGTAACCTCCTTATTTCTCCTGAGTACAAGAATTTTCAACTTATGCCATAGGAGCAAGACGAACTTAATGCTTCCATTTTCTATCCTATAGGTCCGTCTTCCTTACCGCTGATCTGTCGGTTTCCTTGATACCCAGACCCGTCGCTATTTCAACCGCTTCCGCACTCGTCTCTGTAGCTACTCTGGTTGCTTTGTCTGTGTCTGGTTTGCCGTCAGGGTCGTAGTTTGAGAAGATCGATGCATTACATGGCTGGATGACTCTTCCACATCATTGTAGGGTGACTTTACGACGGCCGAAGCTCGGGAGTAGGAGGTTCCGATTGAGCAGTCGTGTAAATCCAAACAACAACTGGTTGCCGTCAGAAAAGAAAAGGTTGAAGCGATATAATTTTCAAAGAGCCCTCATAAATCCTGGAAACGAATGATGAAAGGGGTTACTTCCGAGAAGGTTAAAGAGCAGGGGATATTTTGGCATCGAGGAGATAGTCAATATCACTGGCAGCGACACTACCCCTGGCCGGGATTCTGAAAGTAAACAAAAACTTCCAACCAAAGGCGGGAATGGGAGCGGTGGAAGAAGGTGTTGAGAAGCCCGGATGGCCGTGGAGCTGATTTTTGAGGCATTTTGTTTTCTTCAAGTGCAGAGTCTGTACTTACTACTCTTATTGTAGCATCTGTACTTTTTATTTTTGTTGGCCGATATTGTATGGGTCGGGCCCCATATTTTAACCTTGTACTAATACAATGCTGACATGTCGATCATAACTTTACCTGTCTGCTTGTCAGTGTTTTATGTACTTATGTTTATTTCATTTGCTGCTATTTTATTTTATATAACCCTATGATTACTGCCAAAATTCTTTGTTTGGAGTAACAGAAGTGGTGAAGTGTTTTTGTTCTTGAGCATTTCTATTTGAGTATCGGTGTATGCCCTCCAATTCACAGGTCTGTTTACTTCGAACACCTGAAAAACGACCGGTTGATCCAAGTGTTTGTTTATTATTGCCTTCTTTATCACCATACTTGCTTTATGGTTCCTATCCTTGGGAATTTATGATTTGAACGGCTTAATTACAGATATGTTATTTGTTGATAATTGGAATTTTCTACCGATTTGTAGTACTTTGATTTTGTTGGATTCATGCCCACTACTCCTATTAATGAGAGTGGGTTGATCCTTGTTATTCCTGCAATGGACGAGCTTCCCAGTATCTTTGGGGCAATTCGGTACTTAAAAATATGCGCAGTTTATTAAATGTGTGTCTTTTAAAAGTATGCACGATTTTTGGGACTGATATGACCCATCGATCCAGAACGGTTTCGAAACTTCTCAATGTTGCCAATCTTCGGGCAACATGAGGAGTTTATGCTTTAAGAGAATGATTCCATGGCTCGAAAAGGTAGTGAGCAGCTTATGGGATGCACGACTTTTGGGACCGATATGAATCATCGATCCATAACAGTTTCGAAACTTCTTAACGTTGCCAATCTTCAGGCAACGTGAGGAGTATATGCTTTAAGAGCGTTATTCCATGGCTCAAAAAGGTAGTAGTGCATGGCTTATTGGATGTGCGACTTTTGGGACCGATATGACCCGTCGATCCAGAATGGTTTTAAAACTTCTCTACATTGCCAATCTTTGGGCAACGTGAGGATTTTATGCTTTAAAAGCTTGATTCCACAGCTCAAAAAGGTAGTGCGTAGCTCATGGGATGCACGACTTTGATTTGAGCCTTCTCAAAGCCGCCGGCGCAACACTGGTTCTTAGAAGGCGGGGATCGGGTTCCACTGATTCAACAGTTTAAGTCGTTTTACTTTTGTCGACCCGATAAGTAATTAGGGCATACTTGAGCGTTTTTCCACTATCTCAAGCAACACTTGAATGGTTTTGAGCCAATCCTCGTCGACTCACCAGGTTACTATTATGAACACAGTTTTATTGGTTCAGAAAGCTAACCAATTTTATTAAGAAAAGTTGAGCAAGTTCTGCCTATTTACAATGCCCCCGGTATCCAAGATGGCTTATTTGCTGAAAAATAGGAAGTACATAAGATATTTTCAGAAAAAGCAAGGATGCAGCGATTCGCTGTTCCATGCTCGGGGAATTTGGATTCTGTCCACGGTTGTCAGCTTGAAAGTTCCATCTCCCGGCTTTTGATTGACCTCATATGGCCCTTCCAAGTTCGGTCCAAAGGCTCCTGACATAGGTAGACTCTTTTAAGGAAGAGGTCCCCCACTTTGATGGTTTGGTTATGAACTCTAGAGTTGAAGCACCATGCGACCCTTTTTTGGTGAGCAGCGCTCCTCGGTTCGCCTTCTACCCTCTTTTTGTCAATCATATCAAGCGACTCAAGTAGGAGCTGCTCATTTTGCCTTTGATCGAAATTCTATTTTCGATGGGAGGGAACTTCTATCTCTACGGGGATCATTGCTTCTGAATCATATGCCAAAGCAAACGGGGTATGCCCGGTTGTTGCTTTGTGTGTTGTTCTATAGGCCCATAGTCCGAGTGGAAATTCATCAACCCAATTTGCTTTAACTTTAGTAAACCGCGTTTTGATGGTGGACTTGTCAATCTTATTTATTGCTTCCACTTGCCCATTTTCTCGTGAATGAGCGATTACAGAAAAGCTTTTCTCAATTCGGAAGCATTTGCAAAAGCCTTTGAACTCAACGCTTTGGAATTGGGTCCCATTATCAGTGATGATTTTTTATAGCACGCCAAACCTGCAAATTATGTTCTTAGTAACAAATTAATAACTTTCTTTATGGTATGGTGGCCAGCGGTTCCGCTTCGGCCTATTTCTGAAATAGTCAATGAGAAATACAACATATTTAACCCTTCCTTTAGCTATCGGATATACGCCCATTAGGTAAATTCCCCATATTGCGAACGACCATGGGCTGACCATCTACATTAGCTCTATTGAGGTAGTTCTTTTAATCTTGTTGAACTTTTGGCATCTGTCACACCGTTTGGCATAATCTGTTGCATCACGATTTACCTGTATGGACCGGGCGTTTCCCATCCCTGAAAATCGACACTAATACGTTCTCTGTATAGAGTGCCGAGCAATCGAGTGCCGAAAATGCCATGTTGTTAGGGTTAAGAATAAAAATAAAAGATAGAAGAAGAAAATAGAAAATAACAACACAGAATCTTACATTCGCAACTGAATAAAATATAATATACACTGACAACATTTTATACAAAGAAAAACCGTAACTGTTAATATACATACAAGTTATCAGAGTACAATCATCAACAAATAAACATGGACAGTTATAATAACTTGTCCCTAAATGCTGAATATACAGCCTATAATACACAACAGAATATAATCAAATACGTGCAATACGTCTCTTTCATCCAGCTTGTCTCTAGAGCTCCAAAGCGTCCAAACCTAGAAACTGTAATACTTAGTCTGACCTGAGCATTACAATAAAGTAACACCCGAGTCAGGCTGGAAACCAATGTGAGTAAAACACACTTAATTTGAAATACTTAAGTTATAAAAATCCTTTGAAAACTAAGGTAACTCGTACAAACACGACGAGTTTTTATCTTATTATAACCATAGCTTTTTTACGTAAATCCATCGATATTATATTAGTGTCTAAATACGACCACTTATTAAACTAACCGAATTTGTTAAATTAATCGAATTCCAGCATATTAGACTCTATAATCCAAAACCGTAAAGGTTCATAATGGTTGTTGGATCGAAGTTGTTCCGGATAATGCAGACATCCGATCCCGGTCTCTTCGAACTGAAAACGATAAATTTTAAAGTCCAAATTGTTTAAAATGAACAATTTGTATTCAGAGTGTCGATATTCATATGTGGGAATTTACTACATATGCTCAATAAAATGTGTCAATGTTTTATTCAGTTCATTTGGCTGCTTAATGTCACAGACATAAAACAAATTTAAAAAAAAATTAGGAGCAATAAACCAAGCATAGATCATTAACTTTTTTAACAATTAATAACTAATACTTAAAATGATTCACAAATCAGGATTAAATTAATTTAAATTAACTGAATCTAATTATATTTCTAACCCAAATTACTTATAATTTAAATAAATTATAAAAACTATTATTATAAATTCTAACTAAAATTAACAATCCATCTAATACTAACCTTATTAATTAACTTAGGATTTTATCAGTTTAAAGTTTAACTATTCATTAACTTCAATTATTAAATTAATTTAATTTTTCACATTTTGTCGAAAATTTACAAAAAATTAACTAGGCTTCAATTTACTTAGTGACAAAATCATAATGCAAGGATTTCAAGTTGATTTGAATTTAAATGGAAAGAGGATAAGGTTTTAAAAGTTTAAATTTTTTTAAATATAATATTTTGTTAAATTTGCTTTCCCTTTCCTTTTTTTAAAATCAAAGCCAGCCCACGAAGACAAAAGAAACCCAGGCCCACTCTTCTTCTCTCCTCCCTTTCCTTTCCTTTACCTCCTTCTCTCCCTTTACTTTGCAAATCACAAAGACATGTACACGTCTAGATGTGTGCATGTGCACCCTTCCTCCGGCAATTAAACCTTGTCGCGGAACATCCACACACTTCACCCTCGATTCTGCCACCACAACCATTCACCTGGAAAACATGAAGTCATCGCTCGTTCCAAAATTCAAAAGCTAGCCGAAGCCTGGAACAACTTTGACCCATCCATTCGCCTCGCCCCACCATCGTCATTCACCGATCACCACCCAATTTTCGCCATGAAATTCGTCACAACCATCGCCACCTACTTCTCTTGGACCGCACGCCTCATTCTTCCCTTACTCCTCGCCATTGCCTCATAACCGTACCAATCCAAAAACTGCCGTTAAACCCTACTTCCTCCATGTCTAACTTCCACGACCATCTAAAAATTATCTCGACATTTTTCTCGTGTGCGCCATCACTCAACGCTCCTCTACATCGAACTTCATGCCATGACATTGACCCAGTCACCGAAATTTGATGAGAACCCCAAACGCGTTCATATCAACTTACCTCCTACCACACACAACTAAAAATACCATATCACGCCCAAAAATCATGATTTCCAATAACTATTCCAGACATATAATCTACTTTTTTAAATTTGATATTCGAATTTTGGTCATGACTAACCTACTCTTTGTTAAACGATGATTTCCTTTCTCTCTGCTCCATGAAACTTGATGAAATAAATTTTAAAATGTTCTTCATTCGAAAACAAACAACTTTTCCTTTGAAATCAAGATCTAAAACCAAATGGTTGTTGATCTATTGGTTTTTGAAACTTTCGGACTTAACCTTTTTATCAAAAAAATAACACAGAGCAACTGTTTGAAGAAGAAGAACAAATATTGAGTTGTATAGTGAACTATCCATGGCTAACACACCTGTATGCATAGTTATACACCCAAAACATACATATTTTCTTATCATGGATTAAAGAGCCATCGACATACATATGAAATATTCACTAACAAGCATGTGTTTACTCACCGATGGAAACAGATGAACAAATGCTGCTCTGTTTACTTCTTCCTTCATGTTTTGGACACTTAACTTGATTCTATTCTGGTGGCAGCCTATTATTGTTATCATCTTATTTTTCTTTAGAAAATGTAACAAGGAAACAAGCTCGGCCCTATATATTTATAGGAATGGAATGTAAGATAAAGACTAAGGTGGTTGGATATTGTGGACATGCTTCACTTTTACATCTATTTTTTATATATATGAACAATGAACAAGGTGATAAGCTCGGCTATATGCATGTACAGGGATGAAGTATATATTGGAAAGCTAGGGTGGTTGATGCTTCTTGTATAGGATTCTTTTCGCACCTTTATTTTTTTTTCTTTTGTTTGAATGGCTGATTTGATATTATGTAAGATGAATTGATTTAGTACGATAGATTTGATATTATATGAGTTGATTAAATGTTTTATATGTTTGAATTAAATGCCTTGCCATCATGATGTTTTCTTATACATATACATGTGTACATCATATAATATATATAGATTTTCTTGACTACATGTACATGTTTTGATTTTATCTTTTGAGTGCTTGATTTAATGTTTGACATGAAGATTCCTATGATACACACACACACACACAAATATATATTTTGCACATTTACATATTACATACACACATACATACATAAATATACGGATATGCATACAATCATATATACATTTTTGCCCAATCGTACTTACATATATAGATGCATGAATATATTCCTATACGCACTATGTTTTTATAAACATATACCCACATATATATATATATATATGTATTCATAAGTTTGAAATTTGCCATTTTGGAGTTTATACATTCACATGTATATATATATTTATTTATTTATTTATTTATTTATTTTCATGTACTATATTTTTATAACCATATGTATCTAGACTTACATATATATGTACTTTTAATCGTCATAAAGCTTGCATATATTTATATATACATTTATGGATATTTTATCTTAAGTTTGATGGTGAAGTTTATATACATATTTCTATAAAATTTATCATTTATAGAAATTTATAATTCAATGTTTGATATAGTTTTTAATCAATATATATATATATTCGGATATTTTAAATATTATAAAATTTATTTATTCGATTAATAAAAATTAATATCCCAATAATTAAAATCAGTTAATTGCCCAATATCTGACGGCTAAAAATCCGGGTCGTTACATTCCTCCCCCTTAGAACTTTTCATCCTAAAAAAGGAACGAAGCAAATTTTTAATTTTGATGTATATTATTAGATTAACAATTTTTTTAAACATTTTAAACTCCTTACTCTTTTACTATACATTTTAAAAATAAATACAGTGTAAATTGCATATTATTACCAAGCTAGATTTTATGTTAAAATATTTTTTTCATAACTCGATGTCTTAATAAGTCCATCCTTATTCTTACAGAAATTTAGTCATACGTTGATCAGTCGTAGAACCGAAAATCTATAAGTACTCAGTAGATCCGCTTCAACTCCCGATGAAAATACTTGAAAAACCTTTTTCAAAAATGATATGGATAGTATCACCCCCTTTCCCACCATGGATCACGGTTAACCTGATGATTGTGTCGCCATCCTGGCAAAATCATGAGAAAACCATAGGCATCCGCACCTCTCGACTTACGCAATGGGAACACCATAGTCTGCAGCTACATAAAGGTTGCGTTGCTATTACGGCAAAACCATAATAGGCAATCTCTTCCCCTCGAACTATGCTACCAAACGAAACTAAACTATATAGATCGCAGGCTACACAAAGATTGTGTCACTATCCCATGGAAACCTAATGTAGACTGTAGGCACTCGCTACCTCCTGAGTTATGCTATGGAACCAAACCACATAGACCGCAATCTACTGATGTCACGTCGCTATCATAGAGAAATCAAACGTATATTGTTGGCAATCACTGCTACTCAAATTACACTATGGAACTGTGATAGATCATAGTTACACAAAGGTTACGTTGCTATCACAGCAAAATCCAATGCAACTATTAGCATCAGCACCACTCAACTTGCACTACCCAACAAATGATCACCATGAACTCATGAGTTTTGTCTGGACGTCCTCTAGGATCCCAATTCTCATTGAACCTACCCTGTGTATTCCTATGCAGAGCCACCCAGTGGATCTCCTACTCTATGTATCGACTTTTCATGGGGGTGCCTTTCCATACTTCTGTCTCAAAGCATATCATACTATACACATATATAGTACCTTTCAAATCACACTCTTTATATGTATCACATATAAACTTTATCTATACAAAATTGATATCTTCAAAATTGATAGTTTTCAAATTTGGTATACCCAAATTCCCAAATCGACTATTTGCCGAAATCAAAAGTCTTTAAAAATCAATGGATTCCAAAACTATTTCAGTTTCATTCTCATATACATATAAAATTATTCTTTCCCACTCAAATAATTTTTGGATCAAAAATTTCTAAGTCCACTTCATACTTATATATGTTCCATTGGGTACTTTTAAATATCTTTCAAATATTCATTTCTTTCTGGTTATAAATTCAATAAGGCGAGTTTGAATATATAGTTAACATAAATTTCAGCCAAGGATATCCTCATATTTGCTAATACAAAATACATACATATATAGCAGAAAAATAGTAAATAGCTAGATATTGATTACCTGCTCCAAGCCCCTCAAAAGATGCATCCATGTGAAACCTGGACTACTTGGTCACTCATACAAATTTGAGCACCCAAGAGTTTTAAGGAAAGAAAATAAAACTCCAAGTTAGACAAGGGTCTGTGAGTAAACTCCAAGCACTTAAAACTCCTTTAAAAGCAAGGGTATCTAATAAGACCATGTTGTGAATAAATACGAATGAGTTTTTACCTTACGATAACCAAAAACCTATTTATAGAAAAATCTGGTGATATTATTATAATGTCTTGGGGTTTTGAAAATAAATGTAGAACATAGCTGAAATGTTTTCATCTCACAGTTCAACATGTTTGGGCATAACTAAGTCCGTAAGGTAGTTATTGGAAGTTGGGTTCCATCAATGATAAGGCTACGGGGGTACCGCCTGCCATAGTATACCTCTAGATAAAATGTACTGAGATCCTCGCCTAGTCCCACTGTGAATCGCGATCGGCCCACCCCTTTTTCGATACCGTATATATTATCACCTCGGTTGTGATCACAACCATACCGGCGCCACTACATACATAAGTTTAATGATATCAATCTAGATCAAGTGATAACCATACCTTAATGGAAGCGACAAACATAGCCTTGAAGCATATCCACCATTTTAGTCAGTCCTAATTATTAGGCTTGAGGCTCCATTTTACCTTTTCTTTAGCAATTCTCACTTGGAATGCTAACACTTCCTTCTAGGTGACAATGCAGTGCTAGTATTCGTCCATACAAGTTATTCAGGATATGAACAAGCCAAAGGCACTACATACTTCCACTACATGCAATTAGGAATCACCCTCAGAATTAGTAGCAAGTAGCCCTTGCACTTTAAAGATCCTCATCTTTGATTCTAATTATTTCCAATTCGAACGCTTATGTAGGTTTGAAATTGTTTTTGGATAATGCACATTATTTGATCCTGGTCTCTTCATATCAATATTCGAAAATTTTAAAAGGATCAAGTTATCAATAGTGGGCAACTCCAATATCCGGGGTGCATATAGATTTGTGTATGGAAGATATCTCCCGTATACTTAATTTATCATAAACCATACATCAAAATTAACTCTCTTGTATTTATCACGCTTCCGACCTTTCGAATCCTCTATCCCTCGCCAAGAAAATCAAGTTCATCTCACAAATAGAGAAGCCTACTCATCGGCTTTTAGTGTTAAATATAAGACAAATTACTTCTAATAAAATGTGTCAATGCTTAGTCATAACTTTTTATATTAGTTCGGTTACTTAATAGCACGGACAAAAAGAATCCCTTTGTTAAAAATTATTCGCTTAAAAAAAATTGCTTTTAACATAAACTGATCCTTGAAAATAGAGTGATTAAATATAAAAACTTTATTTAATTAATTAAAATAAGTTTACAAACTTATTTGATAATAATTAAATCTTAATTTAATTACTAGTTAAATCTTTATCAAAACTTAATTAAACCTTAATTAAATCTTAATTAATTTTTTTTGAGAGAAATGTGTGTTCCTCTAATAAATGAGGAGAGCACACATAAAGCTATATATATAACACATAAAATGGTGTTGCCAACATGCCTAGTAGGTGACAAGTCCATGTACTAGAAACAAATAAAGAAAAAGGTACCCCTATAATGAGCTTCGGCAAAGCCACCGCCCATTACACCCTAATATCGAGCTTCGGCAAGGCCACCGCCCAGTAATAAGGTGTTGGAGATACCTAGAAAAATGAACAAGCAACAAAATGCAGAGAAATTGAAAGCCAGCACCATCAAAAAAGAGACTATATGAAACCGCCTCAGAAGAAATAGGAAAATCTTGAATGAGGAATGATCCATAAAGAAGAACTCCAAAAAATGATCCATAAAGAACTCCACTCTAAAGACACTGAATATCTGAAAGAAATGCTTGACGCCATTAGAACTCCTGGGAATAGTTATCTTGCACACATATATAAAGATGCTAGCAATCCTACAAACATGAAAAGATAAACTAGCAACCTACCTAGTCCAAACCTGAAACAAAATTAGGAAAAACAATTAGTATGAAACACATATATACATATAAATAGAATTTATATACAAATATGCGAGAATAAAATCTAATGAGAAAAATAAAACTAATATAAACAAGTACCAAAAACTAACAATTGTAAAAAGTAAAGGAAATATGAACCAAACAGAAAAAGCTAAACAAGTAAAAAACTAACATTACTAGAAACAACTTTAAGGACCTATGATAGGAAGAAAATTAGTATGCATCATGTAAACATCATTTAAATTAGAAAAGGCATTAATATAAGTATTTTTAGAGTCAAAATTATTAATGTTATGTTTGAATATATTAATGTCATCACTAACCTTGTTAAGATATTCCTTAAAACAATTATTTTTGGCTAATTTATATTTAGGATTTGAGATCCAATTTAAGAAAAAAGATCAAATTTAAAAAAAATCGAATTATTACAGTGAATATAGTTATTATTAGAAATTCTTTGATTTCTCTCAAACCAAACGTACCAACTAGATATAGTGAATAGAGTATCAAGCAAGTATTTATTATCCTTATTAAACTTGAATCTAAAAGTATTCCAATAGAATAAACAATCAGTAACTCTAGAACTAATATTATACTCAAAAATATTAAGGGTATTCATAAGAATAAAATGAGTATCCATGCATTCGTAATAAATATGATTAATATCTTCATAATGAGTACTACAAAAATTACATTTATTATCAATGTGAATATTTTTTCTTTTTAATAATTCTATTGTATTTAATTTACCATGAATGATAAGCCACATGTGAATTTTAGATTTTGGAGGAGCGTTAGATTTCCAGATAAATTTAAAACAATTATCAGTTACACCCGAAAAGTTAATAAATTTGTAAAAGGAATTTGTAGAATATTTCTTACTCTTATCCTACTCCCAACTAATATAATCATTATCGTTGTCAATAGTATAAAGCAAATTAAGCTGTCTAAGGGTTGAACCTAGTAAAATTCTATTAAAACTGAAAATCCAAGGAGGATCATTTTCAGAATTAAAAACTTCAGATATCAATGCATATTTAAAGTAACAAATATCATACAATTCTTTGAATTCATTCCTAAGAGGAGTAGCGAAAATCCAACTATCATGCCAAAAAAATGTATTATTACCTGAGTGAACATAATATTAACTCCTAAGTTAAAAATCTCACTACATTTTAAAATGGATTTCCAAAAATAAGATTATTTACGAGTAATCGAAGGACTAATTTGATAGAAATTAATACTACCATTGTAGTAATATTTAGAAATAATCTCCTTCGAAATGGCATTATCATTGATATCTCTGAATTTCCGTAACCATTTACTAAGAAGAGACAAATTCATATTACGTAAATTAGTGACTCCTAAACCACCATCTTTTTTGGACTTACAAACAGTTTCCCAATTTACTAAACATTTGATGCTACTGATTGGATTTTCACCACTCCATAGGTAATCTCTTCTAGTTTTGTCCATTTTATCTATCACCCAATTAGGAAAAAGATGCATAGACATCCAATAGATAGGGAGAGCTGATAAAACAGAATTAATTAAAACCAGTCTACCTGCTCTAGATAATAATCTCCCATTCCAGTTAGTAATCCTATTTTTGATTTTATCTATGATTATTAACCAATCATCATGTTTAATTTTTGTAGGTCTTATAAAAAACCAAGATAGTCAAACAGAAAATTCATAGTTTTACAATTTAATGTATTAGCAACTAAATTTTCAACCTTTTCAAAATCTTTTAAAACTAAAATAGAACTTTTATCAAAATTTAATCTTATTTAATTAATTAATTTAACCCTACCTAATTAGCAATTGATTAAATATTAAACCCTAACTAATTTATAATTAAATAATTAAATCTTGACTAAAAGAAGCTAATACTTAATTAATTATTAGATGCTAACTTTCTTAGCGTATACAATACATACGTGAATACAAAATCTATTTACATGCCATAATAACAAACCATAAGCAAGGTCATATTTTCCAATCATACATAACTTATAGACTTCAAAGTCAAGTCTAATTCAACATTACATACAAGCAATCATATATATTATAAATAATACAAGTAATCCTTCTATCAACAAATAACTTACAATAACAATTTTAACATAAATAAGGTTATATCTTCCCCCAAAATAAATGATTTTACTCACCATAAGTTAAAAGAAAAACATCAAAGCTCTAACACTTAAACTATGCTTTGATCTTGTATATCTTTAAGAAAAATATGATTTTTGCCTAGGGAAAGGGGACTTTTGGCCCAGCCAAGTGACGTATGTGCTCAGCCATGATGATGTAAAGGATCCGTGTGCTTGATTTTGGAGGATGAGAGGTATAGTAAGAAGAACAAGGGCTTAAAACAAGTTTTAAAGGATTAAAAGTGGAAACAGAAATGATTTTTAACTTTGGAAAAAAATGGAAGTCCTTATAATGTTTTAGGAGCTTTGAAAACAAAAATGAATTTTTGAAAAAAGTAGAAGTGAATAGAACACGAGAGAGAGAGAGAGAGAGAGAGAGAGAGAGAGAAATGGAAAAATGTATAATACAAAGAGATAATTAAATTACCAAAAAGCCCTTAAGTGCATTACCCTTCATTCATTTAGTACCACCTCATCCCTACTCCCTCCTCCCTTGTTGCACGCGCAATTCACCATGGCTCCACCCTTTTTATTTAACATGTTGTCCACTTCCATGAACCATGATGTCAAGTTTGATGTGACCTTTCTTTACTTTATATTTTAAATTTAATTTTTTTGAAAAAGAGCCACATCTCGCTTATACTTAATTAAGTAATAAATATTCACCATTTACTATCCTTAACCATGTATATATTATTTGAATATGTAAGTGTAGATGTATACTATGGTGTGCACTACATCTAAAACAACTTTTAGACAATGAAGAATTGAACATTTTGAAAAATCCGATTACATTATTTATTTTCCTTTGAACTAATTTTTTTTTAAACACATTCTGAAAATCATTTCACTATCACAAGTTATAAATAAAAAGGGGTATATTTTGGTAATAAAATCCATTAATTATTTATCTAATAATATATATATTGATATACATATTTAAAGTGATTAAATTTCGGGTTATTACAATCTCCCTCTCTTAAAAGAATTTCGTCCTGAAATCAGCACATAAGAAGATGACTCAAAATAACTTAGAAGGGCATATATTGTACGTTATAAACCCATAAAAAAGATACACTAACCAATCACAACACTAACAGTGCATACATAATATATAAAAACAAAAAACAACTATCCTAATATCAATTTCAGATAGGCTTCCCTCATATTATCCTCTATCTACTAAGTACAATCTCTAGTTTCCTCACTCCACTGAGCCTTGACCAATCTTACTGCCTTATTTCATAACTTCTTCACATCCCGATCCACAATACAAACTAGATGTCTAATCACCGTCAAGTTAGGTTCTATCTCCAAATCCTCTTGCACTGGCGAATCGACGATGGGTTATACACATACTTCCTTAAACGGGACACATAGAAAATGTTATTGTTATCTGGCCTTTTGGCCCGGCTATGTTCAAACTGACTGGACAAGTTATACTGGACGATCATCGAGGAAGAAAGTCCGAAGAGAAGAGTATTAGGCTTAGAGATTGAGCGTAGGTAATGATATGAAGCGATGATCAACCAAGACCAAGAGATAGACTCTCTAGAATATTCTAAGTATGGAATAATGCCTCCCCAAGGCAGGGGATCAGTGCCTATGTCTTTCCATAGGGGATCGGTAGTTATCCTCAATTTTTGTCCCAAATTGGGTGAGGTCGATATGGAGTGAGGAGGAAGGCCTGATGAGGCTACATTTCAAGTTTTTTGGAGTTTGTATGCTCAAGTTATGGGAAAATTATTTTACCAATAAAAAGGGATTGGTACAAATGGGATCGGTATAAAAGGGATCCGCCATATTCATCTTTCACTGCATATTGCAATAATG
Source organism: Allium cepa (assembly GCA_030765085.1). NCBI lineage: Eukaryota > Viridiplantae > Streptophyta > Magnoliopsida > Asparagales > Amaryllidaceae > Allium > Allium cepa. The sequence continues at coordinate 1,026,351,142 of CM060937.1, read as the reverse complement.
ATCGGTCAATAACTCAAATCTAAAGATGCTACCAGCATAAAACTTGGAGTACAAGCACATTACAACATGGAGAACACCCCCCAGGGATCACATCACAATCAGTGGAGATTGGAGGGATCGGTCTCTATCCCTCTAGAGGGATCGGTTGAAATCAAAATGAAAGCAATATAACTTCACGGAAAACATGAAATCTCACAAACGGTAAGTCGGAATGGCACCAAATTGGGAGGGAAAGTAGCTAACATCATGAGAGATCCACTATAAGGATTGTACTCCATTTGGACACTAAAATAGGGATCGGTACAAAAGCCTTTGTTCGAAATGATAAGCAACAGAAAATAAAACTAAAAGAGAAAAAAATATAACAATGCTCGGGAATTCTGTAAAACAAAGCATCCTCTGTTAAACTTGAGCTCAGGAGATTCAAAACAAGATTTTTAAGAATTCAAGTTTCAGATTTTAAAGATCTCAAATTTTAATTTCGAAGTTTCTGGAACCAAGATGTTTAAGGTGAGAAACTTAAATTTCCAAACTTCAAAATATTTTGGCTTACTGCTCTGTTAACTGTAAACTATTATACATGTTCCTACTTCAAAAAAAATCTAAATCTCTTAATCCATTTCATATATGATGATGATATAAATAGATAAAATATGCATTTTTTAGTATAGTTTAAGTTAAAAATAATATGTGAATAAATTATGCCATGTAATTATTACTCATCAGTTTTGCAGTAAGCATCATACTTTAGTGGAAATTTAATGCTATTAAATCAAGAATTCAAGCATTCAATCGGGTTCACTGTGTAGGGATATGAATTTTAGTAGTTAGATTAGAATTTTCAGTGATCTATATCACGAGAAATCGAAGGATGAACGATTTTCGTTCGAAAATTATTTTTCGACAATCTCGACGCTGAGGGCTGTCGCGGCTAGATCTAGAGGGTGCTGGTGGACCTAGGGTAGGTGACGACCATGGCGGAATTTCTGTTTTTGGCTTAGATTGGAAGAGTAAGTTGATTTTAGGGTTTAAGGGTGTGTCGGCTTTGTGTGAAGTCGCGATGGTTCCTCGACGAGAGGGTGCGACCGGAGTTCAAGATTTTGGGCGTGGAGGTAACTGCATGTATGGATGATCGATCGAGATAAGCAGCGTGCGATATAGTTGTTGGAGGTGAGAGCAGTTCGTCGATTTGTGGAGGAAGATGGTTTCCAGGTTTCAGAAGGGTGTGGCTGTCGATCGATTTTCGACTGAAGGATTTTGCTGGCCTCGGCGAGGTGGCATTTGGATCTGAGAGTAATGCGTGACTGATCGGTGGTGCCATGGCGGCGATATGGTCGGTGATGTGAGTGTGTATGTGCACGAGTGTCTCCGTGCACGTGTGGCCCAGGAAAGGTAGTTGTTCTTGGGGTTTAGTCGTGTTGCGTAAGGATCGTTGTTTGAGATGGAAGCTGTTGAGTTGATCGGAGATGTATCCTTTCCGGTTCGTGGCATTGGTCTTTAATTGGATTTGAGAGAAGGATGTTGGTCTGGAAAAGAAGAAGAGGAGAGGGATAAGGATTAGGTGGTTTCTTTGTCTTTGGGATTGGCCCTTTTACTTTGTTTGTGTAAAATAATTAAAAAGGGTTTCGGGTTGTGATTAGTTTGGGCCGATGGGTTTTGTTATAATATTTTTAAACAAGATCTTTTAAGTAAAGAATTTGGTTACAAAGTAAAACAAAGTCCAAAGAAAATTGACTTTCAACAAGAAGGAAGATTGAAATAAATATTTTTAAAACAAATTTTTCTCTAATGCTAAATGTTTGTTTTCATGTTTTATAAAGACAAAGAAAATTTGGAAATAAACTTGATTTGTTTAAGATTTTATTTAAGTTGTTTAAATAATTTATTTTACCATTTAGTAATCAAGCTTTTAAAAATAGTTTATTTATAGATCCTTGGGTTTTGAATAAGTGAAGTTTAACTGAAGTAATTAAAGGAAAATAAATGTTTATACTTTGAAATGAATTCAAGTTCTTAAGTGATAATATAATAATTATTTTAATTTCCCATATAATAGTGTGTTATTAAGAAGGTGGTTTGTATCGACGGATGGTACGCCGTCGTACGACTAGTTGTGAAGTTAAGTAAGAAAATTTATAAGCTTGTGTAGATATAATTTAATTACCCAATTATACATAAATGCCATTGAATAATTTTACGGCCAAACTGTTGAAATGTTCCCAACTGAAATAGATGTGTTTATTTTAGATTATTTTAACTAGTTGACATTTGGACAGTGGAAACAGACACCATTCCGCTGAATAGTTAATTTAATCTCTGAAGATAGTATAAGCCATCTATTTGATATTATCTGTGCGGTTGTTACTAGCAAAGATGATCTCTGATCTGTTATTCATGCATATGTCTGTTATTTGCTTGTTAATTATATTTGAGAATATAATGTGAATCGATCTATGGATGCTGATTGATTTGAATATCTGTAACTGTGAATTATGAATGGTGAATTGATAAGTACCGTTGAGACTAATAAGCCTTGTTCTGTTTTGGATTGATTTTGAACTTAGTTTTGTTTTAAAAATAAATATTATTTTTAGAAATGTTTTAAAGAATTAATAAATATTTTTGAAATATCAAAAGTAGTTTATTTATTATTTTTGGAAATCTTTTTAAAAGATATAATTTTTATAAGTATGTATTATTTGAACCATTTCAAGTATAAATACTATTTTTTTAATAATTATTTAAAAAGTAAATTTTATTAATTTCAAATTTAAGTATATATCCTTTAATATAATATATTGTAGAAACTTTTATAAAAAGAGTATTTTTATTTAATAAACTTGAGAAATGGATTTGGAAATTTTATAAGTATGATTTGGAAAGAAGTTGTTTTAAATTTATATCTACCCAGTAAATAAGCTTTCATAAATCTGCTAGGATTTTAAATGTGAATAAGGCTTAATGGTTGCAATGGAAAATAACTTGGTTGTATGGATTGGTTATTTTGATAGTTAAATAACCGACTATCAAGTTTGGACAAAAACCTGACTTTGGAAATATCTAGAGGAAACTCGAAAGTTATATGGTACGGTTACCGTTCGATGTGCTATACCGTACATATAAACTCATTTATTCTCTAGGACGAATTATAAGAAGACCCGTCCATAAACGGTTAGGAGGTGAACTCCGATCTTATATATTCTCTGTGTATTTTCTAAAGAATCGGGGTTGAATTTACCAGAAAATAGCGAACGTTGTTTCGAAAAGACCGGGATCGGATTTCTAGTCTGAAAACCACTTCGATCCAACAAGTACGTTTTCGTGATGAAGACAAGAGCTTAGAGTCGAAGATGGAGCAGTGAAGTGCAAGGGCTAGTCGCTACTAATCCTGAGGGTAATTCCAAAGTGGATGTAGTAGGAGTAGTGCCTTCAGTTTCGTTCAAACCCGGGACGGACTTGTATGGATGAATGCTTTCAGAACATCGTCAGGTGGGCGATGAGAATTCTAAGAGATGTGTTCTAAAAAGGTAACGCTTAGCCTCGAGCCTCATCAACTGGGAATGACTGAAAATTAGGGGTTATGCAGTAAGCCTAAGTGGGTCGCGCCCATTAGGGTGAGGTCATCCCTGTCTAGATGTCCCTTTTTATTTCAGCTGTGTGGCGGTTGCTGATCCCAATTGCGGGGTGATCTTACTCGGGATTATCCAGTAAGGGGTAGTTCTGGTCTTGTATTGCAGGGGATTTAGGGTGGATCCTCGGTACGCTGATCTAGACCAGGTACTGTGATAGGTGGTACCCGAGTGCCTAGTCATTAGTTGGAAATCCATTCTCCCTATGCGCCTTTTACGGTTTTGATTGTAGAACCCACTTTGTGGCTAGTATGCTGGAATTTAATAAATGTAACAATTTCGGCTATTTTAATAAGTATTTGTATATAGAACCTATTATAATATCAGAGGATTTTGGCATAAAAATGTTTTAGTTATCGTAAGGTAAAACCCGACATGTTTATTTGTGGCGTGGTCTTACGAGATGCTTTTGTTTCAAAGGATTTTTCTAACTTTAATAATCAAATTGTGTGTGTTTCTCACGCTGGTTTACCAGACTGATCCGGGCTTGGTGTTTTTCCTATTTGCTCGGGTCAGACCGAGCATATTTCCAGGTTTAGCTGGAAGAGTGGAAGCTGTTCAGGAGAGGAGCTGGATCAGGAACGTACTCCCGTAGATGTTTATATTCAGTCTATTTGGTAGTGTGGTTATGGTTGTAAGGACAAGATTGATATAATTGTCCGAATTGTGTGGTTGTAACTCTGATGTAAAGTTGTATATGTTATATAAAGTGACAGTTTTGGTTTCGTGTAAAGATTTGTTTATATTATAATTTAGTCGATCCGCTGTGAGATTCTGATTTGTTCTCTTTTCTTCTATCTTCTTTCTATTTCTACCTTCTTTCTTTCTTACTTTCTTTCATTATCCATCTTCCTGTACGATTTAGCTGACAAGAGTGGTTTAAAATTAGTTTAAATCGGTACGGAAAAACGGTTCATGACACTTCCTTAGGTTATTTAGGTTTTATTTAATATTTTAAAGTCAAATCTTGTTTTATTTTAATCTAAGTAAGGTATATTTATTTTAACACTATCATTAACTTATCACATGACATATGTGCATGTATGTGCATGTGTATATGAGTTATACAAAATTTGCAATGACGTTTTCGATGACTTTCCGATGCTGAAAAGTCGAAATTTCGAAAAATGTCTTTTGGTCACATTTTCTTTTTTAATTTGAACTAATTATTTTAGTAAATAAAATTCAAAAGTGATTAATAGATATTTAAAACAATTTTGTTTGGTTATTATAATCCATTATTTAAATAATTAAAAATGATTTAAATATTCAAATACAAAGCAATTAATTTATGGGTCGTTACAACATTCGTCCTTACAAGTTGTTTAGGAATAAGACAAACCGAAGGTACTCCTACTACGTCCCGTTTTGGGAGTCACACCTACGATTAGTAGTGAGAAGTCCTTACATTGAAGATTTCAAAATGAAGGCGGTACTTCCAATATATGTATTAAATATAGGAATCACAAGGTTAGAGGCAAGTAGCCCTACATTATAAAGATCTCCATCTTATCTTCAAACTCATTGTCTTCAACATTTCTTCACTTTCAAACGTTTATATTGGTTCGAAGTGGTTTTCGGGTAAAAATCACCCAAATTCGATCTCGGTCTCTTTGAACCAATTATTGATAAAAAGATGTGTATATGTATATATAGATATGTTAATCCTTTTTTGTTACATCCTCTTTTCTTCTTTTACACAAAATATTATTTATATCCAATAAAATATCTTTTAGAGATATATAATTTTAAACCATTTCTGTTTTGGGATATACAGAATATTAGACTTCTTTTTAACTTTGGAAATACCAAATCATTTCCTTTTAATTACTTAGAGAAAATATTTCCATTTCTATTATTAGCATAATTACTAAAGATTTCATTTTTCCAAAATATGTTTTAAATGGGTCAAAAACAATGTTATGTAAGATATCTTTTACTATAAACCCAAATTACTTAGTATTGAGTAAAAAGGATTCATAGATTTTAGATTAATTATACTCAATACTAATTTTTGTATTTGTTAACTTGGTTTTTAACCAAGCGAAAGTCGAAAGGAGTTAGAACATTCAAGCTAAGTCGAAATGATTTAGAACTCGACCGAAAGACCCAGAAGTATATGAAAAAGAAGCCTCAAAAGTTTGAACCAAAAATACGCCAAGTATTTGGATTTGCACCGATCCGATCCAAGTGGATCAGTACCATTCCAAATTACTTTACTATGGATGTCCCAATCCACATGCTTTATGTTCCTACAATGCTCCTAAGCTTACCTACTAAGTTTGATGACATTCCAAGCATCCGAGTTGAAGAAGTTAGGACTTGTTCTATGTAAGTTATAGTTCGATCAAATCTACTAGTGATTCATCATTAAAACAAGTCAACAAGTCATGAAATTGTAAGAGAAGCCTCGATGGAAGATAAGGAAGCTTGTGGGATGGAAGTTACGTAAAAATTGCACCACAATTTGGATCGGTACCGATCCAATCTAATTAGATTGGTACTGATCCAAACAGTTAGTTCGGTTTACTCGTAAAATTCCTATGCCGCCTCCTATTGATGATTATAAGCCTCTGGTGCTCTAGTTTCGATCCAAGTGCTATCTAGCCCCTATAAATACCATCCGACCTTCAACATAAAAGGGGTTGGCTGGTCTGATCACTAAAAAAACTCTATTATGAAGATTCTTCAACTTTCTTTTCCCTCAAAATAGCTGCCATGAGACAATTGAGATCCTTCCTTTTGTCTCCATCAATGATGGTCTGATCTCTCTTTACTCAACTTCTAGAATTGTAACCAATTGGTACTTGTGATCAACAACCAATTCAACAACAAAAGTTATAAAGTGGACATGAGATTCGTTAACAGCCGAACAACTATAAAAATCTCTTGTTTGTTTAGTTTTTCTATGATTTTCTATTGCTTTTTCTATTTTATTTGCCTTGATAAACAACGCTGGTATTTCATACTCAATCGAAGGTGTTAATCCATTTTTTGGTTTAGTATTTTGGTGCTTTCATTGAGATCCCAACTCTGGCTAAGATCTAGCAATCTACTTTGGATCAGATAGGTTAAGAAGTTAGATTCTTAATCTCCATTCGAAAGATCTACTACTAAGAATCAGTGGCTCTAGAAAGAATGAGAACTACTGCCAGAAGATCCATAGGGGCAGTAATTCCTGGAGAAAATATGAATCATCAGCAAATCGAAGTTAATGGCGCCAACGTAGGAGATTAGATGCCATAATCCTCTAATCAGTATGAAGTTGTTACTAGAGATGAATTGAATAAGATGGTCGATGAGATTAATCAGAAGATGGAAAACAATCAAAGAGCTCTTATGGACAAACTTAATGCCCTCTTGACTTTGCAATCACATCCTTCTTCAAGAACCATGGAAGAACCTGCGGCTGTCGTAAAACAAGAAAATTATTCTGTTTCTGGCCTAAACAGAAGGAACAGGAAGCAGTCGCAGAAAGGAGTGATAGCTGGAACCTTGGGAATCAACATAGAAGGAACCATAAGAACTCCACCAACTATGGGGCAACCATCTATGAACTTAAAATTAGGAGTGAAGACCCCACATGAGGATATATCCATGGACCTCTCCGATTGAGAAGATGGAGACCAACTTAACGACGGTAAGTTGGAAGGAAATACCAATGCATTCGATAACGCCGAGGAGATCCAAAATCCTTTAACCTGGCTAACCGCAAGCCAATTAGACCTCAAAGGAGTGGCTCTCCGAAGATAGGAGAGCCTAGGCTTCAACCCACTCACCGAGATCATTTGTAAAGCCAAACACTCGGTTTAGTTACTGACAGTGGAACTCCAAATTATTGAACATCTGAGGTGTATATCTCAGATATGGTCGAGCGACTGATGGATGAAAGTAAGGATAGAAGGGATGATGAATGAGGATCTGCTCCAAGTCTGAATCCTTTCACTGATGAGATTTTGAATGAGTGGTACCCAGAAAAGTTCACTATGCCAACTATTCCATCCTATGACGGAACGAGAGACACAAAACCCCATTTATATAAGTACGATTGGCATATGGATGGAGTGAATGCTTCGGAAATTGTTCGATGTAGATGTTTCTTGATTTTTCTGGAAGGAATTAGTTCCATGTGGTTCACTAGGCTTCCACCAAGATCCATCTCCACTTTCGGTCAACTAGCAACAAGATACCTTAATCAATTCGAACTTCATACGACGTAGCCCGAAGATGTGATGTCCTTGTCCGGTTTATTCTAGGAATAAAGTGAATCTCTGAAGTCTTTCATGAATGGGTTCAACACTATAGTGATAGAATTAAGCAATCCGAATGAGGATATGGTTTTATGGCCTTTGTCCACACCATCCACCCTAAAACTGAATTCATAAATGGATCAAAATGAAACGACTTACCACTAAGAATGACTTCAACTGAAAGGCGAGTCAATACTTGAGATTGGAAGCGGCGCAAGAATTAGAAAGGAAATCTACTAGCTTACAACTGATGAACATTGGCCAAAGTGGTATGGCGATGAACCAAGACATAAATACCTCCAGGATAGCTGAAGGAAATTCAGGAAAAAATGGAATTCTGAAAAGGAAAAATTAGAATTCCAACAAACAAAATGGTAATAATAAGCGGCTTAAAAGCTTCAGGCTTGAAGATTACACCCCGCTCAATGAAACTTCGAAAAACATCTATCTCGCAATGCAAGGGACAGAGGAGTTTAAGAAACCTCCTAAAAAGGAAGCAGTTGAACTGCAAAAGAGTTTCGAAAAGTATAGTTGCTTCCACAAAACAAATGGCCATAACATGAATGAGTGCTGTCACCTGAAGAACTTGACCGAAGAGATGATTAGAGAAAACAAGCTTCAGCAACACATGAGGAAATCACAAAATCCTAACCAACCTATGGCTCCTCAAGCTCCTAAAGATCAAAGGAACCAAGCTTGAACCAGCAAAGAAGGATTTAGATGAAGTGACTAGAGATTCATCATTGGAACAATATCCAAAGGACCCCATCCCATGCAGAAGAGTTAGGGAGAAATGGAGCGGTATGCGTGCTCATTGAAGCACGCTTCAAAAGGTGTATGCCTTGCAATTAAAGATGGAACCCCTCTAAGTAGCAGAGAACCCTGAACGATGAAATAGTATTCATAAATCGAGACATTAAGGGAGTGGAAGCTTCAACTCTCGATCCCATGATCGTGATAGTAGGAATTGAAACCGCTATGGTCCGAACAGTATTGGTAGATAGTGGAAGTTTTGTGAATATCCTTTTCAAACGCACCTTTGATCAGATGAAGATCAACATGAAAGACGTATCCGCTTACTAAAAAAAAGTTCAAGGATTCACCAATGAACCCAAACTACCCGTCGGAACGATTGACTTGCATGTAGAACTTGGCAAAGGCGACCGAAGAGTCGCCCTCTTCTAAACTTTCATGATCGTTGATGAAGCTTCTATATCAAATGCCCGTTGACCCAAAAAATGGACCGACACCCTGGTTAGAGTTTAAAAGCACCAACCCTGTTCTTACAGCAATATCACAAATCACAGATATGAAGAAAGAACAGTAAAAGAAAGTAGACAGAGAACTTTTATAGTGGTTTAGCTGTTAATGAAGCTTGCATCCACTTTACAGTTTTATTACCGACTGATTGCTGATACAATAGATGTTCGATTATAAGGCTTTGATTATTTCTAGCTTGGTTGAATCTCCAAAGTTGGAATCTACTGGAGAATCATAATGTATTCCTTTGAAGATTGTTATGAAGGAGGTCGAGAGTGAAGAATAATTCCAGCAGAGCTTCAGCAACCAGTCCGGAGAAGATCCTCTTTGTGTTGCAAGTAAGATGCTATTTATAGATATCGAAGAGCTTCTGGGCCAGGCCTATTTTCATCAGCTCGTAGGTAGGTTACAGGCGACCTAGAGGGAATTTGACTCATAAAATGAACCAAATCATGGGTCGTTTTTGTGACCCATGCCTATGGGCCACTGGCGACCCCGAAACTTGGTTCGTTTTTCGGTCAACATCTGACCTCTTTTGTAGTGCTCCACAGCTGGTTGCTTAAAGGTTCGAGGAGAAGCATAGGTCTCTAACGATCTTAGTACTTGGGATTTTTATGGAGTTTGGAATTGGAGACGTTTCCATAGCCTTTTATTGTTGTTGTTACGTTTTGATGGCTAGTCGCTAACTGTTTACATTCGGCTGCTGATTGGACTGAAAGAATGCTGATCTCTCGGCCTCGCTGATTCCAGTCATTGTTTTAGTCGTATAGCTTGGCCTTTGTCGATCTATATATATATATATATATATATCTATGTATGTATGTATGTATGTATGTATATGTATATTCCTAGCTTTTCTGTTTAAGTTATGAACCATCACATCTACAAAAGGTTGTAAGGTTTCTATTGGTTTCTTCCAGGTTAAAAACTTGGATAACATTTTCCCCCTAGAGTACGTCGTCGTTGTAAACAAGGCATGCTCTAGAAGTTATCATTTTCAATATCCATTTGTTGATTTCCAAGTGATTGCATGGTAGCTCTACGAATATGTTAGCTCAACGTCATGGTTGCCTTTCTTTGGTTCTGACTGTTAGTACTTGTCATAATATATCACGTTTCCGCTCGTAGCTTCCAAGCATGCGTTGGAATGTTGAATAGTTGTAATCAATCGAGCTTGAGAGGAATAGACGAAGCTTTCTTTCTTCTTTTCCTATGAATTTATTATATACATCTTTCATCGTTATCAATTTCATTTTTTTATGGGTCACTAGCAAGTCATGTGAGATGGGTCGCTAGCCACCTATCTGCATGAAAAGATTTTTGATTATAAGGCTAGGTCTGGTCGTTGGCGACCCATGATGGTTCGCGTTGCAAGCGGCCTGAACATGTAGCAAAAAATTTTCCCCTCTCTTTCTGCCTACTTATTCTCGAGCCAACCGCATTTCTTTTATTAGCGATTCTACTTGAAGTGATCAGGCAACATCTTGACTTGATTCTTTGCCTCGCTTGAATCCGTTCGCCATTCATCCATCCATGCTTTTGCTTTTCATGTGAAACCCTAGTCATCCATCTTCGTGTTCGAATCTAAACCTTTGCCCGCCGTTGGCCTGTAGCCGATCCATTATTAGCTCATATGCGATCCAATCCAAAGATTTCTAGGTTTGATTTGTGATTCTTCTTGTGTCTTTCAATCCATTTTCAGTTGGGTTTGCTTAGTCGGTTGATTAATCACTCTGTTCATGCAATGATTTGATGACTAGCGTCCACTTGCGATGTTAAGTACAAGAAGTCTGAGTTGATTGCGGTATAATGGAGGAGATAGTAAATCGAGTCTTGAGTTGTCTCTTGGAGCGACATTCGGGCTTTGGTCCAAGGCTTGATGCATTTTGCTATCTTCGTCCATTAGACCAGAATTGGCTTGTCTTCAGTTTTGTAGATGCTACATGCACGACATATCACTGGTCGATTTAGAGAATCTGGGCTTGTCCAGCTTGATTATTTCGCATTCGGTGCTCCTGCATTGAGAAGAGTATTCCGTTTCACTTTGGACAATGAATCTGTTATCGATCATTGATCGATAACGGGTAAGTGTACGAGATGTAAATAGAAAATGAACTGACATAGGAAGTTATTCTCTTCTTCCGCTGTGAGCGAACTACCTACATAGAATAAAGTGTTTGTAGTGCATCAAGCACTGAATTTATCCCATATGGACAACACAATGCACTTGGACACTTACCCCAGTTTGCACTTGAAGTTCGACATGTCGATTACAAGTTAATGTTTATTCGGAATTCAAGTGTGATTAGGGAAACTTATGAATTTAGGATAGATTTACCTGAACATTTCAGGATGCGAGTTCTATTATGTAGAATGAAGTAGCCTTCTACACGTCGTAACTCAAGCGAGCGAAGCCCTATGCTCTCTAAATATGAATCATCATCCACTTCACAAGCTCGGTTTGGTCAATTAGTTCTGGTCAAACCCATCGTGGACCGCATGCCTCCCAACTTCCAAGTCCTGCTTAATCCATTCGAAAGAGCTTCATCAGTGGCTTCCACCAAGGCTCTTCATAATATTTGCATACATCATGGAATTCCTAAAGAGGACATACGTTTGCCGGTGAAAGACGAATTTTCTCACACGCCTCCACCGAGGTACACTGCTTGCCCTAGATGCATGTGTCTGAATGGAGCCATGCCTCCCTCAACGATTTTCTAAGTGAGACGCTCTCAAAATTGGGAATCGCCCCATTCCAGCTTCATCTGAATGGTTAAGCCATCCTTAATTGCTTGCATGTCCTTTTTATGTGGACGTTTAACCATGCCCCAAGCTTCGATGAGCTGTGGTATTTTTGGCGTTTAAGAGGAGAGACAATTTTCCATCCTTGATTATAATCGAGGCCCATAGGAATCGAAAGATCGTCTTATGCTTGTAAAGAAACTTACCACAGTTAAAAATGCAATACTTTTTCGTCAGATGGCCCGAGGGGTTCAATCGACGATAGACGATAGGTGGTAAGCTTCTCTTTTCTACTAGTCAAGCTCTAAAACGTCATAATGTAGTCCCTCACTAATTATACGTCTCTTGAAGTTATCCCAAGGTCGAGTAAAGATGTGACACTTAATGAGGTTTTTGAGACTTTAAAACCTATCAGTACCGAGGAGAGAAACGTTAAATTTCTACTGAGTGATGATAACTTGCGTCGGTACAGGCTGTTACCACCATGTAGATACACCACTCAGATTGAAGCTCCCTCTCCCGGTCGAGCTAGAGTTCACACAAGATCCTCTTCTTTGTCTTGTGGTTCTGAGGAAGGTCAGGAGATATATGGCCCATCCAGAGGATCATTTGATGTAGGCAATGAGCTCCGTTCCCACGAGTCCATCTCGAAATGAGCTCTGTTCCCCCAAGTCCATCTCTTCCCGACGTAGGCGATGAAGGCAAAATCACTCAGACCGAAAGTCACCTAGACTCTCCAAGTAAGAAGGTCGGAGTGGGGCTTGGAGATTACAGTGGCGTTTTTGTTGACTTCGATGCACTCATGAAAGGAGATTTTAAATTCGACAGGCCCCTTTCTGCTTAGGCGATATCGTGCCCTCCGTTAGCTCTGTTCCACTTATAACAACCGTAGTCAATTCGATCCCACCTTCGACAGTTGTTTGATCTAGTTTGTGATAGTGCTTTAGAGAATATTATAAACATAACACATTGCACTAGGATTACACTTGATTTCATTTTTTCATTCCTTCATATATTTGCTTAACTTACGTTATGCTTCTAAAATTTTCATGTATGCCTTCTTCCAGGCATGACGAGAGGGTGAGGCTTCTATGATGGCTTTGAGGACTTTATCGATTCATAGCGGTACCCTAAGCGTTCTTACAACCGACATCAAGCTCGAGAGTCAGAAGAAGAGTACCGACGGAGGAAAGAACTCGAAGCCGAATCCCATTGCTAAGAGGAGAGAGATAAAGCTCATTCACACAAATGAGGGTATGAGAAAAGAAGATCTCATAAGGACAGAGATGAGTCATCTAAGAAATCAAAGTTTGATTATCACTCTCATCCTTCGGAGCTTTCTTCGAAACACACTTTTGTGGGCCAGGAAATTCCTATCACTTCTACCATGATTCTGCCCCCAACTCATGTTTTATCTTCTACCATTGTCACCGCTGCCCCTGGCACATCTCATCCCCACTAAAGGCTACCCTATACTCTTCCTTTGGGCCCCCCTAAGCTCGAGGTCATGCTTCCAGATTGGTTCTTAAGAGGGCTAAGTTCGACATGGACCTTCATCCCATTCATAGGGTTTCTTTCATGCCGCATCTCCAAGCCATCCAAAATAACCTAGAGTAGGCTATGAAATGGGAGAAGCTCTGTAAGCGTCTGGCAAACACCAACAGGAATAATTACCAAGAGATCCTCTCCTTTGAAAACGAGAAAGATGATTCTGAAAAGGCATTGGTCGATCGAGACGCTAAAATTAAACAATTAGAGGAGGAGAAGGAAAGAGTACTCTGGAAAAGTAGGATAACCACCAGCCTGATGGAGGAGTTTAAGGACATGCATGAGAAGGTTGAAATTTTTTGGAGAGACGAAATTGAAAAGACTCATGCAAAAGAGGCAAAATTGAAAGAAGAAGTGACCGCTTGCAACGCTATCACTGAAGCTCAACGGAAAACAATCGTTGATCGCGATCTATTGTCAAGGGGCACAATGAAATGATCTCCAACCAAGTCGAAACCATCACTAAGTTACAGGCTTAGGTCGCGCAGCTTAGTGCCGATGAGACCGCTGTTGAGATTGAGAAGGCTGCGGTGACAGCAGATTATTTGGACCTCCAACATGATTTTGGTCAGAAAATGGAGAAGCTGGATGCAGCGATCCTAAACTTTCATGTTAACTCCTTGTTGCATCAAGGGAGCCTCAGCTACCTTGGCCCATGCACACTTTGGCTCTTGTTTAAGAGGAAAGTTTATCACGCTTTGTAGAGAGGGGCGACGTTTATACAGATCAAGAGTTGCGAGATGCTTATCTTAATGATGACTCTAAGAAGGCTCTCCTTGAGGGCATGAGATCCTTTGGGTTGAATGAGAGAAGGAGGCCACTGATGCTGCCCTGATATCTGATATTGACGTGTTTACCAGGCCTCCTACCTCTAGTGGAGGGAACCATTAAAACAACTCCACAACAAACCAATGGGCTCGGGACTTGACATTGTTCCTCATGTGGTAGAGCCCTCAAAAGAAGGCGAAGGTGATGAGTTTGTAGTCGCCGCTCATGATCCTTCCTCAGATGCAGGAAACGTCTATGCTTCTCTCAAATTCGGGGGTCTCCATCATACGCCACAAGAGCAAGAGGAGTTTAAAGCTTTCCTTTTTGATCATATAGGTCCATCCACTTTTCCTGTTGATGCGACAACTACTTCGGTGCCTACGCCTGCTACCATTTTCACATCCTCTGAGATTGTGTCCATTCCTGCTTCAGTTTCCACATCCACATCTAGTTCACAACCGGGACCAAAGGCCGAGAAAATAGTGGTGCTCCACAACTTGGACAACCCCTCAGCAACTTTGGAAGTTGATATAACGCTGTAGAGGCTAAGGAGCAGGAGACGTAGACGGAGAAGCTGCAGAAGACTCGGCATGATTTGGTTGCCGTCAAGAAGGAAAGGGTGAAGGAAGTCAAAGCTTCAAAGAGCTCTTGGAAGTCAAGAAAACGCAAAGGAAAGGGAAGCTCTTCTGAAAAACATTTAGAGGAGGAGGAGATTTCCACTGAAGTGCATGTTGACATTAATGGCAGTGACACTGCTCCAAAAAAAAACAGAAGTTACCAACCAGAGGTGGAAAGGGAAGTGGTGGCAAGAAACGTTGAGTAGCTAGCGTGAGGATGGACTTGACTTTGGCCAACAGCGCACGAAAATACTGGCTTGTTTTTGTTTTCTTTTGAATCATTTTGTTCAAGTGCAAAGTATGCAATTTGCGTCCTTACTATAGTGTCTATATTTTCTCTTTGTTGGTCATTGTGGTGTGGGTACAACCCCCACATTTTGATCCTGTGTATAGAAAATCATAAGCAATAAAATGATATTTTGATTGTACTTTTAGCTGTCTATTCACATATGTTATGTGTACATGTGCTTGTTTCATTTCATACTTTTCTAGTCCTATGATTATAGCCAAAGTCCTTCATTCGAAGTGACGGAACTTAGAGATTAACAACACTTAGAGAACTTTTGTTCAGAAACCCACAAAACTGTTTTAAAAACAAATTCTAACACTTAGAAATTTTCATTTAGAATTTTTGTTTAGAATTTCATAAAACTTTGAGATAGAACTTGCGGGCTTATTGTTGTTTGAAGTGATAGAACTTGTGAACTTTTTATATTTCTTTCGTTCTGTCTCAATACAGGTGTATGCCCCCCAGTTTATTGGGCTGTTCACTTTAAACCGTTTTCAAGTTACTGATAACTTATGGTTTAACTAATCTTTATTAAAAACTTAGCTAACCTACAGCTCGATTCCACTTTTTTCGGAGATATTGAGATTTTAGCATGTAATCTCATTTTTGGTGAAATTCGGGTGAATTTGCAATTTGTGCATGGTTATGTGTTGTCAATCATTGAGTGCCCCCTTACTAGTGCCAATTTTGTCTTGCGCTCCTTGGCATTGCCTATCTTCGGGAAACGCGAGGACCTAGAATTTTGGTGCACAGCCTATGAGATGCATGGCTTATGTTTTTCCTCGATGTTGCCTATCTTCAGGCAACATGCGGAGTTGTCATTTTAGTGCTCCTTAAGGTTGCCTGTCTTCGGAAAACACGAGCAGTTGTTATTTCGAGGTTTTTCAATGTTGCTTATCTTCGGGCAACACAAGGAGTTTCGATTTTCCTTGGTGTTTCCTATCTTCAGGCAACACGAGGAGTTTTTATTTTTGGGCTCCTCTGTGTTACTTATCTTCCGGCAACACAAGGAGTTTGGATTTTCCTTGGTGTTGCCTATCTTCGGGCAACACAAGGAGTTTTTATTTTGGGGCTCCTCGATGTTACCTAACTTCGGGCAACAAGAGGATTTTTTTTAAATTGGGGCTCCTCAACGTTGCCTATCTTTGGGCAACATAAGGGCTTTTTATTTTGGGGCTCCTCGACGTTTCCTATCTTCGGGCAACACAAGGAGTTTTTATTTTGAGGCTCTTCGATGTTGCCTACCTTCGGGAAACATGAGGAGTTTTAGTTTTTGGGACTCCTCATTGTTGCCTATCTTCGGGCAACACGAGGTATTTGGAATTTCCTTGGTGTTGCTACTTTGGGCAACACGAAGATTTTTTATTTTGAGGCTCCTAGACGTTGCCTATCTTTGGGCAACACGAGGAGTTTTAGTTTTGGGGTTCCTCGATGTTGCCTATCTTCGGGCAACACGAGTATTTTTAGTTTTTTCTTAGCCCTCTCAATGCTGCCAGAGCAGTCTAATTGTCAGAGGGCTGAGATTAGGTTTTTCCGATCCAATGGTTTGAGTCGATTTGCTTCCATCGACTCGGCGGGTAATAATTATGAACACGGTTTGGTTGGTTCAAGAAGCAAACTTTATTATGGTAAGCATGGAAGTCTTTGCCAAACTATAATGCCATCGAAATTTCCAGGATGGATTATTTGCTGAAGAAATAGAAAATGCATAAAATGGTTTTTAGATGAAATAATGGTGGAGCGATTTTCTATTCAAGGCTGTGAGAACTACAACCCCATCGACAGTTGTCGACTTGAAAGTCCTGTCATTGAGCTTTTGATTAATGACATATAGTCCTTCCCAGTTTGGTATGAAGGCTCCCCGTACAGTGTAAACTTGCTTAAGCACTAGATCTCCAACTTTGAAGGTCTGACTATGAACTTTGGAGTTGAAGTACCGTGCAACCCATTTTTGGTGGGCAGCTGTTCTCAACTCTACTTCTTCTCTTTTTTCATTGACCATGTCTAGCGATTCGAGTAGGAGTTGCTCGTTTTGTGCTTGATTGAAATCTACCTTCGGTGCGAGGGGACTTCAAATTCAACAGGAAACGTTAATTTTGAACCATATGCTAACGTGGAAGGAGTGTGGCCAGTTGCCACTTTGTGTGTTTTCCTATAAGCCCATGGTGCGAGTGAAAGTTCGTCAACCCAGTTTCCACTTGCTTTTGTTAATCGCTTCTTAATGGTGGATTTCATGATCTTGTTTATTGCTTCCATTTGCCCGTTTGCTTGCGGATGAGCCACTGCTGAAACGCTTTTTTCGATTCGGAAGTGCATGTAAAAGTATTTGAACTCGACACTTTTGAATTGGGTTCCACTGTCATTGATGATTTTTTGCGGCACATCAAACCTGCAAATGATGTTTTTAGTGACAAAGTTAATAACTTTCTTTACGGTTATGGCAGCCAACGTTTTTGCTTCGGCCCATTTTGTGAAATAATCAATAGCAACTATAACATATTTGACTCCTCCTTTAGCTATAGGAAAGACACCAATCATATCGATCCCCCATATTGCAAATGCCCATGCGCTAACCATTTGCGTCAGTTCCATTAAAGGAGTTCTCTTAATTTTTCTGGATATTTGACAATGATCGCAGCTTCTAGCATGATCTACGGCATCGCGGTTTATTGTTGGCCAGAAGTATCCGTATACTTTCTTTGCCAGCGTTTGCCCCTTAGTGTGGTCTCCGCATTTGCCTTCATGTACTTCCGTTAGGATTTGTCTTGCTTCATCATCGGTTACACACCTAAGAAGAGGGGACGAGAATCCCCTTCGATGGAGTATCCCATCCTGTATCATGAACCTTGGCGCCTTGCGGAGTTGCTTCTTCCGTTGATTTTGGTTAGTTGGTGGGGTTCCTATAAGTAGGTTGTCCTTTATCGGTGTTATCCATGTATCTAGCTCGACGATGGTCTCTAGAATCTAGTCTATGACCATTTCGTCTATGCTCGAGTTGGTTAGCGTTTCAACCGAAACCAATCCCGATGACTAGGCTTCTCCGGAGCTTGGTAGCATGGAAAAATTATCTACCATGGTGTTTTTCTCTCGTAGGATGTGAGTTATGGTGGAGCGCTCGATGTCGCTTAGCGATTCCTGTACTTTGGATAGGTATGGGGCAAGATTCTCACCCCGTGCCTAACACTCCCCTTTTATTTAATAGACAACCAGCTGTGAGTCATTGAATATGTGAATAGATTTTATCTTGAGCTCCTTCACAACTTTCAGTCCAGCGATCAGTTCTTCATATACTGCTTCATTATTTGTGGCGGGGAATTCCAAATGCAAAGCATAGCTAATAGCTCGCCCCTCGGGGGTTTCAAGCACTACTCCTACTCCCGAACAGAAGTTGTTGGATGCGCCGTCGACAAAGAGCTTCCTTTGCATGTCTGTTTCTGACTGAACTTCCTCCTCGTCATCCCGTAGTAAATTCGATGATGAAGTCGGCCAACGCTTGCCACCGATGGCTTTCCTTGGGTGGTATGTGATATCATATTGACTCAACTCTATATTTCACTTAAGCAGTCATTCGAAAGTTACCGGCCGATATAAAACTTGATTCAGAGGCTGGTCAGTCAAAATTCTGATTGGATGAGCCTAGAAGTATGGTTGTAATTTTCGGGATGTGATCAAGAGGCAATACGCTAGCTTATCCAGCTTTGGGTAATTCTTTTCATCTTTGGTTAATCATTTGCTAATGTAGTACATAAGTCGCTGGATTCTCGCGTCTTCCCATATGAGAGCCACGCTCAGTGCAAGCGTGGAAACCACTAAATAGATGAATAGGTCTTCTTCATCCACTAGTTTTGATAAGATCGAAAGAGTTTCCATGTGTCCTAGCAATTCCTTGAAAGCTATTTGACAAGCTTCGCTCCATTCAAAGTTTTTTCCTTTCTTCAGTGCGTCGAAGAACGGTATGCACTTTTTTGTATCTTTAGAGATGAACCGACTCGGTGTTTCAACCTTTACATTCAAGCTTTGAAGTTCTCTCTTATTTTTATGGGCTTGGGCTTAACACTTTTATTTTCTATGGATTTTCTCTGATGCCTCGGGCTTTTACTATGAATCCCAAGAATTTCCCAAAGGCCGCTCCTAAGTGACATTTAAGCGGGTTGAACTTCATTCCGTATTTGGGAGCATTTTGAATATTTCAGCGAGATTATCCATATGGTTAGCAGCTACTTGAGATTTGGTCTTTCCAATCTGGCGTTTGAACATAGTATTCACTAGCCTTTGGTACATATCCCCTTCATTTTCAAATCGAATGGTATTACTTGGTAGCAGTACAATACCAAATCAATGATGAAGCTGGTGTTCTCTTAGTCTGGTTCTTGCATCAGGATCTGGTTATAGCCTGAGTACGCATCCATAAATGATAGCAGTTCGTGTCCCGGGTTCCATCCACAAGTTGGTCAATCCTAGGAAGCGGGAAGCTATCCTTCGAACGGGTTTTGTTGAGGTCCGAAGAATCAATACAAGTTTTTTCTATTTCCTCTCTCAATGCCTTCGACCATTCGAGGCCCAAGCTGCGCATTTTTTCTTTACCGATGTAAATTTGGGGTCAATATTGAGAGCGTGGTAGGAAATTTCAGGTGATACCCCTCACATATCGGAGTGTGTCTGAGGAAATACGTCCAAATTAGCGTGTAGGAATTTGGTTAGTTCTGACCGCATCTTGTTTCCAAGCTGCGACCCAATTTTCAGGATCCATGTTGGGTCATCCAACAAGATTGGGATAGACACAATCAATTCTGCCAATGCTGCCCGACCCTCCCCTGAGCTCTTTTTTCTAGGGTCTAAAGCCTTGTCGAATCGGTTATGGTCCCCAAGCCAGGGGCAGTTCTGTGGTTACTATTCAGTGGGTTCATGGATGTGGAGGGTTTTCCCCACATCCTTTCCTTTTTCCTTTCTTTTCGATTCATACAATTATGCAATGTAGCATTTCCAACTCCATGTTCCATAAGGAATTTCATTGTTAAGCACCATTGGGCCAGTGCTATTCTAAAGTTGGCTATTTCGGGACATCCCAAGAAGGCGTTGTATGTTGACATTTCATCCATGATCACAAATGTCTGAATGAGAATGAACCTTCGCTCACCCTTTCCGAGCTACATGGGTTGGTCAATTGTTCCCACTGGATTCTTGGGTTCACCAGTAAACCCCTGAATCTTTTTTTGGCATACGGACATACTTTTCATGCCAATCTTCATTTGATCGAAAGTGCATTTAAAGAGAATGTTAACAGAGCTGCCGCTGTCAACCAACAACCGCCGAACTATAGCATGCCCAATTCCTACTATCGCCACCATCGGATCGAGAGTTGGAGCTTCGATCCCTTTTGTATCCCAATTTTAGGACACAATATCTTCTTTCAAGATCCTTTGCATCTTAGCTAGAGTTTCGTCTTCCATAGCCAAACATGATTCCTTCGGAGCATGCTTCAATGAACTTGCATAGCTTCATTTCCTCCCAACTTCTTTGTGCTGGATGTGGTCCCCCGGATATTGTTTTGATAATAAGCCTTTAGTCAGTTCGTTTCAACCCTTCTTCACTAGTTCCAGCTTGATTCGTTCGTTCTCTCGGGTGCTGAGGAGTCATAGATTAATCTAGGTTTTGTGGTTGTTTTACGTACTACCAGAGTTTGTTGTTCTAGATTAGTTCCTCAATGTGATTCTTTAGGTGGCGGCATTCATTCATATTGTAGTCGTGTGTCTTGTGGAAGCGGTAGAACTTCCCTAAGCGCTTTTGCTGGCTTGGTCGCCTCCTTTCTGGGTGGCTTTTTGCATTCCTCGGTTCCTATAATTGCGAGAAAAATGTTTTCTGATGTGTTGCTCAGGGGAGTGTAACCTTCAGGTCCAAACCCTTTGAGTTTTTATTATTCCATTACCATTCTTCTAATTGAAGTTTTTACCTTTTCTCTTTAATTCCCGTCTTTCCTAGTTGATCCTTCAGCAGTTCGAGGAGTGTGCGATTCATTTCTATATTGCTTTGCCCGGCATTTCCTGATTGGACACTAGTAGACTTCCCTTCTAATTCCTGCGCTTCCTTCAACCTTAGTATTGACTTTCTTTGCGATTGAAATCTTTCCTGGTGGTAGGTTTCTTCATTTTAATCCAATTTTCGAATTCAGTTTTCGGGTGAATGTCACGAACTAATGCCATAAAAACTATGTCTTTGTTGGGGTTGCTTACTTCCATCACCGCAGTGTTGAACCTGTTCATGAAAGACTTTAATGACTCATTAAGCCCTTGGAACAACCCAGATAAGGACATTATATCTTTTGGCTACGTAGTATGGAGTCTGAACTGATCAAGGAACCTTGTTGCTAGTTGGTCAAAAGTAGAAATAGATCTAGGTGGAAGCCTGGTGAACCACATTGACGCAACCCTTTCGAGAAAGACAGGGAAGTATATGCAACGAATAGCTTGAAATGCATATGCTCCATCCATATTCCAACTGTATTTGTACAAGTGAGGCTTAGGGTCCTTTGTTCCGTCATAGGATGGAATAATTAGCATTGTGAACTTTTCTGGATATCTCTCATTCAGGATTTCATCGGTGAAGGGAGTACAGCTTAGCACAGATCCCCACTCATCATCTCTTATATCTTAACTCTCATTATTAATCGTATAACCATGTCCGCTATAATGCCTCTAATGTTCGTTAGTCCTAAGGAGGGTGATCAGTCACCGCGCCAAGTATTTGACTTTGCAAACGGTCTTGGTGAGTGGGCTGAGGCTTTGGCTATCCTGGCTTCTAGAGAGACACTCCTATAGGGTCCCATTGGCTTGTGATTGGTCTCACTAGAGCTGTTTGGATATTCCTTGCATTATCAAAAGCATTGGCATCTTCTTCCAATTTGTCGTCTGGCTCTCTATCCTTTGAGATGGAAGGATCTATAACTATGTCTTCTTCGGGAGTCTTTGCTCCCTGACTCAAATTTAGAATAGTTTGCCTTGTGGCATGAGGAATAATTGCATTTCCATCTGCTTTAAGTCATGTTGTCACCCTTTTTGTGGTTGTTTACCATTTCTTCTATATAGACCAAAAATGGAGGATTCTCTTGCTCCATGGCAGCCCGGGTTCGGGCATTGTCATTGGAGCGGGATTTGACTATGAGGTTAGGAGTGCGTTAAGCTTATCCATTAGATATTTTTGTCCACTCTCCATTTTTTGGTTATTCTCATCAACCATTTTATTTAACTCACCCCTGGTAACAACCTCATGCTGACTGGAGGAGGCAGGTGCCTGATTTCCTATGTTAGCACCATTCACTTCAGTTTGTTGGGTATTAACATCTTCTCCAGCTACTACTGCCCCAATAGACCATCCAGAGTCAGTTCTTCTTCTTCCAAGAGCCATTAATTACAAAATAACGAGTTTTTCAAGCAATGTTTGAGGATCTAACTTCTGGACCTATGCGATCCAAAGCAGATAGCTAGATCTGGATGTTGAGTTAGGTTCTCAACGAAAGCACCAAAATGTTGACCCAAAAAATGGACCAACACCCTGGTCAGATTTTGAAAGCAGCAGCCCTATTTTGACAGAGCAATATCACAGATCATAGATTTAAAGAAAGAATAGTAAAAGAAAGTAGACAAAGAATTTTTATAGTGTTCGATGGTTAATAAAGCCTACATCCACTTTATAGTTTTATTATCGACTGATTGTTGTTACAATATATGTTTGATTACAAGGCTATGATTATTTTCTAGCTGGATTGAATCTCCAGAGTTGGAATCCACTGAAGAATAATAGTGTATTCCTTTAGAGATTGTTATGATGGAGGTAGAGAGTGAAGAATAATTCAAGCAGAGCTTCAGCAACCAGTCCAGAGAAGTTCCTCTTTGCGTTGCTGGTAGGATGCTATTTATTGAGATCGTAGGTAGCCTTTTATCATTGTTGTTACATTTTGATGGCAAGTCGCTAGTTGTTTACATTCAGCTACTGATTGAACTGAAGGAATGGTGATCTCTCGGTCTCGTTGATTCCAATCATTGTTTTAGTGGTATAGCTTAGCCCTTGTCGATATCTTGTCCTAACTTTTCTGGTTATGTATTGAACCATCCCGTCTACACAAGGTTGTCCAGTTTTCTGTTGGTTTCTGCTGGGTTAAAAACCTAGATAACAATGCCTTCTTGGGACGGTCCGAACTAGCAGATTTTAGAATTTCTTTAGCCCAGTGGTTTCTTACCATGAAATTCAATGGAGAATGGAATTAGAGTTAGCAAAGGAGACCAAAGTGCTACTCGGGAGTGTTATATCGCAGAACTATGCAAATCTAAAAGAAAGGAAAAGGGGAAGAATGTGGGGAAAACTCTCCACATTCATGAACCTACTGAATAGCAAATATAGAGCCGCCTCTGGCTTGGGGACCATAGCCGCTTCGACAAGGCTTTGGAACTTAGAAAGGAGAGTTTAGGAAGGATCGGGCAGCACCAAAAAAACTGATAGTGCCTATCCCAGTCGACATGAATGACCCAACACAGGTCTTGAAAATTGGATCGCACTTTGGAAACAAGATGTGAATGGAACTCGCTAAATTTCTTCATGCCAACTTGGATATGTTTGCTTGAACACGCCCTGATATGTGTGGGGAATCATCGAAAATTGCATGTCACACACTCAACATTGATCCTAAGTATACATCGGTAAAGCAGAAGAGATGCAGCCTGGGCCACAAACTATCCAAGCCGCTGAGTGAAGAAGTAGACTAGTTGATGACCAATGGTTTTATCCATGATGCGACCTACCACAAATGGGTATCTATCCCAGTTTTGGTCAAAAAGTCCAACGGGAAAGGGTGAACTTGTATCGACTAATCATACTTAAACAAAGTCTGCCCGAAAGAGAGCTTTCCATTGCCCGAAGTTGACCAACTTTTAGACGAGACTGCTGGACATGAATTGCTATCATTTATGGATGCACACTCTGGATACAACCAGATCCTGATGTGTGAACCTGATCAGAAAAACACCAGCTTCCTCACTGGTCAAGGATTATACTACTATAGGGTAATGCTGTTCGGTTTAAAGAATGTTGGGGCAACGAACCAAAGATTAGTAAATGCCATGTTCAAGTGTTAGATCAAAAAAACCATGGAAGTCTATGTGGATCATATGTTAGTTAAATCATGAATAGCTGCCAATCACTTAGATAATCTTGCCGAAATGTTTGAAATACTCCAAAAATATGGGATGAAGCTCAATCCACTTAAATATCACTTTGAGGTAGCCTCTGGAAAGTTCTTGACATTCATAGTGAGCATCAGAGGTATCGAAGTAAAGCCAGAGCAAATTACTGCCCTACGAGAAGTCAAAGCCCTAAAGAACAAGAAGAAGTGACAAAGTCAGAATGGGAAAGTCGCAACGCTAAACTAATTCATCTCAAAAGCAACCGACAAATGTATATCATTCTTTGATGCACTAAAGAAAGAAAAAAGAAGAATTTCAAATGGAATGAGGCTTGTCAAACCGCATTTAAAGAGTTGTTGCAACATATACAAACCCCGCCAATCCTATCAAAGCCAGTAGATGGAGTGGACTTGTTCATTTACTTAGCAGTCTCACCTCACGCATTAAGTGCTACTCTTGTAAGTAGAGAAGCTAGGATCCAACAACCTGTATACGGCATTAGTAAACAATTCACTAGATCCAAGAAAAATTATTTAAAACAGAAAAAGTTAGCGTATTGTCCCTTGATCGCATCTAGGAAGTTACGACCATATTTCTAAGCACACCATATCAAAGTATTGACCAATCAACCCTTAAAGCAAGTATTGCACCGCCCTGAGACTTCCGGACGGCTCATCAAATGGAATATCGAATTGAGTCAATATGAAATCACTTACTATCCTAGAAGGGAAATCAAAGGGCAAGCATTGGCAGATTTCATCGCCGAATTTACCATATGGGATGATGAAGAAGAAATTACTCCGAAAGTGGACACACAATGGAAGTTCTTCGTCGATGGCGCATCTAATAACTTCTGCTCGAGGGCAGGGGTAGTGCTCGAGACTCCCGAAGGATGAGCCATTTGCTATGCCTTACGATTAGAATTCCCAGCGAAAAATAAAGAAGTAGAATATAAAGCATTGACAGCTGGGCTAAAAATTGTGAAAGAGATAGAGATAAAATCCATACATATCTATAGCGACTCTCAGTTTGTCGTCTACCAGGTGAAAGGCGAATTCCAAGCTTGAGGGGAGAACCTTGCCCCATATCTATCTAATGTGCAAGAGTTGTTATATGACATCGAACATGACACCATAACTCACATCCCGAGGGAGCAAAACACGAAGGATGACTACTTAGCTAAACTAGCTAGTTTCGAAGAAGCTCAATCATCGGGACTAGTCCCAGTTGAAACCCATACTACTCCAAGCATAAGTGAAATGGATGTCAACTAGATTTTTGAGACCACCATTGAACCAAAAATGTGGATGGCTCTAACCAAAGATAACTTGTTTACAGGGACTCTTCCTGTAGATAGGAACCAGTAGAAAAAGCATGTCCAGAAGGCACCGCGATTCATAATACAGGATGGAATACTCAGCCGAAGGGGGTTCTCTATCCTCTTGCTCAGATGTGTGACCGATGACGAAACTCGAAGTATCCTGAGAGAAGTTCACGAAGGCAACTACAGAGATTATACAAGGGGTAAAACTTTGCAAAGAAAATCCTCTGATAGTCGTATTTCTGGCAACCAGTAAACCTTTGATGCAGCAGATATGCCAAACGGTGCGACCGATGCCAAAGATTCAACAAGATCAAAAGAAACCCCTCAATAGAGCTAACACAGATGGCCAGCCGACGATCGTTCGCAATATAGAGAATTGATCTAATCGGCATATTGTCGATATCTAAAGGAGGGGATAAATATGCTATAGTTGCCATTGACTATTTCACCAAATAGGCCAAAGCCGAACCGCTGGCCACCATTACCACAACGAAAGTCATTAACTCTACTACTAAAAACATTATTTATATGTTGTGCCACAGAAAGTCATCACTGATAATGAGACTCAATTCGAAAGCATCGAGTTAAAAGACTTTTGCAAATGCTTCCAAATCGAGTAGAGCTTTTCCAAAGTCGCTCATTCACAAGAAAAGAGAAAGTAAAAGCAGTGAACAAGATCATCAAGTCCACCATCAAAAAGCGGCTAACTAAAGCAAAAGAGAATTGGGTTGATGAACTTCCGCTCGCACTATGGGCTATCAGAATAATACACAAAGAAGCAACCGGGCATACTCCGTTCGCCTGGGCATATGGTTCAAAAGCAACGATCCCCGTCGAACTGGAAGTTCCCTCTTATCGAAGGCAGAATTTCAATCAGAGGTAAAACGAGCAGCAACTACTCGTGTGGCTCAATATAATTTATGAGATGAGGAAAGAAGCCGAGTTAAGGACTACTGCTCGCCAAAAAAGGGTCGCATGGCACTTCAACTCCAAAGTTCACAACCGAACCTTCAAAGTGGGAAACCTTATCCTCAAACGACTCTATCCCATACCGAGAACCTTTAGACCAAATTGGGAAGGGTCGTATGTGATCAATCAAAAGCTAGGAGATGGAACATTCAAACTGACAACCGTTGACGGAATCCGAATGCCCCGAGCATGGAACAACGAATCACTGCATCATTACTATATCTAAAATTATCTTATGTACTTCTTATAGTCAGCAACTAAGAAATCCCAAAATACCGAAGGCAATATAAATAGGCAGAACTTGCCCAACTTTTCTTAATAAAGTTTCTTTGCTTTTTGAACCAATAAAACTATGTTCATAAAAGTAACCTACTGAGTCGACGGGGTCAAATCAGCTCAAAACCATCCAATTGTTGCTTGGGATAGTGAAACCACACTCAAGTATGCCTCACTTACACGCTGAGTCGTTGGAAGTAAATCGACTCAAACCGTTGGATTAGATCGACAGAACCGATCCTCACCTTCTAAGAACCAATGTTGCTCCAGCAACACTGGGAAGGCCTAAATCAAAGCCGTGCATCTTATAAGTCGCGCATTGCTTCTTGGATTATGGAATCACATTCAAGCAAGCACAACTCTCCAAGCCGCACATCCCTATAAGTCGCACATATTTCTTGAGCCGTGAAACCATGCTCTCCAAGCATGAACTCCTCATGTTAGCCGAAGATTGGTAGCGTCGAGAAATTCAAAATCGCTGCAGATCGACGGGTAATATCGATCTTAAAAGCCATGCATTTCATAAACCGCGCACATTCTTAAGTACCGGAATTGCCCTGTTAGTGCCAGAAAACTCATCTATTCCAGAACTAATAGGAATCCACTCCCACTATCAGAAGTAAAGTCACATGAATCCAGTGGAGTGCAATCTCCTAAAACGCGAGTTCTCGAAGAAAAGAACTACAAAATAGACTCAATGGCAAACATCCGAGGAACCACTTGGATCAACCGATTCGAAATCCAATGTTTGAAGTAAACGGCCCCATGAACTTGGGGTGCGCACACCAATTCTCAAACAAAAAATGAAACAATTCACGGTTCTGTTACTCCAAATAATGAATTTGGTGTTAATTACAGGACTAAACAAAATAAGTGATGAACAAAATTGACATAAGTGCATGAAATGCAGAGAAGTAGAAAATTGAGGTTACAATCAAAATATCAACATTGTATTACTTATAAATTCTCTATACAAAATCAAATTGTGGGGGTTGTACTCATACAATATCGGCCAAAAATATAGAAAACACAAAACATCACTATGATGACAAAAAAAGAATATTAAGCACAGACTCTGCACTCGTACTAAAGGTGATCAAGAACAAAACAGGAAATGGGGAAAAGGACAAATCAATACACCTTCTCACTGCTGCCCCGTTCTCCTTTCCCGCTTCTAATTTGCAGTTTCTGTTAGAACCTAGAACTTTGATGTTTTGATTATGACAACCATATAAGTAAATATATATGAACTAACTAAGTTTGCAGGATGTTGCTACATAAGTGCATATAAAGACCATATTCAAATTCCAGAATGTTGCTACAATGTTTTTGTTAGGCATAGAGTCTGAGTCTAGATGTATATAAATGTTAAAATCTCTCCGAAATGGTATATACATACACTCAAAACAAAAATTGGCAAATCAAGAAAACTACATAAAAACATTGCATTCAACCGGCTGAATGACCTCTTTCAGCCACTGAATGCTGAACATGTTCAAAAATAAATAAGAACATTCAGCGGCTGAATTACAATATTCAGACGGCTTAATGGTATCGTTTTTGTGCTATTTCTTCGCTGTTTTCATTTTCAATCAATTCAACTAGCTAAAATGTTTAATTCAGATGGTTGAATATATATACGGCTAGTTTTTGAAAAGGTGCTTCTCTTCCATGAATTGAAACAACTGTTGATTCAAGTGTAGCTTCCATAACTCTTCATGGCTACTCTTCATGAACAAATGCAACTTTTAATCCTTATAAATTGTAAAGAATTTCAACATCTTATAATCCAGTTTTTCTTAATTCTTGTTATTTATATCCAAATGATTTCTACGCACAAGAACTCTATTTGATCATTTATATGTTCAATTTTATTATGTTTAATCAAATAAACTTCCTTTCATCATGAAATACACGACATACCACAAAGGAGAAGATTATAGGAATGGTGTACTCTAAAGACTTATCAAGTAATTAAAAGAGCATAATCAATCAGATATTTATTTATTATTGAAGTCTTGTTCGGTTGCTTAGACGGTTAAAAGTCCTACTCTATTGCTTAGGCAGTTGAAGTCCTGTTCATTTGCTCAGGCGGTGTAATATCTATTCCCCTGGGTTATGAGAGGGTTGATAGTTGAATTTCTGAAGGAGTCTGGAATTGGATGTAGAACTTGAAAATTTGAACTAGTATAAAAACTCGCAATGTTATTTACTTTATGGCTTTAATTTTATACTTACATTCTATACAAGTGGATATTTTGTTTTAATATTCCGTAATATACGGTCGATAGTCGCTTTTAGTTTCCCGGGCCTATCCTTACCCGAGGCACCCTCACTCCCCGAAGCATGACCGCTGGAGGAACCTCCTTTCCCTTTATGCTTGTAAGATTGATGAGAGCCCATTGATGACTTCCTCTGTGCTTCAAACTTCTCCATTCTCACCGCAATCATCTGTTCCTCAATCTTCGGCTGCTATGTTTGTGCTTCCTCTGGTTGGTGGCTTGGTCTGCTTACACGTGTAAACCAGTAGCTGTCAAGCTCTCCTCTTGAAAAATAAAGGGGTCATCCAAACCATGCAATGCCTTAGTTTTCTCAGAATGCGTACCAGGCTGTGAGCCAGAAGCAGAGACAATGGTTGACACGGTTAAAATTGCAGCAGACCCAACATCGTGATTAGAAGGTAATCCAATTGGAAAAGGAGGTTGATATACAATATCAAAATAAAGGGCGGTTATCTCAGAAATTTCATCAGGCGTGAATTGAAAATCTTCAAGCATGGGAAAGAGGAGATAGTTACCTACACTGGGGGTTCGGTCGTGTGCAACAACACCGAAGCCTTCGCTATTGCCTTCCTTCGACGGCTGCTTGATCATGGGAGAAGTGGCAGCGATCCTTTCGTCGGTATGGAATAGCAATGATGACTCGCCTGGTCCTGAAGGAAAGTGTTCGGCAGCAGCCTCATTGGTGGCCGTAACAAAAGTGGATTCATGCTCCCTCTCTAGCTTTAAGATTCTCTGGCCTTCCAATAGATCTTGGCAGGATTCCTCATTCAGATCGGCCTGAACCAGCTCCTCCTTGGAATATCCACCACTCGTGTCATCGAACCAGGCCAGAACTTCTTCCCAAACCACTGCGAGTGTGTGAAGGAACGATAGACCTAAATAACTGAGGCTACCTTGATGAAGCATGGAGTAATTATAGAAACCAAGAATAGTGGCATCCAAGCCTTCCATTTGTCTTGCAAAAGTATCTTGGAGCTCTGAAAAGCTTATCTCCATGCTAGCCTTCTCTATGGCTAATTGATTTTTCTTGGCTTCCAAAACTAAAATTTGAGCATGTAGGGAGCTAATTTCTTAATATTGTTGAGCGACAACTTTCTTTTCTACCTTGATCGTCACCTCACTTGCCTTTAATTTCTCTTTCAGATCTACCTTGTCGGTATGGCACTTTTTTTTATCTCGTTCCTGAATCAATCGGTCGCTTGCTTCAGCTCTATGAATAAAGAAGCACTCTTACTATCTCTTTTCAAGGCATCGTCTCTCTCCTTAACCTTTGGACTTTCGAGTCATGGCCCGCAAGGTGCTTCTCAAATTCATCTTTTTAGACTCAAATAAGAGGATCTCCTGGTAATTATTTCGGTTATTGGTAGAAAGTTACAAGCACAGTTTCTCCCACCCCTCGGCATGCACCGATCCGCTTTGGATCGCCTGAAGATAGGGTGAGTAAGATTATGTGCGAACCAACTTCAGGTTGGGCTTGTCAAAATCAACCACCCTTAAGAACAGTGGGGAAATGCAGCCCGCAGAAGAGGGGGGCCGATAGGGAGAATGTAAGGAGCTCACCTTGAAATCAGGAGAGGAGTAGTAGTAACGTGAGTGGAGAAGGTTACAACTTCGAAAGTGGAAGCGGAAAGATGTTCTTGATCTTTCTTTAACTTCTTAGACGAGACTCTCCGCTCTTTCTGATTTTTCCTTTTTTTGGAAGCTTCCTCTATCGTGGTCTTGATCCTTCTCAGCCGGGCAGCGCTCTTCTGCCTCCTTATCTTTTCTCCTCCTTCTTTCCTCATCGATTTCACGGGAGGAGTAACATCGGATGAATGTCTTTGTGAACTCTGAGACTCAAGTGCTCGGTTAAGACCACCATAGAAACCCCGAGACACGGTCCCTACAGAAAATAACAAAATGACTTCAGGAAAAAAAATACATTTGATGGATTAAAAAATTCTAAGTGAATAATCGTGAAGTATGTGATCCTAACGAAGTGTATGCTACAGTTTAACGGCCCTAGCAGAATGACACAAACCCACCAATTAAGGTCGGGATATTTTTATTTCGGAGGTATGATTTGGGTAGGTTGGGAAGGCAACCCTTTCGAAGTAATATCACCCATCAGATCCTTCACATCTACACAGATGTCACTTGCGTCTCTGAAGTCAAATTCGACATCACTAGGCAAATGGCTGGGAGCAGGTTCGTCTTAAGTAGGGACTTCTTTAAAGTGTTCTTTTGTAGTGGGCGATGGAGTGTACTTGAGACTCAACTCAAGGGACTTGTCACCCAAATTGACCTCGCCTTCATCGATATCTGTAACCAAGTCTATTTCCTCGTTGATATAAGGGAGTTCCTCACCGGTTTCTCCTTTCTCCTTTCTCATAATTACCGGATATTTACCCTCCCGATGAACCAACTCCTCTTCCTTTTCCTCTAGAATTGGAAGCATCTTAGGTAGACTCTCAGTCTCAGTTTGAATATGGGTTTCCTCAAAAGTGTCTACTAACTCACCAGACGAGTCGCTATCTTTCTCTTCATCATCATCCTCTTTGTCATAATTGTAGGAGGTTTCTTGAGCGAGTTCGAGCTTTAGAGAGAGAAGGGGTACTAACAAACCCAACTAATCTTTCGAGACGTAAAAGCCCACATCAGCGAAGTTTTCGTCGGTGAGCAGAAATAAGATCATGTGCTCTCGAGCATCGACATCTTTAAGGGCACTTAGAACGGGCCCGAGTGTTAGATCTTACGTTAGTCCTTGGGAGGATAGCAAAAGAATATATGATCTCTCAGAATACCTTTTAGTAGCTAAAGGAAATTATATGCCTAGTGAGAGAAACTTACCACCCATGATCCATAGACGCGTGAACCCCTTGGGACACTTGATGAAGAAAGATTAATTTTTGAATGAGGGGACCTTACAAGGAAGATCAAGTACGAGCTTTTGGCCACACCGCGCCTCAATGTAAACAAAAGATGGGTTAACCTCCCCTTTTTTAAATAGTAGAAGATACTACAGCTCAGCAAAGTTCGTAGAATGATTGAGCATTCGCAAAAACAAAACATATAGGCAGGTCAGCATGACATACCATTCAGGAGAATCTAAAATAGGGCTAGCCTTATGTTCTGAAAGGCCGCCATCAAAAAATGATGAAATGGAGGCACCACAGCATACATGCACATATAGCAATGGCAAGCCACATATCCAGAAGGAGGCCGATGAGCGAATTGACCTTCTGATGGTAGAAATACATTATCCTCCAGAATGTCGTATTGCGAGCAAATGCTTTGCAACGCCTTTTGTGTAAGAATAGAGGAGGCTTTCTCCAGGAGATCCAGCCGAACTCTGAAGTTAGGGAAGTGCGGTCGACAACAGGGACAACTGGAATCAAATGGCCACACTATCCTCAAGTTATAGAGGTAGCAAATCCAGGCAGGATCAAGGAGGACTTCGCTTCAGAAGCAAGTGAACTCCCCTCGATTGACATATTACGGGAGGATCTACGCATCATTCTATATAAGAAAGCTTGTGTTCAAAACTGTTAGGTGCCCCTAATTTCTAAACTGCAAACCCTTAGCATGGATAATACTTGAAATTCGCATTTGGAAGATGATCAACATGTATCAATCACCGATCAGACTCCAAGCATTAACCCTTGAGTGTGTGTGATGTGTAACCTATGCGAGAATGGGTGTGGCATCCTGAACGCTGTGAGCAGAGCATTCCATGTAGATGGCCCACTCATACCAGGAAAAGCAATCCATATTAGCTATTAATATCATTTCTTCTGCAGTTACCCTTTACCGATTAATCAACGATCGATAAAGGATCCGTTGTTTGAAGCGACATGGAAAGTTCTTCTTATTCCAGGAACTCTAACTGTGCAATAACAAGACCAATCCAAATCAAGTGACTGTAAGTTAATGGGTCCAAATTAGTAAGGAAATTATTAGCATAAGTCAATTTTAGTTTCGTGGAATATGATAACAACCTAAGCTTCATAAAAGAAGCAACCTCGGGTTATTATCATCTCCCAGAAAGACCAAAATCAATCCGCAAGAACCAATGTCGGTATCAACTACATGACTTGATGCAAGTCAATTTCGATTTTATGGATGGAAATAGCAAGATATGTCAACCACTAGGGAAAAACCCTATTTTCATTTTGAGAAAATCGAAAAATTGCTTCACTATTCCCTTCCACAAAATCATGATCAACCCGAGCCTTTAACTAGGTCCTTCACTGATGCGACTCCATCACAAATCAATCATGAAACTACAAAACAAACTTCACCAACCTTCAATATTAAGAAAAGTGATGATGACGTCCATAATCCAAGATAGCTCGAAGTACAGTGCTTTGGATCAGTAACGATTGGATCATGATAGCTTGGGTCAGGCGAGACAGAAGCTCTTTAACATGATGGTTAGTGGTGCAAGAGGCGAAGATCGTTTGCGACAGCTTTCTGATGGTAGTAGTTGGGTCAGCTTGGGTTTGAAATCATCTTGATTGGCTGGGCTCGAAGTATGAAAATGAGGAACAAGAGATTTGATCTAGTGTATAAAAAAAGGGCAAGGAAAGGCGAATTTTTCTGCTAAGTACTTGGATCGGTAATGATCCAAATTTTTTCCCCATATAACTTCAAACTTTCCAGCTTTGATCAACTTGATGATGGCATTCATTCTGGAAGTTATTGAGTTAAGATCTCCCCATAACAATGACTAATGGAGATTCTCATTAAGGATTAAATAGCTGGTCGGAATGTCATAAGCAAGGTAGGGATGTTATCAGTCCTATGGAATAGAACCCATAAGATGAATAATTCTAGATCATGCCTTGTTTCCAACTAAAGCATACTCTAAGGGGCAAATGTTAACTGGGTTTTTGACCCAGTGGAAGTCAGGAGGATTTAGAACATTCAAGATAAGAAGGAATGATTTGGAACTTGATTGGAAGACTAAGAAGTATATGACAAAGGAGCCTCGAAAGTTTGAACCAAAAATAAGCTAAGTATTTGGATTGGCACCGATGCAATCCAATGGAATCAGGACCGATCCAAATTACTTTGTTGTGGATGTCCCAATCCACATGCATTATGTTCCTACAACACTCCTAAGCTTGCATACTAAGTTTGAAGACATTCCGAGCATCCAAGTTAAAGAAATCGAGACATGTCCTATGCAAGTTACAGTCCAATCTAACCTACTAGTGATTCATCGTCAAAACAAGTCAATAAGTCATGAAATTACAAGGGAAGCCTCGCTAATGGATAAGGAAGCTTGTGGGATGGAAATTGAGAAAAAAAATGCACAACTATTTGGGTCGGTACCGATCTAAACAGTTAGCTTGGTTTACTCCTAAATTCATATGCTGCCTCTTATTGATGATTATAAGCCTCTAGTGCTTAGGTTTCGATCCAAATGCTATCTAACCCATATATATACCATCCTACCTTCAATAGGAAAAGGGATGGCTGTTTTGATCGTCATGTTACAAAGATTCTTCAACATTCCGCTCCCTCACAATGGCTGCCATGAGACAATTGAGATCCTTCCTTTTGTCTCCATCAATGGTGGTGTGATCTCTCTTTATTCAACTGTTAGAATTGTAACCAATTGGTACTTGTGATCAACAGTTATAAAATGGACGTAGGCTTGATTAATAGCCGAACCACTATAAAAAATTCTTTTCTTCATTTACTTTTCTACAGTTTACTATTGATTTTTCTATTTTATTTGCCTTGATAAAAAAGACTGGTGCTTTCATACTCAATCCAGCTTGTTAATCCATTTTTTGGGTTAACATTTTAGTGCACTCATTGATAGCCTAACTCAGGCTAAGATCTAGTTATTTACTTTGGATCAAATAGGTTAAAAAGTTAGATCCTTAATTGCTGTTTGAAAGATCTACTGCTAAGAATCAATGACATCAAGAAGAAAGAGAACTGCTTCTGGAAGATACATAGGGGCAGTAATTGCTGATGAAGAGATGAATCATCAGCAAATCGAAGTCAACGGGGCCAACGCAAGAGATCGGGTGCGAGGATCCTCTAATCAACGTGAAGTTGTTGCTAGAGATGAATTGAATAAGATGGTCGATGAGATTAATCAAAAGATGGAAAGCAGTCAGAGAGCTCTTATGGACAAACTTAATGCCATCTTGACCTTACAATCACATCCTACTCCAAGAACTATGGCAGAACCCACGATTGTCGTAGAACAGGAATTTTTCTCCATTTTTGGCCTAAACAGAAGGAATGGGAAGCAGCCACAAAAATGAGTGATAGCTGGAACTGTGGGAATCAACATAGAAGAAACACAAGCAATCCACAACCGTGAGGAAACCAGCTACGAACTTAAATCTAGGAGCGAAGACCCCATAGGAGGATATAGCCATGGACCTCTCTAATTCAAAAGATGGAGAGCAACTTAACGACGGCAAGTTGGAAGGAAATACCAATGAATTGGATAACACCACTGGATATTGTCGATGAAAAAATGTATATACATATATACAGAAACGTAAAATCTCTGTCGTTAAATCATCTTTTCTTCTATTACTTAAAATATTATTTAACTTTGAAGATATCTTTTTATCCAATAAAATATCTTTTAGAGACATATATCTTTAGACCAATTTTGTTTTAGGATATACGGAATCGTTAAACCTTGTTTTAACTTTGGAAATACCAAATCATTTACTTTTAATTTACTTAGGGAAAATATTTTCATATTCTATTATTAGCACAATTAATAAAGATTAATTTTTTCAAAACATGTTTTAAATGGATCAAAAATAATGTTTTTAAGACATCGTTTACTATAAACCCAAATCACCTAGTATTGAGTTAAAATAATCCATAGATTTTAAATTAATTATACTCAATACTAATTTCTGTATTCAACCTCTACTATACATCGAATAATGGTGAAATCACCTTTTAAATTCACATGGATAATATAAGTTCCTCCTTGGAATTTAATATAGAGTTTAACTAGAATGTTCTATTTACCATCAAAATACTATTTTAAATATTGTTTAACCTTTTTGGAAAACTCCAAATATATTTTCTTTTATCTTAAGAAAACGCGATACGAGTAAATCAAATTAACTATCCCCTCCTTCGGGCCAGTCTGGTAGCTAGGGGTAGCAGGCAACTGGTTTTCCAAACTTCGGCCAAGAGACTATCTCTTTGTCACCCTTAAGGTGGTCAAGTTATTTGATCGACTCTAAACTTTTAAAAGTATTTGATTCACCATTTCAAAAACATTCGAGAAAAAAACACAAGTTTAAACCATTTATTCAATGGTTACCAAATTCCATTGCTAAATCGTCGGTGAATAGTGATTCTAAAGTTTTATAGATTAAAACACCAATTTCATTGCATATATGCGCATTTATGTGATTCGAATTCCTTTTAAAACATTTTAACATGTTTATGGAATTTATTTTATATCTTTAAAATTTTAAAATAACCATTTAGAAGAGTTGAAAATAATATTTTACGAACTTCCAAAACGCGACAATTTTAAAAACTTTATTTGCACATATTACAAACTTTATTAAATGGAATCTTGATTTTTCCTTTTCATTTGAAAACTATGATCATAAGGGTCTAGAAAATTATTATTTCAAAGAATTCTGACTCATATTTTATCCTCTGCATCCGTGTAACTTTTTAGGCCATTTAGTCAGGAACTGCCAAAACGAGACGGCTTATATTTCACCTTTTAGTCCAATTTTATAAATTTCTCCAAAATACTTTTAAATGTTTTTAATACCATACTGAATTATATTAAACAAAATTTTGCACTATTTTACTTTATAAAGTCTCATTTTCATTTTATTTCGTATCTTTAATGTTATATTATAATAATATTCAGTATCCATCTTTTTAAGTCAAAATTCTTTTATAATAAATCATATGATAATTTTCCATGTACTTTCCACCTTTTAAACTATTATTTTCAAAATCAAACAATTTCGATGCTTTTTCCCAAATAAATTAAATACTCCTCTTTATTTTTCCAAAACCATTTTTATTTTCCAAAAATGAAATCTTTTTTATTTAAATTTCAAAAGAGACACAATACTCCTTATACACATATTATTTCAGAATATAATAGGGATTAGTTCTCATGAATTTACCATAGCTATTTAAAGTGATCATTTCAAATATGATGGATATAATTTCCATATTATTATTAAAATAATTCTACTTAACTCAACCAAGTCAATATATGATTAACATAAGCAACTAGTCAATTAATAATCAATCATTTAGCATCCAAATTATGTCAATCAACTAAGTATGCATGCATAGCACAAACCATAGATAATTTTGAGATAAATTTAAATAGGATGGAAGTAGCATTCTCACTTTCATGCTATCCGACTCTAAGTGTTTTTTAATCGACGGAACGATCCCTTTCATTACACCGAAGCTTAAGGAACATGCCCCTGGACCTTAGAGATGCTCGGCCAAGCTTGTATGGAGATGGAAGTTCAACTTCAAGATGATGGTGTGGGTCCTGCACTTTAGTGAGGAAGAGGTGAAGGTTGGATAACTTTTAAAGCGATTTGACATCGAATGTGTATGGAAATAATTTTAGCAGAACTTCGACGTTATGTTGAAATATTTTGATTATTTAGAAATCCATCGAAGAAGAGCTATTAGAGAGCTTATGAAGAAGAAGAAGAGAAGTGAAGTGAATTTGTGAATAATGGAAGAGGATATGCATGTGTATTTAGAGGATAGAAATCATTGAGAATGAAAATGCCAAAATACCCTTCCACTCCTATCGTAGATTCGGGCGAACCCCCATTCCATTAGCCTTCCATATTTTCATGATGTCTTAGGTGTGTAGTTGTGTAAGTGATGGTGAGTTTATTTTATGTTTGCTTTTTTAGTTTAACTTTTGTGAAAAATATCTTCCCTACTTTTGCTAATAACACTTAGGTCTAATTAATTATGATTAACTTATATGTTATTAATTTGTTATATGTGTGTATATTTGTCATTTTGACTTATAACATTACAACATTTATATATAATTTTTATTTATTAAACCGTTGAAAATCCGAAATCCATATCTCGGTCATATTTTCGGTTTTTAATCAAGCTATTTATTTATGTAAGAAAACATGAAAATATTTTTTTACCATCTTTAAATAATTAAAACAAGATTATTTAATCTATAATACTATTTTAAATAGTATAAAAATTCATTTATAAAAATACGACATCGAGTTGTCAGAATGTGACGAAGTTTATTTATCTTTATAAAATAAATTTATATATTTATAAAGCCATTATAAACTACTTATTATCATTATATAATAATTAAAGTGAATTATTCATCATTCAAAAACAATTAACTGAGTATTTAAAATTAATTAAAGATTCCAATTCAAGGTGATAAAATTATAGGTCGTCACATTCTTTCCCCTTAAGAGAACTTCGTCCATGAAATTTCACCACAAACCAAAACCCAAAAGACTTTACCCAAAATATTATCTTTAAGCTTAATTCCATATGATATACACAGTTCATCCATAATATCTAATTCGATCTTCTACTCAAATACAAAACATTTCTTCCGAAGTAGTATTGATCCCTTGATCCTCCAGTGCGGACTCTAACTAGGCTTCTTGATCGAAAACCCTCGCTTCCCTTACATAGCTCTCAGCTATGGTAGAAAATGCAAGTATCCAACCACAAATCATCATCAATGTTCATCGTCAAGAATCGGGTGATGAATCTTTTTTCGAACCAGTGTAAACACCTCAAAGTTTCGTAACTCGAATCTTAGATCGGAATTGTGTGATTTGAAATGATCTATGTATCTCATACTTAGTTATAGAAAATTCCTTTTTCAAAATTATTTATGAAATTTTTTTATAAAATTCTGTCCAAATGTTTTAAACTGTTTCGCATATCCCAAATATTTTTAACCCTCATTAAGAAGATATCTTTAAAAGCTATTCTTCTTATTTAAATACTCTTTTTAAAAGTTTCACTAGAGCACAACTTTTAATAAAATAGGCTTTACTAAAATCTTCTACTAAGTTTGACTTATCAAAATCTCATTTATCAAAACACTTATTTGTTAAAACACTCATTTTTCAAAATAACTTTTATTTTGGATCAACTTTCCTTAGAATTAAAATAACAGTTTTACTATTTCAAAATATCACTATATATCTTTTAAACATTTTTATAAAGATATAGCTTCACTTCATAAAGAAAATTATTAAAGAAGTAAAATTCTTATAGATTTTTTTACTATGTCATTTAAACACGAGATAAGAGAATCCATAATAAGGATATATAGTTTTGCATACCAATGGTAATTACGTTAGCATATTCCCAATATACTTAGAATATCCAAAATACTATTACTCCCTAGCGACTTCCAACCCAACCAAACGCATATCAAATCTATCGGAATCGGAGGTCGACAGACCATCAAAATCTGAGAGCACTGCCACTTCAAACTTTCTTCCTCCTGTTCATCATCTACTTCATTTCCGTTATCTTCTTCGTTCTCAAGATTCCATCCTATAGGATTCCAAGGTTGTCCCTAGGGAACCCAAGGTTGAGCAATAGGCTTTCCCGAAGGATGTCTGAAACCCCTTCTTCTTCTTCCTCATTCTCTGTTATTTTTTCCTAATCAATGCTTGAATTTTGCGACCCTCCCTCACATATGGGAACGTCCATCTCTGATATAATGTGATCATCGTTGTTGTCCTCTGATTTGTTGGGGATGTCATCCATTCATGAATCATATGCTGCTGAATCTAGCCTATTCCTATCTACCATCATATTGGCATTCTCTTTTGGAACCTCTTCAGGTTCCGATTCATCTAGGTCTGTTACCCACATAATTTTTTCTTGCGACCCCTAATTTACTTCTACATCATTTGTCATCTAGAACACTTCTTTGTCACTTGATAATAACACTAGTTTCGAAATCTTAGGTTGTACTATCATCATAGCCATGGGATACATGTCCTCATTGTAACGGTTATGTTCATCAGACTCATTTTTTACCTGTTGCATATGGTTTTTAGGTGACCCTTTTTCTATTGCTTCATTGTCGGTAGAAAGGATTATTAAGTAATCTTTTTCTCCCCAATTTGCTCTTGAGAATTCCTTTAGAATAATTCATACCATAATCGGAAGGCTTCTACAATAGACAACGAAATACTTAGAAACATATACTAAGCTTTTTAACAATTCTAAACTACATATTTTAACAAGTTTCTCACAAATTTAACTTCATAAACTATCATCTTTATAAAAACTTCTTATAGTTAAATGTGAAATTCTAACCATAAGATGTTCCTGTACCAATTTTTGTCTTTTAACCAACCTATGGTAATAACTAAATATTATTATCCCATGATTACCTATATCTTTTAAAAAGAAGACCCTTTTATATTCCAAATATAATCCTAGATAAAATTATTTGATTTACCAATTTTCAAAAGTAAAAATCATTTTTGTATAACATTAACAAATATGTGCTCAAATATAATAAGCTCAAACTCATTCTAGGATGTCACTGACCCTGTCTCTAATGAGTAACTAATCCTACGGTGTTACTAACCTTATCACTGATGAGACTTTATCCCTACTGGGCTTTGATGTTCGCTCGGCCTAAGCTCCGATACCACATGTGACGACCCGAACTTACATACTGTGATGACCTACATTTCGGGAGGTTTAAGTCGACAGTAAACCACACATGTCAAACTCAAAACAATCAGAAACAAAGGTAATCAATGTGGTTAATTAAGAAAAATAATAAACGAAGAAAACAAACACAGAATCTTACAGCGGAATGACAAAATATAGTGATCAAATAAATAGTTCATGAAGCTATTTATAATCTCCATTTGATTATACTTTTACAACATCAATCGGAGTTATACATACAATAGAGACAAAATAAAACAATGCAGAGAACAACCTGATGCAGGGGAATAATACAAGTAATATAATATACCAAATCTTCATCTTCGTTTTCTAGAATAATATGATATTCAATACACAGAAAACTCAAGGCTGGCCCGAGAATAAAGTAAAACAATACATTCGAGTTAGAACTAAAATATCCTTATGTAATTCTAATCAATATCCCATATAACAAGAGTGTAAAAGTGTTAGAGATGTTTACAGGTTTTACATCTCCCATCTAGTGTATAACATGCGTGCAATAACTCAAGAGATGTTATGGAATTTTCCATCTCTTAAGGAATACTCTATATATGTAATGTCTAATCAATAAGATAAATATTTTTCTAGCATTAAGGCTTTACATTAATCCCCTTTAACGTGTTTTTAAGCATTAGCGTACAATTTGCATATAACACCCCAAAAGAATCTCAAAGGACAAGGATGCGCCGTGACACGACAGCACTAAACCAAGCTCATAGTGTTCTCGTATAAGAATAAAAGTATGACAAAGCATGTGAGGCAACGCCCAAGTTTGGATACTACCAGTTCCAGTCGTAGGGCTGGTGGTAAAGCAACGTAGCCACAACCGTCCACCGTGTCCATCCATCCCATATCGAGTCAAAGTGAGGTCATCCCAAGTCAAGATGCACCAACCGAAACTAACATCAAGGGCAATAGTATGGACCGAGTTCGAAAATAAAATCTAAGTACAGATATCCGCTAGAAGTAGCTGCCCTCATTGGCCCTGTCAAGCCATCCTGTGTTAGTCATTTCAATTGACATAAGTGTTGGGGCTATCCATCATCGTTCTCTTTCTTCAAACCCAGCAACATACACCAAATCCAACAACTTCATTCTGGAGTCTCCTCCATGTACACCGTTATTAAAGTGGTTCCAACATTGAGAGAGAGTATACCAATAATCACCTCCGGTCTCTTTTAACAATCAAACATCATTTTACACACCGGTTTGTTCTTTTACATTATAAAAAACGATTCATACTTGATATCAAAATATCATGCTCACTTAAAATATCCTTAATTTCAAAATCATCATATTTACTTCACATGTCATTTTCATTTGAAAATCATTTCGAATTCCCTCATAGGTTATAGCTTCATTTTAATCACATTCGCATTTAAATCAACGATTTAAATAAACAGTTCCTAACTTTAATCAATTTGAAACTTTTTGAAAATTATATGAATAGTTGAAGGTTTTTGAAAACGATTTGGATATTAAAAAACCATGAGTCTTGAGAATGGTTTACATATTAAAATAGTTAGGAAAATGAAATAAAGTGAATAATTAAAAAAGATGGATTTCAAAGAGTTTATATAAAATAGTTATATTGAAAATAGTTTCAAGTTAGGACTGTTTTCCATTCCCAACAAGTCAGAACTCATGTTCAAATTTCAAATCAAATGGATTCAATTCCAAATCTTTCAATTCAATCGACTCTATTTCGATTTAAATCCAAATCAACTTAATTTCTATTTCAATTCGAATTAATTCTAATTTTAGAACGTTTCATTTTAATTTCAAATTTGATTCAACGATTTGATTCAGTGGTGCAAATTTCAATTCAATTCTTATTTTAAACCATTTCAATTTATATAAAT
This sequence comes from Allium cepa, assembly GCA_030765085.1. Classification (NCBI taxonomy): domain Eukaryota; kingdom Viridiplantae; phylum Streptophyta; class Magnoliopsida; order Asparagales; family Amaryllidaceae; genus Allium; species Allium cepa. The sequence goes on along the minus strand of CM060937.1, from coordinate 1,026,308,444 downwards.
TTCAAGCCCAATTTCAATTTACCAATTTAAACCACTTAAATCAAATTGAACTTCAATGTTCAATTTAAGGTTCAAATCTTTAAAATAATTCATTTCCGAGACCAAATTTTAAATATCCATTTATATCACTTTCACTTAGATAAATTCGAAGTTCAAGTAAAAGTTCAAACCTTTAAACCAATTCAATTTCCATAATTCAAGTCATATGTCGATTATAACTTCGCATTTCAAATTTAATTCTTTAAAATAATTTCTTTTAACCAATTTTGATTTCAACATTTAAAACTCTAATTTGAAATTAATCCAAATCTCATAAATTCAATTTTTTATTCTTTAAAACGATATCATTTAAATAAATTCAAATTCAAGAATTTAAAACCATATAATTTAACCAATCTGGTATCTGTATATAATTTTCTATCTTATGGTCAAGTGATCAGTTATTTCACTTTTAGTTGCAAGGATGGATTTATATATCATTACAATCCAAATCAAGGTGTTATAGGTATGTATCATTTCAACCTCTTTCTTAATTTATTCGAAATAATTCAAATAATAGTTTTATATAATATCAGCAACATACAGGGTGATAATAGGATATATATATATATATATATATATATATATAATATCCAATCATCCAATATATCAACCAATAGCATCCAATCTCAATCAACATCTAAATCAGCCAATAAATCAAAATAGTTAACTAGTTACCAATATCAGGTGTTTAACTAGCAATTCAATTTCAAATTCAAATTTAACTGTTTATTACAAAATCCTAACAGTTTAATACATATGTCAATTGAAACGTTAGTTAAATTACCAAACAACAGTCAATAAAGATAAATCACTTCATGATTTCAATTTAACTAACATCGGAATATTTTAGTACTACGTGAGTGGCTTTCATCACTCACCTTTGACGAATCTGAAAATTCGAATGAAACAAATTGCAATGAATTCAACTCCATAGCATAGAAAACATCCATATGAATCCAACGCAAAAAGCGGCACTTGAATCCGACCTCGCATGAACAAGTTACGGATTAATAAGATTTTAATTTAATAATTCTAATTAAACATAAGTAATTGGATTAGTTACCTACATAATCATGTCATTAGTCGATTTAACACCTCCCGCTCTCAACCTGTAATCACAATCTCACGTCGATGCTCCCGCATTCACCAACTGCCATCGCCTCCGGTCATTCCAGGCCACCACATCACACCGCTACTGCCCCGACCTCGGCTTTGCCTATGCCACTGACCACGGGCTCCAGGTCACCGCCAGCATCGAGAATGACGAGCCCAAATTAGCTTCGTTCAAACCTAGATCCACGCCACGTCGAGGCCCCGATCGACGATCAAGCATGACAGATGAGTTCCCCTAGCCCGTGCGCACAACTTCCATGTTGGAGAGTTCGCTCAAAATGGCTTTGATTAACACAGATGATCTCTGCTATTAGATGGAGATATATTTCAATGGCTAGGATTTAATGTTTTAGGGTTCGCAAAAAATAGGGGGTACTGACCCTTATAAAGGAATTTAAACGACACTATTCACGTCTGAAATGTTACTAACTCCAATTTAAGCATGTCGCCTGGCGTTCTATACGTTATACCCCTATTTCGGGCACAATGGAATATATATCGGAAGCCAATACCATCATATTCAAAAGATAGCTTTTCAAAATAAATTTATATTAATTTAAATTCCTTTAATAAATTTTCATGCGTTTCTAGCTCACACGACCAAATGATAAATCCAATTGATATGAAATTCGACAGCATATAATAATTCTCTATTGCAGATCCGATGAAACCGGTTTCATCGAAATCCAAGACAGTGCCCAAAAAAGCTATTTTTACACGTTAACTTAACGAGTAATTTCCTAAATCAATTTAATCACTTTTGAATCCAATTTTAAAAGTTCAATAACTCCATTCTAATTTAAATAGAATTTAAATCAATTTTTGAAATCGTTTTCATTCATATTAAATTCAAGTTTCAATTATTTAAACAATTTCAAATATTAAATTTAAACAATTTAATTATCAAATCAATCACTATATATGAAATATAAGTTATTTAACTTTTAAAACAAATTCAAATAATAAAACAACTATTTCCATTTTACAGTAATTCAACATCTTTTCAATTAATGTATATATCAAAAGTTATTCATTCCTTACCAAAATAAATATTTTCTTATTTCTAAAATTTATACTTATCAAAAATACAATTTCATATAACTAAACTTAGGCTTTTACTTTTAATAAACATTCATTCAATTCTTTATTAACTTAACATTGATTATTTCAATTTCTGTTATCAATTACTTACAATTCATTATCATTTAATTTACTTTCTAATATAAGCTATCATCTTTTATCTTATTGAATTTTGTTATTTATACCAAAGTTCATATCTAATAAATTACATTAATAAATCATTAAATTTTTATTTCCAACCAATTTTGTTCAATAATTATATTAAATTTAATAATTTAAAATAGTAAAAATACGGGTCGTTACAATCTCCCCCACTCAAAACTTTTCGTACTCGAAATGGAATTAAATAAGGAATCTAACATTTGATATATTTTACTCAAAATAATCAGCATATAAAACATAAAATCTATTTTGTAAAACCTTTACCATGCTTCTGCTATGCCACTCAGATATCGATTTATTTCTAAAATATGTTATAAAAATTTAAAGCCTCAAAAAATTTCTAACACCTGAATTCACGGAACATTTCGACAGCGTCTTCTTTGCGAGGCTCGATCAAAAAATTTTGCAACACACACACAAACACACACACACACACACACACACACACATATATATATAACAATATACATCTCATCTCAGTGATGAGGCATCCCTTAGGAAAAATATAAAATAACAAAATGTAAACAGCGATATGTACAATATTATTATTAATATGAGTGAGTTTGCTCATATTAGAGCGAGCAAAAGCAAGTCAAATCACATATACATCCAGAAGGCTTCATATGTACATATCTCAACTCAATTTGAATATTATTTACTTATACAAAGATACAAAAAGCATGCATGAGTCTAATAGGACCATATAACATGAACTCTTAATCCAAACCATAAGCATAAGCACTAATATAAAACATAACGATCATATGTAACCAAAAACACTTAAAACATTGATTTGTAACAAAAGGAAACATTCAACAATTAATATTCCTCCTATTTTATTCACATTCAATATTTCACTCTATGTTTGACACATTTCATATAAATCCATTTCCGGACCATTTATAAAAATCATTTCATTAATTCATCTCATTTCAATAAGTGAAATTTTTTAATTTACAGAGAATGTAAGAACTAAGCACCGGGTTTCTTTCCAAATCATTTTGAAATAATATATATACTCGTATCTTTTATATACATCAAATTATATTAAGAATTTTAAATCTATTTATTGAATTAAATGCGTAGCAAAATTACTTAGTGGCCTTCCCCACATTGAGACTCAAAAACGAATGTCGAGGATGCAGCCGTCATCACCGAAATTATTTTCCAACAACAGAAGAGGGGAGTACATGACTTATTTCCTTTTAAAATCCTTTTGAAACACTTCTATTCGTAAATATTCTTAAATAATACTAATATTGTTTTCGAAATATTAGAAAATAATTTCAAAAGCATCCAGATTTAAGTTCTTAAATTCTCAATTTAAATTCATTCCTTAACTTAAATTAAAGTTATATTTTTATTTCATAACTCACTACTTAATCTTGTAAACATCCATAAACTCAAATTAGTTAAGTTAACATTTTCAAACTTTGTTTAATAACCTATTCACTTCATATTCAATTTATTTTATAAATCCATTCGTTTCATAATTTAAACTTAAATTTTAAATTATTTCTTACCACTTTTACTTAAGTGAATTAACATTCCTTAATTCAAGTTCAAATTAATATAATACTCTCATATCCAAAAGAGTATATACAAATTCAAATTTCATTTTACTTACCCAAATTATTAAACAAACTTCCAAACTTACTTATTCACTATTTTAATAATTCGAAAGTTATATAATTTACGAACTAACAAAACGTGAAAGTTTTGAAAATTTGATTTGGACATGATTATATTGGTCTAAAAATTCTCTTTTCAAGGGATTCCAACTTATATTGAATCCTACATGTCCATTTGAAGTTTTAGGTCGCAAAATTTTAAACTGCCAAAATGTAACGCGTTAATTTTTATTTATTTTCCAAACCTTTTATGCACAAGTTCAAACACTTTTAAAACATTACCAAACAAGACCAAATACCTTCAAAATCCACATAATCATTTTATAACCTAGCTTAGCTAAAAATCTTAAAATTTAAACATCAAATTTTACATTTCAAAACATTTTGAAATAATATCATACTTATTTTGTATATCAAATTATATCTTTGAAATATAAACACCTTGTTTTAACTAGAAATAAATTCCTTTTGGTAGCAATTCTCACTCAGGAACTCGAAAACGAATACAGACGATGCTGCAGTCATCCCCAGAATTATTTCCCAGTGACTCAAGCAAGTTCAATGCTTTTGTTCCTTTTAAAATTCTTTTTAAAATATATTTCTAGTCAAAAGCACTTTCAAAATAATATTATTATCACTTTTGAAAGCTTTGAAAACAATTTTGAAAATTAATGGGGTTTAAATTCTAAAATTCTCAGCTTTTAAATCCTTTCTATTTATAAGCTATATTATAAATATACTTATACAATTCCATTACCTTATTATTAAAAAAATTCATTAATTTGCATTTTTGCTATTGCAAACAATTATCATTGTAGTTGGATTTCAATTAAATCTAATTATCGAACGCTTCGTGAAATAGGGTTCACAAAGTATTCGTTCCTAGATTAATTCAAACAAATAATCGATGATAATTAAATATTATCATCTCCTAACAACCATAAAAACCATATAGATTTATGAAAATTATTTATTTATATATATATAATATAATTTAGGTAAAATTATTTCATTTACCCAATTTTAAAACAATATTATGTCGACTTGTGTTGTTTAAGTGTTTAGAAACCCCTGTCTATAACATGGCATCCCACGCACCGACCAGAATTCATAAACAACTCAACATACAAACAAACGTAATGTATAAAACATTTCTATAATGCTAACAAATACATGCTCCCATGTATATACACACTCACAGATAAGCTCATTCTAGGGTATTACTAACTCTATCTCTAATGAGTCCAACCCATCAAAGCTAAGATTATCGCTAAACCAAAGCTCTGATACCAACTGTGTTGACCCGCATTTTGGGAGGTTAAGTCGACAATAAACCACACATGTTCAACTCAAAACAATCCAAATCATGGATAATCAATGGGGTTAATTAGAAAAAATAAGAAAACAAGAAAACAAACAAAGAATCTCATAGCGGAATGACAAAATATAATAATCAAATAAGTAGTTCTGAAGTTGTTTACATTATACATTTGGTTATACTTTTGCAACACCAATCAAAGCTATACATACAACAGAGACAAAACAAAACAATGCAGCAGAACAACATGATGCAGGGGAATAATACTAGTAATATAATATACCAATTCTTCATCTTGTCCTTCTGAATAATATGATCATCAATGCACTGAAAACTCGAAGCTGACCCGAGCATAAAGTAAAGCAATACACTCAAGTCAAAACTAAAATATGCTTATGTAGGTCAAACCAATGTCACATATAATAGGAGTATAATAGCGTTAAAGATGTTTAAGGGTTTTACATCTCCTATATAGTGTATAACGTGCGTGCAATAACTCAAGAGTTGTTATATGATTTTTCATCTCTTAAGGATCCATCAAAATATTTATATATAGTAGAATACCCCATATATGTGTTGTCTAATCAATAAGATAAATATGTTTCCTAGCATTAAGGCTTTGTATTAATCCCCTTCGATGCGATTTTAAGCATTGGCGTAGCATATACCACCCCGGTAGAATAACAAGGGATAGGGATGCACCGTGATACGATAAACCAAACTCGTAGTGGTCTCACATAAGGATAAAAGTATGACAAGGCACGTGAGGCAATGCTCAAGGTACGATACTACCAGTTCGGGTCATAGGGCTGATGGTAATGAATCGTAGCCACGACCACCCACCGCATCCATCCATCCCATATCGAGTCAAAGGGAGTTCATCCCAAATCGAGGTGCACCAAGCAAACCCAATAACAAGGGTAATAGTATGGGCTGAGTCCAAAAATAAAATCGAAAAACATATGTCAGCTAGAGGTAGCTACCCTCATTGACCCTGTCAAGCCATCATTGTTTTAGTCATTTGAAATTGACACAAGTGTTGGGCTATCCATCATCGTTCTCTTTCTTCAAATCCAACTGGGATGCCCTACCCCAAGACCCACATTAACAAAGAGTATTACTAGGTAATATCGTCTGCTAATGCAGAGAATAGGGCTGGTTAGGAGTGACCATCTAAAGCCCGGTCTTAAATATCTATTAAATACGTTGATAAATGCTCTATATTTATTTTTCCTAATTTAAGCGGATCGACATATCCAATAAATACTTAATATAAAGCCAGAGGAGGCTATAGGATCTATCGGAACAAAATACCACAACTCAAATGCCACTCATCCAACACTCACAATGGTTCAATGGTTTCGTTAAACATTTAAAATAAAAATTAATTCTCCACTTATTAATTATTTTCAAACTTTACTTATTAAAAATTAATTTTTTTACCGTGTTTGACTGTCTCATCATAGCGTTTAGGAAATTCCTATCGATAATGTTGGCCAAATGCATCGACCAGAATTCTTAAAGCACTAGACGGACAACCCAAAACAACAAAAATTCATTTTCTTTAAAAAGATATACCTCATATATAATACTCAAAATATTTTTGTTTTTCTCAAAAACAAAACCCATTTCTCTTAGAAAGGTATGTTCAAAAAAAATTCGAAAAATTTGATTACACAATTTATTACTTATTCTTAAAATTAAGAAACACAAATAGAAATCATCGAGATATTCCTAGAATACTCGATCCTCAAGATTGATGGAATAGACTGGAGTGTACATTATTCCAAACCATATAACGGACCACTCACAAGACTCATAACAAGTGAGGAATGCAGTAACAGTAAAGCTATCCTTCGCAACTCGTAGCTCATGAAAATCAATGCTAGGTCAAGCTGAGGAATAACCCTAGCACCATACAATAGATTAATAAGAGAGAAATGAGATATAAGAGTAAGGTTAAGATATCTTCTCGAATGAGAAGAAGAACATTAACAACATATCATTACTTCGAGTGAAGTAATTTTACAAAGTATATCAACAATTGAGTATCCACGAAGGATATCTCAAAAGGAGGCAAGAACGAAAATATCAAATAAATTCAATGAATCATCTCATTTCCCAGTGGACAACCTCATGGGAGGATGACCGAAAGGCTAAGAACCGGGAATGAAGCTAATAAAATATTCAATTGCTTGATTGGTTGTCATACCCGAATGGACTCATAGAAATCAACAAAGTCAAAATGACTGGAATTCAAAATATATCATCAACATCTCAAAACTCAAGAGTGAATACGGAGACTTCGGAATCATCATTAACATTCTGAAGAACAAGAAACAACGAATCAGCCAAATTAGGATACCTAGATATAGTATCCTTCGAATCATAGAATGTGGCTTGATAATATGCAAGCCACAATATCCCCAAATCATTACCATCTCAAGATAGAAAATAGCATGCAAATTCGCATAAAAATATAAAATACAAGAAAAAATTCCCAAAATCCTCATACATCATGCCAAATATTGTGGATCCCCTCAATTGGATTTGCAATCCTCACAGAAGAGCAAGACCAAAACATCTTAAAGCACCAACTAGTTCCTCCAATATGGATGAGTGTCAAGTATCGAAGGGGACATGAATAGAACAATCACAATTAGGATTACACCTAGGATAAGATATAATCAATTTCAATTATGGAATACTATGGAATAAAATATATTCCTAGACATATCCCAAACTTCTATCCCAAAGGACACGATAAGATAAAGGACACGGTGATTAAGGGATTCGGAACACTTGTATTTCACTTAGATGTACCGTAATACGTATTTATGTTCTGTTTTTATCACACTTTGTTCTGAACTCAGCTCTGATACCAAGTTGTTATGCCCTATCCCGAGACCTACATTAACAAAGAGTATTACTGGTAATACCGTCTGCTAATGCGGAGTATAGGGCAGGTTAGGAGCGACCATCTATAGCTTTGTCCTAAATATCTATTAAATACGTCGATAAATGCTCTATATTTTTTCCTAATTCAAATGGATTGACATATCCAATAAATACTTAATACAAAGTCATAGGAGGCTATAGGATCTATCAGAACAAATACAACAACTAAAATGCAAAACACATCACAGAACAATAGATAATCAGATATATATACATATACAAATACATCACTGAGTATACAAAATGATACATCACATATGTGGTACGACGACCATAATATACAAGAATCAAAACAATATACATATCAGAGTGGCAACAAAAAGGACTACAACAAAAAGGGAGGCAGAAAAGTCCATGCAGAAGCGGAATAGGCTAAGTCAATATGGGTACCTAATCTAAAACACCTCGCTCTGACCCAAGTATAAAATACACGGGTCAATCTAGCCAAACATATCAGTTTAAGAGGATAAGAAGTAATAAATGCATAAGAATAAGGATAACCTTCTTCTTAAACAAGAAGGAACAATACTGAGTATAAACATGAGTGTAAGTATGGTAAGGTTACTAAAAGTAATGAGATGATATAACTTACACAAATATATGACCCCAAAAGAGAAAAAACATGTGACGACCCGTAAATCCGTACCCTTCAAATCGACAATAATCCACACATGTCCGACCCAAAAAGCACAGACTGACGGAAAGTCAAGAGAAAGAAAAGAAGAGAGAAGAAGAGAAGAGAAGAAAGAGAGAAGATAGGACCAAACAAAACAATACAGAATCTCACATCGCAGCGGAAAACATATAATATTATATCAATGATCTTTACAAAAAAGAAACTGTATATATACATACATATATCATAGTTCAACAATCAATCAATAGTTATCAGCCTGAACAGTTATAATAACATGTCCTTACAAATGCCGATAATTTAAAACAACTAAGCAATGCAGCAGATAATCAAGCAAATACGGATATACAAAAATGAAGATCTCCAGCTCTCCAGTTGAAGCTCCAAAAGCATCAAATCTAGACCTGTAAATATACTCGATCTGACCCAAGCATTGAAAGGGAAGAACGCTCAGATCAGTCTGGTAAACCAGCGTGAGAAACACACTTAATTGAATTTATTAAATTACCAAACTATTCCTTTATCAAAACAAAAGTATCTCGTAAGACAAGTCCACACATAAACACGGACATATTTTTACCTTACGATAACTAAATCATTTCATATCAAACTCATGTGATATTATACTAGTGTCTAGTATACAATAATATTCAAAATAGCCGAAATTGTTACCGTTATTAAATTCCAGCATACTAGGCTCTACAACTAAAATGGCAGGTACATAGTGGAGTTTGGATTTCCATACAAATGACTATGTGAAGGGACTACCTTCCGGCAGTACATCTCTAGAAGAATGTACCGAGAAATCATCACAAAGTTTCTCTACCAACACTAGACCGGCCCACCTCTATAACTAGATGGTACCAAATATGTCATCCTCCGGTCGTTACCGACCTTTACCGAGGGCCCTCTAAGCATACAAACCACATAATCAGATACACGACATCATAGCATGCAAAGATATATCTAGAAGAGGACGATCATATCCTACTTGGGAATGACCCACTTAGCCCTGCTGCATTTAACTCTGTTTTGGTCATTTCTGGTTGATGAGGCCTGACGAGGTAACGATTACCTTTCACAATCACATATCACATCACTTTGAATGCCACACGACCATTTTCGTTGACTACTAATTGCCTTCCACAAAAATGCAACCCTTATGCTCATACGTTTCAAGGAGGGTGTTAAGCTAAGAGAAGTTGCCATCTCCGTCACCACTGATGTACGTTTGTAAAAACCAATTTACGTAATCTTTAGAAATGCAATGTCAGACAAACATCCATACAAGTTGTCCAAGAATAGGACAAACCGAAGGTACTTTTCTACCACATCATGTTGGGAAATCTCTAGGATTAGTAGCGAATAGTCCTTGCATTGGATATTTCATAATGAAGAGATCACTGCTACTGGATGTATATTAGGATTTTAAGCCCAAACGATCAACAACAAGTCCCCTACTACGAAAATCCTGATATCAATATCATCACAAGCAACCTGCACAATCGTCGCATATACATGGTCCGAAGTGGTTTTCAAATAAACCTGATCCCAGTTTCTTCGCACCAACAACGCAAAAGGGTTTCTCAACCTCAGACAGAAACTAAGTCTCATAGACTTATCATGTCTCCAACTCTTAACTTGCTATCCTTCGGCCAAGAAAGAAGCTTGATAGATTGGAGTAATACTTCGCACCATACGAATCAACATCCTCAACACAAACGATAATCAAGCCTACATAGAAGGCTACATACTAAGTGTACGACTAAATAGTTCCCACATCAAGTCGAGGAACTAAAATTTGACAAATTTTGATAGTCAGTTATTTAACTATCAAAACAAACAAACAAATATTCAGCACCATAACAATCACTTGGCCCTTTTAATTCATCTTTTATTAATTAAATCATTTGCCAAACATTCACTTCAAATTATATTTAAAAATATATAATCTCAAAAACATTTCAATTTTGGTTTCCATTTTGGAAAACATTTCCATATACTTTTTTAATAAAAAGTAATTCACAATTCAATTTATTTTCAACACTTAGAAAATATTACATATACTTAAATCAGGATTAAGTATATATTTTATTCCTTAAGGAAAACATTCTCTTTAAACACATTTATTTGGGTCAAAACGAATGTTGCGTAGAACATCGTTACGGCAACCCAAAATCACTAGTATAGGGATTCGAAAATTAGATAGATATATAAATCCCAATATCACACAAAAACATTTTCTTTCGAAAATCATTTACTAAAACAACAATGTTATAGTCCATCATTTCCTTATACTTTTCGAAAACGTCTATTTCAACAATGAATGTTGAAATCTATGGTTTCGATACTTAACATATTTTAAAATATCTTTAAACCATTTACTCCATTTAAAAGATTACTTTCCAAAACATTTATTCAACTTAAATGATTATTATTCACTGTCCAAAATCGTGAATATAATTCGTTTACCAAATTTAATAGTATTTCAACATTTAATTTAAAGGATAATTCACTGTCAAAAATCGTGAATAAAATTCCTTTAAATAAACTTCTATGTTTAACTTATCAAAATCAATCGACTTAAGATTTATAAAACAATGTTTATAAATTCACAATTATATTTTATAAAAACTTCAAGTTATAAATTCCTTTTATTTACCAATTCCATTTACATCTCATTTATATGCCAAATTCAAATTTATAAGTAAATTACTTATAAATCATTTATCTTACAAATTCATTTATTTTATAACTTCACAATTATAAATCTTATTTACTTATAAAAATCCATTTATAACTTCATTTTAACACTTATAAAACTCGTTTATAATTTCAATATTTCGATTTATAAAAATTCAATTTTATAAATTTTATTTATAAACCGTTTATAATAAATTCAAAATCTCCGTTTATACTATTTCACAAAATATTTAACTTCACATTTCAAAAATCCCATTTCAATTATATTTCTCAAATATCATAATTTTTATAACATAAAAATCATAACTTTTATTTATTCAAAATAAATTTATTTACTTAACACTTCAAAATTCAATAAAACATATATTTCCAAAATCACTTTGACAATCCTTTTTAATTTGGAAATCATCACTTTAATATTTTTAAAATTCCAAAATAGGCCCAATGCTACAACAGCACTAAATACAACAATCACGGCATCCAAAACATCATATATCATATGATAACATAATATATATCAATATCCGTAAATAAATCAATACTGTTGAGGAATCCAGTTGGATCCCTCCAACTTGTCACCTACAACAAATATACATATTAGAATAGGTGTACAATGTCCGCTTCAGGCAGACGGACGTATAAAGGGTCATCCGCTCATACACGGGAACGTATAGGGTCATCTGCTCCGCTAGGCAGGTGTATATCCAAATATCAATCAATATATCATATATCATCCAAACCATCATTAATCATCACATAATAAATTATTTCTCACTCATATAAAAATATCAGTGAGTCAGAAAGAGTGAGTTGTACTTACATTGATTGTAGTCGTCGCGATAGCGATTTATTCCAATTAAAATTAAACGAGCGTTTAATTTCAACCAAAATTTTCAATAGCTCAAATGAATCCAAATCCAGCTCCATAATGTAGTACTCGTCCATATGAACCAAATACAATTCGTTTCGTGTGAAACGGACCTCGTATGACAAAGTTATAGCATTTAGAAGTTAATACGAATTAAAAATAAATTAATATACAATTTTATTTTTATTAACTTTCGTCTGCACTGTTGATTCCAGATCTGGGCCACTCCCTCCTAATCCCCTTCTTCTTCATTCATCGTTCACGCTAGAAGAAACCCATATGGCCGCCACAAAACCCTAGTTGGCGCGCCTTCATCGACGAGCTATGCAACGATCGAGTTACTACATTTCGGAGCCCATCGTTTGCTCCACCTTCGCCGTGAATCTGGTGATGCTCGGCTTGAGATCCATCTCAAAAAATGCAATTGAACGTTGGCCATTCAAACCCTTATTGCCGTCGATTTACTGGACTTTATTCGATCATCTCCGCATGGATTTCAAGATCTCGATATGCTCTACAAATCTCATGTTGGAAGTTCCTTCCAATTGTTAGTGGATTGAGAGGGATTGAGAAGAAAAGATTAGAAATCGCTAGCCATTAAAATGATGGTGGCGGCTAGGGGTTCTAACCCAAGGGTTTGTGCAAAAAGGAAAAAGTGAGGTCCTTTTATAGAAAATTTCGCGACACTACTCACTCAAAAAATTTTCGAACTCCGATCGAAGCATGCCGCCTGGTGTTTTTAAGGTTTTACCCCTATTTCGAATGCAATGAATTATATATCAGGAGCCAATTCGATCGTATTTGAAAGACAGGATTTCGAATCGAATTATTTAAATTTAAAAATTCACTTAAACCGATTTCCACGCGTTTTAGCTTGCCCCGGACAAACCCTAAATCCGATTGACACGAAATTTGAAATCTTACAATAATTTAACATTACGGATCTTGGTATCATCGAAATCCGAGACTATTTGAAAAATGACTATTTTTACACATCAATTAAATATTAAAATATTCAATTTCTGCAAATTAACTTTTAATTCAATTTTAAAAGTTCTCTAACATCATTCTATTTCAAATAGATTTTAATTCAACTTTATAGATCATTTTTATTCACATAAAATCCAATTTTCAATTATTTCTGCAATTTCAAATATTAAATTATCAATTTAATTATCCAATTAAATCCAGATATTCGAAATATACGTTATCCAGCTTATAAGATTAACTTTTAAATATCTAAAATTAATTAAATATACGAATTTCAAATGACTGAAATTCTGGGTCGTTACATTCTCCCCTACTTAAAAGAATTTCATCCTCGAAATTACTAAGTAAGAAAAAGTTACAAAATCCATTAACTTTTCAAAACAATTCGTTCAAATTAGATTTACCAAATCTATTTAACCTTTTAACAATTTCCAAAATCCAATAGTTAAACTTACAAAACTTTTCTAAGTTTTCAAAGCTACTTAGTTACCTTTTAAAACCAACTAATATCATTTAACTTTATAACTCAATATTAAAATTTTAATTATCACAAATTTTCCAAAAAAAATTCTAACGCCTTAAATTTTCAAAAAAATTCGCCAGCATCTCCTTTGCACGGTTTGATCGTAGTAGGATCACAACATATATTATATATATATATATATATATATCACAAATATACATCTCATCATCGAGGATGAGGCATCCCGAAGGAAAAAAAAGTGTAAAAGTACGATATGTAATCCGAGATATGTACCTTATATATTATTAACGAGCATATATGGCTACTATCGCGTGAAAGCGAGCTCCAAATGCGAAGCATACGCCATCCGCACCTACTAAACACTCAACAAACAAATGAGAAACATGTATATATGGAAATAATATCAATATACAACATATACCAACAACTATATATGTCAATATAGCAAATGCCATTAATAAGCAAAAAATCCAACCATCAAAAAACTATCATCCAATTAATCCATATCTATCCAATCAATCCATAACCAAATCAATATACATTCACTTCTTATTAATATTCATTGAATTGATTTTCAGTTAAATCACATTTGATTCATTAACATTGGATTCCACTAACATTCATTTATTCATATTCAATTAGTTTACATTCACTAATTCATATTCCAATTTGTTCACTTCCAAATCAAATCAAACCAATTCTATTTAAATTCACTTAACTTCCCATTTGAATTCAATTATTTAGCTTTCAATTTCATTAATTCAATTCCATATGAATTTCTATACAATCAACTAGCAACCATCTAACAATCAATGCATATCCAACATTACCAAATTAATTTACTTTATATTCATTCAATTTAGTTCAACACTTTTAATTCCAATTGGTTTAACATTCAATTGACTTATATTCAATTACTCGGTTTCATTAGCTTTTATTGAATTAACACCTACATCCACTATTCCATATCAATTCATTTACATTCAATGATTAACATTCGATTCATATTTCATTATTTCAATTGCTAATTCAATCTACAAATAAAGTTGAATTTCTTTATATAACTCAAATTCACATTCATTTAATTCACTTTATTAATTTACTTCGATACAAAAATCAACTTCATTTAACATCACTTAAGTTATGTTTCATTCCAATTTTATTTACCTTCACTTCACTATACAACTTAAGTTCATCTCTAATTCATTTTAAATTCTATTTTATTTAACTTTTACTTAAGTAAAATTCATATCACTATTCAAATACAGATTTTATTTTACTTAACAAAATAGTTTTACCATTTTAACAATTGGTTTTACTTACCTTATCTCATTTTATAAGTTATATAACTTATTTACTAATTACACTTCCATGAACCTTTACCTAAGTTCACTTCCATTCACTAAACTCATTTTTTTAATTTCAAATCATGGCTATATAGTCACTTTACAACTTTGGTCTAATTTCTATTTCAATAACTTAGCTAATCTGGTTCAAATCTAATTCCTTTTATTTAATTTTCCTTTAGTTAAATTTCAAATCATATATTTATTATGCTAACTCGCATTTATTTCAACTTTACCAAAGCTAAAATTTTATTATCTCATATAATATATGTCCAAAACTTATTTTACTTATATTTATTAGCTTCAACTTGGATTTTAAATCAAATTAGTTTATCACAACAAAACTTCAATTTCAATTTACTATTGGTAGCAAATCCATTACACAGAAACTCGAAAATGATAGTGATGATGCTGCAGTCATCACCCTTACTATTTCCCAGTAACATTAGTGAATTTAGTGCTTTAAATTCTTTTAAAAATTCCTTTATTTTATATATCATATTTATAAACTCATTTACATATACAATTTCACTTATTTTCTATTTATAATAATATAACCTCTTTAACTTTGAAAAATAACTTCCAAAATAAACGGGATTCCAATTTTTCAAATTCTTAGTTTAAATTCATTTTTATTTATAACACATATTTTTTCATTTCTTATATATAAGATCATTTCACATTTGTAAATCATATTTAATTATAATTCCACATTTATAATTCTTTGCTTATATAATTTTATTCTCTTACAATTGTTGTTTTTATTTAGATTATTCAAACATCTTTTATTAACTTATATATATTTACATTTCCAAACAACCAAACAATTCATTTATATACACTTTAATAATTTATGAAAAATTATTTCCTTTATATATAAAATATAATCGAGGTAAAGTTATTTCATTTACCCAATTTAAAATGATACTATGTCGACTTGCCTCGTTTAAGTGTTTGGAAATCCCTATCGATAACATGGCGTCCCACATACCGACCAGAATTCACAAACAGCTCAACGGATAAGCAAACATGATGTAAAACATTTTATATTCGCTAAAAAATACGCGCTCATATATATAATACACTCAAACTCAATCTAGGGTGCTACTGTCCCTATCTATACTGAGTACACAACAAAGCTTAGGAATATACAAAATCTAAGCTCTGATACCAGCTGTGATGACCCGCAAATCCATACCCTTCGAATCGACAATAATCCACACATGCCCGACCCAAAAGGCATAGATTGATAGAAAGTCAAGAGAAAGAAAAGAAGAGAGAAGAAGAGAAGAGAAGAAAGAGAGAAGATAGAACCAAATAGAACAATACAGAATCTCACATCGCAGCGGGAAACATATAATATCATATCAATGATCTTTACAAAATAGAAACTATATATATACATACATATATCATAGTTCAACAATCAATCAATAGTTATCAGCCTGAACAGTTATAATAACATGTCCTCACAAATGCCGATAATTTAAAATAACTAAGCAATGCAGCGGATAATCAAGTAAATACGGATGTACGAAAATGAAGATCTCCAACTCTCCTACTGTAGCTCTAAAAGCATCAAATCTAGACCTGTAAATATACTCGGTCTAACCCGAGCATTGAAAGGGAAGAACACCCGGATCAGTCTGGTAAACAACGTGCGAAACACACTCAACTGAATTTATTAAATTACCAAACTTTTCCTTTATCAAAACAAACGTATCTCGTAAGACAAGTCCAACATAAACACGGACATGTTTTTACCTTATGATAACTAAATCATTTCATATCAAACTTATGTGACATTATACTAGTGTCTAGTATACAAATAATGTTTGTGTCAAAATTGGGCACAACACTCGTCGGAAGTTTTTGAAGAGATAATAAATGAAGAAAGTAAATTAAAATGTGGATTATCTAACAAAAACTCCAAATAACATGAAGTAAATTGCACAAGAGACAACGATTTAGAGTGGTTCGGCGTATTGCCTACGTCCACTATGAAGTTTCGTTACTTTATTGCTTGATATTCGAAGAATACAACTTTTTTATGTCAAAGTACAGCAAGTAGTAAGCCAAAATTCGAAATCAAAGGCAGCGGTGGTGCTCTGAAGCAATTCTGGCAGCGTCCGGGCGTGCTTTGTCTCTAAAATTCTCCCATCCCCTTTCTGAATGACCAGGGGCTCTATTTATAGTTGTAGGAGGCTGATATTTCGCCTAAAATCAGGGGAGAACGCTTCCGGTACGTGAAGGGGGCCACATGGCCGAATTCTGGAGATCCGGGCCCACTTTGGGATCGATTCAACCCTTGGTTCGAATTGATCAAAAAGGTGTCCAATCGTGATGAAACTTGGCGTGGACATTCTTCTATGTATATGCAAGCTCCATTGAAAATTTCATAGCATTTGAATTTGTAGATCTCGAGTTATGATCGATTCAAGATGGAGTTTTTCGCCCCATGGATCCGTTCGAATCGATACGGTTCGAACCCATAGGGTCGAATCCATGCTCCTGCACATGAAAGTGATGACGTGGTGCGTATGCTTCGGGTCAATCCTCCTTTTTCTCTGAGTTTTCTGGGTCATATCCTTGGTTTTAGCCGCGTTTATCTAATGGATTCGAAGAGTTGGATTCGAAGGCACGCTTCCTTCGAATCGATGGAACTGGTACTCGTTCGAATCGGTCAAAGCATTTGATCGATTCGAGGTTGCCTCAATTGGGGGATTCGAAGAGGAGTTTTGGAATGGAGCCGGGGCTTCTTCACTTGCATGGATTCGAGGAAACTTTCCCCCGATGGATTCGAGCTAAGGCATACAAGGGTGGATTCGAACCAAGGCATAATGGGATGGATACGACCTTAAAGCTTGCTCGATGGAGTCGAAGCAAGGTGTGTTCTGATGGATTCGAACCATGGCTGACTACTGATGGATTCGAACCAAGGCCTTGTGGACGGATTCGAACCAATGCGTGGTTGATGGAGTCGAAGCATGGCCACTTGGATGGATTTGAACCAATGTGTGGTCGATGGATTCGGAGCATGGCTTACTTCTGATCGATTCGAACCTATGCCATTCCTGAGGGATTCGAGCCTATATCATTTCATCCATCTCCCATTGGCGATAACTTGAGCATACTAACTCGGATTGCCCCAAAATTTGGAATGTTGGTTTCTACCACTTAGCTTGACGTGTCTTATCAATCGAAGCCCGATCCGGACTCGGGCAAAATTCATCGATATTTGTAGTTGCCCAATCAATCATTCCAAATTAAGGACATGTGACCTTGTCTTTTTCTAGTCAGTTCCTGGTTATCTCGGCCTTGCCAAAAGGCGGGATAACATTTGCCCCCCAAAGTACGTCTTGTGTAAACATGACGTGCTTTGAAAAGCTGCAGTCTATCGTTGGACAATTGGAACATGCTTTGCTGAGAGTTGTATTCTTTATTGCTGTAGCCAATCGTCGTATGATCGCGATCGGCGGTTTGTCGTCTACATCATGACGAAATGGACATTTGATCCCTGTGAATAATACAGATCAAACACTATTCATACATATGTGCATATATGTACCACCTTGACTTTGGTTAACGTTGCGTGACTGCAAGTCGTTGTCAGTTTGGTTTGTTATCGAATTCTGCATCGGTCCTCTCCTGAATTGAGATTCGAGTTAAAACACTGTTTTTATGATTGTTTGTAATCGTCCTCTTGTATCGATCCTCTCCTGAATGGTACAAAAGGTAGACAGGTAATTTTTCAAATCATATTGATTCGTTTGCTCTCATCGACGCCCTTTGATGGATTCGAAGTCATCCACGTTCAAATCGATTGTCTTCGAGTCGATGGTTTTTAATCCAGCCTTTGCTTAGTGCTTCCTCGAATCGATGATGCCTCGCATCGATAAAGTTGTTGTGGATTCGATCGTGTAAAGGATAGGAAGGAAATGGATTCGAAGTGAAGTATGGACTCAGCCGTGTGATGGATTCGAAGCAACGGCTCTACGCTGGGATGGATTCGAACATAGTGGGTTATTGAGCGGTCGTTCGAATTGATGGAGCATGGTGAGTGACCGGTGGTAGAAAGTCACCACAACCGGGAGTCGAAGAGTCACGCGCTTTCTGTGGAACACATATAAATACTCAAGGCCAACTTCACTTTTATTTTTTACTTTTTTACTATTGCTTTAACCGTATCTTCGAATCGATCCTCCAGAGCCAGAGACAATTGCATCTTGCACGAATCGATCCAATTTTTCCAAGTTTTCGTCTTTTAATCGAATTCAACTAGGTAATTAAGGAATCTGACTCGAGCGTAGGACGATGAAATTGGACTTTTCATCATCGATTTCAATTCTTTTCATCTTGACAAATCTGAAGAGTCATGAAATCTGAATGGAGTTGGTCAACTCGATGGATCTGGGGAGAGAAACCATCCAAGTCGTTTCGATCTTAAGTGTTATCATGGAGAAGCATCCTTGCTTCGCATCGATCTGAGCATGTGTAGTTCGAATCGATCAAGAATGCAAGATTTCGAATCGATCCAGAAATGAACTATTCGAATCGATATCAAGCGCGAGGCTTCGATTCGAAGCAGTGATACCCTGATCGATTCGAAGGTATGTAATGTGATCGATTCGAAGCTATGCAGCGCTTATGGATTCGAAGTGCTCTTCCACCCTAAGGCTTTACCGAGTCGACTTTTTATGGAGTCGAGGTGTATGGATTCGAACGCCTTCGATTCGACTCGTATCGATTCGAGTCGATCGATTCGAACGTTCTGACATCTGAAACTTTTGATCTTCTGATTTGCTCCAACATCTGAACTACGACCAATTTCAAGTTTGAACTTTAACGAACTCACTGAACTTTAGCATACTTGACTGCGGCGAGCTTCGGCCTTGCATAATAGAATTTGACTTGACCTCCTTTTTGAAGCTCGTCGATGGAACTGTGACTTAACCAACAATATAATAGAATGGTACTTGAATTGGTCAGTAGCATCTGGGTGGCGTGGAAGTGACGGTCAGCGATGACGGTCATTTTCATTCTCAAATTCCAAAGTTTCGTCGTTCGGACATCTTGTTTCAACTTGTAAAATCTGCTTAAGTTATGCATAGCACTTGCACTGCACGACATATTCGTACACTTTACACTTTGGGGGATGCATGGGCTTTTTATGTATTTAACGCCACTTTCTGGTGAGTTAGTTAATTATGGAATCTTCGAGTTCTCAACAACAAGAAGTACAAAGCTCGCCTCCTCCAGTGCTTGAGATTTCGGAAATCCCTCCTGAAGTTATAGATCCGGCCCCGGATTAGTTGCCGGAGGCCATATTATCGAAGATCCTGTCGATTCTGTTCAGTCCAGTATCTCGGAGTCTTTGTTGGGCCGGATATGTTTGAAACATAACATATCCTCGGACGATGTTTTATTACCTAGTGCCAATGACAGACCACATAACCCACCTGAAGGATATACTGCATTTTACCGCCATGCCTGCGCGGCTGGATCTCTCCCTCCTTTTAACCAATACATCAAAGAGATGCTGTCGTACTTAGGAATTGCTCCTTCACAACTCCATCCCAACGGGCATGCATTGCTGAATAACGTCTTTGTCATATTTATGGGCTGCCTTTTTCGCCCGCCAAGGCCAAACGAGATCAGGCACATATTCAACTTCAAGAGCAGGGGCGATAGTCCATCGTTCACCTTTTTGGAAGCAGTTAGAAAATGCCAGATTGTGACAGGAGCCTGGACCAGACTCAGTTATTTTAAGAACGAATGGTTTTTTGTTCGATGCCCCCCAGGGTTTGCCAGGAGATGGTTATCCAGACGTAATTATCATAAGTCATCCTTGAATGGCCACTCTTAATACTTGCACTAATACTCTGTTACTCTTATAGCCATCATTTCGAGACCTACCGGTGGGCATTATAGAGGCATCGTTCAAAGCTTGCAAATGGTCCCAAGCGATACAAGGCACATCGACTTGTTGTTGACCGACGATAACTTAAGGACGTTGGGTTTGATTGAGATGAGACAGAGTATTGTAATTGAAGGGTTGGCAAAACTGGCCTCGAGGAAGAAGAAGAAAGTTGTAAAAAGAAAACCTGGCATTGTGATAAGAGAAGCAAGCGATGATGAAAGAACGCCCACGGACACTGAGATAGCAGCAGACCTTTCCCGAATAGAAGAGGGTCAGAAAGGCATGGCCGCTGTACCTAAGTTTAAGAGATGGAAGTCTGTAGTCGTAACCCGTTCCAAACCTGGGGTTACTGTCTCCGGCGCCGCTCCTCGCCAGTCCGGAGACTTTTTCAAAAGGCTGGATGATATTCCCATTTCGAACTACGTATCTCTCCACCGTGGTTCCGGGTTGGAAGAGCTCCGGGAAGCGCTTGATATAAGCGAATCTTTACCCGTTAGTGTAATCGACACTTCTGGTTGGTCGGGGGGTTTGCACATTTATACACTTTCACAACACTTCACGACTTCCACATGCATTGCAGTGCTTTTCCTTGGTACTTAATTGAGTTGTTTCTTCTTTACAGGTGCTTTGTCGGATCATCCTTCTACACTTGATAGACTTCGGCGAGTGCATCATTCTTCATCTTATTATGAATCTCGTCGTAGGGATTCTGATCGTGATCGTGAACGAAGGCATTATGAGCAAGAGCATCGTGAGAGGGACCATTCCCGACATTATTCTAGCCAGGAGCGTTCTGATAGGGACCGAAGGTACCGTTCACCCTCTCGTTCTCCTCCGCCACCCAGAAGCCATACTCCTGCACTTGAACCTTTGCGACAACAGCCATCTTTACAGATCTCAAAACCTGGTCCACATCGTTCTAGGACTGATACGGCTACGACCATAACTGTGGAGGGGGCCCCTCTCGAACCATCTGGTGAAGGGGCTATAAGAATTGCTCAACTGAAGAAAGATTTTCTAGAAATATGCTTTGACGCTTATATCTTTCCTCCCAATCTCAAAAGAATTCCCGAAGAGGCTGTGAACACCGCCCTCAGCTATACCTGCGATTTCTATGCTCAGTACAAAGAATGGTATAAGGAGGCTGTTAAAGCTTCGAAAGTAGCCTTCGATCGAGCCAAAATTATTGAAAAACTGGAAGCCGACTTGGCTCAGAAGAACCGTATTGTTGATATACTTCAATCTAAACCGAAATCCTCTCGTAAGGCCGAAGTTGAGTCGCTAAAAAAGGTCGATGAGACATTAGTTGAGATGGCAAAGATGCAACAGACGCATTGTACTTTAGTTGAAGACTTGGGCCATCAGTACAAAAATGTTGAGGCCGAGCGGGATGCGGCAATCAAAGAACTAGAGGAATTAAAGGCTAAGTTTGCCGACATAAATAAGGAAAAAGACGATGCTAATATGGCCGCACAAGAAGCGTGTGAGCAAGCTGTGTCTCTCCGAGCTGAGCGAGACGCGGCGGTTGCTAAAGTTGAAGCGGTGGAGACAGAAGTGGAGAGGAGAGTCCAGGTAGAGCTGTTCAGGGTAGAAGCCGAGTTTGATGAGCTCCTTGACACTTATAATGCTAATGTGCTTGAGCACAGGAATCTCTCGTGGCTCGGAGATTATTCTATGCTTCTACTCAATGCTTGGAGAAAATTGGTGGCGAGCAAGAAAGCATCTCTCCCCGAGGGTGCCGTGGATGAATTTGAACTCGAGTCTCGCTTGTTGAACGAGGAGGAAAGGAAACTTCTCCATGAAGCAATGATTTCTGCTGAGAGAGAGAGACTTGGTTTTCACCATGTGGAGACTGGCGAGGGTTCTGGAGCTGCACATTGTAGTGAGGATGTTTCAGTTGCTGCCCCGACCTCGTCTGGAGTTACTGCTACAGTTGGTCCACATGTTGTTCCTGCTTATAACCCGGATCAACCGGAACCGTCTCTCGGTACAACTGCTGTTTCCGAACTCGTTTCATCACCGAGCCGAGGCAAAGAAGGCATTTCAAATATTCCTTAAGTGTTTTAGAATGACGAACTTGGAACAGATCGTTTGACTGATTATTCTCATTTCTTTTCGATCAGTGACTGAAAGTGATGCGCCAGCACTTCCAGTACCACAAATTTCGCAGTTAATGCAAGGAGCTGTCGTTGCTGAGGCTATTACGACTACCGCCGTAACCGGCGAGACTGGAGAGGGGAGTTCAATGTCGCTTGATGCTCAGATGATTGAGGAACTTCTCAAGCAGCCCTATGAACCTTTTACCGATCCTTGTTTTGCAATGGGTGGAGTCACTCCAACTTTTAGCTCGTTTATGCCGACTATCAGTGTGTCCAGCGCTACTCGATCTTCCCGGGAAGAAGAAATCCTTGCCGAAATAAGCGCTGAAATGGCTGCGGCGGAAGTGATGTTGCTCCACCAAGCTTAACTCCTTTAGTGGTTATTTCTCCTGTCGGCACAGTTATGACTTCTAGTGCCGAAGCTCCCCCACCTGTTACGGCTCCCATGCCTTCAGTTCGTCCTCACAAAGGGATCTCTATCCCTTCCAGCTCTGAGGAAGATATTGATATTATGCCAGATCCAGAAGATGTTCCAAAGAAGGACAAAAAAATCCCGTAGGAAGCCGGGTAGTGGGTCCAGCGGCTCGACTCCAAAGAAGAAGCCTCGGAAGAAGAAGGACTAAATTTCATGTCGTGCGATGTAGATGTTATTAGCAATTTTTTTACTTCTCCTTTTTTGAGCCATGTATAAGTGTGGATTCGGCACCCACTCTATGGACTATTTTTTGTTTTGTCATGTAATCAAACTCCTTTTTTTGTTTGTTGATAAAATGGAAAACAACTCTTTTCTCTTTTGCTTAAGTATTGTGTTGATTAGCTCGTGCTCACATATGTCATAAGCCTTGAATATATGTCCATACTCCGGGGACTTAACACAATTTACAATTAACAGTTTGGCCCATACTCTGGAAATTTATTAATTATCAATGTTTATGACTTAGTTCTCTCTCTGGGAACCTGTAATTGATGTTTATACTCCAATTCACACTCCGGGAATTTGGAGTTGATGTTTATACTCCAGTCCGCGCTCTGGGAACCAAGAGTTGGTGTTTATGCTCCAATTCACACTCTGGGAATTTGGAGATAGAGTTTTATATTCTGGCTCGCACTCCGGGAACCAAAAGTTGAAGTTTATACTCCAATTCGCACTCTGGGATTTGGAGTTAGCTCACACTCTGGGTGCGATGGATTTATACTCCGGTTCGCGCTCCGGGAACCGAGAGTTGAAGTTTATACTCCAATTCGCACTCTAGGAATTTGGAGTTGGCTCACACTCTGGGAGCGATGGATTTATACTCCAGTTCGCACTCCGGGAACTGAGTGTTGAAGTTTATAATCTAATTCGCACTCTGGGAATTTGGAGTTGGCTCACACTCTAGGAGCGATGGATTTATACTCCGGTTCGCACTCCGGGAACCGAAAGTTGAAGTTTATACTCCAATTCGCACTCTGGGAATTTGGAGTTGGCTCACACTCTGGGAGCGATGGATTTATACTTCGGTTCGCACTCCGGGAACCGAGAGTTGAAGTTTATACTCCAATTCGCACTCTGGGAATTTGGAGTTGGAGGAGGGATTGTCGTGTATCAATCCCTGTGAATGTTGATGTAGTGTTCTGCCCCCGAGCTCGGATTTCACTTAGCGAGTGACCGGTCGTATCACAGTCACTCCCTATTTGAATAAATCCCACCGCATGATTGAACTTAGCTCTCTGTGCATCGTGATATTGTATGTCATATTCAGTAAATCACAGCTCTGGCTCGAAGAGATGGCATTTTATTGCTGAAACGATAAAATATCGCAAAGTCAATTGCCTTATTACAAATTTAAATCTCAAAATGATAGAATAAAATGCAAAGGGATAAGTTGACAAAATAAATAAGTAAAGTCTTTTATATGTAGTAGCAACGAAGACTTTCGCTATTCCAAGCTCTCGGCAAAGTAAGACCGTCAACGGTCGACAATTTGAACGTGCCATCTCCGAGCTTTTGTGAAATCACATACGGCGCTTCCCAATTTGGCTACATGTGCGAAGGAACCGGATAGATTCTTTTGAGTATGAGATCGCCGAGTTCGAAGGTTCGCGGGCGGACCTTGGCATTGTACAGTTGGGCGAATTGACTTCGATATGCGGCTGCCCTCAAGTCAGCCTCTTCGCGCTTCTCATCGAGTAAATCCAAAGATTCAGCAAGTAGTATGGCATTTGTTTTCGGATCACAATATGTTACACGATGAGAGTGCACTTCCATTTCGACTGGAATGACGGCTTCAGAGCCGTAGGATAGAGAAAACGGGGTATGACCGGTTGCAGTTTTATGAGTCGTTCGATAGGCCCATAACGCCATAGGAAGTTCGTCGACCCATTTGCCCCCGGCTTTTTCTAGTCGCTTCTTTAGAATGGATTTGATAACTTTATTAACAGCTTCGACTTGACCATTTGCTTGAGGGTGCGCTACTGCAGAGAATTTCTTGTGGATGTGGAATCATTGACAGAAATTCTTGAATTCAGCACTTTCGAATTGGGCTCCGTTATCGGTGATGATAGTATGTGGGAGACCAAACCGGCAGATGATGTTACGTACTACAAAGTTGATTACTTTCTTTGTCGTAATTATTGCAAGAGGTTCAGCTTCAGCCCATTTGGTGAAATAATCAACTGCGACGATGGCGTACTTCGCGCCACCTTTGGCCAGAGGTAATGTGCCGATGATATCTATTCCCCATACCGCAAATGGCCAAGGACTGACCATTTGGGTTATCTCGGTAGGCGGGGCTCTAGGAATTCGAGCGTGTTTCTGGCATTTGTCACACTTTCTAGCATAGTCTGCAGCATCGCGATTAACAGTAGGCCAATAATACCCATATCGGAGTATTTTCTTTGCAAGTGCTTGCCCTCCAGTGTGATCGCCGCATTCTCCTTCGTGTACATCGTGTAACACTCGTTTGACTTCATCGTGCGCGATACACCGGAGGAGAGGACAGAGTATCCTCTCCGGTACATGACTCCATTTTGAATAACAAATCGCGAGGCCTTTCGTAGAACTTGTCTTTTCTCGCTTCGACGCTCGGGCAATACACCACGTTCGATATAATCTCGATAAGGAGTCATCCACGACTCCCTATTGGAGGTAGCTTCAAATGTGAAATCGGTCTCCCTTCGATCAATGCTCGGGGAGGATAGGGTTTCAACCGGAACGACCCCCAACTGCTGAGCTTCACCCGTACTTGCTAAATTCGCCAACGAATCAGCTTTCTGATTGTGCTCTCGGGGTATGTAGAAAATGGCATAGTAATCGAACTGATCAAGCATCTCCAGAACTCGAGTTAGATAAGCGGCCAATCTTCGGTCTTTGGCCTGATATTCTCCTCGAACTTGACATACTATCAACTGGGAATCACAGTAGATCTCTACAGCGATGATTTTTAGATCACGGGAAAGCTTTAGTCCGGTAAGTAGAGCTTCGTACTCGGCTTCATTGTTGGTTGCGCGAAACTCGAACTTTAAAGCATAACATATGGATCGTCCCTCAGGGGTTTCAAGCACTATCCCAGCTCCTGAGCACCGATCGTTTGACGCACCATCGGTGTACAGCTTCCAGATGTATTCGGGAGATTCGCTGGTCTCGGGCAAGTCTTCAGGAACAGTGAATTCGGCTATAAAATCTGCTAGGACTTGGCCGTGAATGGCCCTTCTCGGAGTATAAGTGATGTCGAATTGACTCAGTTCGATGTTCCATTTTAGTAACCTACCAGACGTCTCAGGCCGCGTGAGGACCTGTCGTAACGGCTGATCGGTGTACACAGTAATAGGATGAGCCTGAAAATATAGACGGAGCTTCCTCGAGGCAATGACTAGGCAATATGTCAGCTTTTCAAGCTTTGGATAATTTCTCTCGGATCCGGTCAATCGTTTACTCACGTAGTAGACCGGTTTTTGCACTCGGTCTTCCTTCCGAATTAATGCAGCACTGATTGCATTTTTAGATACCGCCAGGTAGAGATATAACTGTCCATGATCTACAGGCTTTGAAAGGACTGGTGGTACGGAAAGATGTTGGACTAGCGATTGAAATGCACCCTCACATTCTGCAGTCCATTCGAAGTTTCATTTCCCATTTCGAATCAAATCGAAGAAGGGAATGCATTTGTCGGTCGACTTTGAGATAAACCTGCTCAGTGCTGCAACTTTCCCATTAAGACTCTGAACTTGCTTTATGGTTCTCGGAGTCTGAAGATTTCTGATAGCCCAGATCTTCTCGGGGTTGGCCTCTATTCCTCGGGCATTGACAATGAACCCAAGGAATTTTCCGGATGCGACTCCAAAATGACACTTTAGTGGATTAATCTTCATCCCGTATTTCCGGAGGATATTGAACATTGACTCCAAGTCTTTGACATGATCAACGGAGTATCGTGATTTCACCAACATGTCATCTACATAAACCTCCATAGTCTTCCCAATCTGATCGGCAAACATTCGGTTGACTAAGCGTTGATAAGTTGCGCCAGCATTCTTTAATCCAAAAGGCATGACCTTGTAGCAGTATAATCCCAAGTCGGTTACGAAGCTTGTTTGCTCTTTGTCGGGTACATGCATGGGTATCTGATTGTAACCTGAGTAAGCATCCATGAAGGATAATAATTCGTGTCCGGCGGTTGAATCTACCAGTTGATCGATTCGGGGAAGTGGAAAGCTGTCTTTCGGGCAGGCTTTATTCAGGTCAGAGTAATCGATACACGTTCTCCATTTCCCGTTTGGTTTCCGGATGAGTACGGGATTGGACACCCATTCTGGGTATGAAGCGTCTCTAATGAACCCATTCGTCTTCAATTTGTCGACCTCTTCCTTAAGGGCGGAAGATCTCTCTGGATCCATACCACGTCTTTTCTGTTTGACCGGGATATACCGCGGGTCAATATTTAAAGTGTGGCTCGCGATGTCCGGCGAGATTCCACACATATCAGAGTGTGTCCAGGCGAATACGTCGAGATTCGCCCGGAGAAAATCAACCAATTCCTGTTGTGTCTCTTGGTTCAGCTGAGACCCAATCTTCAACATTCTCGAGTCATTGTCATCATCGTCAATCGGGACATCGATGGTTTGCTCAGCCGGAGAAGCTTGACTTTCCGTAGATTCTTCTTTATTATCATTGTCCCTTGGGTCAAGATCCTTTTGGAATTGGTTGTGGTGCCCAGGCCGAGGCCCAGGCGCTAATTGTCAATCGTCAGTGAAACAGACGCAGAGAGATTCCTCTACGCCCTTTCCTTTTTCTTTTCGCTGTGCCTCCCGCAGCTCGGCAATATAACAGGCTCTTCCAGCATCCTGATCTCCTTGTACAACTCCTATCCCGTGGTCAGTAGGGAACTTCAGCGTTAAACACCATGGGGCAATAGCAGCCCTAAATTTAGCAAGGGCCGGTCGGCCCAAAAAGGCATTGTAAGGAGAAGGAATATCCAAGACAACAAATTGCAACATCCGAACTCTTCGGCATTCTCCCACTCCCAACTCCACCGGCAATTCAACCATTCTGGTTGGTATTGTCGCACTTCCGTTGAATCCGTGGACTCGTGATTGACAAGGTTTTAAGTCCTTAGCTTCCATCTTCATTAAATCGTATGCTCTTTTAAACAGTATGTTCACAGAACTCCCACTGTCTACCAAGATCCTCTTCATCCAAGCAGGACCAACTTGAGCGGATATGACCAGCGGGTCAATTGTGGGGGATTTGACTTTATCGGCATCTCGATTTCTACATACAATTTCGTCAGCCATCGTCTTTTGTTTTTTAGCCGGTGTTCCGTCTTCAGAGTTACTATAGCATTCAAAGTCCACATGCCTGATCGAGCTAGCATATGACTCCATTTCTCTCCAGCTTCTGTCTGTTGGATGGGGACCACCACTTATTGTATTGATAACCAACCTCCCGCCCGTACGAGCGGGTTCACCTTGCCTTTCCTGATTCTGCGTTCGATTTTGATTGGATGGGCCCGCCTCACCGGACTGCGGTGCCCGAACAAACTGATCCAACATTCTTTCTCTGATCAATTTTTCAATGAGGTCTTGCAAATGACTACACTCATTGGTGTTATGTCCATAACTTTCATGAAATCTACAGAATTTTCCTGTTTGGATCTGCCTCTCCGACGATGGCTTCGGAGCAGGCTTTTTGTATTGCATAGTATTACAAGTCTGAAGGTATACATTTTCCAGTGACGTGTTAAGTGGTGTATAACTGTCAAACATTGCGATTCTACGCCTCGGACCACGATTCTGGTCTTGCTTCTTGCTCCGGTTATCACCGTTCCTCGGTTGTTGAGTCTGCTTATTTTGAATATTCAACTGGACTTTTCCTGAACTTTTGCCAGACTGTTTAACCGCAACATTACTCTGAATGCCTTCACTGCTGGGCCTTGCATCGTCCTGCTTCCTAGACTGTTTCGCATCCTCTCGCCTCAAGAATTGAGCGGCTTTGGAATAGAAACGGTCCAACGATGCAGGAGGCTTTCCAGCTAACCAATTTCCAAACTCGGCATCAGGGTCGATTCCTTTAGTCAAAGCCATTAAGATAGAATTATCATTGGGGTTGGTGATCTCTGCGCATGCAGCATTGAATCTCTCCAAATATCGTCTAAGTTTCTCTCCGGGAGCTTGAGTGACACTTGATAAGGTATTAACATCTTTAGGTCAGGCAATATGCATGCAAAACTGCTCAACAAATTTGGTAGCTAACTGATCAAATGAAAAAATAGATCGTGGCGGTAATCGTGTAAACCACCACATCGTCGCAATTCCCCCTAAGGAAATAGGAAAACTACGGCATTTTACTGCGTCATCAGCTCATGCAGCAGTCATCGACCATTCGTATTTCAAAATATGTTGATTTGGGTCGGAATTCCCTTCATACATGGGCAGGATTGGCATCCTGAATCGCCGAGGAGGTTCAGCATACAATATGTCATCAGTGAACGGGGTATGACTTCAGGAGATTCCCCAATCGTCATTTGTTAGGCCTTGACTCTCGTGAATCATTTGTCGTGCCATGGCTGAGAGGTCTGGCATCGGAACATTCTGTGTGTGGTGAGCCAAAGTGTGGTCGGGTTCCACAGTGCGAGGTGGGATCGGGCATTGTCGACGATCCGTATCTCGCCTCCTTGGCTCGACGTCTTCTGGGACATATGGCTCTGGAGCATGTCCCTGCTGATGGTAATTCTGATTGGGGTGATCTTGGGTATCAACACCTATGTCAACCACAGCGGCTGTGGTAGCACGATCATCTGCAGTGTATTGTGGAATAGTGCCTCCTCAGGAGGAGGGTCCAATATGGAAGCTGGTAGATGGGCCAACTCTTACTTGCCCAACGGCAAATGCTCGTTGATAGTCAACAGCTTGCGCATGGTTTCCGTCTAGCCTGGGACGGGTAGATCTGTCATTGTAGTCAGATGAAGCAGAGCTTTCGGTGGAATAATGAGGAGCTTGATCCCTTCTGGATCTTCTTCGCCTTTGGCGATTTAGTTGATTGGTCAACTCAGTATTAGCGCGCAACTGCTAAGTTAGCTGTTGTCGGCTTTGGGTTAGTTCCTGGAATAGCGCCTGGAACTCTTGTCTTGTGACCGGACCTGACTGATCCGTATGCCTAGCAGCATCTTGATTGGTTGACTGCAGCTGTGTGGGATTTTGCCTATCCCGACCTTCTTGATCACCAACGTTAGAAGTGGTTCTTGTACTCACCATCTTGAAGCGTTGAATCCTTTCCTAGACTTTGAACAAATCTGAATAGCACGGAAGGAATCTGAATATGAGGTCTGTATCTCTCTCTTAGATTTATGCAATCCGGTATCGAAGATAGATCCAAGGAGCAGGAGAAAAACTGGGTTTTTCTCAGTGAAAGCACCAAAGTGTTTGTGTCAAAATTGGGCACAACACTCGTTGGAAGTTTTTGAAGAGATAATAAATGAAGAAAGTAAATTAAAATGTGGATTATCTAACAAAAACTCCAAATAACAGGAAGTAAATTGCACGAGAGACAACGATTTAGAGTGGTTCGGCGTATTGCCTACGTCCACTATGAAGTTTCATTACTTTATTGCTTGATATTCGGAGAAGACAACTTTTTATGTCAAAGTACAGCAAGTAGTAAGCCAAAATTCGAAATCAAAGGCAGCGGTGGTGCTCTGAAGCAATTCTGGCAGCGTCCGGGCGTGCTTTATCTCTAAAATTCTCCCATCCCCTTTCTGAATGACCAGGGGCTCTATTTATAGTTGTAGGAGGCTGGTATTTCGCCTAAAATCAGGGGAAAACGCTTCTGGCACGTGAGGGGGGCCACATGGCCGAATTCTGGAGATCCGGGCCCACTTTGGGATCGATTCGACCCTTGGTTCGAATCGATCAAAAAGGTGTCCAATCGTGATGAAACTTGGCATGGACATTCTTCTATGTATATGCAAGCTCCTTTGAAAATTTCATAGCATTTGAATTTGTAGATCTCGAGTTATGACCGATTCAAGATGGAGTTTTTCGCCCCATGGATCCGTTCGAATCGATACGGTTCGAATCCATAGGGTCGAATCCATGCTCCTGCACATGAAAGTGATGACGTGGTGCGTATGCTTCGGGTCAATCCTCCTTTTTCTTCGATTTTTCTGGGTCATATCCTTGGTTTTAGCCGCGTTTATCTAATGGATTCGAAGAGTTGGATTCGAAGGCACGCTTCCTTCGAATCGATGGAACTGGTACTCGTTCGAATCGGTCAAAGCATTTGATCGATTCGAGGTTGCCTCAATTGGGGGATTCGAAGACGAGTTTTAGAATGGAGCCGGGGCTTCTTCACTTGCATGGATTCAAGGAAACTTTCCCCCGATGGATTCGAGCTAGGGCATACAAGGATGGATTCGAACCAAGGCATAATGGGATGGATACGACCTTAAAGCTTGCTCGATGGAGTCGAAGCAAGGTGTGTTCTGATGGATTCGAACCATGGCTGACTACTGATGGATTCGAACACATGCCTTGTGGACGGATTCGAATCAATTCGTGGTTGATGGAGTCGAAGCATGGCCACTTGGATGGATTTGAACCAATGTGTGGTCGATGGATTTGGAGCATGGCTTA
Source organism: Allium cepa (assembly GCA_030765085.1). Taxonomy (NCBI): domain Eukaryota; kingdom Viridiplantae; phylum Streptophyta; class Magnoliopsida; order Asparagales; family Amaryllidaceae; genus Allium; species Allium cepa. The sequence continues at coordinate 1,026,275,988 of CM060937.1, read as the reverse complement.
CTTCTGATTGATTCGAACCTATGCCATTCCTGAGGGATTCGAGCCTATATCATTTCATCCATCTCCCATTGGCGATAACTTGAGCATACTAACTCGAATTGCCCCAAAATTTGGAACGTTGGTTTCTACCACTTAGCGTGACGTGTCTTATCAATCGTAGCCCGATCCGGACTCGGGCAAAATTCATCGATATTTGTAGTTGCCCAATCAATCATTCCAAATTGAGGACATGTGACCTTGTCTTTTTTCAGTCAGTTCCTGGTTATCTCGGCCTTGCCAAAAGGAGGGATAACAAATAATATTCAAAATAGCCAAAATTGTTACCATTATTAAATTCCAGCATACTAGGCTCTATAAATAAAATGGCAGGTACGTAGTGGAGTTTGGATTTCCATACAAATGACCAGGTGAAGGGACTACCTTCCGGCAGTATATCTTTAGAAGAATGTACCGAGAAACCATCACAAAGTTTCTCTACCAACACAAGACCGGCCCACCTCTATAACCAGATGGTACTGAATATGTCATCCTTCGGTCGTTACCAACCTTTACCAAGGGCCCTCTAAGCATACAAACCGCATAATCAGATACACAATGTCATAACGTGCAATGATATATCTAGAAGAGGATGATCATATCCTACTTGGGAATGACCCACTTAGCCCTGCTGCATCTAACCCTGTTTTGGTCATTTTTGGTTGATGAGGCCTGATGAGGTAACGATTACCTTTCACGATCACATATCATATCACTATAAATGCCACATGGCCATTTCCGTTGACTACTAATTGCCTTCCACAAAAATACAACCCTTAAGCTCATACATCTCAAGGAGGGTGTTAAGCTAAGAGAAGTTGCCTTCTCCGCCACCACTAATGTACTTTTTTAGAAATCAATGTACGTAATCTTTAGAAATGCAATGTCAGACAAACATCCATACAAGTTGTCCAAGAATGGGACAAACCGAATGTACTTTCCTACCACATCCTATCGGAAAATCCCTAAGATTAGTAGCGAATAGTCATTGCATTGGATATTTCATAATGAAGAGACCACTGCTACTGGATGTATATTGGGATTTTAACCCCAATCGATCAACAAGCAGTCCCCCACTATGAAAATCCTGAATATCAATATCATCACAAGCAACCTGCACAATAGTCGCATATACATTGATCCGAAGTGGTTTTCAGATAAATCTGATCCCGGTCTCTTTGCACCAACAACACAATAGTATTTCTCAACCTCACACAGAAAATAAGTCTCATAGACTTATCACGTCTCCAACTTTCAACTTGTTATCTTTCGGCCAAGAAGGAAGCTCGATAGATTGGAGTAATACACCGCACCATACGAATCAACATCCTCAACACAAACGATAATCAAGCCTACACAGAACGCTACGTACTAAGTGTACGACTAAATAGTTCCCACATCAAGTGAGGAACTAAAATTTGACAAAGTTAGATAGTCAGTTATTTAACTATCAAAACAAACAAACAAATATTCAGCACCATAACAATCACTAGGCCCTTTTAATTAATCTTTTATTAATTAAATCATTTTCCAAACATTCACTTCAAATCATCTTTAAAAAGATATAATCTCAAAACCATTTCAATTTTGGAAAAAATTTCCATATACTTTTTTAATTAAAAGTAATTCACAATTCAATTTATTTTCAACACTTAGAAAATATTACATATACTTAAATCAGGATTAAGTATATATTTTATTCCTTAAGGAAAACATTCTCTTTAAACACATTTATTTGGGTCAAAACGAATGTTGCGTAAAACATCGTTACGACAACCCAAAATCACTAGTATAGGAATTCGAAAATTAGATAGATTTATAAATCCCAATACTATACTAAAACATTTTCTTTCGAAAATCATTTACTAAAACAACAATGTTATAGTCCATCATTTCCTTATACTTTTCGAAAATGTATATTTCGACAATGAATGTTGAAATCGATGGTTTCGATACTTAACACATTTTAAAATATCTTAAAACCATTTTACTCCATTTAAAAGATTACTTTCCAAAACTTTTATTCAACTTAAATGATTATTATTCACTGTCCAAAATCATGAATATAATTCGTTTACCAAATTTAATACTATTTCAACATTTAATTTAAAGGATAATTCACTATCAAAAATCATGAATAAAATTCCTTTAAATAAACTTCTATATTTAACTTATCAAAATCAATCGATTTCGGATTTATAAAACAATGTTTATAAATTCACAATTATATTTTATAAAAACTTCAAGTTGTAAATTCCTTTTATTTACCAATTCCATTTACATCTCATTTATATGCCAAATCCAAGTTTATAAGTTAATTACTTATAAATCATATATCTTACAAATTCATTTATTTTATAACTTCACAATTATAAATCTTATTTACTTATAAAAATCCATTTATAACTTCATTTTAACACTTATAAAACTCGTTTATAATTTCAATATTTCGATTTATAAAAATTCAATTTTATAAATCGTTTATAATAAATTCAAAACCTCCATTTATACTATTTCACAAAATAGTTAACTTCACATTTCAAAAATCTCATTTCAATTATATTTCTCAAATATCATAATTTTTATAACATAAAATTTATAACTTTTATCTATTCAAAATAAATTTATTTACTTAACACTTCAAAATTCAATAAAACGAACATTTCCAAAATCACTTTGACAATCCTTTTTAATTTGAAAATCATCACTTTAATATTTTTTAAATTCCAAAATAGGTCCAATGCTGCAACAGCACTAAATACAACAATCACGGCATCCAAAACACCATATATCATATATAACAGAATATATATATCAATATCTGTAAATAAATCGATACTGTTGAGGAATCCAGGTTGATCCCTCCAACCCATCACCTGCAACAAATATACATATTAGAATAAGTGTACAATGTCCGCTTCAAGGGAGACGGGCGTATATAGGGTCATCCGCTCATACACGGAAACGTATAGGGCCATCTGCTCCACTATGCATGTATATATTCAAATATCAATCAATATGTCATATATCATCGAAACAGTCATTAATCGTCATATAATAAATTATTTATCACTTATATAAAAATATCAGTGTGTCAGAAAGAGTGAGTTGTACTCACATTGATTGTAGTCATCGCGATAGCGATTTATTTCGATTAAAATTAAACGAGCGTTTAATTTCAACCAAAATTTTCACTAGTCAAATGAATCCCAATCCAGCTCCATAATGTAGTGCTCACCCATACGAACCCAACGCAATTCGTTTCGTGTGAAACGGACCTCGTATGACAAAGTTATAGCGTTTAGAAGTTAATACGAATTAAAAATAAATTAATATACAATTTTATTTTTATTTTTTTTACTAACTTTCATCTGCACTGTTGATTCCAGATCCGGGCCACTCCTTCCTAATCCCTTTCTTCTTCATTCATCGTTCACGCTAGAAGCCCATATGGCCGCCTCAAAATCCTAGTTGTCGTGCCTTCATCGACGAGCTATGCAACGATCGAGCTACTCCATTCGGAGCCCATCGTTTGCTCCACCTTCGCCATTAATCTGGTCATGCTCAGCTCGAGATCCATCTGGGAAAATGCGATTGAACGATGGCCATTCAAACCCTTATTGTCGTTGATTTACTCAACTCTATTCAATCATCTCCGTATGGATTTCAAGATCTCGATACGCTCTACGAATCTCGTATTGGAAGTTCCTTCCAATTGTTAGTGGATTGAGAGGGATTGAGGAGAAAAGATTATAGATCACTGGCCATTAAAATAATGGTGGCGGCTAGGGTTTCTAACCCTAGGGTTTGTGCAAAAAGTAAAAGGCGAGGTCCTTTTATAGAAAATTTCGCGACACTATTCACCCGAAAAATTTTCGAACTCCGATCGAAGCGTGCCGCCTGGCGTTTATAAGGTTTTACCCCTATTTCGAATGCAATGGAATATATATCGAGAGCCAATTCGATCGTATTTGAAAGATAGGTTTTCGAATCAAATTATTTAAATTTAAAAATTCACTTAAACCGATTTCCACGCGTTTTAGCTTGCCCTCGACAAACCGTAAATCCGATTGACAAGAAATTTGAAATCTTACAATAATTTAACATTACGAATCCAATGAAAAAATCCAAGACTGTTTGAAAAACGACTATTTTTACACGTCAATTAAATATTAAAGTATTCAATTTCAGCAAATTAGCTTTTAATTAATTTTAAAAGTTCTCTAACATCATTCTAATTCAAATAGAATTTAATTCAACTTTATAAATCAATTTTATCCACATTAAATCTAATTTCCAATTATTTCTACAATTTCAAATATTAAATTATCAATTTAATTATCCAATTAAATCCAGATATTCGAATTATACGTTATCCAGCTTATAAAATTAACCTTTTAATATTTAAAATTAATTAAATATACGAATTTCAAATGAATGAAATTCTGTGTCGTTACAAAACAATTTATAAAACGCTAAATATAGCAAGCCTCGTAGCATCGGCATATCACAAATCATCAACAGTGATTTAGGAATATAACTCCTAAAAAGGAGAAATCCCAAAACCGGCCATATCGGCAAACTCCAAGAAATCTCAAAGAAATCACCATCTCAAAAATACGCCAAAAGACAATCAAATATAACTCTCCAACATAGGAGGGTATAATCCTAAATGAACGCCAAAAGGCAATCTCATGTAATAACTCCAATAGGAAAATCTCAAATAACGCCAGAATGCAAATCTCAAATAATGCCAGTGTAGGCAACTCAAATTCCCATAAGGTACTCACCATATATATATATATATATATATATATATATATATATATATATATATATAATGGGTCGAGTGGCCAACCATGAAAAAGGTGATACACTCGAGAAATCAATGAAAACATCTCAAAATTTGCACGTGCTTTTGGCCGAAGCCTGCCAAGTACTGATCTCAAATATGGTACCACGCCCGAAGGTAAATGCGTCACGATGACAAATACGCCACAATGGAAAATACGCCGCAATGGAAAACGTCTCATGGACAAATACGCCGCAGTGGCAATGACCTGATAGTCCAGTACTGGCAATACGCCCCAATGGCAAAATGTGTCACAAACACTCGGATAGGAACCCGAACAGTGTTAACGTGTGTCCCATACCACACGTTCGTACTAAACGGTTTATTAACCGCTAATAAATTTCACACTCAAAGCAGTAAAAAGTTTACCTCATCTCATTGGTAAACTCGACTCGAAGGTCAAAACGATAAAACGGACAAGTCGGGAATTAACCGATAAGACAAACGCACGTGTCCCATACCACGTGTTTTACCAAACCATTTAATTCTCCTTCTCATTCGCTCGAAATATGCAAAAATGTGTGATTTATATTTAAAATAATTTAATTTGGAAAACAAGATTTGAAAATTACTTCTCAAAATCAATTTGAAAACCCTATTGGAGAATTTCCCTTATTATAAAGAATAATAGATTTTACACATGAAAATACTTGAAAATATTATATAATAATTATTTTGAAATGCCTATAAATTTAAAAAAATATTTTAAAATTGTTTGGAAAAATCCATGCTCAAAATTCAAAGAAATCACTCAAAACCATCATTCAAATTCAAATTCAATCCAAATTTGAATTTCAAGTTCATCAAAACTTGGCTACCCTATTGATAGGCATCATAGCCCTCAAAACATTTCAGAAATATCACAAAAACATGAAATAAAAGTCAAAAGTCGGAAGAAAAATGAACATAAACGCATAGGTAAAATAATAATCAGGTCTGAAATCTTCTCTAGGTTTAACTTTCGGATATGAGATAGTTTGCCAAACCACCTTTGATTGAAATAGAAATTGGTGTACACATGGCAGAAAACTTCAGCTTTCAAACAAAAAAAGAATCGACGAATTCCGACTGGAAATGAAAAGGTAAAGTTGTCTCAAACATGGACTTAGGCCATGTTTATAACAGTTAAAAAACAAAAATGTGCCCAGGCCTGAAAACCATCTTGGGTCCAAATTACAGGCCTGAAACCAAGGACCAAACTACCCATATTGAGCTGAAAATTGGTACGCTCATACTAAAAAAAACATAATCTTTCAAATAAAAAATTCAATGAATTCCGACTAGAAATAGAAAATTTACATTATCTCAAACATGGACTCAGGCATGTTTGTAACAGTTCAAAAAAATCAGTATATGTACAGGCCTGAAACCTTCTCGAGTACAAATTTTAGGCATTAAAAAGAAAGTCATATGACTTCACATTGTGGTAAAAATTGGTATGCACATACTAGAAAACTTCAACTTTCAAACAGAAAAAGAATCAATGATTTCCGGCCTGAAATTAAAAAGTTAAACTGTCTCAAACATGGACTCAGGCCATGTTTGCAACAATCCAAAAACCAAAGATGTACAGGCCTGAAACCTTTTCCAGTTCAAATTCAGGCATGAAATAGTAAGTCATACGACTTCATATTGTGCTGAAAATTGGTATGCACATAGTAGAAAACTTTATCTTTCAAGCAGAAAGAGAATCGATGAATTTTAGTAAGAAATGAAAGAGTTATGCTATCTCAAACATGAACTCAGGCCATGTTTGCAGCAACTCAGAAAACAATTTCTACAGGCAAAAATTTGTGTTTGAGTTGATTTTCAACCATTGTTTTGAACATCCAAATGATAATATTATTCAACCAAAATCTTTAGAAATGAAGATCAACATGCAAGTTACCAAATGCAAGAAATCCGACTGCATTTCATTGCCAAAATCAAAAGATATAAGCATGCAAAGAAGCAACCCAAACTAGATTCACAGAAAAGAAAACTATTAGAAAAAAACGATTACAAAAGCTCAGATTTTGATTTTTGAAGCTTTGTTTCAGCTAGAAATTATGAGTTTATCACTCACCTTGCTGTTAGGGATGATCAAACCTTGGATTTATGCTAAAAGGTTGAAGCTTTGAGGAGACAATGGCCTTCAACAACCTGTAGAAGCTTGAAATAGGAACATGCAAAAGAGCAAAAGCAATTAAAAGATAATTAAATTCTCAAATTCAGATTTTGATGAATTATGTTTTGGAATGGATTAATTTTTGATTTCTCTTTAGATTTGATAAAAATAGCAACTTGTTTGAAGAGATTTGGAGATGTAAAAGCTTTAGGTTGAAAATGGTGGAGTTTCTTTTTATTATTTTCAACAAAGAAGAAGAAGATGGCGAGGTAAAAATGTATTTACTATAACTTTTCTCACTTCCTCTTTTAGATAATGAGCACTAATGGGCCAAATGGACTCAAAATTAAAAGGAAACAATTTATGTTAACCTAATATAATTAATAGAAAGCCTAATGTATTCATAATTACACTATGTAAACAAACAAATGCCATTTTCTTTCAAACTTACACACAACAAAGTATGTAAATTTACATATTTATGAAATAACATATTTTATACTATATAAAAAGATTAATTCTAATTTTTAAAACATTTTTGTATTAAAATCCTTTATTTTACAAAAATACACAATTTTCACAAGTAAATGCATAAATCCTTATTTTTAACTTCAATAATTTTACAAAAATTATTTTCTTCCATAGAAAAATAGGACAAACCATTTCAAACTCAATTTCATAGCCAAAACATAATTTTAAACCAAATTTCATCTTTTGATTAAATAAACAACATTAAAAAATCAAAAACTTCCTTTAAAAATTAATAGAAGAAGTAATTGGAAATAATTAATAAAATTATTGCATTTACACGAAATAAAAATTATTTTATATTCATTATTAACTCAAACAAACAAAATAAAGTTTCCAAATTTTATTTTCATATTTTATTTCCAAAATTCATTGTTTATTCCAAATAAACAATTAAAATCTCCAATTTTATTTTAATTCACAATATTAAATTATAACTACTCCAAAACCATGGTAGTTATAGACTCCCCCCTTAACAAAATTGCGTCCTTGCAATTTCTAGAGAAGAGTTTATATTCAACTCATTTATTTCATTAACCAAAAGAAAGATAGACAAGCTCAAGTTAAAAAATTTCCTCCCAACTCAAATTGATAGAAGACCAAGATAAAATTGCTCGATAAATTCTATAATTTCCCGAATATATTCGTCGGGATTAGCAGACCATAGAATTTGTAGAGGCAATACCTCGTGATTTCGAAGGCTTCTCACCTTCGAAACAAGAACACAATAGAATGCTACCAAAAGGATCAATCAAGTGAGAATGATTTCTTGGAAATTTCTCAGATAGAGTCAGATTTAGCTCAACTTTTATACCGGACTCCAATCAATAATTATCTTATTGACACGAATTTTCGTGTGTCATTACGGAAAGAAACACACCAACATAAGTTTGACAATAAGCGAGGTAAGAGAATTCGATGAGAGGTCCTTTCTTCAAAGGCCGCCAGACTCAAATGACCACATAATGCACGATGTTAGATAACGGCTCAAAGACAAAACAAACTCAAGGAATAGATTTCTATACTCTTATTTCACAAAACATATATCTTTAAGGTTTCAAAAACCTAATTTCTTTATAATCAGATTCTCAAACTTCAATGTTCTGAAAATTTTCAGGACTTCTTAACAAAATCCAATTTATTCTTCAAACTCTTTATTTAAAGTGAATAAAATGTTTTACTCATAGATTCTACCACAATATATTTCAGTTTGAAATATATTTTTTCATACAAAACATCAACCAAATTATATTCACAAAATAGGTAGAATGCACTTAACTAATAAGAAAACAAGTTGTTTCAAATAAAACATGCTATAAAGATATTAAATTTTGACCCAGAAAAACTCAATATCTGAAAATACTTATCAATTAAAAGTTGTTCTACTAAGTCAAAGCTTTCCATCGATATAAAAATCATAAAAATCGGGTTCATGGTTTGAAAGTAATGCTAAATCTATTTTTGCTTAAATCTTAGAGAATCTCTTATAGGACAGAAATGTCTATCCAGTTTCAAACCCACTTTATACTCGGTAAAAAGCAAAATATTTTAAAGTGGTAAAAGGAAACTTTATAGCTTACTGAAAGCTCTTTCATTTACAAAATGATTGAATTCATTTGGAGTTATAAATCTCAAGTTATCGCTATTTTAGTACAACACTTTTTCCAAACAAAATTTCAGCTTTTAACTCAATTTAAAATTTCGAAATTTACCCAAACTATTTTAAGCTTAAACTACATTTTCAAACAAGCTTTTTGCTAAATCATTTATTAAATGATTTTATTTTTCCCCAAATGCTAAGACATACAAAATTATGATCAACTTTATGTAATCATCATAAAACACTATATTAAGTGGAAATATTTTCATTACTTTTCCCAAAGTATGCAAATTCACACAAAAGATAAACTACATGGAAAAATTCCCAAAAACCTCATACATCGTGCCAAATATTGTGGATCCCCTCAATGGATTCGCAATCCTCATAGAAGAGCAAGACCAGAACATTTTAAAACATCAACAAATTCCTTTGATACAGATGATTGTCAAGTATCGAATAGGACACGAATAGAACAATCACAATTAGAATTACTCCTATGATAAGATATAATCAATTTAAATTATGGAATACTATGGAATAAAATATATTCCTAGAAATATCCCAAATTTCTATCCCAAAGGACACGATAAGATAAAGGAAACGGTGATTAAGGGATTTTGAACACTTGTATATCACATAGATGTACTATAATATGTGTTTATGTTCTGTATTTATCTTACTTTGTTCTGAACTCAGCTCTGATACCAATCTGTGACGCCCCACCCCAAGACCCACGTTAACAAAGAGTATTACTAGGTAATACAATCTGCTAATGCGAAGAATATGCCTGGTTAGAAGCGGCCATCTATAGCCTTGTCTTAAATACCTATTAAATACATCAATAAATGCTCTATATTTGTTTCCTAATTTAAGTGGATCGACATATCCAATAAATGCTTAATACAAAGCCATAGGAGGCTACATGATCTATCAGAATAAAATATAACAACTCAAATGCAAAACACATCACAGAACAACAGATAATCAGATATATACACATATCTAGATACATCCCAGGGTATGCAAATGATACATCACATATGTGGTACGACGACCACAATATACATGAATCAAAATAACATACATATCAGAGTGGAAACAAAAAGGACTACAACAAAAAGGAAAGCAGAAAAGTCCTTGTAGAAGCAAAATAGGCTAAGGCCATAAGGGTACCTAACCTGAAACACCTCGGTCTGACCCGAGTATAAAATACACGGGTTAGTCTAGCCAAACATATCAGTTTAAGAGGATAAGAAGTAATAAATGCATAAGAATAAGGGTAATGTTCTTCTTAAACAAGAAGGAACAATACTGAGTATAAGCATGAGTATAAGTATGGTACGGTTACTTTAAGTGATGAGATGATATAACTTACATAAACATATGATCTCAAAAGAGATAAAACAATTCATAAAACGCTAAATATAGCAAGCCTCATATCATCGGCATATCACAAATCATCAACAGTGGTTTAGGGAAAATATAACTCCTAAAAAGGAAAAATCCAAAAACCCTCCATATCGGCAAACTCAAAGAAATCTCAAAGAAATCACCATCTCAAAATATACGCCACAAGGCAATCAAATATAACTCTCCAACATAGAAGAATATAATCCCAAATAAACGACAAAAGACAGTCTCATGTAATAATGTTAATAGGCAAATATCAAATAACGCCAGAATGCAAATGTCAAATAATTCCAGTGTAGGCAACTCAAATTCCCATAAGATACTCGCCATATACATACATACATACATACATATATGTGTGTGTGTGTGTGTGTAATGGGTCGAATGGCTAACCATGAAAAGGCGATACACTCGGAAAATCAATGAAAACATCTCAAAATTTGCACGCGCTTTTGGCCGAAGCCTGCCAAGTACAGATCTCAAATATGGTACCACACCCGAAGGCAAATACGTCACAATGAGAAATACCCCACAATGGAAAATATGCCGCAATGGTAAACGCCGCAATGGCAAACGTCTCGTGGACAAATATGCCGCAATGGCAATGAACCGAAGGTCTAGTACTGGCAATACGCCGCAACGGAAAATGTGTCACAAACTCTCGGATAGGAACCCGAACAATGTTAACATATGTCCCATACCGCACATTCGCACTGAACGGTTTACTAACCGTTAGTTAATTTCACACTCAAAGCCGTAAAAGTTTACACCATCTCGTTGGTAAACTCGACTCGAAGGTCAAAACAATCAAACAGACAAGTCGAAAATTAACCGATAAGATAAACGCAAGTGTCCCATACCACATGTTTTACCAAACCGTTTAATTCTCCTTCTCATTCGCTCGAAATGTACAAAAAGGTTTAATTTATATTTAAAATAATTTACTTTGAAAAATAAGCTTTGAAAACTAATTCTCGAAATCAATTTGAAAACCCTATTGGAAAATTTTCCTTATTATAAAGAATAAATAGATTTTACATTTGAAATTACTTTAAAATATGATATAATAATTATTTTGAAATGCCCATAAATTTAAAAAAATTATTCCGAAATTGTTTGGAAAAATCCGTGCTCGAAATCAAAGAAATCGCTTAAAACCATCATACGAATTCAATTTAAATTTGAATTTCAAATTCATCAAAACTTGGCTGCCGTATTGATAGGCATCATAGCCCTCAAAATATTTCAAAAATATCACAAAAATATGAAGTAAAAGTCAAAAGTCAGATTAAGAACGAACATAAAAATGCATAGGCAAAATAATATTCAGGTCTGAAATCTTCTTTGGGTTCACTTTTGGACATGATACGGTTAGCTAAACCGCCTTCGATCGAAATAGAAATCGGAGTGCACATAGTAGAAAACTTCAGCTTTCAAACAAAAGAACCGATGAATTCCGACTGAAAATGAAAAAGTTAAGTTGTCTCAAACATGAACTCAGGCCATGTTTGCAAGTTCAAAAACAAAAATGTGCCCAGGCCTAAAAACCATCTTGGATCCAGATTATAGACTTGAAATCGAGGACCAAACTACCTCATTTGAGCTGAAAACGGGTATACCCATACTAAAAAACTTCATCTTTCAATCAAAAAAATCAATGAATTCCGATTGGATATGGAAAAGTTACACAGTCTCAAACATGTATTCAGACCATGTTTGCAACAGTCAAAAAACCAAAAATGTACAGACGTGAAACCTTCTCAAGTTCAACTTTCAGGCATGAAACAAAGGGTCATACAACTTCAGATTGTGCTGAAAATTGGTATGCACATGCTAGAAAACCACACCTTTCAAATAAAAAAAGAATTAATGAATTCCGATTAGAAATGAAAAAATTACACTGTCTCAAACATGAACTCAGACCATGTTTGCAACAGTTCAAAAACCATAAATGTACAGGCCTGAAACCTTTTTGGGTTCAATTTTAAAGCATGAAACAAAGGGTCATACGACTTCAGATTGTGCTGAAAATTGGTATGCACATAGTAGAAAATTTTATCTTTCAAGAAAAAAAGAATTGATGAATTTCAGTAAGAAATGAAAGAGTTATGCTATCTCAAACATGCACTCAGACCATGTTTGCAGCAACTCGGAAAACAATTTATACAGGCAAAAATCTGTGTTTGAGTTGATTTTCTACCACTGTTTTGAATATCCAAATGACAATATTGTTCAACCAAAATTTGCAGCAATGAAGTTCAACATGCAAGTTACCAAATGCAAGAAATCCGACAGTATTTCATTGCCGGAATCAAAAGATATAAGCATGCAAAGAAGCAACCCAAACTAGATTCATAGAAAAGAAAACTATTAACAAAAATCGATTACAAAAACTCGGATTTTGATTTTTTGAAGCTTTTCTTCAGCTAGAAATTATGAGTTTATCATTCACTTTGCTGTTAGGGATGATCAAACCTTGAATTTATGCTAAAAGGTTGGAGCTTTGAGGAGACAATGGCCTTCAACAACCTGTAAAGGATTGAAATAGGATCATGCAAAAGAGCAAAAGCAATTAAAAGACAATTAAATTCTCAAATTCAGATTTTGATGAAATATTTGTGTTTTGGAATGGATTACCTTTTGATTTCTCTTTAGATTTGATAAAAATAGCAAATTGTTTAAAGAAATTTGGAGATGTAAAAGCTTTAGGTTGAAAATGGTGGAGTTTCTTTTTCTTATTTTCTAGAAAGAAGAAGAAGATGGCGAGGTAAAAATGTATGTACTATAACATTTCTCACTTCCTCTTTTAGGTAACGAGCACTAATAGGCCAAATGGACTCAAAATTAAAAGGAAACAATTTATGTTAAGCTAATATAGTTAACAGAAAGCCTAATGTATTCATAATTACACTATGTAAACGAGTATACACGCACGTTCAGGTGGGCCTGCATCTAATCACAATGTGCATGCATTAATTCAACAACATGTTTTTAATCAAAATATATACTTAATTTTATAAATCTATTAACAATTTAAATATTGAAAATGAGATTACATTTAAAAATCAGTTTCTACATGGATGTATGAATAATTATTAGTGGAATTTCTCACTATTTAATATGTCCACTTTCTGTCTCCGTCTTACGTAACTTAAGTGCCTTTTCTAACTGGTATACCAACTTACTTTGAAATTATTGAGACATATGCCATTAAATTGTTCTATTTAGTTCAGCTTTTTGACTACTTGATTTTTTTTATTAAAATTTATTATGTTCTAAAAGCACTTTAATAAAACTTCATGTATATTATTCACCTTTTTTTAGCTCCTTCAATCCTAGAAACAAATTCCCTCCTCACTTTTGTTCTCATTTCTCACCTCCTTCCATTTTTTATATGTAAACACCTTTTGTTTTGTCCTAAAATACAAACGGAGATATTTACATTTTTGTCATTTACCGTCAAGGACAAACATCCATATTTGTAGTATTACGAATTTTAGAAAGTTTGATATTGCATGTACAAACTGTCGTTTATAGTTGTAATGTGACTTATATTATAACAGATATGCTAAATTTAGAAATTCAACACAGAATCGTAGCCTCCAACCATAATGTTTTTGTACCTAGAATATGGTATAGTATTTCACGGTTTGAACTTTATTTGGTTCATTATCTTGCAAATTATACTTGGGTCTTTTCATCTGTTATGAAAAGTATCTATCAAACCAATTCAAAAGGTTTAACCCAAATCACAATAAAGAACTTGTTTAACCCAAATCACAATAAAGAACTTTGAGGCAAGGGCTGGAGTATGGAGGATTGTTTTCTATGGAAAAAGGAACTTGTTCAACCACTAATTATTTTTGTTCGCATTATAAAAAGAAGAAACATGTATGAAATTTGTCAAACCTAGAATTAGACACTAAATTAAGTAAAGATTTAAAATACAGTTGCCAAATATTTTGAAAGAGAGGCCAACCGTTGTGCATGTCTGTTGGTCATCACATCTATTTTCTCATAGATAATTTACTTTAGTTTATTTCTCCAGTTTCATTTTTCCTTTCTGAAGACCTACGAATATTTTGTTAAATCGGTTTTGAACTATGGTGATTACTATTACTTGGCTAGGATAGGTACAACTTAAAGCTTAATACCAATATTATCTTGTGCCATTTGACCTTAAATTAGTAACTCTTGGAAGTTTTCAAAATAATAGTAATGAATATTTAACATTTAAATAACGAGTTCATGACATTATTCATGATGAATACATAATATTCTTGTCAAATAAGTCGTAAAAAAAGAGAGCCTTATAACATGCATAGAACAAACATGAACACCTGAGATATTGCTATACCATTGGGTGTTCACATTTTGAATATATTTATTTAAGGAAAATATGGATACAGAAACTGGCGACTTCCATTGCATCCTTAAACAAAACATGCATCCTATAAAGAAAAATATGTAACTATCAAAATCAACATTTAATACATATAACAATTTGATAAGGTGATACACACACACACTATATTGCATGTAAAGAGTCATCTAAACATAATATAAAGGCATAGAAAAATGTAATGCACAGACACAAAAATGAACACACACATGTGTGCATGTGTGTGTGTGTATAATGACGGTAGAGAAATGCAGCTAGAAATGTCTATTTGATATAATGCTAGGTAAGAAATTTTCTTATATGTATTCAGTCGGTAGGAGTATATACCCATGCATAAAATGGCGGTGACAGTGTCTAAGATACATAAAAACCAACAAACAAACATTGTAGCTTTATTTTAGAACTCAATGATAAAATCACTTTCATTTGCAACATATTAGTGCTATGGATACTAATATCGTTTGAACAGTTTGAGGCAGATAGGAAAACAACTACACTACGAATTTGATAGATAGGAATTGAATTTTTTACACCATAATTCACTAAAATGAGATGCCACTGAACCCAATTTATAATATTTTAATTCAGGGGTCCATGTTACATTTTCCAATGCAGGGAACTAGAAGCGAATTATCTATACATGGTAACGTGCAAAAGCATTGAACAAATTAAATTAGTTGTAAATGGAAACTAATTAATTTTAATTAGTCTCACATCACCAAAAATATCTTAATTGTTAGTGTATATAAGTTAAGAGAGGAAGTTACAGATTGTTCCGTTGTGCAAATCCTGTAAAATTGTGAAGAGGTTGGGAGGGGTAAGGGAAGGTAAGTTGATCGCACGGTAGTTGAGAAATGATATTTATATTTTAAGAACCTTAAATGATGTAAATGGAATTTTGGGCATTTCAAAAAGACACGGTTGAAACCAATGGATTGAATTATCATTATTAATAGTAGGGATAAACAAATGTCATTTTCTTTCAAACTTTTACACAATAAAGTATGTAAATTTACATATTTATGAAATAACATATTTTATACTATATAAAAAGATTGATTTTAATTTTTAAAACATTTTTATTATTAAAATCCTTTATTTTACAAAAATACACAATTTTCACAAATAAATGCATAAATCCTTATTTTTAACTTCAATAATTTTATAAAAATTATTTTCTTCCACAGAAAAATAGGACAAACAATTTCAAACCCTATTTTATAGCCAAAACATATTTTTAAACCAAATTTCATCTTTTGATTAAATAAACAACATTTAAAAATCAAATACTTCCTTTAAAAATTATTAAAAGAAGTAATTGGCAATAATAAATAAAATTATTGCATTTACACTAAATAAAAATCATTTTCCATTCATTATTAAACAAACAATTTTATTTTATTTTCATATTTTATTTCCAAAATTCCTTGTTTATTCTAAATAAACGATTAAAATCTCCAATTTTATTTTAATTCACAATATTAAATTATAACTACCATTATGATTTAATATTTACGGATAATCTCCAAAATCAGGGTTGTTACACCAACAAGTACACTAAATCCAACCACTACATTCTGGAGTCTCGTCTACGTACACAGTTGTTAAAGTGTTTCCAACGTTGACAGAGAGTATGCCAATAATTGGTCCCGGTTTCTTCAACACCCAAACGTCATTTTACACAACGGTTGGTTCTTTTACATTTCAAAAATGATTCATACTTCATATCAAAATATCATATTCATCACAAAATATCCTTCATTTTGAAATCATCATATTTACTTCATATGTCATTTTCACTTGAAAATCATTTCGAATTTCCTCATAGGTTATAACTTCATTTTAACCACATTCACATTTAAATCAACGATTTAAATATATAGTTCCCAACTTTAAACAGTTTGAATTTTGTTTAAAACATTTTAATAGTTTAAATGGTTAAAATAGTTGAAGGTTTTTGAAAATAGTTTGGATATAGAAAAAGCTTGAGTCTTGAAAATGGTTTATATATTAAAATAGTTTGGAAATCGAAATAATATGATATTTAAAAGAGATAGATTTTACATTAATTATACTCAATACTAATTTATATATTCAACATGTACTATTCATCGAATAATAGTGAAATCACCTTTTAAATTCATGCGGATATTACAATTTCCTTCCTCGGAATTAAATATAGAGTTTAACTAGAATGTTCTCTCTACAATCAAAATCCTATTTTAAATCTTGTTTAACCTTTTGAAGAACTCCAAATCTCTTTTCATTTATTTTAAGAAAATGCGATCCGAGTAAATCAAAGTAGATATCCCATCCATCCTGCTAGTCCGGATAGTTAGGGGGAGCAGACGATTGTTTTTCCAAACTACATCCTAGAGACTGTCTCTCTATCACCCATAAGTCGGTCAAATTATTTGATCGACTCTAAATTTTTAAAAGTATTTGATTTATCATTTGAAAAATATTTCAAAAAGATTCGAGAATAAAACCCAAGTTCAAACCATTTATTCAATGGTTAACAAATTTCATTGCTAAATTGTTGGTGAACAGTGATTTTAAAGCTTTATAGATTAAAGCACCAATTTCATTACATATTACAATTCAAATTCCATTTAAAAAAATTTAACATATTAATGGAATTTGTTTCATATTTTTAAAGACTTAAAAACATCCATTTTAAAGAGTTGAAAACAATACTTTACGAAGTGTCAAAATGCGACGATTTTAAAAACTTGACTTGGACATATTACAAACTTTACTATGTGGAATCTTGATTTTTCTTTTTCATTTGAAAACTGTGATAATAAGGATCCGGAAAATTCTTATTTTGAAAAAGTCCGACTCATATTTAATCATACACGTCGATTTAACTTTTCAGGTCGCGAAATCGCGAACTGCTAAAACTCGACGGCTTATTTTTCACCTTTTAATCAAATTTTATAAAACTTGTCCTAAATAATTTTAAATCATTTTAATATCATATTAAACTATATTAAACCAATCTTTTCACTATCGTACTTTATTAAAATCGCATTTTCATTTTATTTGGTATCTTTAATATTATATTATTATTATAATATTCAATTTCCATCTTTTTAATTCAATATTCTTTTATATCAATTATTTTCCTTGTATTTTCCACCTTTTAAACTATTATTTTCAAAATCAAACCATGTGATTTACCTTTTCCCAAATAAATTAAATACTCATCTTTACTTTTCCAAAACCATTCCTATTTTCCAAAAACGATATCATTTTTGATTTAAAATTCCAAAAAGGCTTGATACTATTGGTACACATATTATTTCAAGGGATTATTTCTCATGAATTTACCATAGCTATTTAAAGTGATCATGTCAAATTTGATGGATATGATTATCACATTATTATCAAAATAATTCTACTTAACTCAACCAAGTCAATATATGATTAATATAAACAACCAATCAACCAATAATCAATCTTTATAAAACCATTGTAAATCATTTATTATCATTATATAATAATTAAAATGAATTATTCGTCATTTAAAAACAATTATCTAAAAATTTAAAATTAATTAAATAATCTAATTCAAATGATAAAATTACTGGTCGTACAGGTTTAAATGTTAAAAGAGAACGTAGTTTAAAAGTTTTTTGATTTACAAATCAAAGTTTGAAAAGTTAGGGTCCATATGGCGATAGTCACTACGGATGCACTTTGGAAATCCAAGATATTAGTAAAATATAAAAAAAAAGGTTATCTATTTTAAGAATTTCATAAATTCTTTTCAAAAGTGTTTTATAAAAGTTATATAAGTATTCTAAAAGGAGTTGAAGTTTAAAAATATATTTTGAGTATTTGAAAAAAGTGGTTTATATTAAAGAAATTCATTTACTTTTTCAAAGTCGAATTCTTTCTAATGGTGATAGTCTTTATTTATGATCTGGATGGAGGTTTGTACTTTGTTAAAAGTGTTTAAAAGAGTTTTGGAATTTATATAAATGAATTTTAAGGATTTATTTTTGAAGTATCTAGTACCTCACTCTTCATCAAGCGAAATCTTATCTTTCTAAATCAACTTTGGTTTAACAGTGATCTACAAGTGATGTTTTACGTAAGGGTTTTGAGTTATGATTTGAGTAATTTAAATTGTAAGGAAGAAGGTTTTAAAAGGATTTAAGTTTCAAAGAGATTTATTGTGAGATTTTTAAAAAAGGTATATTTAAAGGAAATCCATTTGTTTTCCAAGGTTAAATTCTCTTTTAAAGTAATGGCTTTTAATTTATGTTTTAAATGGAAGTTTAAACTTTATTTAAATCGTTTTAAAGGGGACTTGAACTTTATTTAAGTATTTTAAGGGATTATTTGATATAATAAACAAGCAATATTTTTATAAAAGGAATCTTGGTTTCCAAATCTATTTTGTTTTAAATAAACATTTCAAGTAAGATTTACATGGAGAGGGATTAAACCTTTAATTAAAGAAGTTTTTAAAAAGTATTTTTAAAAGCAAAAGGAATCATGGATTACAACACAACTGTTATAATAAATGTTTTCAAGAAAAGGTAGAGATTATCGACTATACATTTTGTTATAGTAAATGATTTCAGGAAGGATGAGAGGATGTCTTGTTTTATAATAATTTATTTATTATACATAGTATACAAAATTTATAAATCTTATACTCGATAATAAACTACGAGGTTGGTAGACTTTTGCTTCTCCTAAAAGTTAAGAATGTTGAGTCAAGGTTTTAAAGATAGTAGTACACTAACTTGAATGGCTTTATTGTTAACCAAAGGATAAGTTTGAAATCGAAGATTGATGTTGAGTATATGAAGTATTATTTCTGTATTCGAATCTATTTCCATAACTGATCTTTTTAACTTTTGGTGGTTGGAAAATATCATTTTCATACTAACACCAAATTTCGAGATATGAAAAACTTATCTCTATCTTGAGAATTAAGAATGTATGTCTAGGCAAGGATAGTTTTCTAACTTGTCTGATTTTACTATTAATTGAGGAATAGTACTATTTGAAATCGAAAAGTGGTGGTAAGTATATTTAGCCTAATTTTCTTATGATCCATTTACTTATGCCAAGAAGAAAAAAGTTTAATTAATAAAAGGATTAATTAAAGAGGCTTAGTGGTTGCTTATGTGCTTAAGCATGCGGGGTTTCCATGCGAAATTAAATATCTGATTGGTTTGTGTGTTTATTTGATAGTTAAATAACTAACTATCAAATCTTAGCCAGCATTAATCTATTGTTTGTTGGTTCGGAGAGACGGAGATCGGATAAGCATGAGTCATCCAAGAACCACTTCGAACCGGCATAAACATTCGAATTGGAGACATAATAAAAATGATGGAATCGAAAATGGAGTTGTTTAAAGTACAAGGGCTACCTGCTACTAACCATGAGGATGTAGTGGAAGTGGTGCCTTCGGTTTGTTTATATCTTGAACAAATTGTATGGATGAATGTTGGCATTGCATTGTTGCTTGGAAGATAGTGTTAGCATTCCATAAGGAATTTGCTAAGAGAAAATGTAATCGTGACCTCACGAGCCTCACACCCGGGAATGACTAAAACAGTGGGTATGCCGCAAGGCTATGTGGTTCACTACAATTGGGGTATGGTCATTATCTTTCTAGATCAGTATTTATGGATTTTGTATATGCATGAGGGCTCTCGAGGAAAAGGTTGTAAAGTAACCGAGGTAATGTCATATTCAATATTATCTAGGAAGGGGTAGGCCAGTCTTGTCACACGGGGGTCCAAGTGAGGCCCTCGGTATATTTTATCTAGAGATGTACTGTGTTAGGTAGTACCACAGTGCCTTGTCATTGTATGGAATCCATTTTTCAATATGTTCCTTTACATACTTAGTTTTATAATAAATATGTCGTTGAATGTAATTAATGTAATCATTCCGGCCATGATTCAATATTTACTTTAAACCCTAAATATTATTATAGTATCACTGAATTTTCTACCTGAAATGGTTTGGTCATCGTAAGATAAAAGCTCATCCGTGTTTATATGAAGCATGGTCTTATGAGATACCTTTATTTTTGAAAGAGCTTTACCAATATAACAATCCATATGGTTTGAGTTTCTTATGCTGGTTTACCATACAGCTTCAAGAATTATTTTCTTATAATACTCAGGATAGACCTGAGTATTTTTCCAAAGTTAGCTTTGGATGATTTGGAGCTTTGTGAGACGAGTTGGATATCTCCAAGACTTATTCCTGTACTTATATTTTTCCACTGCATTACCTGTTTCAATTTATCAGCATTTGTAAGGACACGCTATAATAACTGTCAATGCTGATGATAGGTTAAACTCTAATTGTTGTATGAATATTAAAGTTTCCTTTTGTAAAGATCATATGGATATTATACATTATTCATCACAATATGAGATTATGTTCTGTCTTTTCTTTTTTTCACCGCAACGACCTGTCTTTTCGACACTCCGATGCTTAGTACGAGAATATCATGGTTGTATTAGTGTCAACTTTCGAGGGTCGAAAAGGCAGGTCATCACATAACTATAATCGCTTAGCGGCAGCTATGCAATGTTTAACTTTAATCAAAGTGGAGTGTCCACATTGAAGTTCAACGGTATTCTCAATTCAAAAGAACTGTGTAATATTGTCATACGATATTTCCCATTTGACCTAGCTGTTGTTAACCAACGAAAAACTCTTAGACGGGTCATTCCATAGTTATCCAATAACAATATGTATGTAATCCCTTGGTGACCTAGCAGCAACGAGTGATACATTGTCCAATATTTGGAGAACGATACGTACTTTGATCTCAATGGATGTATTCATATCATTTCTTGAAACATCTTGACCAAAACATTTAAAATAATATGTTATTTTATTTTGTGGAAATTTTCTCATGTCTATAACTCTTATAATTATTATTAAATAACAAATCATTTAAGGATTTTTTATTTAGTATATTAAGTTAATTAATTAGTTAATTTTAACACTATATAACGAAGTATATAATGGAAATCAAGTATTTCAATTACGAACAAGATTTGTTATAGAGTTTTATGTATGTAACAAATGATTAATTGCACCTAATCCATATCCCTAACTCTCTCGATCTTCTTTTTGCACTTGGAGTTAATTATGGAGTCTTAATCTATCATTTCGAATAGTTTTCTCAAAACTAATCGAGTTAGTGCCTTAGTGTATGGTATGGTATATTGTTTTAATTATCAAATCTATCGATCAACTCTCTTTGATATTGATAGATTGCTTTTATCATGTGGAACTTTCCGAAGTATGTTTCTCGATTTCTACTGAGCTCTAGGTTCTTTTGCAATCCATATGGCAACATTATTATCATATAACAGTGTTATGAGATTTTCAACATTTGGTATCACTCCTGGCTTAGTTATAAATTTTTACATTTATATACATTACTTTAGGATTAGCCCTAACTATTGTTCAAGGCGATGTGGATAGCCAATTGCTTGAATTAGCTATAACTATCATTTGAAACATTTCCAAATTAATGCTCCTTGACTAAGATTGATCATGATTTAGGATTGATATATTATACTTGTTATCGCTAATGAAGTTCAAGTTCGAATACTCCTTAATAAGTTGTTCGATGTTTCCAGAAACAATTCAAGAATACCCTTAACCAGCATTTAGTAACCTTAATTCAGATTTGATCCACGCTTCGTGTGCCAATTACACAAGCAAACTGTGATACAGTAGGCAATATATCATATATGATAATCCCTATTATCGATGAATAAGGAATCGATCTTATATGTTTCATATTAAACGTTTTTATATGGTATCTATGTATATTGTTTAGGATAACTCCAACATCTTTTATACCGTTTATAAAAGATCAATTCCAATATCAAGAATTAAACAACCAGACGTGAACTGATTTTAACAAAGTACATCCTTAACAATTTGCAGTTTGTTGTTTACTTATATTTTTAGAAATATTTTAGTAGCATTAGTGTTCTTTTTTATAGGAACACACTTCCTTTGCATTTTGAATGAAAGTGAAACGGTTTGATTTCTCTATTAAAATATTTGCTCAATTTTCATGATCCTCGAACGATACTTTTGTATCTGTTCTTGGATCATATTAGAAATCGATAAACTCAGTATTGCTTCCACTAACTTCGAGATACTTTGGTTTTTATGTGCAAACGGGTTATTCTAAATCATTATTTAGAATTTTTGTCAACATAATGCCCCGAAATTCAAAATCATATTGGTGATAATTTTGCAAGTAAGATCGAAAATAACTTGAGCACGTTGAATTATGAATCTGTTACGTTAATTTCAACCATTGGAATTTACATGTTATTCTTATCAACATTGCTTACTATATTCAACTGCATTGGCCTTTTTCTTGAAGACACATTTGCAACTGATGGATCACATTCCATCAGGTATGACTATCAAAATCATGTTTCTATAATGTACTTGGAATCCATTCCGAATTTGCACATCTTTATCGCTGAACTAGTGCCCTTTAAGGCTCATTCACAATTAAGACAACTGGCACTTTAGTGTGGAAAAAGACAACTCTAAAGAGCAATTGTGGCAATACCTCTTATAATTTATAGTATATTGCCTATTTTGTATGTTTTACATTTTATGCATTAAGAATGCTTTCTTTAATGAACCATATCATCATTGTGTGTAATGCTTAATGTTATTGTTTTAGGGCAAGGACGGAGGTATTGTATGTGATACCTGGGCTACAACCAGTGTCATTATACTGAAACATAATATCAAATATCAAGCAGTTTAATACATTCTTTCTCCTGAATCTTGGTTTACAATTTACAGACAGATCCGAAACTAAAGAGGATTGACTGCAACCTTTGTAATTTTGAGAAATATACCACAAGCGGTGTACTCAAATTTTTATGTAACTCTTCTCCGTTGCTCCACAAAACTTCATGATAATACGATAAATTATAACTTTATTTTGATTAATTAGGCGAGGGAGAGCATCATTTGTTTAGAATGTATGAAAATCATTTGTCTTGATATAAATTGCATTTGTTAGCTAAAAAATAGAATTTGACTTAAATTTTTACGTAGGACCATCATTTCTTTATTTTTGTTTGAAATGGTCTCATAATTTTCAAAATTTATGTTATGTTAATGTCATAAATTTGTGCACTTATTGTATGTATTTCTTCTGACAGCTGGGACGGTGTAACTTTCCTTTCCCTTTGTAATATCGAATTTAAGTTAAAATACAAACGGTTGAATAAAATTTCTTCTTAGCCCGGGTGAGAGTAGAATCCTAGCTCCATCCCCATTTTAAATCACAGAACCTTAAAAGAAACAAGCTAAAAAAAGGTCATAGTGCAAGATCATAATGCAATATATTCTATTGAGCTAACAATGAAATGCACTCTTTGAAACGGCATTCTTTAGCAAACAAAAAATAATATGAAAGGCCAAGTAACAGCGTTGTTTCATATAAAGTACAAATATCACATGAAGATCGAGCAGCTTTTGCTTGTGAAAAGAGGAGGAGAAAAAAAGTAACATTTTTGCTGCAAACAAAATATTACGTTTGTCAAATCATCAAAACAGTCAGCTATGATACAAATGAAACCTGCAGCAGCAGCAGCATCAAACTATAACAATTAACCCATGAAATAGAAAAATCTTTTATCGCCATCAAATGTATAGTTGAATTATAACACAAAACAACAAAGATTAACAGCTCTAACCTTAGAAAAGGAAAGGCAGAATGGCTTTCATTGACTTCGGATACTCCTCCCCGAATTTCTCCCCATACCACCTCAAATTAGTACGAGCTCTTGGCACCAAATTTGAGCACGTATAAAAAAAGAACCCCCAAGCAGCTGGAGACCATGCCACCACTGCCCATCCAAACCACTCTGCCGCTTCTCCCATGTAATTTGGATTGCATACGTACTCAAACCACCCGCCTCTAGGTATTTTGTACACTCCTCCACTCTCTTTCTTAAGCCGTAATAGTGCCAAATCTGACTGTACATTCACCCACATCCCCCATGCAAACACCATCACCCCTATCAATATCCTCACCATAACCTGTTTAATATGTATATTTCCCACAATAAATTATTTAGTTTTTTCTTTCTAAAGATTAAAAAAAAGCTCTAAAATATTGATTATCAATGATCCTAACCACATAAAAACTAACAAATTGATATCATAACAGTTAGAGAATATATATATATATGTGTGTGTGCGCGCGCGCGCGCAGTGCGCGCACGAGCGCGTATATAAGAGCTAGGATCCGCAGCCCCTCTTATTTAGCTCCATCATAGAGCCTCGTAGCCATATTTTTATATTAAAATATTTGGCATTTCTCTTTCTGGTCAAATATTTTAACATAAACATATGACTGATATTACATGTGATGGAGCTAAATAAGAGGGGCTGCGGATCATTCATGTATATATGTGTGTGTTCTTAGCATGTGTGTGTGTAATGTTAAAGATTACCACATATTTGGGATGTTAGAGAATATTATATATACGCTAAGAATTGTGAAGAATATTTTAGGATTTATACTTTTCAAATTGTAATATTTTCGTATTATTTTCCTATTTTATAATTACTTAGGTTCCAAGTAGTACAGCTCGGACCGTGTACCGGAGAGCAACAATTCTGCTATTACTAAAATATAATCTTTAATGGATAGTCCTTTCTTCTTATTCCCTACTTATCCTTCTACCTATTATATTTTTTTTTCCAGCAATTTCAACATGGTATTAAAGCTATTTCCAATTTCAATATGGTATCAAAGCTGTGTTTCAATTTTAACATGGTGCCAGACATAGTTATCAAGGCATGCGCCTAGGCATCAGAAAGGCACAGGCACACAAGCTGCGCCTTTTCACTCGTCGAGGCGCCTCCGCTATTGGAGGTGCACAAAAAGCGCATTAATCGTGCCTTTTGTTGGATTGCCGAGGTGTGATAAAGCACGCCTCAAGTAGACGATGGTGTTTTTGCAGGTCAACCCAACAAATAGACCCAAACGTGGCATGTTTTCATTATCGATGTTGAAATCGACTTAGTCAATTTAATTTTAGGGTTTCGAAAGGTAGATCGAACAAAAAAAAAATGTCGCCGCCGCCGCCTGCTGTCGTCGCTGCCTCCGCCGCCATCTGCTGTCGCAGTTTCGCTGTTAGCAAAGCCGCACAAAAAAGGCCAAGGCGCAAGCATTGCGTCTTCTTGCGCTTTAGCGCCTTAACTACTTTGGTGCCAGAGCTATGTTACAATTTCAACAATAGCAACAATTATATTTAAATAACATAACAAATGCACTGAGACCATCCCAACCACATAATAACAAAAGCGATGATATTGCTCAACTAACTTATTGATTCTTAGTAATCCCTGGTAAGGTTTCTAGAAGATATAAACGAAGGGGAAATATTAGAAGAGAAGGAGAAACAACTGAAAAAAGAAAATACTTAAGTAGAAGATTCGATATATGCAATTAAAAGAGTGGAAGGTTAAGCATTGATGTTACTGAACATACAAGGCATCAAACAACCGTGAAGACAAGATAGAGCGATAATACGTATGCCTAAACAGCAATTTTAAAAGCAGTAATTATATGAAGCCTTTAATAGTGTATAGCATATAACTACAAAGCACATGCTATGTTTAATCAAACCATTCCCTAATCTCACACGTTTTAACATTACATATTGTAAGAAAAAGGACACGAGTAGTTCAGTATTGTGTGTGTATAATAAGAATAATATTTTAAAAAAACAACTATTTGCGTCCTTGTGCAATACACATGCAATAAACTTAGATGTCCCGTGCAGTGCAGAGCAATAGATTCCCTTGCCATGTGTCTTGTATATCTGTTATCTTTTTTTTTTCTTTTTCTTTTTCCAATTATCAAAATTGAAGTTCAATCATTAATCCTATTTAGAATACAGATCAAAGGAACTGTGTGAATCCTCATTAGAATGCTATAGGAGTTGATCAGTCAGAAATTGGGGTTTTTTATAGTAAACAGTTTGAAAAGACCGAAATCTCTATATGAAAAACACTGAAAAAATTCAACACACTTGGAAGAAACAAAAATTACAAAAGTGCACTGCCCAAGGCATTTTAATTCCCTTCCTAACACCATTACTAAAAAAACACCGCTAATATTACCTGTTATACTTACCAATACCAAGGCTATCAAATCCTTATTTTTCCCTGTATTATTTAATCGTTCACCTTCATCTTCTTTACAACTAAATTTGATCGCTCTAAACCACTTGATATACATATAGTACAAACCACATAAAATTCAAGAATGATAATATCGTACACTTAAAAAAAATTACTTTCTCCAAGCTACCATTGTTGAATTTTCGTCTTCAAAATTATGAATATCCACAGAATAGTTAGATCATTTATTGTACTCAAATAATAATACATTCCATTGAAATGTATATAAAAAGCTCAAAGATTTTAGTTAATTAAATAGAATGTTAGAGGATCCTCACTTTGGGCAGTGGTACTAGGAAGAATAAAAATTTAATTTGTGAATTGAATGTGGTATGCGGAAGAGAGCATTATCGCTCCCATAGCATCATCGCTCCCTTAGCACTAAGCATTGCAAAATACTTCATAAACTAACAATGAAAGTTGATTAATCATCAAAATTCTCCAGAATCCCATAAAATTTAAATCATCAACTAGTTCAATTAGAAGAAAGCAAATAGTTCTCACCCAGATCGAAAGGCGTTCCTCATACACGGAATAATGCGAAAGCGACCGCGTCTGAACATACGCATTCAACAAGTTGAAGACAAACGCCATGGCCGCAACAGAAATGGGAAACCCTTTGGCTCCCTTCCTCAACCTCTGCGGAAAAACGAGGGTTCTATTACAGTAGTGAAAGAGGTAGAGAAAGACGAGGAGGAGAGAGAGGGGGTGGAAAACGTGGCGGCCGAAGGGATAGAAGCAGATTGTCAGAAATATGGTCGGAGATTCCATTAAAAACCAGGCAAGCGATGCGGGGATGGTGGGGCCCCATCCGCCGCGGAAATGTTTACCGTATGGAGCGGAGATGAAGGGGAGCGAGATAACATTGATGACGGCGGAGATGTACAGGGTCTTTAGTGCGGCAGTGTACAGGCTGTAATCTTCCATTTTTATTTGTTGGTATTTTTAATCAGATTTACGTTGAACGATTGTTTTGTGGCCTTTACCCAATTTTTTCATAACCGAACCGCGAAACAAACCGTGAGGACTCAAAGTTCGAGTTTTGAAGGGTTCGACTGGTCAAACCATCAAGAACTGCACATATCTTTTTTTGAAAATTAATACATTTAAATGCAACGTATCAAGCATAAATACACAATAAATCAACATCTTCAATAAATATATACGATATTAATCCATAATTCACACATTAATTCAAATATGAAAAATTAAACAAAATTTATTACACTAGCTGCACTAATTACGAACATAAAACAGACGGAGATTTGAAAACATATTTTGAAACGAAGAAATTGCGCATATGAGAGGGCTCAACCGGATCCAAATGAAGGGTTAAACCGCCAATTCAAAGGTCGAACCAAGATTCTTGCATGAACGAGATTTGATTGAGTTCCCGGCCTTTGACCCCATGGCTCGGGGTTATTCGCGGTTCAACCGCGGCAGGGTTGGGTTATGAAAATTATGCCTTTGCCATTGTGAAAATTATGTTTTCACCCTCATACCCTTTTAGAAACACAAAAAATCCCCTGTACCTATTCAACCATTTGAAAGAGAAATTAAGGTTAAAAAAAACACATTCAAATAGTTTATTCATATGGATATGTAATCAAACATTTCAGCAAAAAGACAATCTAACATCAACATGTAATGATCCGGAACTGCGGATACTTCGTACTTAAATATCTGAATTATTTAAATATTTAAATCTTGGATTAAATATTATTAAAATAATTTAATAACTTTGTTAACTCCATTTTAAATAATAAGTGATGATGTTAAACTTGTTTTGGAGAAGTGTTTACAAAAATAAATACATTGATGAAATATCAGTAATGTGATCGAAAATCATTTTATCGATAAACAGTATTATAACCGTCAGAAGTTGTTCAGATTTAATTTTTTACATACATATTTACTTGAAAGAACCTTAATATGAAATAAAATTATTTTGCTATTTACGGAAAATAATTTTCTGGATGATGTCATATAAGATATTTTGTATACAAGGGTAAAATTGTAATTTTTCTTAAGATATTTTCATGTAAAGTGAAAGGAGCATCCAAGGCACATGAGAGGGGGTCTTGGCTATGTAAAAAGAAGGCTAAGGCATGGTTAAATACTTCATAACTTTCCAAAGCTTAAAAATATCAAAAAGAATAAAAATGGTGGAAGTGGATTAGCACTAATCCACTTTGTTCTCCACTAACTTTCTCTAATTAGTTCAAAACTTCTCCAAACTCTACCAGACTTTAATGAAGACCTTAGAACATTTAGGAAGCATGGGTCTAAGATCAAAGTAGAAGAAAAGTGAAGAGGATAGAGGATCCTGGGGAAGCCGTGAGCATTGAAGGTGAAGGGTGATGTTGCTTTGTGATTTTGGTGCTAAAGGTTGGATCTTTAAGCTTTTGGTGATGGTAGGAAGTGGCTCCATGATTCTAGTGTGTTTTAGCATTTGTTTGGCTTGGATTTGGGTGAGTTATTTCACTATCTTGTTCGTATATATTGTGTATTTGTGTTGTATGGTTGAATATAAATGTGACGACCGCCCATGACTCCCGCACCATAACAAGGAAATAATACGCTGAAAGGCGTGCCAGGTAGCCATGGACGATAGTCGGGGTAAAAATAAAACAGAAACTCTATCGCATAACTCACAGCGCATGGATAAAATACAATAGAGAAATATATATATATATAGTGAAGCTTCATAACAGGAAATCATCATATAAGCATCACAGTAGTTTGATACAATCATCCAGGCAAATCCATACATCAAAGCCTCACTACATAGCACTCAGAATATATACAAGCAGCGGAACACCCAGTACAAATAGTAAGAAAACTAATATGCAAAGCCTCCTGCTCGTCTTCGTCATCATCAGCGTAGATCTCCAAGAACAGCACCTGTCACCTGCTACCTAGTCTGCCCATCCCAACATGGATGAACAGCCCAAGGTAATAAGAGGAGACATAAAACCTTGAGTCAGACAAAGTCTTAGTGAGCAGTAAATTAACTGCCAAACATACCAAAAGAGCAAAAGGGATAAAAGGAATAGGAACCAAACCATCCCACTCCACCTCTTTCTACAGTGATAGCCCCCAGACACACACTAAGGAGAAGCAAGCATAACATAACAGATAATTAAGGTAAAGCAATAATCACTCGAGTCAAGGGCGATGTTTTCCAAATACAAACCCCCAAGGCCTAAAGCAAGATCAGATAAGCACCCAGAAAATACCGCTCTTGAGACCGAATGATAATACAACCAAACATCCATGACTCTGGCTATCACTGTTATCATTGCCATGATTTCACCGTTAATTGAATGACCACCTGTCAAGGGCTAATGGTAACCCCGGTTCTAGACATAACTCCGCACGTCGTCGCAGCCCGTGCTTAGGAATTTTCGCAACTACTCAGAGTACTAGCACGTCGTCGCAGCCCGTGCTTGGAACGTCGTCGCAGCCCGTTCCAACGTACTCTTGCTTTGAGCATGCTAGAACCTTCAACAACGATAAGATCTTAGCCTCCTAGTCATCCTCCTCGACGACTATTTCCATACTAGCTCAAGCGCCTCTCAAGCTAACCATTATCACCTACCCGGATCGCATTACCGAGTTATCAACATAACTTTGCACGTCGTCGTAGCCCGTGCTTGGAACGTCATCATAACCCGTCCCAACTCAACATCATGGTTTGCCTCCTCGCATCATGGCAAAGTCCCATCTCAACATCATCCAATCCATACATATGAGCTTCAACATCCGCTTCATATGCCATAAGCAGCTTTCACCATTCAAGAGCCTTTCCACTTAGCTTTCGAATCATCTTCAATCATCTTGTTCCAAATCAACTACTAGCTAACTTGGAAACAATCAAATCAATCATACAATCAAACAATCAATCATTTAAACAAGATCTAATGAGCAATATCAAATATAATGGCAATTTCGTAAATAAATGAGCATAAGTCTAACATGCATGAATCATAGGTTTTTAGCATAGATCTATCAAATATAAAACATGGGTTTTGTCTCTAATACTTGATAAATGAACATGCATAAGTAAACATCTTCACAAACAATGAATCTACACTTGGATCTAAGGAAAATGCACAAAATCACTATCTACAACACTCCAACAAACCACCAATCCAATATACTCCTTTGGGTCCGCGTGATAGATAACTACCACTCACCAAATCACCTAAACACCTCAAAAACTAAACACTTCAGATCTGGACAGCGAAGATCAAGGCTTGATCCGGCGAAATCTCGCTTAAAACGATGAAATCTAGCTTCGTTGGATAAAGATCTTCAACTTTGGCCCTTGAATCTTTGATCTCGATCTTCGATCTTGGATGGATGTTAGAACTAGATTGAAATGAAGAAAAGAAGACGAAGAAATGTTGTAGTCGAGCTCTCAAAATGGCAGCACTTCATCGCTTCAAAAACCGGTGCCAAAAAGTGAGCCAAACCCCTCTATTTATAGGCTGAAACCACTATGAGTCGTCGCCCCTTAGGTCGTTGCCGACCCACCCCTTGAGTCGTCCCCGACTCATCATCATGTCGACTCAACAAAACACAGGGCCTCACGTCTAACCTATACGCGACTCACCCCAGACATGACTCAACACCCCTAACGACCTAACATCCTTAACCCGTGTACGACCTACCCATAGCCGACTCAACAATCCAACCAATACGGCCTAACGACTTAACCCTTCCTGCCGACTCAACCATTCACTCTTATGGCCGACCTAACCCCTAGCCGACCTAAGCCTCTACCGACTCAACAGCCACAACCTATCCCTAAGTCGTTCATACGACTCAGCGACTTACCATGAGTCGTTCAACGACCTAACTAGTATGCGACTCATCGCCCCAGCTACCTAACGACTTACGACTCATAGCATACACTACTCAAAACACCTTACGACCTATGACTTCGACCATACGTCTCAACTTACTACCCCGCTATCTCCTAGGTCGGTCAATACTATGAGCCATCCAGGCTCCTTGAGTCGGTCCCCTATGAGTCGGCCACCTATGAGTCGGTCACGACTCAAGACTCCCTAACTCGCTACTACCTATAGGTCAGTCAATCTCCTAACTTGGTCAACACACTTAAGTCGTAACTCGTGCACGACCTATCACTTGACACCACCAAGTTGCTAACCCTTAACTCGGCTAAGCCTATGGGTCGGTCACGAATCAATACTCACACGAGCTAACTTCCACACGACTTAGGCTAGAGACAACATAAACGACACTAACGACCTGTAAATTCTACGATTTATCGACACGTAAAATACGGGTCGTTACATTCTCTCCCCCTTAGGAATTTCGCCCCCGAAATTCCAAGCAAACAACAGCAATCAAAGATTTTCCGCATGCCTACCATCCATATCAGTCAACAAACCATGCATCCAATTCTAGCCTATCATGCAGAATTCTAAAACTTAGAACAAGCTACAAATTCATGAGATGTCACGACACTTTAGGGCCATACCTCAAAGAGTCCGGGATGAGCTGCCTTCATCCTCTCTTCCTCCTCCCATGTACAGTCGTTAACATCATCACTCCATTGTACCTTGAGCAACGTAATCGTCTTCCTCCAAAGCTGTTTCGTATCGGTTTCAACAATACGAAGCGGCTTACGAGGTTTCGTAACCACTGGATCAACCTCCAAATCTTCACAGCTATCAGCAGAAACCACTGTAGTTGGATCATGCACATACTTCCGTAGATAAGATACATGAAAAACATTGTGCACACCCGCCATCTTTTCCGGTAACTTTAATCTATAAGCGAGCTTTCCAATTCGCTCTATAATCGGGAATGGTCCAACAAATCTCGGAGTTAACTTTCCTTTCTTTCCGAATCTAATAGCACTCTTTAATGGAGAAATCTTCACAAAAACCATCTCACCTACGTCAAATTCCAAATCCTTACGACGATTATCGGCATAACTTTTCAGACGATCTTGGGCTGCTTTCATTCGTTGCCGAATGATCTCTATACAATCCGAAGTCTGTCGAATCATCTCTGGCCCAAGTATCAGCTTTTCTCCAGTTTCCAACCAACATGTCGGAGAGTTACACGGTCTTCCATATAATGCCTCATATGGTGCCATACCAATACTCGACTGATAATTGTTATTATATGCAAACTCCACCAAATGAAGATGATCTTCCCATGATCCTCCGAAGTCCAAAACACAAGCTCTGAGAAGATCTTCCAAAACTCGGTTAACTCTCTCAGTCTGACCATCTGTTTGAGGGTGATAAGCTGTACTCAAACACAACTCAGTTCCCAAAACTTCCTGGAAGCTCTTCCAAAATCCACTAGTGAACAATGGGTCTCGATCGCTCACTATACTCTTCGGAATACCATGGAATCGAACTATCCACTTAACATACAATTCAGCCAACTTCGATGTAGTCCTAGTTGATCGAACAGGAATGAACCTTGCACTCTTGGTCAAACGATCTACTATGACCCAAATCCCTTCATTTCCTGCTCTTGTCCTAGGTAGACCATCGATAAAATCCATCGACACTTGCTCCCACTTCCATGTAGGAACCTCCAATGGCTGAAGTAATCCACTAGGCTTCTTCTGCTCAGCTTTCACCAACTGGCAGTTCATACACTTGGAAATAAAATTTCCAACATCCTTCTTCATACCTTCCCAGTAGTAAGCTCTCTTCATATCCCGATACATCTTATTTCCACCTGGATGAATTGTCAACTTCGAGTGATGACTTTCCCTCAGAACTTCATCTCTCAATCCATCTACATCGGGAACAACCAATCGTCCTTGCTTCCGAAGCCAACCCTCTCGATCGACCTCGAATCCTTTATCCTTCTCTGGTTCCAATCCAGATTCCAAATCACGGATAATCTTGACAAGCTTATCATCTCTCTTTTGGGTCTCGCCAATCCTTTCCACAAGAGTAGGTCTTATCGATAAGTTTGCCAACATCTCAGGTTCCAATTCACATCTAGGCCTGAAGTCAAATCCAGCCAAATACTCGAGACTCTTCCATTCTAAAAACATGGCTCCCAAACCTGCATGTCTTCGACTTAATGCATCAGCCACTGCGTTACCTTTTCCTGGAGTATAGGCTATACCAAAATCATAAGATGCCAGAAACTCTAGCCACCGTTGCTGTCGAAGATTCAAATCCTTTTGGGAGAACAGATACTTTAACGACTTATGATCTGTAAATAACTCAAATCTAACTCCCAACAGATAATGTCTCCACATTTTCAAAGCAAACTGATGCAGCACGATCTATAGAAATTCAGAAGTTAGACCATTCGCAAGATAAGTCATGCACGAGTCAAGAAATTTCGGTTTTAACCCGTAAGTCGTGCACGAGTCAACTTAAGGAACCATGTGGGAAAAGAATCCGACCTAACCTGTTTTTAAGTCGAGTCCGACCTAAAGAAGTACGACCTAAGATTCTTGAAGGGATGAGTCGTTCACGGGTTAGTGGAAACATGAATCGTTTCCGACTTAACAAAGCTTGGAGGGATGAGCTACGGTTTAACAAGAAAGAAGGGATAGGCCGCAGAGGACTTGAAAGCTTGAGTCGTTGGAAGAATGTTGAGTCGGTGAAGCCATGAGTCGTAAGTCGTGACATGATGTTGTAAACCGTTTGTCGTTGAGTCGTAAAAGTCATGAGTCGTATGAACTGTGTTGTGTTTGAGTCGTTTGCATTATGCTGAGTCGTAGGGAGTTGAGTCGCTTGCGTTGAGTCGGTACCGACCTAGGAGTTGTACAGTTTTGTGTTGTGAGGCAGTGAGTCGTGAGTCGTGCCTTGCTTGAGTCGGTTGCGTATGAAGTGTTGTAACTGAAGTATGTAACGTCTGTTGAGTCGGCCACGACTTAGTTGAGTCGGGAGGTATGAGTCGGTCACGACTTATGGGCTGAGTTGTGTCAAGCTATAACTAGAGGGTGTGTTGTATATTTTTGAATGGTTGATTTTGAAATAAAATTTCTTGTTGATTGCTTTGAGCTTTCTTCTCCAATTGGTAGTTGAGTGTAATCTCCTATCTCCACTTACGTCATTCGAGTGCGCTCGAATCCACGTTTGTTGAAGCCGATTCACGGAATCTAGTGCGCTAGATCAACGTGCGAAGAATCGTAGATCTTTGAACACGGTATAGTGCGCTATCAACGTGTTTGAGATAGCTAGAGTTCGGTATCTTTGGATCAACGAACTTGGGCATTTTGGTATCTTCAACTCACCGATTGTTACATTTCACCGATTGAAGTTTGTTTGATTAATCCGCTGCGTCATTAATTGGTATCAGAGCCATACTTAGCCAATCATAGCTAAGTTGATTCTTGGAACCAAGTTTTTGAAGTTTTTGAAGTTTTTGAAGTTTGAAGGAGTTCATTGTGTTCTTGTTGAATTTGTAACAACATTAGAGTGTTTGATTCATTTCATTTTGGATCGAGGAGTTGGATATTGTTTGGATTTTGTCTTGGAGTTTTGCGCGCCAAGATTTGAAGTGTGGAGCCGTGTAAAACCATTGCCGAGCTAAAGCCTTGAAGGGTTGTAGTAAGGTCGAGCCGTGAATTGTTGAGCCGATCTAAGTGTTGCCGAGTTAAGATCAAGGCCGAGCCTTGTGAAGTTGTGTGAAAGCTTTGGAGTTTTGTGTTTGAATTGTGGAAGTTTGTGAAGTTTTTCAATTATGCCACCAAGGAGAGCTAATCGTCATCAAAACGTTGAGGCTTTGTATCGTCGAGAAGAAGCCGAGCTTATGGAACAACGTATTAATGAAAAGTTTGATGAAGGCATTGGTAAATTGGAGAAATTGATGAATGATTTGAATCAAAGGAGGAGATCACCAAACTCGAACCATGGAGGAAACCGAGTTTCGCCATCGGTTACGGAAGCGAGGAGGGTATCACCACATTCTTGTAGAGATAGAAGAGAAACGTCAATTTCATCACGAAGAGATCATCATGACTATGCACATGAAGAGGGAAGAAGTCGACGTGAATTTGAACATGAAGCATATAGAGATGAAGAGAGACATAGTCAAAGAAGCATGCATGAGCGAAGGGATGATAATGGTCAAGATCGATGTAGACGTACTTTTGATTTTGTTGAAGAAGGTGATAGAACTAGTATTCATTATCGAGATCGAGACCAAGTTCGAAATTCATATCGGGATGTTGAAGATGATCGTCGATGGGAATCGGGTATGAAAATGGAGATTCCGGAGTTTAAAGGCGGGATGGTTGCTGAAGAGTTCTTAGATTGGGTTTCAAATGTTGAAGAGATCTTTGATTTCAAGGAAGTTCCTGAGCATAGAAGAGTGAAGTTAGTTGCTACTAGGTTGAGAGGGAGAGCTTTGGCGTGGTGGCAGCAAACTAAACTTACCAGGGAGAGAATGGGAAAGTCAAAGATAGAATCGTGGGATAAGATGAAGAAGTTGATGAGATCTACTTTCTTACCTTACAACTACCAATCACTTATGTACCAGAGGTTGCAGAATCTGAGGCAAGGGACAAAGTCTGTTAGTGATTATGCTGATGAATTTTACCAACTCATTGCCAGGAATGATATTATGGAAACGGAAGAACAGCTAACTGCTAGATTCATTGGGGGATTGAGAATGCAGATCCAGGATATGGTTAATATGTTTGATCCTAGATCAGTTGCAGAGGCACATCAGAAAGCGTTAGCTTGGGAGAAACAAGGAAGACGTGGAGGTGGTGTGTTTACTAATTCCAATAATCAAGCAAGGGGTGTTGGTGGAAGTTCTAATGTTCCTAAACCTGTTTCAAAGCCAGTGATGAAGGAGGCTGAGAAGGCGAAGGTTAGCAGTGGGTTCAAGTGTTATAATTGTCAGGAGTTGGGTCACAAAAGCAACGAATGTCCGAAGCCGAAGAAGAGAACCATGGTTGCAGAAGTTGAGGAGGAGGATGGTGAGGAGGCAGAATGTTCAAATACACCTTATGTTGAGGAGGAAGAAGAATTGTTCGGAGATGAAGGTTGTAA
Organism: Allium cepa; assembly: GCA_030765085.1. Taxonomy (NCBI): domain Eukaryota; kingdom Viridiplantae; phylum Streptophyta; class Magnoliopsida; order Asparagales; family Amaryllidaceae; genus Allium; species Allium cepa. The sequence goes on along the minus strand of CM060937.1, from coordinate 1,026,238,788 downwards.
TCTTATGTTGAGAAGGTCATGTCTTACACCAAAGCAGGAGGAGGATTGTAGTTGGTTGAGAAGCAATATTTTTCAGTCGACGTGCACTATTCTGGGAAAGGTTTGCAAGTTCGTTATTGATGCGGGAAGTTGTGATAATATTATTTCTACAGAAGCAGTGAGGAAATTGAACTTGAAGACTGAGAAGCATCCTAAACCGTACAAGCTAGCATGGTTAAGGAAGGGTGGTGAAGTGAAAGTGTGTCGAAGAGCTTGTGTTAATTTTTCTATTGGGAAGAAGTACAAAGATGAAATTTGGTGTGACGTTGTAGACATGGACGTGTGTCATTTGTTGTTGGGCAGACCGTGGCAGTTTGATAGAGCAGTTCAACATGACGGTCGTGCCAATAGTTACAGTTTCATGTTCGAGGGTACGAAAATCACTTTGGTTCCTAAGAAGCAACAGCAGAAGGAGAGCAAGCTAGAGGAGATTGAGGAATTAAAAACTCTGTTGACTTTGAAAGAGTTTGTTAAGGAAGTTGAAGAGGAGCCTGAAGTATTTTTGTTGATTGGGAGAGAGAGTAGTGAAGAAGTTGAGATTCCAGATGAAACAAAGCCAATTTTGAAAGAATTCGAAGATGTCTTTCCAGAGGAGTTGCCTAAGGAGTTACCGCCACTTAGAGACATTCAACATCAGATTGATCTTGTGCCGGGAGCAGTGTTACCACATCGACCACACTACCGAATGAGTCCGAAGGAACATGAGGAGTTACGAAGGCAGGTGGAAGAGTTGTTGGAACAGGGACGTATTCAGGAAAGCTTGAGTCCTTGTGCCGTGCCAGCATTATTAGTACCAAAGAAGGACGGAACATGGAGAATGTGCACAGATAGTAGAGCTTTGAACAAGATTACTGTCCGATATAGATTTCCTTTGCCAAGGTTGGATGACTTACTGGATCAGTTGAGTGGGGCAACTATATTCTCGAAGATTGACTTGAAGAGTGGTTATCATCAAATTCGAATCAGACCTGGAGATGAATGGAAGACAGCTTTCAAGACGAGAGAGGGGTTATACGAATGGTTGGTTATGCCATTTGGTTTGTCAAATGCACCTAGTACATTCATGCGGGTGATGAATCAAATCTTTAGACCATTCATTGGGAAGTTCGTCGTGGTTTATTTCGATGATATTCTGATATACAGCAGGAGTACGGAGGAGCATGTTCTACATTTGAGGGAAGTGTTGATTATTCTTCGTGAAGAACAATTTTATGCTGCTACGAAGAAATGTGTGTTTATGACGCACAGTGTTTTATTTCTGGGTTATGTTGTTTCAAGAGAAGGTATTCAAGTTGACCAGAATAAAGTTGAAGCTATTAGAAATTGGCCACAGCCGAGAACTATCACTGAAGTTAGAAGTTTTCATGGATTGGCATCATTCTACCGAAGGTTCATTCCACATTTCAGTAGTGTGATGGCACCAGTTACCGATTGCATGAAAGGGAAACAATTTGTATGGTCAGAGGAAGCGGGAGTTGCTTTTGAGAAGATCAAGGAATTGTTGACGTCTGCACCAATTCTTGTTCTACCTAATTTTCAGTTATTGTTTGAACTACATACTGATGCATCAAAGGTTGGGATTGGAGGAGTGTTGAGTCAGCAGGGAAGACCTATTGCATATTTCAGTGAAAAGTTGTCAGGGGCGAAGATGAGATACAACACATATGACGTTGAATTCTATGCTGTGGTGCAAACGATTAAACATTGGAGACATTATCTATTTCAGAAGGAGTTTGTTCTGTACACTGATCATGAGGCGTTGAAGCATTTGCAGGGGCAGGATAAAATCTCAGCGAGACATGCATCATGGATTGCTTATTTACAGCAGTTTACTTTTGTCGTTAAGCACAAATCAGGGGTGACAAATCGGGTAGCTGATGCTTTGAGTAGGAGGAGTCATTTATTAACGACAATGAAAGTTGAAGTGACGGGTTTTGAGATGTTGCCGGAGATGATTAATGAAGATCCTTACTTTGTGAAATATGTTGAGAAAGTGAAGGGTGAGAGTACCGATGAATTTACGTTGGTTGATGGTTTTCTGTTTAAAGGGAATCGTTTGTGTATTCCAGACTGTAGCTTGAGGTTAAAAATTGTCAAAGAGTTACACGAGGAAGGGCATGTGGGCCGTGATCGTACTTTGCAATTGATTTCACAATCTTACTTTTGGCCGTCGATGAGAAAAGAAGTGGAAAGATTTGTGGAGCGATGTCATATTTGCCAAGTGTCAAAGGGAACAGCAACGAATGCAGGGTTGTATATGCCATTACCAGTACCATCTAAGCCATGGGTTGATATTAGCATGGATTTCGTTTTGGGTTTGCCTAGAACTCAAAGGGGAAATGATTCGATATTTGTTGTGGTGGACAGATTTTCAAAGATGGCACATTTTGTTGCTTGCAAAAAGACGGCGGATGTTGTTCGAGTTGCTCAGTTATTTTTCAAGGAGATCTATCGACTTCATGGTTTACCCGAATCTATTGTTTCTGATCGAGATACTCGTTTTCTGAGTCACTTTTGGTTGAGTTTGTGGAAGATGGTGGGGACGAAACTGAAATTTAGTAGTGCTTATCATCCACAAACAGATGGGCAGACAGAAGTTGTTAACAGGTCATTGGGAACTTTATTGCGATGTCTTGTACAGGATAATCTGAAGAGTTGGGACATGAAGTTATGCCAAGCTGAATTTGCACATAATCATGCAGTGAATCGTAGCACGGGATTCAGTCCATTTCAGATTGTTTATTCAAGTTTACCCAGGGGGCCGTTGGATTTGGCAGTAGTACCACAGTCGAAGGGAACAGTTAAACGAGCTGTTGATTTTGTTGATGAGCTGACTGAATGCCATAAAATCGTTCAGGAACGATTAGAGAAATCGAATGAGAAGTATAAGAAGTCTGCAAATTTGAAACGTCGAAATGTTGAATTTAAGGAAGGTGATTTGGTCTATGCTGTATTGACAAAGGATCGTTTTCCGGCAGGTGCATACAACAAGTTGAAGGCGCGAAAAATTGGTCCAATTGAAATTGTGAAAAAAATTAATGACAATGCTTATAAGTTGAAGCTCCCAGAAGATGTATACACTTCTGACGTATTCAATGTTAAACATCTTGTGCCATATTATGGAGATAAACATTTTGATGAGAAAGAATTTATAAATTCGAGGACGAATTTTTCTCAACCAGGGGAGGATGATGCAGCACGATCTATAGAAATTCAGAAGTTAGACCATTCGCAAGATAAGTCATGCACGAGTCAAGAAATTTCGGTTTTAACCCGTAAGTCGTGCACGAGTCAACTTAAGGAACCATGTGGGAAAAGAATCCGACCTAACCTGTTTTTAAGTCGAGTCCGACCTAAAGAAGTACGACCTAAGATTCTTGAAGGGATGAGTCGTTCACGGGTTAGTGGAAACATGAATCGTTTCCGACTTAACAAAGCTTGGAGGGATGAGCTACGGTTTAACAAGAAAGAAGGGATAGGCCGCAGAGGACTTGAAAGCTTGAGTCGTTGGAAGAATGTTGAGTCGGTGAAGCCATGAGTCGTAAGTCGTGACATGATGTTGTAAACTGTTTGTCGTTGAGTCGTAAAAGTCATGAGTCGTATGAACTGTGTTGTGTTTGAGTCGTTTGCATTATGCTGAGTCGTAGGGAGTTGAGTCGCTTGCGTTGAGTCGGTACCGACCTAGGAGTTGTACAGTTTTGTGTTGTGAGGCAGTGAGTCGTGAGTCGTGCCTTGCTTGAGTCGGTTGCGTATGAAGTGTTGTAACTGAAGTATGTAACGTCTGTTGAGTCGGCCACGACTTAGTTGAGTCGGGAGGTATGAGTCGGTCACGACTTATGGGCTGAGTTGTGTCAAGCTATAACTAGAGGGTGTGTTGTATATTTTTGAATGGTTGATTTTGAAATAAAATTTCTTGTTGATTGCTTTGTGCTTTCTTCTCCAATTGGTAGTTGAGTGTAATCTCCTATCTCCACTTACGTCATTCGAGTGCGCTCGAATCCACGTTTGTTGAAGCCGATTCACGGAATCTAGTGCGCTAGATCAACGTGCGAAGAATCGTAGATCTTTGAACACGGTATAGTGCGCTATCAACGTGTTTGAGATAGCTAGAGTTCGGTATCTTTGGATCAACGAACTTGGGCATTTTGGTATCTTCAACTCACCGATTGTTACATTTCACCGATTGAAGTTTGTTTGATTAATCCGCTGCGTCACAAACACAATCGCCGCTAACTCCAAATCATGAGTTGGATAATTCCTTTCATGCGGCTTCAGTTGTCGACTAGCATACGCAACAACCTTATCCTTCTGCATTAGCACTGCTCCAAGTCCAGTGCCACATGCGTCGGTGTAAACCACCATCTCATCATTCCCACTTGGAATAGTTAAAACAGGAGCACTTGTCAGCCGTTCTTTCAGGATTACGAAAGCTTGCTCACACTTATCATCCCATCTGAACACTTGGTTCTTTTTCGTCAATCCTGTTAACGGTGCAGCTATCTTGGAAAAGTCTTTGATAAACCGACGATAATATCCTGCTAATCCAAGAAAACTTCTCACATCAGACGCATTCTTAGGTCTAACCCAATCCTGGATTGCTGCCACCTTAGCGGGATCAACCGCTATTCCATTTCCCGAGATAACATGGCCTAAGAACCTCACTTCACTCTTCCAGAAGTGACACTTCGAAAACTTAGCCTTCAGCTGATGTTTCCGTAAGATCCCCAAAACAATCCTCAAGTGTGTCTTGTGCTCTTCCTCAGTTCTGGAATAAATCAGAATATCATCCACGAACACAAGCACGAACTTATTCAACTGATCTCTGAACACTCTATTCATAAGATCCACAAAATATGCTGGTGCGTTAGTCAATCCAAACGGCATTACCAGCCACTCATAAAACCCGGACGGTGTCCTGAAAGCAGTCTTCGGCACACTATCCTTAGCCACTCTCAACTGGTGAAATCCCGTTGCCAAATCCATCTGAGAAAACACCTTGGCCTCGTGAAGCTGATCAAACAAGTCATCTATTCTCGGCAATGGATACTTGTTCTTCTTAGTCACCTTGTTCAGCTCACGGTAATCAACACACAACCTCAACGATCCATCCGCTTTGGTTGCGAACACAACTGGTGCACCCCATTCGGACACACTACGCCGAATAAATCCTTTCTGCAAAAGGTCATCAACCTGCACCTTCAACTCTAACTGCTCTCTAGGCGCCATCCGCCTAAGAGGCATCACAACAGGTCTGGCTCCCTCAACTAGATCGATACGAAACTCGATCTCCCTATGCGGCGGCAACCCTTTGACTTCGTCAAAGACATCCTCAAATCCATTCACAATAGGCACCGATGACAGTCCATCCCGTGGAACAACCAGCGAATACATGAAGCTCATGAAGACGTCTTCCTCATGCCTACATCGTATCACAACCTTTCGCCCTTCCACATTCCCGACTGTCACCTCAAGCCTCTCACAATCAATCCTTGCCGCATATTTCCTAAGCCAGTCCATACCCAAAATAATTCCGAACCCCGCAAAGTTCAGAACAAAGCAATCACAAACAAACGAGCAATCATGACTCGACACAACTAGACCACGGCATATCATACACAAACATGACGAACCCCCAACTGGATTAGTCACAACCAATGGCCTATCAACAATATCCGGTTCCAAACCTAACCGGCCCACCAAATCATCACAAACAAAAGAATGTGATGCTCCAGTATCAAACAACACTCTAACTGGAACACCACAAATAGAAAGAGTACCTTGAACCACCACACCCTTCCCCTTCTCTTCAGCAGTAGGAGCTTTTGAAGACGACGACACAGCTCCCAAAGCATAAGCTTGCACAATCTGCCTGTCCTTCCTCGGTTCTGGACAGTCCTTCCTGAAATGCCCTGGCTTATCACAGTTGTGGCATTTCGCCGGTGCCCTTGGATTCCTACAATCCTTGGAGAGATGGCCCTTCTGCTGACAATTATAGCAAATCACCTAGCCCTTCGGCTTCTTCGGGCCATCCCTACCCTTCTGTTGCTGCTGCTTCCTCTTCCTATTTTCACTCCGCTGTGGTTTAGATCCTTCCCTGGTTACAGAAACAACAGAACTTTCCTTAGGAAACAAACTCTCATGCCTGAGAGCTTTCTCCACAAGCTTCTCAAACGGATCATCCAAGTGATCCACCAACTGCCTCCCAAGATAAGCATCCAAACCGGTCACAAACTTCTCGTTCTTCTGATAGGGAGAATCAATATACGATCTGGCATACTTGGACAAAGCTTCGAACTCAGAAATATACTCAAGAACAGGCCTTCCACCTTGCTTGAGCTCCACAAACCTCTTAAACAAGACAGACTTCTGAGCCGTAGAGATGAACTTAGCTTCAAATCTAACTTGGAATTGCTCCCAAGTAATCTCTTCTTCTGGTGTATCTATGGTGATAGAATTCCACCAATCCGCAGCTCTCCCTTGAAGCTGTCTCGATGCAAGCTTCCTCTTAGTTGCATCCTCAATCCCTAAATCACCAAAGATCCTTCGACATGCATCAATCCATCTCTGCACCTCAATAGTCGACTCCGTCCCCAAGAAAGCTTTTCCTCCAAGAGAAGTATAATCCTTACAAAGCTTAGCAAAATCCACCGGTCTTGGAGCTTGGACTTGAACTCCAACATCTACAGATGCCCCTGGAGCTGGTATCCTTCTCATGATCGAAGTCATCATCGCTTCGAACATAGTTCCATAATCAACAGCTCCTTCAGTAGCACGGCTTTCCCTTGCAGCTGGTCTCCCTCTTCGATTCATCCTTAATATCTGTAATAAGAATGATTAGAACACCTTGAGAAACAACTGCATAAGGAGTTCAAATCCTTCTAAGTTACTATATTACATATAGTAATCATCCATCAAAATACAATTACGTCTCTCATACGTAGTTACGTCAGCGAGCGTTGGGTAAAATCGATTAATCAAAGCTCTGATACCAAATGTGACGACCGCCCATGACTCCCGCACCATAACAAGGAAATAATGCGCTGAAAGGCGTGCCAGGTAGCCATGGACGATAGTCGGGGTAAAAATAAAACAGAAACTCTATCGCATAACTCACAGCGCATGGATAAAATACAATAGAGAAATATATATATATATAGTGAAGCTTCATAACAGGAAATCATCATATAAGCATCACAGTAGTTTGATACAATCATCCAGGCAAATCCATACATCAAAGCCTCACTACATAGCACTCAGAATATATACAAGCAGCGGAACACCCAGTACAAATAGTAAGAAAACTAATATGCAAAGCCTCCTGCTCGTCTTCGTCATCATCAGCGTAGATCTCCAAGAACAGCACCTGTCACCTGCTACCTAGTCTGCCCATCCCAACATGGATGAACAGCCCAAGGTAATAAGAGGAGACATAAAACCTTGAGTCAGACAAAGTCTTAGTGAGCAGTAAATTAACTACCAAACATACCAAAAGAGCAAAAGGGATAAAAGGAATAGGAACCAAACCATCCCACTCCACCTCTTTCTACAGTGACAGCCCCCAGACACACACTAAGGAGAAGCAAGCATAACATAACAGATAATTAAGGTAAAGCAATAATCACTCGAGTCAAGGGCGATGTTTTCCAAATACAAACCCCCAAGGCCTAAACCAAGATCAGATAAGCACCCAGAAAATACCGCTCTTGAGACCGAATGATAATACAACCAAACATCCATGACTCTGGCTATCACTGTTATCATTGCCATGATTTCACCGTTAATTGAATGACCACCTGTCAAGGGCTAATGGTAACCCCGGTTCTAGACATAACTCCGCACGTCGTCGCAGCCCGTGCTTAGGAATTTTCGCAACTACCCAGAGTACTAGCACGTCGTCGCAGCCCGTGCTTGGAACGTCGTCGCAGCCCGTTCCAACGTACTCTTGCTTTGAGCATGCTAGAACCTTCAACAACGATAAGATCTTAGCCTCCTAGTCATCCTCCTCGACGACTATTTCCATACTAGCTCAAGCGCCTCTCAAGCTAACCATTATCACCTACCCGGATCGCATTACCGAGTTATCAACATAACTTTGCACGTCGTCGTAGCCCGTGCTTGGAACGTCATCATAACCCGTCCCAACTCAACATCATGGTTTGCCTCCTCGCATCATGGCAAAGTCCCATCTCAACATCATCCAATCCATACATATGAGCTTCAACATCCGCTTCATATGCCATAAGCAGCTTTCACCATTCAAGAGCCTTTCCACTTAGCTTTCGAATCATCTTCAATCATCTTGTTCCAAATCAACTACTAGCTAACTTGGAAACAATCAAATCAATCATACAATCAAACAATCAATCATTTAAACAAGATCTAATGAGCAATATCAACTATAATGGCAATTTCGTAAATAAATGAGCATAAGTCTAACATGCATGAATCATAGGTTTTTAGCATAGATCTATCAAATATAAAACATGGGTTTTGTCTCTAATACTTGATAAATGAACATGCATAAGTAAACATCTTCACAAACAATGAATCTACACTTGGATCTAAGGAAAATGCACAAAATCACTATCTACAACACTCCAACAAACCACCAATCCAATATACTCCTTTGGGTCCGCGTGAGAGATAACTACCACTCACCAAATCACCTAAACACCTCAAAAACTAAACACTTCAGATCTGGACAGCGAAGATCAAGGCTTGATCCGGCGAAATCTCGCTTAAAACGATGAAATCTAGCTTCGTTGGATGAAGATCTTCAACTTTGGCCCTTGAATCTTTGATCTCGATCTTCGATCTTGGATGGATGTTAGAACTAGATTGAAATGAAGAAAAGAAGACGAAGAAATGTTGTAGTCGAGCTCTCAAAATGGCAGCACTTCGTCGCTTCAAAAACCGGTGCCAAAAAGTGAGCCAAACCCCTCTATTTATAGGCTGAAACCACTATGAGTCGTCGCCCCTTAGGTCGTTGCCGACCCACCCCTTGAGTCGTCCCCGACTCATCATCATGTCGACTCAACAAAACACAGGGCCTCACGTCTAACCTATACGCGACTCACCCCAGACATGACTCAACACCCCTAACGACCTAACATCCTTAACCCGTGTACGACCTACCCATAGCCGACTCAACAATCCAACCAATACGGCCTAACGACTTAACCCTTCCTGCCGACTCAACCATTCACTCTTATGGCCGACCTAACCCCTAGCCGACCTAAGCCTCTACCGACTCAACAGCCACAACCTATCCCTAAGTCGTTCATACGACTCAGCGACTTACCATGAGTCGTTCAACGACCTAACTAGTATGCGACTCATCGCCCCAGCTACCTAACGACTTACGACTCATAGCATACACGACTCAAAACACCTTACGACCTATGACTTCGACCATACGTCTCAACTTACTACCCCGCTATCTCCTAGGTCGGTCAATACTATGAGCCATCCAGGCTCCTTGAGTCGGTCCCCTATGAGTCGGTCACGACTCAAGACTCCCTAACTCGCTACTACCTATAGGTCAGTCAATCTCCTAACTTGGTCAACACACTTTAGTCGTAACTCGTGCACGACCTATCACTTGACACCACCAAGTTGCTAACCCTTAACTCGGCTAAGCCTATGGGTCGGTCACGAATCAATACTCACACGAGCTAACTTCCACACGACTTAGGCTAGAGACAACATAAACGACACTAACGACCTGTAAATTCTACGATTTATCGACACGTAAAATACGGGTCGTTACAATAAAGCTAAAATGACATTAACTAATTAAAGTTATAAATTTTGAACATTTCTTGCTTTTGAAAGCAAATGACGACTTTATATTGTATAATATCACTTCTATTGCTCTCTTAAACATGTAATGTGGCCTTAACTTGATGTTTGAATGGTTGTTTGGCTTGTGTGTTAAATTGAAGTATGTTTGAAAGTGTTTAAAGCAAGAATAGTTGTTATAAGTGCACTTCAATATCCATTAACTTTAACTTGTGTAAATGAAAGATTTATGATCTTAACTTGAGATTATTTGATTTGGTTGTTCTTTGCACATATTTTGGTGTATTGGATAGTAAAGAATTTGTTTGGAAAGTTATAAAAATTGTGAAACAAAGTTGTGAAAATTAGAAGCGAAAAGGTCGCTATGCATGCACTTTGAAAATACCTTATATTCGGCGATTTTCAAATTTAACTTTGAGAGACATCCTAGAGCTTCTTTGCATTTTTAATTAGTATTATATGTGTACTTGTTACTACGAAAAAAATTGTAGTTTAAAAGGTTTTGGAACTAATTGAACCAAGTGCCTAAATTAGGTGTAAAATGTGGTTATAAATGCACTTTGAAAACATAGCTTATTTTCGGGAAGTTTTCAAAATAAATTGAAAATTATCCTAGGGGGTTTCTTTCCATGGATTTTACGTACCCTAATAGTAGTACTTACTGTAAAAATTTCAAATGTTAAATCATTTATTTAAATGGTTAAATATGATCACAAAGATTGTGTTTTTCAATTTTGTTCTTTAACAATGACTTTTAACAGGATTTATAAATGCTGCAGTAAGTTGCTATTGTTTTAAGTGCTCAAAAATGATATTTAAATTTGGTATTTTTCTTAATCTTTTGCGGGATGTTTTCTCATATTTTGAAGTATTTCAAAATTGGTTTTTAAGTTTAAATATGTAACGATCCGTAATTTTCGATAATTAAATTTTGTTAATTTAACAAAATTTAGTAATTTAACTCGTAAAGAAAATAAAAAAATCTGTAATTTAATAATGAAATCACTAAAATAAAGGTAATAATGTTTATACAAGTTAATAAATAACTAATTTGACATAAACCCAATTAATTGAACCAATTATAAGATAATAACTGATTGTAATTGATAGATTGGGAAATAAGTTCAAAATACATTAATTGATTAAATAATACGCAATAAACGGTAATTTGATAAAATCAATGTTAGTATAAATTAAAGAAATAATGTCAGTTCTATTTATAATATGACAATTGGTTGATTTAAAGAATGGAAATCAAGATTTATTAATTTATTTGAAATTTAAAATTCAATAATTGGATTAGTTGCAAATAAATGAAACTAAATATTTAATTATTGCGTTAATGGAGATTAAGATGAAATCTGAGAATATTAAGGTAATAGATCATGAATCCAATGTTAATTTCATCTGTTTGATAATAATGAATTGGATAATAGAATGAAAAATAAATTAAATGGGTTTTTGGAATTTAATTTTTAATTTCTAAATTTAATGAAATTGAAACTAAACACTTAAATTTAGGAATTAACCAATTTTAAATTGACATCTAAATTTGTTAAGTTAGTGTGAATGATTTAGAAATATAAAAATGATAAGAATTGTCAATTTTAGAATTGAAAATTAATATTTGATTAAATTAATCAATTATTGATTTATTTATATAATTAATAGGAAAATAGCTATTTTGGCCACTGGCTCAATTTCAACGAAACCAGTTTCATCGGATTCGTAACAGTAAATTATTGTAGGATTTCAAGTTTTGTAGCGATCGGACTTGCCGTTTGATCGTACGGGCTCGAAACGCCTTGAAATCAATTTGAAATAACTTGATTTTAACATAACTTCTTTGTACGATGGAATTTGGACTTGAACCCTGTTCCATTACGTTTAAAATATTTTAAAACATCTATTTTGATATATGGTTGACCCAATTTCGTTCCGAAGTCAGAACGGGCTTTTTGGGCCATTTTATCGTTCAACGCGTATATCAATCGTGTCCATCCATTCTAATTTCAGCCTTGCATATATATATATATATATATATATATATATATATATATATATATACCTCGTTATAAACCCTAGCCTATTTTTTATTCCTCATTTCTGTACGTATAATTCAGCTGTCTCTCCTCCTTAATGGCAGACAAATAAATTCCCTTTCCAGATCCAATTGCAATTCAAAATCAAATCAAAATTTCAAGCTCTTCAAACTTTATCATATTATATATGGATTTGAAGCTCTCGACGAGCGCAAGTCAGAAATACAATTCGTTTTTCAAATTGAGTTTCGAGTGGCCAGAAATCGAGGAAACATTCTCGGTCGCTCATCACGTGATGACCAACTTCAATGGATCGTCAAATCGCTTGTACCGTTGTGTAGAGGGGATCGAGGGGATGTCATCGACATGTTTCATTCGATGGTTTGACGGTCAAATCGTCGTGTAAAATTCGGTCTAGGGTTTAAAGTTGAGTGGCGGCGGCGCTACCTGGGGGTGTCGCGATGGGTGCGGCCGATAGAGGAGGAGGAGGTGGTTCCAATAGTGGCTTCGGCTTGGCGATCAGTGGTCGGAAGGCACCCGAATCGATGGTCAAAGGTTGGTCAAGGTCACGGTTTGGGTTCGTTCGTTCGGTGGCCTGGGAGGATGATTCGCGTGAGAGAGAAGAAGGTAGTGGTGACGTGTACGCGTTTGTTTATTATTTTTTTAATTTTATTTTATTTCAAATTCAAATGTTCTAATCGATGTAACTTTCACATATGAGATCTGTTTTATACGCGGTTTTCTCTACTAGGTTCGTATTGGAATTCTGGACATTTTGATGCTGATTTGAACGAATTCTGAGGCTGTTCAAATTTTGGGTTTAAATTGGATTTAAATTCAATTTAAATTCAAAAGGTGAGTGTTTTAACCCACTCACAACTTCTAAAATTTCTTATGTGTATTAAAATAATTACTGATGTGATTAGAAATTTATTTATGACTATTTGGCGTATTTTAATCATCATCCTAGTTAAATTGAATTTATTGAATTAAATTGTTATTTAATTTATTATTGCATATAAACTGCCAGTTAAATAGTTATTAAATTTATTTTTGAATATAAACTGCCAGTAAATGCCTATTATTTATTATCTGTTCTATATTGATGTTATTGATTGAATTGATGATGATTGTGATAAATGTTTGATGCTCGATATTGGATGAATGGATGTTGTATTTTATACTGTTATAAACTGCAAGTTGTTATAGATTTTATTTCATTCGGGATTGCGGTTTGAAATGAGATATAACCGTATTTTTATTTTAAATTACGTATTGAAATGATAAATATCCATATCACTTAACCATAGGATAGAAAATTATATATAGACACCGTCGATCTATATATAAATATTTTGAAAATGATTTTTATGGTTTTGGATAGAAATATACGTTTAATAAATATTGATTTTTTTGACATTATATAAATATTATTTTATATATAGTTAAATTCTTGAATTTAAGCTATGTATAAATTTGTTTAATAAAAATAAGTTTAGTAATGGAGTTTGATTTTATTAAAATAAAATATGGTTAAGTACTTAAATCATACTTTAATGTAGAGGTTATAATGATTTAAATAAATTAAGGTTGGAAGGTAAATTGGAAATTTATTTGAAATTGAGCTTATTTAAAAATTAAACTCAGTAAGTTGATGTAAAATTTATTTAAATCTGAAATTTTAAATGTTGTGATTTTTATAACTTGATTTTGGGTTTAGGGTGAATTAAATGGATATTTCAAGTATAAATAAATTAAAGGAAATATTTAAGTTATTTGTAAATTGAGTTTATTTAGATGATAATGGATTTATTACGTAAATTATTTCAAACTAAATAATAGAAAGGTGAATTGTTGAATCGTAATTACCAAACTTAGTTTTGAAATTGGGAATACTTAAAGTTTGAAATAATATTGAATTTGGAGTAGTTTATTCTGTGGATCAAATCTGTTTTGAAATCGATAAAATTTGGAATAGTTCATTCGAAAACTGAATTGTATTGAAATGTATGATTTGGGATTTGGTTAAATTTAAAATTTAGAAATTCGAGTTGTTTTGGAATTGATTTGTGAAACCTAAGAAGCCATCTTATTATATAAAGTATTCTAATATTTAAACCATTTGAGTGGTGGAAGTTATATTTCAAGTATTTTGTTTTCGAAGTGTTATAACTTTGAAGTGCTATGATTATGGAAAAAGGTTATATTTGGAATAAAAAGATATTATATTGATATGGGTTTTTATAAAAACGATATCATAATGATTTGTTTTTGAAATGGAAAGGATATTGTATTACATGGTTTCAAAATGGATATTATATTCTGGTTTTGAAGTGTAAATTATTTTGAAATGACCGCGGTGTTATAATAATGGTTGGTTGTTGAAGAGACCGGGATCGGAAGTTGTCATACTCTCTGCCAACTTCGAAAACCACTTTAACAACCGTGTACGCTGTGGAGATTGCAGAATGAAGTAGGATGGTGGCGTCGTTCTATTAATGTATATACGTGGACCCGACTCTCGTGAGTTGGCATAAGGTGGCTAAAACAGGAGTGATTCTCGGGCCAAAGAGGTAGCCCCTCTTATCGGACACACTCCTTTGATATTATACTCTGACTTTTGGATTGATTCGATGGCCACTTTTGATTTTTTATTTTAGGGGTGTGGCTCGAGGTGGGCGGTAGTAGCTGCTACGCGTTACCACCAGCTCGGATGCGTAATTGGTATATCTACCCTGGCATTGCCTTGTGTGCTGTGTCACCTACCCTAGCGAGCCTTGTACGAGTTTGGTTTTCTCCCGTAGCCCGTGGAGTATTTAGGGTAGTCTCCCGACCTGGAGATGCGCTGATATTGGATGGACTACTAGGACTATTATTGTGTTAAGGGGGTGATTGGGTAACTCCTTAACGCTATTTAAAAGTAAGTTTATTTTACTATAGACACTATTACAATAGAGAAATATTACTACATAGTAAATAGTTTAACGGATCCTTAGGAGATGTGAATCCCGAGCATCTCTTAAGTTAATGCACTCACGTTGACACTGGATAGGAGATGTCAAATCCTGTAAACATCTCTGACGCCGTTACACTCATATTTATTCACGATGATTTAACTTACATAAGATCTTTTAGTTCTGACTCGAGTGTTTTTTCTTTCAATTCGCTTGGGCCAGTCTGAGCATTTCAGGATTTGAAGACTTTATTTCTAGAGGAGGAAGACGAAGATTTTGTTATTATTATTTATTATATTCACAACATCACATTGTTTCGCTACATTATTTGTTATTCTCTGGTATGTGTAACTCTGATATGTATTGTATTAATATATAATCAAATATTTTGTAAAACAGCTTCATGAACTGTTATTTGATTATTATATTTTGTCCTTCCGCTGCAAGGTTCTGTTTTGTTTTTTTCTTCTTTGCTTTTGCTTATTTACCCCATAACAATCCGCCCTTTTGTATGGTTTGAGTCTGACATGTGTGGTTGATCGTCGATTTAAAACATATAAAAAGGCAGAATGTTACAAAATATATTTTTAATATTTATTTATGAATTTTAGAAGTAAAGGAGTTTAAATTATAAAACATGCTTTTACTTTATTTTCATCAAATTATAAATTAGTATGTGTAACATCCCGATATTTTCAACCATTCGCATCCACACATGTCGGAATTGAATTGCTCAGAATATCAGATTATTAATTTATATTTGGCAAAACTCGGCATATACAGTAAATAAATAAATCGCAGAATCATAGACACAGAGTAATATAATAATAAGCAACGGAAAAAAATGAATAGTAGTTCATGAAGGTACTATATATATAATAGAGTTAAAAAAATACAACAGAAGTCTTGAATACATAGAAGTCTCAATACAAAAGTCAAATAACAAAATCTAAATATATCACTGGAATCAACTGAATAACTCAAAGTTGAATTGATAGTCGGTTCTCCAAGCGAAGCTCCAAACTCGAAAGGTGAGTCTCAAATGCTGTGACACTCAGTCTGACCCGAGCAAAAAGAAAAACACAAAACACTCGAGTCAGGATTAACATTCTTATATCAATAAATTCAACTCAAGTGAAATAGCAACTGAAATACAAGTAACTTAAAGGATATTTGGGATGACCATCCTCTAAGGATCCATGGAACTATCTACTATGTAGTACAATACGTTATTATAATATGTCTATAGTAAAGTATACTATTAAAATAGCGTTAAGATGTTACCCCTATCCCTCTTAACACATTTTTATATATTCCCATAGTCTATGCAGTACCGTAATCTTCCCAGTACTGGGCGTCGTCAGAGGGCACTCCATACGTATGGTACAAAACAAACTCGTAGTGGTCTCGATAAGGTAGGTGACACGACACAATTAGGCAATGCCAGGGTAGATATACCAATTACACTTTCGGGCTGGTGGTAACACATATCAGCTACTACCACCCATCTCGGAACACGCTCCCATATCCAAAATCAAGGGTGGCCACCAAATAAATCACAAAGTTAGAAGGTATCAAAGGAATGTGCCCGATGGGAGGAATGACCTCACTTGGCCCGTCAATTGCTCCTGTTTTAGCCACCTTAAGCTAACTCCTAACTCATGGGAGTCAGGTCCATGTATATACCTCATATAGGATCGTCGCCACCATCGTACTTTATTCTGGAATCTCCACTGCATACACAGTTGTTAAAGTAGTTTTCGGTATTGGCAGAGAGTATGACAATAACCGATCCCGGTCTCTTTAACAACCAACCATTATTATAATACCATGGTCATTTCACAATACTATACTTCAAAACCAAAATAACATATCCATTTCAAACCATATTAATATGATATCCTTTCTCACTTAAAATAATATTCATTTTCAAAATCATAACACTTTCCAAAATTATAACTCTTTCGATATTATAACATTTTCGAATTATAACACTTTGAAAATATAATAGTTTGAAATTCATACCACTTTCCTCTTAAACAGTTTAGATATTAATAATAGTATATATATTAAAATAGTTATAAATAAATAGCTAATATAATAAAATAATTTGTATATAAAATAGTTGTAAATTAAATAGTTTATATTAAAATAATTAGTATATTAAAAATAGTTTTATATTAAAATAGTTTATATATATTAAAATAATTAGTATATATAAAATAGTTATAAGTAAAATAGTTTATATTAAAAATAGTTAGTATATATAAAATAGTTACAAGTAAAATAGTTTATATTAAAATAATTAGTATATATAAAATAGTTATAAGTAAAATAGTTTATATTAAAAATAGTTAGTATATATAAATAGTTATAAGTAAAATAATTTATATTAAAAATAGTTTATATATATTGAAATAACTTATAAAATAAAATATCCTTATAAATATTAAAATTCTTTATATAATAAAAATAGTTTCCTCAAAGTTCACAAATCGATTTAAATCAACTCAAATTCCAAAATCCCATTATAAATCAAATCTCAATTCTTCCATTTCAACTCATTTCAAATCTAAATAAACTATTTTATATCAATTTCAAATATAGATTTGAACTACAAAAATAAACCATTTCAATTTCAATAGTTTTCAAAGCTTTAAATATTCCAACATTTACAAAACTTAAATTTTAACAATTTAATATATATATATGTATGTATGTATGTATGTATGTATGTATGTATGTATGTATGTGTGTATATATATATATTTCACTTTACTTTTATTTAGTTATTGAAATATTCACTTAATCATTCTAATAACATTTAAATAAAACTTCAATCACAAATTTAAATAAACTAAATATCTAAATTCCATTTGTAAATTTTGAAAATATTCATTTAAATCACTTTTACTAAAAAAATCAAGTATAAAATCATATCTTTAAAATCTCAAATTTAATCAATTCCAAATCAATCTCATTTATGTATAATTCTTAAATAAATATAATTTCAAATTTATCTTTCCAACCTCAATTTATTAAAATTATTATAAAAATCTACATTTAAAGATATAAATTTAAATAAATATTTAAAAAAAGTTACATATTAGTTTTTATTGAATAAAAGCTTATTATTAAATTTATTTTATATTAAAACTTATTCTATATATATTTTTAAAAATAGTAAAATTGTAAGTAAAATCATTAAAATTTAAAATTCCTAAACTAATTTATAAATTTAAATTTCCCAAAACATATAATTTTTAAAATCTAAAATTTAAACCATTATAAGATAACATTTATATATATAATATTTAAAGCCAATATTTATGTAAAACCATATATCTTTCCTTTTTAAAACTATGGAAATCATTTCAATATATATATATGTGTGTGTGTGTGTGTGTGTACACACCAACGATGTCTGTGTATAGTTTTTATCCTATAGTCAAGTGATATAGATATTTATCATTTCAATCCGCAATTTAAATATCTTAGGGTATATATCTTTTCAACCTGCAATCCCAAATTCAATTCAATGAAAATCACTTGGATTTATCATTTCAAACCATAACGGTTTTCTCCTATTCTACAAGATCGTTCGAGTATGTATCATTTCAACCCGTAGGAAATTCTATACTAACAGGGAACTTGTAGAGTGATAACATATGTGATAATAATATAACCATCAACAACCAGCATATATCATCAATGATAAATATAACTAACAGATTATGGTGCCAGATGTCATAGGTGACTAGATACGTATAGTAGCATATATATATAGCAATTTAAATAGCTAACAGCGGCATATTTCAATTGTCGTTTCAATTGAAATCAAATTTAATAAAAATAAGAACGTTAATCATGAGTGATTGCTTACCTTTCGAGGCTAGATAGACTTGACAAAGAAATGAGCTATGAATTCCAAAGCATCACTAGATGGACACGATTCGATGAACAAAGCTGATAAATAGGAATAGACGAAATCGTATCAGAATTGGATCGATGAAGATAATTGATATAAGTGAACTTATATATATATAACTATATATAAGTGTATATATATATATATCAAATCATATTCTAAATTTAAGCATATATAAATTAAATATATATGTATTTCAAAATAATTTTTTAAACTAAAACTCAAATATTAAAGTCAAGCATATATATATAATAATAAATTTTGAATCAATACATTTAAAACTTAACAGTTTAACATATATATTTATCTAACTTATGTAATCAACCAACAAACCAAAAGTTTAAAACTGATAAAATATAAACATTATATGTTATATTTAAAAACAATTATTATTATAAACTTAGTATTTATAAAATCAACTTAAATCCAAAATAGTGTGTGTATATATATAAACAAATATATGTGCAGGAATATATATATATATAGTTTGTGGACAAACCATATAAATGTTATATCAAACAAATATATAATACATATACTTGCTGTAAAAACATAGTTGATGCTTCTTCTATAATATAATATATATTATAAACAATGGTATATACAATATCAGACAGTAAACAAGACATAATATATATATATATATATATATATTAATATATACATGTTTATAACAAATCTAACTTCATATATATATATATATATAAACTAACATATACTTTAACATGCAACAACATACATACTTTGAAATCAACAGCATATTTATTCGAATATGTACATAGCCAGTCAGCACATATATATGATAACAATATAAATATGTATAAACTAACATATGTATATTTTGTACGATCTAACATATATACTAATATATTATCCAACTACAAACTATTGAAAGAAAAGAAAACTATATATATATAAACCCATACAAAATAAAAACATACAAATGAACAGATTACATTTTGTATATAACTCATATTAATATTGTTAGCATTAAAATTGGTCACTAACACCCTTAGAAAGATTGTGTAGAGAGATTAATGAAGAAAGTAAATTAAAATAGAGAATAGAGTGTAAATTTAAATGCAGAGAACAAGAACACCAAATTTATAGTGGTTCGGCGTAACTGCCTACATCCACTTTGAAGTTGATTTCCGTTGATTTACTTGATGGGTGATTACAGATACAATCCGTTTTTAGTTACTAGAATACAGTTGCAAAGTAAAAGAAATATGTCTGGAATGAGTCTTGAAAATGACGGAGTCTTCCCAGTGTTCTCTCTCATCTCTCTCTTTTCTGTGCCCCTTCCTCTCTATTTATAGACAAAGGTGGGTTGGACTTCCCTGGTGGCCTGGTAGCTGAATAACTTGGTCCAAATAGGACAAGTCCTGTACGCCGAACCGAGCGTGCTGAACGGCTGAAGGTCGACCCCACCTTTTCATGCCGAGTGATCTCTTTGTTGTGTGGGAGGAGTAGGCCGAGCGACAATCGAGGCCGGACGTGCTGGGGAGAACGCCGAACGTCTTTGATTATCGAATATTCTTGGGAGGCCGAACTTTCCTTGTGTCGGACGATGGGATGCCGAGCAGTATAGAATGTTGGTTTGCCAGGAAGAACGTCCGGAGATGCCGAGCATACTTTACGCCGAGTGTTCCTTGTAGGTTGAACGTTTACTTTGGCCGAACGTACCTTGTGCCGAGCGATCCATGTTAGCCCAGGCCGGACGAACTGAGATAGCCGAACGAGGAGCTTGACGTTTGAACACCATCTTAACCTAACGAGGCCTTTGGCCGAGCGATGCTCTTGGCCGAACGAAGTCTTTAGCCGAGCGCCATCTTTGGCCGAGCAATGTCTTAGGCCGAACGTCCTTGGTAGGCCAAGTATTAAGTTGCTATGCTATGGTGCCGATCCATCTACAGGCCGAACGCCCTTGGTAGGCCGAGTACTAAGTCGCTATGCTATGGTGCCGATCCATCTACAAGCCGAACGCCCTTGGTAGGCCGAGTACTAAGTCGCCCGGTCAATTCCCTAGGAAACACTTGCCCCCCCAAAGTGTATTACGTGACCGAACGTGATACGCTTTGAATTACTCACCTTCCACGGGTCGCATGATTCTCTTGGCCGAACGCAGTGTCGAAGGCCGAACGATCCACGATACACCGAGTGACTTCGTATGCCGAACAACCCAGCCGAAGACGAGTGCCGAACGATCTATGTTAGCCCAGGCCGAACGAACCGAGATAGCCGAATGATACTGCCTTGACCGGTAAAACCGGTCATAGTCTCTTTAACTTCTCCTCCCTTATAAAACCGACATCTTCTTCTTCCTCCTTTTTTCCTACTTTCACTTCTGCAACCTTGAACTTTCGAACCACCCCTGTCATCATATTCTAAAGTCCTCCCGATCCTTTCTAAAGCTCAATCCACGAACTAGGTAAAATCCCTTTATCTGACTCCTTTTCCTGATTAAAAAGGTATCAATTAGTAGCCCAAGTCCATAGATCAGCACCGTGGTCAGAAGGGCTATGTGGGTGGAGGACTCTAAGGCCAAACGTTGTGAGGTAGGGAGAAGTGGTCAGGGATGATAATTCGTAGAGGTTGTTTGGGTGAGATACTGTGGTTCGGCACGGTTCCCTCGTGTCGAATAAGGTTTGGAAAAAAGGAACGGTGGAGGAGAGGAAAAATCGAAGGCCGTGCCGAGTGTTGAAGCTCGGTGTATCCATCGTTCGGCACGGCACACCATAGGCCGAATGATGGGTTGGAAGGTTAGGGAGGCAGTAGGGAGGCTGAGTGTTGTTTCGGCCGAATGGTGTTTTGGCCGAACGGTACTCTACCGAACCATCGCAAGGCCGAACACTCTTACGTGCCGAACCATATCAAGGCCGAACACTCATGAACCGAACAACGCATACACGCCGGACCAAACATGCCGAATAATGTTGCGGCCGAACAATACCTGGCCGAACAAAACATGAATGCCGAACGTATCCTATTGGCCGAACATAACTTAAACCGACCAAACAATTGTCTTGCCCAATTTCATAACTGAACAAGGACAGGAACTCCAGCATACTTGTATATCGAACTAATTTGGACTAATAACCTTCCCAGCAGATATAAACATGAACTTAATTCGATGTAACCGGATAACCTCCTCTAACGTTTCCTGAACCTGAAACTGTAATCTCCATTAGGGAGGCTTTTGGAGACGGTCAGCGATGACGGTCTTCGAAAGCGATGATTTTAAGCTTAGTTTTTTATTAGCAACATTGCGACTGCCAAATTTTCAATGCTTATACATGATTGATTGCACTAGTTCACACACCATGTGCGGGGATTATTCGTGTTATTAATTCTGACATCGATCATTTTTCAAGTATAGTTCACACAGGTGTTTTGTCAAATCCGCTATTTATTGAAGATGTCTAAAAGATCCAGCTCCGCCACTATCTCAGATAGGCCCAGGCCGTCTTTCAAACAAGGTTGCGCATACACTTCTAATTCGTCGACCTCCCCCGCTCATGATT
Source organism: Allium cepa (assembly GCA_030765085.1). Classification (NCBI taxonomy): domain Eukaryota; kingdom Viridiplantae; phylum Streptophyta; class Magnoliopsida; order Asparagales; family Amaryllidaceae; genus Allium; species Allium cepa. The sequence continues at coordinate 1,026,216,500 of CM060937.1, read as the reverse complement.
TTGCTCCTGATACCCTGGAGTCAAAGATTCTCCTGGATAATCCGATCGATTCACAGGCTTCGAAGATTAACGAAGCTGCGCTCCGGAGAGTATGTTCGATTCACGGAATCCCTTTCGCCGACGTGTTGGTTCCGTCGGGCCGTGATCGTCCACACCTGCCCCCAGTCGGATATACCACTTGTAACAAGTTCATGTGCTGCGTGGGCAGCGTGCCTCCGTTTAATTCTTTTCTCCGGGACGTGCTACAACATATCGACGTCGCCCCGTCGCAGTTACACCCCAACGGACACGCGTTCATATATGGGACTTACCTCCTCTTCATGGCCGTTTTCTCTAGACCTCCAACTCCCAGTGACATTAGATATATTTACATGATCAAGAAGAGAAAGGATACCCCCTCTTTCGTGTTCCTCGAGCCGTATCACAAGTGCCAAATCCTAATCGGAGCGTGGAGCAAGTTTTCCCTGTACAAACAGGAATGGTTCTATGTGCGCTGCCCTTCCGGCTTTGCGAGGAGATGGGTCGAAGGAAGTAAGTCTTCTTCTTTGAATGGTGCTTATGTTTTTATCGATGCTATGCTTTTCCTAACTCTTGTTTTATCTTTCCAGATGTCAGTCCCCGTCCCGAGGACCGTGGTCACTCTAAGGCTGTTGAAGCTATTAGGGCTCTTCCTGCCGAAGAACGAGACATTCAAACTCTCATCTCGAATGAGTCGTTGTCAAGGTTTGGGCTGTTAGCCGAAGGTCGTCGGGTGAGTCTTCCCGAGTGCGTCTCCGCTCCTAAGCCCAAGTCTGGTAAAGGGAAAAAGTTGGCTGGATCGTTATCACGCCACACCCACGGCGTACAGGAGGAGGGGGAGATCAAAGAGGGTGAGGCCCCTGAAAAACAAGGTGAGAATGTGGGTCCCACTCTGGATCCACTGGTCGAGGTGCACGATATTGAGACGTCATCTTCCCCTTCAAAGGGAAAAAAGAAGTTGATGTATAGGATAAGGAAGGAGAAGGTTGGCGGAACTTCCAAAGTTACGTTCATCCCGGCAGAGAAAGAGGCTTCTTCACAGCAAGTGGAAAGTTCTTTAAAGGGCCTTTCGAATGTCTCCATCCCCGATGATCTGCTTAACTATGACTTTGGCAATCCGAAGGCATTCAAATTCCATTCGCCTGTCAGAGGCGATGTGGGCATTCCATCCCAAAGTTAGGGAGAGAAAACCCCTGTTAGCAAGGCTACTGGTCCGTCGGGGGGAAACACTAGGACACACACGAACACTTGCACTTCAAGTCTCACTTAGATTTTTTATATATAACTCCTCTTGCTAATTCACTTTTATTTGAATTTCGTGCAGGTGACATGGGACGCTCGCACGGATTCGATCGTCTCCGTGGTTCTTCTATTTTTCATCCGTCCGGACGGGACTCGGGTCCCGAGAGACGTCGAGATAGAGATGGTGATGGTGGTGGGGACCGTCATTCTCGGGATCATCATCTCGGAAGAAACCGTATTACCAGCCCAAGCATCACCGACACCCCCTTCTCATTTGGGGCAAAGCAAGGATCGGCCTGGTTACAAGGGGTCGCACTCTGATATCCCCCGAGATCAACGCTCTGATTCTTCTTCCACTCGACGGTCCCGAGATTCTCATAGAAGAGGCGAACTTACAAAGCCGTCTCCTCCTGCTCCTGCATCGGATCATACAGTATAGAGAGATTGAGCGAGCTCAAGGCCACATTTCCCAAGATCTGCTTCCATGGGTTGAAGTTCCTTCCGACGATTCATCCTATACCTAGAGATGTTAAGCAGAATGCCATTTCCTATACCAACGACGTCTATGTTCAACATGACGCGTTTGTTCACCTAGCCGAGAAACTTTCCGAAGTCTCTGTGGAGCGCCAGCATGAAATAGACCGTTTGAAGCTTGAGGCCACCTATGATAAAAACATCATTAAGGCCTAGGACGAAGAAATCACCACTTATAAATCTGAACTCGAGGCCGTCCATCGGAGTGCCAGGGATACTGCTGAGGCCGTCACTCGCTTGGAATCAACTCATAAGAAAGAGCTTGACGAGGCAGTTCAACGATGTGGGGCTTTGGCCTTGGAAAAAGACTCCATTCAAAAGGAGAGGGATGCGCTCAGCGCTCGAGTCAAGAAACTTGAAGAGCTTCTCCATAGAGAGAGAGGAGAAAACGGCTGCCTAAGAAGAGTCACAGCGATACTGTGACGAGATCGTCGCCACCCGACTTTTAAAAGAACAACTCGAGGGCGAGCTCTCCAGGGTTGAGATGTTAAAGAGTGAAGCCCGTGAGGAGGGCAAGAGGACGACGTTGACGGATATTGTTTCCCGTCTTGAGGCAGCCAGGGAGGAAGGTAGAGAGGAGATCAAAACTGCGTTCGACCCACTCATTGCCGAATTCAACGCCCGCGGGCTCATGCACCGTGACGTAACTTTTTTGGATGATGCTATCTTGAATCATTGTTAAAGGCATGGGAAACCCTAATTCAGATTAGGAAGGATGAGCGTGGTGTCAAGGAGGTTGACGAGGAGGATTTAATAATGGAATTTCTGAAGGAAAATGAACCTTCGGACCTATCGGCGGCCAAGGCCCTTTACTGCAAAGGCTCCCCCTTGAGGAAAGGGAAAGAAGTTGTCGCTGGTCCATCCGGGGCCGAGTCTCCTGTTCACGTGCCTTCCCAGCCGGCCGGTCGACCGACACTTGATCCCTTTGAACAGCACATTCGCTATGATCGGGAAGCCCCCGGCCTGGGCGTTCATGTTTTGTCTCCTATCCCGGAGGGCGAAACTCCTTTGACGGCAGAGAGTTTGCCAGGGCCTGGTAGATAACCTTCCACTTTGAGATTTTGAAAGTCTTCATTCTTTGTGAAGTACTATTGCATTCTAATGCTCATCTTTTCTGATTTTTTGCAGGTCGTTCTGACCCCGATCCCACTCCGAGGAGCGATGTCGCCAAGGAGGTGGAAAAGTCTGGTGAGGGTGCTCATGCTAGTGAGGTTCCTGAGCCAGATGCTCAAGTGATCGGGGCGCTTGACGAAGGCAAGTCCGATTCCTCTTCTGGGAGTTATGAAGTAGAAGTCACAGGCGCCTCTGAGCATACATCTGAATTGAGCATGAAGGAGCGGCTCGAAAAAGAGAAAAAAGATACAGTCAAGGTTGAGCCGCGTAAGGTGGACCTAGACGATCCCTTGAACAAGCCATTGAAGGTCATCCTTCCTGGCAGGTCCAAGCCCTTGGACATTCCCCCTACTTCTTCAGTTATTACTCCTCCATCAAGGAAATGTTCTAAGGGTAAACGCTTTGAGGAAGAGTCGTCCGGGAAGAATTTGAAGAAGCACAAGAAATGACTACTGTCCTCGTTCAACGAGAGTCAATTTAAGTCGTGTAATGATTATTTTTGTAATTTTTGTAAATAGACTATTGACTCCGAATTTTGAAGTACTTGTAGCAGAAGACTTTTCCTGAATAGAGTTTAGTTTCTTTTTCTGTCTTTTCAAAAGATTCTTATTATTCAGTTTTCCTTGTGATCGTGATTCGAATCCATGCTGTTGCGCGTACCATAGACTTCTTGGTTTGTCTTCACACGGCCCGTTGATTCTTTGAGAGTTATTTGTTTTCCTCCTATGCTTCAAGCACTTAGAATCATTTTTTAATCTGCACAACGAGAACTTGGAATATCCCAGTCCGCATTCTGGGGACTTAGAGAATTTTTACCGTTTATACTCGAGCTCACGCACCGGGGACTTCGAGTACTCTAGTCCGCATTCTGGGGACTTGGAGATTTTTACTCGTTTATACTCGAGTCCGCGCTCTGGGGACTTAGAGTACTCCGGTCCGCACTCCGGGGACTTGGAGATTTTTACTCGTTTATACTCGAGTCCGTGCTCTGGGGACTTAGAGTACTCCAGTCCGCACTCTGGGGACTTGGAGATTTTTATTCGTTTATACTTGAGTCCGCGCTCTGTGGACTTAGAGTACTCCAGTCCGCACTCCGGGAAGTTGGAGATTTTTACTCGTTTATACTTGTGTCCGCGCTATGGGGACTTAGAGTACTCCAGTCCGCACTCTGGGGACTTGGATATTTTTATTCGTTTATACTCGATTCCGCGCTCCGGGGACTTAGAGTACTCAAGTCCGCACTCCGGGGACTTGGAGATTTTTTACTCGTTTATACTCGAGTCCGTGCTCTGGGGACTTAGAGTACTCCAGTACGCACTCCGGAGACTTGGAGATTTTTACTTGTTTATACTCGAGTCCGTGCTCTGGGGACTTTGAGTACTCCATTCCGCACTTCGGGGACTTGGAGATTTTTATTTGTTTATACTCAAGTCTGCGCTCTGGGGATTTAGAGTACTCCAGTCCGCACTCCGGAGACTTGGAGATTTTTACTCGTTTATACTCGAGTCCGTGCTCTGGGGACTTAGAGTACTCCAGTCCGCACTCCGGGGACTTGGAGATTTTTACTCGTTTATACTCGAGTCCGCGCTCTGGGGACTTAGAGTACTCCAGTCCGCACTCCGGGGACTTGGAGATTTTTATCCGTTTATACTCGAGTCCGCGCTCTGGGGACTTAGAGTACTCCAGTCCGCACTCCGGCGACTTGGAGATTTTTATCCGTTTATACTCGAGTCTGCGCTCTGGGGACTTAGAGTACTCCAGTCCGCACTCCGGAGACTTGGAGATTTTTACTTGTTTATACTCGAGTCCGCGCTCTGGGGACTTAGAGTACTCCAGTCCGCACTCCGGGGACTTGGAGATTTTTACTCGTTTATACTCGAGTCCGCGCTCTGGGGACTTAGAGTACTCCAGTCCGCACTCCGAGGACTTGGAGATTTTTATCCGTTTATACTCGAGTCCGCGCTCTGGGGACTTAGAGTACTCCGGTCCGCACTCAGGGGACTTTGAGATTTTTACTCGTTTATACTCGAGTCCACGCTTTGGGGACTTAGAGTACTCCAGTCCGCACTCCGGGGACTTGGAGATTTTTTATTCGTTTATACTCCAGTCTGTGCTCTAGGGACTTAGAGTACTCCAGTCCGCACTCCGGGGACTTGGAGATTTTTACTCGTTTATACTCGAGTCCGCGCTCTGGGGACTTAGAGTACTCTAGTCCGCACTCCGGGGACTTGGAGATTTTGAACCGTTTTGAGCGTTCGTACGCCAGCCAGAATAATATAAGTGCAATTGCTTGCCACTGGATTATCATACGCAGAAACATTAATCATTCATGAAAAAGATGGCTTCAAGCCTTTATTAATGAAAGCACTAGACTGTTTTATTACATGCCAAGAACTAGGAATGAAAACATACTGGAAATAGATGCAATTACTGCATGAAGGAAACAGACTAGGTGTAATAACGCCGCAAGTGCTCGTTGTTCCATGCTCGGAGGAGTGTCACACCATCGACGGTCGCTAGCTTGAAAGTTCCTTCTCCAAGCTTCTGTTTGATGACGTATGGACCTTCCCATGCAGAATTCGTGTGAGATGGAGTTGGAAAGACTCGTTTCAAAACAAGATCTCCCACATCAAAGGTTCTTAGTTGGACTTTTTCAGTATAATATCTAGCGACTCGGTGTCTGTATGAGGCTGCTCTCAAATCAGCTTCTTTGCGTTTTTCATCAATAAAGTCCTGATTCCAGTAAGAGATCATGGTTCGTTGCAGGGTCGTAATAAGTTACCCGATGTGATGGAACCTTAAGTTCCACGGGTATGACAGCTTCTGTGCCATATGCCAATGCGAATGGAGTGTGGCCAGTCGCGGTCTTGTGGGAAGTTCTATAAGCCCAAAGCACCGTCGGGAGTTCATCTACCCACTTGCCTCTAGTCTTTTTCAAACGCTTTTTTAATATGGACTTGATTATTTTGTTTACGGCTTCCACTTGTCCATTCGCCTTTGGATGAGCAACTGCTGCAAACCTTTTCTCAATGCCACATTTCTGACAAAATTCTTTGAACTCCTTGCTTTCGAATTGAGTTCCATTGTCTGTTATGATGGTCCGTGGGAGGCCAAAATGGAATATGATATTTCATACAATGAAATTAATGACTTTCTTGGTGGTGATCGTGGCCATAGGCTCTGCCTCTGCCCATTTGGTAAAGTAATCGACTGCCACTATTGCATATTTCGCGCCTCCTTTGGCTATGGGTAAAGAACCAATCAGGTCAATTCCCCACATTGCAAACGTCCAGGGACTGACCATTTGTGTGAGTTCCGTCGGCGGAGCTCTTGGAATTTTCGCATATATCTGGCATTTGTCACATTTCCTCACATAGTCTATGGCGTCATGATTCACGGTTGGCCAGAAGTATCCATAACGGAGGATTTTCTTTGCCAATGTTTGCCGCCCGGTATGATCACCACACTCTCCCTCATGGACTTCTTTCAGTTCCCGTTTTATCTTATCATGGGCCATGCACCGGAGTAAGGGGTCAGAATCCCCTCCGATACATTATTCCGTCCTATAGTACATAACGCGAAGCCTTACGAAGGACTTGGCGTCTTTCGCTCCTTTTTTCAGGCAAATCCCCTTGTAGCAAGTACTATTTGATCGGGGTCAACCACGATTCCTTTTCGAGTTCGGTTTCCAACACGAAGTCTATTTCCATCATGTATATACTTGGAGCAAGAAGGGTCTCAACAGGGAACAATCCCATTTGCTGTGCGTCGCCAGTGCTTGCGAATTTTGCTAACGAATCGGCTTCTCTATTCTGTTCGCATGGGACATGGGAGATGTCATAATATTCGAGACTTGCCAGTAACTATCGAGCCCGAGCGAGGTAAGCGGCCAGTCTTCATCCCTTTGCTTGATAGTCTCCCCGCACCTGGTATACTACCAGCTGTGAATTGCAGAAGATTTCAATTGACTTCACTCCCAGTTTGATAACTAGTCTTAAGCCAGCAATCAATGCTTCATATTCGGCTTCGTTATTTGTTGCTGCAAACTCAAGCTTCAAAGGGTAGCAGATTGATCGGTCTTCCGGAGTTACGATGACTATGCCTGCCCCCGAGCGATGGTCGTTAGATGCCCCATCGGTGTACATCTTCCATCGAACGGGAGGTATGACCCTGTGACTGCTCGGTTCATCTGGCGGAGTGAATTTAGCGATGAAGTCAGCTAGTGCTTGTGCTTGTATGGCCCTTCACGGCAGGTAGGCAATGTCGAACTGACTCAACTCAATATTCCATTTTAACATCCTTCCGGAAGTTTCCGGTCGTTGGAGTACTTGTCGCAAGGGTTGGTCAGTGTACGCACCGATTGAATGTGCTTGAAAGTAGGAACGAAGCTTGCGTGACGCAATCACCAAGCAATATGCGAGTTTCTCAATCTTTAGATAATTCCTTTCCGCCCCCGTCAAGCGTTTACCAACATAGTAAACTGGCCTTTGAACTCGGTCTTCCTCGCGGACCATGGCTGTGCTAATGGCATGCTGGGAGATAGCCAAGTACACGTACAATGTCTCGTGGTCTACTAGTTTCGATAGTACCGAGGGACTTTCTAAGTGCCTTACCAGAGCCCGAAATGCTTCCTCACAGTCAGACATCCATTCGAAGTTTCTCTTTCCTTTCTTTATAACGTCGAAGAAGGGAATACACTTGTCTGTAGCTCTGGATATGAATCGACTCAGCGCAGCCACTTTTCCATTCAGGCTTTGCACCTGCTTTATGGTTCTAGGTACCTGTATATCTCGGATAGCCTGGATCTTCTTCGGGTTAGCTTCAATCCCTCGCGCATTCACAATGAAACCCAAGAACTTTCCTGAAGCTACGCCGAATGAACACTTCATAGGATTGATCTTCATCCCGTAGTGCCTGAGTATATCGAACATCTATGCTAAGTCTCAGATGTGGTCGTTTGACTGCCGCGACTTCACAAGCATGTCATCCACATAGACTTCCATTGTTTTCCCAATCTGGTCTTTGAACATTCGATTTACCAGACGTTGATAAGTTGCTCCTGCATTTTTTTATCTGAAGGGCATTACTACGTAGCAATACAACCCGACGTTCGTGACAAAGCTGGTGTGTTCTTGGTCCGGGATGTGCATCAGATTTTGATTGTAACCAGAGTATGCGTCCATAAATGATAGTAACTCGTGTCCGGCTGTTGAATCGACCAGTTGGTCAATCCTTGGTAATGGAAAGCTATCCTTCGAGCATGCTATGTTTAAATCAGAGTAATCGACACAAGTTCTCCATTTTCCATTTGCTTTCTTTACTAACACCAGGTTAGATACCCATTCAGGGTAGAGGGCGTCGCGGACGAACCCATTGGTTTTTAGTTTGTCCACCTCCTCTTTGAGAGCTGCGGACCTCTCTGGGTCCATGCCTCTCCTTTTCTGTTTCACAGGGACATGTTTCGGGTCTATGTTCAACATGTGACTCGCAATTGCAGGAGAAATCTCGCACATATCAGAATGTGTCCAAGCAAAAACATCAAGGTTCGCTCGGAGGAAATCGATGAGGTTTTCAGCTGCTACGGTGTCTAGCTGTGATCCTATTTTAAGAACTCGTGATGGGTCGTTGCTGCTAACTGAGATGCCAATGGTCAGTTCGGCCGGTGTTGCAATTTTTTCCCTGGGTTCCCCATCATCATTTATCGGATCTATGTCTTTATGGATCCGAGATTGTCGCCCGAGCCAGGGCTCGAGCGCTAGTTGTCAATCATCAGAATTTTGGATGCGGACCGAGTTGTCCGCAACCTTTCCTTTCTCCCTACGCTGCGCCTCTCTGAGTTCAGCCTCATAGCATGCACGACCGGTTGCCTGATCACCGTGCACTACTCCTACTCCTTTGTCTATAGGAAATTTTAACGTCAAACACCATAGGGCCATGGCTGCCCTGAATTCCGCCAGAGCTGGACGTCCCAGGAACACGTTTTATGGGGAATCGACATCCAACACTATGAATGGTAGGATTCGCACTCTCCTGCGTTCACCTTGCCCCAGTTCGACGGGTAATTCCACATATCCCATGGCATCAGTTGCCGTGCCGTTAAAGCCATGGATCCTGGCTTTGGATGGTTTCAAATCCTTGGTTTCCAGTTTCATTTGGTCATATGCCTTCCGGAAGATGATGTTAATGGAACTTCCGCAATCAATTAGAATTCTCTTTACGAATGCCGGCCCGATGGTCGTGGATATGACCATTGGGTCGATAGTAGGGTCCTCTACCTTATCTGCATCTCTGCTCCTGAACACGATGTCATCATTCATCGTGCGCTGCTGCTTTGCGGGAGTTCCATCCTCTACATTCGAACAACACTCATGATCCGCATGTCTCAGAGAGTTAGCATATCATTCCATCTCCTGCCAATTCTTCTCTGCAGGGTAAGGTCCGCCAGGAATCATGTTAATGACCAATCTACCCACAGTTCGAGTAGGTTGTTATGGTTGGTGTGGGGCTGGCCCTCGCCCAGGGTCCGATGTCTCTTGCCTTCCGTCCTGTGGGTCTTTGACAAATTCCTGTAGCTTCTTCTGCCAAATCAATTTCTCAATGGCATCATGAAGACGTATGCACTCCTCTGTGTTGTGCCCATAAGACTCGTGAAAGCGGCACCTGCTTCTGCTCCTCTGTTGATTCCTTTGGGCGTGGTTTTCTGTATTGAAAAGTGATGTAGGTTGATAAGTAGATGTTCTCAAGAGATGCATTCAGTGGAGTGTATTCGTTGTAGGTTGGGATTCTTGACTTCCATCTCCCCGTTTCCTTCTTCTTTCCGGGATTTCCACCTCCGGATTCTTTAGACTGCCCGGGCTTGTTCTGGACGTTGGCTTAAGTCTTTCCAGGGTTATTGCCAGTTGTCTTCACGGTGACATTGCTCTTTACAGATTCCTAAACGGGCCCTGGTGCCTTGTCTTTCCTTGTCCATCGAGCTTCTTCCCTCCTTATGAACCGATGAGCTTTCGAATAAAAATGCTCTAGTGTGGCTGGGGGCTTTCCCGCCAACCAATCTCCAAATTCAGAATCGGGATCCACTCCATGCATCACTGCCATCAAAATTGCATGGTCGTTAGGATTGCTCACTTCGGTAGCAGCAACATGAAATCTCTACAAGTATGCTTTCAGTGACTCTCCTGGAGCTTGGGTCACACTTGATAAGGACATCACGTCCTTTGGACGAGTGGTGTGTATCCTGAATTGCTCTATGAATTTCATTGCTAATTCATCGAAGCTGGATATTGATCGTGGGGGAAGTCGAGTAAACCACATGGTGGCAATTCTGGATAGAGTAATCGGGAAGCACCTGCACTTGGTTGCGTCATTGGCTCTTGCTGAATCCATCATCCATCCATACCTCATTACATGCTGCCTAGGGTCAGTTTTCCCTTCATAAGCTGGAATGGTGGGCATGCTGAACTTTCTCGGATATTCAGTCCGTAGAATGGGGTCCGTGAAGGGAGTATGGCTTTTCGACACTCCCCAATCTTCATTAGTCAAGCCTTGATTCTCTCTCATCAACTGCCTGATCATAGCTGTCAAGTCCGGGGTTTGTATAGAAGAAGGGAGGTGGGGTTCCATTCCACGGGCCTGATTTCTAGTAAATCGATCAGTGGCACCTGTTTGTGCATTTTCATCCTTGCGGCATCCACGCTTAGGCGGTTCATCAGCTGAAGTCGAACTATCCTCTTCAGAGTAAGCGACAGGGCTACCTCCAGCATTCTGATGCTGCTGCTGAGTAAGCCGAGTTATGAGGTCAGCATTGACTTTCATTTGCTCAGCAAGTTGCTTTCTACTCTCCTTTAGTTCTCTTATCAAGTCATTTAATTCCGCTCGGGAAACAACTTCTGGTTGGTTTTGGTTAGAGGGTCCTGCACCTTGAACAGCTCGCTGATTGCTAGGCCCGAGTTATTGCACACTAGTAGTTTCGTGGACATCTGCATTTTGAGAGGCTGATCTTGTCCGTGGTCTTCCCATGGTAGAGTTATTGGTTGTAACCCTAAGTTGAATCAACAAATGCCTACGAATGATTATGGATCTCCTTCGGGAGACTTATGCAATCCAGTAGCTACAAAGTAGATCCTAATAGCCTGATATTCAATTCTCAGTGAAAGCACCAAAATGTTAGCAACAAAATTGGTCACTAACACCCTTAGAAAGATTGTGTAGCGAGATTAATGAAGAAAGTAAATTAAAACAGAGAATATAGTGTAAATTTAAATGCAGAGAACAAGAACACCAAATTTATAGTGGTTCGACGTAACTGCCTACATCCACTTTGAAGTTGATTTTCGTTGATTTACTTGATGGGTTATTATAGATACAATCCGTTTTTAGTTACTATAATATAGTTGCAAAGTAAAAGAAATAAGTCTGGAATAAGTCTTGAAAATGGCGGAGTCTCCCCAGTGTTCTCTCTCATCTCTCTCTTTTCTATGCCCCTACCCCTCTATTTATAGACAAAGGTGGGTTGGACTTCCCTGGTGGGCCTAGTAGCTGAATAACTTGGTCTAAATAGGACAAGTCATGTACGCCGAACCGAGCGTGCCGAACGGTTGAAGGCCGACCCTGCCTTTTCATGCCGAGCAATCTCTTTGTTGTGTGGGAGGAGTAGGCCGAGCGACAATCGAGGTCGAACATGCTGGGGAGAACGCCGAACGTCTTTGATTACCGAATATTCTTGGGAGGCCGAACGTTCCTTATGCTGGACGATGGGATGCCGAGTAGTATAGAATGTTGGCTTGCCAGGCCGAACGTCCGAAGATGCCGAGCATACTTTACGACGAGTGTTCCTTGTAGGTTGAACATTTACTTTGGCCGAACGTACCTTGTGTCGAGCGATCCATGTTAGCCCAGGCCGGACGAACTGAGATAGCCGAACGAGATGAGTGCCGAATGAGGAGCTTGACGTTTGAACACCATCTTGATGGAATGAGGCCTTTGGCCGAGCGATGCTCTTGGCCGAACGAAGTCTCTGGCCGAGCGCCATCTTTGGCCGAGCAATGTCTTAGGCCGAACGTCCTTGGTAGGCCGAGTATTAAGTTGCTATGCTATGGTGTCGATCCATCTACAGGCCGAACGCCCTTGGTAGGCCGAGTACTAAGTCGCTATGCTATGGTGCCGATCCATCTACAGGCCGAACGCCCTTGGTAGGCCGAGTACTAAGTCGCCCGGTCAATTCCCTGGGAAACACTATATTATCCAACTAACATATGTATATTTTGTATATTATCCAACTAACATATGTATATCCCTGGGAAACACTATATATAATATAATAATAATATAAATATGTATAAACTAACATATGTATATTTTGTACGATCTAACATATATACTAATATATTATCCAACTACAAACTATTGAAAGAAAAGAAAACTATATATATATAAACCCATACAAAATAAAAACATACAAATGAACAGATTACATTTTGTATATAACTCATATTAATATAATACTAATTTACTTTGCTATAATACGTCTACAAATTTATATTAATAAAATATAGCTTATGTGTATACACAGCATAAAACAACTTATATAACTTTTATGTCAAACAGAACCTACACATCTAATACTATATATATACCTGTAAACCAAAAGAAGTGGATGAGGAGGTGATAAGGTGGCTTCGACAGAGATCTACAGGGTGGCCAGGCTTTGTTTGTGGTTGGAGGCGGATAGGTAGGTGGTGGGAGAGGCGTATGGCCATCGGCTTTAGGTGGAGGAGCTTGGCAAACCAAAGGGAAGGAGGAAGGTTTACATGCCAAGCTTGGCCGAGGGGATGGACTTCGAGGCGGCTTGTGTGCTTGCATGCGGTTGTGTAGAGTGGGAAGGGGATGGGTGATAGTAAAAGTCTGTAATATGGATCATGTACTATATGTATATATGCAAGTATAAGCGACTAACTATATGATGTATCTAAATTAAACTTAATATATGATAATAGAAAAGTAAATGGAAATAATCATACTAGGATTTGATACCGGTTCAGACCTCCTATCCTACATCCAGTCCCGAAGCTCCTCTCCGGAATTCGACTATCAAACACCCTCATTTCGCCCGGAGGAATAGACTTGGTTACAAAAGCTTGTTCTTGTCAAGTGTGTGTTCTATAACACGAATATTGACTATTAAGTACAAACGCTTCCAATATATATATCTAGAGAATATTGATTGAAGAGTGCTGAATATATGAAAGACTGAAATACAGGTATTCGATTGCTAGAGATCAAGTATAAATCAGAGTATAAGAATAATGAGCATAAGTAAGTAAGGTGAGATCTTCTCTTGGATTCTTGATGCTATTTATAGCAGTAGAGAGATTCCTTATGTAGTTGCATCCATTAGCAAGTGTTCTAAGGTTGCTTCTGATGGTGATGAAGAGTTTCAATGAAGAGGAGCGAACGTGTCTTTTCAATTGTGACAGTTGTGCTTTGAATATCAACACCCGAGTTCAAATCAGACATCTGGAAAATGTTTCAGACGTCTGGCACTTATACATTTTTTGTATATGGTTGATTTTCAGACGTTTGAGTACATTAACCAGATGTCTGAATCTGTCTTTTTTGTGAACCATAGGAATCAATCAGACGTCTGGCTAGTGCACCCAAACGTCTGAACTTGTGCATGTTGCTTTTCTTGTGTCTGTGTCATTGCTCTTCTGATTCTATCGACTTGTAGCTTCTTGATACTTTCTTTAAGTCTTGTTCTTGTCTCTTTGGTGATGTTATTCTAACAATTACATGTGAATATATATATATATATATATGCATATTCGATTTCCATTGTATAGTTGTTATCATCGAAACCATAGAATTGATTTTCTAACAATCTCCCCCTTTTTGATGATGACAACTATGCAATGTACTTATATATATATATATATATATATATATATATATTATAAATCTCCCCCTGAATATGTGCTTATTCTTAATATTTTATAATCACACTTATTTTTCTCTCCCTTTGGCAGTATCAAATAGAATGTAAGGTAATATAACCAACATCAAAGACAAAAGGAAAATTTCATTAATAAAAGTGAATGCATACATAGATTTTGTCAAATTTACAAAAGTTGATATCAAAAACCTAAAATCTATGATTTTCAAAATCTACGATTCTTTTGGAGAAGCTTTATCTTGATCATCTTCCTTTGTTTATTCTTTGTCATAAGTGCTTTCCCTTGTAGGAGATGTCAAAGCTTGCTTTAGAGGTTCATCCTCAGAAAGTTTGGAATGTTTTACGGGAGGAGAAGGTACTTGGGTTGGCCAATCTTCGGAAGGTGGTGTTGGACCACGAACCCGTTGTAGTACTTATTTGAGGACCGGTAAAATAGTTGAAAGAGATTCTTCAACTGTGGCTAGGCGTGTGGCAAATGATGTTTCGAAGTTGTCAATTCGCTTGGCCAAATTTTTTTGATTTTGAGATAGTATTTGTTGGTTTCTAAGGGTGAGATCTCGAACACTTTCATTTAGATTTGTATCCGTTCGAGTCTCCATAATATCATCTTGTCTCAAATAATCAAATGTGCAGGAGGAGGTGGAGTTGCTTGTCGATGTTGTTCCTCCTCTTGGGATGGTTCAGTGTGTGGTTGAGGAGGAGGCTCAACTCGTCTAAAATGACGATTGTGCGTCCAATCTTCAAAGGATATGATTTCTGGGGGAATTTCAGGTAGGTGCATAAGGGGGAAGAATTTGGTAGAAGCATATTTAGGTGAGATTTCATCGAAGGTCGATAGGTAGGATGGAATGTTATGTGCACGAAGAAGTCTCATAATATAAGTTAGGTAAATAATTGATGACCGTGATCGAGTCCAAAAATGCTTGAGTTTGTCGAAGATGAATTTGGCCCAATTCACTCTTGTTCCACTAAATAAAGCATATAGGGCTTTGTGCTCTAATTCGGTTATTTGCTCGTAGCTTCCCATATGTGGAACAATTGTATTGATTATCATTCGAGTTAGGAGTCGAGCTTTTGAATGTAAATATTTGAAGGCAAATTTTGGAATTTCGTCCTCCCAAAGTTGATGAGTAATACTGTTCCGTGGCTTTAAGCGTATATCAGGAATGTTGTATAAATCTTCCTCTGTGTCAAAGCATCCTAGGGTTCTACCTATAATGCATGGAGTTAATCTAATCCTGTTTCCATACACGCTAGACCATAGCCAGTTATCTTCATCTTCATTGTTCCACACTGAAGTGCTATCTAAATTTGCGTAGAATAGAAATATTGCTAGTTGGTCGATTTGGATGTCATTAGGAGTGAATGAAATCAAGGTTTCTAACTTGGCATTCTCACATAGTTCATCCAAATCATACATTGGAAATTTAAGGAGAATATAGAATGGACTAATGTGGAGCTTCTTCTTTTGTATATCTTCATACCTTTTGATGGAATGTGGCGCTCTATTCATCCACCTTTCAATCTGGTCATCGGAGCACACTTGAGGATTTGAAGGAGATGTAGGTTGGTCTTGTTTTCGTTTTGAAATCTTAGGATTCTTATTTCGAGAAGGCATTATGATTTTATTTGCTTAAGATGAAGTTTTTGAGAGAGAAAAATCGTCTCTGGGTGATCGGAGGTTTTAAAAATTTTGAGATAAAAGAAAAAAATGACGTTATCTGGGCTAATTTAAAGAATTTCAGACATATGGATCGGAAATAAGACGTCTGGTTTGACCTAAATTGGGTACAGTAGATGAATTCAAACGTCTGGTATTTGGGTAAGACGTCTGGTTTGTTTTGAGGTTAAATAATTTGATAGTCAGAAAGTTTTACCAGACGTCTGACTTGAAAAACAGACGTCTGAAAAAAGAATAATGTTGAAAATATTTTTCGGCAGAGAACTAAGTCAGACGTCTGGTCTTATTTCAGACGTCTGAAATTTTTTGAGTTTTATTTCGAGCATACAGAGCAAATTTTCAAATGTCTGGGGAGTATATCAGACGTCAGACATATGCACACTACTTAAAAATGAGACGTATATCAGAGTATCAGATGTCTGAGGTCCATATCCAAACGTCTAGAATAGACAGGTTGTCTAAAAATAGCACATAATTTGATGGTTTTGCTTATTTTTCGATTGTATAATTTATGAATAAAACATATTTTTATTTGTGTGAAGTCAAATAAACATAGATACAAGGAATAACAAATATATTTTATTTAGAAGGTGATGGAGTTTGATGATCTCCAGACTTGTTATCCTTCCATGGATTAAGTGGAGACCATATATTTACACGCTCGTGAGTATTCAAGAAGCCAAAAAATCATCTTGGTGTAGGGTCCGAAGAAGTATGATACGAGGACGAGGGATCCAAAGAACTACAAGGTTTTGGTAGCAGTTCAGGGATATATTTCTTCGGTGACAAACAAAACTTCATCGCTACTTGCTCCCAAAAGCTTAGCCATCGCGCTGTAACTTTTTGTTCAAAATATAATTCGCGTTGTAGGTCTATCTATTGTTTCTGATAATGATGAATTTTATCAATTTTCTCCTTTGTGTTAGGAGAGACAAACAGAGATCTTTTGATCTTCTTGTTATCGGGAGTAAAACCCGTATGATATGAGGACCATCATCTATACGTTGGTTCCTACTTTGGTGTTGGCGTTGGAAGCCGTTGTGGCGTGTCAGCCGAGCTATCCGTCGTAGGTGTTGAGATGGAGATGGATATATAAGAGTCCTCAGAAGACATGGCTATATTTTGTTTCTTTAAGGAAGATATGAATTGTTTGTATATTGTATAACTGTTTATATATAAGTTGAAAATTTTATTTATAGACAAACTAACTGTCTAAAAAATTAAAGGTTCAAAAATTATTAAGTATAATTTGTGGTAGTAAAATAAATGACTAACGATAGCCTATTATAATGAAGCATTAATTATTTTTAAGGAAGAAGATCATGAAGTGAGAAAATCCATAAATTTCGTCGGAGTTTAATAAAAGTTTGTTCATTCAGTGGCTTTGTAAAGATGTCTGCTACTTGCTTTTCGATATTTATGTATTCTAATGAAATAGTCCCTTTTTCAACATTGTCTTGTAAAAAATGATGTCATATATCTATATGCTTAGTTCGTGAATGATTAACGGCGTTTTTTGATAAATTCATAGCACTTGTGTTATCACAATATATTGGAGATTTGTTGATAATTTTGCCGAAATCCGTAAGTGTTTGTTGCATGCATATGACTTGTGCACAAGCTAGAGCTGCGGAGAAATATTCGGCTTCGCAAGTAGATAAAGAAATACAATTTTGCTTTTTGCTAAACCATGAAACTAATTGTGAGAAATGCGGATTACGGATCTTAAGGCTAATATTAACACAAGAGGGGGGGGGTGAATAGTGTTAATCAAGAATTACTAAATCTTTTTAATTTATGTTAATTTAGACAAAAAAGTATGCATTATATAGACACAGATATGATCACAGAAACAATCACAGATGCAGAAATAAAATAAAAGCAGTAAAGGAAAGAACACACCGGATTTTATACTGGTTCGGAGTTACCCTACATCCAGTCCCGCAACACAAGTACGGATTTCCTTTCAAAAGCAATTGTACAATTACACCCTCGGTTTCAAGGCTACGAGGTACACCCTCCAGAATTTCGATCCTCTGGGTAGAGATACTTGATTTCCGGACCATAAGTTTACCCAATTGATTTACCAAGGCTACAATCACACCTTTTCCCTTTTGATTGATTTCCAAGGCTACAATCACACCTTTTCTCGCTTAATAGATTACAAAGAAGTATATAACTCCGAATAGCACCGAGAATCTTGTAGAGATAGTGATAGAGAATCAAACTAGAAGTAATCGAGTATGATTCAATGTTGATTTCGGCAGAGTAATGATAAGAATATGTATTAAGAAATGAGGAGGAAGAAGAGGAGTGAAAACCAGAAAATTATGATTGAAAATTCGTTGAAACTGACCCCTATTTATAGAAGAACAACAGCCATGACCATTCATGAAGAGTTATGGCGAATAGACACTTCTTTTGAAATTTGAATTTTTGAATCAAACTGTCACCATGTCGACATGGTCATGCTAGGCATGTCGACATCCCAAAGGATTTTTTGGTGTTTTTTATTTTCTTTGAAAATAACCTTTATCTTATATAAAAACTATTTTAAACTTTATAAATATACTTGACTATAGTTAAAATTCATAAGTAAATATAAAGAATAATATATATAGATTTTACCTATAATTTTATATTTAAATCTAAGTATAAATATTTAAAAGTTAAATGTATTATTTAAAAGGATAGTTTAAAATCAGGAGTAATTTGACTTTGAAAATAAAGATGTTTTTGAGGCTAAAATTATTTAAAATCAGGATCGAGGGTTTTGAATCTTTTAAAAGGAAAGTTTTGAAAACATTTTGAAAATAGGATATAATTTTGAAAAATCATTTTGAATAAAAGTTAGCAGATACAAAACAATGTTCCACTAGATTTTTCGTAGGTTCCATCCTACTTAGGGTTCCATCCCTTTAACGGGCTCGAAGTGGATTTCATTCCACGAATAAATTTGATTTTAAGATGCCGGTGCTTTTCTACGAGTTTTAACAAAAAATCCTAATAATAATAAAAAATACTTATCCTTGAAATCTTGAACTCTTGATAGTCTCGATACTCATGAGTCTTCTATCTTGATATTTTATCTTGATATCTTGAATCTGTATACTGTATCGTCTTCATTCTTAGTACCTGCATGGTTAAATCCTGCATTTACATATATGTCTAAACTTATAATTTTAGTATTTATATTTTATAATCTATTCTAAGGTTGTTGTCATCAAAACCATCATCTCACGGACTAACACTAATGATTGTCCGATAAAATGACAAGTTCCACTAGTACTCTTACGATCTGTTCTACATCCATCGAAATCTGCATCGCTATATGAAACTAGTTCAAACGATGATCCTTTAGGATAAAACAAACCATAATCTTTAGTACAAGATAGCTAACGTAAAATACGCTTAACAGCTCTTAGATGAGATTCTTTTGGTTTTGCTTGAAATCGAGCACAAAGACATACACTCATCATAATATCGGGTCGACTAGCCGTCAAATAAAGTAAAGAACCAATCATGCTACGATATAATTTTTCATCAAAATCTTTTCCATTATCATCCTTTTCTAAGTGAATAGTGGTACTCGTTGGTGTTGGTTTGCTCGAAGTTTTATTCATTTCAAAGCGACGTAATAGATCATTACAATATTTTTCTTGATAAATGAAAATTCCATTTTCAAGTTGTTTTATTTGTAAACCTAAGAAGAAATTTAATTCTCCCATATGTGACATCTCAAATTCATTTTTCATAATATTTGAAAATTGATTACATAGATTTTCATTGGTTGAACCGAAAATGATATCGTCGACATAAATTTGTACAACTAAAATATCATTATTATCTTTTTTAATAAATAAAGTTGTATCTATTTTTCCTATTTGAAAACCAGATGTAATTAAATGATTTTTAAGACGTTCGTACCATGCTCGTGGAGCTTGTTTTAATCCATATAATGTGTTGTGTAATTTAAAAACATGATCGGGATATTTTTCGTGAAAAAATAATGGGGGTTATTCTACACATACATTTTCTTTAATAAAACAGTTTAAAAAGCACTTTTGACATCCATTTGAAATAATTTAAAACTGTGATGAGTTGCAAAGGCGAGCAATGTACGAATGGCCTCTAATCTTGCTACTGGAGCCAAGGTTTCATCGTAATCGATACCTTCTTCTTGATTGTAGCCTTGAGCAACTAAACGTGCTTTATTTCTTACAATATTTCTGTTCTCGTCTGCTTTGTTTTTAAATACCCATTTTGTTCCTATAACCGATTGGTCTTCAGGTCTTGGTACTAATTCCCAAACATTATTACGTTCAAATTGATTTAAGTCTTCTTGCATAGCTATTATCCAAAAGTTATAATTTGAAGCTTCTTCATAATTTTTTGGTTCAAAATTTGACACAAATGCTATATAGCCTATTTGATTGAGTTGATTTCTAGTTACTCTAGAATTAAGATCTCCAATGATATTATCTTTTGGATGATTCTTAAGAATTCTAAGAGATGATATCAAAGTGTTATTTTGCACATTTGTTTCATTAGTAATAAAATTTGTTGAATTTGTTAGTGGAATAATTTCTTCTACATCATTAGTATGATGGTTAAAAAGATTTTCGTCAAACGAAACTTGTAAAATTTCTTCAATTGTATTATTTCGTTTATTAAAAAGTCTATATGCTTTGCTATGATCCGAATATCCAACAAAGATACCTTCATCGGCCTTTGGGTCAAATTTTCCTAAGTTATCTTTTATATTTAATATAAAACATTTTGAACCAAAAGTCTTAAAATATGATACTTTAGGTTTTCCTCCAAAAAATATTTCAAAGCAAGTTTGTTTAGTCATAGGACGTATAGTTACTCGATTCAATACATAACAAGCTGTAGCAATAGCTTCTGCTCAAAAGTGTTTTGGTAAACCACTACTATTTAATAATGTTCGTGCGCATTCTTCTAACGTTTCATTTTTTCTCTCTACAACACCATTTTGTTGAGGTGTGCGAGAAAAAAAATAATTATGACTTATTCTTTTTTATTACAAAAATTAGTAAATAGATCGTTTTCGAATTCTCCTCCGTGATCACTTCGAATATTTTTAATTTTTAAGTTCATTTGTGTTTTAATTCTTTTAGAAAATATCTTAAACATACCAAAAGTTTCGCTTTTATGTTTTAAAAACAAAGTCCATGTATATCTTGAAAAATCATCAACTATTATGAAAACATATTTGTTGTGATTTATAGATCGTATTTGTGTTGGTCCAAATAAGTCTAACTGTAATAATTCTAATGGTTGTTTTGTAGAAATATTATTTTTAGATTTAAACGAGCATTTCTTTAGTTTTCCAATTTGACAATCGTCACATAAATTTTCTACTTTGTAATTTATTGTAGATAAACCTCTAACTAGTTCATATTTTGCCAATTTATTAATATTCTTAAAATTGATATGACAAAATCGTTTATGCCATAACCATGGATCGTTATGTTTGGCGGTTAAACAAAAATTCGAATTTTTATTTATTTTCATGTTTAATACATAAATATTTTTGTTTCTAAAACCTTCAAAAATAAGTTGTTTGTTATTATCTAAAATATTACATCTATCTTTTTCAAAATTTATTTGAAAATCTTTATCACATAATTGACTAATACTTAGTAGGCCGTGTTTTAGATTTTCTACTAGTATAACATTTTTAATAATAGGAGAGCTAGATATACCAAAGTTGATGACTTCTCCAATGCCCACGACATATCCTTTTGAATTATCTCCAAAGGTTACCGTTCCACCATCGATGTATGTCAACATTTTTGAATTCTCGGTCATATGCTTGGAGCATCCGCTATCTAGTATCCATTTCTTTTTATTTTTTATTTTGGGTACCTGCACAATAAAAGATGTTTTAATTGGTACCCATTTATTTTGTTAGGGCCCTAATTGTTAGACAAAGGTAGCCATACCCAAGATGTTTGGTACCTTTATAAATATAATTTTTATTATAAACTACATTTTTTAAGAAATTATTAATATGTTTTTGTCTAATTAAATTATTATTTGTCTTAGGAATCCAAATTTTCATATTTTTTATATTCATATTAGACGAAGGTAAACTTTTAGTTTTTTTATAACTAAAAGTTTTAGCATCATTTCCTTTTTGTTTAGAGGTATTTTTAAATCCTATTCCATTTCTATTGCCTGATGGTTTTGAAGTTTTGATAAGATTTTCCAAATCTTGTTTTCCTTTATTAAATTTTGATACATTATTTGTAATTTTATCTAATTTTTCTTTTAATTCTAAATTTTCGATTTTCAATATTTCAATATTTCTTTTCAAATTAACATTTTCTTTTAACAAATTATCCTTCACAATTTTAGTGTTTTTAAAATCAATAACTATAGCCTCACTTTCTATTAAATTATTTTAAATGTTCTCTTGAGATAGTTTTAGTTCTTCTTCTAAGATAATTTTTTCATCTTTTAACATTCCTACTTTAAGTTCTAATCTATTTATTTTGACTATATATTCTTTGTTCAATTTTTTAATTTGTCTAAATTTATCATCTAACTCCGTGCTAAGTTCTAATAATTCGTCATAGCTAAGTTCCGAACATACCTCATCAGTTTATGCCATAAAAAAACATTAGCTTATTCTCCGTCACTATCGCTATCACTTTCAGATGATGAAGAATCCGTGTCATCCCATGTTACTTTGAAAGCCTTCTTCTTTTTGAATTTTTCAAACTTGTTTTTCTTTTTGTCATTATTGAGTTTAGGGCAATCCTTCTTCATATGTCCGTATTGATCACATTCATAGCACTTGATTTGAGACAGGTTTGTTGTGTTGGATTTCCCTTCTTTTTGGAATTTGGTCATCTTTCTAAATTTCTTGAATCTATTATAATTCTTGGCAATGAAGACTATCTCTTCTTCATCTAAATCAGAGTCATCATTTTTTGTTGCTGGGATTGCTATGTTCTTCTTCTCCGAATTTAGTTCTTTTCATGCCTACAAATTAGCTTTATAGGACATTAAATTTCCTATCAACTCTTCAACTTTGAGAGTAGAGAGATCATTAGCTTCTTCAATAGCTAATACCTTCTTTTCCCAATTAGATGTTAAAGAGTTGAGTATTCGAGAAACTAAATCAAAATGAGTAAACTTAACTCCTAATGCCATAAGATCATGTTGGTTAGTTTGAAATCTAGAATACATGTCAACAATATTTTTATTTTGCCTCATTTTGAATGACGAAAATTGGTTTTGCAAAATTGAAATCTTAGTTTGTTTGACCTTTGTTGTACCTTCATGTGTAATTTATAAAGTACGCCAAATGTCAAATGCAGTTGTGCATAACATGACACGTGAAAATTCATTTTTATCTAGTGAGCAAAATAAAACATTCATAGCTTTAGCATTGTTTGATGCTAAGGTCTTTTGTCCATCGGTCCATTTATTTATAGCAGTAGTAGGTGCTTCATATTTATCTTGAATGACAGACCAAATTTCTAGACCATTAGCTTCCATAAAAATTCTCATACGAGTTGACCAATATGCATAGTTAGAGCCATTAAAAAGTGGAGGTCATGCTGTGGATTGTCCTTCTTGAAAAATACTTGCCATATTATAGTGATTCAAAAAACGTGTTACTGTTCTTTTGATCAAACCTTGCTCTGATACCAATTAAAAGTCTATAATATGGATCGTGTACTGATATATATATATATGTGTGTGTGTGTGTGCGTGTGTGCGTGCGTGTGTGTGTGTGTGCGCAAGTATAAGTGACTAACTACATGATGTATTTAAATTAAACTTAATATATGATAATAGCAAAGTAAATGGAAATAATCACACCAGGATTTTATACTGGTTCGGACCTCCCGTCCTACGTCCAGTCCCAAAGCTCCTCTTCGGAATTCGACTATCAAACACCCTCAATTCGTCCAGAGGAATAGGCTTGGTTAGAAAAGCTTGTTCTTGTCAAGTGTGTGTTCAATACCACGAATATTGACTATTAAATACAAATGCTTCCAATCTATATATCTAGAGAATATTGATTGAAGAGTTCTGAATATATGGAAGACAGAAATATAAGTATTCGATTGCTAGAGATCAAGTATAAATCAGAGTATACGAATAAAGAGCATAAGTAAGTAAGGTGAGATCTTCTCTTGGATTCTTGATGTTATTTATAGCAGTAGAGAGATTCCTTCTGTAGTTGCATCCATTAGCAGGTGTTCTAAGGTTGCTTCTGATGGTGATGAAGAGTATTAGTGAAGAGGAGCGAATGTATCTTTTCAATTGTGACAGTTGTGCTTTGAATATCAACGCCCGAGTTCAAAATCAAACGTCTAGAAAATGTTTCAGACGTCTGGCTCTTATATATTTTTTGTATATGGTTGATTTTTAGACGTCTGAGTACATTAACCAGACGTCTGAATCTGTCTGATTTACCAACCAGAGGAATCAATCAGACGTCTGGCTAGTGCACCTAGACGTCTGAACTTATGCATGTTGCTTTTCTTGTGTCTGTGTCATTGCTCTTCTAATTCTATCGACTTGTAGCTTCTTGATACTTTCTTTGAGTCTTGTTCTTGTCTCTTTGGTGATGTTATCCTAACAATTACCTATGAATAGAAATATATGCATATTCGATTTCCATTGTATAGTTATTATCATCGAAACCATAGAATTGATTTTCTAACAGATAGCACGCGTGGGAAGGGATGGATTTGGGTTACTGGCAGTGAGCTTTGAAGTGGAAAGAGGAGGAGAATAGGTAGAGGTCGAATACATGTTATATTATATATTTTTTCTTTATTTGCAAATGACAGAGCGAGGGAACCAAAATAATAATATATTGCCACAATTGGGAATAGAGAAGGTCAAAGCCGAATTCAAGAAAATTTTAAATGCAAATGTCAGTTTGGTTTAACACGGTAGAAAATGGATGGTCAAAGAATTCAAAAGGGTCAAAAAAATACCGATACGGTTAATCGGTTCACCGATTTCGTCGTGTTCTGAACTCCGAAACAACGAATGAATATACTTCAAAGATCAGTACGATGAGACGATCAAAACGGTACACTTATATCAGTGGTACGATCATCCGATCGCAACGCGATATTCGGTACCGAAAATGCTGTTAATTTACTGAAAATAAGATAAACGGAGCAATAACAGTCCAAATTTGAAGAAATGAAATATGACGTCTCACTCAGAAGATGAATTACAAATTTATTATATAAGAATATTCAGGTTTGGAAAACATTTTATTATCATCAAGTATCAACTAATTTAAATTGAAATAAAATTGCATAAAAATAAACTTGCATATTATTAGATGAAAATTTACCATTTGCTATGTTTATAAAGACGTATTCCAAATAAACAATTAATTTAAAACCGTATAAAATTCAATTTTAAATTGGTTTATATTCAACTAATTGATTTCAATTCATGGTATTTTCAATCAATTTGGTTTGTTTCAATTTATAAATTTCTTCAAAACAAAATTTATTTTATTTATCCTATTTACTTAATTCATTTATTTTACTTAGTTAATTTCACTTATAATTCAATCTTAACTATATCTAAATTCATATTTATTTATCATCTCATTATCCAATTTATCTAAATTAACATTTTCTAGAAATCATAATTTGAGTGTATAAACATTTATTAAAATCACACTTATTAAAATCAGTTTAATTCTCTTTTTTCCCGAATTAATGGTCCAATTTATCCACTTAATATATCTTATCACATAAATTAAGAAGATTGACACTTATTATAACCACTCGACCTTTATTTACAAAATCATTTTATATTGTATATATTCAATTACATATCCAACTTCAGAAAAATTTAGGTAAGTAATATATGTTGGAATGAAATTGAGTATTATACAAATATAATTTTCCAATTCAATTATTTAAGTTTTAATATTTATTCAAAAAATTAAGAGTTAAATTTTCGATTCACTTCAAACTGTTTAGAGATAAATATATATTTTCAAATCAAATCTATAATCATATACTTATATATACTATACATCAAATCATTCTTAAGAAATTAAAGTCAAATATATTTTCCAATACAAAATGTAGCAAAGCTACTAAGTGGTCTCTCCACTCTAAAACTCGAAAATGAATGTCGATGATGCAGCCGTCATCACCGAAATTATTTTCCAACGACACCAGAGAAGAGTACAGATTTAAAAACTTTTAAAATTCTTTGGAAACTATTTCTATACAAAAATACATTTAAATAATATACTCTAAAACAAATTTACCAAAATACCAAAAAAAATAATTCCCAAATTCTGAATTTAAATTCATTCATTTTCCAAATCAATTTATAAACCGTGTTTAAAATTTCATTTATAGAAAAATAAATGATAATCAAATATTATCATTTATAACAACCAATTTTAACTTATTTAATTTTAGGAAAATTATACTTATATATAATATAATTATACAAAATTATTTCATTTACCCAATCTAAAAAATAACATGGTGTTAGTTTGCTCTGTAAAGTGTTTTGGAATTCCTATCGATAACGTTGATCAGATGAATCAAAAATTCAACATTAACGACTCAAAAAAACACTGTATAAAATTCAACATTAACAACTCAAAAACACACTGTATAAAACATTTTAATATTAATCACAAATACACTCCCTCACTCGATGATTCCAGAATAAATTCTAGAACAAGGATATAGATCCAAATTTATAGGAACCCAAATCAAGAGGAATTTTAACTAGGAAGGTAGGCTTGAATTTGAGATAAAATAATTAAATTTCAAAATAGAAAGATGAATAGACCTGTATAAATCGCGGGCGACCTTAACCGTATCAACCGTGATTTTAAGAATAAGATCGATGTAGAATTCTGAGGCAAATCAACATTCGATCGTAAGAGATAGAATTCGGGCATAGCAAGAGAAAGCAGCATTTAAACTAAGGATAGAGAAATCTTCCGGTGAATCAATGCCAATTGTAAAGGAGTTTCACCCCTTTAAAAATCATGCAGTGTTATAGGATGCTCCAAAATCAAGAAAACACGAATATGAAGAGACAAGAATGGATTTCAGAGCGAACGGGAAAGTTCTAAAGTTCAAAAGGAAATCCGAGTCAAAGAGGAGAACTCAAGCTCGAACGAATGCAATTTTGTAATTAAATTTACTCTATATGCTAAGTTTTTCCTAAAACCAGAGTTCTGATACCACGTGTAACATCCCAATATTTTCAATCATTCGCATCCGCACATGTCGGAATTGAATTGCTCAAAATTTCAGATTGTTAATTTATATTGGCAAAACTCCGCATATACAGTAAATAAATAAATCATAGAATCATAGATACAGAGTAATATAACAATAAGCAACGGAAACAAATGAATAGTAGTTCATGAAGCTACCATATATATAACAGAGTTAAAACAAGATACAAATGAAGTCTGAATACAAAAAAGTCTCAATACAATAGTCAAATAACAAAATCTGAATATATCACTGGAGTCAACTAAATAACTGAAAGCTGAATAGATAGTCGGATCTCTATGCGAAGCCCCAAACTCCAAAGGTGAGTCTCAAATGCTGTGACACTCAGTCGGACCCGAGCGTAAAGCAAAACACAAAACACTCGAATCAAGATTAACATTCTTATATCAATAAATTCTTATATCATATACATTTCAAACCATATCAATACGATACCCTTTCTCACTTAAAATAATATTCATTTTCAAAATCATAACACTTTCCAAAATTATATCTCTTTCGAAATTATAGCATTTTGAAATTATAACACTTTGAAAATACAATACTTTGAAATTCATACCACTTTCTTCTTAAACAGTTTAGATATTAATAATAATATATATATTAAAATAGTTACAAATAAAATAGTTAATATAATAAAATAATTTGTATATAAAATAGTTGTAAATTAAATAGTTTATATTAAAAAAAATTGTATATTAAAAATAATTTTATATTAAAATAGTTTATAATAAAATAGTTTATATATATTGAAATAATTAGTATAGATAAAATAGTTATAAGTAAAATAGTTTATATTAAAGATAGTTAGTATATATAATATAGTTATAAGTAAAATATTTTATATCAAAATAATCAGTATGTATAAAATAGTTATAAGTAAAATAGTTTATATTAAAAGTAGTTAGTATATATAAAATAGTTATAAGTAAAATAGTTTATATTAAAAATAGTTTATATATATATAAATAACTTATAAAATAAAATATCCTTATATATATTAAAATGCTTTATATAATAAAAATAGTTTCCTCAAAGTTCACAAATCGATTTAAATTAACTTAAATTCAAAAATCCCATGTTAAATCAAATCTTAGTTCTTCGATTTCAATTCAATTCAAATCTAAATAAACTATTTTATATCGATTTTAAATATAAATTTGAATTACAAAAATAAATCATTTCAATTTCAATAGATTTCAAAGCCTTTAATATTCCAACATTTACAAAACTTAAATTTTGATAATTTCATATATATATATCAAATTCACTTTACCATTATTTAGTTTTTGAAATATTCACTTAATCATTCTAACAACATTTAAATAAAACATTAATCAAAAATTTAAATAAACTAAATATCCCGCTTCCATTTGTAAATTTTGAAAATATTCATTTAAATCACTTTTAATAAAAAATCAAGTATAAAATCATATCTTTAAAATCTCAAATTTAATAAATTCCAAATCAATCTTATTTAAGAATTATTCTTAAATAAATATAATTTCAAATTAATTTCAAATTTATCTTTCCAATCTCAATTTATTAAAATTATTATAAACATCTACATTTAAAGTTATAAATTTAAATAAATACTTAAAGCATATTACATACTAATTTTTATTAAATTAAAGCTTACTATTAAATTTATTCTACATTAAAACTTACTATATATATATTTTTAAAAATAGTAAAATTATAAGTAAAATCTTTAAAATTTAAAATTCTAAGACTAACTTATAAATTTAAGTTTCCCAAAACGTATAATTTTTAAAATCTAAAATTTAAACCTTTATAAAATAACATTTATATATATAATATTTAAAACCAATATTTACATAAAACCATATATCCTTCCTTTTTAAAACATTGGAAATTATTTCAATACACACACACACACACACACCCCAACGGTATCTGTATATAATTTTCTATCCTATGATCAAGTGATATAGATATTTAACATTTCAATCCGCAATTTAAATATCTACGGGTATATAACTTTTCAACCTGCAATCCCAAATTCAATTCAATGAAAATCACTTGGGTTTATCATTTCAACCCATAACGATTTTCTGCTATTATACAAGATCGTTCAGGTATGTATCATTTCAACCCATAGGCAATTCTATACTAACAGGGAACTTGTAAAGTGACAACATATGTGATAAAATATAACAATCAACAATAGGCAATCATCAGTAATAACATAACTAACAGATCATGGTGTCAGATGTCACAGGTGAATAGATACAGATAATAGCATATATATCAATTTAAATAACCAACAGCAGCATATTTCAATTGTCGTTTCAATTGAAATCAAATTTAATAAATATAAGAACGTTATTCGTGAGTGATTGCTCACCTTTTGAGGATAGATAGATTTGACAAAGAAATGAGCTACGAATTCCAAAGCATCACTAGATGGACACGATTCGACGAACAAAGATGATAAATAGGAATATATGAAATCAAATCAGAACTGAATCGATGAAGATAACTGGTATAAGTGAACTTATATATATATATATATATAACTATATATATATATATATATCAAATCATATTCTAAATTTAAGCATATATTTGATTAGATATATATGTATTTCAGAATCATTGTTTTAAACTAAAACTCAAATATTAAAGTCAAGCATATATATATAATAATAAATTTTGAATCAATGCATTTAAAACTTAACAGTTTAACACACACACACACACACATATATATAACTTATGTAATCAACCAACAAACCAAAAGTTTAAAACTGATAAAATACAAACACTATATATTATATTTAAAAACAATATTTATTATAAACTTAGTATTTATAAAATCAACTTAAATCCAAAATAGTGTATGTGTGTGTATATATATATATATATATATATATAAACAAATATATGTGCTGGCAAAAAAATCCTTTGTAGACATATCATATAGCTATTATATCAAACAAATATATATAATACTGCATATACATACTTGCTACAAAAACATAGCTGAAGATTCTTAGATATATATTAAAAAAAAGGTATATACAACATGAGACAGTAAACAAAACATAATATATATATATATATATTAACATATACAGGTTTATAATAAATCCGACTTTCATATATATATATATATATATATATATATATATAAACACTAACATATACTTTAACATACAACATACTTACTTTGAAATCAACAACATATTTATTCGAATATATACTATAGCCAGTCAACACACATATATAATAACAATATAAATATGTACAAACTAACATATGTATATTTTATACGATCTAACATATATATACTAATATATTATCTAACTACAAACTATTGAAAGAAAAGAAAACTATATATATAAACCCATACAAAATAAAAACATACAAATGAATAGATTACATTCTATGTATAACTCATATTAATATAATACTAATTTACATTACTATAACATGTCTTCAAATTTATACTAATAAAATATAGCTTATATATATACACAACATAAAACAACTTATATAACTTTTTATATGAATAGAACCTGTACATCTAATACTATATATATACACATGTAAACCAAAAGAAGTGGATGAGGAGGTGATAAGGTGGCTTCGACAGAGATCTGCAGGGTGGCCAGGCTTTGTTTGTGGTTAGAGGTGGACAGGTAGGTGGTGGGAAAGGCGTGCGACCATCGGCTTTAGGTGAAGAAGCTCGGCAAACCAAAGGGAATGAGGAAGTTTTGCATGCCGAGCTTGGCCGAGGGGACGGAGTTCGAGGCGGCTTGTGTGCTTGCATGAGGTTGTGTAGAGTGGGAAGGGGATGAGTAATATTACGCATGGAAAGGGATGGATTTGGGTTACTGGCCGTTAGCTTTGACGTGGGAAGAGGAGGATAACTGGCAAAGGTCGAATACATGTTATTTTTTTCTTTATTTGCAAATGACAGAGTGATGGAACCAAAATAATAATATATTGCCACAATTGGGAATGCAGAAGGTCGAAGATGAATTCAAGGAAATATTAAATGCAAATGTCAGTTTGGTTTAACTCGGTAGAAAATGAATGGTCAAAGAATTCAAAAGGGTCAAAAAAATATCGATACAGTTAATCGGTTCACCGATTTTGTCATGTTCCGAACTTCAAAACAAATGAATGAATATACTACAGAGATCAACACGACGATACGATCAAAATGGTGCATAGATATTAATGGTACGATCGTTCGATCAAAAGTCAATATTCGGTCCCGAAAATGCTGCTAATTTGCCGAATATAAGATAAATGGAGCAATAACATTTCAAATTTGGAGAAACGAAATATGACGACTCACTTAGAAGATGAATTGCAAATTTATTATATAAAAATATTCAGGTTTGAAAAACATTTTATTATCATCAAGTATTAACTGATTTAAATTAAAATAAAATTACACAGAAAATAAACATGCATATTATAGATGAAAATTTACCATTTGCTAGGTTTATATATGTGACGACCTGGAATTTCTAACAATTTAAATTGGAATTATTAGTTGGTTCTAAAACATTTAAAGGTTAATTTTAAACTTGAATTTCAAATATAAATGTTTACTTAATAATTAAATTATGGATTTAATAACTGGGATTGGGTAAATTATTGAATTCTTCAGTTTTAAGTCTACTAAAAATAATTTGAAGGCTTGTAAAATTCATAATGGTGTTACTGAAGATAATAGAATGGTAGAAATTTAATTTAAAGGTAATTTGTTCAGTTTTGAAATTATCGTTTAAATTGAATTTAAAAAATAGCCTTCCGAGGCACAGTCTCGGAATTCAACGAAATCAGTTCCATTGGATCCGTAATAGTTAGTTATTATCGGATTTCAATTTTCGAAGCAATCGGAGTTATCAAGTGACCCTGGCAGCTTGAAACGCTTAGAATTGTTTAATCGATTTAATTTAAAATTGATCGTTTTCTTCTGTAACTCGCACATACGATCAAATTAGCCTTCGAAACACATTCCATTGAGTCCGGAATGCGGGTAAAACCTTATAAACGCCTGTCGGCACGTTTGATTCGGGTTCGGGATTTCGCGTAAGCTTAACGAGACGTTTTGAAAATTTTATATTATATAATAAATTTTGTAGTACTTTTATCAGAGATATTTTATCACCACTCGTACGCAGGAAGCTATCCCAAATCCCTATTTATCTTTGTTTCTCCTCTCTAATCTGAGAACTAAAAAATCAAACTTATATAAAAAAAATGTTGGCTCCAGTTTTCGGTCCAAAAGTCGATCTAAAATCAATCTCCCTTCTTCAATTAAATTCACGAATCCAATTTTCCAAATGAAATCGCCTTCTTCGTTTCATAAACCACGACCGTATTTCGAAATCTCGACACGATCCCTAGCTCAAGCTCAGATCGGGGTTCACGAGTCGCGAGTGGAAATTGAATCATGTCGTCGTGCGGCGGCGTGGGACTTGAGGGCGGTGGGGAGGCTCAGCGTAGGAGCCGGAGGAGCATTGCGACACCGATGTGACCCACGTGAGGCCACTACACCATCCTATACTCCCTATTAGCTCGACATCGCAAGAGACGTATCGTGCATTAATCGCCGAACCTAAAACACCCTAAATCTCCCTCCGGCACTAAACCCTAGCCTTGACTGTTCACATCAGGTACCATCAAACCCAGTCGCGCCTACCACCAAAAGAATGCGAACATGAAGCACCCGCGTCCATGAGCTCAGTGGATACAGTGACCAAACAACTGAGGATAAGGGGATGTTGGAAATCTTAAGGGTCAACGATGGTGAGGAAGATTCGCTAGAGTCTGGGTTCATCTGTTCCGTGAAGGTATGTTCTGTTTGTTTTATTAGATTATACATATAAACATAATAAAGGAAATCTACTAGTTTGGAATTAAACATCAGTTAAATAATAAATGGTAATTAGACTATTGTAATTAACCTGTTTCATTTTTGGGTTGTCAAAAATAGTTTGTTAAAAGAAACTATTAGTTCAAAAATTTTAAATCAAATAATGAGTTAAATTAAATAAGTTTGGATTGATAATTGATGATTTTAAATTAGTTAATTGAGTAATTTAAGATAATTAATTAAATGTTAATAAATTGTGAATGTTTAATTCAAGGTTTGAAATTTGGAACGAAAACAAGCCGGTTGGAATGGGTTGCAACAAAAGAAAAAAATCATAGGTGAGTAAATCTCAAACTTTTGGATTTGTATTTAACTTTAAATGGTTAAATTTAAATATTTGTTTGCATGTACACTGTGAACTGTTGATCTAGTGATTTTGGTTTTGTTTGATTTTGGTGTTAACTGTTGCTCAATTCGAATATTCAGGTTTTTGATTGTTTTAAACTTCAATCATAGGAAGTTTAATTATTTCAAAATAATCATTGGATGGTTTGATCATAACTACTAAATAAAATTAATAAAATATAATTACTTTGTGTAATTAATCAAGAAATAATTTAAGACGATTAATTAAGAGAAAATTTGATTTATTTAACGAAGTAAATAAATGGATAGCTAACTATGGGTTGAGATAAACCAAGGATGAGAAATACTGTGGTTTAATTAATATACTTAATTTAGGGTTAGGTAAATTGTAATATATTGGAAATCAATGATTTATATAATTAATGATGTAATTACAGATTGGCAATTTAAGATTGATTAGTACATAATATGCGACTTACGAGAAATTACGTAATATAAGAAATTAAGGATTAATGTAATTAATATAGTTAATTAAATTATGAAATAATTAAGATACTTATTGATTTTGGGTTGAGAATAATTAATATCGTGAAATGATTAAAGATACTTACTTGAATGGAATTGGAAAAAAATATTTAATCCAGGGTGATTAATTAGATAAAAAAAATGAAGGGTTGACTAATTAATTAATTTGGAATTAATTAATGAAGGAATCTAAGTGATTAAGGCTTGAAATTCAATTTGAACCAATAGAAATGATTTGTATGTGATTAAGCTTTGCTTCTGAATGATTGAATGGTATTGGATGCTTTGAATGAGTTGACATCTCTAATATGAAATGTTGTGAATTTCATTGAAATAACTTGGGTTAGGATAAAATGAGTCTCGAAGAGACCGGGGTCGGGTATTTGGGGAATACCCAAAACCACTTCGAATATTTATATATCGATTTGTGAAATCAATAGGCTGGATTGTAATGATTTTAGTAGACCGGAATATTTATCTAAGTTTGGTACTTAGAAATGTATATGTGAAATAAGTGTTGTCTACAAAAAAATTGTGAATTGGTTAAATTGGTATAAGTTACCCGGGTTTATATGAGTTGTATGCTTATGTATTCCATGTTAGTTGGGTTTACTCACGTTGGTTTCCAGCCTGACCCGGGTGTTACTTTGGTGTAATGCTCGGGTCAGACCGAGTATTACAGATTTTCAGGTAGGTACGTTCTGGAGCTCAGGAGGCAAGCAGGATGGCAATATCGCTTAGAATATTCGGCTGTAATTATATTATTGTAATTCTGAGACTTGATAATTGTATATATATTCAATAACTGTATATATATGTGTGAAACTCTGATGTATATTAAATGTAATCGATACATATAGTATTCTTTTGTAAGCTATTATTATTTATTATCATATTTTATCCGCTGAGATTGTGAGATGTTTGGTGTTTCTGTTCTTCTTCTTCTATCTTTTTCTTCTTTTTCATAACTATCTGGAATTTTCGGCTTCGAAAATTTCGGGTCGTTACATTTGGTATCAGAGCTGAAAGGTTAAGCGAGAACCTTGGCTCTGGTGGGGATTACTCATTAAACAGAGTCTAAAGTACTCTAGAATGAGTTGAGTGTATATATATGAGCGCGTACTTGTTATTTTCTTATATAAAGATTTTAAATGATTTTATATAAAATATATTTTGATATATATAAAGCGATATTTCCTTCTAATAGATATTAAGGTGATTGGTTGTTAATTATTGAAATTAAAATTTAGAAGAAATATAATACAACCAAACTGAAGTCTAGAATTGGAATTTAATTAAGTAAAAATAAAAATACAACCAAATTAAAAATTTAATGGGTTGAAATGAAATTCTAAATCTGGTCCCAGAATTTGAAATTTTGTTTTAAAGAAATGAAAAAAAAAATAGTAAATAAAGTATTAATTGGATAATTGGGACTTATTGCAAACAATGGGTTGTTTGAAAATTTATTTGAATTTAAAACCAAAGGTGGTTTAAAATTGTAAAACATGGCTGAGCGGGCCAAGAAATAAATATGTATATATATATATGGATATACATGATATTAAAGATAATTTGAAATAAACTCTATGAGGTTGAGTTTTGATTTTTTTCCCTGAAATGTGATATAAAAACCCAAAGTGATATAAGTTTTGAACTTATAAAAGGGGAAAAGAAATTTGGAGTTGATTCCAAAAGATAAATGTGAATTGCCCGACAAAAAAAAGGTATGTATTTTAATTTCTGTATGAAATTGGATTGGGTTTTTGGATGTAGCCACTTGGCTTTTGTTTTCTTTTGGAGTTTGGGAGCCCGTAGAGGCCTTTTGTAGTAGTACCGAGCTAGCCGCGCAAAGGAGACGCTGGCAAAAATTTTCAGGAATTTAGGGAGTTAGAAAAATTTAAGTAAATTTTGATAATTCCAAATTTGGTTCTAAATTGAAATTTAAATGATTGAACGAAAGGGTAGTATTTGAAACTATAAAATATTATGGGAGGTTAGTTAAGGTCATAGTGAGTCATTAATAAAAGATAGTTGGTAGAGTGTTGAATTGTGAGTTTTGGAGAGAAGGTAAACGGGTATTGGCCATTCTTCCTAACTAGTAATTTCGGGGATGAAATTCTTTTAAGAGGGAAGGGATGTGACAACCCGGAATTTCTAACAATTTAAATTGGAATTATTAGTTGGTTCTAAAACATTTAAAGGTTAATTTTAAACTTGAATTTCAAATATAAATGTTTACTTAATAATTACATTATGGATTTAATAACTGGGATTGGGTAAATTATTGAATTCTTCAGTTTTAAGTCTGTTAAAAATAATTTGAAGGCTTGTAAAATTCATAATGGTGTTACTGAAGATAATAGAATGGTAGAAATTTAATTTAAAGGTAATTTGTTCAGTTTTGAAATTATATCGTTTAAATTGAATTTAAAAAATAGCCTTCCGAGGCACAGTCTCGGAATTCAACGAAATCAGTTCCATTGGATCCGTAATAGTTAGTTATTATCGGATTTCAATTTTCGAAGCAATCGGAGTTGTCAAGTGACCCTGGCAGCTCGAAACGCTTAGAATTGTTTAATCGATTTAATTTAAAATCGATCGTTTTCTTCTGTAACTCGCACATACGATCAAATTAGCCTTCGAAACACGTTCCATTGAGTCCGGAATGCGGGTAAAACCTTATAAACGCCTGTCGGCACGTTTGATTCGGGCTCGGGATTTCGCGTAAGCTTAACGAGACGTTCTGAAAATTTTAGATTATATAATAAATTTTGTAGTACTTTTATCAGAGATATTTTATCACCACTCGTACGCAGGAAGCTATCCCAAATCCCTATTTATCTTCGTTTCTCCTCTCTAATCTGAGAACTAAAAAATCAAACTTATATATATATATATATATATATATATATATATATATATATGTTGGCTGCAGTTTTCGGTCCAAAAGTCGATCTAAAATCAATCTCCCTTCTTCAATTAAATTCATGAATCTAATTTTCCAAATGAAATCGCCTTCTTCGTTTCATAAACCACGACCGTATTTCGAAATCTCGACACGATCCCTAGCTCAAGCTCAGATCGGGGTTCACGAGTCGCGAGTGGAAATTGAATCATGTCGTCGTGCGGTGGCGTGGGACTTGAGGGCGGTGGAGAGGCTCAGCGTAGGAGCCGGAGGAGCATTGCGACACCAATGTGACCCACGCGAGGCCACTACACCATCCTATACTCCCTATTAGATCGACATCGCAAGAGACGTATCGTGCATTAATCGTCGAACCTAAAACACCCTAAATCTCCCTCCGGCACTAAACCCTAGCCTTGACTGTTCACATCAGGTACCATCAAACCCAGTCGCGCCTACCACCAAAAGAATGCGAACATGAAGCACCCGCGTCCATGAGCTCAGTGGATATAGTGACCAAGTAACTGAGGATAAGGGGATGTTGGAAATCTTAAGGGTCAACGATGGTGAGGAAGATTCGCTAGATTCTGGTTCATCTGTTCCGTGAAGGTATGTTCTGTTTGTTTTATTAGACTATTGTAATTAAAACATCAGTTAAATAATAAATGGTAATTAGACTGTTGTAATTAACCTGTTTAATTTTTGGGTTGTCAAAAATAGTTTGTTAAAAGAAACTATTAGTTCAAAAATTTTAAATCAAATAATGAGTTAAATTAAATAAGTTTGGATTGATAATTGATGATTTTAAATTAGTTAATTGAGTAATTTAAGATAATTAATTAAATGTTAATAAATTGTGAATGTTTAATTCAAGGTTTGAATTTTGGAACGAAAACAAGCCGGTTGGAATGGGTTGCAACAAAAGAAAAAATCATAGGTGAGTAAATCTCAAACTTTTGGATTTGTATTTAAATTTAAATGGTTAAATTTAAATATTTGTTTGCATGATTGGATTCATTGATATACACTGTGAACTGTTGATCTAGTGATTTTGGTTTTGTTTGATTCTGGTGTTAACTGTTGCTCGACTCGAATATTCAGATTTTTGATTGTTTTAAACTTCAATCATAGGAAGTTTAATTATTTCAAAATAATCATTAGATGGTTTGATCATAACTACTTGATAAAATTAATAAAATATAATTACTTTGTGTAATTAATCAAGAAATAATTTAAGACGATTAATTAAGAGAAAATTTGATTTATTTAACGAAGTAAATAAATGGATAGCTAATTATGGGTTGAGATAAACCAAGGATGAGAAATATTGTGGTTTAATTAATATACTTAATTTAGGGTTAGGTAAATTGTAATATATTGGAAATCAATGATTTATATAATTAATGATGTAATTACAGATTGGCAATTTAAGATTTATTAATACATAACATGCGACTTACGAGAAATTACGTAATATAAGAAATTAAGGATTAATGTAATTAATATAGTTAATTAAATTATGAAATAATTAAGATACTTATTGATTTTGGGTTGAGAATAATTAATATTGTGAAATGATTAAAGATACTTACTTGAATGGAATTGGAAAAAATATTTAATACAGGGTGATTAATTAAGATAAAAAAAATGAAGGGTTGACTAATTAATTAATTTGGAATTAATTAATGAAGGAATCTAAGTGATTAAGGCTTGAAATTCAATTTGAACCAATAGAAATGATTTGTATGTGATTAAGATTTGCTTCTGAATGATTGAATGGTATTGGATGCTTTGAATGAGTTGACATCTCTAATATGAAATGTTGTGAATTTCATTGAAATAACTTGGGTTAGGA
The DNA here is from genome assembly GCA_030765085.1 of Allium cepa. Taxonomy (NCBI): domain Eukaryota; kingdom Viridiplantae; phylum Streptophyta; class Magnoliopsida; order Asparagales; family Amaryllidaceae; genus Allium; species Allium cepa. The sequence goes on along the minus strand of CM060937.1, from coordinate 1,026,178,153 downwards.
TAAAATGAGTCTCGAAGAGACCGGAGTCGGGTATTTGGGGAATACCCAAAACCACTTTGAATATTTATATATCAATTTGTGAAATCAATAGGCTGGATTGTAATGATTTTAGTAGACCGGAATATTTATCTAAGTTTGGTACTTAGAAATGTATATGTGAAATAAGTGTTGTCTACAAAAAAATTGTGAATTGGTTAAATTGGTATAAGTTACCCGGGTTTATATGAGTTGTATGCTTATGTATTCCATGTTAGTTGGGTTTACTCACGCTGGTTTCCAGCCTGACCCGGGTGTTACTTTGGTGTAATGCTCGGGTCAGACCGAGTATTACAAATTTTCAGGTAGGTACGTTCTGGAGCTCAGGAGGCAAGCAGGATGACAATATCGCTTGGAATATTCCGCTGTAATTATATTATTGTAATTCTGAGACTTGATAATTGTATATATATTCAGTAACTGTATATATATATGTGAAACTCTGATGTATATTAAATGTAATCGATAGATATAGTATTCTTTTGTAAGCTATTGTTATTTATTATCATATTTTATCCGCTGCGATTGTGAGATGTTTGGTGTTTCTGTTCTTCTTCTTCTATCTCTTTCTTCTTTTTCATAACTATCTGGAATTTTCGGCTTCGAAAATTTCGGGTCGTTACAATATAAACGTATTCTAAATATCAAACTTTTATTTCCAAATTTTAGTATTTGAAATTTCACAAAAATTCAATTAACTACGTTGTTAAAATTATCAAAATTTATGGATCGTTACATGTGTGTGTATCTTTTCAAAGGCATTTTAGTATATTTGGAAGTTTGGGAAGGAAGTTTAGTACTTTGTAAAATAATATAAAGGTGTTTATGGATTATAACACTTACATTATAATGGATGATTTTGTAAATTTGATTAAAAATTTATATTACTTATTTAATAAGTGAAGATGTACTTAGAGCTTTAAATGAATATTTCAAAGTTAAGGGTAGGTATAAAAGTGATTTTGGGTTTGTAGCGACAATAGTTGAGTAACATTTATATTAAGCCCTTTGAAATTGATTTCTTAAAATACTTATACGGTTGAGATAAGTATACAAATACTTTTGAGAGTATTGAACTTGCATAAATGATTAAGGAAGTTTTAATTACATGGTGAAAGTTTAATTAATCAAATGGAGTTTCATTTATAAAGAAATTTATTGAGTAAAAAGAGTTTTACTAATAAAAGAGGTTTTAATTAATAAAGGAAGATTAACTAAAAAGGAGATTAGAAGTCGTTTATATGACTTGATCGTACTTGCGTGATTCGGTCGTCATTGTGTGTTACATGTTTATGGATAGTATATGGGACGTAGTTTCCCGTATGTGATCGTACTCCTTGATATTGAAATTGGCCAAAATATAACTCTGGAAATATCTAGAAGAAACATGAGAGTTATATAGTACAATTATCTTTGGTGATACTATACTTTACGTATAACTCATTTGCTCTTCTATGACAAATGATAAGAAAATCCGTCTGCTTACAGAGTTAGGAGGTGATCTCTGCTTTTATGTATTGTCTATTTATTTCCCATAGAACTAGGTTTGAGTTTACCGAAAATCCTTCAATTGGTTTTGGAGTGCTAGGTTAGCGGTGGAATATACTTATATGAGATGATCTGAAACCATAACCACTCCAAAATCATATATGTGTTCTATGCTTTGGATGAGGTTCGTGATTAGTTCAAGATGCTGGAATCTATACGTAGATTCGAGATCTATTTAAGATGCTCGAATACATATAGTTGTTCGTGATCTATTCGGGATGAGGCAATCCATGTTTGATTCTAAGATCTATTGAGATATGGAAATCCATGTGTGATTTCGAGATCTTTTGTGCAATCCATGTGTGATTCTGAGAACTATTGAGATATGAGAATCCATATATGGTTTCCAGATCTGTTCGAATTAGAGCTCGTGTGGAAGATCTATTCGATTTGTGACTTGTGTGTTGGGATGTTGAAAGTGACTTCACCATCGGTAATGACGAAAACCAAATATATGAGACATAGCCTATTAAAGGATGCAGGCACTCCATTCTAGTGATACTTACGAATATGCATGCGGGAATGATGTGACCCTATGCCACGTGCTCGAGCGTAGGCCAACTATGTTTCCTTATAGTATGCTTATCTGGAGATATACGATGCTTGAAAGGATATCTTCGATCCTTGTGTAGCCGAACCATTCTCGAAATACTGAGCGCATCTTCATGGAACCCTACATTGTCAGGACCCGCCTTTCTCGACCCTCGAAAAATCGACACAAAATACGCCATAGTATAATATGCCGATGATCGAGTGCCAGAAAAGACAGATAGTTGAGGGAAAAGAAAGAAGATAGAAGAAAGAAGAAAGAAGGGACTAAACAATAACAGAATCTCACAATCGCAGAGGAACTAAATATAATAGTTAATAACAGATCTTTACACAAAAATGAAAACTATATGTGTTTTATATATTACATCATCAGAGTATCACAAACAAGCAACAATTACCAGCCTGGCAATTTCAAACAACCACAGTAGCGGATATAAACATCTACGGATAATACGTCTCGGTCTCCAGCTCCTCTCCTGAGCTCCCAAACATCCTATCCTGTATTTTATAATACTCGACCTGACCCGAGAATTGTAATGAAATAACACCCGAGTCAGTCTGGAATACCTGCGTGATAAAAATACACCCAAATTGATTATTAAAATTTCAAAAATCTTTTAAAAATCAAAAGCATCTTGTAAGACCACGCCACAAATAAACATGTCGGGTTTTCACCTTACGATAGCCAAAACATTTTTATCAAAATCCTTTGATATTATAATAGTGTCTATATACAAATACTTATTCAAAATAGCCGAAATTATTACATTCATTAAATTCCAACTACTAGCCACAAAGTGGGTTATACAATCAAAACCGTAAAAGGCACGTAGGGAAAATGGATTTCCAATGAATGACTAGGCACTGGGGTACCACCTGTCACAGTAACTGGTCTAGATTAGTGTACCGAGGATCCACCCTAAATCCCCTGCAACACAAGACTGGGACTACCCCTTACTGGATAATCCCGAGTAAGATCACCCCACGGTTGGGATCAGCAACCGCACTACACAGCCGAAATAAAAGAGACATCTAGACAGGGATGACCTCACCCTAATGGGCGCGACCCACTTAGCCTTGCTGCATAACCCTTAATTTTCAATCATTCCCGGTTGATGAGGCTTGAGGCTATGATTACCTTAATCAGAACACATCACTTAGAATGCTCATCGTCCACCTGACGATGTTCTGAAAGCATTCAATCCATACAAGTTCGTTCCGGGTTCGAACGAAACCGAAGGCGCTACTCCTACTACATCCATTTTGGAATCACCCTCAGGAATAGTAGCGATTAGCCCTTGCACTTCACTGCACCATCTTCGACTCCAAGTTCTTGTCTTCATCACGAAAACGTACTCGTTGGATCGAAGTGGTTTTCGGATTACAAATCCGATCCCGGTCTCTTCGAAACAACGTTCGCTATTTCCCGGTTAACTCAATCCCGGTTCTTTAGGAAATACACTGAAGAATGTAAGATCGGAGTTCACCTCCTAACCGTTAGTGGACGGATTTCCTTACCAACGTCCTAGAAGAACGAATGAGATTATACGTATAGTATAGCACCTTGAACGGTAACTGTACCATATAATCCTCATACCTCTTCTATATATTTCCAAAGTTATATTTGGGTCCAGATTTGATAGTCGGTTATTTAACTATCAAATAAACAAACAATTCAACCAATCATTTCATTTCCACTGGAAACACCAAGTCTATTTAAAACTTAGATTTTTATAATTTAAATCACTTTTCTCAAAAAAATATACGTAAAACACTTTAAAATAGAACTAATTTAAATTCCTTTACTCAGAATAATGGTTATGAAATTCTATAATAAATTTCCAAGTTAAATTTTAAGCCACAGCTATTTTAAAATAAAGGTTTTATATAAAGTATAAATATTAGAAACTTTCTTTTAAAAATATAATGCCAGTTTAACCTTTAAAATAATTACTATTAAAATTAATTTAAATAGATTTACTTTAAAATTCTAAAAAATTAAAAATAATAAATTTCTCTAAAACATTCTTTCTAAAACAATTTTCAAAACTTAAACTTATCTTAATAAAATTCCTTTTAAAAATATACTTGGCTTTCAAGTCAATACACTTCCATTCCATAATACTCCAAAGAATCCTTTTATAAATCCCGCTTGATTTATCTCAACTCAAATTTACGTTTCAATCCCGTAAATTTCTTCCCACATTTTAAAAATAAAACACCTTTTTATTTTAAAACACATTCCCTTTTTTCTTGGAAATCTCTTTCAAAAGATATACTTAAATTATTTTAAAAAAAGTCGCTAAATTCTTTATTCAAAATATACTTTTGAAAATCTATAAAACTTTTCTTGGGTAACTTAAATAAAAAATTTCCTTTTAATATAAATTTATTACATCAAATACTTATAATAAAATTTTCTTTAGAAAACATAATACCAATTTACCTTTAAAATAATTAAATACCATAATTACTTTAATAAATATTTACTTTTCATCTAAAATAATTATAATAGTATTTTCTTATAAAACATTCTAAAAAAACATGTATTAAACTTCCAGTTTATACTTCAAAAACTTCTCTTTGAAAACATACCTAGTTTTCTAGGAAAACACACTTTCTATCTTTTAAAAATAATCCCACTATTACCTTTAAAACAATTTGCACCTTCTTATAGAAGTTCCCACCAGTAATCTACACTTTCAATATTTATCCCTCGATAAATATTTCATTCGATTTATAAATCCAGTTTATAAATTTCCATTACTCATTTCCTTTTAAATCACAATTTCACAAAAACACTTCAAATTCCAAACCAATTTCCTGAATTTAATTTCCTTAAATTCATTACGCAAAAATTCCTTTTCAATTCCCTTTTAATCCCAATTCATTTTATTTTCATTTATATTTTAAAATACCAGATTATACTTATTCAATCATAACACAGCACGGCTTAATTTCCAAATTAATCTACCACGGTATATAAATGAAATACATCATCAACTATGAAAATAATTTCTACATTGTGATGAATCCAGTTGGATCCCTCCAACCTGTTTCCCTGCATCCACAGATGTTAGCACACAAATAAATATTGATTCGATCCGATAATAATTTTCATATCCAACCAACCAATCAATCAATCATTTAAATCTTAACTATTTAAAATGGCCGAAATTCCAGATGTGAGTGAGATTAACTCACCTTTCATCGGCGTTTCAAATTTTAAATTAAATCGAGCACCTTCGATTTAATCTAAAATTTCCACGAGCTCCAATCGTTCCCAGATCTGCTTCACTGCATAGCACTCGTCGCTACGATTCCGGCACCGCCAGTTTTGTCGGAATCTGGCCATGCATGCATTAGATATACTCTTTTAAAGTTTGTAAATATATTTTGATATAACTTAATTTAATTTCAACTTTTTTTTATATTTTACCAATACAAAATCAGGTCGAACATCTTCCTCTTCTCGTACGCTACTGCCTGTTATTCGAACCCAAACATCGCCGTCCAAATCAAAAATCGTGGCCATCCACGGTGACAACTAGCTCGATCGGAGACCTTTATGATGAAGACCATAGCGCCAACATCAATCGACCAAAATTTCATCAAGCTCGGTTCCATGCTCGTCTCGAAAAACATGCGCAAACGCGTCACCTTCTCGAGCAGATTCTGGCGCCACGACGTTTTGTTGGCGATCTCCACCGTTCAATATGTAGAGCTTGTAGAGCTCTTCAATTCTCTAGCTGGAGGATTTTGAAATAAACAAGTGGATTGGAGAGATTTGAGGTAGAAGATTGGAGAGTTACGTCCATTGAAAATATACAAGCGGTGGCCGAGAATAATAGATTAGGGTTTTCTTTGATTGAGTGTATATATATGTTAATAAATATTATTTTAATAATATTATTAAATTATTAATAAATTTTCAAGCAGACTCCAAACTAAACATGCCGCCAGGCATTTATAAGATTTTATCCATATACCGAACACAATGGAATGTGTTTCGGAGCCCAATTCAATCATATATGGAAGATAGCTTTTTAAATCGATTTAAAATATTAAATTATCGATTTAAATTTCAACGCATTTCTTACTCGTACGAACAAACGGTAACTCCAATCGCTACGAAAATTGAAATTCGATAATAATACACTATTACGGATCCAATGGAACATGTTTCGTCGAATTCCGAGACTATGCCCCGGAAGGCTATTTAAACTCGTTGATTAAATCGAGCGATTTTCAAAATCGTCGAAATCGTTTTAAAATTTTACTTTTAAAACTTTACTAACTCAATTATAAATCATATAGAATTTATAATCATATTTGAAATCATTCTGATTCAGTTTAAATCAATATCTGATTATTTGCATTATTATTATATTAAATTCCATTTTATAATTTAATATAAAAATTCCAAATTTAACTTATCGACCTTTGATTCCATCCAAAAGTTCAACATCATTATTTAAATCCAAATAGACTAAAAATAAATTTTAAAAATCATTTTCATATCTATTTACACCCAGATTCACCAATTATCCCAATTCCAAATATTTAATTGTTATTATTCAATTTCAGTTGATTTGCCATATTTGAAATTTTAACTAATTTTATTAATTTAACCAAAATCTTTTTATTTAAAAATCAAATTATAATCCATATTCAACATTTAAAATGAATTAAATATTCAAAATCTAACGACCAAAATTCCGGGTCGTTACATATATAATTAGCAAACGCGCCTTAGCGGTTGTGATTGTATACCTACTATTATTGTGATGTACACTCACATGCATCACAGCTACGTGATTGTTTATATTTCATTCCTTAAACATTATTATATTTTCATTGGTTTTTATAATAGAAATGGTTTATCTATTGTAAGGTAAAAGCTTGTCCGTGTTTAATTGCGGCGTGCTCTTACGATATACATTTACGTTTAAAGGGTTCTATAAATATAGTAATTCCGTTTGATTGAAGTTTCTTATGCCGGTTTACCAGACGGATCTGGGTGTTATTTTCTTATAATGCTTGGGTTAACTCGACTATATTTCCAAATTTAGCTATGGTTCATTGGAGCTCTTGGAAAGGAGCTGGATGATTTCTTACTGTACTTATTTTCCTTGATTTGTATTTATCAACATTTGTGTGAACGGGCTGTTATAACTCTCCAAGCTGATCATATGTTAGTTTACTCTGATTGATGTATGTATATGAAAGTTCTCTTTTTTATAAAGACATTTTGAGATATTGTATATTATTGTTCCGCATGTGAAATTTTGATATTATATTCTTCTTTCTTATATTGTTTCTTTTTCTTTTTATTTTACCCTAACATTCTGTCTTTTCGATGGGTGCCCAGCACGTAAATACTGCGGATGTATTAGTGTCGACATTTAATGGTCAAAAAGGCGGACCATTACACAACCCATTAAGAATACAAGTGCGAACCCATGCTACGCATACGGATTGCAACTATATTTTTTGCAAATTCAGTTGAGTATATTTTTCATGATTAACTCAAGTTCAAGACATATTTTACATTTAAATGTTCTTTATATTTTGAATATTCAAAATTAGTTATCTAGAAAACACATTTGTATGTCATTGTGTACGTCTATACAACTACATTTATGCATCATACGAAAGAAGACTAAAATAACAACGTTATACACTTATAATAATTACGTAAATGCAAACATCAAATTTTAAGCTATAAGGGTAAAATATTGATTTGAGAGATCATTATTGATCAAATAACTCTTACACTATGGCAAAATTCAAGTAACTATGTACATATAAAAAATATATAGGAATTGCAATATGCGTATGCTATCACTGTACAACAATGGAAAAAAAATATACAATAGTCTAGACATTAAAGGAATAATGTTAAATTCTAAAAAAATTAAGCTATAAAACATATTACAACAAAAATTAAAAATCATAGGAATGTCCAATGATAATACGTAATTGTCCGGTTCGCTCTTCCAAGCATTGTTTCATATCTTATAAATTTAGTTACTAAGGAAACTAATATTGCTAAATGCCCAAATGAAACTAAAGTACAAAGATTGATAGTACAATATAAAGATTTGTGAACATTATAATACGAAAGTAGGAAATAACGACATTGGAACTTCCCAAATCCTTAAATTGGATCCTTCTCCCATTTCTCCTTTAGTATTTCCTCGTATCGCGTAAATAATAAAAGAATTAGAAAAAACAATTATTGGTTCAAGTGAAACTAGTAAAAAGTTATTCAATATTCAAAATTTATAAAATTCATCACAATCTTGTAGGAAAGTCCACAACAAAAAGTATGTAACTAATTGAGGTGTATATTAGAGGTTTAATCTTTATTAAGATTGCATATAGGAAATAAATTTCATTAGGTAAATATGGTACTATTTGTTTTGATAAATAAATGACACATTATTAGTTGAAATGTCAGCATTATTCAAGTTGCTAAAGTTTTAAATTTGGAAACGCTTAAGTGAAAATATATATAATGATTTTGATGCGATTGGATAATAATTTAGAATATGAAGAATTCGTATAAAAAATTAATGAGTGGACCAAAAAAACATGCATTTTTTTGAAAAATATGGATTATGTAAATGAAAATATTATGAGAGAATTAGAAGGAAAAGAGTAAATAATTTTATTTACAGTTGTATAATAGATTTGGATTCAAAAGTCATTATGAATACATGTGGATAGGTCCTAAAGCATAAAAATAAGATCAAGTAATATTTTAAGCTATGTATGTATGTATAGTCTAAAAGGTAATTTAAGATGGAATAGATTAGTTTTTTATAGAGTTAAGGAAATCAAAGTCATTGAACCAACTTGAATATATATTTTCTCAAGCATTATTCATATTTTCCGTATACAAAGTTTATATCTTTTATTTATTTCATTTTGTTTGTTCAAAATCCTTCGTAAAAGATAATTCGAATCAAAATAAATGAAGAAGGAACTCATTTTGACATTAATTAATTGCCTCATTAGTTACCATATTAATTGCATTTAATAATGAGTTTATCAATTACATTTATACCCTAAATTTAGATTGAATTTATAGTAGTGACAACTCATGCAAAATCAATTTTAGCTCAAATGTTAAAGATTATGCCTTGTTTTTTCAAATAATAATCCTATTTTCCTTAGATAGTTCTTATCTAATCATCTGCTAAAAAAGTAGCATTATCAAAAAAGAATAAGAATAAAATACAAATTCTTTCCTTTTATAAAGAAAAATATATGCTTATTATATTTATTCATCTACTGAATTTAACTATTTTAACAAATCAATTTCTTTTGACATAATGTCATGTAAAAATATAAAAAATGTTATAAAAAGGAATTGTCAAATAGAGAATCTCCAAAACTACAGTTGCTTTTAATATAAAGTTATAACTCTTTATATCCATAACACCCCTCGACCGTTTCAAAATCTCATAACTTAATTTAGTACAAAATTTCATACCCTTTTAATTTATAAATTGACTCTTTCAAGTTTCATTAGTCAAAATGATTCACCATTTATCAATTCACTACAAAGAATTGTTATTCCTTCTACAAACATAATGAATTGTTACTTTTATTAGTCTTATTCGATCAAATTACAATTCACTCAACCCATAGATAAAAAGTGGGGATATGAATCTACATCTACTACTAACAATGTATGTAATTTTTAACCTTTAGGACAATATTCAACCACCATGAATAATTTTTAAATCAAATGCCCTAAAATAGGGAGAGAAAGAATTTTTTTTTACAACAATTAAAATGCTTTAGTATATTAGAATAAGTTATATCAACCACTAAACCATGCTCATACCTTTCGTGCAACATTGAACCACCATGGATAATATTGAAATTGAATATCCTAAAAGAAACAGAAAAAATATCAAACCACCATGAGCAACTAATAGATAATTATAAATTTAGAAGCAAATAATATAAGATTCAAATTATGAAACATAAAAGAATTTTTTTATCATAACGTAGAAATATACTTATAATTAACAATTTTGCAATATTAGTCGGATCAATAAAGAAAATATTAGGGTATATAAATAGATGTTAAGAAATCAAAAACATGAGTGAAATAAATCCTTTCATTATATATTGGATAATAAATTAAAAGATAAGAAAATCAGTTAACTAAGTATAAATTAAAGTTTGGATTAACGTAAAGATGGATATTACAATAAGAATGAAGATAAACAGGAAAGATATGAAACTAAGATAATGGAGAAAAGATTTGAAAAGGTGTAAAAGGAATACTGGAGTAATAAAATATGCATTAATTCAAAAGGTTTAGGAAAATAAAAGAAGAATGAATATGAAAATGTTAAATGTACTTTTGATAATATGTAATAAAACCATATTAGGAAAGAGACTGGAACATAAAATGAGCAAATAGGTGACAAAGTAATTATAAATGTGGTAATCAACGTAAGAATGGGAAATATATTAAACAAAGAGTTTAAATTTCCAATTTTTTTTTTAAATTTAGCTCTCTAACTTATAAGAAAAAAGAAGAAAAAAAAGGGTAAACATTAAAGTACTTATATTATATAATGGATGGTTAGTATTACAATGAAAAACATATATTCGATGGATACATATATAACATACTATGCATTATATTTGATTGATACAAATAATTATAACAACTAAAACTTTCGTAATTACTTTCAAAAGCTAATGTACAATTCCATTAAACATGGATATTCTTATTACCAATTGCAATAAATTTTCTAAGAAAATGAGATATAAGGGTTACAAATGAAAGGAACTATATCATCAAACAACTAACCAATAAAATCACTTTTGTTTAGAAATTGACCTTTTTTCACAACTGCCAAAAATCATACTACCAATTGTCTTTCTTTCTATCCTCATATCCCTTGATAAATGTCAAATGTCCTATGAATAAAATTTCCTAGAGTTATGCGAACTAAGACATCAACTACGCATTATACAATTTTAATGATTCCAATTGCTTATTAGAAAATGTGCAAATAATATGAGTATGGATTATGCAACATGTTATAATAAATATGCATAAAATATGTACTTAAGTAAAATTAAAAAGCAATCTTATTGTATCACAAAATCAAAAGTTATTTGAACTTATGTAGTTGACTTACCCACTAAATTGAATTTCAATGAAACTAATTTAGTTGTAATTAGTAGTCTAATTGGTCCAAATTGAAATTAAATGAAATTGGAAACTATTTATTTCTTTTGCAAGTAGCATGGTAATATCACTTGATATGCACCTTTATATTTAAAGTTTTTTTACTTATAAATGTTGTTCTTATCTACATCTCCAATCAAATATTATATATAATAAACCAGAGTAAAAGTTAAAATAGCATAACTTCTAACCAACTCTGTAGAAAATAATAGATATGTTAACGTCGAAAATGGATCAACACTCAAGAATAGGTTGTAGGAAATATGTGAGACCTAGATCCAACGGGTAACAGTGACAGAAAAGGGAAATAAACAGCAACACGAAAGTGAGACACAATATTTTATGGCGGTTCGACAATCTTTGGCCTACGTCCGCTTTGTAGCTTTATTGCTTATAGATTTGATTATGATCATAAAGGGTTTGAGAGAGAATAAGTCACAAGTACGAGGGTTAGACCGATTCTAGGGTCAAAAATTGTCTAGATTAGCTGTCTTGCTGACTATTGTGTAGAGGAAAGAGATGTAGAAGAGATAGAGCTTACACGTAGTGATGGCAGAAACCATATCTTGTTTCGGTTGTTCTATGGTTTGTATTTATAGGGGTAGCAATCATACTGAGCTAGAATTCGAGTTGGAGCATAGTCCAGATGAAGGCCCAAAGGAGTGTGTGAAGTCGTAAGCTCGTACGAATTACACAGTCATGTCGGTACCGACCTCTCATGTCAGTGCCGACATGTGTAGTTAACTCCAATTGCATCAAGCTCTTTTGCACTCCCCTCCCTTCTTCATTTTGAGGTGTCCCGTGTTGTTTCCTTAGGTAGTTGGTTGAATTTGATGATCGTTCCTTTATTACTTGATTTGTTCTGCTATTTCAACTGCCCATAACTCAACTCCGATAATTGATTGTTCAAAACCCTCGAAAATCTCTTGAGCAAGCATAATTTAAGTATTTAATGGCTCTTGTAAAGTTTGAGTGGAAAATATGAGACTATATGAAGTCCTCACCGACAAGATAAAGTCGGTACCGAACTATGTGATTGACTTGTTTAGGGGTGAAACTTCTCCGAGCCACTCCTTTGCAATCTATAGATGTGCCTCCAAGGTTTCAAGTCATTCCGTCTTTGTCTCGATGTTCCAACTTCTATTGATTTCTGCTTGGTTAAAAACCCAGTTAACATTTGAGCCCCAGAGTATGCTTTCGTTGAAAACAAAGTATGCGCTAGATCAAGATAAGTTTTGGATTGCTATCTTTTGAATTCTAGTTGATCGTTTGAATGTGGTCTTGAAACATTGCTTTTATCTGGTTTCAGTTCATCGATTTCTATTAAAAATTTGCACTAGTTTGAACCAAAATTTCTCTTTCAACATTGGCGATGCAATCATAGAACTCTTGTGCTTCACCACTTTGTTGGATAGGTCCCGAGTAATGAATTTTGAAAAATTTGGGTGAGAAACACCATGTCGGTACCAACACACTTAAGAAATTCTCCCCAAATCTATAGGTAAGCACTTTGCTTATACTTTCATGCCTTTATTTCCTTGTCGAGTATTTGGACTTCCTACCCGAGCTATTCATTGCTGACTTATCTTCCTTTGATCCTTCCACGTCGCCGCTGATCGTTTCTTCCATCACTATCATCGTTCATTGCATCCTCAGGTAACTTGCCACCATCCTATGTCACCGCACTTCTAAGACATCGCCAGGATTTCTCAACTATGATTTGAAACTAAACCCTAGTTGTGATTGATTTTTGAATTGATTCGAAGGTGTGTGACGCCGTAATGCTAGGTGGTGATGGTTGAGGAGATGGTTTAGGCAATTCCAATTCAACAGGAAGCAATCGAATTCTTATATATTTGATGGGGGATAACAATAGGGTTTGCACTGTTCGAACATGGGTGACCCTAAAAAAAGCTTGATTTATTATTTCCTTCATGAGATTGGCTAAGTTCGGACCATTGAACAAACTCCGATAGAATGATTTGTTTTTAGGTCTGGATGTGTTGGAGAACTTCATCGCATCACTTTTCCATTCTTACAAATCTAGCGATCCTTAAAAGAAAGACTTTATGCGTCGCTTTGGACAATGGATCCATTATCGATTTACACAAATAACGAGTAAGTTCAAGAAATAAGAAATTTCAAGATACAATGCGACTTTTTTTTCTAGGACGTGCGAGCTATTTACATGGGATGGTCCATTCGTGGTGTTTGGGACATTGGATTCACTTTGCATAGATAACACACTACAGTTGTCGATCAATACTCAAAACCCAATTGGTCAACACACGTCGATTTCATTTGGCCTCCGAATGTTGGACATACGGGTTCTTTTATCCTAAGTTAAATTTACCTAGCTGTGTTGAACATCAAGCTCTCCTGTTAAGAATGACTCACCAATCATCTTGCCTCAAGCCTGGCGAAGGATTATCTACACCTTCAGAAGCTGCATCCACTACTGCTCCATTTTCACCATCCGTTCTGGTCAAAACCAACCAATATACGACCTTCGAGTCTAAGGGTCAGATAGTATCGATAAATCCTATTCTACATCCATTTCCTCAGGATTGATGATAAATGATCCGTCGGAATGGGGGTCTTCTATTTAACCGCCAAAATACTTAAGAACATTTGCTTTCAACACAGCATTGCTGAAGATGACGTTCGCTTGTTGGCCGAAGATGAATTTGCTCATCGCCCTTATCTGGCTTCATAACTTGCAGCCGCTAAGTGTCTTAGCGGTGCTATCCCACCTTTTAGTCCTTTTTGCAGAGTTTTTCTAGGAGAAATCGGTCTAGAGACATTTCAGGTTCACCCGAATGGACATGCCTTATTGAGTTCATTATATATCTTATTTATGCCATGATTTGGTCACCCTTCATGAATCAACAAGCTCACATACCTTCACAAGTTTAAAAGGAGAAAGGAGTGTCCGACTTTCGTGATTATCGAGGCTTGGACAAGATGCAAGGTCATTGGGAACCTCTACAACAAGTGTCCCTACTTCAAAAATGAATACTTCTTCGTACATTATCCAAAAGGGTTCAATCGCTTTTGTTTAAGAGGAAGTAAGTTTCTTTCCATCAGTCTTTCCTATATTGCAATCTCTAAGTTGTTAACTTGACGTATGTCCCCATGGGTATTCCAAAATGGGTCAAGAAATTGGAGCATAAGAGAATGCTTGAGGACTTAAAGGCCATTAGAGCATGCCAATATATTATCATGTTCCTTTTAATAAACAAAAACTTACAAGATTATGAGCTGCTCCAAACGGGAAGAATAGTCAACACAGAATCCACAACATGTAGCAATTCTAGATCACGCACCCATCCATTGCCTTTACTCATTGTTTTGATGAGGGTCCTTAAGAGGAAAAGGAAGAAAGTGGATCGGGCGATAAACATAAAGAGAGGACTATTGATATAGAGGCTGATGAGCCTGTGAAGGATGATGAGGAAGAAGCTATCAAGATAGGGATTGATGAGCCCGTGGAGATAATCCCCCCAGTGATAAGGGAAATGCTATTAGAATGCCTACAATCCCTGAGAAGGACATGGGATTAGTGAGGAGAACAGGAAAGGAGCTAACCGCTGGTAAAGAGGAGTATGAGTCGAATGATGATGATAGCGATTACCATGCTAGCGAGGTGGGAGAGGAGTTATTCGGTGAATCCCCCGCAATGAATCTTGATCTTCTTGTCCTACCTTTTTCGGTATTTCTAACTACTGAATAGTTGTGTCCTGAGACTCCTATTTCTTCTCAACAACAACAAATAACCACTGAAATTTTTCAATCAATTAGAGGTCAAGCTACTGACACCTCTATTAGAGATAAGCCACATTCAAATTTTCTACGTGACGTCTCCATTCACTTGAATGAACTCGAGGATTTCTCGATTAGTGAAATGATAAGTGAGGTTGGCTTGCTTGTCGACATATCTTCTAGTGCTTTTATAAGCGAAGGTGGTAGGACTCCAGATCTGAAGCCGCTCACATGCATCCATCTTCTAAAGCTCTACGTGAGCTATATATTCCTCCAACTATCGAGCGACCCAGCGAAATAGGGACCATAGTAGAGGATTTCGAAGTTTAAGTTCACGAAAAAACTCCTGGTTTAAGTATTTCCCTCATTTCTTCAGTACTCCAAAAGGTCCAATTCACTCTAGAGTCCTTTAGTAAACTACTGCATTTCCCAACTTATAGGTCAACTCTCTCTCCCATATCCTCCTCTAGCTACATAGGGATCGGGAGCCTCTGTCATCTTTACTGCTTCCATCGATGTCTCTATAGTGGCTTCGGGTACCATTCCTGCCTCAATCTCCAGGCCTGGGCCTTATTCTGAGCAAATAGCGGCGTAGAACCTGGAGGGTATCTTCGTGTGTCTAGAAGAAGAAGTGGTAATGACCAGTGAGTCAGACTTGACTGACAAGGAGACGATGGAAGGGAGACTTAAGAAGGAAAAGAAGGGGCAGCAAGCGAAGAAGGAGGAGGAAGCGAGTTGCAAGACTCCGATTACAATAAAGTTCCCACGGTCAAAGGATGGAGACACCGCTACAGGAGGTTCTGAGGGTATGGCCCTGCCATGGGGGGTGCGTTTGCATCCTTTGAGGGTGTCATTGCCCTTAGCAAGGAAAGAAAGAGGAAGAAGATACCGATTCGTCCGAGCAAGGATGGAAAAGGTGGCCAGGTGAAAAGAAAAGATGACGTGACCGAGTTCCAGCGGAGTGGAGCATTTATGGTTTTTGTATATTTTTTTAGTCGATCGAGACTATACAAGTAAAGAATCCATACTTTCTGCTTTGTTTGGATTTGTTGTGTGATGTTTGAAACTGGCCGTTATTGTGCTTTGCCCACATTCTATGTACTATGCTTATTTTTAAATGACTGCCTTTGTATACAATACAGTTGCTCGTATTGTAATTTTCTATATCATATACTTTTGTGTTTTTGTGCCATACTATTATTTACCACAACTATGTGCATGTAAATGGTATTCTTGTAGTTATTTAGCATAATATATTACTTAGCTCTATTACGATTAGCCAAAATACTCCGTTCGGCGTAACAGAACTGTAGTGTATCTCAATTTAGCCTATCCTAATCATGCGTTGGTGTATGTATGCCCCCTACTCCATAGGGCTAGTTACTTTGAACTCAGGGTTGAAGAAACTGGATAGAGATCTGTTGTTTTAAACAAATCTTTGGTTGCACTTAATCTAGGTCGCGTGGTAGACTCCTATCTTGGGGAACCCGTGGTTCTGTTCTTCGATTCTGAGCATTTCGTTCCTTGACTGTGATAAGATTATTCTAAGTTTAGATTTGAGATCCCGTTCACATATCTGTTTCTGTCTTCGGAAACTTTTGAACATCTTAAGTACTTAGGAAATTTGGATAAGCTCTCGGTGTTACCAGATTAACATCGATTATTAGAGAATAAAAGGATTTCCCAATGTTTCCAGGGTAGCACTGGTACTTAGGAAATTTCAAATCGATTTTTCCGTTGATCCGACTATTTGAGGGTACATACTTCCCATCTGGGGATTGAGATGCATTTTCTCGATCGTGTGGGACGTATTGCTTGTAAGAACGCGGTTCCATCGGTTTTAGAAGTGACACCCTGTTTATTGATGTCGCATGAGGGGTTTTGCGTACATGTTGATGCGATTCAATTGGTCCAAGCAGCGACGTGTGGCTTATTGGCGGTGCACAAGTTGTATTGCATACTTGAACACGGTTTCATCGGTTTAAGCAGCGACATGCAACTTATTGGTGATGCATAAGGAGTATTGCGTACTTGAACACAGTTCCATCGATTCAAGCAGTGATGTGCGGATTATTGGTGGAACACAAGAAGTTGGGCCTTCCTAACGTTGCCGGAGCAAAGGCAACTCTCAGAAGGTGTGGATCGATTTTCCCCACTGATCCGGAGGATTGAGTCGATTTTCCCCGTTGACTTGGCGGCTTATTTACAAGAACGCGGTTCCATTGATTCACGAAGTAAGATATATTATTAATAGAGATGACTTATTTGTGAAAATAGAAGATACATAGATAATTATTAAATATAAGAGTGCCACAGTGAGTCATTATTCTAAGCATGAGAAATCAGATTTCCATCGATCATCCTCAGCTTGAATGTTCTATCTCTAAGTCTCTGGACGATCAAATGGGGTCCTTCCTAATTTACGCCAAGTACTCCCATACTCGGGAAGATCCATTTTAGGATGAAATCTCCCGCTTCGAAGGTATAGTTTAAACCTTAGTGTTAAAGTGTCATGCCACTCTTTTCTAGTAAGCGACAGTCCTAAATTCAACTTCTTGCCTTTTCTCATCGATCTGGTCAAGTGATTGGAGTAGTAGTTGGTTTTTTTTCTCCTTGATTGAAACGCCTCCCACGGTGAGAGGGGACTTCCAGTTCCATCGGTATCGTAGCTTCCGATCCATAAGCTAAACCGAAGGGAGCGTGTCTAGTCGCAGATTTGTGTGTTGCACAGTAAGCTCATAGTGCAAGCGGAAGCTCATCAACTCAATTTCCTTTAGCTTTTGTCAGGCGTTTCTTTATGGTGGATTTGATAATTTTGTTCATTGCCTCCACTTGCTCATTTTCCCACAAATGCGCTACCGTGGAAAAGCTCTTCATTATCCGGTAACGCTTGTAGAAGTCTTTGAATTCAGCACTCTAGAACAGAGTTGCATTATCCATGATGATATTTGTGGTACTCCAAAACTACAAATAATGTTTTTAGCTACAAAGTTAATTATTGTTTTAGTAATAATCATGGAAGCATTTCCGGTTTGGCCCATTTTGTAAAATAATCAATTGCAACAATGGCATATTTAGCTCCTCATTTTGCTATTTATAACATGCCGATTAGATTAATCCCCATGATTGCAAATGGCTATGGCCTGAATATTTGCGTAAGGTACGTAGATGGGGTTCGTGGAATCTTTGCAAATCTCTACCATCGATCGCACCTTTTGTAATAGTTTGCCGCACTTGGTGCATTGTTAGCCAGAAGTATCCATAGCGAAGAGCCTTTTTAGCCAATGTTTGCCCCTCGGTGTGGTCACCACAACCGCTTTCATGAATTTCGCTGAGTATATTTTAGCTTCATTTTTGGTCACAAGCCTGAGTAAGAGAGCGGATAACCCTCACCGGTACAATACTCCATCCTGCATTACAAATCATGACGCATTCGAAGAAGCTTCTTTTGTTCATTCCGGTCCTTAGGAGTATTCCTCTAAGTAGGTAGTCCTTGATCGGCGTCATCCACAATTCCTCCTTTTTTTATTTCAAAAATCCATTCGACATCCATCTAATCTATGCTGGGAGCCGATAATATTTCCACTG
Organism: Allium cepa; assembly: GCA_030765085.1. NCBI lineage: Eukaryota > Viridiplantae > Streptophyta > Magnoliopsida > Asparagales > Amaryllidaceae > Allium > Allium cepa. The sequence goes on along the minus strand of CM060937.1, from coordinate 1,026,159,441 downwards.
GAACCAATCCTAGCAAATATGAATCTTCGAAACTGGTTAGTTTAGCCTAATGATCGGCCTTTACATTCTATTCCTTGGGAATATGAGTTATTGTATAGTGTTTGATATTGTTGAGCAATTCTCATGCTTTCGATAGGTAAGAGGCAAGGTTAGCACCCTTAGTTTGATACTCTCATTTCACTTGACAGAAGACTAATTAAGAGCCACTGTCTATATGAAGAGATTTTTCTTGTTCCTTTACAATCTTATGCCCTGCTATAAACGCCACGAACTCTGTTTTATTATTAGTAGTAGGGAATTCTATGCTTAAGGCAGAACAGATTGGCCTTCCCTTGGGAGTTTCAAGCACAACTTCCTCTCTTGAGTAGAATTCATTTGATGCACCACTGAAAAACAATTTCCATTATGATGCCACAATTCCTGTATCCTCCTCCTCATCATCCAGAATTGTGATCTCTGTGATAAGTCTGCCAATGCCTGTTTGTTAAACGCTCACTAGGGATGATAAGTCACTTCTATGGGCTTTACTCAATATTCCACTTCAAAGGTCATCCTGAAGTCTCGGGTCGGTAAAGTGCCAGATTCAAGGGATTATCAGTCAACACTTTGATGGGGGCGAGCTTGGAAATATAGCCATAGCTTCCTTGATGCTATCAACATGTAGTACGCTAACTTTCTAACTTCATGTTGTTTCATTCAGCTCCGGTGAATCGTTTGCTGATGTAGCAGATGGGTCGTTGAATCCTATTCCCCTTACGCTCAAGTACTGCGCTTAGGGCATAGGCTGGCACTGCCAAGTAGAAGAACTATCTTTTCTATTTGCTGGTTTAGATAAGGCTGATGGTGTCTCTATGTGTCAAAGAAATTCTCCAAATGTTTTCTAGCAGTCTTGATTTCATTCAAAGTTCTTCTTATCCTTCTCAATGCGTCAAAGTATGGTATGCACTTATTCGTTGCTTTGGATATGAAGCGACTCAATGCTGCGATCTTCCCATTCAGACTCTACAACTCCTTTTGTGTCGATGAGGCACTGACATTTCATAATGTAGCAGTTTTTTCTGGATTAGTCTCGATGCGCCTCATGTTCATTACGAATCCAAGAAATTTTACTAAGGAAACACCGAATGAGCAGCCAGTCAGGACAATTGACTTACTTGTAGAACATGGGGAAGGAGAACGAAGGGTGGTTCATATTCAGACCTTCATGATAATTGATGAATTCTCAGTTTACAACACTTTCTTGGGCCGACCGGTCCTTACTGATTTCAGGATAGATTTGTCTCCATGGAGCAATATAATGAAGTTCCTAATGGAAAATGGGGTTGGAGTGGTAAGAGGAGGCCAAAGGCAGTAAAAAAAGAATGTTACGTTGTTGAATTGCACGAGGCCACACAATGTGAGAAGGGGAAGAATGTTGGGAAGACTCTCCACATTCGTGACCCGCAAGTATAGCAATTACAGAACGACCCTTGTCTCGGCGACCATAGTCGCTTTGACAAGACTATGGACTATAGGAAGAAGAGTGCAAGGGACGAAAGGGCCGCATTGATGGAGTTTATGGTTGTTGTCCTTGTTCGACATGGATGACCTGACTCGGGTCTTGAAGATAGGTTCGCAGCTGGAAGTGAATGTGCAAAATGAGCTGATAAAATTACCGCTTGGACGCATTACAATACGTGTGGGAAATCTCTAGAGGTAGTGTGCCACACACTTAATATTGACCCTAAATTCACACCAGTAAGGCAAAAGAGATGCATTTTGGGTCCGGAGCGATCCGCTACATTGAAGGAAGAAGTGGATAAGCTATTGACCAATGATATTGTACGTGACGCAACATATCCTAAATGGGTGTCAAACTCTGTACTAGTCAAGAAATCAAATGAGATGTGGCAGATTTGTGTCGACTACTCTGTCTTGAACAAAGCCTGCCCAAAGAATAGCCATCAACTGCCTAGAATCGATCAGCTAGTTGATGGAACCGTGGGACATGAGTTGCTCTCGTTCATGGATGTCTACTCATGATATAATCAGATTATGATGCAAGAGCCAAACCTGGAGAGCACTAGCTTCATTATCAACTTGGGACTATACTGTTATCGATTAATGTCGTTCGGCTAAAAGAATGCTAGTGCTACTAAACCAAAGTTAGTGAACATAATATTCAAGAATCAGATCGGATAGACAATGGAGGTATATGTAGATAACATGCTTGTGAAATCACGAGAATCTGGGAAACATCTTGATAATCTCTCGAAGATGTTTGAAATCCTTCAGAAGTATGGGATGAAATCGAACCCCTTAGAGTGCTAAATATTTCATAACTACAAAAATAAAAGAGTGAGAAACTAATGCAACTTTTGTTTGAATATCATTTCCAAATAGCACGAATAACACTTTTTTTATTATAATATAAACCTTACCTACAATTAGGACAAGTATAATCTTTTTTTCTCTATCTATCTCACACCATTATATCTTACTCAAATTGTGCCTAATTAATTAATATAGTTAATTAAGGATAATTAATTAAAGAATAATTGAATAATTAAAGGTTAATTATTTAACGATTAAAGGTTAATTGATTTATTAATTAAGGTTGATTAATTAATAATTAAAGGTTAATTAATTTATTTTTAAAGGTTAATTAACAAATGATTAAAAGATAATTAATTAATATGGTTTGTAATTAATTAATGTTAATTAACCAGGATTAATAATTTATTCATAAGTGATTAATCTGATTTAAATTAATCAGATGATTAATTACTCCTACTTATGGATGTTTGGATTGAAAGAAATGCTTTGAATTGTTTGATATACCTGATGAGCGATGCTCTGCGGTATGAATTGTTTTGATTTAAGCTGTGATGAATGTAATTTATTTATTTGTGATGAATTTATATTATTTATCTGTGAATCTGTGAATGAAAGATAAGCGCCATAGGATTATACCACTGATTGATATTGTTGTGCTTGGATTTGTGATGATTTATGATATTATATTGTTGTGTGTAAAACCCCTGGACTACATCACACACACACAAATATGGATTGCACGAGGAAATTGGTTAAGTCACAGATATTTGAATTTAGTATTATTACAATGTGGTATCAAAGCCTAAAAGGGATTAGGAGACTAGATTTGGAATTTTGATGAAAGGTTTAATTAATTAATATAATTAATTTGAGGATAATTAATTAATTAAGGTAATTAATTTGGGAATGTAATTAAGTGGTGAATAAAAAAATAAAAATAAGATTTGATAAAAAGATCTAAAATGCATTTTCTTTTAAAATGAATAAATATAGTTTGTATAGTTATAAATTTAAAACGTCCAGTTCTCTGTTATCATCAAACCGGTGAGCAAACCACTGACTTATATTTTGATGTTGTGATAAATTCTTCAAGTTTATATGAAAAATGCTCTGGTACCAAATTAAACTACAGGTGCCCACAATTTTCCACATGGGCAATCTATTTAAAAAAAAATTTACTTGTCATGACCTGAAATTCGACGTTCGAATCTGCCGCATTCGAATACGAGTGAAGTATGGATGTCAATTTTCAAGTGCCGGATTTTAGGCCATGACAATTTTTTCCGTTTAACACGTTAAATTCAAAAGATTAAGGTTAGTTTAAATAACATTTCATTCTAAATTTTTTTAATTACATTATTTATTTAAATTAATTTTAAAATAATGTCACAAAATTAAATAAATAAATTTTACTTACTTTAAAAATATCTCACTTAACACCTTTATCAATTCAAACTTAAATCAAAACCATTATTTAAAAGTATGGATTAAAAATGTTTAAAATTTAAATTTGGTTTTAAAGTAAAAACTGTTTTATATGTCAAACCCTAGACCCACATCGGTGAAGAATTGAATCTCGTGTTCGTGGTTGGAGCAGGCATGGTCATCAAACCTTTTCAGGTTATACCGAGTATTCTTTTGTACTTCCTTGCTTAAAGAGGAATAAAGTTTTACTCCTGACTCATGGTAAAAACCTTTATCCTTGCAACTTAGCTTTGTTTTAGATATAACCTTGCTTAAGTTTTTGCTCATTTTGTAGAGCAACCGCCACTCAATTATTAAAACATGCAAACACTCTGTAGATTGTACTGATCACTCCATTGTATTATCACTTAAACATCAAGATGTGCATATTTTAAGTTTGTTGTCCCTCTTAACATCTTTTTAGCTTAGGTATTCAAAAACATAAATGTGCGAGCATGCTCGCACACATGTTCACACACATATATATAAACCATATAAATATACAAAAAAAATATACATAGTTTTGTTAATATATAAAAGAGATATATACTTATAATTTAGATTAAACTTTTTCATCCAAATTTATGCATGTTGTATAAATATGCATAAAAAATATATATACTTAGAAACACTTTGTATGCATTACGTTTTTCTGGATTATTATATTTTTATTGCATCAAATTATAGAATGTGATATTTACCGCATTTGGATTTTGGAAAAATTAAAACTACTGTTAAACATATCGATTTAGTTATATTCTAAAAAATTCATTTACCAGTTAATTTTCCATATAATTTTAATAATGATTAAATTTATCTTAATTTTCTTTATACTAATTATGATATATTGGAACAAATGCCATATAGTTTTATTCATATCATACGGTTAATATTTATTTATGTAAATGTTCTTATTATTAGACATTTTTCTCTCTTCATATTATGCTTCATTTTAGATGAAATGAATGTGATTATAAACTTCACTTTTCCTTGTGTCCAAATTCTTTCTATATGTTTCATGCATAAAAAATTTCATCCTAGAGTTTAGCGTTAATATCAGTGGGTTGTTAATGTTTTTTTTCTTGCATCTTTTACAAAACTTATGGAGTATTTTGATATTAGTGGATCAGCGGAAGGCTATACTGTACCCTCCTCAGGAGTTTACCGGCCTTTCGGGTTCTCTTGGGTTTTCCAAAAAACCAAATTAATGTTAAATTTTGAACATTTAACCTTCTGTCAACAATTTTGAATATTGCTTGAAATACAGTGGGACTGTGGAATTCCAGACTAATTAAGTTAAAATCATAAGATATTTAGTGATTAAATTGAATAAAAACAAAAGGATACATATTAAATCTAGTGGATTCTGATAATAGGTTCAAGGACTGAGATATAGGGAATGAGATGGCTTTTACCTATTTTGATCAAAGCCAAGTAATCTCTCTATTGGCTGTGTAAATGACATGAGCTGAAAGTGCACTGTTTTTGTTAGAAATAAAAGAAAGAACTAATTCATAAATGAAAAATGAAAAAAAAAGAAATGTAAAATTTGTAAGTTCTATAAAATGACATGAGTAAATGTGTACACTGAAATGTTCAAGAAGAACAATCATTTATTTCGAACTTCTAATTTAAATTTAGTCAATTGGAGACCAAGTCCAATTTTCTTGGTGATGAAAATATAAACAGATGCTATACTTTAACTAATCCATATACCATTCATTGATAGTTATGGATGAAAGGAAAAAATATAACCTGGTTTTATAGAGAAATTAAAGGATCGAAAATTGGAGCATACAACATCTGAAGTATATTGACAGTTGACGCTCTTTAATATATATATCATGCGCATCGTGCACCAAATTCATAAAGCATATAACTGATCCCTAACCACGTGAACATAATCAATAGTCAAACAACTTCATCGTGGACCAAATTCATTTTCTTTCATGTAATGATTAAGAATTAACTGATTCCTAGCCGCGTGAAAATTGTAATTAATAACTAATGGGGTTTCTTTTACTGAAACACAACATATGAAGTATATTGACAGTTGACACTCTTAATGTCAATCCTAGGCATATTTGATACTTAAATTTGCCATGTGTACTATTTGCTGGAGATTTTGTATTGATGGATTTTATGGTATAGCTGTGTCAATTTATTCTTCTCTCCAGTCTTGGTTTTTATATAATTTTTTTCCTAAATTTTTTTATTTTATGTTTTTTTTTCATTTCCAACTAAATTAATTTCATATTCTACTTATATATTACATCGTGCTTAATTAATAACACAACAACCTGTGAAATAGACTAATTTGAAATGTTGTGATACACTTTTACCTTATTGTGACGGCCTACATGTCATGTCTATTTCAGATTTTAGATTATGATAAGGTGGGGCCAACCTTGCATGTTCATGGAAAAAATACATTGGAGAACGAGCACATCAAGGCTGGTCAATAAGAGCATTCCCAACCTGTAACGATCCGTAAATTTTCGATAATTAAATTTGTTAATTTAATAAGATTTTATGAGTTAATATTGAAAGAAATAAAAATTCGGGATTTATTAATGAAATAATAACTGAAATGAAAGGTAACAAATGTTAATTAAAGTCAATTATTAACGATTCTGGTGAAATTCCAATTGATTGAAATAATGTAAATGTTATAACTTGGTTATACATTTAATAAAAGGAAATGAATGTAAGTATGAATTTATTTAATTAGATAATATATGATTTATGGTAATTGAATAACATCAGTATTATGTAAGGAATTATAATATTTTTTGTATTAATATGTGCATTGATTTATAGTTGGATATAAAAAGGTAATTAATAATTTAAATGTTGACTTATTAATAAAATAATGTGTAATGGTCGGAAATGGAAGAAGTGTAGTATAATGAAAGTTGTTGTAATAATAGTTTGTAAAGAATAAACTTACAAATGTTATAAAAATGTATAATGGTGACAATTTGTGTTGTTACTAATTTAACTAATCAATTATAAATAAATGTCAACAAAATGCCACATTAATGTGGAATAAAACCATAACTGTAGTGTGAAATTAATCAAAGGAATAGAAATATCAATTTTATTAATAAGGTAATAATGGACTTAATTAGAGAATGAAACCAAGATGAGCAAATTTATTGAGATTTTAATTATAATTAATGTATGAGTTGGTCGAAATTTAATGAAATGGAAATATAATAGTTAATAAAAGTAAAGATGGAAATTAGAGGATACTAATGTAATGAAATTTAAACAATGTAAACCATGTCTATAAAATAATAAATTGAATTGAGTGTAAAGATTTAAACCAAACGAAAACAATTTATGGGATTTTAATTATAATTAATAGGATAAATGGAAATTGAAATTAAACATTGTAATTGTTAAACTAATTAACTTTTAGTTTGATATCAAAACTTGTTTAAATTTTTGTGAATGTCGAAGAAATCAAAAATGGAAAAAAAATTGTTAACCATAGAATTGACATTGAAAATTTGATTTAATTAATTTAATATCAATTTATTTAATTAACTGAAAATAGCCATTTTGGCAACTGACTCGAATTTCGATGAAACTAGTTTCAACGGATCCATGACAGTGAATTATTATAGGATTTAAAGTTTCGTAACGATTGAATTTGTCGTTCGATCGTACAGCTCGAAACGCTTGGAAATCACTTTAATTGAAATCAATTTGAAATAAGCCGATTTTAACATAACTTTCCATACGGTGGAATTGGGACTTGAAACCTGTTCTATTGAGTTTAAAATCATAAAATACATCTATTTTGATATATGGGTTGACCCATTTTCATTCTGAAGTCGAAACGGGCATTTCGGGCGGGTCGTTTATCGTTCAATCAATCTTGTACATTCATCCTATTTCTGACCTACCTATAAATAGCTCGTTATAAACCTAGGTTATTTCTATTCTTATTTGTCTGTACGTACATTTCTTCTCAACTCCTCATTCCGATGGCAGACAAAACCTAATTTCTAAATTTCAAATACAAATCAAAAATCAAATTGAAAATCAAACTCCACTACTATATCGAAATATATATCGATTTGAAGCTCTTGACGAGCGCAAGTCAAATTTGCTATTTGTTTTTCGATTTTGTTTTCTATGTGCATAAAATTCGAGGAATTATTTCCTGCCGCTCATCGCTCATCGATCAAAGTAGGTGGATTGACGAATTGATGATTTAGTTGTGTAGAGGTCATCGAGGGGATCACATCTGGGTCATTCATAGGAAGCGTCGACAGTTGGATGGTCAAGAAAAATCGCTTTAGGGTTTCGGTTGGGTTCGGCGGCGCGACGATTTCGATGACTGGAGTGGGTCGCGGCTTGGCTGTGGGGTCGCGAGGTGAAGGCGGGTTCAGCGTTGGTGTTCAATTTGGCTGAAGCTCGACGGAGGCGCGACAAAAATTGGGTGAAGTTGGATGAAGTGGCTGCTTCAACGTTGTTTGAGTATGCTGGAGCCTAGGGTTACGACATGTGATTGTAGGTGACATGTCAATTCTTTTTTTTATTTGTTTCAAATTTAAACTTTAAAAATTTATACATTCTAATCATCAGAACTTTTGCATACAAGGTCCGATTTACGTGCGGTTTCTTGCATTGGGATCGTATTGGAATTCCAGATATTTTGAAACTGGTTTGGACGAATTCTGAGATTGTTTAAAGTTGGGCTCTAAATTGGATTTAAGTTCGAAGGTGAGTGTTTTAACCCACTCACTACTTCTAAAATTTCTTATGTTCGTTAAATTAAATTTATGATGTGATTTGGAATTTATTTATGATTGTTTGGTATATTTTGAATCATCATCTCAGTTAATTTGAATTTATTTGAATTAAATCGTTATTTAATTTATCATTGAATATGAATTGTGACGCCCCACCTCTATACCCACGCTAGCCAAGAACACTACGGTGTAATGCTGTCAACTAGCACGGAGAATAAGGCTGTTGAGGAGCGGCCATCAATAGTTGGCCTTACACTAGTATTGGTTATCTCGATGGAAGTGATATAAATATATATATTCTTTCATTTTTCATCTCTGATTTATTTTCTCCCATCGACATACCCCAATTCCAGTATAAAACGAACTACGATGGTTCGTAATAGTTTAGAACAGTAAATATAAAATAACAATACAGATAATATAAACGCGGAACACAGATGAAACAGAAAGTCTCATATATATATAATAACTGATGTCAGTTACAATACATTCACACGGTACATATGATACAACTACAACAGTCGACTAAGGAAGTTACATATACAAGTACATTAACGTATTTAATATACATGAACACATATCTTCCAATACAATTTTACAGACTACTACAAATAACGACGACTACTCCAAAAGATATGAAAGAACTTCATAGCTCTAGCAGCAACCCAAAGCAGAATATCTACAACCTGAAATACTCGGTCTGACCCGAGTATTAAATTCAAAAGAAAAATAATACTCGGGTCAGTCTAATTCAAAATCAGTTATTAGTGCACAGAAGCAATAATAATTAAATAATGAATAGACTACAGTAATTAAACCAAATCAGAATGCAATTCAGAATATTGAATTGAAATAAACAAAACAGTTCAAAACATTTAAATATCAATTAAAATATTAAGTCGAGTAGGGCTGCAGTACACGCACGCGTGCACTGCCTCGCCGCTACAGCATATGAACTACGCATAAGATTAATAAATCAAAACAAAATAGAATATCACAAAACCATACCGTGTGGCTGCAGTTCACGCTTGCGTGCACTGCCTTGCCACTATAGTGACGATGTACCCAATGGATACCGTGTGGCTGCAGTTCACGCTTGCGTGCACTGCCTTGCCACTACAGTGATGATGTACACAAACGGGCACAAGGTCAAATCCGAAATATCGGATTCAACTCAAGTGACTTCGAAAACAATCCATTTGCATCAATGCAATGCAAAACAACAAGGGCAAGACCGCATACCCAAAAAAAAAACTGCAGTCAACAATGAATGCATCATTACATTCAACAGTAATGAGTCAGGTACAAGAACATGAAGGAACCAGCTGATGAACAAAGAGTCAGCACCCAAAACAGATGCAAGCGCAGTCTGCACCTAGGTGAAGACCACATGAACTTAGTGCAACACAATTATTCAAGTGCATATACAGGAATGCAACAATGAATCACGAACCAAGTGTACCAAAGAGACAACATGTTTGCAACTGTGAAACTGGCAGTGCAAATATCAGATTCGATAACGAAGGCAGTACCACACACAATTCAACTTCAAATGCACTGCAGCTACATGTATTCAGGTACATGAAGACAGCAAATACACACTGAACTACATGCCTCGAAGAACAGAGGACAGAACTAATGCAATCCCTACATGAAGTGGAAGTGAAACAGTGTCCACTAAATGAAACTGGAAAAATGCAAATGAATACAAAGCATCAAGGCGATGTATCAGATATGAGAATAAAGGCAGTAGTACATCACAATTCAACTACACTGCAGTTCAAAGTAAAAGTGATGCGACACAAGATAAATCAGATCAGGCAGCAACTCCAGATGGATATCAATAGTACAGACTCAAATGTACAACTCGAAGCAATACTCAGAGTACGACTTACAAGTTCATACGTACAACAAACACAAAGCCTATGAAGACTACAGACCGAACCAATATATGCAGAGTCAATATGATCAAGAGCAACAGGCATACGTGTATGCAGTGACCAAGGAACTACAGAATGAGGTTGGACATTTCATATATACAAATGACCACAAAGACTTCAAAGTGATATATATATATATATATATATACACGTGCAACACTACAGCAGGTCGAAAATGCTCAGGAAGGAGTACAAAATGACTAGAGTCGAAACAACACACAATACGATGAGCTCGATCACAAGAAAACTCACATCCAGAGCGAACAACATAATGCACAAATCAAAACCCGAGCTTATAGAGGGCTCAGTGCCAAAGCCGATCAATTCAAACAAGAAAAATGGAACAAAGTAGAGACTGTCATCAAAATTAGTTCAACAATAAGCTACTGTGAACTGAAGTGAAGGCATGAATCCAAGTCAGACACATTACAACAGATTACAGTGGACAAATGAAGCATCTGTGTAAATGTATGTAGCAAGTTCAAGCTACAAATCAATACAACGTATAGACATTCATATCTATGTCAATTGAAACAGTAGCAGCATAAGCAAGTGACACAGCACGTTCAAAAATAGAGGGGATTTCAAGTCATCTAGGAATCGCAACTCTTAATCTATGTCGTTTTAAATAAGAGACAGTTTTGAACTAAATTCCAAGTCATGACCAGAGGGGAAATACCAGTGAACTAGGCTCAAATGTGCAAGTAAATAAGGATGCAATACAGCCAAAACAAGCACATGGCAATACAGCAAGGCACATCAACATATTCCAGTAAAGTCAAACCGAAATCATCAACCTCAAAACACAAAATCAACTAAGCATCAGTGAATCACCCGAAGATAGCAAGTTCGAGCAAATAAAGTCAAGTAGCATAGTAAATCGATGTCCAAAACCAAACGAACCAAAAAAAAAAAACACATCGAAAATCACAGATGTCGAAAGCGAGTAGAAGAAGATGTGAGTGAGAACGTTCACTCACCTTTGCCAAGAATTGGAGCAGCCGCGCGCACACAAGAACGAACGAGGAAGAGCGAAGCCCTAATTTGGTGAAGAGGACGAACGAGACCACCGCCATTTTTATTTCTTCGTTCGTTTAGGGTTTCGAATAATTGAAAATGAGAGAGAGGGATCGGGTTAGCCAACAGAAATGAAGAGGGGAACGGTTAAATAAATAAAAAAAATAAATAAGAAAGAAAACTTTTATTTAAAGCCCGATAAAATTTTACTTAAAATTTGTAAAAGAATTTTAAATCCAAATTTAAAAACTTCAATTGGAAATTTGTGTCAATATTAATCGTTTAAATTGTCGATTATAATTCGACACGAATATCGGGTTGTTACAGACTCCCCTCCTTAAAGAAATTGCGTCCTCGCAATCTTAAGGAATATATGGACAAAAGGTAACAACCAAAAGAGCATATCATCTCAAGATGAAGAAATTCGGAATATGAAGTTCACCATAAAGAGCATGAAGGAGCAAGCCAGAACGTGTTTGCTCAAAGTCAAATCTAGTGAAACTTCAATTTCTTCAATAATACCGGGCTCAAGAATAAAGATCGGAAATCCCAAAGGCATTTCCATAATTGGAAGACGTGGAAAACGTCATGAATAGCAGAAAATTGAGTCGGTACACTGGCGTAGTACAATATAAACGCCAAAGAAATCTTTTAATTTCATAAAGGAAATTCACAAATTATCAACAAAATCTAATTATCAATAGATAATTCAGAGATCTCAAATCACAAATATTCGATTATCAAAAACGAGAATCAAATCAACAAGTATTCGATTATCAAAATCGAAAATCAATCTTAAATCACAAATATTTAATTATCACAAACGACAATTAAATCTCAAATATCTAATTATCAATAGATAATTAGAAACAATAAATATCTGATTATCAAAACGATCATCAGAAATTACCACAACGGTAATCAAATTTCAAATTACAAATTTTTCAATTAACGACTCCGAAATTAACCGAAATATCAAACGCACATGACTCATAACCACGAGTTTTACTAAATCGTTTAATTCACTTCATCGTTTCCTTGAAAGTGTTAAATTGTGTATTTTAAATAAATAACATTTTACGTTCTCAAACGGACAAGTCCGGAATTAAGCGAATCAGTAAAAGAAAGGGGTCATAGTCCTCGATTTTACTGAAACGTTTAATTCGCTTCCTCATTCTTTTGAAAGCGCAAATCGTAAAAATTTTGAAAACAATTTTGATTTATATTTTGAAACAATTTTTTTTTTTTTAAAAAAAAAATATGTGATTAAAACAACGACATCAGAAGCAACTTCGATAAATGGATTTTCATTCATCCAAAGAGTCACAAGAATCTTCTCAAAGATAGAAAGGGGTATCATACCCTAAACTTGTATTCATAACAAGTCAATAACACACGAATTCACCAATGCACAAGAATTGATAAAACTTATCAATAGAAATCACGAAAATTGGTGAAGCACAAATTCTAGAAATCCTCACAAGAAATCCAGAAAACACAAGCTAAGAGTATGAGAACTCGAACGCGAGTATGAAAACTCGAACCGGAGTATGAAAACTCGAACGCGAGTATGAAAACTCGAACCGGAGTATGAAAACTCGAAGGAGAGTATGGAAACTCAAACGGAGTATGAAAACTCAAACGGAGTATGAAAACTCGAACAGAGTATGAAAACTCAAACGGAGTATGAAAACTCGAACGGAGTATGAAAACTCGAACAGAGTATGAAAACTCAAACGGAGTATGAAAACTCGAAGGAGAGTATGGAAACTCAAACGGAGTATGAAAACTCGAACGGAGTATGAAAACTCGAACGGAGTATGAAAACTCAAACGGAGTATGAAAACTCGAACAGAGTATGAAAACTCGAACAGAGTATGAAAACTCGAACAGAGTATGAAAACTCGAACGGAGTAGAAAACTCAAACGGAGTATGAAAACTCGAACAGAGTATGAAAACTCAAACGGAGTATGAAAACTCAAAGGAGAGTATGGAAACTCACCAACACGCGAGCATGAAAATTCATCAACACATGTAACGCAAAGCGAGAACGGGAGCACAGAATCTCACCTACACGTGAGCATGAAAATCACCAACACGGGCAACGCAAAGCGAGAACGGGAGCACGGAATCTCACCTACATGCGAGCATGAAAAATCATCAACACGTGCAACGCAAAGCGAGAACGGGAGCACGGAATCTCACCTACCCACGAGCATGAAAAATCATCAACACGTGCAACGCAAAGCGAGAACGGGAGCACGGAATCTCACCTACACATGAGCATGAAAATCACCAACACGTGCAATGCAAAGCGAGGACGGGAGCACGGAATCTCACCTACACGTGAGCATGAAAATCACCAACACGGGCAACGCAAAGCGAGAACGGGAGCACGGAATCTCACCTACACGCGAGCATGAAAAATCATCAACACGTGCAACGCAAAGTGAGAACGGGAGCACGGAATCTCACCTACCCGCGAGCATGAAAAATCATCAACACGTGCAACGCATAACGAGACGCTATCTCATGGTTGCAAGCCATTAATTTTGACACACGAATGGCCCGAAGACTGTGGGGCGCTACCCCACATGTGTGAGTCGAAATCACACAGATTGAGGTCCAGACTAACCAAAAAAAATCAAAAGAGGTATGTGTGAGTGGAATCACACAAGTGGTGTCTAGTCTAACCTCACAATCAAAAGAAAAGTATGTGTGAATGAAATCACACAAGTGGTGTCTAGACAATCCTCAAAGCCCAAGAGATATGTGTGAGACGAAATCACACCGATGAGGCCTAGTCTAACCGTAAAAATGATCGTCATGATCAACGAGAAGTGTCAATTACACTAAGCTAGTAAATATAAAAGTTTAGCTTCATGTCCCATAACCACTTGCTTAACTTAAATATTTACGAACAAACTGTAAATCTTCACTAATAAAATTTGTCACAAGAGATTCAATCGAATAAGTCCAAGAATTAACCGGCGAAGTAAACGCAAGCGTTATATACCACTCGTTTTACTAAGTCGTTTAATTAGATTTCTCATACGAGTGAAATAAAGATTTGTATATACTAATAGATTGAAAAACAGTTTCAAAAACGAGTTTGGTATTGAAAATAGAGTTGAAAACATTTTGATAAAAGAGTTTTTGATATTTACTACTAGTATTGAAACCTTTATATTTTTAAAGTGACAAATCACAAAAATGATTGTAAAAACAATCAATCACAAGAATTCACATACGAGGACGTGAATAGAATCCAAAGAAATCGATACCGAATTCATCGAAAGGTATGTTCACAAAAATCCCGAAGAGAAGGTCATCAAAGTTGCTAATAAATGATAGCAACAAATCGGGAAATAATCAAGAATCGATTAAATTCGAAAACCAAATCAATTCATTAAGATTCACATTCGAAGACGTGAATAAAATACAAAGAATTCGATTCCAAATCCATCAAAGTAGGAATACCCAAAATTCCTGAAATAGAAGTTATCAAAGTCGACAAAGGTGATAACAACTAACCGGAAAAGAAGAACCGATCAACAATTGGAAAAACAAAGCAGAACGAGTATAAATGCTTGAATGACTTTAGCAAAAGTAAAAGTCAAGTCAACGTCGATATCGACAAGGCAAAGACCAAGACAATTTCTTTTATACCAAAGAAATTTTAAAACTATCAGAGAGAGGCACATGGAAACCAACAAACCATGGATAAACAGACAGAGTCGACAATTGGAATGCAATTTGTCTCAAAGATTGATACCCAAAACCCAATTGTATGGAAACTGCATTAAGTACACGAATCAGAGATAAGAATGCATATATATATAGCAGTTCGAATAAACAATGCGAGTTCAAATCGAAGTGGGTACTAGTTGAAGCAATATGCAACTTGGTAGAGCATATATACACTGATACTTAGAAGTGTAAACTCAAGTGAGCAAGTGCGATAGAGAATAGCAGCAATGCTCACGAATAAGCGTTAGGAATTCATTCCTAACAAATCAAAGATGATCTTAAGATAAAGATGTGAAATAAAACATCGACAAATAGTTGTAACACATGTACTATCTAAGTTATGTTTTATATTTGTTCTAAACCCCAGGCTCTGATACCAAGCTGTGACGCCCCACCTCTATACCCACGCTAGCCAAGAACACTACGGTGTAATGCTGTCAACTAGCACGGAGAATAAGGCTGTTGAGGAGCGGCCATCAATAGTTGGCCTTACACTAGTATTGGTTATCTCGATGGAAGTGATATAAATATATATATTCTTTCATTTTTCATCTCTGATTTATTTTCTCCCATCGACATACCCCAATTCCAGTATAAAACGAACTACGATGGTTCGTAATAGTTTAGAACAGTAAATATAAAATAACAATACAGATAATATAAACGCGGAACACAGATGAAACAGAAAGTCTCATATATATATAATAACTGATGTCAGTTACAATACATTCACACGGTACATATGACACAACTACAACAGTCGACTAAGGAAGTTACATATACAAGTACATTAACGTATTTAATATACATGAACACATATCTTCCAATACAATTTTACAGACTACTACAAATAACGACGACTACTCCAAAAGATATGAAAGAACTTCATAGCTCTAGCAGCAACCCAAAGCAGAATATCTACAACCTGAAATACTCGGTCTGACCCGAGTATTAAATTCAAAAGAAAAATAATACTCGGGTCAGTCTAATTCAAAATCAGTTATTAGTGCACAGAAGCAATAATAATTAAATAATGAATAGACTACAGTAATTAAACCAAATCAGAATGCAATTCAGAATATTGAATTGAAATAAACAAAACAGTTCAAAACATTTAAATATCAATTAAAATATTAAGTCGAGTAGGGCTGCAGTACACGCACGCGTGCACTGCCTCGCCGCTACAGCATATGAACTACGCATAAGATTAATAAATCAAAACAAAATAGAATATCACAAAACCATACCGTGTGGCTGCAGTTCACGCTTGCGTGCACTGCCTTGCCACTATAGTGACGATGTACCCAATGGATACCGTGTGGCTGCAGTTCACGCTTGCGTGCACTGCCTTGCCACTACAGTGATGATGTACACAAACGGGCACAAGGTCAAATCCGAAATATCGGATTCAACTCAAGTGACTTCGAAAACAATCCATTTGCATCAATGCAATGCAAAACAACAAGGGCAAGACCGCATACCCAAAAAAAAAACTGCAGTCAACAATGAATGCATCATTACATTCAACAGTAATGAGTCAGGTACAAGAACATGAAGGAACCAGCTGATGAACAAAGAGTCAGCACCCAAAACAGATGCAAGCGCAGTCTGCACCTAGGTGAAGACCACATGAACTTAGTGCAACACAATTATTCAAGTGCATATACAGGAATGCAACAATGAATCACGAACCAAGTGTACCAAAGAGACAACATGTTTGCAACTGTGAAACTGGCAGTGCAAATATCAGATTCGATAACGAAGGCAGTACCACACACAATTCAACTTCAAATGCACTGCAGCTACATGTATTCAGGTACATGAAGACAGCAAATACACACTGAACTACATGCCTCGAAGAACAGAGGACAGAACTAATGCAATCCCTACATGAAGTGGAAGTGAAACAGTGTCCACTAAATGAAACTGGAAAAATGCAAATGAATACAAAGCATCAAGGCGATGTATCAGATATGAGAATAAAGGCAGTAGTACATCACAATTCAACTACACTGCAGTTCAAAGTAAAAGTGATGCGACACAAGATAAATCAGATCAGGCAGCAACTCCAGATGGATATCAATAGTACAGACTCAAATGTACAACTCGAAGCAATACTCAGAGTACGACTTACAAGTTCATACGTACAACAAACACAAAGCCTATGAAGACTACAGACCGAACCAATATATGCAGAGTCAATATGATCAAGAGCAACAGGCATACGTGTATGCAGTGACCAAGGAACTACAGAATGAGGTTGGACATTTCATATATACAAATGACCACAAAGACTTCAAAGTGATATATATATATATACACGTGCAACACTACAGCAGGTCGAAAATGCTCAGGAAGGAGTACAAAATGACTAGAGTCGAAACAACACACAATACGATGAGCTCGATCACAAGAAAACTCACATCCAGAGCGAACAACATAATGCACAAATCAAAACCCGAGCTTATAGAGGGCTCAGTGCCAAAGCCGATCAATTCAAACAAGAAAAATGGAACAAAGTAGAGACTGTCATCAAAATTAGTTCAACAATAAGCTACTGTGAACTGAAGTGAAGGCATGAATCCAAGTCAGACACATTACAACAGATTACAGTGGACAAATGAAGCATCTGTGTAAATGTATGTAGCAAGTTCAAGCTACAAATCAATACAACGTATAGACATTCATATCTATGTCAATTGAAACAGTAGCAGCATAAGCAAGTGACACAGCACGTTCAAAAACAGAGGGGATTTCAAGTCATCTAGGAATCGCAACTCTTAATCTATGTCGTTTTAAATAAGAGACAGTTTTGAACTAAATTCCAAGTCATGACCAGAGGGGAAATACCAGTGAACTAGGCTCAAATGTGCAAGTAAATAAGGATGCAATACAGCCAAAACAAGCACATGGCAATACAGCAAGGCACATCAACATATTCCAGTAAAGTCAAACCGAAATCATCAACCTCAAAACACAAAATCAACTAAGCATCAGTGAATCACCCGAAGATAGCAAGTTCGAGCAAATAAAGTCAAGTAGCATAGTAAATCGATGTCCAAAACCAAACGAACCAAAAAAAAACACATCGAAAATCACAGATGTCGAAAGCGAGTAGAAGAAGATGTGAGTGAGAACGTTCACTCACCTTTGCCAAGAATTGGAGCAGCCGCGCGCACACAAGAACGAACGAGGAAGAGCGAAGCCCTAATTTGGTGAAGAGGACGAACGAGACCACCGCCATTTTTATTTCTTCGTTCGTTTAGGGTTTCGAATAATTGAAAATGAGAGAGAGGGATCGGGTTAGCCAACAGAAATGAAGAGGGGAACGGTTAAATAAATAAATAAAATAAATAAGAAAGAAAACTTTTATTTAAAGCCCGATAAAATTTTACTTAAAATTTGTAAAAGAATTTTAAATCCAAATTTAAAAACTTCAATTGGAAATTTGTGTCAATATTAATCGTTTAAATTGTCGATTATAATTCGACATGAATATCGGGTTGTTACATGAATTTTCGGTTAAATACCTAGTATTGATTATCAGTTCTATATTGATATTTATTGATTGATTTGGATGACGATTGTGATGGATGTTGATTGTTCATATTGGATGAATGGATTTGTATTTTATATCGTTATAAACTGCAAGTTTATAATGGGTTGAAATGATACATACCCGAGTGATCTATAGATTAAGGAAAAATTGTTATGGGTTGAAATGATAGACTCAAGCGATTTTATGGATGTTATTTTTTTTGGGATTGCGTTTGAAATGATATATAACCGTAAAATTTTAAATTGCAGATTGCAATGATAAATATCTGTATCACTTGATCCTAGGGTAGAGAATTATATACGGACATCAGATTGGTTAAATTGAATGATTTTAAAATCCTTAATTTTTGAATGGAAATAAATGATATTTTGATTTGTATAAATTGAAGAATTTTTGAAAAATCAAGTTTTGTGTTGAAATGTGAATTGGCTTAAAAGAAATTGTTTCAAGAAATTAAATTGAAATGGTCTAATTTGTTGAAATGAAATAAATAGTTTTAAATTGATACAAATTCCGAATTCATGTTTTCAAATATAAACTGTTTTAAATTATATTATTTTTAAGATTCTAAATTTTAAGATTTTTAGATTTATAAACTATTTTAACCTATATTAACTATATCAAATCAATTTAACCTGTTTTAAACCATTTAAATAATTTTAAGCTAATTAAACCATTTTAACTTATATTAATCAATTAATCTATTTTAAAGCTATTTAATTTATTTTAATTTTATTTAATCTATTTTAAATATATTTAACTATTTTAAATCTATATTTACTATTCTGGAGTACTTTGACTATTGAAAATTTATTCAAACTATTTATAACTATTTAAGACTATTTTCTTCTAAATTCAAACTTAGTAAAATGGATGGGTTATGTTCAAATTCTCGATTTTAAAGTGAATATGGTTAATGATGTTATAACCTAAGTTGGGATTTAAATGTTAACTAATGGGATATGATGACGTTGAAGGAAATATGATTTTGGAAGAAATTATAATTTTTGGAAACGATACGATTTTGAAAGTGAATATGATTTGAAGGTGAATATAATTTCGAAAGTGACGGTTTTGAGAATATGATATTTTGATACAAATTGCGAATTGACTTTTGAAATATAAAAGAACCATCCAGTGTGTAATAAGCGACTGGTTGTTAAAGAGACCAGAATCGGATATTGTTAAACTCTCTACCAACACGAAAACCACTTTGACAACTGTATATACAGTGGAGATTGCAGAATGAAGTAGGATGGTGGCGACGATCTTATATGAGGTATATACGTGGACTCGACTCCTATGAGTTGGCTTAAGGTGGCTAAAACATGAGCAATTGATGGGCCAAGTGAAGTCGTTCTTCCGATCGGGCACACTCCATCGATACTATATTCTGACTTTTGATTTATTTGCTAGCCACCCACGATTTTTCTCTAGAGTGTGTTCCGAGGTGGACGGTAGTAGCTGCTATGAGTTAAAACCAGTCCAGAAGTGTAATTGGTATATCTACCCTGGCATTGCCTAGTTGTGTCGTGTCACCTACCCTAGCGCGCCTTCTACGAGTTTGTTTTGTACCATACCTATAGAGTGCCTTCTGACGGCGTCCAATACGGGTGGGATTACAGTACTGTATAGACTATGGGAATATATAAAATGTGTTAAAGGGGAAAATGTAATGCTTTAACGCTATTTCAATAGTTTATTTTACTTTAAACACTATTATAATAGCGTATTGTACTACATATTAGATAGTTTAACGGATTCTTAGGAGGTGTGAATCCTAAGCATCTCTTAAGTTACTGCACTCACATTAGACACTGGATAGGAGATGTCAAACCCCGTAAGCATCTCTGATGCCGTGCCACTCATATTTTATTTACCGTTTATTTAAATTATGTAAGACTTTTACTCCTGACTCGAATGTTTTGTCTTTTCGATTCGCTTGGGTCAGCCTCGGCATTTCAAGATTTGAAGACCTTATCTCTGGAGGATGAAGTGAAGATTGTATTACTATTATTATCTATTCTATTGTTCCACTGCATTTTCTGCTGCATTATTTATTATTCTCTGGTATGTGTAACTCTGATTCTGTATTGTATAAGAATAATCAAATGTCTTGTAAACAATTTCATGAACTGTTATTTGATTATTATATTTTATCATTCCACTATGAGATTCAGTTTTGCCTTCTTTGTTTCTCCTTTTTTCTTATTTACCCCAATAACAATCTGCCCTTTTGTATGGTTTGAGTCAACATGTATGTCTGCTTAAAACATCCAAAAAGGTCGGTCGTTACAGTTGGTATCAGAGCTTTGGTTTAGCGTAAACCTTAGCATTGTGGGGTCTAACTTTTTATTAATAGGGTAGTAATACCCTATGATGAGTCACTGAGTGTGTATATATATGAGAGAGCGTATTTGTTAGTGTTATAAAAGATTTTTATATTGTGTTAATTTGTTCCGTTTTGTATTTATAAATTCTGGTTGATGCATAGGACGTTATTACATCGATAGGGATTTCTAAATACTTTGTAGGTCAGACCGATACAATATTGTTTTGAAAATAGGTAAATGAAATAATTTTTCCTATTATATATTTTCTATATATATATATAATAATAATAAATTTTATAAATGATATATCTGATTGTAATATGTTGGTTATTATGTAGTGAATTTATAAATATTGATTGGGAATAAGATTTGAAAATAAAATAAATGAAAATTGAAAATCTAGAACTTAAGTTCCCGGGTTTTGAAAATTTCTTTCGAACAATTTTGGAATATAATAATAATATTATTTAGAAGTATTTTCTGATATAAACATTTCAACATAATTTGAAAGAACTGTTTTAAAGGAATTTTGGAAAGAAACAAGTTCTGTACTCCCTCTCTGTCGCTGGAAAATAATATCGATGATGAGTGCACGCATCATCGATATTCATCTTCGAGTTTCAAAGTGGGAAGGCTATTATAGTTGTTTACTACACATTTGTTTCGATACATAAATATTTAATTTTATTTCTAAATATGATTTGGTATATAGATAGAAAGGTATGGTTATATATTATTTTAAATGATTTGAAATGGAACTCGGTATTTAGTCTTAAGTTTCTATAAACTAGATATTTCAATTATTGAAATGAATTTTTTTCAACTATTTAATAATTGAAACTTCTAGATGAAAATAAGAAATTAAATGTTAAATTGTAACTGAAGTATGTAAGAAAATTGAAATTTGTAACCTATAAAACAAAGGATACGATTATTGAATACTAAGTTAATTAAAAGAATGAGACAAAGTTGTGTAACTTTCAATTACATTCTTAAAGACACATATATAACTTACCAATTACAAAAGTTGAAATGTTAAAAGAATATGTAATGGAAAATTTTACAAGTAAAATTTATGTAATTAAAGTGTTCAATGAATTGCTTCTATAAATAAGAATTTGATATTATAGTTACTATAAACTTAAGTTATAATTTAATTTTTTTTATAATAAAATGTGATAGAAAGTAATTATTGTAAGTAGATGATTTTAAACTTATGTTAATGAATTGATATGCTAAGTAATTGAATTTAATATGAATACTATAAATAAATGAATGTAAATAAATGAAATGAAGTAATGAATGAATGAATATAATGCAATGAAAAGAAATTGACATTATATGATTAAATGAAAAATGAACTTTGTAAGCAATGAATGAAGGTGAATGAAATAAGTACTGAATAAATGAGTGTGGATTTATTTACAAAGAAATTTATATGGTACTTTAAGAATTGATATACAAGTGCTTAAAATTTTATGTATAAATAACATATGTAAGATAATGTAAAAGAGAACTTAAATATTATTTGGAACGCGTTGTTTGTTTTGGTTTATGGTTATTTGGGCAAGGATACTTTAAAATTGTTTTGATTTATGAATAATATATTGAGTTTTATCTAAGACTGTTGAGTAAATGGTATACTTAGTAGTTATTTGTCATTCTTTGTGATTAAAAGGTGTCTTAACCCGAACAAACTATCTGTATTGGTTGATATGGATGGTTGATTATATTGATTTCATATGATGATTATATGCTGTGATTGCAAGTGATTGTTATTTTATATTGATTTGTTTGTTAGTGGTTGAAACAACTATAAATATTTCATTTTAGATGATTATTAACTCTTTTGGAT
This sequence comes from Allium cepa, assembly GCA_030765085.1. NCBI lineage: Eukaryota > Viridiplantae > Streptophyta > Magnoliopsida > Asparagales > Amaryllidaceae > Allium > Allium cepa. The sequence continues at coordinate 1,026,136,440 of CM060937.1, read as the reverse complement.
TATATAAGTTAAATACAGGTTATGGAAGCAATTGCTACTGCTTTTGGTTTCATAATTTAAGCGTTGTTTGCCCGACAAATAGGTACATTCTTGGATTATGGTTTTATTGTGATATTTTGTTATTTTCCCATGTTGGGATATATTATTTTGGAAAATATATGTTATATACTGTTTTATTGATATTATAATTTCTCCAAGACCTCTCCGTACAAAGGAGAATCTGCCGATTTTTTTTGGAAATTTTGGGCTTAGAAAATTTTATGAAATGTTTTCCGAACTTTTATTTACTTGAATATAAAAAGGATCTAATTGTTATAAGTTGATATATTTTACTTAAACTATTTGATTATGTAAATTAATTGTTTATAAATTTAAAATTTTGAATAAGATATATGGATTACCAAATTTCTTCTTTCCCTCCTTTTTTCTTTTCGAGGACGAAAAGTTTTGAATGGGGGAGAGTGTAACGACCCATAAATTTTCGGTAATTACATTTGTTAATTTGATAAGATTTTATGAGTTAATATTGAAAGAAATAAAAATTCAGGATTTATTAATGAAATAATAACTGAAATGAAAGGTAACAATTGTTAGCTAAAGTTAATTATTAACGATTCCTATGAAATTCCGGTTGATTGAAATAATGTAAATGTTATAACTTGGTTATAAATTTAATATAAGGAAATGAATGTAAGTATGAATTTATTTAATGAGATAACATATGATTTGTGGTAATTGAATAAGATCAGTATTATGTAAGGAATTATAATATTTGTTGTATTAATGTGTGCATTGATTTATAGTCGAATATAAAAAGGTAATTAATAGTTTAAATGTTGACTTATCAATAAAATAATGTGTAGTGGTTGGAAATGGAATAAATGTAGTATAATGAGAGTTGTTGTAATACTTTTTTGTAAAGAATAAACTTACAAATGTTACAAAAAAGTATAATGGTGACAATTTGTGTTATTACCAATTTAACTAATGAATTATAAATAAATGTCAACAAAATGTTACATTAATGTAGAATAAGACCATAACTGTAGTGTGAACATAATCAAAAGAATGGAAATGTTGATTTTATTAATAAGGTAATAATTACTTAATTAGAGAAAGAAACCAAAATGAACATAGTTATTGAGATTTTAATTATAATTAATGTGTGAATTGACCGAAATTTAATGAAATGGAAATATAATAGCTAATACAAATAAAGATGGAAATTAGAGGATATTAATGTAATGAAATATAAACAATGTAAATCATGTCTGTAGAATGATAAATTGAATTGAGTGCAAAGATTTAAACCAAATGAAAACAATTTATGGGAATTTAATTAAAATTAATGGGATGAATGGACAATGAAATTAAGAACTGTAATTGTTAAACTAATTAACTTTAGTTTGATATCTAAACTTGTTTCAATTATTTTGAATGCTAAAGAAATCAAAAATGGAAAAAATTTGTTAACCATAGAATTGACATTGAAAATTTGATTTAATTAATTTAATATCAATTTATTTAATTAACTAAAAATAGCCATTTTGGCAACTGAGTAGAATTTCAACTAAACTAGTTTCATCGGATCCGTAACAGTGAATTATTGTGGGATTTAAATTTCGTAATGATCGAACTTTTTGTTTGATCGTACGGGCTCGAAAGGCCTAGAAATCACTTTAATTGAAATCAATTTGAAATAAGCTAATTTTAACATAACTTCTCTATACGATGGAATTGGGACTTGAAATTTGTTCCATTGAGTTTAAAATCATAAAACTATCTATTTTGTTATATATGTTGACCCATTTTCGTTTCGAAGTCGAAATGGGCTTTTCGGGTCGCTCATCGTTCAATCAATCTTGTCCATTCATCCTGTTTCTGACCCACCTATAAATAGCTCTTATAAACCCTAGGTTGTTTCTATTCTCATTTGTCTGTACGTACATTTCTTCCTAACTCCTCATTCCAATGGCAGACAAAACCATATTTTCAAATTTCAAATCCAAATAAAAAATCAAATTGAAAATCAGACTCCACAAATTATATCGGATTATATATCGATTTGAAGCTCTTGATGAGCGCAAGTCAAATTTGTTGTCCATTTTTCGATTTGATTTTCTATGTGCACATAATTCGAGGAATTTTTTCCAGCCGCTCATCGCTCGTCGATCAAAGTAGATGGATCGATGAATTGATGATTTGGTTGTATAGAGGTCATCGAAGGGATCGCATCTGGGTTGTTCGTAGGTGGCGTCGACGGTTGGATGGTCGTGAAAAATTGCTTTAGGGCTTTGGTTGGGTTCGGCGACGCGACGAATTCAGCGGCCGGAGTGGGTCGCGGCTTGGCTGTGGGGTCGTGAGGTGAAGGAGGGTTCGGCGGTGGTATTCATCTGGTGGAAGCTTGATGGAGGTGTGGCAATATTGGGTGAAGTTGGATGAAGTGGCGGCTTCAATATTATTCAGGTATGCTGGAGGCTAGGGTTACGACATGTGATGGTAGGTGATGCGTTAATTCTTTTTTTATTTGTTTCAAATTTAAACTTTAAAATTTTATACGTTCTAACCATAAGAACTTTTGCATACAAGGTCCGATTTACACGCGGTTTCTTGCATCGGGATCATATTGGAATTCCGGATATTTTGAAATTGGTTTAGATGAATTCTGAGATCGTTTGAATTTGGGCCCTAAATTGGATTTAAATTCAATTTAAATTCAAAGGTGAGTGTTTTAACCCACTCACAACTTCTAAAATTTCTTATGTTCGTTAAATTAAATTTATGATGTGATTAGGAATTTATTTATGACTGTTTGGTACATTTGAATCATGATCTCAGTTAATTTGAATTTATTTGAATTAAATCGTTATTTAATTTATTATTGAATATGAATTGCTAGTTAAATACCTATTACTGATTATCAGTTCTATATTGATATTTATTTATTGATTTGGATGGATGTTGATTGTTGATATTGGATGAATGGATGTTGTATTTTATATCGTTATAAACTGCAAGTTCACTATGGGTTGAAATGGTACATACATGAATGATCTATAGATTAAGGAAAAATCGTTATGCGTTGAAATGATAGACTCGAGCGATTTTATGGATGTTATTTATTTCGTGATTACGCTTTGAAATGATATATAACCATAAAATTTTAAATTGCGGATTGAAATGATAAATATCCGTATCATTTGACCCTAGGATAGAGAATTATGTATGGACACCGGATTGGTTAAATTAAATGATTTTAAAATCCTTAATTTTTGAATGGAATTAAATGATATTTTGAAGAAAAAATTGATTTGTATAAATTGAAGTATTTTTAGAAAACCAAGTTTTATGTTGAAATGTGAATTGGCTTAAAAGGAATTGTTTTAAGAAATTAAATTGAAATGGTCTGATTTCGTTGAAATGAAATAAATAGTTTAAATCGATATAAATTCCAAATTCTTGTTTTCAAATATAAAATGTTTTAAATTATATTATTTTTAAGATTCTAAATTTTAAGATTTTCAGATTTATAAACTATTTTAACCTATGCTAACTATATTAAATCAATTTAACCTATTTTAAACCATTTAAAATATTTCAAAACTAATTGAACCATTATAAATTATATTAAATCTAATTAAATTATTTTAAACCTATTTAATTTATTTTAATTTTATTTAATCTATTTTATATCTATTTAACTATTTTAAATCTATATTTACTATTCTAGAGTATTTTGACTATTGAAAATTTATTCAAACTATTTATAACTATTTAAGACTATTTTCTTCTAAATTCCAAACTAAGTAAAATGGATGGGTTTCAAATTCTCGATTTTAAAGTGAATATGATTAATGATGTTATAACCTAAGTTGGAATTTAAATGTTAACTAATGAGATATGATGATTTTGAAGCAAGGATTGAACCTATTTTGGAAATATGATTTTGAAAGAAATTATGATTTTTGGAAACGATATGATTTTAAAAGTGAATATGATTTGAAGTGAATGTAATTTCGAAAGTGATGGTTTGGAGAATATGATATTTTGATACAAATTGTGAATTGACTTTTGAAATATGAAAGAACCATCCGGTGTGTAATAAGCGATTGTTTCTTAAAGTGACCGGGATCGGATATTGTCATGCTCTCTACCGATACCGAAACCCACTTTGACAAATATGTATGCAATGGAGATTCCAAAATGAAGTAGGATGGCGGCGATGATCCTATATGAGGTATATATGGAACCAACTCCCATGAGTTGGCTTAAGGTGGCTAAAACAGGAGCAATTGACGGGCCAAGTGAGGTCATTCCTCCGATCGGGCATACTCCATCGATAATATATTCTGACATTTGATTTATTTGGTGGCCACCCGCGATTTTTCTTGGGAGTGCATTCCGAGGTGGACGATAATAGCTGTTATTCGTTGCCGGCAGTCCGTAAGTGTAATTGGTATATCTACCCAGACGTTGCCTAGTTATGCCGTGTCATCTATCCTAGCGCGCCTTCTACGAGTTTATTTTGTACCATGCCAATGGAGTGCCCTCTGACGGCGTCCAGTAGGAGCAGGATTACGGTACTGTATAGACTATAGGAATATATAAAATGTGTTAAGGGGGAAAATGTAACGCCTTAACGCTATTTCAGTAGTTTATTTTACTTTAGATACTATTATAATAGCGTATTGTACTACATAGTAGATAGTTTAACGAATCCTTAGGAGGTGTGAATCCCGAGCATCTCTTAAGTTACTGCACTCACGTTAGACTCTGGATAGGAAATGTCAAACCCCGTAAACATGTCTGATGTCATTCCACTCATATTTTATTTACCGTTAATTTAACTTACGTAATATCTTTTAGTCCTGACTTGAGTGTTTTGTCTTTTCAATTCGCTCGGGTCAGCCTGAGCATTTCAGAATTTGAAGACCTTATCTCTGGAGGACGAAGACGAAGATTTTATTACTATTATTATCTATTTTATTATTCCACTGCATTTTCCGCTGCATTATTTATTATTCTCTGGTATGTATAACTCTGATTTTGTATTGTATAAGTACAATCAAATGTTTTGTAAACAGCTTCATGAACTGTTATTTGATTATTATATTTTGTCATTTCGCTGTGAGATTCTATTTCATCTTCTTTCTTTCTCCTTTTTTTATTTACCCTAATAATAATCTGCCTGTTTGTATGGTTTGAGTCGATATGTGTGTCTGCTTAAAACGTCCAAAAAGGCCGGTCGTTACACAACCGGAGGTTTGTTGGGACATGACGCACCCCTTAGCGGTGGTGGATTGCTCTATTATGGATTGCCTTGGGGCAACCTTAGGGGTTGACATATTAGGGGAATTTATAAATATTCCAACCATGCTGATTGCAATTGTGTGGACAAGAGTTGCAATCCACATGATCCATTTTAGCCGGCTTTATAAAAATCGGTTAAAGTTGGAATTTTTGCTATGAATGAGGTGTGTTTTATTTGCTGGTTGAGGGTAGATTGATGGAGGTTAGATGTTTGAATGGAGAGAAGTGATGTTTGGTGACCCGATAGGTTGGGAATGCTTTAAAAGTGCTAATCACCTAGGCCAACTTTTCTCTGTCCCAATGGTCCTTCCGACTATTTGCTACAACCTGTCATGTACTAATTGCAAGTTGCTATTTGTATTTATTAAATAGGATTTTCTCTTTCTTTTAGCATTTATTAAGGTATATACATATCTTTCTTTGTCTTCACTTATAAAATGACTTGCTTTACTCATCTATGTATTACATTTATTTCACTGGTCTCAAGATTGTTATATTTAACGTTCGCATCATTAAGCTTGGTCTAACCATCACTGCATAAAACAATGGTTTGTAGGCGTGAAATATAATAAAATTACAAATACAAATGCATTGAAACAAGTACAAAGATCAAATATGGTTTAACACTCACTTATTTCTTCTTCCTCTCTATGATGTAACCGTGAAATACAAATTAAGTGTTAAATCCTTAGTCTCTTCTATTATAAAAATTTTCCCATCTCTTTTTTCTTTATAATGAAGTTGTTTATTTTAACCACTCTATCACTTTTCTTTTTATAAGTTGTAAAGAAAAGCTAGAAAAACTTAATTACAAACACAACTTAGCTTATATATATATATCTCTTATAAAAAACTTCAAAATTTCCAGCATCTAAAAGTTTATCCAAAAAAACCTTAGAAGTTTAACCAAACTACTAATAATATTCATGTTTGCACAGTAAATGCACCATTATCACATAGTACAAAACAAACAAAATGTTCTAGTAACATAAGCACAGTACAAAATCCAATGTATTTTAGGTTACAACTTACAACAACGTTTCTAAACTAGTAACAAAAGGAAAATATTTGACTCTCCAACATTGCTTATCCCGTTAACAATCCTTTTGTCTTTTGCTACTTAAAGTTGTGATTCTCCACATTTGTTCTTCCAAGTTGGGAGCTTACATTAGGTTCATCTTCCAAGGGGTCTATACATATAAAATTGTTAAGCTAGGTGACATCAATGTTTTAGATAATTTTTAATATTACATCATTTTGCAATAGATACATAAACCAAGAATCGCCTTAAATAAAATTTTCATATTCACAGAATAGTCTTGTTGTTTTCTTTCCATGCCAACAAGAGAGTGTGGCTAGAAAGCAAAGTAAAACAAATCAAAATAAATATGGATCAGACTACGAAATTCTTTCGGGAAATTCGGACGTTTCTAGCTCTATTTGGATTTTTCGTATGGAATAGCAACGTATATCGGTGTCCGTATGGACTTTTGATAGAAAGGTCCTGACACAGATATTTATGTTTCCTCTTGTCCGTCTCATCGCGCTGATCACCCTGATATATTTATTTCTGTATTTCGAAGTTCGGTACATGACGGAAACGAAATTATCGATCTGTTTAACGGTACCAAAAATTTATGACTTTTAACTTTCCTTTACTTTTCAAATTGAAACGTACATGCTGAACCACAATAATAAATTGCTTTTAAACCTTGAGCTGAATCAAAGCTCAACCGTTCACTTTTCTTTTAATTCTTTTACTAGTACATATTCATTTGCCTCTCCTCCGTTTACTTGAAGCCAGCCTGTCTCTTGATTGTCCCAAAGCAAATGAACCATTACTCTGCTCTCCCATCCACTTTACCTCTCCTCTGATGATTCATCCCTTTCCCTTTTGTTTTCTTTGCTTGTGAAAAATTAATCTAGTATGAGTTATGAATATTGATTTTCCCTGTAGCCTTCCAGCTTCCCGAACGAGCACATCAAGCAACCAATGGCCCCTCCCTCTCGCATAGCCACACCTCCACCCATGAAAGCCTGGCTCATCCTTATACCCATCGTCCATCAGTCTTCCACTCGGATCCGCCATCATTTCGGCCTCCTCCTTGGCGGTACGTGTATATTTGTATGTGGGCTAGTTTATATTATATATATATACCAGCAGTCCTTTGCTGTATGTTATATTGTATATTGTTGTTTGGATTTTCTGATAGACATAAATATATATTATAAGTTTAATTATACGTATATCATTGTTTTGTTCAATCAGTTTGAGTTTTTCTGCATGTTTTAAATATAATATATACCTTTATCTTATACATTAGTTTTAAACTTATAAATATATTAGTCATATGTATTTAAAAAGGTGTAAGTCTGCAAGTAGTATATGATGTTAGTACTTAAGAAAATATATTATTTCTCTTGTGTTTTAAGGGTTGCATATATCACTTTGTCTGTTGTTAATATCACGTAAGTTTTGTGTTCCCGGTCTATATATTTACCAAGCTTTTGATTTTTAGTTTATAAAGTTTATATATTATAAGTATGTAAAGTTATAAAGGTTTATACAAGATTTATATTATCCGATTTAATTTATGTATATGATTTTCATAGTTTACAAAGTATAAATTTTACAGGTAAATAGGCACAAGGAAGAAGTTGCAAAAAAAATTAGTCTAAGGGACAACAAGTTTGCTTTTTAGCCTGAAGGACACTTTCTAGTGTAAAATGAAAATGATAGTTACAACTATCATTCTGTGATTTACACTAAAAAGTGTCCTTAAGCCTAAAAAACAAACTTCTTGTCCCTGAAACTAAAAAATTTCCTAACTTTTTCCTTTAGCCTAAAAACCCCTAAATTTTATATGTATTATAATAAACTGTTTATATTGATTTTTTATGATTTTTAATCATATATGTTCGGCATATATAAGATTCATAGCCTGGCTCATCTATATGTACACCGTTATGCATATAAAATTGATTTACGGTTGGATTTCATATAGTTGGTTATAATTTTGGTTTACATTGTTTAATATATATATATATATATATATATATATATATATATATATAATCTGGAAGTGAATTCGTGTAGCATATGGACATATATATATATATATATATATATCATATGTTAGTGTGTATTTATATAAGTTTTCCTATAACTTGTTGGCTTATTTGTATACTGTAATAAAGTAAGTCTGTTAGAAGGCTTATATGTTTTTGGCATATTATATTTTTGTATTACATGTATGTTTATAACGGGTCTGCATATATTTATAACTGGTCTGCATACATTTTGAGTAACATGAATGTACTTGGTGGCATATATAAATAGCTTACATATATTTGTTTATATATATATGCTATGTAAAGACCTGATTCTTCGACTTTCGAAAATCGACATTAATACGTCCAATGTATCAACTGCCGAACAATCGAATGCCGGAAAACCGAACCCTTAAAAGTTTAAGAAGAAGAAAAAAATAGAAGAAGTAACAGAACAATATCTGAATCTCATAATCGCAGCGGAACAACATATAATAGATAAATGAATAATTTTTAAATCAAAAGAACTGTACATTTTATACATTGCATCATCAGAGTCAATATACAACACAACACAATAATGGACAGTTATATAAACCTGTCCTCACAACTGAATACACAGCGGATAAGATAATATCATATACAAGTGATACGTTTCGCCATCCAGCTCGCCTGTTGAGCTCCACAGCACCTCCTGAATTCCAGAATATCCTGATAACCCGACTCTAGGCTGCCCGTGTGGAAAATGATGGGCACCCAGAGTTTAGGAAGGGAGCAATAAACTCCAGGTCAGTCATGGGACTGGTGTGAGAACTTAAAACAATTTATCTTTAAAACAACAAACAAAGAAATATTCTAAAATAGATCCGCAATGCTTTTAGAAAATGAAACTACCATAAGGCCTCCCGCCACACACACAATGCAAACGCAGAATTGGAGGAGATTTCTCCTTATGATAGTCAAACATGCTTGATACGCAAATTTCTTTGATATTATTACTATAAGTGCAAAGTGTAGGAAAACATTTCAAAAATATAATATAAATCTTATCCAGCATACGTACCATTATAGTATGCCTACTATAGCTACCATATTAAATGGCAGGTTCTACAACTAAAACCGTACAAGGCTCGTATTGTTTCTTTGGATTTTCCAACAAATGGTCAGGCTAAGGAACTTCCTATTTCCACATGGGAATGCCTCTGGCGGGACGCTCCGAGAGCCTAACCGGATCTCTGCCAACACAAGGCCGGGTTACATCTACAAAAGTAGGTAACTACTGACACGAGTATGTCATCCCCTGGTTGTAAACAACCTTTATCCGAGGATCCTCAATACCAACAATCACAAAGTAATAAATTTGCAGCAGCAACATAGGTTAAGTACCTGGGCTCCATACCATGATACCACCTCTATCCAGAAGGAAATGAACATACCCTAAGGGGTACTACCCCCTAAAACCTTGCTGCATTCTTCCTGTTTCGACCATTCTGGGGTGTGAGGTCCGACGAATTCTCGTTCACAAAGCTATGCTTTTTACAAAAGCCATGCTTCGATCAACAAATGATCAGCAACACTTTGTAAGTCACATTACCAAATTGGAAATGTATCACTAGTAACCATCAACTACATAACCTCTGAGCTCGTACGTCTCGGAGAAGGGTGTTAAGCTAAGAGAATAAATTCTCCGCCACCAAAAGAAATGTATTTGATAGAAACCAGCTTTACATCTCAAATTGTAACGTTAGACACACATACAAGTTCGTTCCGGGATCGAACGGAACCGAAGGCACTTCCAACGAAGCCCTTGCAATCCGGATATTCACTAATCACGTCCCGAATTCCCATCACAAAGGGTGATAAAATCTCTATATCGGGGATCGGCCGATGCAGAGACATTCGACGGTAATCCTTCCGTTTTCGAATATATCCGGTCTTCAACAACGATCTTCAATGTTATCCATTACGACGTATCACTATTCGGAATGAGATTTATGACCCAAAGGTTCTCTCCCGGCTAAACCGAATAACGAGCACTTATTTTAAAATAAGTGTAGCATTCAAATTCAAGCAAATCACAACAAATACCCATTTAAAGGTAAATATTGATAGTCGGTTATTTAACTATCAATAGTTATGCACAACATCATCAGATTCCAAATAATTTCCCAAATTATTTATTTTCAAAAAAAATATCCTTACAAGATATATTTTTCCACACTTCAACCATTTGAAAACAAATTTCAAATCACTTTTCACCTTTACAACTTTTGAAAAAAAAATTCAAATCATTTTCCTTACGCGGAAACACTTCCAAATATTTATTCATTTTCACTGGAAATCTGCCGAGTTCAAATACTTTAAAATAATTTATAATACTTATCCAAAATATATCGGGAAAACACTTTGAAATAAAACTATTTTTCTTTAAACACTTTACTTAAAATATTAGTTATAAAAATATTATACCAATATTACATATAACTTAAGTCCAAACTAATTTTCAAAAAAAAATAGTAGATAGAGTATAACTATTTAAATAACTATTTTCTAAAACAATTATTGATTAAATCTTAGAAATAATCATTTCTATATCAACTTAATAAATCTTTACTTAAAGGATTTAAAACAATTTAAGAAGTTAATTTCTCCAAAGTATCCTTTTCAAAACCAATTCTAGAATTATATACATACATATATATATATATATATATATATATATATATATATATATATTTCAAAGCTATTCAAAAATTTTATTCGGCTTTCCAGGGAGAATACACTTTCATTTCAAAATGGTTCATTTAAACCAATTAAATAAATCCTTACCAATTTATTTTAAATTTACGTTCCAAATCCGTAAATTTATTTACACACTTCAAAAATAAATCAATGTTTATTTTTAAACAAATTTCCCTTTCCTTTATGAATTCCATGGTGAATTTGAATTTTCAAATATCCACTGATACACGATTTTCAAATCGATTTCAAATATTCACTTTCAACAACAATTAATTCTTTCAATTGATTTCAAAAACAACCAATTCAAATTCCATATTGATTTTCCAAGAAATTAAACACCAAGTGAATTTCATTCTAATCTCAAATTGAAATCAAGTTCTACTAAACCCCAAATCAATTTTCAAATTGATTCCAAATTCTTTTCAAAACACCTAATAAATTTCCAAATGGATTTTCAAAAGATTTAAATTCAATCACCAAAAATCAATTCCCAAATGGGTTTCAAATTTTATTTCCTTTTAAAAATAAATTCCTTTTAAAGAAAACAAATTCTTTTATTTTTCAAACTCTTAAAAATCCGTATTTTGAATAAATTCTTCAACCTTTGAATAATATCACTCGAAATCCAAGTATTAGAGCTTTTCCCATATTTTGAAATTTTATTCAATAAGATAAAAAATAAAACTTTATTATTTTAGAATTCCTTCTTTTAGATTTATCCAATTCTCGAAAATAAATTTTAATGTAAACTTTCAACCTGAATTTTCAAAAATCAAATTTTTATTTATTTCCGGTATCTAACGATACCAAAATTATATTCGGCTAATTTAAGCCTTCAACGACTTCAATCACAAAGATAATCACGCAGAAATTATAAATAATCAACACACAACATTGAAACAAATTCAATTATTTGAGGAATCCAAATGGATCCCTCCAACCTGTTTCCCTGCATCCACGGATGTTAGCACAATACCAATCTTGTTTCAAGACGGGATATCGCGGTACATGGGTTTATATAAAATATAAAATTTCTTTCGATTTAAATTTTAAATAGTTAGAATTAAAATTGCTTGATTGTGTTGGTTCTATGCTTGGATGATAAATTGCTATCTGTTGTATTGAAATAGACGCTATACGCCGCATATTAAGAGGAGGTTATTATATTAAACATATATACCGTGATATTTCACCGTGAAGCGGAGTTGGTATTATATATGTACTTGGAGTTGATTTCCCGCGTTATATAGCGGATGAGACCCTATTACGCCGCATAATAGCTGATGATATTTTATATAAACCCATGTACCGCGATATCTCGTCTTGAAACGAGATTGGTATTATGCTAACATCTGTGGATGCAGGGAAACAGGTTGGAGGGATCCAACTGGATTCCTCAAATAATTGAATTTGTTTCAATGTTGTGTGTTGATTATTTATAATCTCTGTGTGATTATCTTTGTGATTGAAATCGCTGAAGGCTTAATTTTAGCCGAATATAATTTTGGTATTGTTAGATACCGGAAATAAATAAAAATTTGATTTTTGAAAATTCAGGTTGAAAGTTTATATTAAAATTTATTTTTGAGAATTGGATAAATTTAAAAGAAGGAATTCTAAAATAATAAATTTTTATTTTCTATCTTATTGAATAAAATTTCAAAATATGGGAAAAGCTTTAATAAATGGATTTCGGGTGATATTATTCAAAGGTTGAAGAATTTATTCAAAATACGGATTTTTAAGAGTTTGAAAAATAAAAGAATTTGTCTCCTTTAAAAGGAAATAAAATTTGAAACCCATTTGGGAATTGATTTTTGGTGATTGAATTTAAATCTTTGAAAATCCATTTGGAAATTTATTAGGTGTTATGAAAAGAATTTGGAATCAATTTGAAAATTGATTTGGGGTTTAGTAGAAATTGATTTCAATTTGAGATTAGAATGAAATTCACTTGGTGTTTAATTTCTTGAAAAATCAATATGGAATTTGATTTTGTTGTTTTTGAAATCAATTGAAAGGTTTAATTGTTGTTGAAAGTGAATATTTGAAATCGATTTGAAAATCGTGTATCAGTGGATATTTAGAAATTTAAATTCACCATGGAATTCATAAAGAAAAGGGAAATTTGTTTAAAAATAAACATTGATTTATTTTTGAAGTGTGGAAATAAATTTACGAATTTGGAACGTAAATTTAAAATAAATCGGTAAGGATTTATTTAATTGGTTTAAATGAACCATTTTGAAATGAAAGTGTATTCTCCTTAGAAAGCTGAATAAAATTTCTGAATAGCTTTGAAAAATATATACATGTATATGTATATAATTCTAGAATTGGTTTTGAAAAGGATACTTTGGAGAAATTAACTTCTTAAATTGTTTTAAATCCTTTAAGTAAAGATTTATTAAGTTGATATAGACATGATTATTTCTAAGATTTAATCAATAATTGTTTTAGAAAATAATTATTTAAATAGTTATACTCTATTTACTATTTATTTTTGAAAATTAGTTTGGACTTAAGTTATATGTAATATTGGTATAATATTTTTATAACTAATATTTTAAGTAAAGTGTTTAAAGAAAAATAGTTTTATTTCAAAGTGTTTTCCCGATATATTTTGGATAAGTGTTATAAATTATTTTATAGTATTTGAACTTGGCAGATTTTCAATGAAAATGAATAAATATTTGAAAGTGTTTCCGCGTAAGGAAAATGATTTGAAATTTGTTTTCAAAAGTTGTAAAGGTGAAAAGTGATTTGAAATTTGTTTTCAAATGGTTGAAGTGTGGAAAAATATATCTTGTAAGGATATATATTTTTGAAAATAAATAATTTGGGAAATTATTTGAAATCTGGTGATGTTGTGCATAACTATTGATAGTTAAATAACCGACTATCAATATTTACCTTTAAACGGGTATTTGTTGTGATTTGCTTGAATTTGAATGCTACACTTATTTTAAAATAAGCGCTCATTATTCGGTTTAGCCGGGAGAGGACCTTTGGGTCATAAATCCCTTTCCGAATAGTGATACGTCGTAGTGGATAGCATTTGAAGACCGGTGTTAAAGATCGAATATATTCAAAAACGGAAGGATTACTGTCGAATGTCTCTGCATCGATTGATCCCCGATATAGAGATTTTATCACCCTTTGTGATGGGAATTCCGGACGTGATTAGTGAATATCTGGATTTCAAGGGCTTCTTTGGAAGTGCCTTCGGTTCCGTTCGATCCCGGAACGAACTTGTATGGATGTGTGTCTGACGTTACAATTTGAGATGTAAAGCTGGTTTCTATCAAATACATTTCTATTGGTGGTAAAGAATTTATTCTCTTAGCTTAACACCCTTCTCTGAGACGTACGAGCTCAGAGGTTATGTAGTTGATGGTTACTAATGATACGTTCCCAATTTGGTAATGTGACATACGAAGTGTTGCTGATCATTTTTTGATCGAAGCATGGCTTTTGTAAAAAGCATAGCTTTATGGACGAGACTTCGTCGGACCTCACACCTCGGAATGGTCGAAACAGGAAGAATGCAGCAAGGTTTTAGGGGGTAGCGCCCCTTATGGTATGTTCATTTCCTTCTAGATAGAGGTGGTATCATGGTATGGAGCCCAGATACTTAACCTATGTCGTTGCTGCAAATTTATTACTTTGTGGTTGTTGGTTTTGAGGATCCTCAGATAAAGGTTGTTTACAATCGGGGGATGACATACTCGTGTCAGTAGTCACCTATTTTTGCAGAGGTAACCTGGCCTTGTGTTGGCAGAGATCCGGTTTGGTTCTCGAGGCGTCCCGCCAGAGGCGTTACCATGTGGAAATAGGAAGTTCCTTAGCCTGACCATTTGTTGGAAAATCTAAAGAAACAATACGAGTCTTGTACGATTTTAGTTGTAGAACCTACCATTTAATATGGTAGCTACAGTAGGCATACTATAATGGTACGTATGCTGGCTAAGATTTATATTATATTTTCGAAATGTTTTCTTGCACCTTGCACTTAAAGTAATAATATCAAAGAAATTTGCGTATCAAACATGTTTGACTATCATAAGGAGAAATCTCCTCCAATTCTGCGTTTGCATTGTGTGTGTGGAGGGCGGCCTTATGGTAGTTTCATTTTCTAAAAGCATTGTGGATCTATTTTAAAATATTTCTTTGTTTTTTTTAATGATAAACTGTTTTAAGTTCTCACACCAGTCCCATGACTGACCTGGAGTTTATTGTTCCCTTCCTAAACTCTGGGTGCCCATCATTTTCCACACGGGCAGCCTAGAGTCAGGTTATCAGGATATTCTGGAATTCAGGAGATGCTGTGGAGCTCAAGAGGCGAGCTGGATGGCGAAACGTATCACTTATATACGATATTATTTTATCCGCTGTGTACTCAGTTGTGAGGACATGTTTATATAACTGTCCATTATTGTGTTGTGTTGTATATTGACTCTGATGATGTAATGTATAAAATGTACAGTTCTTTTGATTTAAAGATTATTCATTTATCTATTATATGTTGTTCCACTGCGATTGTGAGATTCTGTTATTGTTCTGTTACTTCTTATATCTTTTTCTTCTTCTTAAACTTTTAATGGTTCGGTTTTCCGGCATTCGATTGTTCGGCAGTTGATATAGTAGACGTATTAATGTCGATTTTCGAAAGTCGATGAATTGGGTCTTTACAATTTGGTATCGAAGCATTTGGTTAAGCGATAACCCTGGCTCTGTTGGGAATTAATCATTAGAGATAGAGTCGTTAGTACTCTAGAATGAGTGTGAGTGTAATAATAGATACGAGCGCGTATTTGTTAGTGAATATAAAAATGTTTTATATTGTGTTTGCTTATCCGTTGAGCTGTTTATGAATTCTGGTCGGTATGTGGGACGCCATATTATCGATAGGGATTTCTAAGCACTTAAGCGAGGCAAGTGGACATAGTATCTTTTTAAATTGGGTAAATGAAATAATTTTACCTCGATTATATTTTACATATAAAGGAAATAATTTTTCAAAAATTATTAAATTGTATATAAATTGATTGTTTGGTTATTGAAAATGTAAGAACGTATATAAGTTAATCAAAAGATGTTTGAATAATCTAAATAAAAACAACAATTGTAAAAGAATAATTGTATAAGCAAATGAATTATTAAGTATGGAATTATAATTAATGTGATTTACAATTGTGAAATAATCTTATATATATAAGAAGTGAAACTATATGAATATATTTATGAATATGAGTTGTAAATAAAAATGAATTTGGACTATGAATTTGAAAGTTTTGAATCTCGTCTATTTTGAAAGTTGTTTTTCAAAGTTAAAGATGTTATTAAGTAAGATAAATCAATTTGGAATAATCTTATGTAAGTGAAGTGGAATAGTGAAATTCTATAAGAAAAAGACTTATAAAGGTGAGTTATAAGTAAAAGGAATTTTTTTTTGAAAGAATTTAAAGCACTGGATTCGCTACTGTTGCTGGGAAATAATAAGGGTGATGACTGCAGCATCATCAGTATCATTTTCGAGTTTCTGTATGATGGATTTGCTACCATAGTAAATTGAAAATTGAAGTTTTGTTGTGATAAACAAATTTAAAAATTTAAAATCCAAGTTGTAATTGTTGAATATAAGTAATTAAGTTTTGGACTTATAATATGAAATAATAAAGATTTTAGCTTTGGTAAAGTTAAGGAATTTGGTTAGCATATTAAATATATGATGTGAAATTTAACTAAAGGAAAGTTAAATAAATTGAATTGGATTAGATAGGTGATTATTTAATATGATTTGGAAGTTTAAATATATAAGTTGTATAACTTGTAAAGTGAGAAAATGTAAGTGAAACCAAATGATAAAATGGTTAAACAATTATGTTAAGCAAAACGAGATATGAATTTGAATAAGTGATGAAATTTGACTTTGGTAAAAGTTAAATAGATTTAGAATCTGAATTGGATTTATAAGGGGAAATTTAAGTTAAGTTAAACAAATGATGTTTGAAATGGAATATAACTTAAGTGATGCTGAATGAAGTTGATTTTGGTATCGAAGTATAATAATAAAGTGAATTAAATGGATGTGGACGAGACTTGCTTGTCTTAGTGAAATGTGATGGGGGGCTCTCGCTTCGCGTTAGGTGGCGAATGAGAGACTCTTACCCCCACATGTCCTCTTTACGGGGTCGGTTAGGCGTAAGCTGTGACAGTCGAAAGGCTGGCCGTAAAAGCAAGTTTCGGGTACCAATGTATGCCACGGCGGGGCTGGGATGGTTGAAAAGCCTACCAGTCGAGATTGGCCGCTGTCGATGGTTGAAAAGCCTGGATCTTTACATGCTATTTTGGATTTAAGTTGATTTTGTCAATACTAATTTTATAATAAATATTGTTTTAATTATAACATATAATTTATTTTTATATGCTTGACTGGAGTATTTGAGTTTTAGTTTAAAATAATGGATTTTGAAACTCCTATATATATTTAATTTAATATAGGTATGAATTTAGAATTCGATTATATATATATATATATTCACCTATACCATTTATCATCATCAATCCAGTTCTGATTTTAGTTCGTCAATTCCTTATCTATCAGCTTTGACCGTCATGTTTGTTTTCTTTATCGAATCGTGTCCATCTAGCGTTGCTTTGGAATTCGTAGCTCATTCCTTTGTCAAATCTATCTAGCCTCGAAAGGTGAGAAATCACTTACGATTAACGTTCTTATATTTACTAAATTTGATTTCAATTGAAACGTCAACTGAAATATGTTGTTGTAGTTATTTAAATTGTTATATATGCTATTTATCTATAACTGTTCACCTGTGGGATATGACACCATATCCTCTTGATTATATTATATTATTATTGATGATATATGCCTGTTATTATTATTATCATATCTGTTATCACTCTGCAAGTTCCCAGTTAGTTTAGAAATCCCTATGGGATGAAATGATACATACCCAAACGATCTGTAGAATAGGAGAAAATTATTATGGGTTAAAATGATAAACCCAAGCGATTTTCAGTTGAACTGAATTTGGGATTGTGGGTTGAAATGCTATATACCCGTATATATATATATATATATATATATATATATATATATATATATATATATTAATTTGCGGATTGAAATGATAAATATCCGTATCACTTGACCAAATGATAGAAAATTATATATAGACTATCTATATATAAATATTTTGAAATGATTTCTATAGTTTTGAAAGGAAAAATATATATGGTTTTATTTAATATTGAAAATATTTTATATGAACAAGTTTTAATGCAAAATCGATTTAATAATAATCTTTAATTTAATAAAGTTTGATTTAATTAATATATAATATGTTTAAGTAATTTTAAATTTTTTATTTAAAAAATCGATTTTTAGATTTTATAAGTTAAGGTTGGGAAGATAAATTTGAATTTAATTGAAATTGTAATTAATTAAGAATTTTATTTAATTAAATTGATTTGAAATTTATGGAAATTGAGATTTAAGATAAGATTTTATAACTTGATTTTTGATTTAAGTAATTAAATGAATATTTCACGTTTAAATAAATTAAAGGAAATATTTAGTAAAATGTAATTTAAGGTCATTTAATAACATTGAATTTATTAAGTGAATATTTCAAGACTAAATAATAATGAAGTTAAATCAAGATCTATATGAAACTGTTAAATTTAGTTTTGAAAATGTTGAATAATTAAAGCTTTGAAATATATTGAAATTTAAATGGTTTATTATGTGGTTCAAATCTGTATTTGAAATCGATATAATGTGAAATTCTTTATTTAGAAACTGATTGAATTGAAATTGATAAACTGAGATTGAACTAAATTTGAAGTTGGAATTCGAGTTGATTTGAATCGATTGGTGAAATTTGAGGAAATTATATATATTGTACTTTATAAATTATTTAATATATATATACATACTATTTTAATATAAAACTAGTTTAACATAAACTATTTTAATATACTAATTATTTTAATATAAACTATTTTATTTTATAAACTATTTTATTTTATAAACTATTTTATTTTATATACTGTTATTAAACTGTTTAAATGGTGGAAGTTATGATTTCAAAGTTATGATTTTCCAAAGAATTGTGGTTTCAAAGTGTTTTGGGTTTCGAAAGTGTTGTAACTTTGAAAGTGCTAATTTGGAAATAGATATATTTGAAATGAAAATGATATTTTGGTTTTGATGTATAATATTTTGAAATGACCATGGTGTTATAATGACGTTTGGTTGTTACTAGCATATATTTCTACATAATAGGTAGTTTCACGGATCCTTAGAGGATGGCTATCCCAAACATCCTTTAAGTTACTTGTATTTCAGTTGATATTTCCCTTGAGGTGGATTTATTGATATAAGAATGTTAATCCTAACTCGAGTGTTTTTTGTTTTGCTTTACGCTCGGGTCAGACTGAGTGATACAGCATTTGAGACTCACCTCTAGAGTTTGGAGCTTCGCTTGGAGATCCAACTATCGATTCAGCTTTCAGTCATTCAGTTGATTCCAGTGATATATTCAAATTTTGTTATTTGACTATTGTATTCGAAACTTTGTTATTGTAGTAGCTTCATGAACTACTATTTATTAATCTATTCCGCTGCATTCTGTTATAATACTCTTTGTTTGTGATTCTGTGATTATTTTATTTACTGTATATGTTGAGTTTTGCCAAATTTAAATTAATAATATGATAATTTGAGCAATTCAAGTCTGTCATGTGTGGATGCGAATGGTTGAAAATACGGGTTCCTTACAAATTTCTTGGTCCATGAAAACAGCTTTAAACATCTTTCCCAATACTGCCTTCATAAATGTATCAAATAACCAAATGAAAGTTTTAGTCGTCTAATCATACAACAATGTCGCACCAAATATGGTTGTTTGCTTGTGATTATTCACTCCATCAAACATTGCAAAAGACCTGCCTTCTTTATTTTTTTATAAGCTGTCTCAAAACATATAACATCACCAAAATAATCATAATCCACCATTATCTTTGCATCGGCCCATAAAATATCGATTGTTTGGTCATCTTCATCCACTTGTATAGCATAGAAAGAATTCGATCAATTGCATCTTCTGTAAATATTCTAAACACTACCAGTGTCTCCAATCTTCATTTTCCTTATTCATTTCGAATGAAAATAATTTCTGTAATCTACAGGGATAAATCCAAGACTTTTCACGACTACCACCTTGTTTATTAAAAAACTCCATAGCTTCCTTTGGTGTTATTCCCGAGTTATAAGCCATATCAACTTGGGATATTTGTGCAATGATCATTTTTCTACGAGATCTAAAAAATGACTTTTAGATGGACTTGAAATTTCATGCGTGTGATGTGGAATAAATGTAACAACATTATACTTATTAGTGTCACGACAATAACTAATATTCATTCTTGCTAGACAATCAAATTTTGTTTTGGCTCGATGAGATTTAACATGTGCATCATGTTTGTCTTTTCTACGTTTGCCTTCCGCTGTGCAAAAAAAAAAAGTATCCTTTATCTTATTATGATCACGCATATAATGAATTTAACCTTTTCTAGTACTAAACCAAAATGATATGCATAATCATTATAGAACTTATATGCATCATCTTCGCTGTTAAACTTCATGCTTATTACAGGAATCAGCTTTTTGCGCGTTCTTGAATGAATTATGTCCAGATTTAAACTTCAAGAATTTAAAAGATCTTGTTCATTATCATCAACTTCTATAGATTCATTCAAGTCAATATCATTTCCAAAATTCAATTTGCGACATGCTTGAGTTTCATTTTGTCAAAGATACTCCTCATCATGCATATTGTTCCTATCAATATAGCTTTGCTAAAGTAAGTAAATAATGAACATTAAGAAACAAAATTAAATATACTTGAAATTTCCATTACTAATCTTAAAAGGGTCCATGTCCATTAACATTTATATAAGAATTATGAATATATTATTCAGTCTAAATATTAAATACATGAACATAGTTCACAACTTTATTTACTTGACTCACTTTAATAAGTATCTATCGACATAAAAAATTTGCTTTACATTGTTGTTTATGGATATACTTGCCAAAAATTAACAGTGACAAAACATGAATTATTTACTTTACTATATTTGGATTGCTTTAATTTCTAAATCAAATCTAAAAGCTATTTCTTGTGGATTATATAATTAAAATAGTTTGATCAAATATAAATAATAGACTAAAATTTTACATGTAAGAAAAGGTTACCTGATTGTTCCAAGCTTTCAAATAAAGAGTTGCTTTAGAATGGAATAGGGATCGACTTTTGGAATTGTGGAATAAAGAGAACTTTAATTTAAAATGTACTCTATTAATTTACCATGTCCAACTTGCAATTAGTACATGATAGGTGGCAGCATTTAGGCTAAGTAAAGCATAGCAAATTTCAATTAGTACATTACAGGTGGAAGCAAATAATTGAAAGGATCATTGGGACAGAGAAAAGTTGGCTTAGGTGATTTGCATTGGTAACACCTAAGCCAACTTTTCTCTGTCTCAATGGTCCTTCCAACCATTTGCTACCACCTATCATGTGCTAATTGTAAGTTGCTATTTGTATTTATTAAATATGACTTTCTCTTTCTTCTAGCACTTATTACGGTGTGTGTGTATCTTTCTTTGTCTTCTCTTATAAAATGCCTTGGTTTACTCATCTATGTATTGCACTTATTTTATTTGTCTTAAGATTACTATTTTTAACGTTTATAGCATTAAGCTTGGTCTAACACTCACTGCATAAAACCAGGGCCGGCCCAATCAATTTGGTTGCCCCAGCCCAATTTGGGAAATAGAATGAAAAAAATAGGCGAAGTCCAAAATTTAATGCATATAGGGCTTGAACTCCGGTTGCTTGATAAAAAGTACAATCAATTAACCACTCCACCGAATAATTTTCTTAAAACGTTGATCTCATTTATTTAATTTGTAAACAAACTTTGCATGAGGTTTAACATTTTGTTGCCCACTCCGACATGTTTCCCTAGACGGCCGCCTTGTCAGCCTTGCCCTGGGCCCGGGCCCGCATAAAACAATGGCTTGTAAACGTGAAATACAGTTAAATTACAAATACAATGCATTGTAATTTAGTACAAATTATCAAATATGCTGTAACACTTACTTTTTTCTTCTTCCTCTCTATGTTGTAAACGTGATACACAAATTAAGTGTTAAATATTTCAGTATCTTCTACTATAAAATTTATCCATCTCCTTTTTCTTTACAATGAAATTGTTTATTTTAACCACTCTATCAGTTTTCTTTTTATAAGCAGTAAAGCAAAGCTAGAAAAACTTTATTACAAACACAACTTAGCTTACATATTTCTTATAAAACAAAAACAATTTCCAAATTTCCAGCATCTCAAAGTTTATCCAAAAAACCTTAGAAGTTTAACCGAACTACTAAAAATATTCATGTTCACATAGTAAAAGCACCATTATCACATAGATCAAAACAAACAAAATGTTCTAGTAACATAAGTACAGTACAAAATACAAAGTATTTTAGGTTACAACTTACAACAATGTTTCCAAACTAGTAACAAAAGGAAAATATACGACTCTTCAATATTGCTTATCCCGTTAAGAGTCCTTCTGTCTTTTACTACTTAAAGTTGTGATTCTCCATATTTGTTCTTCCAAGTTGAAAGCCTACACTTGGTTCATCTTCCAAGCGGGTCCATACATATAAAATTGCTAAGCGAAATGACCATCAATGTTTTAGATCATTTTTAATATCACATCATTTTCAAATATATGCATAAATTGAGAATTACCTTAAATAAATTTGTCATATTCACATAATAATCTTGTTGTTTTCTTGCCATGTCAACAAGATAGTGTGGCTACAAAGATGAAAGAAAAAAAAAATGAAAATAAACATGGATCAAGCATGAAATTTCTGCTTTCATGACTACATTAATATGAATAACAAACAAAAGATACTTGTACAAATTGAATTGAGTGTATCGTTGCGTTCAACATGTTAAGTGGAAACTTCACACTTGAATTATAGAGTTGGTTGATACCTTGTACATGAAAAGAAAATAAATAATTGAATTGAAAAAATAGTTAGGCAAATGGAGCAAAAAACATTTGAATTTAATTTAAACACTTGAGAAGGTGTTATTGTCCCATGCAAAAGATCGTGATATTGATTCACATAATTAAATATTTTTTCCATTTCCTAGTATGCAAAATATATATTATAAACAACATAAAACACTATCATATATCATACATAAAGTACTGGCAAGATAGGTTAGAACTTGTGTAAGTGTCAAAGGCTATTCAAAAGCACTTCCAGCATTTGAAATATAATGCATTTCTTCTTTTCTTTATAGCCTTTTCTACGGAACCTTTTGGTCTAATATTACTAGGAGGTTTCTCGTTTTTTTTATTTTTGTACCTCTCACACAATGGTCATTCACATTGGTAAATTTAGGCTCTTGTGTCATACTGTTTTCTAGTGAAATACCTAAAGATTCATCGGCAACTTGGAAAGCTCCATGGCTAGCCTTTGTTTTGAATGATTCATCTATGTCAAATAGTTTTTTAGTATGTCCAGATACAACAATTGGATATGCTTCTTCAGATTTTCTGGCTCTTAATGCAAGTTGAACATACAACCTACACAACTCTTTGCAGCGTCTAACAGTCTCTATCTTTGGGTCATTTGTACATGTTGGTTGACAATTAATTATAGCACCATTCTTCTTTGCATTTTTTGTCCATCTAAGCAAGATATATTAATCAGGATTTTTTCAATATTTTTCCATAGAGAGGACTTTCAAAGCATGTGCACATAAGATTCCAGCAAACTCAAACCTCTTGCAGCTACACAAAATACTATAACTAGTTGAGTTAATAGTCACCATGTGTTTGATATTCTTCCCATGAGGTGCTACTTCATACTTAGACATTACGCCAGCTACGCCTAATAAAATCAAGGTACAATCATGAGCTTTACATAATTCATTTTGCAATATTTTAAAATTGACGGCGTATAAACGATCGCTGCATGTTGTAGTATTTTCAGCGAAAGTAACAACGTAGGAGAAGTTTGATTTGCTTTGAAGTCGACCCTCGACGCTTCGTATCGACGATCATCCACCGATCTTTCAAAATGCTTAAAAAAATAGCAAATCATATCTATAACCAATATACTTTTTCACTGCACTATTCATGCTTTTGTTACTGATGTACACGTAAATGTGCATATTTTTATTTCCATATTTAATCTACTTTTATTTAAATAAATGTCATAATTGGGTATTTTTACATGTTTATACCAAAATCCAAATATCATCAAATTATCATTCATTCATCTTCATTTAGGGGGGAAAATGATAATTTTGTACATGTATTTAATTTGAGAAAATTTTACTTGCACAGTTTAATGTTGTTTTGTAGAAATTTTGATGGAAAATAGAAGAAGTCTTCATGGAAATATGCATGCACAAGAGAAGAAAGCAAATAAAGATGGAAATAAATGGATGCATGAAATACCCCACTTACCTTAATCAATTAGGATAGAGGATTAATTCATGCTAATGATAACTTGGAGGCAACAAAATATGGATTAGATCTTGAAATACGGATTAGGGTTTTATGCACCTCACCTAACACAGATATTGTCCCTTGCTTAGGGACCTTCGCCTTATGGGCAAAGCCAAGGTGTGAGGTTTTGTTTCTCAAAAGGTCTCGATGTTGTTATAAGATGAAGGCTTTGCTATATAAGCCCCAACTTCATAATGTTTTTCCGCGATGTGGGACTATTTTTCTCATTTTGAAGGGTGTTACATAAGCCTCAAAATTATATGAAATAAAATGACTTCTTAAGCCTCGTTTTCTTTTCTTTCTTCTTTATTCTTATTTTATTTTCTTGCCCATTTTTATTTACATGTTTTTTTTTCTTTCATTTAGTAGTTATTGTTAGTTTATGCAAGTAGTTTAGCTCTTCTTTTATTTTAATTAACTTGCACTTTTTTGTTTTCTATGCTAAAATCACATGTGTTGAAATGATAACATAAATGAGTAGCTAAATCTCTTCAACTTATGGGTAATGAAGCTCTCTAAAATTATGTAAGTTCAACATATTTTGTGATTTATGATCTCTTTTAAATGCTTCATGAAAAGTGGGTGTTGATGTAAGTTTATAAAAGAAATTTGATAGTCTATGTTATAATCACAAATGTGATATGCTTTATACAACATAAACACAATTTACATCATCATCTACTTAAGGT